>OY829545.1:53610106-55033991 GCA_963691705.1 Viola odorata | reverse complement strand
GCAATGAGGATCAATTAGCTCATGCTAACACTAATGACTCTTTTCCTACTACTTGTGTGTCTTTCTTGCAGGAAACTCCGATGGGTTGTCACAACCATACGCGCCCGAATGTTCCAAGGAACAAAAGTGGTTTCAAACCATCAATCCTAGGAGGCGTTGGAAGTGTAATTGCTCAACATTGGTGCTCCCAACGGCAAGGCCTCGAGGTAAACCATCCCAACCTTCCCGGTTTGTCCGAAAGGTGCGTGCCAAGTTACTCCTTGAATGCTCAATTGATTGAGGTTGTTCATTTCACTCACCTTTATTCACATGATGAAATTTTGTATGACAAACCTTTGGCGTGTGGTAACGGATCATTCTTACATTTCAATAGGCATGATTCTTTTGCTCGTGTATTCGGAAACCACTTGGGTATGAATTTATTTGCATGCACCGAAAACATTTTCGTACCCTTCGTCAAGCATGATTCTTCTTGGTTTGAGCATGAACGTTACTTGAATGAAAATTTTATGGCATGTGTTAAAATTCCTAATTTGCATTTCATCAAGTATGACCCTTTCTTGCTCAAACGTGCTAATTTTTGTAATTTTTCGGATAGTATGTATAAATTATTTGTAGGTTGTTTAGACTTGGAATCTATGAACAATTTGCATAAAGCATGGAGACAATTCTGTTGCTCCAACTTGTCGAAATTATCTTGGTCAAAATGTTGTAATGAATTGCTCTTTCCTTTGTGCCGAATGTCTATGATTCCGATGTGTGGTATGTGGGCATGTGAAGCCCAATTCTCTTGGCTAATTATCATTAGCCGAATTGACAAGGAAAACCCATCCTTGTCCAGAAAAGAGAGTTTGTGCCTCTCTGTTTATACCCTACATGAAGTGCTTATGTGTGACATGTCTTGGAATACCATGAATATGTTGTATGTTGAGAGACAACAAATTTTTGAGCTAGATTTGTTGAGGACTAATTGGTTCAATTCTTATGGAAATTTGTGTTCTCCCTTGCTGAACTTATTTGGTGTTTCCAAATGTATGTTGCCTTCTTGTAGTGCACAATTTTCTTGGCCTAATTGTCGCAAGGATTTGTATTCCTTTTTGTGTCGATTATTAGGCGTTCCCCAACATTTCGTACATGGGCGTGTGGCCCAATTTTCTTGGCTGGCCCTTATAGGCCGCTTTGAGAAAATAAACCACCGTCTATGTTGTTTAATAATTTGTAATTCCATGCGCATCCTTGATATTGATTTGGAGATAAATGTGCATAAAGATGAAATGGATGTGCATGATTTTGAAAAGGATGAATTTTGTCTTGCCAATTGTAGCCTACATGGTTTGTTTGTGAATGATATGCATTTAAATGCCATGAATATGTCGTGTGCTAAGGGAACACGAATGTTTGTACTGAATTTGTCAAGAATTAATTGGTTTAATTCTTATGAGCATTTGTGTTTTCTCTTGCGGCATTTGTTTGGTATTTTCAAGTGCATTGTAATTATGTGTAGTGCTCAATTCTCTTGGCTTGTCATTACGAGCCGAATAAAGAAGAATATTCATCCTGCATGTTCTTCTATGGTTTGTGATACCATCCGCATTTTACATGACAATTTAGGAAGCGATGTGTGTCACTGTGCCATTCATGTTGTTGATAATTCCTTGGATCAACCTATGCCTCATTATGCGCGAATGCGCCCTCTTGGTAGCTCACCTCTGTTTGTAAGTATTTTTAAGTGCGCAGGTGAGACAATCAAAATAAGGGATTCGAGGGCGAATCCTTTTGAAGAGGGAGAGGATGATGTGATCACGGACCCCTTAAAAGCCAATTTTCATCCTCAAGACATATTGCCTCAAGGACCGATCATTCGAAGCCAAGCAAGAGGGTTGTCCCTATGGTTTGAAGGCCAAATGGGCGAGGAAGAACCCATTAAAACCAAGGCCTTGACATCAAAAGCTCCATCCAAGAGGTCCTATGCAAGTCAGAATTGAGTCGCATATTTGCCACCAGAATATGGACAAGAAAATGGCCTCCGATTTACGAGAACCGAAGCTTGATGGAAACTTCAAGATGTTAGCTTTCATTTGGGACAAGTTTCAGGTCAATCGGACGGGTGGATCAAAAGTTATGCTCATCGACATTCTGGCGCGCAATGCAAATGAGCCTAGAGCTAAGCGTAATCACACTAAGCTCTTAACGTGATTACGTTAGCTAACCGTAATCACGCTAAGCTCTTAGCGTGAATCACGCTACCTACGGGAATGAAATGACATTTTTTGATTCAAGCCTTAACGTGATCACGGTAAGCCTTAACGTGATCACGATAAGCCTTAACGTGATCACGGTAAGACTTAACGTGATTCACGGTAAGGAAAAGTTGGCTAGCGTGATCACGTTTAGACCCTAACGTGAATCACGTTAACTACTGTTTTGGGACGAATTTTGGGCTTTTCAAGCCCAATTTGTGTACGAACTATAAATAGGCTTATTCTTTCTTTCTTAGGGGAGCTTAGACATTTGATTGATTTTTGTAAAGTGAGATTACTCCTTTCTCTTGTCAACTAAGCCATGGCTCAACATTTTAATTCCTTGAGAGGGATCGCTTGAGTTTGAGATTACTCCTCCTGATCTCTCTCCGGGAAATCAAAGCTTGTAATCGTATTGACGACTTATGTGAATGAAATATATGTTTATTTGGTTGATCATCCATAGAAACGAGTCTCAATCTTGGCCCTCGGAGTATATCTTGATCAAGAAATCGTTCGTGTGATTTTTGCTACTTCGCGTGTGCTCATCTCTGTCCCTTCCATCCGTCTTCCAATTCCCGGTAACTCCCATCTTTCCATCGCTCTTTTGTGTCTCTTTCTCCGCTGCATCTCCATATTTTGTTATTTCCTTCTTTGTGGTCATAGTTTTCTCTAGATGATTCGCTTGGGTAGATCCTCCATAAGCTCCATTGTAATCCGGCTTACTAACCCTAGGCAGGATCGCATCACCTTCGGAGTGAGAAGGCGGTCTTTTCTTCGTCTTCAACAACCATGGGGATTTGATGATACCAAGAGTTGGCGTCTAATGAGCTCAGATAAGCGTACCCAACAGTCTGGTCGACTAGCTGGTCGATTCAAGGGAGCGGGTAGCAATCCTTAGGACAGATATCGTTTAGATCAATGAAGTCGATGCACATACGCCAGTCTCCGTTAGGTTTTGGAACGAGAACTGGGTTGGCTAGCCAAGTTGGATATTGGACCTCTTGGATGAAACCTGCGTCTATGAGCTTTGACACCTCCTTATTAATGGCTAACGTTTTCTCTATAGAAAACGCTCGTCATTTCTGTTGGATTGGTTTGACGTAGGGATTAATATTAAGCCGGTGCTCTGGTACCTCTCGCGAGATACCGGGCATATCCGCAGGCTTCCAAGCGAATTCTCCTTTACACTTGTTTAACAATCGAGCTAGTTGGAGGTTTTCTTATGGGCTTAGCTTTTTGCTAAATAAGAAATTTGCTTCGATGATCCCGTTAACTGGTACAGGTACCATCTTGTCCATAGGCTGAGTGCGTTTCTCGTCATTCTGCTCATATGGATCCGCTGTCACGCACACGTATCTATCACAACTCTTCTGGGTCATGAGTAGATAACACTCAGCCGCTAACTTCTGGTCGCCTTTGATCGAGACTACTCCATCCCAAGAGGGATAATTCATCCTCAAGTGCTTTTGAGATATCGCTGCCCCAAAACGGTTGAGGAACGGTCGCCCAAGTATGGCGTTATAGGGCAGAGTTAGGTCTACAACCAAGAATAACAACTCCTCTGACCGCTTAAACGTATCTTCTCTAAAGTACACCGGCAAGAATGTGACTCCAATCGCTAGGATTGGAACTCCATCCACCCCGATTATTGGCTTCTTGCAAGGTGTCAGCTCGCTGTCGGGACGCTTTATGAGGTTGTAAGCCTCTAATGAAAATAAATTTACCGCGCTTCCATTGTCAATAAGAGTTCTTCTAACTCCATGATTGCCAATAACGGGCGTAACTACTAACGCATCTGATATGATGTATTTTGTGCACATTTTCTCTTCCTTTCCTAGCCATTTTTGGATCTTGATGCTACTGATTAGTCTCTATTTCTTTACTTATTGCAGATTCAGGCTTTAGGGGAGGAAATCCCAAAAAGATGCATTATTTACTGGATTTTGGAGTGTTTCGAGCGTCTAGGCCTAGCTGCTCATCGCGCGCAGGCCAACTGCAGAAAATGGAAAGTGCGGAAAAGGAAAGTTAATAAATCCGACTAATTCTCCGACTTCCCCTCTGTGTTCCCAGCTCAGCAAATGCATAATTAAGGAAAACCTAGTTCTATTAGACTTAGGACTTCTATTTTATTATATATATATATATTAAAATAATTAGGGTTTTAAAAGGAGGATCTCTCTTCCGCCTCTTTCTCTCTTCTTCTTCTTCCGCCTCTCTCTTCTTCCAGAATTTTCCCAGCAGCTTTGTAATAAACCGGAGCTTTGCTCCGGTCGGTAACAGTTAATACTATTTCATATTTTCTTCTTTTTATTTATTTGTTTTACTTTTTATGAGTAGCTAAATACCTTGTTCTTGGTAGGAATCATCGAAGGTTGCTTAGGAAAGCCATGAGGTCGAATTGAAATTAATATACCACTAGTTTGTATTTATTTGTTTAACAAATTCTTGTCAAATCTACTAGGGTTGTTTCTAGTCTGGCCAACTAGCTGCTAGACCTAGGCGATTAAAGTCATCTTTGTTGTTATAACTAACGCGAAGTTGCAGGGTAAAGTAGACAACCAGTTTGGAAGTAATTTGGTTCCTAGTCTCATTCAGCTGGGTTAAACGAGTAATTAGGGTAGTACCTCGAGCGTACTGAGTGTCTCGTCCTAGACGTGTCTTACCTCCTCTTCATGGGCATCCGAGTATTGTCTCCATAAGCGTACCTTGAAGGACGGCGGACTGTCAAGGCTACCCCATAAGCGTACCTTGGGGTAACTTCTCTTACGAAGGTAAGCAGGGGACCTAAGCGTACTTGGTCCCCATAGCACATCTACCAGCCAGGGGTAGAAGATCCTTGCACCAATGACCGACCGACCGACCATAAATGCAACCGGAGATAGATTTCTACTGAGGACCCTCTCTCTATTGATTTCTTACTTGCTTTATTACTGTTTGTTATTACTTGCTTTGTTACTGTTTTGGTCTGTTTTCCCTAGTTACACACGAAAGTCAACGTCTACCCTTAGTCCCTGTGTTCGACCCTGCTGCCACTATATACAATTTATTGTGCATTCGATAGCAGGTTTTTATTATTATATTTGTATGTGCCTCGACAACACACCAAAATGGCGTCGTTGTCGGGGACCAACGGTACTGATTTCTTTCTTTTGTTTGTGTGAACAGGACATCTAAACCAGATCCTACAATTCCAACTCACTTTTGCGTCAAGACCTAGACGTTGAAAACATCACCACCACCCCCCAAATTCCCCAACATGGCCAACGCCAAAGACATTCGTGCTGCTTCTATGGAAAAATAGCTCGCCACCATCACTAGTATGATTCAGGTTTTAGCCGCAAGACAACCTGTCCAGGGCAAGACGCACAGATTTCACAACATTTTTAACCATCCGAATGAATTCCAAGTTAATACGGTTGGTAATTACAATGGAGCTCCATGGCAGTTTGATCCTTATACCAATAACTATGACCAGGGTTGGCACTATCCTAACCAAAGTTGGTACAACAATCCGCAACCGTCTTGGCCTAGTCAGTCACCGCAGCAGTATGAGTACCCAAGCCAGGAGCAATACCCTAGTCAATCTTCGCTCAAACTTCAGCACTTTCAACATCAAGTTCCTCAAGAACCAGCGCCTCCGACACTACTGTCCGATGAGGTAACAAATTTTATGCTTGATATGCAAAAATAGTTGAGTATTTTGACTGCATAAATCAAGGAGATACAGTACCAAAGATGCCTACCACCTCAACCAGAACTCAACCCGCAATATGTTGTCTGCGCCATGACACTTCGCAGCGGTACAGAAATACCAACCCTTGAGCTGCCTGCCCTAGACATTGAGATACCTGAACCCGTGCACGAACCAAAAGAAGCCAAGGTAGACGTAAAGAAGGAGAAGCGTGTCCACCATGCTAGAAGACACGGGTCCCCACGAAAGGTTGATGAAAATCCAGAATTCAGTGAAGAGTTCATCATGAAAGTGCTTGAGCCTCTCTTTCCTCAACGATTGGTCAAATCTAAAAAAGATGGGGAGGATCGTGAAATTTTTGACATGTTTAGTAAAGTCCAAGTCAATATTCCTTTGCTGCATGCTATTAAAAACACTCCTCGCTATGCTAAATTTTTGAAAAATTGGTGTGCTAATAAATGTAACATGGTAGGTGTGAAACAGATTAGCATAGGTGGGAACGCTTCAGTCGCGATCAAACGAAAGCTTCCACCCAAGTGCAAGGATAAAGGTATGTTCTCCCTTCCATGTAAAATTGGTACTACTGACATTGGTAGAGCTATGTGTGATTCTAGTGCAGGTATCAACGTCTTGCCCTTGACGATATACAACAGTCTTGACCTTGGACCTCTTAACCCCACCAAGACCACGATCCAACAAGCGGACCGATCTATTATCCTACCCGAGGGTGTTATTGAGGGTGTCTTGGTGAAGGTTGGGGACTTCATATATCCAGCTGACTTCTACGTAATCGATATGAAAGGCGACCAGTCCATCAAGGCCTCGAACATGCTTCTTGGGCGACCCTTTCTCCGGACCGTAAGAGCAAAGATTGATGTCTACGATGCCTCCATCACTATTGAATTTGATGGTGAAACTATCAAGTTCAATATGCCTGACGATACGAGACACCCTACCGATTTTTCTAGCTTAAACTTTGTTAATATTGTTGCCCCTGTTACTACTAATGTTTCTAAACTTGCTACTGATGATTCTTTGCAACTTGCCTTAGACAGGAGTATCCCGCCCGCAGCACTGGACCCCTTGGCCTTGACGCTTGTGACTCCACTTGAGTTGCATGAAGTCGTCACCGATTTGGAAGAGTATTATGTTATCCCTCCTCCTTCTATTATTTCTCCTCTTCCCGTTGATCACACTAAACTCCCATCTCTTTTGCAGGACCCAAAGTCGGAGTTGAACAGTTTACCCTCGCACCTCAAGTACGCCTACCTTGGCTAGCATGATACACTCCCGGTGATCATCTCTAGCGAGCTCGATCCTATTGAGGAGCGCGAACTGGTGTCCAAACTCAAAGGATACCGTGAGGCCCTTGGGTGGACAGACGTCGACGTCAAGACACTCTCACCAGCCCTAGGCGCTCCTTAACTAGCTCCGGCAGCCTTCGTACCCACTCTTGTTGTCCCCACCACCATGGCAGTAACTCCAGTCGTCACTACGACCGCTCCCATCACTACAATAGCCCCTGCCCCTACTGCCACCACTACCACGACCAGCAAGGGCAAGACGCTGAATGCTCACCTAGCTTTGTGGACTGCCAAAGACACCGCCAACACAGTAGCTCATCACGATAAGTTGCTCTCTCCTAAGACCTTTGATACTGGACAGAAAGTTTTACTTTACAATTCTCGTCTTAGGCTATTTTCCAGAAAATCACAGTCTCGGTGGACCGACCCTTACCTAGTCACGCAGGTGTATGATCCTGGTATAGTTGCTATTCGGTGTATGGACACATGCCTTATTTTTTAAGTGCATGACCACAAATTGGAGCTGTTCCATGAGGGTTTCCATCCCCCTATGGCGGACCCACCTGGCCTGAACTGATCAGTGTAGCCAGCGTCTTGCCCTAGACGTTAACTGAGGCACTTCGTGGGAGGCAACCCACGTTTCTTCCCCCTTCTCTTTATTTTATCTTTATTATTATTTTCTTTTCGTATGCCCTTGTTTGAGTTCCCTCTTCGCATTGAGGACAATGCGTTGCTTAAGTGTAGGGAGGGGCACTTACGTGTTTATTTTGGGCAATTTTTTTCAATTTTTTAGGAT
This sequence comes from Viola odorata, assembly GCA_963691705.1. Classification (NCBI taxonomy): domain Eukaryota; kingdom Viridiplantae; phylum Streptophyta; class Magnoliopsida; order Malpighiales; family Violaceae; genus Viola; species Viola odorata. The sequence goes on along the minus strand of OY829545.1, from coordinate 55,025,957 downwards.
TTTGTGAACTTTGGTTTTCTGTAAATTACCTTTTGCTAAGCTTGCACTACCCCTATTTTGAAAATCACCTTGGATGGAATGTACAGAGTAGGCCCACTACACACAAAAACTTCACCCACTGTACCAAAACCACTTGCACACCATACTGCCTATTAGCTCTTATAACTATGTCTTACCCTAGCTGCTTGCAATCAAAAATATTCTGTCCTGTGAGTTTTTGAGCTTTCATGCCATATTTTCTTGATGAGTGGACGCATGATTGTGTACTGGCTGAATTTGCATGAGACCCCTGGGTATAGGCACAATTAGACGTGGGAATGCGATGATGTGATTAAGAACTTTGCATCTTCTTTGTTATCTTTTTCCTTACTTTTTATCTCCTCGCCCTTGCTGCTCGACCACCCTTCTAACTACTTGAGACATTCATTTCCTTTCTTAGCAGGTGAGAGATGTCCTCCGGTAGTAGTAAGGTGGGACAGAGAAAAACAACATCTTTGATGTGGGGGTATTGAGCTAATAGACCAAGAAACAGAGAGCAGGCCAAGAAGCTGAAAATAGAAGCAGAGATTGAGAACAGAACCATAAACATCCAACTGCTAGATCAAGATGCTGAAAGCAGTAGTATGGCAAGCAATTGCAGAACGCAAAGAGAAACGAAAGCTCTAGTGTGGGGATTCCATACGACTCATCAAAGCATTCAAATGAGCAACATGGAAATCAACTGCTAGGCCGAGACGTTAACTTCAAACGTACACTGAAGATCAGACACCCAAGGAAAATTTTGCTGCTCCAGTTCAAAAGTTCAAAACATCGTGTATGCTCCCTTTTGTTCTTTCTTCTTTAAAAAAAAAAATTATTATATACTAAATAAATTTGAACAAAAAGGGAGTACAAATCAGAACTGGAGCAGAGCATTACAAAGATTAGAAGACCAACGACACTTTCCGAAAGAAGAAAATACCCCCACTCTCCATCAACACTATCTGTCTTGCCCGTGCCTCTGCCACTAGGAGGCCCTCTCACCACTTTGCCTTTTTCCAGCTAAGAAACCCTCTATCCTTCCTTCTCTCTCTTTTGAACCCTTCATCTCTCTTACACATTCTCTTGCTTGACCCTTTGCAAAGTTTCTATGATTGTATGATTGCCCACGCATGTGTACTACGTACTCGGGTCGCTATTACAAATTTGGTTTTGTGCATCTTCATTCGCATTGATGAGTGTAAACACCTAACTCTGTTTCTGAGCGTGAGCAATAAATACTTTTTCCTGTGAGGATTGCTTGCAGCAGACTGATGTAGGAAAGCCACTCTTCTGGTTTCGTTATTCCCTATGAGTGGTGCAGAGTTCATCTAGGCTAGAGGGTGGCGTACTGCTCGGTCGAGGCGTATGTGGCGGCGATATTATTTTGTGTGTTTTGGATTAAGACTGTGTGTTCCAAACGAGGTGATGTTTTTAAGTGTAATACTCGAGGGCGAGCATTGGGGTAATTTAATAAATCTGACTGATTCTCCGACTTCCCCTTCGTGTTCCCAGCTCAGCAAAGGCATAATTAAGGAAAACCTAATTCTATTAGACTTAGGACTTCTATTTTATTATATATATATATATATATATATATATATATATATATATATATATATATATATATATATATTAAAATAATTAGGGTTTTAAAAGGAGGCTCACTCTTCTGCCTCTTTCTCTCTTCTTCTTCTTCCGCCTCTCTCTTCTTCCAGACTTTTCCCAACAGCTTTGTAATAAACCGGAGCTTTGCTCCGGCCAGTAACACTTAATACTATTTCGTATTTTCTTTTTTTTATTGATTTTTTTTACTTTTTATGAGTAGCTAAATACCTTGTTCTTGGTAGGAATCATCGAAGGTTGGTTAGGAAAGCCATGAGGTCGAATTGAAATTAATATACCACTAGTTTGTATTTATTTGTTTAACAAATTCTTGTCAAATCTATTAGGGTTGTTTCTAGTCTGGCCAACTAGCTGCTAGACTTAGGCGATTAAAGTCATCTCTGTTGTTATAACTAACGCGAAGCTGCAGGGTAAAGTAGACAACCAGTTTACAACCAGTTTGGAAGTAATCTGGTTCCTGGTCTCATTCAGCTGGGTTAAACGAGTAATTAGGGTAGTACCTCGAGCGTACTGAGTGTCTCGTCCTAGACGTGTCTTACCTCCTCTTCATGGGCATCCGAGTATTGTCTCCATAAGCGTACCTTGAAGGACGGCGGACTGTCAAGGCTACCCCATAAGTGTACCTTGGGGTAACTTCTCTTACGAAGGTAAGCAGGGGACATAAGCGTACTTGGTCCCCATAGCGCGTCTACCAGCCAGGGGTAGAAGATCCTTGCACCAATGACCGGCCGACCATAAATGCAATCGGAGATAGATTTCTACCGTGGACCCTCTCTCTATTGATTTCTTACTTGCTTTATTACTGTTTGTTATTACTTTATTAGTTTATATTAGATTAATCAACACTCTCAAAACCCCCCCTTTGTTACTGTTTCGATCTATTTGCCCTAGTCACAAACGAAAGTCAGCGTCTACCCTTAGTCCACCCTTAGTCCTTGTGTTCGACCCTGCTGCCACTATATACAATTTATTGTGCATTCAATAGCAGGTTTTTATTATTATATTTGTATGTGCCTCGACAACACACCAGCATCGTTATGTGGGAATATGACGCCTTTCTCGTCTTCCTCGGAGAAGGATAACACCATTCGATCTAAAACACTTATCGCTTCGCTTTTCATTAACGCGCCTTCTCGCTTACGCTTATCTCCTGCTGTGGGCGTTAACTGTACGGGCTCGTCAAGGTATGGTGTGCCTCCAGCTATGATGTTGATGATGGGGATATCATCCTCGTTAATCATAAAAGCCTCCCTAGCTCTCCCAGCGGGGGTAGCGTCGTTTCCTGGAGTGTGAGGAGGTGCATGTCTGCAATCTGATACCCTATTTATCGGGCTGTCCCTGGCTTCTTCTCTTGCTTTGGTGGCAAATTCCCCGAGGTAACCTTCTTCTACTAAATGCTCTATCACCAGCTTTAATTCTCTGCACACATCTGTGGAGTGTCCATTAACTTTGTGAAATTTGCAAAAAGCATTTTTCCTTCCTCTCATGACTACTCCTGGCTTCACAGGGGCTGGATAACGGATAGGTAGGTTCTGTTGTTCCACAATCGCTAATATTTCCGCTCTTGGCAATATAAGGGAAGGAAGATCTGGGTCATAAATTCAGCCTTTGGGAGGATCTGCCTGTCGCCGAGTGGGGGAGTTACCAGGTCTTCCCCTTGAGAAGTTGCCTCTTCTCCGATTCGAGGCCTTAAGGATGTGATCTTTTCGTTGGGCATAATCGTCGATAAAATGATCGTCAAAAGTCATGCTGGTAGGAATGTTGGGAACCTAGGGCGCGTTTTGTGGCACGTTTCAAGTTCTGTCCCTATTTTCTTCCTCTTCCATTCTTGCGTAATTATGGGCTTTCAGCCTTAACGCGTCCAAAGTCGCTAGGGGGTCCACCATTAACTTGTCTCGTAGTTTCCTATAACGACAGTTCCGCTTCAAAGCTTCTATAACGAAATCAATGGTAACGCCCGACGTTTAGGACATCTCCATATCGAAACGACTAAGAAAATCTTTCAAAGATTCCTGAGGTTTCCTGTGTATATCGAATAAAGTTGCGGTGGATTTCTTGATGGGGATAATGGTACTGAACCGACTTAAAAACTTAGACTCCAGCTGCGAAAAACTGTCAATGGATCTGGCTGGGAGACTTTCAAACCAGAGACGTGTGACTCCTGACAACGTCATAACAAATATTTGGCACAGAGTTGCGTCACTGTGAGTTTGGAATTGCACAAAGTCCTTCACCTTGTTAAGGTGGGAGATGAGATCTTTGGTGCTGTCATAGGACTCCGTGGAGAGTTTCACATGTCGACTGACTCTGTGACGTCTTATACGATGGCTAAATGGATGACCTGAGGTGTCGTCGAGGATTTCGCGAGTATAGAGAGACGGGGAAACTTCCAGATGACGCCCACGCCCACGCGGTTCGGGAGTGTGACGTCGCCTTGGAGACTAGTTGCGACTCCTTGGTGAACGGGTTCGATATCTTCTACTACTCGATCTTTCGCTACTCCCGGGGGATACATCCCTAACTATTTCCTCTCGCCTGCCATGCCAGCGATCTCTATACACGTCATGATATCGCTCCTCTTGAGATGTGGGGATTTCTCGCGCATGGGGCTTGGAGGGTTCTACCCGTCCGTGAACAAGCTGCATAGAGTTGACAGGGACCGTTGTTACAGACAAAGTCAACGGGATGCTCCCACGCTGCTGAGGTGATAACGGTCGATTAGTGACAATAGATGGGGTAAAGGTATATATCAAATGAGGAGAAGTAGGAGATCCTGAGATATTGGGGTTGATCCAGCAGCTAATACGGCTAACTGGTCCACTTAGGCACGCAGGGCTAACAAAGAACTCGCCCAAGGGTTGTTCGCGCTATTCATTACAGATCCCATTAGAGAAGGAGTGGAAAAGCTAGATCCCACCATTTGGGAAGGTGGAATACTTATCTGGGGAAATGACGTGTTCACTGTTGGCCCAAAAAGGAAATCTGTCAGCGTAGAAGGAGTTCTATGTGTTGTGGTAAAGATGTCGGCAGAAGTAGATGGAAAGAGATCTCTGCGAGTAAGAATACCACGAGATTGAGGAGGTGTAGTTTCTGAATCGGAGGCCATAATCCTTTGATTCCCAGAAAAAAATGGAGCTTGGCAATTAAGGAGGCTCACTTAATTAAACCAAAGCTCTCAATGAAAGCACCAGTTTGATAAGATTCGGACTTCTGGGGAACGGGGAGTGAGGACTAGGGTTGTACATGGGTCGGGTTGGGTCGGTTATGGCTCATAATCGGTACCGACCCGCCAAATATTTAGTGGGCCGGGTTGGGTCGGTTATCCACCTATAACCGCTCAACCCGTCAATCGGCGGTTAACCGCGGGTTGCCGGTTATAGACGGTTATAGGAAATTCCAAGAAAAGGAATAAGCATAATCAATCAAACTTGCACCAACCCGTATCAAATACCCATAAAAATCAACCAAAATCAAACCCAATCAAAACCATTGAGCAAACTCTAAAAATAAGTACAAACTATCTTCTTCCTCCAACCACTGTCGCCGCTGCCAGCAAATCATAACCTCTAACCAGGTATACTCCGATCTACCCCTCATCTCCTCATTTCCTTTTTCAATCCGAGCCAATCCTGAAAATAAAATAGAAACAGAAGCAGCAAATCCAACAACAAGCAAGAAAAGAAAAGGAGAAGAGAAAACAGAAGAGCAAGAGAAGAAATTGGGGAAGAAGCGGCGAGGAAACCGAGAGGGAGAGTGGGTTGGTCCGGAGGGGTAGAGGTGGAGGAAGGTGGTGGCGAGTCCACGACAACTACATGGAAGAAGAAAAAAAGAATAAAGAAGAGAGAAGAAAATGAGAGCGGCTGGCTGCAAAAGAAAAAGAAAGCATGAAGGAAGAAATGAGAGTATTTATATTTAGGGTTAGGGTTAGGATTAGTTGGCGGGTTGGGTCGGTTATAAGCGGGTTTTAAAAACTCGACCCGCTATCCGACCCAACCTAAATATAACGGATCGGTTATATAACCGTTACCCACGGTTATGACGATTATGTTGTTTTGATGGGTTGGGTCAGGTCAGTTATACGGGTCAGGCGAGTTGGGTCGGTTTTTTGTACAGCCCTAGTGAGGACTATGGCCGCTCAGGATCACTGTGCTCGCCATCTGGTGTACTTGCAAAGCGCCGGAAGGGGGACTCCTGCGTAGACACTCTGATGCTTAAGTCAGAAGTCAGAATGGCTATTCCAAATGGCAAGGGTTCGACTAGCAATCATAGGCTTACCTCTTATCATGAATGGAGGGGTATTTATAGGCGAAAATGCTGGTGTTATCTGTAGGGGAAGGGTGTTATCTAGGGAAGATAACGCCTCGAGTGACGTCATGGCTATCCTGGGATGGGATAACCCTGTGCGTGTAGGTAGATAACGCGTGAGACCCCCCATCTCCCCCCCTCCCCCCCCCCCCCCCCCCCCCGGCTGATGTCGACCATCCCAGGGTTCTTCGCTTGGTGAGGGGCGGCAACCTTGGTGGTGCGCACTCGATAGGAGCTACAGTTTTCTGGCCTTAACACTGGTTTTAAGGACGGAAATGCCCATGGAATTGCCTCCGTAGTTATCACCTATACTTTTGATCACGATTGTGATGTGTCCGGTCAGATCATACCATCAACCAAATTAGTAAATCCTTTAACCAACAAGGTGTTGTTTGGTTAGGATTGTCTAGTTGGGAGTACTCGCTAGGGATTTTAAAGAGGAGGGAAGTAAGAGTGTATATGAGTCCTTGTATTCTATAGTAGTACTATGAAAATAAACATCAATGAATCAATGATCGAATCATAAGAACATAGCCCGCTCATGCTCTTACCGGGAATCCTCTTTTAACTGTTTTATTCTTGACACCTGTGCCAAGACTCCGGCCAAGACACTTTCCAGTTTTATTTTATTTTTGCAGCTTTATTTCCCAACAACTAAATCCCAAAAGTTGTGACTTAAAGTCATCACAACCGGTCATCAAAGGAATTCACATCTCATCAACAGAGTCTCTACGGATGATCCTCTTACCACTATCTACAAGTCCCTTGTGGATGGTTTTAAGTTGTAATTTATAACTATTTTTTACGCTCCCGACAAGCGATCGACTACTTGACTAAAAACTTATGAGCAAAAAGAAAATTAGAAATAAGAATCTAACGTCAACATTATCCATTTTCTTTTTTATTTATTGGTTACTCTCCTGTCTCAAATTAAATATTTTTTTTAGTATTTTACGCATACTAAAAAAATTACTTTTCATATCTTTTGGGGGCGTTTGATTGAGTGATTCTAAATTTACTTTATCAAGGTAATTTTATAATTCCAACAATACCTTATTTGGTAAACACAAAACTAAAGATTCCTAAAATTATAATGTTACTTTTGAAAACTTTTTGAAAATTGAAAATGAATACCTATAAACTATCTGGCCTTTTAGAATCCCTTAGAAAAGGGAAAATTGAAAATTTAATTGTCAAAATTATCTATCCATTTTTTAAAATATTTAAATGTGACTGAACAAAAATACTCTATTATATTTTGGACTAAAAAAATAATAATTTTTAATAAGTTTACATTATAATAATTTATTGTATATAACAAATAGCATCATTAAAATAAAAAATCGTTTAAATTTGTATGAGGGTATTTTAAATAGAATATTCTAGTACTTAACTAAGCAATTGGAAGAAAAAATTATTATGAGAATTCTAAATGGTAGAACCAAATAAGAAAATAATTTATTCCTAACAATCGCCGGATAAAATGATTATCAAGGTAAAATATTAGGTAAAATGATTGTCAAAAGTAATCCTAAAAATTGTTAACTAAACGCCCCTTTAAGTTTATATTTAACAAAAATACTGATAGCATATTTTTATGCACGATTTTCTCCCCATTTTCTCACCCATTTGAGGCATGATTCTGCTAATTTACCCTTGTTTTCATTACTTTTGCATATTTAGGCCTAAAAGGGGAGTTTATGCGAAAAGATGAATTTTTGGAGCATTTTGTGCAGTTTTGAGCTTCAAGACCAAGAGTCGAGGTCCCGAGTCCAAATCAGTGTTCAAGATCCCGAATCGGATTCTCCATTCGGGACCCCGAAGGGCGAAGAATGACATTCCCACGTGTCATCTCGCCAGAGCTTCCATGTGCCTCCTCTGACACTGTTCCTGCAGTCTGCACTGACCACCAAATACCTACCACTCTGACCAAGTTAGCCCTTGAGCCCAGTCCAGACCTGCCCAAAGCTGGGAAAATCAGACAGCTTTATGCTTTCTCAGCTTTGTGCTTTAAGGAGCATGGATCCACTTCTTTAGGCTTTCAATTAATGCATTTTGTCCCTAGTTTTAGGCTGAAGATATTTTGTGCTTAGAGCTCTCCTATATAAAGGGCATCTAAGAGTAGTTTAGGACATCTCTTACATATCTTATCACATCTTACATCTTTTATTACTTAGTATAATTTAGTTTTTCTTAGACTTCTCTCTAGTTTATCTCTCTAGTCTTGTTAGCACCTTCAACCTTGCCGCCGGGCTTCAAACGGATTTTAGTAACAAAGTTTTCTTCCCTTCATCTATTTATTTACTTATTATGCTTTCTTCAATCATTAATTATTTATATTTAAGCATGAGTAGCTAAATCTTTAGTTCTTAGTAAAGGTTGTTCAAGGGTTGCAAGGGCAGATTCGAGGCCTAAATGTGCTTACTACATTCTCGATGCCATATTCAATTATTCATCGTTTTAATTACATCTTTGCATGATTTAAATTGAGGTCTGATCAGCTGATAATTATCTTGTGTAAATGCTGCCATTTATGTGATGAATACGGAAGAAAAATTGCATGAAACAAGTAGGCATCTGTTTAGTCTTGACTGCGCTGAAGTGGTCTCGAATAGATAGGGTGGGTAGTTGATTAGAGCAAGGTCACGAGCCTGACAAACTGAGGGACTTTTAGCTCTAGATCTGTCTTTTCTTAGCTTCATGGGCAGTTTGAGTATGGCCCTCCCGCATTCGTGCCAGGAGGGATGGCAAACTGTCAAGACTACCTCATATGTGGAAACGGGGGGTAGTTTCTCTTAAGAGAAAAGTAGGGGATATCCGAGGAATCTGGTCCCCATGTCATTTCTATGATGTCTTGAATAGAATACCATTGAGCCGATGACGATCTGGTCCTGAATGCAACCCAAGAATGCCTTTGCTAAGAATCCCTCTATAATCGATTTTTTGTGTTCATTTCTCCTCTGTTTATTTATTGCTGGATTTATTTGCTAATTGCTTTATTTTACCATTCGGGACTTCGAACGTGACATTCGGGACCCCGAATACTGCTTTCCTAGATAGAAATTGTTAGCTCCCAAATTCTGCCTTGGCTAACTCGTTTAGCCAAGTAAAACCCCCCCTGATTGTTACTTTTTGTGCCTTTGTCCCCCGAATACATTCAAGACCTTAGATCAGTCTCTCACAATCCCTGTGTTCGACCCCGACTACCACTGTACACATTATCTCTTGTGCACACACGTTTTTTGGTATTATAAATCTCTATTTGATTGACGATCAAATACCGTCTTATCTTATTGTAATTTACCTATTTTATTACTCATTACTGATTATCTCTCCTCAATAATAAAGGATAAGTTAATAAAGTCACCTAAAAATTAGTAAAATATCGTTTAATTTTAGACAAACAAAAACCTCAAAACGTCATTTAATTTAAGAATAATTTATTTTCGTAAAACAATCCCAACCTAACACTTATATGATCAATTTAGTTATCGTATCTACAAAATATTTACAATTGAACTCTTAAATGATTAATTTAATTCCCATATTTTTTATTGATGAATTTAGTCTCTATTCATAAAAAATTTCAATTCACACCCATATTTAAAAAATATTTTCAATGAAACCTATAAATAATTAATTTAGTTTTCGAATTCATAAAAAAAAAATCGATCGAATCTTTATTTTTCATACATTTATAAATTTGATTCAAGTAAAGAATAATTAATTACCCATTCTAATATTTTTTTTATAATCTACTTCAAGTTATTTTTATTTTAATCAAACTCATAAACTTCAAATAATTTCAATTTTTAATTCTAGAGTAAGAAATTCATTCATCCATGTTCTTCGTAGAAAAAGAATGAAAATTGGTGAAATTCTCATATATTATTATTATGCCATTTTTTTCTGGTAATTGCGGTGAACAATGTTTGAGGCTCGAAAGGGGATTTTATGCTTATATAGCCTTGCACACTGCCCGTTTCCTTATTCCAACAGGTCCTCTGCTGATTTACTCCTTTACCCATTTCCCCCACAGCATAAGAACCAATTTGTTGTTTTTTGTAAAATATAAAAAGCAATTGCAATTTTTATTACCAAAAACTCAGCGGTTCATTATTTTTCTTTGCAAAAACAAAAGATCTAACAGGAAGAAAAAAAGAGAGAAAAAATAACAAATTTGAAAAACATATTTCCAAGATCTGGAGAAGGAAAAAAAGAGCGGCTCAGATGTGGGCTATAGATAGAGCGAGAGGGAGAGATTCAAGCATGGCTGCAACTAAAAAGATGCCCCGCCAAGATCAAGAACATCAGATCCCTCAAATCGCCTCATCTACTGTGCCATCACATATAATCTCATCACAGCCTCGTATAGCAGCATACAGAGTGACAGAGAGACAGAGAAAGGAGTTCCATGTTTTTGTTATATGTTTCTTTCCGTATGATGGATTGCATCTGCGATCGACAGAGAGAGAGAGGGAGAGAGAGAGAGAGAGAAAGATAGGCACTAGCATTGCTTTCATTTCCTTTCATGGAATTAGGGTTTGGGGGATTTGGATTAGAGAGAAAGAACAGTAATAATTTCTCCGGTGGAGGAAGAGGAGTTGTTGATTTGATTGATAGAACGAAGTTTGAAGTCGTCATCGGCTGCGCTAGACCATCGGAGGGAATGGGGGCAACCATCACCCATCCCACCAAGAGCACATCCTCTGACTTAAACAAATGAGATTGGAGCTGAAAAGAAATTTTAACTCTTTCCCTTCCGTTTTATCTGTTTGTTCTGCAACCTACCCATTTACGCATATACCCTTTTCTGTCAACTGTTGAGGTAGGGATTCTTCATTCTAAACATCAATGCCAATGGCTACTTAATAATCACTCCCCCACTTCATTAATTGATTTTTTAAAATAATAAAAAAAATTAAGAGAATAATTTTTTAATCATATTTTTTTACTATAGTTTTCAGTTCATTTTTTTTATAGTACAATTACAATAATATCAATATACTAAATTAATTACAATAAAATAAAAATAGAAGATAAAAATCGTAATTATAATTTAAAATAATAATTAATTTAAACCACATTTTTAATAAAAAATGCCAAATATTAACGGAGTATGATTTTGCGATAATATAATACTAGCTGTTTTTTTATTGTTTTATTTGGTTAATGATAATATTGTTTGGGATTGTACGCGATGGCCATCAGTCAAACCCTTCCTAATGGGCCTTACTATTTTTGGGTCAATAATGGGCCTTATCTAGGATCAGAGATCTAGAACTTGGGCTCGCTCTACCTAATCCTTCACGGCCAGTTATTCACAGTTACGAAGCAGTGAAAAGAACAATTAGGCTGTTTCCAACCCCACGTGATAAACCAACTAATAGGTTTCTTTGAATAAAAATAAAAGGAAAAACGCAAGAATCACAAACCCAACATTTACGTTGCTGCAAATCTGATTGCAATAAAACCAAAATCGCCAGTTAATTACATTGAGAAAAGGACTTTCAAATAAAAACAATAATTTTGTTCAAATTGCAAAGAAATAATAGTAAAAATCCGAAGTCATCATCAAACACAGAAATAAGCATCGGGACGGATCTGGTGATGAGAATGGAAGAAAACTTGATTTTTTTTTTTTTTACAAGTGGAAGAAAACTTGATAAAAATAATATTTTAAAATATTAAAAAAAGAAATTTAGGGAAGAGGTTGCTCAGATTGTGCGATGAGATGAGGGAAAGAGTGAAATTCGATTCAAACGATGACTGCAACCAAAGAGTGGCCGGCGAGATGAGTAACATCATGAGGCTTACCACTCAAAAGCTGCCCCGCCAAACAATTAGAATCTCAGATCCCACAATTGCCTCACTCATAAAACACACAATCACATCATAGCCGGAGAAAGAGGTCAAGAGAGAAATAGAGGAATCACATCTATATATATATATATGCAATGCTAAACAAGAGGATGAAACAAGAAGAATGACGTGGCAGTGTCACTCTGACACATTGTGCCACGTGGCACTTATTTACAAGTTTGCCATCATCCTCTATTTACGAAAATGCCATTAATGCCATTAAATCTCCTTCTTCATCAGCTCTTTCACTTTCACGATCTAGGTTGAGTCCTTTTCTCCTCCATAGCAGCAACCGCTGCTCCTCCTCCATTCGTCTCTTCGTTCTTCACTTCAGCGAGCAGCGCAGCCAGCCACACGACACACCACCTCTCTCTGACCTCCTCCGATCTAGGTGTGTAAATTGATTTTGGGTTTCTATTTGAAACACTGTTCCGCTGCTCCTCCTCCATTTTTCTGTCATTGTAGTTGTAGTTGTAGTTGTAAAAGGGAAGGGTTGTATCAGTTAGGTATGCTTTCAAATTTTTTCAGTTTTGTGTTAGCACAAATATATTTCTGTTGTTATACATACAAATAAATTTCCAGTAAAATTTATAAATAATTAATTTAGACTATATGTTCATAAAAAAATTAGGCTAACTTATAAATCTTATATAATAACTTATTGTAATGATTTTTATATAATTTTCTTTGAATTATGAATGAAGTTTTATGTTTAAAATTGTCTTAGTAGTCTTACTCTATCCTTTAATGAATAATTTAATCCTAATATTTATAAAAAAATTCAATTAAACCCTTGCATTTATTTGAATCTTTTATTTTATTTAATATGTTTGTAAATTAAGATGGCACTGCTTCTCAATTGAACAGAAATCCAGTAGCAATAGACAACAATTAATCAGTGCATTAACATCATAGCACGACTATAGATATACAACTTCTAGTTTTTAATAAGCAAATAATAATAATGGTTAATGTAATAATACATTACATCAAACCAACTTGTTAAATAAATAATCATATTATTTTGCATTGTTAAATTTACTTTATTTGTATAATTAATTAGTTTTATGCAATTGATGGTATATTGTTGATAAAAAAATAATGTTACAAGTTGTAGAATTTGAGTAGTTGCACATCCCAATATTCTACTAAGATGGTCTATAGTTGTTTATACATTAAGTTATACTATTTGATAGCTATTGACACGACTCTAGGGGCATTCCCGCCTTCTCACCCGACGACATGGCCGGAGCACTGTAGATATCCGCAGGGACCTGGTGCTGTTCCTGCCGCCCTTAGCCTGACAGCAAGCTCTGGGATGGTCGACATCAATGGGGGGATCTCACACGACATCGGCACGACGTCATCCCATCCCAAGTCACACACGACGTCACTCCGTGTGACGTCACCTTGTATAACGTCACTTCCTAGCATCCGAGCAACATCTACTAGAGGTAGCACCTACCCCCTGTCGGCAAGGCCCTTCCTTCGCCTATAAATACCCCCACCATTCAAAAAAAAAGGGGTAAGTCTAAGACAGCGTGTTGAACCCCTACTATTTTCACCACTCGTACTAACTTAAGCATCGGAATGTTTACGCCGAAGACCCCCTCCGGCGCTTTCCAAGTGACCAAGACAACCGGAACAGTGTTCCCGACCAGCCCCACTTTGGCCGATCCTACTCGAGGAATCTCAGACTCTTATCAAATGATGCTTTCATTGAGAGTCTTGGTTAATTAAGTGAGCCTCCTTGATAACCAAGCTCTATTCTTTCTGGGAATTGAAGAATCATGGGCTTAGATTCAGAATCTACACCCCCTCACTCTCGCAGTACCCACACTCGCAGGGAACTTTTTCCTACGTCTTCGTCTAGTATCTTCGCCACATCGCATGGAGCTTTCTCGGCACAGACGGACCTCCTTTTTGGACTGACAGGAAACATGTCGCTTTCCCAAACGGGTGCCCCATTGTTGATACCCGAATTTTGACGCCATTTCTAGTTAATTTTAGCATTTCTGTTATTTAGTAATTTACTGGCATTTTCAGCTGATTTACAGTCATTAGCATTTTTAAGTGTCTCCTCGCATTTTAGCATCATCGTTAGCATCGTCAGCTTTCGAAATCACATTTTTAATTTTCCGTCACGTATTTTCATTATTATTATCATTATTATTTTTAGCCTTAGAAATCATATTTTTTATTATCCGGCAGTCGTTTGCTAGATTTTTCTTCGTTTTAGGTCATCACATGAATTTTAGGATTTTTAGTATTTTGGCGCATTTTTTAGTATTTTTATTATTTTATCATTATTTTTATTCGAGCTTTTATTGAACCCGAGTAAGTCCGCTCGGACAATAGCTCGACTTTAAAATATTTTCCATCAACTAGTTGCTAGCTTTTTTTCTGCTCGCAACGGTCTACAACGTTTCGTGTAATTTTCGACGTAACGTTTTTATTTTTCCGTTCACGCGTTTCACGCTTTTCAATGGGAAAATAAACGCGCTAAACGGAAAATTTTCATTATTCGCTGTATACGGTTAAACCCATCATATTTTTCTCTACGCGCCGGTACCTTCGGCTCGAAAAGTCGAAACGTTTGCTCGCAGGATTCGGCTCGAGGCCATTTAAATAGGACTTAAATGGCCCTTGATCACAACCGTTGATCTGGTCAACCAAGGAAAGTCAACTAGATCAACAGTTGACAAATTAAATAGCATGGTGTACGTGAACAGTGCCCATGAGCGGAAGCAGAGTCCTCGCCCAAGCCAACCTGCTCCCATCGCTCCCATCCCTACCCCTAGCTCCGCCAGCACGATGAGCCGGCCACCACGCGCAGCCACGCCCTCCAAAGCCACGCGATCTCTCGCCTATAAAAGCCCCCTCCCTCCAACGTTTACAGGGGCACCAATTCATACCCAAGCCCTTGCTTCTCCTCTCTCCTTGGCAGATCGCTCACTTAGAGCGTCAGTCGCCGCAGTCCAAGCTTTGGTTTCGTAAGTATTCCCCGGCAACTTTACTGCCATTCTTTCTCTATTTTTTTTGCTTGCATTTTCGATCAAATTAATTGCTTCTTTTTATCCTATTAATTCGTATATATGACGTAGATAATTTCCATGCTTTTCATTCGTTGATTTGTTGGCAAAGAAGAGCGAATTTTAGGTTTTTGTTAATTATCAATTTTTGATGTTTTCTCGAAATTAAACTGTGTTCGGACGTATAATAAATTCAATTTCTGGCACAATAATCTTGCTGAGGAAGAGAGCTTTCCTCGGAGCTCGAAACCAGGCGATTTGGCCACCTGGTTGGAGCTCCCCGTCGCCGGCAGTGGCGCCGGCGACATGAGGAAGACGATGAACAGTAGCCATGCGGGCTTTGTTCATCGCGTGAAGGAGAAAGGTGATGGGCTTGGCCCATCACCATTAAAACGGATTTTTCATGGGCCAGCCATCTAAATTCTCGTATGCGTAAAATCAATCATTTTTCGCATGCAATCAACATAGCATTTAAATTCTCGTATGCTTAAAATCAATCATTTTTCGCATGCAATCGACCCAGCATCTAAATTCTCGTATGCGTAAAATCAATCATTTTTTGCATGCAATCAACTCAGCATTTAATTTTCGTATACGTGAAATCCATCATTTCTTGCATACAATCAACTGTCATTTAAATTTTCGCACTCATAAAATGGTTTATTTATTCCTCAAGCTATCGCTAACACTCTCATTTTGTAGGGTTTAAATTCAAGCTTCGCTCGAAAGTACGCCTTTCGATTCCTTTTTATTTATTCAATGCTTTCTGCAAATATCAATTGTATGCATGATATATAGAACTGCTAGAACTAAAACCAACTCACATGAACAACGTGTTTAAAGACTTGCTTAAAATGCCATGTTCATATGATTTTAAATTCTCGCTTGTATTGACTGCATGTACATGGGGACTTTCGATCCCACATCAGTTTTCCACTTCAAAAATCTATCATTTAAATTGGTACTCTGTTAGCAATCCATGTTAGGATCACGTAGTAATTAATTTAATCATGCATGACCCGATGATGAAATAAGAGGGCGCTCATTCAGTCTTGCGGAAAATTCAGTCCCATCACGTTACGGTCAGGGATAATCGATCGATCTTGATAAACGGTAACCCCGTCCGAAAGATCTTTTTATTATTCCTGAACGGTCACGATCATAGAAAAGACTAAAGTGATGATTCCTCTGAGGGTCCCTTTTTTTCAAAACGCATTTTATCAAACACCTTTTTAAACACCTCTCATCAACCAGTAACCATTTTCGGATGTGACTCGGGTGCCTAACACCTTCCTGAGACCATAATACGACCCCGAACCTTTGTCTGGGGTCCAGACCCCTTTTTTGTGCCTTTAGTTTTTTTACTTATTATATTTCTTATGCCATGACGATTAAGGTTCCCTAAGCCTAGCAACCAAATTAGGGTGGCGACTTCATTGCATGCTGCTAGGCGTCCTTTTACGCCGAGCATCTGAAGGTCTCAAATTTCGTTGCACACTCGCGAATTACCTTTTCGTAATTTTCGTGGGGCGCGACAGTTTGGTGACTCCACTGGGGAATTTAGGGTCGGAGCCGGTTTTATCTTCTTAGAGAGGTGTTTTGTTTGTTTGTTTATTTATTTGCTTTGATCAATTGCTGGTCTGTTCATTTATTTGCTTTATCAATTGTCATATGCATTTCATAGCGCCCTACACCCAGGGGACAATTACCAAAATAGGAGGGTAGTAGTGACGCGCTAGGACACATGTCCTGGGTAGTGTTCACCAATCCCAACTCGGATGAACCCCTAAAGCCAGTCGAAAGGTTACACGATTTCGCAAGAAATTGGGACACTGGACGACACTTTAGGGACCTTTTCATGGTATCATCCGGGAACCGTTCAAGCCAGTTAGAGGTGTCGGAATCAGAGCCCCAACACGTGCATCATGATTATACCTGTTTGTCGTGGCTCTATTTGTCTTGTTGGCATATTGACGTGATTTTTTCTATTATACGAACTGCAGATTTCTTACACGTGCAGGTTACTTTGCATTTAAAATTTTATTTTTGTCCCATAGGACCCATCTTACTCATCCGACATGTCGGCACCTACACTACTTTCATTTAATATTTTCGGGGGACGAAGTTTCGACGATCAGGCCGCGCAAGGAGATCTGTTGGAACGTGGGTTCTCCCCTGACATCACCACTAAGATCAAAGTAGAAGTCGTGGACTTTGACTTAACTAGGATTCGGATGTTGAGAAATGAGCTGACTGAAGATGAAGAGACACAATTTGAGGGTAGTTATGGAAAGCTACTGACCCTAGTTGACGTAAAGACTGATTGGGGTTGCATCCGGGCAGCCCTAAAATTCTGGGATCCCTATTATCGGTGCTTCTCTTTCGACAAAGAGGTAGACTTGACTCCTACGCTAGAGGAGTACTCAGCTCTGATGTGCTTCACCTCTCCCATATCGGCCATATACCAGAATGTTCGACTCGACTCCTCGAGTGTCAAAATAAGGCTCGATAAGTTGTTAGGAATCACTACTCGTGTCAGAGAAGGCGACTACTTCTGGTGCTGGTCAGATGTTGAGGCACGCTTTCGATTGTCCAAAGGAAAGAAACGCTTAAGGATTCTGGCTTTCGCCATTGTAGGATTTGTCCTCTTTCCAAATATGAGGAATGCCATCGACTTTGCAGCAACCAACATCTTTTACAAGATGGAAACAAATGCCATCAATCCTACAACAGCCATTTTAGCCGAGACCTTTCGCTCCTTGGACTCTTGTCGAAGAAAAGGAAAAGGGAGACTTACCTGTTGCACCCAGTTATTGACAGTATGGTTGGTCAGCCACTTCAAACAGATTCCTGATCAGACCATTTTCTTCGCAAGCTACATAAGGTCATGCCCTCTACTCAGGGTTATCAACTCAATGACCACGGATAGATGGGCGATGGAAAATAAGGATGTCTGGATCGACCGATTCATAAACCTCTCAGAAGAAGACTTCAGTTGGCACGCCAAATGGCTACAGACTTCCAATCCCATCGTCTGTTGCGGACACTTACCTTGGGTTCCTTTGATCGGAGCATGGGGATGCACTCACTATTGCCCTGCCCTCGTCCTCAGACAGTTCTGCATCACGCAAATAATTCCTGTGACATTCGGCATGACAAGGTCAGACCTGCCACACACTGGAGAAAATCAGAACATTCAGCTGTACGCCCAAGACTGGGCCCACCCTTTTTGCCTCAAAGGACACGGTATCCCTGCAACCACAATACCAGAATATCCACAGTGGAGGTCGAGACGAGTTAACGGCAATGTCTTACCTCACCCAGAAAATCAAAAACCGATGGAAGAAGAAGGAGAATCTCAAATGAGCGAATGAATGGATGTCATGGCTTACGCTCAAGTGGTAGAACAGATGCGAGCAGCACAAGAAGAACGAGATCTGATGGTAGAGGAAAGGGATATGGCCGAAGCTCGTCAATGTGGCTTAGAGGTCCAGATGAATGAATTAAAAAGGCGTAGTAAGGACATTCTCCACGTACAAGCAGTAAAACAGAAAGTGGCCCTCAGGGACTTCAAAGAATGTCTGAACAGCGAAATCCGCAAGAAAGAAGCATCCAGTGCCATAATCAAAGACAAGGATTCAACGATAAGGATTTTGACTACTCGCACAGACTTGGGAGATAGGAAAAGCCAAGCACTGCAAAATCGAATTACCGCCTTAGAGGCTGAGTTAGAGATGCAGAAAGGGGAGTTGGCTTCAATGGAGTACCTTTGGTAGAAGCAAGAAGACTCGGACGCCCAGGAATGACACCTTCAGGGAAAGGCTCGGATATCGGCAAATCTTTTCTTTTTAGCTAGGACCCCTGATTTCATCTATCTTAGCCATTTTTGATGAATTTAGGAAGTTGGCAAGTTTACCATATTTTGTAAACACTTTTTAATAAAGTCGTACTCTTTCAGATATTTATTAAAACGCCTCATCTTTTCCATATCAACTATCCCTCCAATACAAACTCAAAAAACCATCACAAAACAAAAAGAGAAAATCCCTCCGGGATAAAACAGTCTCACCGAAATTCCGAAAAATCAGAACAAGACATCCGAGTATCGCTCACTCATGGCCATGTCTTCCTAGTTTATCACAAAAAACTCCAAGTTCATAAAAAGATTGTTGTCTCTCCCCTCGGTTGAGTTCACCAGGCATCAGGCCTTGCATCGTCAAAAGTATAGCGTAAAAGAGATCTTCCTAGTATGGCAGCATTGGTTGCCCCTGCTGATTTGGGTTTCGCCGTTAGCATCTCAGATTTGCTTCATATCGCTGGAATGTATAGAGGCTTCCTTCGTATCTTGTCAACCACTGGGATTCCTCGCCTCTCCGACCGCCCTGAAAATATCAAGTGAAAGTGTGGCCGAAAAATGAATGAGCAACATGGAGGCCTCGGGATTGCACATCACTTGTATATCCTCACTTGTATTTACTATTTTCTGTGTTTTTCCCTTTTTCAGGTTCACGATAGCTCATCGGAAGCAAGCTACTCCGCACATGGCTCCCTGTAACTAGACTTCAAAAATGAAAAATGACTGAACAGGCTAAGGCCAATGAAGCACTAACGACCAGAATAGCAGAACTAGAAGAACGAGTTCGAGCATTGCAAACTAAAAAAGGATGGGGTCCTTCGTCAACCCAACCATCTTCTGTTCAATGGAAGTGGCAGGATCCCTACATTAATCCCAACCTTACAGCTGTAGTAGGTGCAACCAGACAGTGTTCCCACCCATCTCAGGGTTGTTCTACCCAAATCACAATTTCGGGACCATCGGAAACTAAGCTTCCGGGAAGCGATCCGACACAGCCACAGTCCTCTCTTGAGTATTCACCGACCATGGGTTTTGGCACCATTAGCGCGAAAGGGTCAAGTATTAATCAAATGAGCCTACTAGAGGAAAAACTAAGAGCTATTGACAGATATGACCCTAGGGATCCCGCCGATAAAAGCATGATGCTAGAAATTGCGATGCCTCAGAAATTCAAGATTCCACAACTCGAGAGTTACGCGAGGATTGAACGCCCCAAAACTCACCCCAACATCCACCACAACGAAATGTCTAAACAGTACAAGCTCGATGTAGAAATCACATCTAACCGTTCTGATTTGCAAAATCTAGAGAAAAGGGTCGAGGAATCAGTAAAAGCTTATGCTCAGAGATGGAAAGAACTAGCTGCAAGGATTTCTTCTCCTTTGGATGACAGAGAACTCGTGTCAATTTTTGTGAAAACATTTAAAGCTCCCTACTACGCTTATCTTACCCTCGGTCCGTCGAGTAGCTTCCTCGACATGGTCCGGATTGCTGAGAGAGTAGAGCAAGAGATTAATTCCGGAAGGATCATCATTCCTACGCCAGAGGCGACGCCTATCATAAGGAGAGACGTTGGCTCTGTCTCCCCCCAACCTAATCACAGGCGACCTTTCCCGCCACCTCCCCCTTATTTGTCACCACCACCATATCCTTCCCCATCACTATATCAACCCACAGTTTTTCCTTTTCCACCAACGCCCGTTGC
Source organism: Viola odorata (assembly GCA_963691705.1). Lineage (NCBI taxonomy): Eukaryota > Viridiplantae > Streptophyta > Magnoliopsida > Malpighiales > Violaceae > Viola > Viola odorata. The sequence goes on along the minus strand of OY829545.1, from coordinate 55,005,553 downwards.
TAACAGGGCTCCCCAAAACCCTATGCCATCTCTACATTACCCATCACCTCCAAAACAAATACCGCGACTTACACAACCAAGACCATGTAAACCGCCAAATAAACCAAGAAATCAAAATAACCATTGGGATCGAGGACCATTGCCTTCACTTCCCGTTCCTTTGGGGGAGATTTACGAGCACCTTTTGGCCGCTAAACAAATTGCACCCACCTCAATCCAACCTTTACAACCTCCTTACCCGAAGTGGTACGATCATAATGCTAGATGCGAGTACCATGCCGGAGCTCAGGGTCACATGATAGAAAATTGCTCCGCCCTAAGAGGAAAGGTTCACCACTTGATCAAATATGGATGGATCTCTTTCAAGGATTTAACCGAAAGACCCGCACAACCTAGGCCCTCCAATCCACCAAAGGAGCCAAATCAAAAACCAGTACCGCCACTCCCACTCCCCACGGGGGAAATATACAAACATCTCATCACAGCTGGACAGATTGTGCCAATCCCAGCCCAACCTCTACAACCTCCCTACCCAAAGTGGTACGATCCTAATGCTAGATGCTAGTATCATGCTGGAACCCAGGGCCACATGCTAGAAAAATGCTTTACCTTTAAGAGAAAAGTCAATCACTTGATCAAGAGTGGATGGGTCTCCTTCGAGGGCTTGGAGAAAGAACCTAACGCGGCCATCGACCCTCTCCCAAACCGTGCCTCAGGTGGTGAAGGTATGAATGCTATTTCGATGGAAACGGTTAAGAAGAAGACTTGTGAGTTAGAGACAGTTGACAGCGTCAATAACGGTCCTCCCACCTCTTGTTCCCGCGAAAACATGTCTCAAGCTGGGCCAGTAACAAGTGAATTTGCTGATATTGGGGGCATGACATGGAAGACAAAATGTATCCCCACATCAGAGCCACATTCTCCCTCGTAGTCGAAATCGTCAATATAAATCCTACCGTGGTCAGTATAGCTTCAGATTCCTGTATTGATGCTCCGGGAGAAGAAGAATCGTTGCCTGGTTCAGTCATTTTCGTAAAGAAGTCAGGGGAGTCTGTGTGCAGCTGGACCATCACCATGCTTCCGGATGTCTCTCCGTAATTACTCCTTTTTGAAATAATAATATGATGTGTGCATGTTTTTTTACGAAAACATTTTTGTAGGGACTCACGTTCCCTTTTTGTTAAATATCAACATATATACAATTTCTATTTTCAACATGTTTTCTTTTTCGCATTTTATTTTCAAGATGAATGTTAGTTCGGATTGTCTTGATAAAACCTGTGTCTTTGCTGGTGTGGAAGTTACCACTGCAACCGAAGACGAGGTTGAGATTCCTCGCGAGTTAGCTCGTTTACTAGAAAGTTCAGAAAAGGAAATAACCCCTCCTCGGGAGGAATTGGACGAAGTAAATTTGGGGGCAAGCAATGAGAATCAGAGGTTGGTTAAGATCGGAACTACCCAGGACGACTCAGAGAGAAAAGTTGGTTTCCCTCCTCAAAAGACTACTCGGACGCATTCGCATGGCCGTACGCCGATATGCCAGGTCTTGATCCCGGGATAGATAAGCATCACATTCCATTGAAACCTAAGTTTAAACCAGTAAAACAAAAGCTTGAAGAAAATCATCCAAAAATGGTAGTCACTCACAAAGACTGGCATGACACGCTTCCTTACCGGATAGCAACCCGCATATCCACGGGGGCAACTCCCTACTCATTAGTTTACGGCATGGAAGCCGTAATTCCCCTTGAGGTAGAAATCCCTTCTCTCAGAATCCTGGCAGAGTCTGAAGTAGAAGAATCAGATTGGGCAAAAGTGAGGTACGAGCAGCTGGACCTCCTTTCCGAAAAGCGCATAGCCGCTATCTGCCATGCACAATTATATCAGCAAAGAATGGTCAACGCTTATAACAAGAAGGTGCGACCTCGCAAGTTCGAGGCTGGGGATTTAGTGCTGAAGAAAATTCTCCCTCATCAGGAGGCCAGTCAAGGAAAGTGGGCCCCAAGGTATGAGGGCCCGTATCTGGTCAAAAGTGCATTCTCAGGGGGTGCCCTAATGCTAACCAATATGGATGGAGACGATCTCCCGAGACCGGTAAATGTCGATGCAGTCAAGAGATACTTTGCCTAAAGCATCGCGAACAGAGCGTCCGGTCAGACAAAGACAGGGTTTTATCATGACAATCTAGCACAAACATTTGTCCTGAAATTAATAAAACAAGTTTTTTCAGGAGATGCTCATTATTTAAAAAAAAAGTTTGTTGTCCCCTTCTTTTTCTTAAAATTTGTGAGATGACAAAAGGAGGCATGGCATAGATGGCTCCCCAGGAGTAGCTCGGGACGTAAGACGCGTCACTTAGACTAACGCCACTAATCAATCTTCAGTTTTACAGGGACGTAAGGTCTCACGCCTCAACTCGTCATCACAATAGAACCAGAGAGTTTCGCTCGTAGGAGCTGTTGAATTGCTGCAGCAGGCCACCTTCAAGAGCGAATCAGGAAAGATTTTAAGACAAACCATCACTATCTAAAGCGAAATTTCTTTTCCTCGCAGTGCTACCAGCAGAACCGGCATCGCAAACAACCGGTCTCAAAGGACTAAATGCTGGACCAACGTCACAAAGCCCACCCTACGCCGGCCGAGCTGTCAGAACACTAGCAATGTCAGCTCCCATCTCCGTTCACCTATTCGGAGGAGCTCATCACCAAAACGCCATGGTCGCCCAGCACACCCTTGCAACTCCTGGAAAAAGCACGACAAAAAGCTGTCCTCCTAGGACCACCATCAACATACTTAATGCGGTCTTGTTCAAGACGTTTCCCAACGTCCGCACCATGATCAACACGGTGAAGATCAATCCTTCAATTGAGGGACAGTCGGACTGCAAGTATCACTTACGCCAAGGCAAGAGCTACGACAAAGCATCTAACAACAAAGCCATCATCAACCACCATCCGACACAAGTCACACTCAGTGACCCACGGATTGCCCGTCTAAAAGGGAGAGCTTAAAACTTATCAATCACATTACTTTTGCTAAAACAAGTTATCTTGCATTTACTCCTCATTAGTTCTTGCCGTATCTTTTTCAGGGACCGGGTCACCCCCATTCGTTGCCTGCAGGAGAACGGTCATCATACACCCTTGCAGCCCCACTGCACATCACGGGGACAGAGGATTTTCCCCTTGATCCCCGAGCAATCACGAAGCCAATCAGCGAAGGTCTAGCAGGACCAGCAAGCAAATGAACCGAAATACGGATCTCATCCTAAATACGACTCGGATCGGCAGTTCCCGCAAAACAGCTGAAAAGGAAACCAATCAAAGCGAAGCGTCCCAGAACCGGGACCACGTCATAGGCACCCTCGAAAAGTCGAGTTAAAAGAAGGGAGAATCCCTGAACTTGTCTCATTTTCATTTTCAAATTAATTTCCCTTTCTATTGTCCCCTCTGCACCTCATAGGGACTGGAAGCATCTCACTGTCATTCGCGTGGAGATCGTGGAAGACGCCCTTGCAGCCCCGCTACACAGTTCAGGGGAGTCCATCTTTCTTTCCCCTTTATTTAAATTTGTTTTCATTCCTGCTCACTTTGTTAGCTTTAAGTCGAGTACGGTCGTCGGGCCCACTGGGGGTAACCATAGGTTCTCATTAGACCCTTGCAAATAAGTTGTCCCCTAACGTCTAGCAATCAAACCCTCTAGCAATCAAACCATTAATCAGTCAAAAATCAAAAATCAATCATAATCCCTCTTTAGCCCGGCTAAAACAAAAGCATACTACTCTCATAAGCATTTTCATGCATCGCATGGTTTAGGAATATTCAATCCCTCTGTTAACTCCAGCATCTATCCAAATTACATGCCATGCATGATATTACCTGTTTGCTCTTATATCCACGGTTTGCTCCGACGTAAGCAGTCACAAACAAATCCCGGTAAGTATCTTTGAGCCATCGCGCCTTATCCTTCATGAGTGTAAGAGCCTGACTAGATACTAGTTGAGTTCGCATAATATCCAGGGTACATGCATATTTAGACATGGGATAGCTATAAAGTGACATGGGACTTTTACGATTTTCTCCACTTTTTTTCAATTTTTCCCTCTTTCCACCATATATGTCATCACTCCCCAAACCTTCAATATCACTCATGCCCCGGGAGCCAAAGAGCAGTTTCAGCTAAGATTGCCAGCCAGAAGTACGAGTACGTCAGGTTCAAGAACACGATGAAAGGGACGGAAAATGTCACCAGGAGATTGCTAAGGACTATCACCGAAGAAGCAGCAACGACGAAGGTCGAGGTCTCAAGACAAAAGGGGAAGAGATCAAGACAAAGGGTGTGCTTGCTCTGCTCTGTTGCATTTCAAATCAAATAAAAAAGGGGGGGAATATATATATATATATATAAAAAAGGGAAAGAAAAAAGAGAGGAAAAAAGAAGAAAAGAAAAGAGAGAGGGGAAAAGGGAAAAGAAAAGAAAAGAGAGAAATGCTCAGAGACATTCGAAGAATACAAACGGTCGAAGAGCCAAAGCAAGCGCAGCTCGGGGACAACTCAATTCGAGAAATCTCGAAGAAAACTTTCCCCAGTGAACTCGAGTAAAAAGGCCCAAGGCCAACTCGAGAAATCTCGAAGCAACATTCCCCAGTAAAGACTCGAGAAGAAGGGCCCAAGGTCAACTCGAGAAATCTCAAAGCAAGCATCCCTAGTGAGAACTCAAGAAGAAAAGGGCCCAAGGCCAACTCAAGTAGTAAGTCGCAAGAAGAACAATGACCACACTCCCTAGTGAAGACTCAAGAAGAAAAAGGCCCAGAGCCAACTCAAGGAATCTCGAAGAAAGCATTCTCCAGCAAAGAATCGAGAAAAGAAAGGGCCCCTGGCCGACCGGAAAATCATCCCCAGCAAGGATCCAAGAGCTCGTGCACTCTATCAAGAAAGCATCCCTAGCAAAAGCAAAGGAACTCGTACACCTCGCCCTCATTCGGGCCAATCGACAAAGCATCATTCATCAAAACCCTTCTAGCAAAGCAATCTTTCCCAAAATAAACTCCTTTTCGGACTTTTCATGTCCTTTCATTCTTTTCCGTAAAAGTCCCATCGATTATTAGAACGCCCATGCATGTGCATCTTCATTTGAAGTCTATTCACTCGGATTGACATTGCGAATTGAAAATTATGTATCATGTTAGTTGCATCTTTATGAGCGTAAAACACTTAGCATTGTTTCAGAGCGTGAGTGCAAACACTAATATCAGGTGAGGACTGCTTACGGCTGCAAATCGTGGGAAAGTTTTGTCCTTGGGGTCGTTACCTCCTGAACAAGATGCAGAGGCATTCTAGGTTCGTATCAAGGCCGCTGGTAACAAAAGCATTTCTCTCTTCCCCGAGTGATCATTTGCATTTTTTTCTCCTAGAGTGACATCATACATTCCCTCCTCCTAGAGTGACATCATTTATGTTCCCTCCTCCTAGAGTGACCTTAGTTTAATTTCTGCACCTCGCGTCTTCTCCTACGGGATTAAACGTCATTTAGATTTCCGCATTTATATTTCCTCCTCCTAGAGTGATAGCTTTATATTTCCTCCTCCTAGAGTGACACCTTTATATTTCCTCCTCCTAGAGTGACAACTTTATATTTCCTCCTCCTAGAGTGACACCTTTATATTTCCTCCTCCTAGAGTGACACCTTTATATTTCCTCCTCCTAGAGTGACAGCTTTATGTTTCCTCCTCCTAGAGTGACAGCTTTATATTTCCTCCTCCTAGAGTGATAGCTTTATGTTTACTCCTCCTAGAGTGACAATACGTATTTCCTCCTCCTAGAGCGACATCATGCATTTCCTCCTCCTAGAGTAACATCATTTGCACTTCCTCCTCCAAGAGTGACATCATCAGGACAAATCATTCATATTTCTGCGAACCGCGCATTATCCTCCCAAAGCAACGTCCGTTACATGTCAAATGCCTATCCCCCCAGTGGAGCTGTCGCTTATATTTTCATAAAACCATCTTTCATTCCTAGTAGAGTAGTTGTCATTTACGTTTTCTGTAACGTATGTATCTATCCACACCCGAGCAGATCTAAGTTTACTTCTTTGCAGGATCAACAACCTATCTCCTCCCAGAGTGACGTCTACAGCAATATCTCCTCCCAAAGTGACATCTACGACATATCTCCTCCCAGAGTGACATCTATGACAATACCTCCTCCTAGAGTGACAGCAACCAACTACCTCCTCCCAGAGTGACATCAACGAACAACATCGGCAAACTACCTCCTCCTAGAGTGACAGCAACAACCTGCCTCCTCCCAGAGTGACATCAACAAATGACATCAACCTACCTCCTCCAAGAGTAACAGCAGAAACTTACCTCCTCCTAGAGCGACATCATCACTGTAAGCTTGAGGTAAGACCTGTGGTGTCGCCAAAATTCGGATATGTAGGGGTAACTGTCTTTACTGCTTATCAAATACTTCGATAAGACAGTAAAGAGGGGGCAACTGTTGATACCCGAATTTTGACGCCATTTCTAGTTAATTTTAGCATTTCTGTTATTTAGTAATTTACTGGCATTTTCAGTTGATTTACAGTCATTAGCATTTTTAAGTGTCTCCTCGCATTTTAGCATCATCGTTAGCATCGTCAGCTTTCGAAATCACATTTTTAATTTACCGTCACGTATTTTCATTATTATTATCATTACTATTTTTAGCCTTAGAAATCATATTTTTTATTATCCGGCAGTCGTTTGCTAGATTTTTCTTCGTTTTAGGTAATCACATGAATTTTAGGATTTTTAGTATTTTGGCGCATTTTTTAGTATTTTTATTATTTTATCATTATTTTTATTCGAGCTTTTATTGGACCCGAGTAAGTCTGCTCGGACAATAGCTCGACTTTAAAATGTTTTCCATCAACTAGTTGCTAGCTTTTTTTCTACTCGCAACGGTCTACAGCGTTTCGTGTAATTTTCGACGTAACATTTTTATTTTTCCGTTCACGCGTTTCACGCTTTTGAATGGGAAAATAAATGCGCTAAACGGAAAATTTTCATTATTCGCTGTATACGGTTAAACCCATCGTATTTTTCTCTACGCGTCGGTACCTTCGGCTCGAAAAGTCGAAACGTTTGCTCGCAGGATTCGGCTCGAGGCCATTTAAATAGGACTTAAAGGGCCCTTGATCACAACCGTTGATCTGGTAAACCAAGGAAAGTCAACCAGATCAACGGTTGACAAATTAAATAGCATGGTGCACGTGAACAGTGCCCATGGGCGGCAGCAGAGTCCTCGCCCAAGCCAACCTGCTCCCATCGCTTCCTGTCACCTCCGCGATCATCACGCCCTACCCCTAGCTCTGCCAGCATGATGAGCCGGCCACCACCCGCAGCCACGCCCTCCAAAGCCACCCGATCTCTCGCCTATAAAAGCCCCCGCCCTCCAACGTTTATAGAGGCACCAATTCATACCCAAGCCCTTGCTTCTCCTCTCTCCTTGGCAGATCGCTCACTTAGAGCGTCAGTCGCCACAGTCCAAGCTTTGGTTTCGTAAGTATTTCCCGGCAGCTTTACTGCCATTCTTTCTCTATTTTTTTTGCTTGCATTTTCGATCGAATTAATTACTTCTTTTTATCCTATTAATTCGTATACATGACGTAGATAATTTCCATGCTTTTCATTCGTTGATTTGTTGGCAAAGAAGAGCGAATTTTAGGTTTTTGTTAATTATCGGTTTTTGACGTTTTCTCGAAATTAAACTGTGTTCGGACGTATAATAAATTCAATTTATGGCAGAATAATCTTGCTGAGGAAGAGAGCTTTCCTCGGAACTCGAAACTAGGCGATTTGGCCGCCTGGTTGGAGCTACCCGTCGCCGGCAGTGGCGCCGACGACATGAGGAAGACGATGAACAGTAGCCATGTGGGCTTTGTTCATCGCGTGAAGGAGAAAGGTGATGGGCTTGGCCCATCACCATAAAACGGATTTTTCATGGGCCAGGCACTATTCCTGGCCCATTTTCATGTTCTCTTTAATTTTTTTTTAATTGGGCCCAGCCCATTTTCAATCCTTTCCGAAACTTCGGATCACATTTTTCCGTAAAAATAATTCGTATGCTTCGTATGATTATTTTTCGTACTATCAACTCTTTAATTTTCTGTACTTATCAACTGTTTAAATTATTCACACTTTAAATTTCCGCAATTTACTTTCAGCAATTTAAATTTAATTATTCATTTTACCGCCTACATGGTCGGTCGCACTTTACTTTCCGCAACATCAACTGCTTTAATTTTTCGCAAACTGCTAGAAATTCTTCCGCAACATCAACTGTTTAATTTTCTGTACTTATCAACTGTTAATTTTCCGTACTTTAATTTTTCGCAATTTACTTTCGGCAATTTAAATTCAGTCATTCAATTTACCGCCTACATGGTCGGTCGCATTTTAATTTTCCGCAATATCAACTGCTTTAATTTTTCGCAAACTGCTGGAAATCTTTCCGCAAATATTCAACTGTTTATTTTCTGCAAATATCAATTGTTTTACTTTTTGCAAATATCACCTGCTTTAATTTTTCGCAAACTGCTGGAAATTCTTACGCAATATCAGTTGTTTTAAATTCCGCACTTATCATACTGTTGGAAATTCTTCCGCAAATATCAACTGTTTTATTTTCGGCAAATATCAATTGTTTTATTTTCCGCAAATATCAACTGTTTACTTTCTGCAAATTATCCAACTGTTTTAAATCCCCTGTGAATCGTCAACTGCATTCAATTTTTCTGCAATCATATCATCATCTAAATCTCGTATGCTTAAAATTAATCATTTTTCGCATGCAATCAACGTAGCATTTAAATTCTCGTATGCTTAAAATCAATCATTTTTCGCATGCAATCAACCCAGCATCTAAATTCTCGTATGCGTAAAATCAATCATTTTTCTCATGCAATCAACATAGCATTTAAATTCTCGTATGCTTAAAATCAATCATTTTTCGCATGCAATCAACCCAGCATCTAAATTCTCGTATGCGTAAAATCAATCATTTTTAGCATGCAATCAACATAGCATTTAAATTCTCGTATGCTTAAAATCAATCATTTTTCGCATGCAATTAACCCAGCATCTAAATTCTCGTATGCGTAAAATCAATCATTTTTCACATGCAATCAACATAGCATTTAAATTCTCGTATGCTTAAAATCAATCATTTTTCGCATGCAATCGACCCAGCATCTAAATTCTCGTATGCGTAAAATCAATCATTTTTCGCATGCAATCAACATAGCATTTAAATTCTCGTATGCTTAAAATCAATCATTTTTCGCATGCAATCGACCCAGCATCTAAATTCTCGTATGCGTAAAATTAATCATTTTTCGCATGCAATCAACTCAGCATTTAATTTTCGTATGCGTGAAATCCATCATTTCTCGCATACAATCAACTGTCATTAAAATTTTTGCACTCATAAAATGGTTTATTTATTCCTCAAGCTATCGCTAACACTCTCATTTTGTAGGGTTTAAATTCAAGCTTCGCTCGAAAGTACGCCTTTCGATTCCTTTTTATTTATTCAATACTTTCTGCAAATATCAATTGTATGCATGATATATAGAACTGCTAGAACTAAAATCAACTCACATGAACAACGTGTTTAAAGACTTGCTTAAAATGCCATGTTCATATGATTTTAAATTCTCGCTTGTATTGACTGCATGTACATGGGGACTTTCGATCCCACATCAGTTTTCCACTTCAAAAATCTATCATTTAAATTGGTACTCTGTTAGCAATCCATGTTAGGATCACGTAGTAATTAATTTAATCATGCATGGCCCGATGATGAAATAAGAGGGCGCTCATTCAGTCTTGCGGAAAATTCAGTCCCATCACGTTACGGTCAGGGATAATCGATCGATCTTGATAAACGGTAACCCCGTCCGAAAGATCTTTTTATTATTCCTGAACGGTCACGATCATAGAAAAGACTAAAGTGACGATTCCTCTAAGGGTCCCTTTTTTTCAAAACGCATTTTATCAAACACCTTTTTAAACACCTCTCTCATCAACCGGTAACCGTTTTCGGATGCGACTCGGGTGCCTAACACCTTCCCGAGACCATAATACGACCCCGAACCTTTGTCTGGGGTCCAGACCCCTTTTTGTGCCTTTAGTTTTTTTACTTATTATATTTCTTATGCCATGACGATTAAGGTTCCCTAAGCCTAGCAACCAAATTAGGGTGGCGACTTCATTGCATGCTGCTAGGCGTCCTTTTACGCCGAGCATCTAAAGGTCTCAAATTTCATTGCACACTCGCGAATTATCTTTTCGTAATTTTCGTGGGGCGCGACACCCATTTTCTCAGGTGGCCGAATCTAGTCATTCCACTCCCCCTCCTACAGGTTCCGGAATGGATGGTGCCAACAATCCTTTGACAAGTTCAATCTCGGCCCTTCGTGCTCAGCTAGATTACTTAACTGAGGTAGCAGCAGGGTTTACATCCAGTGTTCCTGGATCAGGCGTGCCTTCTCAGTTTTTTTTCACCCCGTCTATCGTTACCGATCGACCGATGTCGCCTCGGCGGCATGTGAGCATTCCTCCAACTTTACCTGCGTCGAGTACGCCATTCAGCTTTGTACAACTCGCCGACGGACGGGTAGAGCCTTACATACCGCAAGAGCCGCGAGTTCCCATCTCCTAAGTAGAATGACAGCAGGATGACTATAGAGAATGTTGGGACGGTAGGAGAGAGGAGGCAGACAGAGAAATGTCTCTTGAGCAAAGTGAAAGATCGAGCAGTAGAAGACATCGAACCCGTTCACCTAGGAGCCGCAATCGATCCCTTAGGCAACAGCGTACCCCCGAGCCTCGAGGGCACAGATGCCACTTTGAAATTTTTCTGCCTCATCATGACCGTGAAATCCTAGACGATACCTCAGGTCATCCGTTCAGCCATCGTATAAGACGCCATAGGGTCAGCCGACACGTTAAGCTCCCTATAGAGTCGTATGATGACACTAAAGATCCCATCTCCCACCTCAACAAGGTGAAAGATTTTGTGCAATTCCAAACGCACAGTGACGCGGCATTGTGTCAAATATTTGTCATGACGTTGTCAGGGGTAGCCCGCCTCTGGTTTGAAGGACTCCCTGCCCGGTCGATCGATAATTTCTTACAGCTAGAGGCTAAATTTAAGAGTCGCTTCAGCACAGCTATCCCCATCCGGAAGTCTGCCGCAACCTTATTCGACATACACAGGAAGCCAGAAGAATCTTTAAAAGGCTATCTCGGTCGTTTCGACATGGAAATGTCGTTGACACCAGGTATTACTATTGATTTTGCCATAGAAGCCTTAAAGCGAAACTGTGGCTATGAAAAGTTGAGGGACACGTTAATGGTGGACGCCCCAGCAACCTTAGATGCGTTAAGGCTGAAGGCTCACAACTATGCGAGAATTCAAGAGGAGGAATACAGAGATAGAATGCAAAACATGCCGCGGAGCGCGCCCCCCGTCCCTGCCACTCAGGCCAGTGCAACCCACGACACTCACCCTGGTCACGAATACATGATCGCGCGCCGAACGCGTCAAATATAAGTGTAAAATATGTATAAGAATGGGGGTAGAAATACAACTTATCACTGTCCACAAGGGTTTGTAGATTATGGTAAGAGGATCGTCCACAGAGACCTCTATGGGGAACGTAGTTTCTTGGTTAACTTCCTCGTTGATATGATCCGGCCTAGTGTAAGTAAGTCGAATGATATATGGAGCTTGAGGAGGATCTAGCCGATGGAGTTAACAACAAGGTTCGAATAAAAGAGCGGAAGATTTACACACAAGACACGGATTTTGGCAGCGGACAAAGACTAGAAAGGGAAGAAACAATGTTACCCGGAATGATGATTGTTGCTAGATGGAGGAATTGGAATTAATGAACAAATGCATCACTTGTAGAAGCTCAAACCAATAACAGCAAGCAAACTTCAGTAGATTCAAGTCACCAAAAAGTAGTAGTTCGATTACAAGATAATTCCCGGAGGAAGATTGGGAGGAGTGTTCTCTACTCAAGCAATCTTTCTCCAAGAACAAGTGTTGAGTTTAGGGACCTAGGTGATAGATTAAGGAGTGCTCTCAACTTACAAAATATCACTCAAAGTCTAAAACTCCTAAGAAAATGAAACAAAGAGCTATTTATACAAGTAGGCAAAAGTGGGCTTGGAAGCCCAAAATTCGGCACCAGAAAAGACGCTGACGTGATTCACGTTAAGGGCTAAACGTGAATCACGTTAGGCAAAAATGCCTAACCGTGATCACGGTTAGTCCTTACCGTGATCACGGTAAGGATTCCACAAAAACTCAAATAACATCCGAAGGTAGCGTGATTCACGGTTAGGACGAACCGTGATCACGTTACCCAAAACTGTCCTGGCGTGATTCACGGTTAGGACAAACCGTGATCACGGTAAGGACTCTTCTTTGGTTCGATGGAAAATCACATAGGCCGGCTTTTCTTTGACTTGGGTGGGTCCTTTCTCTCTCATTTTGCCTTCCAACCATAAGGACAAACCTCTTGCCTTGCTTCGTGTGATCGGACATTGAGGGTACACATCTTGAGTGTCGATAAGGGTGTTGGGAGGGTCCGGGATCATATCACTCGTCATTGGTTTTGATTGGGAGAACCTGAAAATAGAAACAAAACAAAAGAAACAAAACAATTTAAAGTAGTCTTGGTCAAAGGCTTGGCCAAGATAGGGGGTAAATACTGAAAAAGTCGAATAAAAGGGAATTCCAAGTAAGGGCGTTATGAGAGCTTCTGTTTTTATGATTCGATCACTAATGCAAGGGTATTCATCTCTTGATTCGTAGTCCTGCTATAGAGTGGAGGTGCTCTTGTTCACTCTTGACTTCCCTCCTCTTCAAATTATCTGGCGCGTGCTCCATTTCCTGATAATCCTAGCCAAGGGACACCTTGCTGGTTAAAGGGTTTATCCGTTTGACTGCTGTCTTGAATGGTTGTTCGCTTCCTCAATGGTATAGGGGAAGACAATACCTAGCCAAGTTGTCTCCCTATGGAGACCCTAGGTTGTCAATCTGGTCTTGGTCTAGATCACTTATTTCTTCTAGTCTGCCGCGAGACTAGTTACCTACTTTGCCTAGCCGGCGGGTGCTCCCTTTCCTTCTAGGCTGGCTGCGACTCTTCTCTACTAGGGTGCAAGAATGATCAGGTCTTGTCTCTAGTGAGTTAGCATTGGATTAAGCTCAAGAAATAAGTGAATACGAATCGAAGAGAATGCTAAGGGCGATTTGATCTCACAAAAACATAAGAACGAAGCTCATCAACCCTTACCAAGAATGGGTGTTTAGTTACTCATACTCATGGATATAAAATAAAAATACCTGATTGCATAAATAAAATAAATCCGTGGATTCATAGAATTAAATCACGGAGCAAGTTAATTGTTTCAATGGTAGAGGAAGAGAGGAAGGAAGAGATTCGATCCCCCCCTGAGGAAGGAACGAGTTTAGCTAAATAGGCTAAAAATCTTCCTTATCCTACTGTAATTCAAACTCCTAGAAAATCTAAGAAAATAATAACAATGTTTTTAAAATAGGAAAAATCGTATGTTCAAAAAGAGGGAGATCCCAAATAGGATTCTTTAATAAATTGGCGTCAGATCCCTCTGAAGATGCTGGACGGTTGTAACTTGCCAGCTCGCTAGGCCCACGAAAAATGCGACTCAAAAGGTTTGCCAACGCAACTGCTCGAGATAGCCTTTCGCGAAAGAGTCTTGGCCAAGCTCCCGGCCAAGACGATCAAGTATCGATGTTTGGTGCCCCGCTTCTTTAGAGGATGGATCTTGGCCAAGCTCTAGGCATAGGTAGGCAAAAATCAGCTCCAATAGTCACGAATTCATAATCCTCTAGTATCAAGCCTCCAAACCAGAACTGCCAAAGCATGGGAAAATCAAGGGAAAATCAGTAGATTTACTGCCCAAATAACAAGTAAATGGACAGTAAAAACATGATGAAATGTAATGTAATCAAATTTCCCACACTTAAACTATGCTTGCCCCTAAGCATACAGACTCAATGACTCAAAGACAAAAACAGAAACACAACACAAACAGAACAGACACCAAGAACCCCTTGACTTACTTTATTTCAAGATGTTTACCCCATCACTGAATCTGCCAAGACACTCCCCTAGACGACCCAATGCCAAACTAACAGGGACAAATCACTACCCTAAACAAACCCCATCCACATGGTATCAAGACATCCCGCTAGATATTTATTGATAATGTATAGGGGACAAGACTCGCCACTGATTTGAGCCCCAGCTATGTGTCGTCTATCCAAACGTGCCTAAAGACTGGTGGCATTTAAATCACTTTGGTAGAATTTTTTTTCTATGTCCTTGTATTTTTTTCAGACATATCACGTGCCTTTTGTATTTTTTACAGACACCGTACATAGACAGAGCTTGTTCTTTTTGGCGAGAACTTCCACCTTTGCTATGTCTACCCTATGACGTTACAACACCTTTTTTATGTCTCACACTCAAACAGATAGATAAGCACACTCAAATCATTTTGCAGCAAGCCTTGTCACCCTAATGAAAGTTAAGGTTCTAGCTAGACGTCTTTTCGACCATGTGGATTGTAAATGTTTGGGAATCATTAGATTATATGCCCCTTAGGCATTGATCAAGTTGCGCTCATTCGCTTCCCTGTTACTAAAGCATTGTTTCCCCTAGACAAGTGTCTAAATACAATTTCACCGAAGGACTAAATAGCCTCAGCTAGAAAACAGGGGTTCCGGTGTTCACTCAACAAAACAGACACAAACATGCAAAGAAAATACAAATAAAAATCATGCGAATGACAGACTCATAAAACTGGACAGACTCATGCAAAAAGGAAAACTAAAACGCAAAAACTGACTCAAAAATCACTCAATATTCACAACAAACAATCAAATCGGACGTATAAATGAAAAGACTCTCACAAACTGACTTGTCTTGGCCTAGACGGTCCAAGATAAGCTTCTGCTGCTCGAGGATGAGCAGCTGCTGGTCCTGAAGTGCTTTGGCCCAAGCAGGAGGTTCACTGTCTTGACTGGTGGGTTCTTGGCCTGAGGTTTGGCCAAGATCAGCTGCTACTGGATCTGAAATGGGAGGGACTTGGCCTGGGGTTTGGCCTAGATCCTCGGCAAGATCGTCCTCTGCTGCATCTCCAGGGATCTTCACTGGTCTCAGCTTGTATCTTCCATCGTTCTTCTTGCCAAAAATATGCTCCTCCACCAGTGTAAAACCTATGTTATACTCAACAATTTCTCCTTCCAAATGGAAATATCCCATTTGGTCGAAGGCTTTCAAATCTAATATTTTTGGAGAGCAACATTTATGCAAATCAGTAGTGGCAAGATCTAACTTAGCATCATGTATAATAAGCCAAGTAATAAGAGACCCTAGAATTAGTTTGGATATGGACTCATGAGCATGCAATTGCTGAACCAAATAAAGTCCTAAATTGACTCTTTTCTTGTGCAACATACACCAAAGCAAAAAGAGTTCAGATTTAGCTAAATTCCCAGAAACCTTTGTCTTTACCGAAAGGTTAATAGATAAGGTTCTGTGGAGCATACGAAGTGCAGGGTTCTAAATTGTGTGTGCCTTAGAGTGCCTATCAAATTTAGCATCCGGGTCACCAGTGACCTCTCTAAAAGCAACATTCTTATCCCAATCAGTGGGGTAATCAAACACAGGCTCATCACTATATGCAAATCCTAAGAGGGCATTGAACGCATTAATAGACAAATGACTCCATTTACCACACAAACGGTAATTCACCACATCAGCAGCATCAAGATCAGGTTTATCCCTACCCCTAATATACAAGGTAGCCTGATCAAACCAGAAAGTGGTGTGAAATTCAAGACAAAGCTCAGTATAGGCATCACAATCAATGGACATGAAAGGAACCCAACCAATATCATACATAAACTCCCTAACTCTATTCCCTAAAGCCATTTGATCAAGGAAATTGAAATCTAACCTAGCAAAAGCAGGAATATCACAATAATGATTGTCAAGCAATTTAGATTTGAGGTTTGGTGTATCAAATTGCAACCAACCTTGAAGTGTGTGTATTGAGGGTAGAGAAGGTACCGTATTAGTCTTGGCTGAAGTCTTGGCCAAGACTGGAATCTCGTCATCCTCGTCATCATCTTCCTCGATGACCTTCTTCTTTCCTTTGCTTTTGGCGGTCGAAGGAGCGGTACTGGATTTCTTAGGGTTTGCTGGAGTCTTCTCGGCCTCAACCCTCGGCGATACTGGAATTCTTGCTGGTTTCTTGCCCACCGGCTTCTTGTGAGCCGCCTGCTTCACTCGCCCGATCTTTTTCTGTGGGGCGGCGGCGGTGGTCTTCTTCGCCGGAGGAGGCGGAGTGGGTGATTCTGCAGCGGCCGTCGGAACTGGGATAGTCTCCTCCACCGACTGCTCATCTCGCTTCCTCTTCCTTTTCTCACGCCATTCCTCTCTTTCCTCCGCAGCGGTGGGCTTCGTTGGCTTCATTCTTCTGATCAATGGCACGTCATCGGAGTCTGTGTCACTCAAGACAACGGCCCGGTCCTTGCCTCTGACACTGTCCTCCGACTCGGCACCAGTGTCGGCGTCTACCTCCTTCTCATCCTCAGCAATAAGCGTCTAGAGACGACGCCGGACGGAGGATAGGTTTTCTGGTGGAGCAACGGGCGGAGCTCCGCCTCGCAAATCATCACTCTCGTTTGGAATTGGAAGTTCGGGGGACTGGTTGGAGTTTTCTGGGTTCATGGTTGGGTGTTTTTGGAGAGAAGAATGGAGAGTTAGGGTTTTTGGGTTTTGGTGATTCTTTTTGATTTTAGGGAAGAAGAAGAAGAGACTGTTGCTTTTTAGCTCTGGTAGGAGTTCGAATTTGTTTGGTTATGTGGGTAATGGAGTGTCAGAGTGGAAGGAGAATACACAGAGTTGGCGGTTAAAGTTGCCCACGTCTAAAATTAATTCCACTTTAATTGCTTTTTGAAATTGTCTGTTCAAAAAGCAATTAAAAATGATGGCGTTGACACGTGTCCAATTAACTCAAATTGTCCCATTGGTTAAATCAGTCTAGTCTCAAGGCTTGGCCAAGCTCTTGGCCAACCTGCATCATTTTCCCCACACTTAATTTCCTGCACAAAATCAAATCAACCCCGCGAAATCAAATGGTACAAATATTATACAAATAAATGACGAAAATGAGAATTATAAAGAAGAACATTTCCCCCTGTGTGGAGAGGTTTTCCCATAATTTTCTTATCATGATAGGCCTTCATTCTGATCTTGACAATGAGCTAGTTGTCATAAGCTTGGTCACTCAACTCCTCAAGCTCGTGTAGTTGTAGCTTTCTCTCTTCTCCAGCTTGGTCATAGCTCAGGTTACACTTCCTTATAGCCCAATACGCCTTGTGTTGCAACCCCACTGGCAAATGACACGTCTTCCCATAGACTAGCTTATATGGTGTCATTCCAATTGGGCTTTTGTAGGCCGTCCTATAGGCCCATAATGCGTCGTCTAGGCGCTGGCTCCAATCGCGTCTGTCTAGGCCTACTGTCTTGGCCAAGATCACCTTCACCTCTCTATTTGAAACTTCCGCTTGGCCGTTTGATTGAGGGTGATAGGCTGTGGATACCCTATGTGTGATGTCATATTTCCTGAAAAGAGAGGAAAGAATCTTGTTGCAGAAATGTGTTCCTCGATCACTAATGATCCCTCGAGGAATTCCAAATCTGTTCAAGATGTTAGACTTGATAAAGGAAATCACAGTTCTAGCATCATCATTCTTAGTGGCTTTCGCCTCTACCCATTTTGATACATAATCCACAGCTAATAAAATATATCTGTCACCAAAAGAAGTAGGGAAAGGTCCCATAAAATCTATGCCCTATATATCAAATATTTCACATGAAAGAATAAAATTCATGGGCATTTCATTTCGGGAGGAAATATTTCCTACTTTTTGGCATGCTGGACAAGTTTTACAAAATAGAAAACTATCATGAAAAATTGTAGGCCAATAAAAACCAGCCTCTAAGACTTTCAGGGCTGTTCATCTTGCCCCAAAATGACCACCACATGCTTGAGAATGACAGAATTTCATAATAGACAAGGTTTCATTTTGAGGGACACACCTCCTAAGCAATTGATTAGTACCTATTTTCCACAAATAGGGATCATCCCATATAAAATACTTACTATCATGCTTCACTTTTACACTCTCATGAGTGTTCATGTCCCCATAATGTTTACCTATGGCGAGATAGTTCGCAATTTCTGCATACCATGGCCGTGGGTTTGGTTGTAGTCTTGGCTGGAGGTTTGGCCTAGACACTGTCACCGAGAGTAGTTTTTCGTCAGGAAATTCCGCCCTCATTGGTTCCAGATCTCCTTTCGCTAGGCAGCGGCTTAGGTGGTCTGCCATAAGGTTCTCCCTACCGCTCTTGTCTTTTATTTCCAAGTTATACTCCTGCAAAAGAAGAATCCATCTAATTAGTCTATGTTTGGCCTCATGCTTGACCAAGAGATATTTTAATGCTGCATGGTTAGAAAATACAATAATTTTTGTGCCTAACAGATATGATCTAAATTTTTCCAAGGCAAAAACTATTGCAAACAATTCTTTTTCAGTCGTGGAATATTTTTTCTGGGCGTCATCCAACATCTTTGACGTGTAATAGATCACGTGAGTCTCTTTTCCCTTTTTCTTCCCAAGAACAGCTCCTACGGCAGCATCACTAGCGTCACACATCAGCTCAAATGGCAAGCTCAAATCCGGCACTTGAATAATGGGTGCTGATGTTAACCGCTCCTTCAGCTCATCAAAAGATTTATGACATGCCTCATTGAAATCGAAGTCCACCTCTTTTTGTAGAAGCTTGCACATTGGCTCGGCTACCTTCGAGAAATCCTTTATGAACCTGCGATAAAAACCTGCATGTCCAAGAAAGCTCCTAACCTCACGCAAGCATGAGGGGTAAGGCAAGTTCTTAATAGTATCGATTTTGGCTTGATCAACCTCAATTCCTTTTTTCGAAACCACATGCCCAAGGACAATTCCTTGGTCTACCATAAAATGGCATTTTTCATAATTTAAAACTAAGCATGTATCAACACATCTTCTCAAAATATTTTGTAAATTGTTCAAGCATTGTTTAAAGTCATTACCGTATACAGTAAAATCGTCCATGAACATCTCAATACTTTTCTCTACATACTCGAAAAAGATGCTTACCATGCACCTTTGAAAGGTGGTTGGCGTATTGCACAAGCCGAATGGCATGCGTCTGTAGGCAAACGTTCCAAAAGGACAAGTGAACGTCGTCTTCTCTTGGTCTTTGGGTGCAATAGGGATTTGGTGAAACCCCGAGTATCCATCCAAGAAGCAGTAATGAGACTTTCCAGTAAGTCGTTCCACCATTTGGTCGATAAATGGCAGCGGAAAATGATCCTTCCTAGTGACTTGATTCAGCCTTCGGTTATCTATGCATACCCTCTATCCGTTTTGGATTCTCGTTGTCCTTTGAGTTCCATCCTCTCCTTCGATGACTGTAATGCCGGTTTTCTTAGGAACTACCTGCACAGGGGAAACCCAATTACTATCAGAGATAGGATAAATCACACCTGCATCGAGCAATTTAATTATCTCTTTTTTTACCACTTCCATCATCGGAGGGTTTAACCTCCTATAGGGTTGCCGAATAGGTTTTTTATCCTCTTCCACATGTATTTTGTGGGTACAAATGTTAGAGGATATCCCTTTTATGTCTGCTATGGTCCAGCCAATCGCTTCTTTGTGCATTTTCAAGACAACCACCAATCTTTCTTCTTCATCCTTCTATAGCTTGGCCGAAATAATAACGGGTAGGGTGTCGTCTTGGCCTAGATAGGCATATTTGAGATGGTCTGGTAAAGCCTTCAATTCCAACTGTGGTGCTTGCACAATAGAAGGTAGGAATTTAGGAACCGTGGATTGCACAAATTGACAACTTACTATTTGCCTTCTCTTCTTGGTCGTCTTGGTCGAAGTCTTGGCCAAGCTCGAGGCCAAGATCGAGTCTGTCTCTTCAGGATCGGCCAAATTAGCCAAGACTTCTTGGAGTTCCTTTTGATCTCCAGTTCTGTCCTCTAATTCTTTCAGTGCTTTCGTGGAAATTCCCTTGCTCAAAACATACTCAAGGGGATCATTAATATAAATATTAGAAATTTCATCAGTAATTGGATCTAGAACATCAAGAAAATTCACACAATGTAAATCATTAGGATGTTTTAATGCTTCTGTAATACTGAATTTTATAGTTCTTCCACAAAATTCTAAAATTATGCTCCCTTCGTAGCAATCGATTTTTGCCTTTGATGTCCTTAAAAATGGCCTCCCTAATAAAATGACAGTAGTGCAAGAGGGCAAATGAACATTCATTTCAACGATATAAAAGTCCACTGGGTAAATAAAATCATTTACCATTACCAAGACATCTGTCACAATTCCCTTGGGCCGAATGATTGATCTGTCCGCCAGCTGGATTACCAAGTCGGTTTCCTTCATTGTTCCTATCTTCAAGGTCACGAATTCACTCAATGACATCACATTGATGCCAGCCCCTAAATCACAAAGGGCTTTCTCTATTGTCTTATTTCCTATTCGACATAGGAGGGTGAAGGTCTCTTGATCCTTGCACTTCTCTAGAAGTTGCTGCACTGCTGAAACATTATGAACCAAATTCACCCTCTCTATACCTGCAATTTTCTTTTGGTTAGTGCACAGTTCTTTAAGAAATTTAGCATAAGAGGGAACTTTCGCAATTAAGTCCAACATAGGTATATTAACAGCTATTTTCCCAAAAACATTCATAAAGTCTCTCGCTTCATCTTGCTTTTTCTCCTTTGAAGATCTAGGAGGAAATGGTAGAGGAATTTCTATTACTTCCTCTTTCTGGTCCGGCTTGGCCACTGGTTTGGCCAAGACAGGTTCTGTCTTTACTGCTTCCGTGATAACTGTAGGCTTGGCCTGAGGTTTGGCCAAGACTGTTTCCGTTTCAGTTTCTTCCTCCTCATCTTCATTCAATTCTTGTGACTGAATTTTATTCAATTCCTGGTCTATTTTCGCACCTTCCCTCTCTGGTAACACAACTCCACTCCTTAAACTCATGGCACTAACATTGTGTGTGCGGTTGTTCACCGTAGTAGAAGGCAATTTGCCTTGATTGGCCATCTGATTGATTTGCTTCTGCATCTCAGCCAAACTGGATTGTGTCGATTGCATCAAATTCTTCTGCATCTCAACCAAGCTCTTAAGTGTATCCTCCATAGAAGGGCCTGCAATCTGCAAAGGTTGCGAGGCAGATGGCAGCTGGGCTACAGAGGCTTGACTAGGAGCTTGGCCAGGATTCAGATTTGAAGGGCGAGGTATGAAATGCTGGAAGTTGACGGGCGGTTGTTGCTGAGGTGTATTCTGATTTTGATTTTGATTTGGAGGGACTGGATCTCTCCACCTAAAATTTGGATGGCCTCTCCATGAGTATTGATTACTTCCTTGAGGATAATTTTGCATACTCCCTTGGTTCTGTACATAAGCTGCATTCACTTGTACCGCATCTTCTGGGTGTTGCACCATATAGCAGTTGTTGGTTTGATGATCTTATTGCTGGCATATCCCGCATACTGAAGCTAGCTGCTCTTGATTTGGATTTCCTGTGGGCATTTGACCTGAAATATTAACAGAAATGTTTTTGACCATATCAGTTAAATCATTAAGTTTTTGCTCAACGTCAATTGCATTTAGAGTAGAAGGGATAGAGCTTCTATCCGAAGTAAGATTATTTTGGCAGTTGTCTGCCATTGTCTGTAGTAACAGCTTGGCCTTTGTGATGGTCAAGTCTTGTAGCGCTCCTCCAACTGCTGCGTCGAATTTTTCTTTACTGCCAAGGAGCATCCCGTCATAGAAATATTGGATCATTGTTTGATCCGCAACCCCATGTGTAGGGCAAACCTCCTGCAGCTCACGGAACTGTTGATGATACTCACTGAAACCTTCATTGTTTCTCTGTTGGATAGCTGCCATATTCTTTCTAGCTATCCCTGCTCTGGTTGCGTTCCAGAACTTGTTGGGAAAAAGAGTAGACATCTCTGCCCATGTGTTAACAGTGTTGTGAGGTAAACCATAGAACCAATTCTGAGCTGCTCCTTCTAAAGAACTCGGGAAGGCTTTCAGCTTCGCTCTCTCTATGTTGGTTGCTACTGGTTTCATAATTTCACACTGAACGTGTAAGTTCCTGAGATGTCTGAATGGATTTTCATTTGAGTGGCCATAGAACTTAGGAAGGTTGGCCACCATATTGGTCTTTGTAGACCAATCATTAGGTACAACTGGGCAGTTGATGCAGGAAAATGTTTCCTGTTCCGTTGTTCTGTTCAGTTCTCTCATAGTCGGTTCTGGATGATTTTCTGCCATGGCTAGATTGAACACCTCATCTTGGTCAGAGGATTGGCCAAGATTATGGTCAAGACCGTGGTCTGTTTAAGAACTAGAGGTTTCCAATTCACTCTTTTCTGAGGAATTCCTCATTCGAGCTATCCTTAGTTGTGCTTCGGTCCTTGTGAGATGCAGGTTGTATGGTATTAAGTCTTCTTCTCTGGAAGAGGACCTGGTCATCAACTATCAAAAACAAAATAAAAGAAACTATGAACGCCGCCGTTAAAGATCCCCGACAATGGCGCCAAAATTTAATCGCGCGCCGAACGCGTCAAATATAAGTGTAAAATATGTATAAGAATGGGGGTAGAAATACAACTTATCACTGTCCGCAAGGGTTTGTAGATTATGGTAAGAGGATCGTCCACAGAGACCTCTAGGGGGAACGTAGTTTCTTGGTTGACTTCCTCGTCACTGGTTTTGATTGGGGGAACCTGAAAACTGAAACAAAAAAATTTAAAGTAGTCTTGGTCAAAGGCTTGGCCAAGATAGGGGGTCAATACTGAAAAAGTCGAATAAAAGGGAATTCCAAGTAAGGGCGATATGAGAGCTTCTGTTTTTATGATTCGATCACTGATGCAAGGGTATTCATCTCTTGATTCCTAGTCCTGCTATAGAGTGGAGGTGCTCCTGTTCACTCCTGACTTCCCTCCTCTTCAAATTATCTGGCGGGTGCTCCCTTTCCTGATAATCCTAGCCAAGGGACACCTTGCTGGTTAAAGGGTTTATCAGTTTGACTGCTGTCTTGAATGGTTGTTCGCTTCCTCAATGGTATAGGGGAAGACAGTACCTAGCCAAGTTGTATCCCTATGGAGACCCTAGGTTGTCAATCTGGTCTTGGTCTAGATCACTTATTTCTTCTAGTCTGGCGCGAGACTAGTTACCTACTTTGCCTAGCCGGCGGGTGCTCCCTTTCCTTCTAGGCTGGCTGCGACTCTTCTCTACTAGGGGACAAGAACGACTAGGTCTTGTCTCTAGTGAGTTAGCATTGGATTAAGCTCAAGAAATAAGTGAATATGAATCGAAGAGAATGTTAAGGGCAATTTGATCTCACAAAAACATAAGAATGAAGCTCATCAACCCTTACCAAGAATGGGTGTTTAGTTACTTATACTCATGGATATAAAATAAAAATACTTGATTGCATAAATAAAATAAATCCGTGGATTCAAAGAATTAAATCCCTGAGCAAATTAATTATTTCAATGGTAGAGGAAGAGAGGAAGGAAGAGATTCGATCCCCCCTGAGGAAGGAACGAGTTTAGCTAAATAGGCTAAAAATCTTCCTTATCCTACTGTAATTCAAACTCCTAGAAAATCTAAGAAAATAATAACAATGTTTTTTAAATAGGAAAAATCGTATGTTCAAAAAGAGGGAGATCCCAAATAGGATTCTTCAATAAATTGGCGTTAGGTCCCTTTGAAGATGCTGGGCGGTTGTAACTTGCCAGCTTGCTAGGCCCACGTAAAATACGGCCCAAAAGGTTTGCCAACGCAACTGCTCGAGATAGCCTTTCGCGAAAGAGTCTTGGCCAAGCTCCCGGCCAAGACGATCAGGTATCGATGTTTGGTGCCCCGCTTCTTTAGAGGATGGATCTTGGCCAAGCTCTAGGCCAAGGTAGGCGAAAATCAGCTCCAATAGTCACGAATTCATAATCCTCATGTATCAGGCCTCCAAACCAGAACTGCCAAAGCATGGGAAAACCAAGGAAAAATCAGTAGATTTACTGCCCAAATAACAAGTAAATGGACAGTAAAAACATGATGAAATGTAATGTAATCAAATTTCCCACACTTAAACTATGCTTGCCCCTAAGCATACAGACTCAATGACTCAAAGACAAAAACAGAAACACAACACAAACAGAACAGACACTAAGAACCCCTTGACTTACTTTATTTCAAGATGTTTACCCCATCACTGAATCTGCCAAGACACTCCCCTAGACGACCCAATGCCAAACTAACAGGGACAAATCACTACCCTAAACAAACCCCATCCACATGGTATCAAGACATCCCGCTAGATATTTATTGATAATGTATAGGGGACAAGACTCGCCACTGATTTGAGCCCCAGCGATGCGCCGTCTATCCAAACGTGCCTAAAGACTGGTGGCATTTAAATCACTTTGGTAGAATTTTTTTTTCTATGTCCTTGTATTTTTTTCAGACATATCACGTGCCTTTTGTATTTTTTACAGACACCGTACATAGACAGAGCTTGTTCTTTTTGGCGAGAACTTCCACCTTTGCTATGTCTACCCTATGACATTCCAACACCTTTTTTATATCTCACACTCAAACAGATAGATAAACACACTCAAATCATTTTGCAGCAAGCCTTGTCACCCTAATGAAAGTTAAGGTTCTAGCTAGACGTCTTTTCGACCATGTGGATAGTAAATGTTTGGGAATCATTAGATTATATGCCCCTTAGGCATTGATCAAGTTTCGCTCATTCGCTTCCCTGTTACTAAAGCATTGTTTCCCCTAGACAAGTGTCTAAATACAATTTCACCGAAGGACTAAACAGCCTCAGCTAGAAAATAGGGGTTCCGGTGTTCACTCAACAAAACAGACGCAAACATGCAAAGAAAATACAAATAAAAATCATGCGAACGACAGACTCATAAAACTGGACAGACTCATGCAAAATGGAAAACTAGAATGCAAAAACTGACTCAAAAATCACTCAATATTCACAACAAACAATCAAATCGGACGCATAAATGAAAAGACTCACAAACTGACTGTACACCCTCCCCACACTTAAAGGACACAATGTCCTCATTGTGTAGAGAGATAAAATTAAAAATAGAAGTTAAAAGAGAAAAAGACACGACTTGGGGGGCAAATCATGGCTCTAGAGGGGCCTGATCTTGGCCTGAAGGTTGGCTTGATGGTTGGCCTAGATCAGCAACTGGAGGTTCTTGCGGTTGTAAATTTTGTGGAGTAGAAAGAGGTGCAGGTGGCTGCTGCTGAGTTGTTGCAGTTGGTTTAGGATCATCCTCTGCATTAGATGAATCACTAGAGTTGCTGCTGGTGACCAAGTGGTTCATCACCTTCTGCCGAATCTGCCCGATGGCTCTGTCAACGACACTAAGGCACTTGTGGTGACCTTCTAAATTGGCCTGGTGGCGGCCTAGAAAGTCCATGATTTCCTTCTGGTCATCGATCAACGTCTTGGCCCAGCGTGGGACTTTCTTAGCGTTGTCCGTGGCAGGAGTCTATTGTGGGTTGTCTTGGGACTTGTCTTGGCCTAGACGGTCCAAGATAAGCTTCTGCTACTCGAGGATGAGCAGCTGCTGGTCCTGAAGTGCTTTGGCCCAAGCAGGAGGTTCACTGTCTTGACTGGTGGGTTCTTGGCCTGAGGTTTGGCCAAGATCAGCTGCTACTGGATCTGAAATGGGAGGGACTTGGCCTGGGCTTTGGCCTAGATCCTCGGCAAGATCGTCCTCTGCTGCATCTCCAGGGATCTTCACTGGTCTCAGCTTGTATCTTCCATCGTTCTTCTTGCTAAAAATATGCTCCTCCACCGATGTAAAACCTGTGTTATACTCAACAAATTCTCCTTCCAAATGGAAATATCCCATTTGGTCGAAGGCTTTCAAATCTAATATTTTTGGAGAGCAACATTTATGCAAATCAGCAGTGGCAAGATCTAACTTAGCATCATGTATAATAAGCTAAGTAATAAGAGACCCTAGAATCAGTTTGGATATGGACTCACGAGCATGCAATTGCTGAACCAAATAAAGTCCTAAATTGACTCTTTTCTTGTGCAACATACACCAAAGCAAAAAGAGTTCAGATTTAGCTAAATTCTCAGAAACCTTTGTCTTTCCTGAAAGGTTAATAGATAAGGTTCTGTGGAGCATACGAAGTGCAGGGTTCTGAATTGCGTGTGCCTTAGAGTGCCTATCAAATTTAGCATCCGGGTCACCAGTGACCTCTCTAAAAGCAACATTCTTATCCCAATCAGTGGGGTAATCAAACACAGCCTCATCACTATATGCAAATCCTAAGAGGGCATTGAACGCATTAATAGACAAATGACTCCATTTACCACACAAATGGTAATTCACCACATCAGCAGCATCAAGATCAGGTTTATCCCTACCCCTAACATACAAGGTAGCCTGATCAAACCAGAAAGTGGTGTGAAATTCAAGACAAAGCTCAGTGTAGGCATCACAATCAATGTACATGAAAGGAACCCAACCAATATCATACACAAACTCCCTAACTCTATTCCCTAAATCCATTTGATCAAGGAAAGTAAAATCTAACCTAGCAAACGCAGGAATATCACAATAATGATTGTCAAGAAATTTAGATTTGAGGTCTGGTGTATCAAATTGCAACCAGCTTTGAAGTGTGTGTATTGGGGGCAGAGAAGGTACCGTATTAGTCTTAGCCGAAGTCTTGGCCAAGACTGGAATCTCGTCATCCTCGTCATCATCTTCCTCAATGACCTTCTTCTTTCCTTTGCTTTTGGCAGTCGAAGGAGCGGCACTGGATTTCTTAGGGTTTGCCGGAGTCTTCTCGGCCTCAACCCTCGACGATACTGGAATTCTTGCTGGTTTCTTGCCCACCGACTTCTTGTGAGCCGCCTGCTTCACTCGCCCGGTCTTTTTCTGTGGGGCGGCGGCGGTGGTCTTCTTCGCCGGAGGAAGCGGAGTGGGTGATTCTGCCGCGACCGTCGGAACTGGGATAGTCTCCTCCGCCGACTGCTCAGCTGCCTTCCTCTTCCTTTTCTTACGCCGTTCCTCCTTTTCCTCCGCAGCGGTGGGCTTCGTTGGCTTCATTCTTCTGATCAATGGCATTTCGTCGGAGTCTGTGTCACTCAAGACAACGGCCCGGTCCTTGCCTCTGACACTTTCCTCAGACTCAGCACCAGCGTCAGCGTCTACCACCTTCTCATCCTCAGCAATAAGCGTCAAGAGACGACGCCGGACGGAGGATAGGTTTTCTGGTGGAGCGACGGGCGGAGCTCCGCCTCGCAAATCATCACTCTCATTTGGAATTGGAAGTTCGGGGGACTGGTTGGAGTTTTCTGGGTTCATGGTTGGGTGTTATTGGAGAGAAGAATAGAGAGTTAGGGTTTTTGGGTTCTGGTGATTTTTTTTGAATTTGGGGAAGAAGAAGAAGAGACTGTTACTTTTTAGCTCTAGTAGGAGTCCGAATTTGTTTGGTTACGTGGGTAATGGAGTGTCAGAGTGGAAGGAGAATACACAGAGTTGGCGGTTAAAGTTGCCCACGTCTAAAATTAATTCCACTTTAATTGCTTTTTGAAATTGTCTGTTTAAAAACCAATTAAAAATGATGGCGCTGACACGTGTCCCATTAACTCAAATTGTCCCGTTGGTTAAATCAGTCTAGTCTCAAGGCTTGGCCAAGCTCTTGGCCAACTTGCATCATTTTCCCCACACTTAATTTCCTGCACAAAATCAAATCAACCCCGCGAAATCAAATGGTACAAATATTATACAAATAAATTACAAAAATGAGAATTATAAAGAAGAACCTTCTCCCCTGTGTGGAGAGGTTTTCCCATAATTTTCTTATCATGATAAGCCTTCATTCTGATCTTGACAATGAGCTGGTTGTCATAAGCTTGGTCTCTCAACTCCTCAAGCTCGTGTAGTTGTAGCTTTCTCTCTTCTCCAGCTTGGTCATAGCTCAGGTTACACTTCCTTATAGCCCAATACGCCTTGTGTTGCAACCCCACTGGCAAATGGCACGTCTTCCCATAGACTAGCTTGTATGGTGTCATTCCAATTGGGCTTTTGTAGGCCGTCCTATAGGCCCATAATACGTCGTATAGGCGCTGGCTCCAATCGCGTCTGTCTAGGCCTACTATCTTGGCCAAGATCACCTTCACCTCTCTATTCGAAACTTCCGCTTGGCCGTTTGATTGAGGGTGATAGGCTGTGGATACCCTCTGTGTGATGCCATATTTCCTGAAAAGAGAGGAAAGAATCTTGTTGCAGAAATGTGTTCCTCGATCACTAATGATCCCTCGAGGAATTCCAAATCTATTCAAGATGTTAGACTTGATAAAGGAAATCACAGTTCTAGCATCATCATTCTTAGTGGCTTTCGCCTCTACCCATTTTGATACATAATCCATAGCTAATAAAATATATCTATTACCAAGAGAAGTTGGGAAAGGTCCCATAAAATCTATGCCCTATATATCAAATATTTCACATGAAAGAATAAAATTCATGGGCATTTCATTTCGGGAGGAAATATTTCCTACTTTTTGGCATGCTGGACAAGTTTTACAAAATAGAAAACTATCCTGAAAAATTATAGGCCAATAAAAACCAGCCTCTAAGACTTTCAGGGCTGTTCTTCTTGCCCCAAAATGACCACCACATGCTTGAGAATGACAGAATTTCAGAATAGACAAGGTTTCATTTTGAGGGACACACCTCCTAAGCAATTGATTAGTACCTATTTTCCACAAATAGGGATCATCCCATATATAATACTTACTGTCATTCTTCACTTTTACCCTCTCATGAGTGTTCATGTCCCCATAATGTTTACGTGTGGCGAGATAGTTCGCAATTTCTGCATACCATGGTCGTGGGTTTGTCTGCAGTCTTGGCTGGAGGTTTGGCCTAGACACTGTCACCGAGAGTAGTTTTTCCTCAGGAAATTCCGCCCTCACTGGTTCCAGATCTCCTTTCGCTAGGCAGCGACTTTGATAACAATTATGACCCTCTTAGGGTGTTATGGTAATTATGACCTTACCGAAGGCGGAATCCTGTAGCTCTATCAGACATCTGAGTCGTCGACTCTAGACTAGAAGGTGTTTCCTGGGATGGTCGACATCAGCGGGGGGGAGGACTCATGCGTCTCTGCACGCACGGCATTATCCCGTCCCAGGTATCCATGGAGGTATCGCCCGCGGAACCCTCTTCCGAGGTATCGGCCCTGATGTCACCGTACGGTATCGCCCTGACGTCACCATAAGGTATCGCCCCTGACGTCATCATAAGGTATCGCCTGCGACGTCCTCCAGAGAGATCGCTTTTCCCGGGATATCGCCTCTTTGCTCAGGTATCGCCCCCAACGGCTTATAAATACTCCCTCAATTTAATACAAAAGGTAAGGCCGAAAATTGCTGACAAAAAAACCTCTACCATTTTTGAACCACTTACTGACTTAAGCATCGGAGTGTCTACGCCGAAGCCCCCCTCCGGCGCCTTGCAGGTGAGTTCGACGACAACTACAGCAACTCCGACCGACAGAAGCCATCATCCCGATCGTATAAGAAATAAAATCTTAACAAATTGGTGCTTTCATTGAGAGCCTTGGTGTATTAAGTGAGCATCCTTAATAGCCAAGCTCTATTCTACCCAGAGATCGGAACAGTCATGACTTCTGATTCGGAGCGGACGCGACCCCCATCTTCTAATGTTCCCTTCTCAATTCGTAGACAGTTATTCCCTTTTGCTACTGCTGAACTTTCTGTGACAGCACAACAAATCAGTTCAGAATCCCTAAATCCTTTGACCAGGTCTGCAGGGGAAGCTCTTTCCTCGCAAGCGACCATTTCGTTGTCCCAAATAGCGGGACCCAGCTTCTCTACTCCTGCTCCGAGGGTATTTGTGTTAAATAGTACAGAACACCTTTTGCGAGTGAAATAGCGGCCCTTCGTTCTCGGTTGGACTATTTGACTGAAATGGCTGCCAGAATGACACCTGAAATCTCCGGGTCGAGTGTCCCTCCCCATGTCATGTTCACACCGTCTATTGTCACCGAACGGCCCTTGTCACCGTCATTACAAGGAAATCTCCGGTCAACTTTATCCGTAGCTGATCCCCCGATTAATTTTGTGCAGCTCACTCAAGGACGAGTGGAGCCTTATATACCGCAAGTGCCCCTAGGTCCCATCCCGCTGGAGGATCGGCACCTAGAGGAGGCCAGAAACCGTTGGGATGGTCGAAGAGAAGGAGCGAATAGGGATTTGTCTCCTGAGCGCAGTGAAAGATCCAGCAGTAGGAGATATCGAACTCGCTCGCCCAGAAGCCACAGTCGATCTCCTAGGCGACATCCCACGCCAGATCCACAGAATCGGAGGCGTCCTGCCGAA
This sequence comes from Viola odorata, assembly GCA_963691705.1. Taxonomy (NCBI): domain Eukaryota; kingdom Viridiplantae; phylum Streptophyta; class Magnoliopsida; order Malpighiales; family Violaceae; genus Viola; species Viola odorata. Next base: position 54,974,887 of record OY829545.1, on the reverse strand, counting down.
ATGTCTCCCCCACGCCAGGAGCGTGAAATTCTTGATGACACATCAAGTCACCCATTTAGCCGTCGTATAAGACGCCATAAGGTCAGTCGACATGTGAAGCTTCCCACTGAGACTTATGACGGCACTAGAGATCCCATTTCACACATCAATAAGGTGAAGGATTTCATGCAATTTCAGACGCACAGCGATGCGGCGTTATGCCAAATATTTGTTATGACTTTATCAGGAGTCGCGCGCCTCTGGTTCGAGGGTCTTCCGGGCGGATCCATCAGCAATTTCGCACAGTTGGAATCCAAGTTCCGGAGCAGGTTCAGCACAGCGATTCCAATCAGGAAATCTGCCACCGCGTTATTTGACTTACGTCGAAGGCCTCAGGAAACTCTGAAGGAATTTCTTAGTCGATTTGATCTGGAAATGTCACTAACGCCAGGCGTTACCATTGATTTTGCAATAGAAGCCTTGAAGAGGAACTGCTGTTATAGTAAATTAAGAGACGCGCTAATGGTGGACCCTCCAGCGACTCTGGACGCTTTAAGACTTAAAGCCCATAATTACGCGAAAATGGAAGAAGAGGAAAACAGAGATAAAACCTATGACATGCCACCCGAGGCACCTCTGATTCCGAACGTTCCTGCAAATACCATTCTTGATGACCGCCTCATCGACGAGTATGCTCGGCGGAAAGATCATATTCCCAAAACCTCCAGTGGGCGGAAAGGTAACACTTCAAAGGGAAAGCCTGGCAGCTCCCCATCTCAACGCCAAGGAGATTCTTCTAAAGGTCGGGCATACGATCCTGATTTCCCTTCCCTTAATCTACCGAGGGCAGAGATTTTAGTGATAGTGGAACAACGAAACCTTCCCATCCGGTACCTTGCACTTGTAAAGTCTGGAGTACTTCTAGGGAGAAGAGAAAATGCTTATTGTAAGTTCCACAAAGCCAGGGGGCATTCTACAAAAGTATGTAGGGATTTAAAATCAGCAATAGAACGTTTGGTGGAAGAAGGTTACTTGGGAGAATTCGCAACCAAAGTAAGAGAAGATACCAGAAATAATCCCACGAAAAGGGTCGCAGATGACCAACAAGTATCCCCACGCGTCCCACAAAAGGATAATGCTCTCGGAGGAAGAGGTGAGAAAACTTTCGCAGTAGATGACGAGGGCTTCCCTATGATTAACATCATAGCGGGAGGGACTCCTTACATGGATGAACCAGAACTACCGACGACGGCGTTAGGAGAAAAATGCAAGCGAGATGGTGCGACAAAGAAAGGTGAAACGATAAGCGTCCTAGATCGCATGGTGTTAACCTTCTCCGAAGAGGACGAGAAAGGCGTTGTCTATCTGCATAACGACGCGCTGGTGGTTACGCCCATCATTGCCAGTCACGGAGTCAGAAGAACTCTCATAGATAACGGAAGTGCAGTGAACCTCTTCTCGTTAGAGGCGTACAATCTCATGAAACGGCCCGACAATGAATTGATACCTTGCAAGAAACCCATAATTGGGGTGGACGGGATCCCAATCCCAGTCACGGGGATAACTACTCTGCCCGTGTACTTCAGAGAAGACACCTCCAAGCGGTCAGAGGATCTGTTATTCCTTGTCGTGGACTTAAACTTGCCCTATAATGTCATACTCGGATGACCTTTTCTCAACCGCTTTGGAGCGGTAATATCTCAGAAGCATTTGAAGATGAAATACCCCTCCTAGGACGGAGTGGTAGCGATAAAGGGCAATCAAAAATTGGCAGCCGAATGTTACCTGCTCATGACCTAAAAGAGTTGTGATAGGTATGTGTGTATAACAACGGACCCATACGAACAAGGTGATGAGAAGCGCGCTCAACCTCTTGACAAAATGGTGCCCATACCAGTAATCGGCATAGAAAAAGTAGACTTCCTTGTCAGCGAAAGGCTCAGTTCAGAAGAAAACCTTTAGTTGGCCCGGTTATTGAACAAGTGTTGAGGAGAATTTGCATGGAAACCCGCAGACATGCCGGGTATATCGCGAGAAATAGCCGAGTACCGACTCAACATTGACCCTGGCGCTAAGCCGACCTAGCAAAAACGGCGCGCGTTCTCTAAGGAAAAAGCCTTAGCTGTTGATAAAGAAGTAGCAAAGCTCCTTGACGCTGGTTTCATCCGCGAAGTTCAGTACCCCACCTGGTTAGCCAACCCAGTCCTCGTCCCTAAGTCCAATGGAGACTGGCGTATGTGTATCGACTTCACCAATTTGAATGATGCCTGCCCCAAGGACTGCTACCCGCTTCCCCGCATCGACCAATTAGTCGATCAGACTGTCGGGTACGCGTATTTGAGTTCACTTGACGCCAACTCCGGGTATCACCAAATTCCCATGGCCATTGAAGATGAAGAGAAGACTGCCTTCATCACTCCTATGACCACTTACTGTTATACGGCGATGCCATTTGGGCTAAAGAACGCGGGGGCGACGTTCCAACGTATGGCAAACAAGATATTCGAAGAACAAATAGGGAGAAATGTGGAAGCCTACGTTGACAATATACTGGTAAAAAGCGCTAGCTTTCAGGATCACTTGCGGGATCTAAAGGAAGTCTTTGACGTGATGAAACAACACAGTATGAAACTGAACCCCCAAAAATACATATTCGCGTTTCAGACGGGAAAATTCCTGGGCTACGTGGTCAGCCAAAAAGGAATCCAGCCTAATCCGTCAAAGATTAAAGCCATACAAGACATGATATCTCCAAGAACCGTTAAGGAAGTACAAAGGCTAACAGGGCGCGTTATCGCCCTAGGGTGCTTTATTTCTAAACAAGGCGAGAAGTGTCTTCCTTTTTTCAAAGTCATACGCAAGAAAGTATCCTTTGGGTGGACCCCGAAATGTGAAGAGGCATTTATTAGCCTAAAAGACTACCTATCGTCCGACCTACTGCTGACAAGGCAGGAGCGAGGTGATACTTTGTACCTATATCTCGGCGCTGCTGACGAAGTGGTCAGTGCCGTCCTCATTCGCAACGATAGCCACACGCACCGCCCCGTGTAGTTTTTAAGCCACGTTCTGAAGGATGCAGAGTTGCGATACGCCCGAATTGAGAAAATAGCATTCGTGCTAATACAAGCCACTCGAAAAATGGACAGATACTTCCAGTCCTTTTCCGTTATAGTACTTACAGATCAACCGCTGAAAAGGATATTTCAAAAGCCTGAGTCCTCGGGAAGAATGCTAATCTGGGCTCTTTAACTCGAGCAATACGGGCTACGATATCAGTCTCGGCCATCTGTAAAGGCTCAAATCTTGGCAGATTTTATAGCGGAATGTACCTTTACGGAAGATCCGTTAACAGACGTACCCGAAGAGGAATGGCGTGATTTGGATCTTCCGTTTCCGGAGACTTATACGGACCTCTGGATCATTCATGTAGATGGGGCTAAAAATCAAGAATTGGCTGGAGCAGGAATCTTTATAAATGGGCCGAACGATATGCGAATACAATACGCTATCCGAATCCTGCAGCCATTATCCAATAACGCGACAGAATATGAGGCGCTACTAGCCGGACTCCGGATAGGGAGAAGCCTTTCTTCCAAAGGTAGGCACGATACCGGAAGAACAGGAGACTTGCGTCTGAAAATTTATGGTGACTCCAAACTAGTGATCGACCAGGTCTTGGGGCGCTCTCAAGCTCGGGAGCCCATTATGGTCCAGTATCTCGCCAAAGTGATGCGGGAGCTATTAGAAATAAAGAAAGAAGGCATGCAAGTCAGTTTTGAGCACATTCCCCGAGAGGACAACGCCGAAGCTGACAACCTTGCCAAGCTGGCTGCAAACCCGGAAGCATCCATACCCAAAGGCGTGTATTACCGAGAATTACCTGTACCCTCCTTCATGGAAGAGCAAGCATCTCTATGTGTGGAAGAACTCGAGAACGACTGGCGAGTCCCCATAATCAAATACTTAAAACACGAAGAACTGCCTGAGAATATCGCTGAAAGAAAAGAGTGCTGAGACAGGCAGCTCGCTGTACGTATTATGATGGGGACCTGGTTCGAAGATGCTTTTCGCACCCAGCGGCCAAATGCATAACGGAACAAGAGGGTCTTCACACGTTGCGCGAAATTCATGAAGGGATATGCGGTATGCACGTATCGGGCGGCACCCTGGTTGCACAAGTCTTCAGATCTGGATTCTATTGGCCCACCATCCGGAAAGATTGCCACGATTATGTGCAAACTTGCCCGAAATGTCAGGAGTTCTCTAAAATTCCTCGACGTCCCGCCACTGAAATATCTGAGATCATCGCTCCTTGTCCTTTTGCTAAATGGGGGATCGATATCCTGGGCCCGTTTCCAAAGGCAAGGTCCCAACTAAAATTTGTAATAGTGGCAGTGGACTACTTTACGAAGTGGGCGGAGGCTGAAGCGGTCGCCAACATCACGGCAGAAAAAACTTGGCGTTTCTTCAAACACCAAGTTATCATGAGGTTTGGCGTACCCCGTATCCTAATCAGCGATAACGGGACACAGTTCACCAGTCAATTCTTCAAAGACCAATGCTCAGAATTCGGGATAGAGTAACGATTCTCTTCCGTGGCTCACTCCCAAACCAATGGACAGGCAGAAGTGACAAATCGGAGCATCCTCAATGGCATTAAGAAAAACCTGGAGGGGTCTAAAACGAAATGGGCTGACGAGCTGCCATACGTGATGTGGGCGTACCGCATGACCGTTAAAACCAGTACATGAGAAACACCTTTCGCATTGGCCTTCGGAACCGAGGCTGTTACGCCGGTAGAAATCGGTACCATGAGCCTGCGAGTGGCCCACTTCCGAGAGGAGCTGAATGAGGAAAGTTTATGAGCTAACCTTGACGCGTTACCGGAGGTCCGAGTAGAAACCCTCCTGAAAACGCAACACTACAAACGAAAGATGACCCATTACCATAACAGGCGCGTCAAAGAACGGTTGCTAAAGGCAGGCGACCTGGTGCTCAGAGACAAACGAGCGGCTGGTCAACGTATGGGGAAGCTCAGCCCAAACTGGGATGGACCATATCGCGTTACCCGAGTTATCGGAAAAGGAGCCTATAATCTGGAGGCGCTCGATGCTACTCCCCTATCTAACTCATGGAATATTGCTCGTTTGAAATTATATTATCCTAGACCTTGAACTATCTGCACCTTTGATTGATGCCAACCCTAACCTTAGTGATAAGATCCGAGATCTCTTCTGGTCGGAAACGGCTGCTGCAGCTAGTCGGAGGGGAAGCGATCGGCGTCGGAGATACCTGCAAAGCGCCGGAGGGGGACTCCGGCGTAGACACTCCGATGCTTAAGTTAGTTCGAGTTTTTAGAATGGTAGAGGTTCTCCAAGATGATCTCGATCCTACCTTCTGTTTGGAAAGATGGGGGAATTTATAGGCCGAAGTTGGCGATACCTGACAGCGATAAGGGTGCAGCGATAAGCATCGTCCGAAGTTATCGCCTCCAGCGATAATGGGTGAGCCATCGCGGGCGATAATCACATAAGGCCTATCAGGAGCGACATCCTCTTCGTTCCTCTAGGATGGGATGTCGCCGTGTACGTAAAGATGCATGAGATCCCCCCCCGCTGAAGTCGACCATCCTAGGAAACTTCCGCCGGCCCGGGCGATAGGTTGGCTTTTCAGGGAAGCGTATAGAAACTAGTCAAGGATAGATGCCGTGGCTACAATATTGCCGTCAGGAACATTCCAATTGTTATCATAAGCCCAACTGAAAACTAGCCCGAGTGTTCACCAAGGGCTACCCATGTCTGATATCTTTAGATAGAGTTTTGCTTTGTCATGAGGCGATATTTCCACAGAGGGCTTGGGCTTTCTTTATCGTCCAAAGGCTGATCAATCCTACTGCGGAACGAGGGCTTAGATCCACAACTTTCCACTAATCCGGTCAAGTTCGTCCTTGTTTCTTGTCAAAAAGACCCGTCTTCTCGGGACATTAAGAATTCTACTAGAAGGCCGCTGGGGCGCTCGTGATTCTGAAGGCATCACTTTTATTCAGCGATACGGGCCCATTTAGCCTTTCAATAGGACTTATGAAGTCTCAGCTTCGTTCGAGTCATAGAAGGACCGTCGATAGGTCGCTTGCGATATCGTCGCGTATATTCAACCAGGCCGCACCATGGGCTGGCATATATTTTGGGTCTATCGTCCTTCCAAGTGTTCTGCAAAGGCACAGAGGAGATAGAAACTTATATAGAAGTTAGCAAACTTTATACTTACAGAGGTTCGAGGTCATACGTGCCCAATTTTTCTTTTACGCTCGAGAAAACGACAGTATCAGCGTGGCTTTATACCATCAGCTACCTTATGGTTATCGCGGCTTCATACCACCAGACGCCTGTGATGTCATCGCGGTTTTACGCATCCAGGGCCACCGGCGACATCAACGCGGCCTTACACTGTGGATACCGGTAACCTTATGGTTTTAGCGTTAGGGCTACCAGTGATATCGTGCCTCTCAACGTTTTTCAGATTCTGCCTCGTACTCCTTCCGGTATCTGTATCGTGAACGTCACCCGTCCCTTTCGTTTACGCTTATCAATCCTCGAGGTTATCGGGGCGTCTCGTCTTTTGAGGACCTCAATCTCTTTTCCCAAGGCCTCCCTTCACTGGAGCCTATAAATCGGAGAGCTTTCTCCACCCACGTTCTCCTCATCTTTATCAGCTAGCATCATGGATAATTTGACTAAGAATTTTCTTCTCTCCAAGGGTCACTCACTCAGGAACCTCAATGACGGCGACGTCGGTTTCCTGGAGAACATGCTGGTCAAGACTTCTGAGGATATTCTGGAGCTGCAAGGGATGCTGACTCTGCTTTATTCCCGGCTAGGGGCCATTTCCCTGGAGGACTTCAGTCCTTTGGAGAGCGTATCAAAGCTGTCCGCCTCCATCGCTCGGATTCAGGTGGTGATTGCCATGCTGCAGCAGCGTAAGGACATGTTGGGGTGCTGCCTGAAGGGGATGAGAGCTACTTCCCATGATCTTATCCTGGTCATGGATTCCTTGAGGGACCTTCCTGAGGTGCCCGAGGATGCTGGCTCTGACACCTGATAGTGATGGCTCCCTTTGGGCCTTTTCTCTTTTCCCCTTATCTTGTCAATGTATCTTCCGGTCACTAGGCCGTAATAAATAAAGTATTTTCCTCATTCCCTCTCGCAACTGTTCTTCTTCTTTACTGCGCTCTTTGTCGTTTTCCAAGAGGATATTCTTAGCCCAACTGAAAACAGTCTTGCTATTGGGCAGTTTTTCTGCCGATCGTTCCGCCTTAACTCCGCGCCGTCCTCATTATAACAACTGATTGACCGAGATTATAATTATTCTTGAATTGCGCGAGATTTCAACAGGCGTGACTGCAAATCCATATTTGCATTCCAGACTGTATATGTGCCAATCTTCAAGAGTCGGGTTGGAGGATCGAAGAGTCTCTTTTCTTCTTTTCCCGGCTATTTAATGAGGCTTTCCCTCCTTCATTCTTATCCATTTCTTTCTCCTTCATTTTTCTTCGTTATATCTCCTCTGCAAGTCTCATGGCTGATTCTTATTTGCTAGGTACGGCTTCGGGGAATTCACCGCCAACTCCTCCGACCACCCCTGACACAGATAATCCTCCCCCCTCGCCTCCTTGGAGGCCGGTTGTCCGCCGGCAATGTCGCAAGAGGCGGAGGAAGGAAGTTGAACGACGAAGGAAGGAGGCTGCCCAGGCCTCTAAGTCATTTTCCGACTCTCTGGCTTCTCTGGCTAGGGAGGAGAAAAAACCGTCTCCCCCTCCGCAGGAATCACCTCTGCGGGCTCCCTCTGCTTGCTCGGCCGCCGGGGCAGTATCGCCAGGCGTTAAGGAGGAGTTACCCAAGTTGACTTCTGCCACTGGAAAGGAGGTCGGTGAGTCTTCTCCCCCTGTTATTGTGGATTCACCATTCTGGGGTGGCGATGACGAAGAGGACGTAGTCTATTGCTACGGCGTTACTTGGTCCGACAGTGATGAGTAGGGCCTTAATCCTTCTTTTTGTAGATGCCGTATGGCCTTTCTCATAATAATGAATGATGGCTTTACTTCCTTTTCGCTTTTCATCGCTTACTTATTGTTTCTTTCTGAGCGTTCCGGGTCCATGCGGATGCGTCCCTTTCGCTACGGGTAACTGCCTTCAACTTCTAATCGGTAACTGTCTTCTTTCAGAAGACACAAACGACTATCCACGTGTCTTTTTCTGTTCTGTACGTGTTTCATTTTTACAGGCTATTTCTTCTTCAGGCTTTCCTTTATAAGGAAATCATCTCTCTCTTTTACTGCTTCTGCGAATATTTTGAGTTTTTGCACATTTTCTCTCTCTTCTGCACTTCTTTTCTTCGAGAGGTTTTTCCGCGACCGCTCACTGGTGCCGGCGACCGGCTTACTGGCTTTTTGCTCCAGGTATTTACTCCTTCTACCGCCGTAGATTTACTTTTACTGTCCCTTATGTCTTCAACTGCTGAAAACCCCATAGATCCCGAAGCTAGGCGAGCTCGCAGCATATTCAATTGTAATGAGGTTTTGAGGGTTGAATTAGAGGAGAGTGGTATTACTTTTCCCACGGGCTATCGCCCTTTTGTCTCTTTGAAGGACACTCGGCTGCCTGACGCCATGTGGGGAACATTCCGGTTAGTTTATTTCAAGATGTTTACTTACGGATTCCGTTTCCCACTCCATACTTCTCTGTTGAAACTGCTAGATCATTACGACCTTAATCCCGTCCAGATTACTCCACCCTCTTGGTGTGGTATTTACGCTTTCCTTCGTTCGTGCGAGATGAAGCGTATATTTGCTCCATCGCTTGATCTATTCCGCACATTCTTTGTCTTGAGTTGTCGCGACTGCCTGGTAGATATTACCCCCAGATGGGATGATGTCGTTGTGCAACTGTTCTGGCGGAACTTTCAAGGTTTTGAGGAACACGTAGATGACTGGAAGTCTGGCTTTTTCACCCTCCGTTTGCCGTCACGGCTCTGGCGCGGGGGTTTCAATCGAAAAATCAATAGTGGCGTTTGGAAAAGACCGGAAGCGTTGTCAAGCCAGGATGTTTCCAACGTTAGCGCCTTGTTAGAAATAGAAGGGTCTTTCCGTATCCGGGAGTTTGCTCGGTTCAGGCCCTTGTCAGAGTGCGTTGTGGGTGAGTTTCCTTTTTCTTCTTTATCACTTCACTCTTCTTAATTTGCTAATATGTTTTGTTGGCAGGTAACGCTGAGAGTAGTTCTTCTGGGGAAGGTGACGCCCCTTTGAACGTAACACCTCTCCAGTCGCTGCCTCCTTCTCCTCCGCCTAAAAACTCCCACCGCCCGCCCATTCCGCCTAGAAGGGGAAGGACTAAAACCGTCACAAGTCGCAGAGCCTCCACTCGACCTTCTTGTTTCCTTGAAAATTGGCTTCCTTCCCGTGGCAAGAGGGTAGCTCAAGGCGATCCTGTGTTTGAGAAAATCGACAGCGATAGCGAGAGCATGGACACTGGTCCTGAATTACGTCACGCTACTATTGCCCAAAGGATGAAACTTAGGTCGAGGAGGAATGATGACACGGCGGAATCGGCTGAGGACGATAGCGAAGAAATTGCAGAAGAGATGGAGCGTCTAGTAAAGAAGGTTCGCACAGAGAAAACTAAACCCCTAGTTCCCCCTTTGAAGGGAGTTAACGCGGCCCCCTCCGAGAATATTAACGCTCCTCATGCCGCGAGTACTTCGCAAGTGGTGAAAAATATCAAAGCTATCAGGGTGCCTTCCGCCGTTTCTATCGAAAACAATGAGACCTCGGTAGCCGCGACCTTTCCTTTGTCGTCGGGCCATCCTGCTTCCCCGATAGGTTCTTTTATTCCAGAGACAACCCCACCAGTTTCGAGTTTAGGCGTTCCTCCTGAATTTCTCCCACGGAAGCCTCCTCTTTTGTTTCTATCTTCAATTTCGGGCGTTGGTGATTGCGCAAAAAATTGTTCCCCTCCTTACATCGCCAACCTTTCTCCTCAGAGGTCCCAGGGCCCTACTGGATATCAGCTGGATTTGTCCTCTTTCGGCACTGACGAGCTTCGTGCCTTAGGAATATCGGATCCGTTATCGCGAGAAGAGCCCGTGGGTCCCATAGTGGGACAGATGTTTACTTCTTCCAAGGACAGGGAAGAGTTTTTACAGCATGCTCCCGAGACACGACAGTCACACCTTATGAACGACATGCTGGCCAGCTTTCGGAAATTTCATTACTTTCTTGAAGGCCAGCGTAACAAAACTCGATCCTGTTCGGATTTGCAAGAACAATTAGACGCGGCTTTGGCGAAGGCGAAGGAGCTATCGCAGTTGCAAGAACAAACTCGGGCGGAGTTGGAGGATTGTCGCGCTGACCTTTCTCGGGAGAAGTCGAAGGGGAAGGCGAGAGCAGAGCTAATGGAGGCGAAACTGGTGGTGGCTGATAAAAAGAATGCCTTCCTCCGCGAAGAGTTGTCATCTCGCGATGCCGATTTGGCCAAAGTTCCTTCGAAGATGGCCTGGTGGAAGAATAAGACCATCGAGGTTTGTATCGCAGGGTTTAAGGATCTCCATGTCCGAGGCGTTGTCGATTCATCCATGCTAGCCGATTACGCCTCTCAAAAAATTAAAGATCTTAGTGAAGACGAAAGGAGTTTTCCTTCTTCTGGGGAAAAGCAAGGGAATGATGACGGCGAGGCATGCGATGACTCTTAATTGATCCATTGACGAACATTGCTATTTATTTTCTATGTCTTGTAATAACGTCCTGTCGCGAGGCGATATCGGTACTTTGCTCTTTGGGCGATATCTTGTTTTATTTCGCTCTCTTGCTGTCTTTGAGAACTGTTCTTTTATTCAACGCCGATTTGCATTATTTCCTTTCTTGTGATATCACTTTTGCTTTTTATCAAAAGTCGCATCTACTTTTCAGAGCATTTAATGCTCGCGACCCTTCCGCCGATGCGCGGGAAAAGTCATGATGGTGCCGACACACGTGTTCGTTTCTTCTATCGCTTCACCTTAGCGTGTTTAGAAATTTTAACCAGATCGAAGCGTTTGCCGCGCTTCTTCTAGAGTCGTATTCATTGCTTGAGTCTTATCCCTCATGCCGCTTCGACACAACGACTGCAGCATCCGTCGTTTCCTTTTAATTACTAGGGTTATAAACCCTCTTTATTTCTTCCCTTTTCTTTTTCACTCCACTTTTTCATATTATCTCTCAGCCGTCTTGTCCTTCTCACCTCCATTCAAGGCTTTCGAAGTTCTTTCCTTCCAAAGGTACTTCCCTTCCTTTCCCTCGTCTTCTTCATTTCTATTTCCTTAGTCCTACCATGGCAAAGACTCGCCGTTCTGAGTCGAAATCCATCGATGAGAAGAAAATGGATACCACGGTCAGTGTTATTACCACGGAGGCCATTCTCCGGGAGCATTTGGCTACTCATGGTGCCGTTATTCCTGACGGTTACCAAGCTGTTGTTGCCCCTGGGTCGGTTCATTTAAACAGCGTTCTGACCGGCAATCAAAGGGTGTTATATGCCCAGATGTTTCGCTACGGTTTCCAGTTCCCTATCGATTCTTTCGTCAAGGGTTTGCTTATTGCTGGCAATTTCAATCCTGCCCAGTTAGCCCCAAATGCATATTGTTGTGTTTATGCTTTCTTGGAACTCTGTAGATATAAGGGGATCACTTCCCCTTCTCTTTTGTTGCTTAGATCCCTTTTTAAATTGATGAAGTGCCGGGGTGTGATAACCATATCGCCTCGCTTTGACGATGATTCTCTCAAGTCTTTTACTTGGAAGTTGCTCCATATTGAGTCTTCTGTTGAGGCTTGGAAAAAGGAGTTCTTTCTGATAAATTTTCCTGACGCTCCTGGTCCCGAGTGGCGTTCTGGGTTCAACCAGGACGTCCAAGATGGCGTTTGGAGTCGACCAGAGACACTTCCCGCTCGTGAACAAGGATGGTTAAACACCTTACTCCAACTGGAGATCAGCGTTCATATTCGACTCACGGCCTGCAGAATGGCCATTCAGGAGTGCGTTAGACGTGAGTATCGCGCTACCTTTCCCTTTCACCGCTGATACTAACGCTGACGTTATCTTGTGATTTTGCAGCGACGGATCCTGACTATAAACCTGAAAGCGTAAGAAGACGCTTAAGGAGAGCTCGTAATAGAGAGGAAAAGGAGAAGCTCGATTCAGAGGCCACTGATAATCCTTCTGAGCTTCCGGCTACTTCTGCGAATCTCGCTCAAGTATCCTCCTCCTCAGTTGGCGAAGGGAATACTGACATCCCTGAAGGTGTTCCTATCGTGACCGTTGCTGCTCCCTCGTCTTCTCAGGCTCCTAAGGCCATTGCCAGAGGAAAAAAGAAGAAAAGAACACGGAGTATCGCCACTCTTACTCCTTCTCCCGACGCTGCGGGTTCTTCTGAGGCACTATCTTCCCTCAACACCGCTACCGTAAGCGTGTTTTTTCTTTCTCAATATCTGTCGTCATTTAATCTATTTTTCTTTTCTCAATTTGTACTCCTTGCAGGAGGCCGTTGTAGTTACTGCGTCCGCTCCTTCAGGCGATATGAATCTCACTTATGTGCTGAGGGGTTCTGCGAAGAGGGCCCGGATAGAAGGCGAGGATGAGAACATACCCTCTTCTAACATCGCGGAGGAAGGTGGTTCCGTTAACGTTCCTGATTCCGCAGTGGTTCCTCCAGGTAGACATTCCGTGGAAGATTTGGGGAACTTAGGCGGTGCGGACCCCTTTGGTGCTTCGCCCAGTTCCTTTGGCGGGCCTGTGCATCATTTTTCCTCTTCTTTAGGCTATCAAGACATCTTTCATGACCTTTCGGGCTATCAGCCTCATGGTGCCTTCCTGCCCCCGGGCAGTTCTTCTTCACAGGTTCGCGCCCCTGGTCCTCTGGCTTTCGTTCCCTCTAGCGTTCCTTGGCGGCAACGCTATAATGAAGCCGGAACCTCTTTCAATTTTGCGGCGGATCTTTGTCCATTAAACGGGCTCGGCGAAGTGACCCATCAGGTTGAGTTGTTCGACTTCCGTACTCGTGGTTTGGCAGCCCTCGGGGGCGATGGTTCAGATGAGGTTTCTGCCCTGCTGGCTTCTCAAATTCTGGCCTCATCTGCAGAACGGGAAGCTTTCCTTTCCCTGGCGGAAGATGACCAAGTGAACTCCTTCCGTGCTAGCCTTTTCTCCAATATGATGAAATTTCATTACTGGGCGGAGGAGATGAAGCATCGGGCTGTTTCCCTTCGTTCTGTTTCGGCGGAGCTGTCCAAGGAGCAAGAGGAAAGGAAGAAGGTGTTGGCAGATCATTCCAAGATACTGCTGGCTCACCACGATTTACAGAAACAGCATTCCGCCCTGGAAATAGCTTTGTCAGAGGAACAGGCCAAAGTGACTGCTTTGGAGACTGAGAAGTCCTCTTTAGAAAAAGAGAAGGCAGCTTTGGCGAAAGAGTCAGTCGATATGGGCTGGTGGCATGCTGAACAGACCGCCCGTGTTCTAGTTAAGTGTTTCGAAGAGATTCACGGGGTGGATGCGTACAAGGGCGAAGATGTCGCGAAAGCCTTTCTACAGAGTTCTGCCCATATCAACGAGGCAGGCTATCGCCAAGCCAAGGCAGCGGGCTGGAAACGACAAATCCCCGAGAGCTGATTTGCCGTGATATTTGGCTGTTCCCTCCAGCAATCACATATCGCTTGGCTTTTGTCTTTTGTCTTTGTAGCATCAATATTTTGAACAGTGATTCTTTGTAAATCCTTGAGATGCCTTTAATGTTTCTAGACAATCCCTTTATCGATATTTCTCTTTTATTTTTCTCATCGCGAGACTTCTCTCGTCACTGAGGTTGCCTTATCCGCACGGTGCGTTTACTTTCTTGAGCAGATCTTTGGTATTTATACCAAGAAGACCAAGATCTATGTCGGGTTGGCCTTTCGATGAGCCTATCGGTATCATGACCACCTCTCCTTCCACTGCTCAGAAGCATTCTGCACATCTCTAATTGTAGATTATCAGTAACAAAACGAGATTTGAGAGATAGTGATTACCCGTAGGAGCCCGTTCGCTGCTATCATTAGGTTTTATCACGGAACCCGTTTCGAATCGCGTTTTCCCTCAGCTCTATATTTCGCCAAGGGTTACTTATCCGGTTACCAGCTGGAATTACGCGATCCTTCACGTTTCCCTTATCTCTCGATCGGCCTTTCTAAGTGCCTCATCTCGTGAGCTGTCGGATCTGGACGGCTATCACAAGGCTAGGGAATTTTCACTTTTATAGGCGTTGTCCTCTCGTTTAGAACCGTGTCCTTACTTAATGGTTTAGCTGCACCAGCCCGACCGTTAAGATAGGATTCTTGTTTCTAAACAGAGTTTCTAACTCTTTGGGGTGTGTCTTGTCTTGATGTACCGTCTCCACGAGATCGGTTATCATTAAAGAACTTTTCACTCCCAAAGATACCGGGCAGTGCCCTCACTTAGTGAGCCATCTGATCAAGATCGGTCATCACAAGGATAGGACTTTTCACCCCCGGGGGCGTCAAGGATCTTTCAATCCGACGCTAACCAAGGATACACTGGGGTCGTGCCCTCACTTAGTGGGCCATCTGATCAAGACCGACCATCACAAGGATAGGACTTTTCACTCCCAGGGTAGCCCCCTTTTTATCTGCACAAAAGCAACCACAAACCCACGAAAACTCTCCTATTGAGCGTTAGCCACGGTTAGGGTCGTTATAATCCAATTAGTGCAGATAAAATTAAACTCTAGGATAATATAACTTCAAACGAGCGATATTCCAGGAGTTGGATAGAGGCGTACCGTCAAGTGTCTCCAGGCGATAGGCCCCTCTTCCGACAACGTGGGTTACGCGATACGGTCCTTCCCAGTTAGGACTAAGCTTTCCCATACGTTGTCCGGTTGCTCGCCTATCTCGGAGCACAAGGTCACCGTTTTTCAACAATCGCTCTTTGACCTGCCTGTTATGATAACGGGCCATTTTTCTTTTGTAGTGTTGCGTTTTCAGTAGGACTTCTTCTCGAACCTCTGGTAACGCGTCCAGATTAGCACGTAACCGTTCCTCGTTCCGTTCCTCACGAAAGTGAGCCACCCGTAGGCTCATGGCCCCAATTTCCACTGGCGTAACGGCTTCAGTTCCAAAAGCCAACGCAAAAGGTGTTTCACCAGTGCTAACTTTTACGGTCACGCGGTATGCCCACATCACGTATGGCAATTCATCAGCCCACTTCTTCTTAGACCCCTCTAGGTTTTTCTTAATACCGCTGAGGATGCTCCTATTAGTTACCTCTGCCTGTCCGTTGGTTTGTGGGTGAGCCACGGAAGAGAATCTCTGCTCAATCCCGAATTCTGAGCATTGGTCTTTGAAGAATTGGCTGGTGAACTGGGTCCCGTTATCGCTGACAAGGATACGAGGCACCCCGAATCTCATGATAACTTGATGTTTGAAAAAACGCCATATTTTTTCTGCCGTGATTGTGGCAACCGCTTCAGCTTCCGCCCACTTCGTAAAATAGTCCACAGCCACTATCACAAATTTCAGTTGGGACCTTGCCTTTGGAAATGGACCCAGGATGTCAATCCCCCATTTGGCAAAAGGGCAAGGGGCGATGATTTCCGATATTTCCGTGGCTGGACGTCGAGGAATTTTAGCGAATTCCTGACATTTGGGGCAAGCTTGTACATAATCGTGGAAATCCCTTCGTATAGTGGGCCAGTAGAATCCTGATCTGAAAACTTGTGCCGCCAAGGTGCCGCCTGACGCGTGCATTCCGCATATCCCTTCGTGGATTTCGCGTAAGGTGTGAAGGCCCTCTTGTTCGGTTATACATTTGGCGCCGGGGTGAGAAAAACATCTTCGAATTAGATCCCCGTTATAGTACGTGCAACGAGCAGCCTGTCTTAGCACTTTCATCTTTTCAGTGTTACCGTCGGGCAGCTCTTCGTGCATCAGGTATTTTATTACCGGAATCCGCCAATCATTCTCGAGCTCATTCACACACAAAGAGGCTTGTTCCTCCATGAAGGACGGCACCAATAGCTCACGATAGTACACATCTTTAGGTATAGATGCTTCAGGATTCGCGGCCAGCTTGGCAAGGTAATCGGCTTCAGCATTTTCCTCTCGGGGGACGTGCTCGAAGATGACTTGCATGCCCTCTTTCTTTATTTCCACTAGTTCTCGCGTTACCTTAGAGAGGTATTGCACCATAATAGGTTCTCGAGCCTGAGAGTGTCCTGAGACCTGGTCAATTATCAGTTTGGAGTCTCCACAAATTTTTAGACGCAGATCTCCTGTTTGGCCGGTATCGCGTCTTCCCTTTGAAGAAAACTCTCTTCCTATTCTGAGTCCAGCTAGCAACGCCTCATATTCGGCTGCGTTATTGGACAAAGGATGCAAGATTCGAACAGCATACCGTATATGCATATCGTGCGGCCCGTTTATGAAGACTCCAACCCCTGCCAGTTCTTGGTTTTTGGCTCCGTCCACATGAATGATCCAAAGATCTGTATAAGTTTCTGGGAACGGGAGATCCATATCATTCCATTCCGCTTCCGGTACACCACTCAAAGGGTCCTCTGTGAAAGTACACTCTGCTATAAAATCAGCAAGGACCTGAGCCTTTACGGATGGCCGGGACTGGTATCTCAAACCATATTGTTTGAGTTCTAGGGCCCAGATCAGCATTCTTCCTGAAGATTCAGGCTTTCGAAATATCCTCTTCAAGGGTTGGTCTGTAAGTACAACGATAGGATAAGACTGGAAGTATCGGTCCATCTTGCGGGCGGCTTGTATAAGGGCGAACGCTATTTTCTCAATACGAGCATATCGCCGTTCCGCGTCCTTTAAGACATGACTCACGAAGTAAACTGGGCGATGAGTGCGGTTATCGTCACGAACAAGAACGGCGCTGACCACTTCGTCCGCCGCGCCCAAGTACAAGTACAGAGTATCGCCGGACTCGGGCCTTGTCAACAACAAATCAGATGAAAAATAGTCCTTTAAGTCCACAAATGCTTGCTCACATTCTGGGGTCCACCCGAACGTGGCTTTCCGTCGTATGACTTTGAAAAAAGGGAGACACTTTTCTCCTTGCTTGGAGACGAATCGTCCCAGAGCGATAACGCGCCCTGTTAGCCTTTGCACTTCCTTAACGGTTCTCGGCGATATCATATCATGTATAGCTTTAACCTTGGATGGATTAGGCTGGATACCTTTCTGGCTAACTACGTAGCCCAAGAACTTACCCGTCTGGAATGCAAACATGCACTTCCGGGGGTTTAGCTTCATGCGATACCTTGTCATCACATCAAAAACTTCCTTTAGATCCCGCAGGTGATCGTGAAAATTCGCACTCTTTACCAGTATGTCGTCAACATATGCTTCCACATTTCTCCCTATCTGTTCCTCAAAAATCTTATTTGCCATTCGCTGAAACGTGCCCCCCGCGTTCTTTAGTCCAAATGGCATCGCTGTGTAGCAATACGTGGCTTTAGGAGTAAGGAAGGCGGTCTTCTCCTCATCCTCTAGGGCCATAGGGATTTGATGATATCCGGAATTGGCGTCCAATGAGCTTAGATATGCGTACCCAGCAGTTTGATCAACCAACTGATCTATGCGAGGAAGCGGGTAGCAATCCTTAGGACAAGCATCGTTCAAATCAGTGAAGTCAATGCACATACGCCAGTCTCCATTTGGTTTAGGAACAAGAACCGGGTTGGCTAACCAAGTGGGATATTGTACTTCGCAAATGAAACCCGCGTCAAGGAGCTTCACAACCTCCTTTTCTACAGCCGACGCTTTTTCGGTGGAGAACGCCCGTCGTTTTTGCTGAACTGTCTTGGCGTTGGGGTCAACGTTAAGCCTGTGCTCGGCTATTTCTCGGGATATACCTGGCATATCGGCGGGCTCCCATGCGAAATTTCCTTGGCATTTGTTCAGCAGCCGTGCCAGTTGAAGATTTTCCGCTGGGCTGAGCTTATCGCTGACCAGGAAGCTGGCTCCCTCTTTGCCTATCACTGATACAGGCACCATCTTGTCAAGGGGTTGAGCGCGTTTTTCATCACCCTGCTCGTAGGGGTCTACCGCTATACACACGTATCTATCGCAACTCGTCCGAGTCATGAGCGAATAGCATTCTGCCGCCAGTTTCTGATCACCTTTTATCGATACCACCCCGTCCCAGGAGGGGTATTTCATCTTTAGATGTTTTTGTGATATCGCCGCTCCAAAGCGATTGAGGAAAGGCCGTCCGAGTATGACGTTATAGGGCAGATTCAGATCCACAACAAGGAACAACAAATTCTCTGACCGTTTGTAAGTGTCTTCTCGGAAGTATACGGTTAGGGTGATTACTCCCGTAACAGGGATAGGGGTCCCATCCACTCCGACTATGGGTCTCTTACTAGGCGTTAACTCATCGTGGGGGCGTTTCATGAGGTTGTAAGCTTCCAGCGAAAAAAGGTTCACGACACTCCCGTTGTCCACAAGAGTCCTTCTTATACCATGACTGGCGATGACAGGTGTGACTACCAAGGCGTCATTATGGGGATAGATAACGCCTTTCTCATCCTCTTCTGAAAAGGATAAGATCATGCGATCAAGTATGTCTATCGCTCTACCTTTCTTTGTCATGCCGTCTCGCGTACGCTTTTCCCCTTTCGCCACCATCGACTGTTCTGATTCATCTGTGTAGGGGATCCCTCCTGCTATGATATTGATTATGGGGATGTCGTCGCCATCTATCGCGAAGGTTTCCCCACCTTTTCCTTTGGGAGCGTTATCCGGCTGTAGGACTGGAGGGGGTCTTGGTCTCTCGTCTACCGCTCTTCTTATCGGATTGTTTCGGGCATCCTCCCTTACTTGAGTCGCAAATTCTCCCAGATATCCTTCCTCCACCAAGCGTTCTATCGCCCACCTTAATTCTCTGCAAGCCTCTGTGGAATGTCCTCTGGCTTTGTGGAATTTACAGTAAGCGTTTTCTCTCCTGCCTAAAAGCACTCCAGGCTTCGTGGGTGCCGGATAACGGATAGGAAGATCTCGCTGTTCCGCTATCGCCAATATCTCCGCTCTTGGTACACTCAAGGAGGGAAAATCCGGATCATACGCCCGATTTTTGTTAGCGTTCCCTTGACGCTGACGAGGGGAACTACCTTGTCTTCCTTTCGAGGAATTTCCTTTTTGCTTATCGTAGGTCTTTGGGATGTAATCTTTCCGTCGAGCATAATCATCAGTGTAATGATCGTCAACCAGAGGATTTGCGGGAGCGGCAGGGATGCGAGGTGGCCCAGGCGGCATATCAAATGTTCTATTTCTATTTTCTTCTTCTTCCATTTTCGCATAATTATGGGCTTTAAGTCTTAGTGCGTCCAAGGATATTGGAGGATCCACCATCAATGCATCTTTCAGTTTTCCATAATGGCAGTTTCTTTTCAGAGCTTCTATGGCGAAATCAACGGTAACGCCCGGCGTTAATGACATTTCCAGATCGAATCGGCTGAGAAATTCTTTCAATGTCTCTTGGGGCTTCCGCTGTATGTCAAATAACGTTGTGGCAGATTTCCGAATTGGAATTGCTGTACTAAATCTGCTCCGAAATTTGGATTCCAACTGTGCGAAATTACTAATGGATCCGCTAGGAAGACCTTCAAACCAAAGACGAGCAACTCCCGATAAGGTCATAACAAATATCTGACATAAAGCCGCATCACTGTGGGTTTGAAACTGGACGAAATCCTTCACTTTGTTGATGTGCGAAATAGGATCTTTAGTACCATCATAAGTATCAGCGGGAAGCTTCACTCGCCGGCTGACCCTGTGACGTCTTACACGATGACTGAAAGGGTGACCTGAGGTATCATCAAGAATCTCACGCGCATGACGTGGGGGAGATATGTCTCCTTGTCGCCCTCCTTCCCTTGGTTCAGGTATATGATGTCGCCTGGGAGACCGACTGCGACTCCTGGGAGAATGACTTCGATTTCTTCTGCTACTGGATCTTTCACTGTACACGGGAGATAAACTCCTGTTTGTTCCTTCCCTCCGTCCGGCCCAACGGTTCCTTAACGCCTCAAGCTGCCTGTCTTCCTGCAGAAGAAGTCTTTGCGGCATTTGCGGTACATAAGCCTCTACTCCTCCTTGAGTGAGCTGTACGTGACCAACCGGGGGATTTCCTATGGATAAAGGCACTTGGGGGTTCTCTGGAAACAACGGGGGCAGAGGTCGATCAGTAACAATAGATGATGTGAATAAGACGCGAGGAGGAACGCTAGATCCAGAAGCACCAGGCGTGACTCTAGTGGCCATTTCAGTCAAATATTCCAGGCGGGAACGAAGGGCCGCTATTTCCATAGCAAAGGGATTTTCATTGTTAAGCACAGATCCTTCCAAAAGAGGAGTATAAAGATCAGATCCCACCGTCTGTGATGAAGAAATGACCGTCTGTGAGGAGATAGATCCTCCGACGATCCCGACCGAGGGGTCCAGAGGTCCCGAGATAGTCGATTGCGTCGTCATAGAGAGGTCAGCAGTAGCAAAAGGAAATAATCGCCTGCGAGTTGAGAAAGGAATACTAGAAAATGTAGTCCGGTCTTGCTCCGATCTGGCTGTCATAACCGTTCCGATCTCCCAACTAAACGGAGCTTGGCTATTAAGGACACTCACTTAATACACCAAAGCTCTCAACGAAAGCACCATTTGATAAGATCCGAGATCTCTTCTGGTCGGAAACGGCTGCTGCAGCTAGTCGGAGGGGAAGCGATCGGCGTCGGAGATACCTGCAAAGCGCCGGAGGGGGACTCCGGCGTAGACACTCCGATGCTTAAGTTAGTTCGAGTTTTTAGAATGGTAGAGGTTCTCCAAGATGATCTCGATCCTACCTTCTGTTTGGAAAGATGGGGGAATTTATAGGCCGAAGTTGGCGATACCTGACAGCGATAAGGGTGCAGCGATAAGCATCGTCCGAAGTTATCGCCTCCAGCGATAATGGGTGAGCCATCGCGGGCGATAATCACATAAGGCCTATCAGGAGCGACATCCTCTTCGTTCCCCTAGGATGGGATGTCGCCGTGTACGTAAAGATGCATGAGATCCCCCCCCGCTGAAGTCGACCATCCTAGGAAACTTCCGCCGGCCCGGGCGATAGGTTGGCTTTTCAGGGAAGCGTATAGAAACTCGTCAAGGATAGATGCCGTGGCTACAATATTGCCGTCAGGAACATTCCAATTGTTATCACTTAGCTAACGCTCCCTGAGAGAGCTTTCTTGGGTGTTTGTGGTTGCTTTTTGTGCAGATAAAAAAGGGGGCACCTAGGAGTGAAAAGTCCTATCCTTGTGAATGCCGGTCCTGATCAGATGGCTCACTAAGTGAGGGCACAACCCGAGAATCCCTGGGAGTGAAAAGCCCTTTTCTTGTAATGACCGTTCTCGTGGAGACGACCCATCAAGACAAGGCACGCCCCAAGGAAATAGTAACTCCGTTCTAGAAACGAAAAGTCCCATCTTAGTGACCGGACTAGTGTAGTGGGTCCACTAAGTAAGGACATGATTCTAGACGCGAGGACAACGCCTGAAAGTGAAAAGTCCTATCCTTGTGACGGCCTGTCCCGATCCGACGACTCACTAAGTGAGGGCACTTTCTAGGCCGATCGTGGAAAGATGGAAACGCAAAAATTGTGAAATTCCAGCTAGTAACTAGAAGCATAATCCCTAGTGAAGTAGAGCTGACGGAAAAAACGATTCATGCAGTTTCCATACTAATGACCTATGACGGCAGCGGAAAGGCTCCTACGGGTAATTACTATCTCTTGTAACCCGTTATGCTACTGATGGTTTACAATTGAGAATGTGCAGAATACCTTTCGAATAGCGAAAAGATTGATGACTGCACAAGCGGCAATACTATGAGGCTCGCCGGGAAAGCTAACCCGATACTGACCTCAGCGATATCTGTTACTGAAATGCTACGAGCCTGCTCGAGAAAGTAAGCATATTATATCGCCCGGATGGTAGCGACGCCCTGGGAGTTTCAGAAAGTAAAAGCTAAAGAAAGAGAAAAGGCAGCAGCAAAGATATAAACTGTTAAAATACATAGAAATGCCTTAGAAAGGTCACAAGTTCCAAAGACCAAAACAATAATACCACGGAGGCAAAAAACAAAAAGCACGATGGCTGCAGAAGAGGAGGCAAAGCTTGGGAATGTGTCAACCCTCGGGGTTCCTCCGTTTCCAGCCCTCCGCCTTAGCTCGGCAAAAACCCGCTTCATTAAGATCGGCAGACTTCTGTCTGAAGGCCTTTGTGACCTCGTCACCTTTGTATGCATCTGCTCCATGGACCTCCTCAAAGCATTCAACCAAGATAGTGGCCGTCCGCTCGACGTGCCACAGGCTCTTATCGGCTGATTCCTCCGTTAGAACGGCTCTCTCTTCCTCCAAGGTTGTTTTCTCTCTTGCCAAGGATGACTTCTCTCCTTCCAGCACGGAATTCTTTGCATCAAGGGTGGACACTTGCCCCGACAGCTCCTGCTGAGCCAGTAACAATCTAGTGCGTTCCTCCAGCAACTTATTCTTTTCATTTCGCTCTCGCGAAAGTTCAGAAAGGGACGCAGTAAGAGAAGCAGCCTGACGTTGTACGTGCTCTGTCCAGTAGTGAAATTTCACAAAATTGGAAAAGAGATTAGAGCGTAGCGAATTCGCCTTATCATCATCTGTCTGCGAGAGGAAAGCTTCCCGCTCAGTGGCGGTCGACAGTATTTGGGCTGCCAAGAAAGCCGAAACCTCAACTGAACCATCGCCCCCGAGAGCCGCTAAGCATGCATTGCGAAAATCATATAAGCCCACTTGGTGAGTCACGGAACCAAGCTCACTCGAGGAACTTAGGTCCGCACCATAGTCGAAGGTGGAGGCCCCTTCGCCACAACGTTGCGATAAAGGAATGCTTGAGGGCACAAAGGCTAGAGGAACAGGAGGGTGGACTTGAGAAGAAGAACCCCCTTGGACGGCATAGGAACCGTGAGGGTGGTAGCCCAAAAAGTCCGGTAAACCTTCTTGATAGCCCGAATTAGGACCATATGTATGAACAGGCCAACCGAAGGAATTGGGTGAAGCCCTAAAAGTCTCAGCAATACCCATGTTCACCAAAAACCCAGAAAGGTGAGTCTGGGGAGCATCTATAGAAACAAAGGTGTTGTCCGGTCCGACTTCCGCCGCGGCAACAGTAGAAGATAAGCTTCCACCCTCACCCTCCGGCCGGGATCTCTTCTTAGAGCCAACCAGCACATAACCCATGTCCATTTCGCCTATAGGAGATGCGAAAGTAGAAACAGTGGTAGTATCCTGCAAGGAACCCAGTAGAAACACTGATAAGAGAAACGGGTAAAATAACGCCCAACATCAAGGTATAACGTATCGTGGATAAAAAGCACACTCACAGTAGTTGTGTCAAAAGGAGGCGCTTCAAAAGAAGTTGCCGCGTCCGGAGAAGGAGTGAGAGCGGCAACACTCCTGGTTCTTCTCTTCCTCTTTCCTTTGTCAGGAATCCTAGGGGCTTTAGAAGGAGACGGCCGAGCAGAAAGGGCAGCGACGGTTACAATAGGAATACCCAAAGGGATGTTGGTATTCCCCTCACCGGCTGAGGAAGAAGATACTTAAGCAAGGCTCACGAAAATAGCAGGTAGAACAGTGGAGTTATCGGCAGCTTCCGTAGAGGTGGCCTTCTCTTTTTCTTCTCTTTCCTGGGCCCTTTTCAGTCGCCTCCTAACGCTTTCAGGCTTGTAGTTCGGATCTATCGCTGCATGATGGCAAAATAACGTTAGCATTAGTATCAGTGATAATAAAGAAGGAAGCGACTCGACACTCACGTCTAACGTAGTCCTTCATATCGACTCTGCACGCCACATAGTGGATATGAACGCTAATTTCCAGTTGAAGAAGTTTGTCTAACCAGCCTTGTTCGCGCTGAGGAAGAGTCTCCGGCCGACTCCAGACGTTGTCCTTGACGTCTTGGTTAAACCCAGACCGCCACCAGGAACTGGGGTCTTCAGGAAGATCTATCACGAAGAACTCTTTCTTCCAAGCATCGACAGAGGACTCAATGTGGAGAAGTTTCCAAGTGAAGGACTTGAGTGAGTCATCGTCATAATGGGGCGATATCGTTATCACTCCCCGACACTTCATCAGCTTAAAAACTGATTTAAGCAGTAAAAGAGAAGGGGAAGTGATCCCCTTATATTTACAAAGTTCTAAGAAGGCACAAACGCAGCAGTACGCCTTTGGGGCTAATTGAACAGGATTCAAATCGCAGGCAACGAGCAACTTTTATGAAAGAGTTGATGGGAAGCTGAAAACCGTAACGGAACATTTGTGTATACAGGACCCTACGCTTGCCCGTCAAAATGCTATTCAAGCGTACTGACTCAGGGGCAACGGTGGCCTTATAACCATCAGGGATAACAGCATTATGTGCGGCTAAATGCTCACTAAGAGCGACCTCAGAGGTGATACTACTAACTGTAATATCCATCTTTTTCTCATCGGCAGATCTCGACTCAGAGCGGCGAGTCTTAGCCATGGCAGAAATAACAAAGTAAAGATGAAGAAGACGACGAAAGAAAAGAGGAGGTACCTTTAGAGAGAAAGCGCTTCGAGAACCTTGAACGGTGGAAAGAAAATAAGACGGCTAGAGAAAATATGAAGAAAGCAGAACGGAAAAAGTAAGTAAAAGAAAACAAGTATTGGGTTTTATAACCCTAGCAGTCAAAGAAACGATAGACGTTGCAGTCGTTGCGTGAGAGGATCACAAGACTAAAGCAATGAGTACAATTCTAGAGAAGCGCGGCAACGCTTCGATTTTGCTAAAATTATGAAACACGCTAGCCCATGGCGCCATAAAAAATGGACACGTGTGTCTATGCCAGGACGACTTTTCTCCCGCATTAATGAGAAGATCGTGAGCATTAAATGCTCTGAAAAGAAAGGATTTTTTAAAATAAGACAAGAGTGATACTCCACTAGAGGAGATAACGCGGAATGGCGTTAACCAAGTCGGTAACCTCCGAGATAACGTGGAAAAGCGAAGCAGAGATTATTTATTATCTAAAAATGAAGTACAAATATTGTTTCACACGGAAAGGTGTTATTACAATACAGGAAAAGTGAATAAATGGGGAAATCTTCCCAGAGGGTCGGCCTTGACCAGTCGATGGCCGACACAGATATTGCCGCCACCATTTGCCTACTCCTCCCCGAGAGAAAGAAAATCTCCCCCGTCTTCGCCTAAATCCTTTATCTTCTTGAAAGTATAATCAGATAGCTTGGTCAAATCAACAGTTCCCTGGCGATAGAGGTCTGTGAAGCCAGCGATACAGACCTCCATAGTCTTGTTTTTCCACCAAGCTATCCTCGAGGGTACTTTGGCCAAATCCGCATCACGAGACAATATCTCTTCACGAAGGAAAGAGTTTTTTTTGTCGGCCGCCACTAGTTCCGCCTCCAGTAGCTCCACTTTAGCCTTCCCTTTGGATTTTTCTCGTGCGAGATCGGCGCGGCACTCGTTCAACTCTGCTCGAGTACGATCTTGAAGTTTGGACAGCTCTGTTACCTTCGCCAAAGTGGCACCTAATTGTTCCGTCGAATCGGGAGAGCGTCGAACCTTGTCGCTCTGATCCTCGAGAAAATAGTTCAGCTTGCGAAAGCTAGCCAGCATATCATTCAGGAGGCATGAATGTTGAACTTCAGGAGGGTGCTGCAGGAACTCTTCCTTGTCCTTCGAAGAACTGAACATCTGACCCACTATAGTCCCTACCGGCTCATCTCGCGATAGCGGATCTGATATCTCTAAAGCACGAAGCCCGTCAGTACCAAAAGACGACAGATCCAGCTGAAACGCAACATTTCCTTGAGGACCTTGATTAAAGCCTCTGCGCCACCAGCGGGACGGCAGTCGAAGGGTGAATAAGCCATTTTTTCAATTATCCACGTTTTCTTCAAAACCTTAGAAGTTTCGCCAGAAAAAGCGCACGACGGCGTCATTCCATCTATGAGTGATATCCACCAAGCAGGCACGACAACTCAACTTGAAAAATGTACGGAACAGATCAAGGGATGGAGTGAAAATACGCTTCATCTCGCATGACCGAAGGAATGCATAAATCCCACACCAGGAAGGCGGAGTTATTTGAATCGGATTGAGATCGTAGTGGTCTAGCAACTTCATCAGAGAAGTATGAAGTGGGAGATGAAATCCATAGAGGAACATCTTGAAGTAAACAAACCGAAACGTTCCCCACATGGCGTCATGAAGCCGAATATCTTTCGTAGGGATATATGGGCGACAGCCCAAGGGGAAGGTGATACCGTTCTCCTCTAACTCTGCCCTCAAAAGTTCATCACAATCGAAAATACTACGAGCTCTCCTAGCATCGAGATCTATGGGATTTTCGACTCTCGCAGAAGCTCCAATATGAGACATAAGGAATTGGGAAAATAAACTACGGTAAGAGAAAGGCAAAATACCTGGAAGGGGTAGCCAGAGAACGGACCATCGTCGCCGCCGAGCAGTTGTGGAGACTCTCCTTGAAGCAAGAAGAAACACAGGAGAGAGAGAAAGTGTGAAAAATTGCAGAATATTAACAAAAATGATGAAAGAGAATAGGGTTTCCCTTATAAAGGTTCAACTTGAAGAAGAAGACAGCCTATAAAATTGAAACACGTGCGGAGCAGAAAGAGACGCGTGGATAGTCATTTATGTCTTTCAGAAAAGACGGTTATTGACTAGAAATCCAAAGACAGTTGCACTCAGCCACTGATCCCCCCTCTGCGATAACCCTTGACATTCGAAGAAGTGAGTTAGAAAGGCGATAGGGGAACAAAAGGAAAGGGAAGGTTATCTTATTTATTTTCGGAAAGCCATACGGCATCTACAAAGAGACAAGACATTTTAAACTAATCGCCCTCAGACCAAGAGATACCATAGCAATAAACTACATCATCATCCGAGAACGATGGCTCCCTGCTAAAGGGGGGGAAAGGCTCTTCCTTCCTCTTTCCCACGTGTATCAGTGATCGGTTGGGCTCCTCTTTTGTGGTCGACATCGCCGTTTCAGCGCTCGCGGAGGGGAGAGCTATTTTTGGCAAGACACGGGGAGGAAGAGAGGGTTTATCCCCCTTTTCAATAGAAGGGGCATGATACTTGAAAAGCGGCGCAGACACCTTTGAGTAATTTTTCCTCTGCCTTTCGCGTCCCTGCCGGCGAACGAACGGCCTCCATGGAGGCAACGGAGTAGGGTTGTCTGAGTCCGGCGAAGTCGGAGGAGTTGGCGGAGAATCCCGCGCCACTGTATCTAAAAAATAAGAGTCAGCCATGAGATCACAGACGATCTGCCAAGAGGAAAAATAAACAAAAAGATGAACAGAAAGGAGGGAAAGGATCCCATTAAATAGCCAAAAAAGGGGGAAAAGCTTTTTGATCTCCCAACACGACTTTCGAGGGCTGACACGCGTACAACCTGGAGTACAAATCTAGATTTACAGTCACGCCTGTTGAAATCTCCCCCAGATCGAGGAAAACCGAAAATTAGCCCAATCGGCGGACAAGGAGGCGGCGGCGCAGAATTAATGCAGAACGGTTAGCGAGGAAACCGTCTAGTGACTGACTCATTTTCAGTTGGGCTGAGAATACCTCCAATCGAAAAAAGACAAAGGACGCATTAAAGAAGAAGAACAGTGATTAAGGGCACAACGAAAACAGTTTATTTATTATGGCCTAATGGCCGAAAGGTACAACCGCATAACTAAGAGAAAAGAAAAAAGGCTCAAAGGGAGCCACCGCCGTCAGGCATCAGAGCCAGCGTCCTCGGGAACTTCAGGAATGTCTCTCAGAGAGTCCATGACCAGAGTCAGGTGATTGCATTGCATTTCATCATGTTTTATTGTCCATTTACTAGTTTATTTGGACAGTAAACCTACTGAATTATCCTTGATTTCACCTTTTCTTTGCAATTCTGGTCTGTTGGCAGAATATTGAAGTTTCTGATTTGGATAGCTGATGCTGATTTTCCTAGTCTTGGCCTAGACTTCGGCCAAGACACATTCGCATCTCAAGCAGTGCGCCAGTCAGATCGTCTTGGCCTAGACTTCGGCCAAGACTCTTTTCGCGATACAAGACAGCTGAGAAGTTGCGTTGTCACCCTTTTGGGCTTCGCTTCGCGTGGGCCTTGGCTGCTAGCAGGCCGCTTCTATTCGATAATCTAGAGGGATCGGAAGCCTATCTTATGAAAAATCCTAAGGGATCTCCCTCTTTTGTATTTGCGATTTTATTTCCAATTTCAAACAATTTATTGTTACAATCTTTTTAGAGATTTTCTAGGAAGTTTAGTTGAAGTAGGACAGATGCGTTTTAGGGCTATTTAGCCAAACGTTGTTCCTCCTCTGTCCGCAATCAAATTCCGACCTTCTTCTTCTCTTTTTTTCTTCTTTGACATTGTTAAACTCTGCTCCGGATTTTATAAAAATCTCGGATTTATTAATTATGCAAAAATATATATTGTCTTTTTAATTATGAGTATAATTAACTAAACACCTATTCTTGGTAAGAGTTGATGAGCTGAAATTCTTATGCATTCTTGAGATTAAAACTGTGCTTTATAATCTCTTTACTTGTATTTATTTATTTCTTGAGCTTAATTCATCGCTTACTCACTAGAGACAAGGTTTGATCATCCTTGCACTCTAGTAGAGAAGAGTTGTAACCGGTCTAGAAGGAAAGGGAGCACCCGTCGGCTAGACAAAGTAGGCAACTAGTCTCGAGCTAGACTAGAAGAAATAAGCAATCTAGGTCAAGACCAGATTGACAACCTAGGATCTCCATAGGGAGATACCTTGGCCTAGGTACTGTCTTCCCCTATACTATTGAGGAAGTGAACAACCATTCAAGACAGCAGTCAAACGGATAAGCCCTTTAACCAGCAAGGTGTCCCTTGGCTAGGATTATCAGGAAAGGGAGCACCCGCCAGGTAATTTGAAGAGGAGGGAAGACAGGAGTGAACAGGAGTACCTCCACTCTATAGCAGTACTATAAACAAAGAGATGAATATATTTGAATCCATGATCGAAGCATAAGAACAAAGCTCTCACATCGCCCTTACCTGGAATTTCCTTTTATCGGATTTACAACAATCTTGACCCCAGTCTTGACCAAGACTTTGGCCAATACTATTTTAAACTGTTTTCACTTCTTTCCGTTTTGTCTTCAGTTTCAGATTCCACCCAACCAAAACTCAGTGACGAGGAAGTCAACCCAAGAATTACATTTCCTAGAGATCTCTGTGGACAATCCTCTTACCATCATCTACAAACTCTTGTAGACAGTGATAAGTTGTATTTCTACTCCCAATTCCATACCTATTTCACTATTATATTTGACGTGTTCGATGCGCGATCAAATTTTGGCGTCGTTGCCGGGGATCTCTAACGGTATTTGTAGTTTTTGTTTTATTTTTATTTTATGACAGTTGATGACCAAGTCCTCAAGTAGAGAATAAGATTTGTTACCTTGCAATCCCAATCTCACCCGGACCGAAGCACAACTGAGGAGGCAAGCTCGACTAAGAGTAGCCCAAGAGGAAAGAGGATCAGAAGCCTCTAGTTCCGAAACAGATCGCAGTCTTGACCACGATCTTGGCCTAGATTCAGACCAAGATGAACTCTTTGGTCTAGACATGGCAGAAAATTAGCAAGAACCCACGATGAGGGAGCTGAATAAATCAGTTGAGCAGGAAACCTTTTCCTGCATCGCTTTGCTGCCAGTGGCAAATGATTGGTCGATCAAGACCAACATGGTGGCCAACCTTCCTAGGTTTTACGGTCATACAAATGAGAACCCATTCAAACACTTGAGGAATTTACACGTCCAGTGTGACATGATGAAGCCAGCCGGTGTGAGCATGGAAAGAGCGAAGCTAAAAGCCTTCCCTTGTTCTCTTGAGGGGGCTGCGCAGAATTGGTTCTACAGCCTACCTCACAACACAGTCAACACCTGGGCCGAGAAGTCCACCCTGTTCCTCAATAAATACTGGAACGCTACAAAAGCAGGATCGACTAGAAAAAATATGACTGCCATCCAGAAAAGGAACAATGAGGGACTGAGCGAATATCACCAGCGGTTTAAGGAATTGCAAGAAGTTTGTCCTACACATGGAGTTGCGGATCAGACCATGATCCAATATTTCTATGATGGAATGCTCCTACCTACAAAAGAAAAGGTTGATTCAGCAGCGGGTGGAGCATTGCAAGACTTGACTGTCACGAGAGCCAAGCTTCTACTTCAGACCATGGCAGACAACTGCCAAAATAATACTTCTTCTGAAAGGAACTCTACCCCTTCTAGTCTTTGTTCTATAGATGTTGAACAAAAATTGGCTGAATTAACTGACATGGTAAAGAATATCTCTGTCAATATTTCAGGTGCAATGACCACAGGGAATCCTAGCCAAGAGCAAGTAGCCTCTGTTTGTGGAATCTGCCAGCAGCAGGATCATCAAACAAACAATTGCTACATGGTGCAACACCCTCCTGGTGAAGTAACACAAGTGAATGCGGTCTATGGTCAAAACCAAGGAAATATGCAAAACTTCCCACAAGGGAGTAATCAGTACTCATGGAGAGCACATCCAAACTTTAGGTGGAGAGATCCAATCCCCCCAAACCAGAACCCAAACCAGAACGCACCTCAGCAGCAACAACAACCTAACTTCCAAAACTTCATCCCTCGTCCATCACACCTTAATCCTGGCCAACTTCCTGGCCAAGCCGCTGTACCTCAACTGCCGCCAGCACCTCAGCCTTTGCAACTTACTGGGCCATCTATGGAGGATACCGTCAAAAATTTGATGGAAATGCAGAAGAACCTGATGCAATCAACTCAATCTACTTTGGCTGAAATACAAAAGCAGATTAATCAGATGGCAAATCAAGGGAAATTGCCTTCCACAACCGTAGATAATCTGAAACACAATGTTAGTGCCATTAGTTTGAGGAGTGGAGTTGTGCTACCGGAGAGGGAAGGAGCGAAAACAGATAAGGAGGTAAGAAGAATTCAGTCGGAAGGCCTGGATGAAGATATGGAAGAGGAAGCTGAAGCAGAAGTAGTCTTGACCAAGACACAGGTCAATACTGAAGTTATCGCAGGACCAGAAAAAGCAGAACCTGTCTTGGCCAAGCCTCAGGCCAAGACTGACCAGAAGGAAGAAATTATAGAAATTCCTCCACCATTCCCTCCTAGATCTTCGAAGGAGAAGAGGGAAGATGAAAAGAGAGACTTTATAGCAGTTTTCGGAAAAATAGCTGTGAATATTCCTATGTTGGACTTAATTGCAAAAGTCCCCTCTTATGCTAAATTTCTTAAGGAACTGATAACAATTAGAGCGCTCCTGACGGCTACACGGCAACTATGGTATCTATCTTGGACGAAGTTCTATAAGCTTCTCGGAGACATCTGCCTATCGCCCTTGCCAGCGGAAGTCTCCTAGGATGGTCGACTTCAGCGGGGGGGGGATCTCATGCACCTTTATGCGCACGACGTCATCCCATCCTAGGGGACCAAGGAGGATATCGCTCCCGATAGACCCTACATGATTATCGCCCCAATGACGGAACTGATATCGCCCGAAGCGATGGTTACAAACGTTGCCTACCCCTATCGCTGTAAGGTATCGCCATGTTAAGCCTATAAATACCCCCCACGAATTCCAAACAGAAGGTAAGATCGAGATCATCTTGGAGAACCTCTACCATTCTGAAAACTCGAACTGACTTAAGCATCGGAGTGTCTACGCCGGAGTCCCCCTCCGGCGCTTTGCAGATACCTCCGACGCCGATCGCTTCCCATCCGACTAGCTGCTGCAGCCGTTTCCGACCAGAAGAGATCTCGGATCTTATCAAATGGTGCTTTCATTGAGAGCTTTGGTGTATTAAGTGAGCGTCCTTAATAGCCAAGCTCCGTTTAGTTGGGAGATCGGAACGGTTATGACAGCCAGATCGGAGCCAGACCGGTCTACATTTTCTAATATTCCTTTCTCAACTCGCAGGCGGTTATTTCCTTTTGCTACTGCTGATCTCTCTATGACGACGCAATCGACTATCTCGGGACCTCTGGACCTCTCGGTCGGGATCGCCGAAGGATCTATCTCCTCACAGACGGTCATTTCTTCATCACAGACGGTGGGATCTGATCTTTACACTCCTCTTTTAGAAGGATCTGTGCTTAACAATGAAAATCCCTTTGCTATGGAAATAGCGGCCCTTCGTTCCCGCTTGGAATATTTGACTGAAATGGCCACTAGAGTCACGCCTGGTGCTTCTGGATCTAGCGTTCCTCCTCGTGTCATGTTCACACCATCTATTGTTGCTGATCGACCTCTGCCCCCGTTGTTTCCAGAGAACCCCCAAGTGCCTTTATCCGCAGGAAATCCCCCAGTTGGTCATGTACAGCTCACTCAAGGAGGAGTAGAGGCTTATGTACCACAAATGCCGCAAAGACTTCTTCTGCAGGAAGACAGGCAGCTTGAGGCGTTGAGGAACCGTTGGGCTGGACGGAGGGAAGGAACAAACAGGAGTTTATCTCCCGTGTACAGTGAAAGATCCAGTAGCAGAAGATATCGAAGTCGTTCTCCCAGGAGTCGCAGTCGGTCTCCCAGGCGACATCATATACCTGAACCAAGGGAAGGAGGGCGACAAGGAGACATATCTCCCCCACGTCATGCGCGTGAGATTCTTGATGATACCTCAGGTCACCCTTTCAGTCGTCGTGTAAGACGTCACAGGGTCAGCAGGCGAGTGAAGCTTCCCGCTGATACTTATGATGGTACTAAAGATCCTATTTCGCACATCAACAAAGTGAAGGATTTCGTCCAGTTTCAAACCCACAGTGATGCGGCTTTATGTCAGATATTTGTTATGACCTTATCGGGAGTTGCTCGTCTTTGGTTTGAAGGTCTTCCTGACGGATCCATTAGTAATTTCGCACAGTTGGAATCCAAATTTCGGAGCAGATTTAGTACAGCAATTCCAATTCGGAAATCTGCCACAACGTTATTTGACATACAGCGGAAGCCCCAAGAGACATTGAAAGAATTTCTCAGCCGATTCGATCTGGAAATGTCATTAACGCCGGGCGTTACTATTGATTTCGCCATAGAAGCTCTGAAAAGAAACTGCCACTATGGAAAACTGAAAGATGCATTGATGGTGGATCCTCCAATATCCTTGGACGCACTAAGACTTAAAGCCCATAATTATGCGAAAATGGAAGAAGAAGAAAATAGAAATAGAACATTTAATATGCCGCCTGGGGCACCTCACATCCCTGCCGCTCCCGCAAATCCTCTGGTTGACGATCATTACACTGATGATTACGCTCGATGGAAAGATTACATCCCAAAGACCTACGATAAGCAAAAAGGAAATTCCTCGAAAGGAAAACAAGGTAGTTCCCCTCATCAGCGTCAAGGGAACGCTAACAAAAATCCGGCGTATGATCCGGATTTTTCCTCCTTGAATGTACCAAGAGCGGAGATCTTGGCGATAGCGGAACAACAAAATCTTCCTATCCGTTATCCTGCACCCACGAAACCTGGAGCGCTTTTAGGCAAAAGAGAAAACGCTTACTGTAAATTCCATAAAGCCAGAGGACATTCCACAGAGGCTTGCAGAGAATTAAAGTGGGCGATAGAACGCTTGGTGGAGGAAGGATATCTGGGAGAATTTGCGACTCAAGTAAGGGAAGATGCCCGAAACAATCCGATAAGAAGAGCGGCAGACGAACGACCAAGGCCCCCTCCAGTCCCACAGCCGGATAACGCTCCCAAAGGAAAGGGTGGGGAAACCTTCGCGATAGATGGCGACGACATCCCCATAATCAATATCATAGCGGGAGGGATCCCCTACGCAGATGAATCAGAACAGTCGATGGTGGCGAAAGGGGAAAAGCGTACGCGAGACGGCATGACAAAGAAAGGTAGAGCGATAGACATACTTGATCGCATGATCTTATCCTTTTCAGAAGAGGATGAAAAAGGCGTTATCTATCCCCATAATGACGCCTTGGTAGTCACACCTGTCATCGCCAGTCATGGTATAAGAAGGACTCTTGTGGACAACGGGAGTGCCGTGAACCTTTTTTCGCTGGAATCTTACAATCTCATGAAACGCCCCCACGATGAGTTAACGCCTAGTAAGAGACCCATAGTCGGAGTGGATGGGACCCCTATCCCTGTTACGGGAGTAATCACCTTACCCGTATACTTCCGAGAAGACACTTACAAACGGTCAGAGAATTTGTTGTTCCTTGTTGTGGATCTGAATCTGCCCTATAACGTCATACTCGGACGGCCTTTCCTCAATCGCTTTGGAGCGGCGATATCACAAAAACATCTAAAGATGAAATACCCCTCCTGGGACGGGGTGGTATCGATAAAAGGTGATCAGAAACTGGCGGCAGAATGCTATTCGCTCATGACTCAGACAAGCTGCGATAGATACGTGTGTATAGCGGCAGACCCCTACGAGCAGGGTGATGAAAAGCGCGCTCAACCCCTTGACAAGATGGTACCCGTATCAGTGATAGGCAAAGAGGGAGTCAGCTTCCTGGTCAGCGATAAGCTCAGCCCAGCGGAAAATCTTCAACTGGCACGGCTGCTGAACAAATGCCAAGGAAATTTTGCATGGAAGCCCGCCGATATGCCAGGTATATCACGAGAAATAGCCGAGCACAGGCTTAACATTGACCCTGACGCCAAGCCAGTTCAGCAAAAATGACGGGCGTTCTCCACCGAAAAAGCGTCGGCTGTGGAAAAGGAGGTTGTAAAGCTCCTTGACGCGGGTTTCATTCGCGAAGTACAGTATCCCACTTGGTTAGCCAACCCGGTTCTTGTTCCTAAACCCAATGGAGACTGGCGTATGTGCATTGACTTCACCGATTTGAACGATGCTTGTCCTAAGGATTGCTACCCGCTTCCTCGCATAGATCAATTGGTTGATCAAACCGCTGGGTACGCATATCTAAGCTCATTGGACGCCAATTCCGGATATCATCAAATCCCTATGGCCCTAGAGGATGAGGAGAAGACCGCCTTCCTTACTCCTAAAGCCACGTATTGTTACACAGCGATGCCATTTGGACTAAAGAACGCGAGGGCCACGTTTCAGCGAATGGCAAATAAGATTTTTGAGGAACAAATAGGGAGAAATGTGGAAGCATATGTTGACGACATACTGGTGAAGAGTGCGAATTTTCATGATCACCTGCAGGACCTAAAGGAAGTTTTTGATGTGATGAAAAGGTATCGCATGAAGCCAAACCCCCGGAAGTGCATGTTTGCATTTCAGACGGGTAAGTTCTTGGGCTACGTAGTTAGCCAGAAAGGTATCTAGCCTAATCCTTCCAAGGTTAAAGCTATACATGATATGATATCGCCGAGAACCGTTAAGGAAGTGCAAAGGCTAACGGGGCGCGTTATCGCTCTGGGACGATTCGTCTCCAAGCAAGGAGAAAAGTGCCTCCCTTTTTTCAAAGTCATACGACGGAAAGCCACGTTCGGGTGGACCCCAGAATGTGAGCAAGCATTTGTGGACTTAAAGGACTATTTATCATCCGATTTATTATTGACAAGGCCCGAGTCCGGCGATACCCTGTACTTGTACTTGGGCGCGGCGGACGAAGTGGTCAGCGCCGTCCTTATTCGTGACAATAACCACACTCATCGCCCAGTTTACTTCGTGAGTCATGTCTTAAAGGACGCGGAACTGCGATATGCTCGTATTGAGAAAATAGCGTTCGCCCTTATACAAGCCGCCCGCAAGATGGACCGATACTTCCAGTCTTATCCTATCGTTGTACTTACAGACCAACCCTTGAAGAGGATATTTCGAAAGCCTGAATCTTCAGGAAGAATGCTGATCTGGGCCCTAGAACTCGAACAATATGGTTTGAGGTACCAGTCCCGGCCATCCGTAAAGGCTCAGGTCCTTGCTGATTTTATAGCGGAGTGTACTTTCACAGAGGACCCTTTGAGTGGTGTACCTGAAGCGGAATGGAACGATATGGATCTCCCGTTCCCAGAAACATATATGGATCTTTGGATCGTTCATGTGGACGGAGCCAAAAACCAAGAACTGGCGGGGGCCGGAGTCTTCATAAATGGGCCGCACGATATGCATATACGGTATGCTATTCGAATCTTGCAGCCTTTGTCAAATAACGCAGCCGAATATGAGGCGTTGCTAGCTGGACTCAGAATAGGAAGAGAGTTTTCTTCCAAGGGAAGGCGCGATACCGGCCAAACAGGAGATCTGCGTCTAAAAATTTGTGGAGACTCCAAACTGATAATTGACCAGGTCTCAGGACACTCTCAGGCTCGAGAACCTATTATGGTGCAGTACCTCTCTAAGGTAACGCGAGAACTAGTGGAAATAAAGAAAGAGGGCATGCAAGTCAGCTTCGAGCACGTTCCCCGAGAGGAAAATGCTGAAGCCGATTACCTTGCCAAGCTGGCCGCGAATCCTGAAGCATCTATACCTAAAGATGTGTATTATCGTGAGCTATCGGTGCCGTCCTTCATGGAGGAACAAGCCTCTTTGTGTGTGAATGAGCTCGAGAATGATTGGCGGATTCCGGTAATAAAATACCTGATGCACGAAGAGCTGCCTGACGGTAACGCTGAAAAGATGAAAGTGCTAAGACAGGCTGCTCGTTGCACGTACTATAACGGGGATCTAATTCGAAGATGTTTTTCTCACCCCGCCGCCAAATGTATAACCGAACAAGAGGGCCTTCACACCTTACGCGAAATCCATGAAGGGATATACGGAATGCACGTGTCAGGCGGCACCATGGCGTCACAAGTTTTCAGATCAGGATTCTACTGGCCCACCATACGAAGGGATTGCCATGATTATGTACAAGCTTGCCCCAAATGTCAGGAATTTGCTAGAATTCCTCGACGTCCAGCCACGGATATATCGGAAATCATCGCCCCTTGTCCTTTTGCCAAATGGGGGATTGACATCCTGGGTCCATTTCCAAAGGCAAGGTCCCAACTGAAATTTGTGATAGTGACTGTGGACTATTTTACGAAGTGGGCGGAAGCTGAAGCGGTT
This sequence comes from Viola odorata, assembly GCA_963691705.1. NCBI lineage: Eukaryota > Viridiplantae > Streptophyta > Magnoliopsida > Malpighiales > Violaceae > Viola > Viola odorata. The sequence goes on along the minus strand of OY829545.1, from coordinate 54,937,706 downwards.
GCCACAATCACGGCAGAAAAAACATGGCGTTTTTTCAAACATCAAGTTATCATGAGATTCGGGGTGCCTCGTATCCTTGTCAGCGATAACGGGACCCAGTTCACTAGCCAATTCTTCAAAGACCAATGCTCAGAATTCGGGATTGAGCAGAGATTCTCTTCCGTGGCTCACCCACAAACCAACGGGCAGGCAGAGGTAACTAATAGGAGCATCCTCAGCGGTATTAAGAAAAACCTAGAGGGGTCTAAGAAGAAGTGGGCTGATGAATTGCCATACGTGATGTGGGCATACCGCATGACCGTAAAAGTTAGCACTGGAGAAACGCCTTTCGCTTTGGCTTTTGGAACTGAAGCCGTTACGCCAGTGGAAATTGGGGCCATGAGCCTACGGGTGGCTCACTTTCGTGAGGAACTGAACGAGGAACGGTTACGTGCTAACCTGGACGCGTTACCAGAGGTTCGAGAAGAAGTCCTACTGAAAACGCAACACTACAAAAGAAAAATGGCCCGTTATCATAACAGGCAGGTCAAAGAGCGATTGTTGAAAAACGGTGACCTGGTGCTCCGAGACAGGCGAGCAACCGGACAACGTATGGGAAAGCTTAGTCCTAACTGGGAAGGACCGTATCGCGTAACCCACGTTGTCGGAAGAGGGGCCTATCGCCTGGAGACACTTGACGGTACGCCCTTATCCAACTCCTGGAATATCGCTCGTTTGAAGTTATATTATCCTAGAGTTTAATTTTATCTGCACTATTTGGATTATAACGACCCTAACCGTGGCTAACGCTCAATAGGAGAGTTTTCGTGGGTTTGTGGTTGCTTTTGTGCAGGTAAAAAGGGGGGTACCCTGGGAGTGAAAAGTCCTATCCTTGTGATGGTCGGTCTTGATCAGATGGCCCACTAAGTGAGGGCACGACCCCAGTGTATCCTTGATTAGCGTCGGATTGAAAGATCCTTGACGCCCCCGGGGGTGAAAAGTCCTATCCTTGTGATGACCGATCTTGATCAGATGGCTCACTAAGTGAGGGCACTGCCCGGTATCTTTGGGAGTGAAAAGTTCTTTAATGATAACCGATCTCGTGGAGACGGTACATCAAGACAAGACACGCCCCAAAGAGTTAGAAACTCTGTTTAGAAACAAGAATCCTATCTTAACGGTCGGGCTGGTGCAGCTAAACCATTAAGTAAGGACACGGTTCTAAACGAGAGGACAACGCCTATAAAAGTGAAAATTCCCTAGCCTTGTGATAGCCGTCCCGATCCGACAGCTCACGAGATGAGGCACTTAGAAAGGCCGAACGAGAGATAAGGGAAACGTGAAGGATCGCGTAATTCCAGCTAGTAACCGGATGAGTAATCCCTGGCGAAGTATAGAACTGAGGGAAAACGCGATTCGAAACGGGTTCCGTGATAAAGCCTAATGATGGCAGCGAACAGGCTCCTACGGGTAATCACTATCTCTCAAATCTCGTTTTGTTACTGATGATCTACAATTAGAAATGTGCAGAATACTTCTGAGCAGCGGAAGGAGCGGTGGTCATGATACCGATAGGCTTATCGAAAGGCCAACCCGACATAGATCTTGGTCATCTTGGTATAAATACCAAGGATCTGCTCAAGAAAGTAAACGCACCGTGAGGATAAGGCAACCCCAGTGACGAGAGAAGTCTCGCGATGAGAAAAATAAAAGAGGAATATCGATAAAGGGATTGTCTAGAAATATTAAAGGCATCTCAAGGATTTACAAAGATTCAATGTTCAAAATAATTATGCCGCAAAGACAAAAGACAAAAGCCAAGCGATATTTGATCGCTGGAGGGAACGGTAAAATATCGCGACATATCAGCTCTCGGGGTCTTTTCGTTTCCAGCCCGCTGCCTTGGCCTGGCGATAGCCTGCCTCGTTGATATGGGCAGAACTCTGTAGAAAGGCTTTCGCGACATCTTCGCCCTTGTACGCATCCACCCCATGAATTTCTTCGAAACACTTAACTAGAACACGGGCGGTCTGTTCAGCATGCCACCAGCTCATATCGACTGACTCTTCCGCCAAAGCTGCCTTCTCCTTTTCTAAAGAGGACTTCTCATTCTCCAAAGCAGTCACTTTGGCCTGTTCCTCTGACAAAGCTGTTTCCAGAGCGGAATGTTGTTTCTGTAAATTGTGGTGAGCCAGCAGTATCTTGGAACGATCTGCCAACACCTTTTTCCTTTCATCTTGCTCCTTGGACAGCTCCGTCGAAACAGAACGGAGGGAAACAGTCTGATGCTTCACCTCCTCCGCCCAGTAGTGAAATTTCATCATATTGGAGAAAAGGCTAGCACGGAAGGAGTTCACTTTGTCATCTTCCGCCTGGGAAAGGAAAGTTTCCCGTTCTGCAGATGAGGCCAGAATTTGAGAAGCCAGCAGGGCAGAAACCTCATCTGAACCATCGCCCCCGATGGCTGCCAAACCACGGGCACGGAAGTCGAACAACTCAACCTGATGGGTCACTTCGTCGAGCCCGTTTAATGGACAAAGATCCGCCACAAAATTGAAAGAGGTTCCGACTTCATTATAGCGTTGCCGCCAAGGAACGCTAGAGGGAACGAAAGCCAGAGGACCAGGGGCGCGAACCTGTGAAGAACTGCCCGGGGGTAGGAAGGTACCATGAGGCTTATAGCCCGAAAGGTCCTGCAAGACGTCTTGATAGCCTAAAGAAGAGGAATAATGATGCACAGGCCCACCAAAGGAACTGGGCGAAGCACCAAAGGGGTCCGCACCTCCTAGGTTCCCCAAAACTTCCGCGGAATGTCCACCTGGAGGAACCACTGCGGAATTAGGAACGTTAACGGAACCACCTTCCCCCGCGATGTTAGAGGAGGGTATGTTCTCATCCTCGCCTTCTATCCGGGCCCTCTTCGCGGAACCCCTCAGCACATAAGTGAGATTCATATCGCCTGAAGGAGCGGAAGCAGTAACTACAACGGTCTCCTGCAAGGAGTACAAATTGAGAAAAAAGAAAAATAGATCAAATGACGACAGATATTGAGGCACAATATATCGCGACAAAAAAAAAAAAAAAAAAAAAAACACGCTTACGGTAGCGGTGTTGAGGGAAGGTGGTGCCTCAGAAGAACCCGCAGCGTCGGGAGAAGGAGTAAGAGTGGCGATACTCCGTGTTCTTTTCTTCTTTTTTCCTCTGGCAATGGCCTTAGGGGCCTGAGAAGACGAGGGAGCAGCAACGGTCACGATGGGAACACCTTCAGGGATGTCAGTATCCCCTTCGCCAACTGAGGAGGAGGATACTTGAGCGAGATTCGCGGAAGTAGCCGGAAGCTCAGAAGGATTATCAGTGGCCTCTGAATCGAGCTTTTCCCTTTCTTCTCTATTCTGAGCTCTCCTTAAGCGTCTTCTTACGCTTTCGGGTTTATAATCAGGATCCGTCGCTGCAAAATCACAAAATAACGTCAGCGTTAGTATCAGTGATGAAAGGGAAAGGTAGCGCGATACTCACGTCTAACGCACTCCTGAATGGCCATTCTACAGGCCGTGAGTCGAATATGAACGCTGATCTCCAGTTGGAGTAAGGTGTTTAACCATCCTTGTTCACGAGCGGGAAGTGTCCCTGGTCGACTCCAAACGCCATCTTGGACGTCCTGGTTGAACCCAGAACGCCACTCGGGACCAGGAGCGTCAGGAAGATTTATCAGAAAGAACTCCTTTTTCCAAGCCTCAACAGAAGACTCAATATGGAGCAACTTCCAAGTAAAAGACTTGAGAGAATCATCGTCAAAGCGAGGCGATATGGTTATCACACCCCGGCACTTCATCAATTTAAAAAGGGATCTAAGCAACAAAAGAGAAGGGGAAGTGATCCCCTTATATCTACAGAGTTCCAAAAAAGCATAAACACAGCAATATGCATTTGGGGCTAACTGGGCAGGATTGAAATTGCCAGCAATAAGCAAACCCTTGATGAAAGAATCGATAGGGAGCCGGAAACCGTAGCGAAACATCTGGGCATATAAGACCCTTTGATTGCCGGTCAGAACGCTGTTTAAACGAACTGACCCAGGGGCAACAACAGCTTGGTAACCGTCAGGAATAACGGCACCGTGAGTAGCCAAATGCTCCTGGAGAATGGCCTCCGTGGTAATAACACTGACCGTGGTATCCATTTTCTTCTCATCGATGGATTTTGACTCAGAACGGCGAGTCTTTGCCATGGCAGGACTAAGGAAATAGAAATGAAGAAGACGAGGGAAAAGAAGGGAAATACCTTTGAAAGGAAAGAACTTTGAAAGCCTTGAATGGAGGTGAGAAGGACAAGACGGCCGAGAGATAATATGAAAAAGTGGAGTGAAAAAGAAAAGGGAAGAAATAAAGAGGGTTTATAACCCTAGTAATTAAAAGGAAACGACGGATGCTGCAGTCGTTGTGTCGAAGCGGCATGAGGGATAAGACTCAAGCAATGAGTACGACTCTAGAAGAAGCGCGACAAACGCTTCGATCTTGTTAAAATTTCTAAACACGCTAAGGTGAAGCGGCAGAAAAAACGAACACGTGTGTCTGCACCATCATGACTTTTCCCGCGCACCGACGGAAGGGTCACGAGCATTAAATGCTCTGAAAAGTAGATGTGACTTTTTGATAAAAAGCAAAAGTGATATCACAAGAAAGGAAATGATGCAAATCGGCGTTGAATAAAAGAACAGTTCTCAAGACAGTACAAGAGAGCGAAATAAAATAAGATATCGCCCGAAGAGCAAGATACCGATATCGCCGCGAGATAGGACGTTATTACAAGACATGGAAAACAAATAGCAATGTTCTTCAATGGATCGATTAAGAGTCATCGCATGCCTCGCCGTCATCATTCCCTTGCTTTTCCCCAGAAGAAGGAAAACCCCTTTCGCCTTCACTAAGATCTTTAATTTTTTGGGAAGCGTAATCGGCCAGCATGGATGAATCGACGGCGCCTCGGATATGGAGATCCATAAATCCTGCGATACAAACCTCGATGGTCTTATTCTTCCACCAGGCTATCCTCGAAGGAACTTTGGCCAAATCGGCATCACGAGATGACAACTCTTCACGGAGGAAGACGTTCTTTTTATCAGCCACCACCAGTTCCGCCTCCATTAGCTCTGCTCTCGCTTTCCCCTTCGACTTCTCCCGAGAAAGTTCAGCGCGACAATCCTCCAACTCCGCCCGAGTTCGTTCTTGCAACTGCGATAGCTCCTTCGCCTTCGCCAAGGCCGCGTCTAATTGTTCCTGCAAATCCGAAGAGGGTCGAGTTTTGTTACGCTGATCTCCAAGAAAATAATGAAATTTTCGAAAGCTAGCCAGCATGTCGTTCATGATGTGTGACTGTCGTGTCTCGGGAGCATGCTGTAAAAACTCTTCCCTGTCCTTGGAAGAAGTAAACATCTGTCCCACTATGGGACCCACGGGCTCTTCTCGCGATAACGGATCCGATATTCCTAAGGCACGAAGCCCGTCAGTGCCGAAAGAGGACAAATCCAGCTGATATCCAGTGGGGCCCTGGGACCTCTGAGGAGAAAGGTTGGCGATATAAGGAGGGGAACAACTTTTTGCGCAATCACCAACGCCCGAAATTGAAGACAGAAACAAAAGATGAGGCTTCCGTGGGAGAAATTCAGGAGGAACGCTTAAATTCGAAACCGGTAGGGTTGCCTCTGGGATAAAAGAACCTATCGGGGAAGCAGGATGGCCCGACGACAAAGGAGAGGTCGCGGCTGCCGAGGTCTCATTGTTTTCGATAGAAACGGCGGAAGGCACCCTGATAGCTTTGATATCTTTCACCACTTGCGAAGTACTCGCGGCATGAGAAGCGTTAATATTCTCGAGGGGGACCGCGTTAACTCCCTTCAAAGGGGGAATTGGGGGGTTAGTTTTCTCTGTGCGAACCTTCTTTACGAGACGCTCCGTCTCTTCGGCAATTTCTTCGCTATCGTCCTCAGCCGATTCCGCCGTGTCATCATTCCTCCTCGACCTAAGTTTCATCCTTTGGGCAATAGTAGCATGACGTAATTCAGGACCAGTGTCCATGCTCTCGCTATCGCTGTCGATTTTCTCAAACACAGGATCGCCTTGAGCTACCCTCTTGCCACGGGACGGAAGCCAATTTTCAAGGAAACAAGAAGGTCGAGTGGAGGCTCTGCGAGTTGTGACGGTTTTAGTCCCTTCCCTTCCAGGCGGAATGGGTGGGCGGCGGGAATTTTCAGGCGAAGGAGAAGGAGGCAGCGACTGGAGAGGTGTTACGTTCAAAGGGGCGTCACTTTCCCCAGAAGAACTACTCTCAGCGTTACCTGCCAACAAAACATATTAGCAAATTAAGAAGATTGAAGCGATAAAGAAGAAAAAGGGAACTCACCCACAACGCACTCTGACAAGGGCCTGAACCGAGCAAACTCCCGGATACGGAAAGACCCTTCTATTTCTAACAAGGCGCTAACGTTGGAAACATCCTGGCTTGACAGCGCGTCCGGTCTTTTCCAAACGCCACTATTGATTTTTCGATTGAAACCCCAGCGCCAGAGTCGTGACGGCAAACGGAGGGTGAAAAAGCCAGACTTCCAGTCATCTACGTGTTCCTCAAAACCTTGAAAGTTCCGCCAGAACAGTTGCACAATGACATCATCCCATCTGGGGGTAATATCTACCAGGCAGTTGCGACAACTCAAGACAAAGAACGTGCGGAATAGATCAAGCGATGGAGCAAATATACGCTTCATCTCGCACGAACGAAGGAAAGCGTAAATACCACACCAAGAGGGTGGAGTAATCTGGACGAGATTAAGGTCATAATGATCTAGCAGTTTCAACAGAGAAGTATGGAGTGGGAAACGGAATTCGTAAGTAAACATCTTGAAATAAACTAACCGGAATGTTCCCCACATGGCGTCAGGCAGCCGAGTGTCCTTCAAAGAGACAAAAGGGCGATAGCCCGTGGGAAAAGTAATACCACTCTCCTCTAATTCAACCCTCAAAACCTCATTACAATTGAATATGCTGCGAGTTCTCCTAGCTTCGGGATCTATGGGGTTTTCAACAGTTGAAGACATAAGGGACAGGAAAAGTAAATCTACGGCGGTAGAAGGAGTAAATACCTGGAGCAAAAAGCCAGTGAGCCGGTCGCCGACACCAGTGAGCGGTCGCGGTAAAACCTCTCGAAGAAAAGAAGTGCAGAAGAGAGAGAAAATGTGCAAAAACTCAAAATATTAGCAAAAGCAGTAAAAGAGAGAGATGATTTCCTTATAAAGGAAAAGCCTAAAGAAGAGACAGCCTGTAAAAATGAAACACGTGCAGAACAGAAAAAGACACGTGGATAGTCATTTGTGCCTTCTGAAAGAAGACAGTTACCGATTAGAAGTTGAAGGCAGTTACCCGTAGCGAAAGGGACGCTTCCGCGATAACCCGGAACGCTCAGAAAGAAACAATAAGTAAGCGATGAGAAGCGAAAAGGAAGTAAAACCATCATTCATTATTATGAGGAAGGCCATACGGCATCTACAAAAAGAAGGGTTAGGCCCTACTCTTCACCGTCGGACCAAGTAATGCCGTAGCAGTAGACCACGTCGTCTCCATGATCGCCACCCCAGAATGAAAGTTCACCGACCTCCTTTCCAACGGCAGAAGTCAACTTGGGTGACTCCTCCTTAACACCTGGCGATACTGCCCCGGCGGCCGAACAAGCAAAGGGAGCCCACGGAGGCGATTCCTGCGGAGGGGGAGACGGTTTTTTCTCCTCTCGAGTCGAAGAAGCCAGAGAGTCGAAAAATGACTTAGAAGCCTTGGCAGCCCCTTTCCTTTGCCTAGCAGCTTCTTTTCTCCGCCTCTTGCGACTCCGCCGGCGGACGACCGGTCTCCAAGGGGGTGTGGCAGGAGGATTATCCGTATCAGGAGTAGTCGGGGGAGTTGGTGGCGAGTCTCTCGAAGCCGTATCTAACAAATAAGAATCAGCCATGAGATCGTTGCAAAGAAAAACGAAGGAAAAAAAAATAGACGAAAATGAAAAAAAAATCGTCCCATTAAATAGCGGGGAAAAGAGTAGGAGGGACCCTTCGATCACCCAACCCGACTCTTGAGGATTGGCACGTGTACAGTCTGAAGTGCAAGCATAGATTTGCAGTCACACCTGTTGAAATCTCGCGCTAATCAAGAATATATCCCCCAATCAGTTGTTACAATGGGGACGGCGCTGAGTTAATATAGAACGACCAATAGAAAACCGCCCAGTAGCCAGACAGTTTTCAGTTGGGCTAAGAATATCTTCATTGGAAAACGACGAAGGGCGCAGCAAAGAGGAAGAACAGTTACAAGGCGGAATGATTGAAACGATTTATTTATTATGGCCTACCGGCCGAAAGATACATTTACAAGGCAAGAGGAAAAGAAAAAGGCCCAAAGGGAGCCACCGTTATCAGGCGTCAGAACCAGCATCCTCGGGCACCTCAGGAAGGTCCCTCAAGGAATCCATGACCAGGACAAGATCATGGGAAGTGGCCCTCATCCCCTTCAGGCAGCACCCCAACATGTCCTTGCGCTGTTGCAGCATGGCAATCACCACCTGGATCCGAGCGATGGAGGCGGTCAGCTTCGACACGCTCTCCAAGGGACTGAAATCCTCCAGGGAGATAGCTCCCAGCCTAGAATGAAGTGGGGTCAGCATCCCTTGCAGCTCCAGGATATCCTCAGAGGTCTTGACTATCATATTCTCCAGGAACCCGATGTCACCATCATTGAGATTCTTAAGAGAGTGGCCCTTAGAAAGAAGAAAATTCTTGGTCAAGTGATCCATAATACTGACTGATAAAGGTGAGGAGAACGTGGGTGGAGAAAGCTCTTCGATTTATAGGCTCCAACGGAGGGAGGCCATGGAAAAAGAGAAGAAAATAAGGTCCTTAAAAGACGAGCCATCCCGATAAGCCTCAAGGACCGATAGGCCTGAAACGGAAGGAAAAGGTGACGATCGTACGCTGTCTGCGATATGTATATGGGAAGGAGTACGAAACAGAGTCTGAAAAAATGCCGATAAATACGATATCACTGGTAGTCCTGACGCTAAAACCATAAGGTTACCGGTATCCACAGTATAAGGCCGCGTTGATGTCACAGGTGGCCCTAGATGCGTAAAACCGCGCTGGCATCACAGGCGTCTGGTGGTGTGAAGCCGCGCTAATCATAAGGAAGCTGATGGCGTAAAGCCGCGTCAATATCGCTGTTTTCTCGGATGTGAAGCATAAAGGGGGCTCACGTGACTTCGAACCTCTGTAAGTATGAAGTTTGCTAACTTCTATATAGATATCTATCTCCTCTGTGTCTTTGCAGTACACTTAAAAGGATAGCAGACCTGGAATATACGCCGCTCCCTGGCATGATCTGGTTGAATACCCTTGACGGTGTCGTGAGTAACCCGTCAACGGTCCTTCTATGACTCGAACGAAGCTAAAGCTTCACAAGCCTTGTCAAAGAAGCCAAGTAGACTAATATCGCCGAGCGAAAGAAACGACCTCTGAACCATGAAAGCGATAGCGGTTTCTTAGTAAGAATTCTTAACGTCTCAGGGAGACGGATCTTAAACAAAGGATGAGGTTAATCTGAGCGATGGAAATTTACGGATCCAAGTTCGGACTCGACACTAAAATTGAGCAGCGCTGAGCAACGGGGGGGCTCAGACGCCCTGTGGAGATATCACCTCACGAAGGAATCTACTCATATCTAAGATGGCAGACATGGATAGCCCTTGGTGAACACCCGGGCTAGTTTTCAGTTGGGCTTATGATAACAATTAGAGCGCTCCTGACGGCTACACGGCAACTATGGTATCTATCTTGGATGAAGTTCTATAAGCTTCTCGGAGACATCTGCCTATCGCCCTTGCCAGCGGAAGTCTCCTAGGATGGTCGACTTCAGCGGGGGGGATCTCATGCACCTTTATGCGCACGGCGTCATCCCATCCTAGGGGACCAAGGAGGATATCGCTCCCGATAGAACCTACATGATTATCGCCCCAATGACGGAACTGATATCGCCCGAAGCGATGGTTACAAACGTTGCCTACCCCTATCGCTGTAAGGTATCGCCATCTTAAGCCTATAAATACCCCCCACGAATTCCAAACAGAAGGTAAGATCGAGATCATCTTGGAGAACCTCTACCATTCTAAAAACTCGAACTGACTTAAGCATCGGAGTGTCTACGCCGGAGTCCCCCTCCGGCGCTTTGCAGGTACCTCCGACGCCGATCGCTTCCCATCCGACTAGCTGCTGCAGCCATTTCCGACCAGAAGAGATCTCGGATCTTATCAGGAACTGTGCACCAATAAAAAGAAGATTGCAGGTGTAGAGAGGGTGAATTTAGCACACAATGTCTCGGCAGTACAACAGCTTCCAGAGAAGTGCAAGGACCAAGGGACCTTCACAATCCCGTGCCAAATAGGGAACAAAATCATTGAGAAAGCCCTTTGTGACTTAGGGGCTGGCATCAATGTGATGTCCCTAAGTGAGTTTGAGACCTTGAAGATAGGGACAATGAAGGAGACCGACTTGGTAATTCAGCTGGCCGATCGAACTATCATCAGACCGAAAGGAGTGGTGACTGACGTCTTGGTAATGGTAAATGATTTTATTTATCCAGTGGACTTTTATATAGTTGAAATGAATGTTCAACTTCCCTCTTGTACCACTGATATTTTATTGGGAAGACCATTCCTAAGGACATCTAAAGCAAAAATTGATTGCTATGAGGGAAGCATAATTCTAGAATTTTGTGGAAGGACAATTAAATTCAGCATTACTGATGCTTTAAAACATCCTAATGATTTACATTGTGTTAATTTTCTTGATTTTTTGGATCCAATTACTGAAGAAATTGCTGATATTTATATTAACGACCCCCTTGAGTATGTTTTAAGTAGGGGAATTTCCACTCAAACACTAGAAGAATTAGAGGAAAGGACCGGAGATCAGAAGGAACTCCAAGAAATTGTGGACAGTTTGGCCGATCAGGAAGATACGGATTTGATCTTGGCCTCGAGCTTGGCCAAGACGCCGGCCAAGACTGCCAACAAAAGAAGAAAAATAGTTAGTTGTCAATATGTGCAGCCATCGGTTCCTAAATTTCTGCCTTCTATTCGGTTCCTAAATTTCTGCCTTCTATTGTGTAGGCACCACTGTTGGAACTGAAAGTTCTGCCAGACCATTTGAAGTACGCCTATCTAGGCCTAGACAACACCCTACCCGTTATAATTTCAGCCAAATTAACGGAAGATGAAGAAGAAAATTGGTGGCAGTCTTGAAGATGTACAAAGAAGCCATTGGCTGGACCATGGCAGACATCAAAGGGATTTCGGCCAACATATGTACCCACAAAATACATGTGGAAGAGGATAAGAAACCTATTCGGCAACCCCAGAGGAGATTGAACCCTCCGATGATGGAAGTAGTTAAAAAAGAAATAATTAAGTTGCTTGATTCGGGTGTAATTTACCCTATTTCTGATAGTAATTGGGTGTCCCCTGTGCAGGTAGTCCCAAAGAAAATAGGGATTACAGTCATCGAAGGAGAAGATGGAGCCTAAAGGACAACAAGGATCCAAAACGGATAGAGCGTATGCATTGACTACCGAAGACTGGATCAAGTCACTCGGAAGGATCATTTCACATTACCGTTTATCGACCAAATGGTAGAGAGACTCACTGGGAAGTCTCACTACTGCTTCTTGGACGGATACTCGGGGTTTCATCAAATCCCCGTTGCACCCGAAGACCAAGAAAAGACGACGTTCACTTGCCCATTTGGGACGTTCGCCTACAAACGCATGCCATTTGGGCTATGTAATGCGCCTGCCACCTTTCAAAGGTGTATGGTAAGTATATTTTCCGAATATGTAGAGAAGAGCATCGAGGTGTTCATGGATGATTTTACCGTTTACGGTAATAATTTCGAACAATGTCTACATAATTTAGAAAATATTTTAAAGAGATGTGTTGATACTTGTCTAGGCCTAAACTTTGAAAAATGCCATTTTATGGTAGACCAAGGAATTGTCCTTGGCCATGTGATTTCAAAGAAGGGCATTGAAGTGGATCAAGCGAAAATTGACATTATCAAGAACTTGCCTTACCCCTCATGCTTGCGTGAGGTTAGAAGCTTTCTTGGACATGCAGGTTTCTATCGCAGGTTCATAAAAGACTTCTCGAAGGTAGCTGAACCGATGTGTAAGTTGCTTCAAAATGAGGTAGAGTTCGACTTCAATGAGGCATGTCAGAAGTCATTCGACGAGTTGAAGGAGCGACTGACCTCAGCTCCGATCATTCAAGCACCGGACTGGAGCTTGCCATTCGAGTTGATGTGTGACGCAAGTGACGCTGCTGTGGGAGCCGTCCTTGGGCAGAAGAAAGGGAAAGATCCGCATGTGATCTATTATGCATAAAAAATGCTAGATGCTGCCCAACGAAATTATACCACTACTGAAAAAGAACTTTTTGCAATAGTTTTTGCCTTGGAGAAATTTAGATCTTATTTATTGGGCACAAAAATTATTGTATTTTCAGACCATGCGGCATTAAAATACCTCTTGGTTAAGCATGAGGCCAAGCCTAGACTAATCCGATGGATTCTTCTCTTGCAGGAACACAATCTGGAAATTAAGGACAAGAGCGGCAGGGAAAACCTTGTGGCAGACCACCTGAGCCGCTGCCTAGCAGAAGGAGATTTGGAGCCAGTAAGAGCAGAATTTCCTGATGAAAAACTCTTTTCAGTCTCACTGTCTAGCCCGGAGTCTAGGCCAAGACCTCAGCCAAGCCCTCGACCATGGTATGCTGAAATTGCGAACTACCTTGCAACAGGTAAACACTATGGAGACATGACTACCTATGAGAGGGTAAAGGTCAAACATGACAATAAGTATTATGTCTGGGATGACCCTTATTTATGGAAAATAAGTACTAATCAATTATTAAGGAGGTGTGTCCCTCAAAATGAGACTTCATCTATTTTGACTTTTTGTCATTCTCAAGCATGTGGAGGCCATTTTGGAGCTAGAAGAACAACTCTAACGGTCTTAGAGGCCGGTTTTTATTGGCCTAATATTTTTCAGGACAGTTACTTATTTTGTAAAACATACCTTGCTTGTCAAAAAGTAGGGAATATTAGTTGCCGAAATGAAATGCCTATGAACTTTATCCTTTCTTGTGAAATTTTTTATTTATGAGGCATAGATTTTATGGGACCCTTCCCTACTTCTTTTGGAAATAGATATATTCTCTTGGCTGTAGATTATGTATCTAAATGGATAGAGGCGAAAGCCACCAAGAATGATGATGCTAGAACTGTTATTTCCTTCATTAAATCTAACATCTTGAACAGATTTGGAATTCCTCATGGGATCATTAGTGATCGAGGAACACACTTCTGCAACAAGATTTTATCTTCCCTTTTTAGGAAATATGGCATCACACACAGGGTATCCACAGCCTATCATCCTCAATCGAACGGCCAAGTTGAAGTCTCGAATAGAGGAGTGAAATCTGTCTTGGCCAAGACAGGAGGCCTAGACAGACGCGATTGGAGCCAGTGGTTAGATGACGCGTTGTGGGCCTGCAGAACGGCCTACAAAGGTCCAATTGGGATGACGCCTTACAAGTTAGTCTATGGCAAGGCGTGCCACTTGCCAGTGGGGTTGCAACACAAGGCGTATTGGGTCATACAAAAGTGCAATTTGAGTTATGACCAAGCTGGACAAGAGAGAAAGTTACAACTCCACGAGCTAGAGGAGTTGCGAGACCAAGCCTACGACAATCAGCTGATTGTCAAGATCAGAATGAAAGCTTACCATGACAAGAGAATTGCTGGGAAACCTCTCCACACAGGGGAGAAGGTCCTCCTTTATAATTCCCGTTTTAAATTATTTCCTGGAAAACTAAAAACAAAATGGGAAGGCCCTTTTGTTATTACTAATATTTACCCACATGGTGCAGTAGATATTAGAAATGAGAAAACAGGTGCCGAACTCAAAGTGAATGGGCAAAGATTGAAGCCATTCTTTGAAAGTTTCCAGGAAGGGAAAATTTCTGAAAAGGTGGACATGCCGCCAGAAAATAAATGAAGAAAATTCAGGGTCAAGCCTAGGACTTAAAATAAGGGCGCTACAAGGGAGGCAACCCTCGTTTCTTTTATTTTTAGAACATATCTATTTTTATTTTATTTTTGTCACATTTGATTTCGCTGGGTTGTTTTTGATTTTGTGCAGGAAATTAAGTGTGGGGAAATTGAAGCAGGTTGGCCAAGATCTAGGCCAAGCCTTGGGGCTAGACTCTTTTGAGCGGAGCCGCTCTCTTGAGAGTTAGTGGGACACGTGTCAGCGTCGTCTTTTAAAGCCTTTATTTGCTTTTTGAACGGACAAATTCAAAAGCAATTAAAATGAATTAATTGCAGCGTGGGAAAATAAAACTACCACCTCTGCATATTCCTTCTTCCACTCTGACACGATCTCCCCACGAACCAACAAAAATTCTCCCCCTCACCTGGGCTAAAAAGCAACAGTCCCTTCTCCTTCTTCTTTCCCGAATCGCACGAGCTTTCCAGCAAAAACCCAAACTCAAAATTCGAAAAAGAACCCACCATTATCTCTTCTTTCTTCTCCCGCAACCATAACTGCACCCAATCACCCGTCACATACCGACATTCCAGAAGCTAGCGACGACCTCCGTGGGGCTCCGCCTCCAGTTTTCCCGATCAACGGCATCTCAGCCGCGAGACGACTGCTGGAAACACTCGAGAATGATGATTCAATGTCCTCAGAGGACGATTTGCCTGAGGAATCGAATGAGAGTGTCAAGGGAGTCGACCGTGCCATGGTCGTGAGCGACGAGGACTTCGACGAGGTTCCTCTCGCTAAAAGAATGAAGCCGACCGTCCCTGCGTCTGCTGGAGAGAGAGAGAGCAGACGGGAGAGCAGGCTGTTGAAGAAGATGACAGCCGCCGGAGCATCAAACCCAGCTCCGACTACCACTGCGGCCCCAAAACCTAAGCCCGTCGTCGCCGCTGCTGTACCCACACCACCACCACCACCTCCGGCGAAGAAGCCAGTCACCACTGCACCACCAAAGAAATCCGGGGGCATCAAGCAGGTGGCCCACAAGAACACCCTGACTAAGAAGCCGGTGAGGGTTCCTTATTCATCACCACCACCTCCAAACCCTAAGAAGGGCAAAACCAGTGCCGGCCCATCCTCTGCCAAAAGCAAAGGCAAACAGTAGGTGATCGAGGAAGCTGCTTCTGAGGATGATGAAGATGTTTCAGTCTTGGCCAAGACTCCGGCTAAGACTGCTAAGGTAGCATCTCTTCCTCCCCTGCACACACTCAGAGGCTGGTTGAAATTTGACACACCAGACCTCAAGGCCAAATTGCGTGATTTCCATTCCTGCGACATTCCTGCATATGCTAGATTGGAGTTTGATTTTCTTGATGCTATGGGATTAGGAAATAAAATTAGGGAGTTTGTGTTTGCTATTGGTTGGGTCCTTTTTATGTCTATTGAATGTGATGCCTACACTGAATTATGCTTAGAGTTTCACACATCCTTCTGGTTTGACGAGGAAACCTTGTATGTTAGGGGTAGAGACAAACCTGATTTAGCTGCTGAGGATGTGATTAACTTTCGGTTGTGTGATAAATGGAGTCACTTGTCTGTTAATGCTTTCAATTCTCTGTTAGGATTTGCATATAGTGATGAGGCCATTTTTTACTATCCCACTGATTGGGATAATAATGTTGCATTTAGAGAGATCACTAGTGATCCGGATGCAAAGTTCGATAGGAATTCTAAGGTACATGCTATTCTGAACCCTGCGCTTAGGATGCTCCATAGAGCCTTGTCTATAAACCTTTCGGGGAAGACAAAGGTTTCTGGGAATTTAGCCAAGTCCGAAATATTTTTGCTTTGGTGCATTTTGCACCAGAAAAAAGCCAACTTAGGCTTATATTTGGTTCAAGTATTGCATGCCCGTGAGTCTAAAACTAAACTGATTTTTAGGTCCTTGATTACTTGGCTTGCTATTCAAACTGCTGGTCTTGATTTGTCTGCTGCTAATTTACATAATTGTTGCTCCCCCAAAATACTGGATTTTAGATCCTTCGACCAAATGGGACATTTCCATTTGGAAGGAGAGTTTGTTGCTTGTAATACAGGTTTTACACCAGTTTCGGAGCACATTTTCTCAAAGAAAAATGCAGGGAAGTACAAGCTGCGTCCAGTATAAATTCCAGGGGAGCCAGCAGAGGACAATATTGCCCAGGATCTAGGCCAAGACGCAGGCCAAAACACTACCATTCTTGATGCTGCAGCTGATCTAGGCCAAGACGCTGGCCAAGAACCTCCTGCCGGTAACACCAATGAGCCTCCAACATGGGCCAGGGAATTCCAAGCTCGCCAGCTGCTCATCCTTGAGCAGCAGAAGATTATCCTGGATCGTCTAGGCCAAGACAAGCCCCAAGACAAAGCGCAAGACCAGACTCAAGCATCCACCAGTGCAGCGGTGCCTCAATGGGCCCAAGTACTTAATGACCGGCAGGACGTCCTCCTTGAGTAGATGAAGCTCACCAGGACAAACATCCTCCATGTTTATCAACATCTCCAGGGCCACATGACAATCCTCAAAGCTCTATACAACAATTTGAGCTCTGACAGTGAGTCCTCTGATGAGGAAGCTGACCCCAAACCCCCAGCACCGCCAGCACGGACACCACATCCGTCTGTGCCCCCGCCTGCTCCAAGAGATCCCAAGCCAAAAGACCTTCCAGACCAGAGTCTAGGCCAAGCTTCTGGCCAAGACACCCAGCCTCCAGTGGCTTAAGCTGCTTTTGCCCCCAGGTCGTTTCTTTCTTTTCCTTTTTATTTTCTGTCTTTTATTTTCTTTCTCTCCACCCAATGAGGACATTGTGTCTTTCAAGTGTGGGGAGGGTGTTTTAATTTCTAGATTTAATATTTGTTTTGTGATTGTTGTGAATACTATCTGATGTGTGTCATTTTGAGTCAATTTTTTGCGTTTTAAGTTTTCTTTTTACATTAGTTTGTCCAGTTTTGAGTCTGCTGTTTGCATGATTTTTATTTTTGTATTCTCCTTGCATGTTTGAGTCTGTTTTGTTAAGTGCTCACCAGGAAATCCAGATTTTTGCCTAGGTTGTTTAGTGTACAACCGAAACCACATTTAGACACTTGTTTAGGCGAAATAATATTATAGTAACAGGGAAGCGAATGAGCGTAACTAGATCAATGCCTACGGGTCATAAACTCTAAATGTTCCCAAACATTTGCTATCCACATGGTCGTAAGGACATGTAGCTAAAACTTCAACTCTCATTAGGGTGACTAGGCTAGCTGCTAAATGATTTGAGTGTGTTGTTCTATCCAAAGTAAGTGTGAGACAGTAAAAAGGTATTGGAACGTCATAGGACAGACATAGCAAAGGTGGAAGTTCCCGCAGAAAAGAACAAGCTCTGTCTATGTGTTGTGTCTGTAAAAATACAAAGGACACTTAGTATGCCTAAATAAAACAAATAAAAAAAGTTATCACAAGGGCATAGAAAAAATTTTGAGAAAAATCTGTCAAAGTGATTCAAATGGCACCAGTCTTTAGGCACTTTTGGATAGATGTCACATAGTGGGACTCAAATCAGTGGTAAGCCTAGTTGCTCTATACTTTATCATAATATCTTGCGAGGTGTCTTGATACCATGTGGATGGGGTATGTTTAGGGTATTGATCTGTCCTTGTTAGTCTAGCATTAGGTCAGCTAGACAAGTGTCTTGGTGATTTCAGTTGTACAGTGAGCAGCCGAAGGAGGAACTGTTGTCGTTTGTTTATGTCTTTAAGGTGTTTTTAACTTTCTTTTCTTTTGAGTCTGTATGCTTGGGGGCAAGCATAGTTTAAGTGTGGGGAATTTGATTGCATTGCATTTCATCATGTTTTATTGTCCATTTACTAGTTTATTTGGACAGTAAACCTACTGAATTATCCTTGATTTCCCCTTTTCTTTGCAGTTCTGGTCTGTTGGCAGAATATTGAAGTTTCTGATTTGGATAGCTGAAGCTGATTTTCCTAGTCTTGGCCTAGACTTCGGCCAAGACACATTCGCATCTCAAGCAACGCGCCAGTCAGATCGTCTTGGCCTAGACTTCGGCCAAGACTCTTTTCGCGATACAAGACAGCTGAGAAGTTGCGTTGGCACCCTTCTGGGCTTCGCTTCGCGTGGGCCTTGGCTGCTGGCAGGCCCCTTCTATTTGCAAATCTAGAGGGATCTGAAGCCTATCTTATGAAGAATCCTAAGGAATCTCCCTCTTTTGTATTTGCGATTTTATTTCCAATTTCAAACAATTTATTGTTACAATCTTTTTAGAGATTTTCTAGGAAGTTTAGTTGAAGTAAGACAGAGGCGTTTTAGGGCTATTTAGCCAAACGTTGTTCCTCCTCTGTCCGCAATCAGATTCCGACCTTCTTCTTCTCTTTTTTTCTTCTTTGACATTGTTAAACTCTACTCCGGATTTTATAAAAATCTCGGATTTATTAATTATGCAAAAATATATATTGTCTTTTTAATTATGAGTATAATTAACTAAACACCTATTCTTGGTAAGGGTTGATGAGCTGAAGTTCTTATGCATTCGTGAGATTAAAACTGTGCTTTATAATCTCTTTACTTGTATTTATTTATTTCTTGAGCTTAATTCATCGCTTACTCACTAGAGACAAGGTTTGATCATCCTTGCACTCTAGTAGAGAAGAGTTGTAGCCGGTCTAGAAGGAAAGGGAGCACCCGTCGGCTAGACAAAGTAAGCAACTAGTCTCGAGCTAGACTAGAAGAAATAAGCAATCTAGGTCAAGACCAGATTGACAACCTAGGATCTCCATAGGGAGATACCTTGGCCTAGGTACTGTCTTCCCCTATACTATTGAGGAAGCGAATAGCCATTCAAGATAGCAGTCAAATGGATAAACCCTTTAACCAGCAAGGTTTCCCTTGGCTCCGATTATCAGGAAAGGGAGCACCCGCTAGGAAATTTGAAGAGGAGGGAAGATAGGAGTGAACAGGAGTACCTCCACTCTAGAGCAGTACTATAAACAAAGAGATGAATATATTTGAATCCATGATCGAAGCATAAGAACAAAGCTCTCACATCGCCCTTACCTGGAATTTTCTTTTATCGGATTTACAACAATCTTGACCCCAGTCTTGACCAAGACTTTGGCCAATACTATTTTAAACTGTTTTCACTTCTTTCCGTTTTGTCTTCAGTTTCAGATTCCACCCAACCAAAACTCAGTGACGAGGAAGTCAACCCAAGAATTACATTTCCTAGAGATCTCTGTGGACGATCCTCTTACCATCATCTACAAACTCTTGTAGACAGTGATAAGTTGTATTTGTACTCCCAATTCCATACCTATTTCACTATTATATTTGACGTGTTCGACTCGCGATCATCAGGTCAGCAGAGGTGACCCTCATTCCCTTCAAGCAGCACCCCAGCATGTCCTTGCGCTGCTGCAGCATGGCGATTACCACCTGAATCCGAGCGATAGAGGTGGCCAACCTCGACACGCTCTCTAAAGGACTGAAATCCTCCAGAGACGTGGCCCCCAGTCTGGAATAGAGTGGGGTCAGCATCCCTTGTAGCTCCAAGATGTCCTCAGAGGTCTTGACCAGCATATTCTCCAGGAACCCGACGTCACCATCATTGAGATTCTTGAGAGTGTGGCCTTTGGAAATGAGAAAATTTTTGGTCAAATGATCCATAACGTAGATTAAGAAAGGAGAAAATGAGATGGACTTAGGTGAAGAAGGCCCCCAGATTTATAGGATCCGAGAAACGGGCCTTTTGAAGAAAGAAGTCCTCAAAAGACGAGCCGTCCCGTTACCCTTAAAAACCGTCAAACCTGATGTGGAAACAAGGATAGACGACGGCGGGCCGCTAAGAATGTCGGTATTTGAAAGGAGCACGATATAACGGGTAGCCATGGCGAAAATCCTTTCAAATGAAGGTGTCCACAATGTAAAGCCGCGACGATATGGTAGGTGGCTATGAACAGCGTAAAACCGCGCCAATATCGCCGGTATCTGGTGATGTAAAGCCGCTCAAATTGTGGATAGCCCATGGTGTGAAGCCGCGTTAATATCGTTGGCTCCCCAAGAGGAAGAAAAGGACCTGTTCTCTCCTGAGAAACCCTTTGTAGGTGACATATTTCCTAACAAATCTCCGTAATCTTTGCCCATCTTACCTCTTTGCAGCCCGCTCGAGGTGTGAAGCGACCCACTAGCGGCCTACGCTAGGAGGACAGCAAATCCTCATTCTAGAACAATCTAGCCGCATGGCCCCGTTTGCTACCAATAGTGAAAACAACGATGAGCGACCAGGATCAACATCTCCTAATAGGTCAAACGGACATGACCTCTTAGCCTACGACAGGACCGGATTGAGCTGATATCGCCAGAACAGAAATGACTCCTTAGCGACGTAACATTGACAAGAGTCCATCAGCCTACTCCTGGACGTCCCATGCAAAGTAATCTCTTAAGGACAAGGATACACTCCCCTACTTATTGGATGAGAGTTCCCCGATACGAGCAGAGAGCGATAGCCCTTGGTAAACACTCGGGCTCGTTTTCAGTTGGGCTTATGATAACAATTATGACCCTCTTGGGGCGTTACGGTAATTATGACCTTATCGAAGGCAGAATCCTGTAGCTCTATCAGACATCTGAGTCGTCGGCTCTAGACTGGAAGGTGTTTCCTGGGATGGTCGACATCAGCGGGGGGAGGACTCACGCGTCTCTGCACGCACGATATTATCCCGTCCCAAGTATCCATGGAGGTATCGCCCCTGACGTCACCGTACGGTATCGCCCTGACGTCACCATAAGGTATCGCCCCAGACGTCATCATAAGGTATCGCCTGCGACGTCCTCCAGAGAGATCGCTTTTCCCAGGATATCGCCTCTTTGCTCAGGTATCGCCCTCAGCGGCCTATAAATACTCCCTCAATTTAAAACAAAAGGTAAGGCCGAAAATTGCTGAAAAAAAAACCTCTGCCATTTTTGAACCACTTACTGACTTAAGCATCGGAGTGTCTACGCCGGAGCCCCCCTCCGGCACCTTGCAGGTGTGTTCGACGGCAACTACAGCAACTCCGACCGACAGAAGCCATCATCCCGATCGTATAAGAAATAAAATCTTAACAGGCTTAGGTGGTCTGCCACAAGGTTCTCCCTACCGCTCTTGTCTTTTATTTCCAAGTTATACTCCTGCAAAAGAAGAATCCATCTAATTAGTCTAGGTTTGGCCTCATGCTTGACCAAGAGATATTTTAATGTTGCATGGTTAGAAAATACAATAATTTTTGTGCCTAACAAATATGATCTAAATTTTTCCAAGGCAAAAACTATTGCAAACAATTCTTTTTCAGTCGTGGAATATTTTTTCTGGGCGTCATCCAACATCTTTGACGTGTAATAGATCACGTGAGGATATTTTCCCTTTTTCTGCCCAAGAACAGCTCCCACGGCAGCATCACTAGCGTCACACATCAGCTCAAATGGCAAGCTCAAATCCGGCACTTGAATAATGGGTGCTGATGTTAACCTCTCCTTCAGCTCATCAAACGATTTCTGACATGCCTCATTGAAATCGAACTCCACCTCTTTTTGTAGAAGCTTGCACATTGGCTCGGCTACCTTCGAGAAATCCTTAGTGAACCTGCGATAAAAACCTGCATGTCCAAGAAAGCTCCTAACCTCACGCAAGCATGAGGGGTAAGGCAAGTTCTTAATAGTATCAATTTTGGCTTGATCAACCTCAATTCCTTTTTTCGAAACCACATGCCCAAGGACAATTCCTTGGTCTACCATAAAATGGCATTTTTCATAATTTAAAACTAAGCATGTATCAACACATCTTCTCAAAATATTTTGTAAATTGTTCAAGTATTGTTTAAAGTCATTACCGTATACGGTAAAATCGTCCATGAACACCTCAATACTTTTCTCTACATACTCGGAAAAGATGCTTACCATGCACCTTTGAAAGGTGGTTGACGCATTGCACAACCCGAATGGCATGCGTCTGTAGGCAAACGTTCCAAAAGGACAAGTGAACGTCGTCTTCTCTTGGTCTTCGGGTGCAACAGGGATTTGGTGAAACCCCGAGTATCCATCCAAGAAGCAGTAATGAGACTTTCCAGTAAGTCGTTCCACCATTTGGTCGATAAATGGCAGCGGAAAATGATCCTTCCTAGTGACTTGATTCAGCCTTCGGTTATCTATGCATACCCTCCATCCGTTTTGGATTCTCGTTGTCCTTTGAGTTCCATCCTCTCCTTCGATGACTGTAATGCCGGTTTTCTTAGGAACTACCTGCACAGGGGAAACCCAATTACTATCAGAGATAGGATAAATCACACCTACATCGAGCAATTTAATTATCTCTTTTTTTACCACTTCCATCATCGGAGGGTTTAACCTCCTATAGGGTTGCCGAATAGGTTTTTTATCGTCTTCCACATGTATTTTGTGGGTACAAATGTTAGAGGATATCCCTTTTATGCCTGCCATGGTCCAGCCAATCGCTTCTTTGTGCATTTTCAAGACAACCACCAATCTTTCTTCTTCATCCTTCGATAGCTTGGCCAAAATAATAATGGGTAGGGTGTCGTCTTGGCCTAGATAGGCATATTTGAGATGGTCTGGTAAAGCCTTCAATTCCAACTGTGGTGCTTGCACAATAGAAGGTAGGAATTTATGAACCGTGGATTGCACAAATTGACAACTTACTATTTGCCTTCTCTTCTTGGTCGTCTTGGCCGAAGTCTTGGCCAAGCTCGAGGCCAAGATCGAGTCTGTCTCTTCAGGATCGGCCAAATTAGCCAAGACTTCTTGGAGTTCCTTTTGATCTCCAG
The DNA here is from genome assembly GCA_963691705.1 of Viola odorata. Classification (NCBI taxonomy): domain Eukaryota; kingdom Viridiplantae; phylum Streptophyta; class Magnoliopsida; order Malpighiales; family Violaceae; genus Viola; species Viola odorata. The sequence continues at coordinate 54,914,748 of OY829545.1, read as the reverse complement.
TTCTGTCCTCTAATTCTTTCAGTGCTTTCGTGGAAATTCCCCTGCTCAAAACATACTCAAGGGGATCGTTAATATAAATATTAGAAATTTCATCAGTAATTGGATCTAGAACATCAAGAAAATTCACACAATGTAAATCATTAGGATGTTTTAATGCTTCTGTAATACTGAATTTTATAGTTCTTCCACAAAATTCTAAAATTATGCTCCCTTCGTAGCAATCAATTTTTGCCTTTGATGTCCTTAAAAATGGCCTCCCTAATAAAATGTCAGTAGTGCAAGAGGGCAAATGAACATTCATTTCAATGATATAAAAGTCCACTGGGTAAATAAAATCATTTACCATTACCAAGACATCTGTCACAATTCCCTTGGGCCGAATGATTGATCTATCCGCCAGCTGGATTACCAAGTCGGTTTCCTTCATTGTTCTTATCTTCAAGGTCTCGAATTCACTCAATGACATCACATTTATGCCAGCCCCTAAATCACAAAGGGCTTTCTCTATTGTCTTGTTTCCTATTCGACATAGGATGGTGAAGGTCCCTTGATCCTTGCACTTCTCTAGAAGTTGCTGCACTGCTGAAACATTATGAACCAAATTCACCCTCTATATACCTGCAATTTTCTTTTGGTTAGTGCACAGTTCTTTAAGAAATTTAGCATAAGAGGGAACTTTCGCAATTAAGTCCAACATAGGTATATTAACAGCTATTTTCCCAAAAACATTCATAAAGTCTCTCGCTTCATCTTGCTTTTTCTCCTTTGAAGATCTAGGAGGAAATGGTAGAGGAATTTCTATTACTTCCTCTTTCTGGTCCGGCTTGGCCACTGGTTTGGCCAAGACAGGTTCTGTCTTTACTGCTTCCGTGATAACTGCAGGCTTGGCCTGAGGTTTGGCCAAGACTGCTTCCGTTTCAGTTTCTTCCTCCTCATCTTCATCCAATTCTTGTGACTGAATTTTATTCAATTCCTGGTCTATTTTTGCACCTTCCCTCTCTGGTAACACAACTCCACTCCTTAAACTCATGGCACTAACATTGTGTGTGGGGTTGTTCACCGTAGTAGAAGGCAATTTGCCTTGATTGGCCATCTGATTGATTTGCTTCTGCATCTCAGCCAAACTGGATTGTGTCGATTGCATCAAATTCTTCTGCATCTCAACCAAGCTCTTAAGTGTATCCTCCATAGAAGGGCCTGCAATCTGCAAAGGTTGCGGGGCAGATGGCAGCTGGGGTATAGAGGCTTGACTAGGAGCTTGGCCAGGATTCAGATTTGAAGGGCGAGGTATGAAATGCTGGAAGTTGACGGGCGGTTGTTGCTGAGGTGTATTCTGATTTTGATTTTGATTTGGAGGGACTGGATCTCTCCACCTAAAATTTGGATGGCCTCTCCATGAGTATTGATTACTTCCTTGAGGATAATTTTGCATACTCCCTTGGTTCTGTACATAAGCTGCATTCACTTGTACCGCATCTTCTGGGTGTTGCACCATATAGCAGTTGTTGGTTTGATGATCTTATTGCTGGCATATCCCGCATACTGAAGCTAGCTGCTCTTGATTTGGATTTCCTGTGGGCATTTGACCTGAAATATTAACAGAAATGTTTTTGACCATATCAGTTAAATCATTAAGTTTTTGCTCAACGTCAATTGTATTTAGAGTAGAAGGGATAGAGCTTCTATCCGAAGTAAGATTATTTTGGCAGTTGTCTGCCATTGTCTGTAGTAGCAGCTTGGACTTTGTGATGGTCAAGTCTTGTAGCGCTCCTCCAGCTGCTGCGTCGACTTTTTCTTTACTGCCAAGGAGTATCCCGTCATAGAAATATTGGATCATTGTTTGATCCGCAACCCCATGTGTAGGGCAAACCTCCTGCAGCTCACGGAACCGTTGATGATACTCACTGAAACCTTCATTGTTTCTCTGTTGGATAGCTGCCATATTCTTTCTAGCTATCCCTGCTTTGGTTGCGTTCCAGAACTTGTTGAGAAAAAGAGTAGACATCTCTGCCCATGTGTTAACAGTGTTGTGAGGTAAACCATAGAACCAATTCTGAGCTGCTCCTTCTAGAGAACTCAGGAAGGCTTTCAGCTTCGCTCTCTCTATGTTGGTTGCTACTGGTTTCATAATTTCACACTGAACGTGTAAGTTCCTGAGATGTCTGAATGGATTTTCATTTGAGTGGCTATAGAACTTAGGAAGGTTGGCCACCATATTGGTCTTTATAGACCAATCATTAGGTACAGCTGGGCAGTTGATGCAGGAAAATGTTTCCTGTTCCGCTGTTCTGTTCAGTTCTCTCATAGTCGGTTCTGGATGATTTTCTGCCATGGCTAGATTGAACACCTCATCTTGGTCAGAGGATTGGGCAAGATCGTGGTCAAGACCGTGGTCTGTTTGAGAACTAGAGGTTTCCGATTCACTCTCTTCTGAGGAATTCCTCATTCGAGCTATCCTTAGTTGTGCTTCGGTCCTGGTGAGATGCGGGTTGTATGGTATTAAGTCTTCTTCTCTGGAAGAGGACTTGGTCATCAACTATCAAAAACAAAATAAAAGAAACTACGAACGCCGCCGTTAAAGATCCCCGGCAATGGCGCCAAAATTTGATCGCTCGCCGAACGCGTCAAATATAAGTGTAAAATATGTATAAGAATAGGGGTAGAAATACAACTTATCACTGTCTGCAAGGGTTTGTAGATTATGGTAAGAGGATCGTCCACAGTGACCTCTATGGGGAACATAGTTTCTTGGTTGACTTCCTCGTCACTGGTTTTGGTTGGGGGAACCTGAAAATAGAAAGAAAACAAAAGAAACAAAATAATTTAAAGTAGTCTTGGTCAAAGGCTTGGCCAACATAGGGGGTCAATACTGAAAAAGTCGAATAAAAGGGAATTCCAAGTAAGGGCGATATGAGAGCTTCTGTTCTTATGATTCGATCACTGATGCAAGGGTATTCATCTCTTGATTCCTAGTCCTGCTATAGAGTGGAGGTGCTCTTGTTCACTCCTGACTTCCCTCCTCTTCAAATTATCTGGCGGGCTCTCCCTTTCCTGATAATCCTAGCCAAGGGACACCTTGCTGGTTAAAGGGTTTATCCGTTTGACTGCTGTCTTGAATGGTTGTTCGCTTCCTCAATGGTATAGGGGAAGACAGTACCTAGCCAAGTTGTTTCCCTATGGAGACCCTAGGTTGTCAATCTGGTCTTGGTCTAGATCACTTATTTCTTCTAGTCTGGCGCGAGACTAGTTACCTACTTTGCCTAGCCGGCAGGTGCTCCCTTTCCTTCTAGGCTGGCTGTGACTCTTCTCTACTAGGGGACAAGAATGATCAGGTCTTGTCTTTAGTGAATTAGTGTTGGATTAAGCTCAAGAAATAAGTGAATACGAATCGAAGAGAATGCTATGGGCAATTTGATCTCACAAAAACATAAGAACGAAGCTCATCAACCCTTACCAAGAATGGGTGTTTAGTTACTCATACTCATGGATATAAAATAAAAATACTTGATTGCATAAATAAAATAAATCCATGGATTCAAAGAATTAAATCCCGGAGCAAATTAATTGTTTCAATGGTAGAGGAAGAGAGGAAGGAAGAGATTCGATCCCCCCCTGAGGAAGGAACGAGTTTAGCTAAATAGGCTAAAAATCTTCCTTATCCTACTGTAATTCAAACTCTTAGAAAATCTACGAAAATAATAACAATATTTTTAAAATAGGAAAAATCGTATGTTCAAAAAGAGGGAGATCCCAAATAGGATTCTTCAATAAATTGGCGTCAGATCCCTTTGAAGATGCTGGACGGGTGTAACTTGCCAGCTCGCTAGGCCCACGTAAAATGCGGCCCAAAAGGTTTGCCAAGGCAACTGCTCGAGATAGCCTTTCGCGAAAGAGTCTTGGCTAAGCTCCCGGCCAAGACAATCAGGTATCGATGTTTGGTGCCCCGCTTCTTTAGAGGATGGATCTTGGCCAAGCTCTAGGCCAAGGTAGGCGAAAATCAGCTCCAATAGTCACGAATTCATAATCCTCCTGTATCAGGCCTCCAAACCAGAACTGCCAAAGCATGGAAAAATCAAGGGAAAATCAGTAGATTTACTGCCCAAATAACAAGTAAATGGACAGTAAAAACATGATAAAATGTAATGTAATCAAATTCCCCACACTTAAACTATGCTTGCCCCCAAACATACAGACTCAATGACTCAAAGACAAATAGAAACACAACACAAACAGAACAGACACCAAGAACCCCCTGACTTTCTTTATTTAAAGCAGTTTACCCCATCACTGAATCTGCCAAGACACTCCCCTAGACGACCCAATGCCAGACTAATAGGAATAAATCAATACCCTAAACAAACCCCATCCACATGGTATCAAGACATCCCGCTACATATTTATTGATAATGTATAGGGGACAAAACTCGCCACTGATTTGAGTCCCACCGATGTGTCGTCTATCCAAACTCGCCACTGATTTGAGTCCCACCTATTTGAGTCCCATTTAAATCACTTTGGCAGAATATTTTTTTCTATGTCCTTGTATTTTTTTCAGACATATCACGTGCCTTTTGTATTTTTTACAGACACCGTACATAGACAGAGCTTGTTCTTTTTGGCGAGAACTTCCACCTTTGCTATGTCTACCCTATGATGTTCCAACACCTTTTTTATGTCTCACACTCAAACAGATAGACAAACACACTCAAATCATTTTGCAGCAAGCCTTGTCACCCTAATGAAAGTTAAGGTTCTAGCTAGACGTCTTTTCGACCATGTGGATAGTAAATGTTTAGGAATCATTAGATTATATGCCCCTTAGGCATTGATCAAGTTGCGCTCATTCGCTTCCCTGTTACTAAAGCATTTTTTCCCCTAGACAAGTTTCTAAATACAATTTCACCGAAGGACTAAACAGCCTCAGCTAGAAAATAGGGGTTCCGGTGTTCACTCAACAAAACAGACGCAAACATGCAAAGAAAATACAAATAAAAATCATGCGAACGACAGACTCACAAATGCTTTCTGCAAATTCCACAAGGCCAGAGGACACTCCACCGACGTATGTAGAGAATTGAAGTTAGCGATAGAGCGTTTGTTAGAAGAAGGTTACCTCAGAGAATTCACCACCAAAGCAAGAGAAGAAGCCAGAGGCAACCCCACGCACGGGGCTTCAGGCAACCAACAAATGCCTTCTCCCCCCTGGAAGCAGCGGGACCTCTGGTGGAAGGGGGAAAGAAGCGTTAACAATTCATGACGGAGACATTCCCATCATCAACATCATTGCCGGTGGCACATCATACCTCGACGAGCCCACCCAAGCGATACCCGGCACTGGAGAGAAGCGGAAATGAGAAAGCCAGCCCGTAAAATAGGAAGCGATAGATATGCTAGACAGGATGGTGCTATCCTTCTCAGAAGAAGATGAAAGAGGTGTCGTGTTCCCCCACAACGACGCGTTGGTAGTCACGCCCGTCATCGGTAACCATGGGGTTCTAAGAACCCTCATTGATAACTACAGCGCGGTAAATCTATTTTCACTAGAAGCGTATAACCTCATGAAGCGCCCTGCCGATGAATTGGCACCCTGCAAGAAACCAATCATTGGAGTGGACGGTGTTCCTATACTTGTAGCTGGAGTCACAGTGCTGCCTGTGTACTTTAGGGAAGACACGTCCAAGCGATCAGAAGAGTTATTGTTCTTAGTCGTAAACCTCATTCTACCTTATAATGTCATTCTATGACGGCCATTTCTCAATCGCTTCAGGGCAGCGATATCTCAAAAATACCTTAGGATAAAATATCCCTCTTGGGAAGGAGTGGTGTCAATCAAGGGCGACCAAAAGCTAGCCATCGAGTGTTATTTGCTCATGACTCAGAAAAGATGTGACCAGTACGTATGTGTATTGGCAGATCCCTACGAGCAAAGGGATGAAAGGCGCACCCAACCGGTAGATACAATGGTGCCTGTCCCCGTCAATGGTAATAGCGAGGCGAGTTTCTTGGTCAGTAAAAAGTTAAATCCGGAGGAGAGTGCACAACTAGCCCGACTGTTGAACAAGTGTAGAGGAGAGTTCGCCTGGAAGCCAGCGGACATGCCTAGCATCTCTAGGGAGGTAGCAGAACATCGACTTAATGTCAATCCGCGTTCCATGCTAGTTCAATAAAAGCGGCGAGAATTTTCCGCAAAGAAGGCAATGGCTATTGACAAGGAGGTACCAAAACTCCTTGACGCGGGATTCATTCGAGAGGTTCAATACCCCACCTGGCTGGCCAACCCCGTCCTAGTTTCGAAGCCCAACGAAGACTGGCGCATGTGCATCGATTTCATTGACCTAAACGATGCCTGCCCTAAGGACTGTTATCCGCTCCCTAGAATTGATCAGTTAGTCGATCAAGCTACTGGATACGCATACTTGAGTTCTTTGGATGCCAACTCCGGATATCATCAGATCCCCATGGCCAAAGAGTACGAAGAAAAAATGGCATTCATAACCCCAAAGGCTACCTATTGTTACACGGCGATGCCGTTCGGATTGAAGAATGTTGGGGCAACTTTTCAGCGCATGGCAAACAAAGTGTTCGTGAGGCAAATCGGAAAAAATGTAGAAGCCTACGTGGACGACTTACTGGTCAAGAGCTGAAGCTTCAGTGACCATCTGGAACACTTATGAGAGGTGTTTGACACGTTAAAGGAAGACAAAATGAAACTGAACCCTCGCAAATGCATATTCGCATTTCAGACGGGTAAATTTTTGGGGTACGTGGTAAGCCAGAAAGGTATCCAGCCAAACCCGTCAAAGATCAAGGCCATCTATGACATGACGTCACCACGAACCATCCAAGAGGTCCAAAGATTGACAGAATGCATCATCGCTTTAGGAAGATTCATCTCTAAACAGGGCAAGAGATGTCTACCGTTCTTCAAGGTCATACGCAGAAAGGCTCATTTTGGATGGACGCAAGAATGCGAAGAAGCGTTCATAGGTTTGAAAACCTACTTGTCATCCGACTTGGTGCTAACACGACCAGAACCAGGTGACACCCTATTCCTATATCTCGGTGTTGCAGATGAAGTAGTCAGTGTTGTCCTAGTACGGGAGGACAACCACGCCCACCGCCCCGTCTTCTTTGTCAGTCATGTGTTAAAGGATGTTGAGGTGCGATACGCCCACATCGAGAAGGTGGCATTCGCCCTGATACAATCCACGCGAAAGATGGATAGGTACTTCCAGGCCCACCCAGTTATCGTGCTTACAGATCAGCCCTTGAAGATAATTTTCAGGAAACCAAAGTCCTCTGGGAGGATGCTGATCTGGGCAATCGAGCTTGAGTAGTACGGATTACAATACAAGGCTCGAACATCTGTAAAAGCCTAGGTCCTAGCGGACTTCATCGCCGAGTGCACCTTTGCCAGGGATCCTGTGGCGGAGCCGCTTGAAGAGGAAGAGAATAGTGCAAAGCTCCCACCCCCGAAGGCCTACGCGGACTCGTGGGTTATCTACGTGGATGGCGCTAAAAATCAAGAACTGGCAGGAGCCGGTATTTATATGATTGGGCCACAAGATATACAGGTGCGACATGCCATCAGAATCCTACAACCACTATCTAATAATGCAGTAGAGTATGAAGCGTTATTAGCCGGGCTCAGGATAGGAAGAAATCTCTCCACCAAAGCCGAGCGCGACGCGGCGGCAGGAGCCCTACGATTGAAAATATGTGGCGACTCCAAACTAGTGATAGACCAAGTCTTGGGACACTCCCAAGCTAGAGAGCCCATCATGGTGTAGTACCTCTCGAAAGTAAAATAAGAATTGATGGAAATAGAACAAAGCGGCATGCACGTCACTTTTGAACACATCCCCCGAGAGGACAACGCCGAGGCAAACAACCTTACCAAAACGACAGCCAATCAGGAGGTGACCATACCAGAGGATGTGTATTACGAGGAAATGTCAGTGTCGTCCTTCATGGAGGAGCAGTTGTTGCTGTGTGTAGAAGAAATTGAAAAGGACTGGAGAATCCCTGTGGTCAAATTCCTAAAGCACGACGAGTTGCCGAGCGATAACGCAGAAAGGAAAAAGTGTTGAAACAAGCGGCAAGATGCACCTACTATGATGGGGAGCTAATTTGAAGATGTTTCTCCCACCCAGTGGCAAAATGTATAACCGAACAGGAAGGCCTCCACACCCTGCGAGAGATTCATGAGGGGATCTGTGGTATGCACGTATCGGGTGACACCCTGGCCGCACAAGTATTTCGGTCAGGATTTTACTAGCCTACCATCCGCAGGGATTGTAACAACTTCGTGCAAACATGTCACAAATGCTAAGAGTTTGCTAAAATCCCCCTGCGACCTGCCACAGAAATCTCTCAAATCGTGGCCCCTTGCCTTTTCGCTAAATGGGGAATCGACATTTTAGGCCCTTTTCCTAAGGCAAGATCCCAACTGAAATTCATAATTGTGGTCGTGGACTACTTCACAAAATGGGCAGAAGCGGAGGCGGTAGCCAACATTACGACTAAGAAAGTATGGCGCTTCTTTAAGTGCCAAGTTATCATGCGGTTCGGGGTACCTCGTGTGCTGGTCAGCGACAACGGGACACAATTTACCAGCAACTTCTTCAAGGAACAATGCGAGGAATTCCAGATTGAACAAAGGTTTTCCTCCGTAGCGCATCCCCAGACTAACGGCCAGGCAGAGGTGACCAACCGAAGCATCCTGAGCGGCATCAAGAAAAATTTGGAGGGCTCAAAAAAGAAATGGGCAGACGAACTACCCTATGTGATGTGGGCCTACCGCATGACTGTTAAAACTAGCACAAGGGAAACGCCCTTTGCGATGGCTTTTGGCACCGAGGTTGTCACGCCTGTGGAAATCGGCACCCTAAGTCTAAGGGTCGAATACTTCAAGGAAGAGCTAAATGAAGAAAGGTTATGAACTAACCTCGACGCGTTGCCTAAGCTACACGAGGAAGCCCTCCTGAAAACAATGCACTATAAAAGGAAAATGGTGCGGTATCACAACAGACATGTTAAGGAGCGGCTGCTCAAAACGGAAGACTTGGTGCTCAGGGACAAGCGAGATGCTGGCCAATGGATGTGGAAACTCAGCTCAAATTGGGAGGGCCCATACCGCGTCACCCGCGTTATCGGGAAGGGGGCATATCACCTAGAAACACTTGACGGTACCCCCTTAGCTAACTCTTGGAACATTTCTCGCCTGGAATTATATCATTCTAGAATTTGACATGCCGTAGCGCATGCTCTAACAACTATTTTGGAGATATCTCTTGTGTTCTTTTTGGTTGTCTGTGGTGTGCAGATAACGTAAGAAAGGGTGTCGGGAGTGAAAAGTTCTAAACTTGTGGCAGATCGGGCTAACACAGACGGGCCACTAAGACGAGGCACGCCCCGGCGAACCTGGAAATATATGGTGTTGGAAGTGAAAATTCTATCCTTGTGAGGTCGGCCTTGATCAGGTGGCTCACTAAGATGAGACACGCTCCAGCACTATCGGGAGTGAAAAGTCCTACCCTGGGATATTCGTGCTCACATAGACGGTATACTGAGACGAGGCACGCCTCGACTCCTCTGGGAGTGAAAATCCTACCCTTGTGACAACTCGTGCTCACATAGGCGGTTGATCACTAAGATGAGGCACGACCCCAAGGAAGATAAAACTCCACCCCGGAAGTGAAAATCCTACCCTTACGATGATGGCGCTAACACAGGCACATCGTTAAGACGAGGCACGCTTCGAGGTGCGAGGTGACAACGCTGAGAAGTGAAAATCCTACCCTCGTGATGGCCGGCCTTAATCAGGCGGCTCACTGAGATGAGGCACTTCCCGGCCAATTGAGGAAATATAAGGAGTCACGATACCCCAGCAAGTAACCTGAAGGAACAAACCCGGTAAAGATGGTTGGATGAGTGCGTGACACGAGCGACATCTTGGTGGGATTGCGCCAAGCGAGCTTCGAGAGTACGCGGCAACACCCCAAGTTTGAGAAGGGAATGCCTCAGAATGTCATCTATGTTTGATCGCACGAGCCCTCACAAAAAGGAGAAAAACGCGACATCGCTTTGAACACTACATGTCATGACCCTGCGAAGAAGGTTCGAATGCACGTTCGACATCACTCTGTCAATATTGGTGCCACAAGTCTATGAAGAAACAACAACAAACTAAGAAAGGTCATTGATAAAGGAAAACTACAACTAGAATATATGCGTTGTTCGTACAAGAATGGAGACTGGCATAAGCAGAAGCCTTGAAGCACAAAAAGAGCAAAAGGGGGAGGACACCCAACATACGAAAAGAAAAACAAGAAAACCTATAACCCTGGCAAACTGCTATCCTTCTCACTCCCACGTGGCCTCTTCGCCCGATAGTAGCCATCCTCTGTAAGGCCTCCTGACTTGTCCTTGAAGAGGTGAATGATAGCACCGGCATCAAACTTGTCTCGGCCATATCGCTCAATAAAATAGTCAGCTATGATGCTCGCAGTCTGCTCTGAGAACCATTTACATTTGTCTGTCGTCTCCTTCTCAAGCGTGGCACTCCGATCCCGCTCTGCTTGCAGGTCGGTATCCTTGGCGACTTCACGCCCTCTAGCCTCCTCTAACTCTTTTTTCATAGCCACAAAGTTGGCCTCCAGATTCCGCCGCTCTTCTACAGACTCCCTCATTTCTTCTCGGTTCCTACCAAGCTCCTCCTGGTTACTGTTAATTTCCTCCAGAAGCTGGCGATTAGTGTTGCGTCACTCCTCGGAGGAAGAGCTGAGGGAGCCCACTTTCTTCGTCACATCTTTCGACCAATAGTGGAAGTCTTGAAGAGCAGAGAATAGTTGAGTGCGTATCTACTGCAATTGGTCCCCGTTGGCATGAGAAAGCTCGCTTGATACGATCCTAGCCCCGAGACTAGCCCTAGCGCACACACAACGCGCACACGCCTTGCGACTAAAGCCAATCAACCCAAAGCGTCGAGCCCAAGACATTGCAAAGCTTTCAGAGAGGTTAATACAACTTCTAGACATGGAGATAGGGCAAGGAACGTTGCTGGATTAAGTCCTTAGGCGAAGGAAGACATGGAAGTTGGCTTGGAGGCGCATTGTGCAAGGTTGCACATCTACACGAGCCAATTCATGGAAGAAAGATTCCAAATCAGGTTGCAAGATAAATACAAGACCGATTGGGATCTGAGGAGAGCCTCTGCCAAGTTTGAGAACATTTGGATGAGCAGTTTGCAAGATGGCCCGTTGCTACTTTTGCATTCACAAGTGGCCTAAGCGCAAACGTGATGGACAACTTCGTCGGACCATATCTAGATCATTAGAAATCAGAATCGTGAGATCTATATCAATTCTGAAACCTCAGGATGTCTTCTTTATTGTGTCAAATGTTCAGGTCAAACGGACTAGCCGTTTATTTGTTATGGATCGAGACATTTTCACTGATGGCAATCCTACGCGGATGAGGACTTCAAAACGCGTCTGTCAACACCAACGACAATTATTCAGACCAGTCAGGCCTGGACCAGGGAGAGAGGACCTTGTCCACTATTTTCAGGTGTTATCTTTCGAATGGGACAAGTTTCAGCCCAATCGGACGAGTCAATCAAAAGATAGCCCAGTGAGACATTTTGGCGCTCAGTGTGAACGCGAGCAGACTGCGACTTGGAGAATTCGGCCCAAACCATGGCCTGATGATGCGAATGCTTCTAGGATGTTCTATAAGGCTTTATTTGTATTTATTAATTAGTTTTTACAGTTATTAGACTAGTAGAAGTTCTATTTCGAAGTTACTTAGGAGTTCTAGTTAAAATAGGAGTTCTAGTCTTAGTAAACTTGTATTTGTTTTTGACTATTTAAAAGCAGCCATTTGGCTTAATAAATCAGTTCAGTTCAGTTTATTAAAAACAAAGAAGCGTCGTCTTCAGTTGATCTCTCAAGATCCTTGTCCTACATCCGGTTTGATAAGCCGCATATAGTTGCAAGTAAAGCACGAAGTCTATCATCCATTCTTTAGTCTCGTCGGGGTTGTCTAGGTATTGCACCTAGGAGGGTCCGAGTTCTATTGAAGATCCTTGAAGAATTTCATCCAGGTTGCCTAAGTATTGCACTTAGGAGGGTTGGAGTTTCCGACGAGTTAGTTTTCCGCATTCAAATCCTTGTCGCTGAGCAACGATCCAACAATTGGAAGGTTTCCGAATTAGGAACCACATCAGCTGGTAGCGGAGCAAAGGCTGCTCACCGAATAGGTATCTATCCTTTTAATTATTGTTTTCGTTTGTTGAGATTGGTTTCCTTGATTTCCTTAGCCAAATCTATACCAATCTTGTTTGTTTTCCCGTTTGTGTTAGGAGTCGAAACTAGTAACTAGTTGCGTCTTGTTAGGTATCAAATCAAGCCCTTTGATTTTCTATCTTCTTTGAGTCATAAAACAGAAAAGAAATTTCCACAAAGTGTCAGTTTATTTTGTTTCAAGTATTTGCAATTTCTATTTACAAAAAAAAAAAAAGAAGAAAGAACACAAATTCGCACAAAAACAGAACAGAAGCGAAATTCAAAATTTTCAGTGCATTGAAAAATCAGGAACCTTGCGGTCTATACAGAATCAAAATCAGCAAGAAAAGAGTGTTCCAACGCAACAAGAATCATAGAGAACGGAGTTGTAAATCAAAAGTTATCAAAGAAACAAATCGGACACTTAGTAACCTAGTTCTAAAATAAATCCGAACTAGTTCAAATATCTTGTCTTTCTTTGAGCTCTTGTGATACATGACCTATCTATTCTGTGCTATAATTGATTGATTAGTTGACAAAGTAATCTTCAATTATATCCCATCTATTTTCCTTCTACGCTTGAGTTGTCTTTGCGTTTCATTGGAAGCTTTTCTTTTGACATTCTTTGAGTCTACGGATCTTGGATTGATTGAAGAAGAATTTTCGTTGAGTGATTTGTGAGCACATTAGAGTGATTAAACACGAGGGTTTAAACACGTGAGGGAGTGCTTTAGATAGGACAATTTTACGCTTGTTCTTTGTTGTTATTGTGATTTCAGATGGCAGATAGTTCGCCTAAGAGCACGGAGTCACAAGCGCAAGCTGAAATGCTATCCATGATGCGCAAGTTAACCGAGAGGTTTGATGACATGGAAGCATGGATAAAAGAGGTATCCAAAGAAAATGAGGTTGCTTCCCACGAAGCAAGGCAGCCACACACTCAGTACCACCAAGTCCTCAACCCAAAGAGTTCACCATACGCCTATGGCAAGCCACCATCCGGAGAGGGATCCGATCCTAGTGGCCAGACTGATGGAAGGGTGACTCGGACTATACCTAGACCAAGGAGGCCTCCACCGAGACAGCCTAGAGGAGAGGCTGAAAGGAGGAAAGATCCGGTTGGTTTGATAGCTAAACCCGAGGCATATAGTGAGAAAGAACAAACAGAAGGGTTATTCTACACCCGTTGCCAAGTTGAAGAGAAGGTGTGCACATTGGTTATTGATTCTAGGAGTTTGGCAAATTGTACAAGTGAGTTATTTGTGCACAAACTTAAGCTCCCATTGATTGAGAAGCCGAAGCCATACAAACTTCAATGGATGACCAATGGCGAGGAGTTAGAGGTAACACATTGTGTTTTGGTCACTTTTTCCATTGGAAGATTTGAGTGTAGTATCTATTGCGACGTTGTACCCATGACTTCAATTCATATCCTTTTGGGAAGGCCGTGGCAACATGATATGAAGGCTGTTCATAAAGGAAGGAGCAATCGGTACAAACTAGTGAAGAATGGCCGAGAGTTTACGCTTGCACCACTTACACCTACTCAAATCCTTGAAGATCAACAATACCTAGAGAAGTCTCATGCCGAATGGGAAGTCGCTAGAGATATTGAGAGAAAAAGAGAAGAGTTGAGTGTTGAAAAGAAAGAGAGAATTGAAGAACAAAACAGCCCCCATGAAAAGAGTGAGCATGGGAAAAGAGATGAAAACAAAAACAGCACGCATGAAAAGAGTGAGCATGCGAAAAGAGATGAGAGTTTAAAACACTTGCATGAAAATAAAGAGCATGCAGAGAGTGGAAAATGTGAAAAAGGAGAGGTGAGTGTTTACGCCAAGAGAGGACAGGAGAGAAAGGCATTATGTGACCGAAAAATCTGTTTTGGCGCAAGCCACCAAAAACTAAATTTTTGGCCATTGCGCTTAAATTGTTCTAACCTTAACTCGTTTGTTTTCTCTTCTATTATTGTTTCTCCTAATTTGCAGATAAAGAGAAGGCTGTTAGCAGAAGAGAAGTCTCATTCAAAAGTGCCAAGAGAACTTAAGGAGTGTGAATCATCCATGGTGCCTAGTTCGGTTAACCCTAGCCATAACGGTATGGTATATCTTTCCATCCTTAAGTCTGATTTGTGTGAGCATGTTAACCTCATTAACTCTGATGATTCTGGTCTTAAAACTACTTTAATGAATGATGGTTATATGCAAGAGCCGAAGGCCAATTCATATGTATTTGAAAACTACTTGAGAAAGCATAAACGTTTTGACATTTGGACTAGGTCGAGAGATGTGCATCATGTTTTCCCTAACACCAAATTGATTGAATTTTCACATGTATTTACATTACATAATCATTCTGCCATGTGTGAATTTAATGTTAAATTTGTGAGTAAGTCAACTGGACTTGAGGGAATTCTATTCAAGCGCAATCGCTTATTTAGGTCACATGACCTTTTGCGAAATTTTAATGAATATGATGCGTTTGAGAGTCGTTTAATGAGTTGTTGTGGTATGATTGGAATGACATTATTCAATTTAATGTTGCTGCTCTTGAGTTTATTATTTAGTATAGATGGCAGCAAGGAAATTGAGATGATGCGGACAGCCCATGGACAAACCAAGCGCTACCGTATGCGTTTGCATGTCAAGATGGCAATTTTGAGATATCAATGAAGGATGAGCGAATCCTTCAATTTAGGAACTTGGATGTGGCAGTGCTTACGCCAAGGATGGGTCCCAATCCAAGTTCAAGTGAAGAAGATCACTTGGGGTCTATATGTAGATTCGAGGGCGAATCTTTTTGAAGAGGGAGCGGATGATACGATCCTAGCCCCGAGACTAGCCCTAGCGCACGCACAACGCGCACATGCCTTGCGACTAAAGCCAATCAACCCAAAGCGTCGAGCCCAAGACATTGCAAAGCTTTCAGAGAGGTTAATACAACCTCTAGACATGGAGATAGGGCAAGGAACGTTGCTGGATCAAGTCCTTAGGCGAAGGAAGACATGGAAGTTGGCTTGGAGGCGCATTATGCAAGGTTGCACATCTACACGAGCCAATTCATGGAAGAAAGATTCCAAATCAGGTTGCAAGATAAATACAAGACCGATTGGGATCTTAGGAGAGCCTCTGAAAATTTTGAGGACATTTGGACGAGCAATTTGCAAGATGGCCCGTTGCTACTTTTGCATTCACAAGTGGCCTAAGCGCAAACGTGACGGACAACTTCGTCGGACCATATATAGATCATCAGAAATCAGAATCATGAGATCTATATCAATTATGAAACCTCAGGATGTCTACTGTATTGTGTCAAATTATTGGGGTCGGTGAAGTCGGAGGAGTCGGTGGAGAGTCACGAGCAGCAGCATACAAGAAATGAGAATCAACCATAAAGATATCAGCAGTAACAAAGAAGAAGGATGAACAGGAAAAAGAGAAAAGAACCGCATTATATATCCAGAGCAGGGAGGCGCCCCTGCCTTTTCACATGTTTCCAAGAATAATTAATACATTCAGGAGCAACGGCCACAGGGGGGAAAGATCCGATTTCACAACTACAACTGTTGAAAGTCTGCGCCAACCAAAAGGCACCGAGATCACTGCCCAATCAATTAACACTGAAGAAACGGCGCGAAATACATTCGAAAGCGGGTGGGAGAGAAATTCATTATTATGTACCGGTCAAGTAAAAGAAAGGGTGCGGGATCCTAGAGGACACAAAGCCCACTTTTAGCGTATACAGAGGTTATTTTTCGAACAAGATACCATACAAGGAAGAAAAACGTCAACAGCGCGGCAATATAACAAGGAACCCATTTATTTATTATTTATTTCTTTAAGGGCCTAACGGCCCGGGAATACACAAAGATCACACCAAAGGAAACATAAAGAGACGCAATATGAGGGTCCCCACCGCCGGTCAAGCATTTGACCCAGCGTCATTATCCTCCCACTCCATGAAAGAAATCTCCCTTAGGGCATCTGCAAGAGAGGTCAGTTCAGAAGAACAGGCCCTCGTGCCCTTCAAGCAGTATCCTAGCAAGTCCTTCCTGTGCTGCAGCATAGCAATAAGTAGCTGAATTTGAGAGACAGCTTCACCGCCTTCTCCACAGGGCTAAAGTCCTCCATGGAGACAGCGTTCTGCCTAGCCTGCAGCGGGGTCAGCATCCCCTGGAGCTCCAAAATATCTTCAGAAGTCTTGGTGTTCAACGACCCCAGAAAATCAATGTCTGATTGAGTCAGATTCTTTAGGGTATGGGCCTTGGAGAGCAAAAAGTTCTTGGTAACTTCGTCCATCGAATAAGGAGAGGTGGAAAGAATCGTGATAACAAGTGTAGGAGACCAACTCAGAGAAAAGGCCTATTTATAGACTCAGAAAGAAGATGTTCTGAAAAGGCGTGTTTGTCGATTTTTGAGCCCTCATTAATGCAGAAACCACCAAAGAGACGAGATTGAAGACGAGGCAGTAGCCCTTGGTAAACACTCGGGCTCGTTTTCAGTTGGGCTTATGATAACTATTGACACGACTCTATGGGCATTCCCGCCTTCTCACCCGGCAACATGGCCGGAGCACTATAGATATCCGCAGGGACCTGGTGTTGTTCCTGCTGCCCCTAGCATGGCAGCAAGCTCTAGGATGGTCGACATCAACGGGGGGGATCTCACACGACATCGGCACGGTGTCATCCCATCCCAGGTCACACATGACGTCACTCCTTGTGACGTCACCTTATATAACGTCACTTCCTAGCACCCGAGTGACATCTACTAGAGGTAGCACCTACCCCCTGTCGGCAAGGCCCTTCCTTCGCCTATAAATACCCTCACCATTCAAAACAAAAGGGGTAAGCCTAAGACAGCGTGTTGAACCCCTACTATTTTCACCACTCGTACTAACTTAAGCATCGGAGTGTTTACGCCGGAGACCCCCTCCGGCGCTTTGCAGGTGACCAAGACAACCGAAACAGTGTTCTCGACCAGCCCCACTTTGGCCGATCCTACTCGACGAATCTCGGACTCTTATCACTATTACTTATTGTTAATTTGTATTTTCTTCATAGGTTTTATTTCTGAATAATCATGAATAATGTAATATAATATCCTTACATATTGTAAAAAAAGTCACGTAAGTACTATTAATTAATATTCTGTACAATATGGGTGTGTGGAATTCTGTTCAATTGAGCCTGCATTTTGCAATCTGGGTGTGTAAATTTTTTTACTTATTACCTTTTCAGGCATTCTTCCCACTGATATTCGGCATACTACAATGGAGTTCTTTCCATAAAGTGATAAGGAGTCTTTACCTCAAAGTGATGAGCCTCAAATGTCAGAACTTGATGAGGGTTTGATTCCGATGTCAGGTATGGTCTTCAAATCAGAAGAAGATGTTTACAATTTTTATCTTGAGTATTCTCGTGCAATGGGATTCAGTATTACGAGAAAAGGTATCAAGAAAGATAATCATGGGAATCTGAGGTATTATTCTGTTGAGTGTAGTAGAGGAGGTAAATGGAAATATAAGGGGGAAAAATCCTTTTAATCCAAGGCCATAAAAAAAATTGATTGTAACGCTAGAATCAACGCTATGATTAATGATGAAGGAGAGTTCACAATTTCTCGTGTTATTCTTGACCATAATCATTTGTTGAGTCCCAAAAAAACACGTTTCTTTAAGTGTAATACAGACATGGATGTGTATGCGAAGAGGAGGCTTGAAACAAATGATGAAGCAGGCATACGTGTGAGTAATAATTTTCATTCTTTGGCTGTGGAAGCAGTGGGGGTATGAGAATTTGACATTTACTGAGAAAGATTGTAGAAATCATCTACTGAAAGTAAGACATATTAGGCTTGGAGTTGGAGATGCAGCATCACTTAACATGTATTTTGCATGCATGCAAAAAAGGAATCCTAATTCCTTTTATATGCTTGATATAGATGATGACAGTCGATTAAGAAATGTATTTTGGACAGATGCACGATCTATAGCAGCTTATGAAAGTTTTGGTGATGTCATATCGTTTGATACAACATACTTAACTAATAGATATGACATGCCTTTTGCATCATTTGTTGATGTTAATCACCATGGGCAGACTGTACTATTGGGATGTGGTTTACTCTCAAATGAAGAAGCGAATACATACATCTGGTTGTTTAAAGCTTGGTTGATGTGCATGTCAAATCCTCCAAATGCAATTATTACTGACCAATGCAGGTCCATCCAAAAAGCTGTCAAATATGTCTTCTCTAATTCTCACCATCGTCTTTGCCTGTGGCACATTATGAAGAAGTTGCCCGAGAAGCTTGGATCACGTCATGATTACAAGCCAATTAAAAAAGTGCTAAAAAAGTTGTCTACGAGTCCATTGAGGTGGAAGAATTTAAGGAGATTTGGGGTAACATGATTAATGATTTTGATCTCCAGGAAAATACATGGTTAAGTGGTTTATATGAAGATCGGCATCGTTGGGTTCCAGTGTTTGTAAGAGGAATTTTTTAGGCTGGAATGTCTACAACCCAAAGAAGTGAAAGTATAAATTCATTCTTTAATGGGTATGTTGGTCCGAAGACGTCTCTAAAGCAGTTTGTAGAGTAGTATGATAATGCATTGAAATGCAAGATCGAGAAAGAAAATAAAGCCGATTTTGCTTCGTTCAATTCCTGTATTCCTCTGATAACTAATTACAGCTTCGAGAAACAATTTCAAGATGCCTACACGAATGAACTGTTTCGGTTATTTCAGGATGAGGTACGGGGTGTGGTGTCCGTCAATCTTAAGGTCATTGACAGGTGCGATTCAATTTCATTATGCTCTAAGAGTTTCTCTTTTCATTTCAACTCATTATGACTGGCAATCTTGAGTTCATTGTTATTACTGTTGCATGATTCCTTTCACGAAATTGACAGGTGCGGTTCATTTACGACATTTCAAATAACTGACATATTGAGTAGCAACGAGTCTGCATTCAGAAGAAAAGTTACTTATTGTGTTTATTATGATCCGTCGAATCTAGATTTATACTGCCAATGTTGTCTGTTTCAGTTTAAAGGAATTATTTGTAGACATATTGTGAAGGTGTTAATTGAGGAAAATATACATCATGTTCCATCTGAATATGTCTTGCATCGTTGGAGGAAAGATGTTAGACACAAACATACATGATACGATCCTAGCTAGGCCACGACGCGCATAAGTGAATGATTTTGTTCTCTTGTAGGTTTGGTGCGCGAAATTAGACAAAAATCCCTGAGATACTCCTTCTTGAAACAATTAGCAGCCCATACTACTAATCGAGGGTAACGACTTGCAAATCCCTATTTGAGCAAAGTCAATGTTGTCACGAACGTCTAGCCCTATAGTACGCCCGCTGATGTACGCCTAGCCCTGTAGTACACACACACGCTAACGTTCAGCCCTGTGAACAAGAGCAACACCAACAATCAGCCCTGTGATTGCTAGCAACCAATATTCAGCCCTGTTAGTATTAGCAATGATGATCAGCCCTGTGAACGCCAAACAAACCCTCACGCTCCTATCACACTTATCCCTGTAAGTGCCACGCTTTGGTCTGCACACACTAGCTCACGCACCTATCACGCTTATCCCTGTAAATGCCACGCTTTGCTAGCCCTAGCCGCACCTATCACGTTACCCCTGTAACGCCACGACTAAGTTAAAACACAAGTATGGCTTGCTCCGGAGATCGAGACAATAAGATGGTAGAATAATGAAGCAGGGATTTGGTAAGGTGTTTATGTGGAAAATCTGATCTGAATTTTATTAATAATAAGCAAGCCTTTAAATAAGCAATAAGTAAGCCTTTAAAGGAAATAATAATAATACTAATATTAACTCATCTAGCAATTAAGGAAATAATAATAATACTAGTATTAACCAATCCAGCTCACCCAAGCTCTTTCTTCTTGCGCACGCTTCTCTTCTTACTCAATCCAAGCTTGCCTCTTGCCATTAACGCACCCTAGGATTTGGTGCGATCCTTGAACCGTATCATTCCCTTCCCCTTGAAGACGATTCGTCCTCGAATCGAAATTTATGATACCCTCCAAGGATAAATCATATCTCCACAACAGCTCCTCTTCATCGATCCCATAATTCAAACAAATTGGCGATATCATGACCTAAAATTATTCCTCAACGTAACTCCATGGTCAAAATTCCTAATCCCTCGTCCTTTAATTTTATTCAAATAATTCCAAAACGAAAGCGATCCTTCCTTGTTTCCTTGAGTTCCAATAGAGTAGTTCTCCAAAGGATCATACTCTCTAAGTTTCTCACCATACTCAAGTAAATCCATCTTGATAGTAAGAAGACGCAACCACCCATCCCAAGCTAAAGTACTTGGTTCACTCCCTTCTCTCTTGCGCTTCTTAAGTGAATTCAACTCCATCTCCAAGCCTTCTTGGTTGATCAAGTTGACATGGTTGTCAACATCCTCTTGATTTTCAACTCCAAGCAAAGGTCCGCTCGAAGATCCTCTTGTTGTTTGCACATAGTGCCAAATTGGCACGCTACCGCACCACTATTCGTCTAAGCTCTTGAAACGAGCTTCGGATCTCTTCTACCACTCTCCCTTGCTCTCCAACCTTGAGTTAAGGTTCCTCATGAGATCCAGCATCCCCTCCGAATTTATTTCATCCATCTCAATCACCTAATCAAACTCAAACACTAGAAAGTGTAAAATCTATTTTTGGTGACAATAATTTAGTATTTCGGGTGCAGATTTTTACTCCGGTGTCCGAATCATGCGATTCTTCTTGATCTAGAATCCTGACAGACTCACCTTTCCAACGCACTCTTTTTCGTTGAAATCGGACTCCAATTGATATCGATTGAAATACAATTTCGACACTATTTTTATGACACTTTTTGACTCTCTTTTTTATGGACTGTTTTTATGACTCTTTTTATGACTCTTCTTTCGACTTAAATAAATAAATCAAAAGACAAAAAAGACTCAACACAAACTGACTTGGTTTAGAACTCCTAAACCGACCTAGACAAAGACTCGACTGTGATTTAGGACTTCTAAATCGACAAGGACTCAAAATAGAAAATTTTGATGACACTTTTGATTTTGTGACTGTTTTTGACTCAACAAAAAAATAAACTAAAAGATAGATGGGATTTTCTTACCAAACCTAGAACTCCCTTGAGCTCCGCTACCAACTGATACGATCCTAGCTAGGCCAAGACGCGCATAAGTGAATGATCTTGTTCTCTTGTAGGTTTGGTGTGCGAAATTAGACAAAAATCCCTGAGATACTCCTTCTTGAAATAATTAGCAGCCCATACTACTAATCGAGGGTAACGACTTGCAAATACCTGTTTGAGCAAAGTCAAGGTTGTCACGAATGTCTAGCCCTATAGTATGCCTGCTAATGTATGCCTAGCCCTGTAGTACGCACACACGCTAACGTTCAGCCTAGTGAACGAGAGCAACACCAACAATCAGCCATGTGATTGCTAGCAACCAATATTCAGCCCTGTTAATATTAGCAATGACGATCAGCCCTGTGAACGCCAAACAAACCCTCACATTCCTATCACACTTATCCCTGTAAGTGCCACGCTTTGGTCTGCACACACTAGCTCACGCACCTATCACGCTTATCCCTGTAAACGCCACGCTTTGCTAGCCCTCACGTTATCCCTATAACGCCACGACTAAGTTAAAACACAAGTACGGCTTGCTCCGGAGATCGAGACAATAAGATGGTAGAATAATGAAGCGGGGATTTGGTAAGGTGTTTATGTGGAAAATCTTATCTGAATTTTATTAATAATAAGCAAGCCTTTAAATAGGCAATAAGTAAGCCTTTAAAGGAAATAATAATAATACTAATATTAATTCATCTAGCAATTAAGGAAATAATAATAATACTAATATTAACCAATCCAGCTCACCCAAGCTCTTTCTTTTTACGCACGCTTCTCTTCTTACTCAATTCAAGCTTGCCTCTTGCCATTAACGCACCCTAGGATTTGGTGCGATCCTTGAACCGTATCAATACATATGTCAAGAATTGCTATAATGACGACAGGGATGATCAATTTAGAATGAGATACAATCATTTGAATTCGGAATGGGCTAAATTTCCAGAGGTTGGAGCTGAGTCTGTAGAGAATTATGAGTGTCTACTAAGCTCCTTAGATGAGGCAGCTTCAAAACTCTCGCTCGGTGATTCAAGTAATTGGAAAAAATAGTCCGCGGGAACCTCTTCAACGATCATGACAGAGGATTGTCAAAAAAATTTGAGTCCTTTGAAGGTGCAAACAAAAGGGCGTCCTCCATCCAAAAGAAAATTTTCAACACTAGAACAGAAAATGAAAAATAAAATGGTATGTCAAGGTTTTTAGTTAATTATTTCTTCTCAATAATGTATTTTCTATATGTTGTATGTATATGATGTTTAACTTCTCATTAATATTCTTTTCTAATAGAGTGTTAAAGCAAGGAAAAGCAAGAAAGATCATTCTGAGTCAGAAAATCAATTTGGAACTCAAGAGAGTCAATTTGGATCATCTAAACCATCAACTGTTAATCATTTTGGAACTCAAGAGAGTCTGGTATGAATGTTTTATTTCTTTGGAATTTTGTGTTACACATGTTGTAGGATGACAACTAAATTTTTACTTACTGGAATTTGTAGCTGAATGATGATAATGATGAGCATGAAGAGACGTTATATGGTACTTGTGGGGATAATTATGCATCTGATGAATTCTGGATCTGCTGTGACATATGCGAGAAGTGGTTCCATGGGAAGTGTGTGCAGATCACTCCAGCTAGGGTAGAGCATATGAAACGGTACAAATGCTCCGCTTGCAGCAACAATAGAGCACGACGTTGTTTTTAGGCCAAGAGGATTTCATAAATGGATGTTGTCCTTTTATGATGTATTTTGAAGACTATATTGGTTTTATGTACTCTTGTCAAACAAGAATTATGGTTCAATTCTGTCTTGGTGCAAAAGAAATTGATGCGCAGGTTTGCATTGTAATTTTATTATGATTTTGTATATAGCTAATTGATGGCATCATGGCCAGTGGTTCTCTGTTAGAAATGTAGGAGTCCTTTTATTTACATATATCACTAACTTATTCTTTTGAGCTTCAGCTAAGTTTTATACAAACATCCAATTCATATAACTACCATGTTTTACAATTCCAAATTTACAAGTACATTTGAAAGTAAACAACATTAACTTAAAATTTAAAATTAAACACAACATTTACATAAACAAAAACATCATAGTTCTCCTTCCAACAAACCCACATCGAAGCCTTGAAGCCGCACTCGCAAAACCTCGGCTTTCCTTCATAGTTCTCATCTCCGATTTGAGTATTCCTCCTCCATGTGCGCGATGAAGATACAGAGCTTTCCGACATCTCACTATAGAATTTTAGAATACATAATAAAGTTAGGGAGCTAATCAACAACCACAATAGACAAAAAAATTAAGCAACATGTAATGACAAGGAACTGTAATTCCAAAGTTCGATTAAGCAAAAACACAAGTCTTTGACATTTAGGGGAATAACTTTATGGCATCAAACGAAAATGGTTATTTTCCAACGAATAACAGATTTAGCATGGCATTTGGTCCGCAAGTTTTAGCGTCCCAATTAAACACGAAGCACAAAATGATTTATCAGTAAGTTGAACATAATGTATTAGCAGTCAACATCCATCTCAATTAGAGTTTGAATACAAAGGTGTAAGGAGGAACAAACACAAGTTCAAATTTTCAACTAATATACATGTTTCAGATGTATCCACAATTACATAGATCTTCCGGGACTAACTTCTGTTAAGAACTAAATCACAATAATAGATAGACCAACACTAAACTCCATAACATTATTTTCCACCATCTTGAGATTCAAAAACAGAATCAGCATAATGGTTTCTGTTCTGATTCAGAAGCGATCATTAATTTCACACACGATGTCAACAGTGCCAATACTACCCAAAATTAAACAAAGGAGCAACTCGTTACACTTAAGAAGCAAGGCCAAATACAGAACAAGGACTGCAAGTGAATCAAGTATAGTTCACTTCAAACACCTAACAGTCTCATCCAAACAATCAATCGTCTTCATGAAATCCGTAGGCTATAGCAAAAGACCTGACTTTCAAACAAGTCAACAACACCGAAAGAATTAAACTTCACAAATCAGCTAAAGCTTAAAGCAATTTGTCCAAATTCGCCAAAGCACTTAATAAATCCTTAAATCAACTTAATTATTAGAAAAAATAAAATGCGTAAGTACCTTACCAAGATTAACGCATAAATACAACCCTTCCCTTCCAAAATCAATTTAACGCATATATTCAACAATACCAAGATTAACGAAAAATGGAGGAGGAGCAGCGGCTGAAGTGAAAAACGAAGAAAACTATAGAGTAGCGGCTGAAGTGAAGAACGAAAGAAGGGAAAAATGCAGGAGGAGCAGCGGCTGCTATGCTATGGAGGAGAAGAGGAATGAAAACCTAGATTTCGTAAGAGATGATGAAGAAGGAGGTTGGGTGGCATTTTCGTAAATTTCAGATGATGGCAAACTTGTAATTAGGTGACATGGCACAATTGGCAGAGTGATGTGGCGGTCCTCTTGTTTCATCCTCTTGTTTAGCATTGCCTTATATATATATATATATATATATATACACGAAGAAATGCTTGCTGCTGTGCTTCTGCTGTTGTATACGATTTTTGAAAAAAAACGGAGGGAGATGGTGATGATGATGATGATAAAGAGCGAGAGAGAGAGATGGAAGGCACCAAAGGTTGTTTTTTTTTTTTTCCTTTTGTTTTTCTTTTTGGTTTTAGGGTTGTTGATGTGGAAGAGTTTGAAGTAATCATCCGGTGCGCTAACTGACCAGAGAATGAGCAGCAACCACCCAATGAAACCCTAAATCCCAATCCCCAGGAGCACACCCTCATTCTTAAACTAATGATATGGTAAAACGAAAGAGAAGGATGTGCTCTTTAAAAGAGAACATGGGCTATGGATCTATGGATCTATTTTCGGTTGGCTTTTTACTAAATGGGCCACTAGGCCTTTGAAATTTGTTCGGTCCACTGGAATCACTCTCAAAGGTGTTTCAACTTACAAGCCCATTAAGCCCATTTAATTGCAATAGCTTCCTTCAAAGTAGACCAAAGCAACCTCCTTGGATATTAATAATTTAATAGTCACAAAAATCTTCTCCAGATTTTGGTTGAATGAAGATATTGATGAATAATTATTCAAAAAAAAATCTCTAATAGATTATTTAATTAAGATTTTAATCATAACCCCTCAATCTACTTAAATAATTAAATTATATGTAAATAACATTTTTAAAAAGAAAAAAGAAAAGAAACGGTGAATAATTAAATAGTGGAAAAATGAATAGAAGAGGAGGCTCAGATCTTGCAAAGACCAGAGATGGAGGAAAGGCACCACAAGACCATGGCTGCAAAAGAACCAGTTGCCAGTAGCCGGTGGGTGTAAGATAAAAAGAGGGCCAAACGGCCACTTTTTTATTCAGACGACCCACCAAACCAGAGGTAATCCGGGTTGCCCCGCCAAAGAGAAATGGGCGCGCATATCCGCCATAGCCTGACCTATGGACACTCCTGGAAAAACAATAGAAATCTATCATCATCATAGCCTCATTTTTTCACCGTTGGGACATCGAGGGGGAGAGAGGAGATTCAGAGAAGTATCATCAGTGTCACTTCCAAATAAATAAATAAAAAAGAAACAAAGAAGAAGAAAAAGATGAATCCGTAAACGGAAGCCACATTGATGGATCAGGAAAGGAAAGGAGAAGGAAAAGGGTGTATCATACAGATACATCATACATAGAGGGAAAGAGAGATCATCGGCTCGAAGCCTCATTCATCAGTTCTTGTTTTGGCAAGCAGCAAGCAGGAGTGTCCATCAAACCCTAACTTTCCCCTCTTTGCTTTGTGTTTATAGTGAAGAAGGTTCCCTATCTCCGTTCTACCCCTCCATCGCATGCTGGGCCTTGGTCTTCTTGGGATATAAATGGCATTTCGCCTTGGAAGCCAGATAACTGCCACGTCAAAATTTTACCATAATGGACATAGCTTAGGTGGTTATGAATCATAAATACAAATCCATGTAAATTTATAAATTCTAATTACTTTTTTATTCATAGATAATTTCACCACTAAATTTTTATTTTACTCAAATTTACCACCAATTTTGATTTCTTAAAATAAAATGACCATTAACTTCAGCTTCCTTAGAAGTAACCATAATGTATTTACGTGACATTATCTTATTATTATTGATTGATAATATGACATACCGTCTCATAATTATAAATAATTTACAAAAAATATATATATCTGAAACTTAAAAGAAAATAAGAAAAAGAGTTTTTAAAATAAAAGATTAAAAAATAGAAAATATATATTAAAAATTAAATTAGAGAAGGAAAGAAAACCTAACCTAATGTGTTTTCCTGAAATTGAAACATAATCAATTAAATACCACAAATTGGATAGACAACTCAGGAAAAAAAAAATCAGATGAAAGAAGAGAGGGAATGCTGGAAGCATCATCAGCACTACAGCTTCCAGGACCTAAGAATTCTATCCTCCAAACTTATCAGCTGCATCACCTCTTTACCCCTCTGCTGGATTCCAGTTCCGCTCACAATCTCCCCTTATAAAGTGACAACGTGAGTTGTCTGCAACAGTAAAAGGGAAAAGAATATGTTCAATTAGTCCCTAATGGTTAGTGAAATCGTTCCAGTAAACTAATTTCAAACGCGAACGGATATTCCCAGGGAGACATACGAACTCTAGAGAGCTGACTCTATGGAGAAGAAATCCATCATTCTCTGCATCTCTGACAAAAGAAAAGAAAAAAGTGGTCAGTCTAATTTGCATGCATAGATAAACAAGGCAATCAATTTAGTTGCTGATGACAAGGTACTCACTGTTGTAAGTTTAGTACTTCATTGACATGACTTGGATGAGATTTAGTATCGAAACGCTCTGGGATGCCTAGGTAGGCTACACCACCATTAGTATGATTAGTGCAACCTTGTCTGCTCAAGTATGCATTCTAGAGGACAAGAGAAACCGACGAATAACTACACCAGTGGGCTACCAGACTTTTAAACTGTTACAATACTAGAAAGTATTCTGCAATCAAGTTCGAAAAACAATTTCCTAGAATAGAAAATCTACTTGTTTTCGTGGTTTCTAAACAGTCTTTAAGGATTACTTAAACCAAAAAAAAAGGGTTGAACAACTCTTATTTATTTCTCTTTTTCATGAAAAATATCTTTAAATGAAGATCTTTTATATAGAAAGAACAGGTTAAGCAGTAGTTTAAGCCAATACAAATAGAAGAGCCCTCATTCTTACCACTCCATTTTTCATGAAAATGTGGTGTAGCGGCTCAAATATCTGCTTTGCTTCCAATTGCTCTTTATTCTCTCCGCAAACAAGCACTGGGTGGTATCCGACCACAATTAACCTGGATTACAATAAGCAAGAATCACTTAATAAGTTAGACCAGTAAGTCAATCAAGAGAAATCTGCTAGACTAGCAAGTCATAAGGGCAACCTGTGTATACCATTTAGTTACAGTTCATTTGAAATTCATAATGTATTCATAACACTAGATTCCACCGAAAAAAGAAAGATTATGACACAAATGAAATAACGTCACTGAAGTTCATGTCAACAAGAAATAAATATGATAAAAGAGTGATTTTACCAGCTATAGGTGGCTGCCTCTTGTACTTGTGTGGACCAGTTCAACTGACCGCTTTCAAAGGCACGAGTTCCTCCCCTAACCATTAGATCCTTCAATTTCAAAATATGCTCAGGTTAGCAGACTGTTGAGGAAAATACTATAAATAATAGGACATCAATCACCGAGCACCAAGCCAAAACAAGAATAAAGAGTCCTTGACAGTGCCCGAGATTAAGTATATAAAATCTACAGCTAGAAAAAAGCATATTCTTTTCATCAAGGCACAAAAGTACACGAAAGAAATTAGCTCAAGTAAAATGCTATCAAATGGGTGGGAAGTAACACAAACTAAATAAAAATTACAAGGAAATTGATATGTAGAGAGTTTAGAGACCTGTTGACCAACTGAAGACACAAATTTGTCGTTAGTCTGTACTTTGATAAGCAGAAGATCACAAGTTTTTCATTGGGTACGACTTTGAAGTAATTTCTACTTTGAAGTGACAACCAATGGTTGTTAGAACCAAAGGATGTTCACTGTTGTTCTTAACCTTATGAACAACAGTGTAGGAACAAATCAAATCGATTAATACATGAATCATAACGGAATGCGGAAGCGTACCTGATGATGATGCCATGATCTTGAAGAAATCCGGGAACAAAGGTCTTCTGGTGGATTGTTGCCTTAGGGCTGAATGGGGAGCCGTCATTCTCTGTTTTCAACGTACGTTTGTTTTCTAAGAAAAACCCTTATGTTGTAACAGAAGAACTTTAACTTAAATAGACAACTTCCACCAGGGACCATATCCTAATTATTTAATTTATATTAATTACTAATTGACCCATCAGCAATTAGAAATTAATCCGGGATTCTGCACAAATACTGAATGTGCCCCCATTTGATAGCATTTTATGACGGTACACACATAACATATGCGTTCATATGTTCCAACGTGTACGAACGGTACTGACGCATTAATCCGTTGTCCAAATCCCAACAATCTCTCACTTGGACAACTACACAATATGCGTTCTTTATAGTACCACCCTTTTGTCATACAATCATATGTTAACCCCCGGATGCTAGAATATATCCGTCTAATTCAATCCGGTCCATTAGTTTCATTAATACAAGAACCAAAAGAGTAGTCATCGCAGTCCAAGCAATTAAACTCATAATGATTACGAGTACTAACTAACTAACGACATGGATCCAGTGTGCATGTGCAGAATGGAAATTACAAGTGATCTATACTTGTCAAATTTTCAACTGATCCTCTTTACTTTATGAGATCAAAATCCAAAGCATATATTGAATAAAATCAATATTCATAGACTGTGAAATAACATAGTACACAGTTAAAGCACATACAAGTTACAATAGTACAAACCGAACTCCTACTAATCTCAGGCATCTAACTTAATGACACCCATACTCGATACATGGCCATCAAATGCTACAGGTGTCAATGCCTTAGTGAGCGGATCCGCAACCATATCGTTTGTACCCAATAACTCTATGCTAACTTGATTGCTCTGAACCCTTTCTTTAACGGCAAGGAACTTTATATCAATGTGCTTTGACCTGGAAGAACTCCAATTACAGTTGGAGTACAGCACAGCAGCCCGATTGTCACAAAAGATCCTCAAAGGTCTCTCAATACCAGTGACAACTCGCAGTTCCTTAACCATGTTCCGCAGCCATATAGCATGACTGGATGCCCCGTAGCAAGCTACGAACTCAGCCTCCATAGTGGAAGATGCAACAAGTGACTGTTTCGTACTCTTCCATGAAATGGCTCCTTCAGCCAGAAGAAAGACATAACCTGAAGTCGATCTCTGGCTATCCTAGCATCTAGAGAAATCAGAATCAGTATACCCAATGATCTCAAGTTGATATGATCTCCTGTATGTGAGCATATAGTCTTTTCGTTTTCTGCAGTTATCGAAAGAACCTTTTGGCTGCAAGCCAATGATCCCTTCCGGAATTGCTCTGGTATCTGCCCAGCATACCGACAATAAATGCAAGATCCGGACGGGTGCAAACCTATGCATACATGATGCTTCCCATAGCCGAAGCATATGGTACACCCTCCATGAACTTGTTGTCCAAGTCCGTCTTAGGACACTGGTCAAGGCTAAATTTCTCACCTTTGGAGACAGGAGTATCATGTGGCTTATAATTTTGCATGCCAAATCTCTTGAGAACTTTATCGATGTATCCCTTTTGTGATAACCTTAGGATACCCTGTGAATGATCACGATGGATTTGTATCCCCAACACAAAAGATGCTTCATCAAGGTCTTTCATTTCAAAGTTATCTGAGAGAAAAGTCTTAGTATCCTGAAGAAGCTTTACATCGTTCGTAGCAAGCAAAATGTCAACCACATACAACAATAGAAATACAAACCTACTCCCACTGAACTTATGGTACAGACAGTCCTCCACAACGTTTACTTCAAAACCGTATGAAGTAATAACGCGATGGAACTTTAAGTACCATTGACGAGAAGCTTGCTTAAACCCATAGATAGATTTCTTTAATCTACAAACCAGTTGACTATCCTCGTTAGAGGATGAACCCTCTAGTTGCTTCATGTAGATTTCTTCCTCAAGATCCCCATTGAGAAAGACAGTCTTTACATCCATCTGATGTAGCTCAAGATCAAAATACGCCACCAGAGCCATAATAGTCCTAAAAAAGTCCTTCGATGAAACTGGAGAGAAGGTCTCTTTATAGTCTATTCCTTCCTTTTGGGTGAATCCCTTCGCAACAAGACGTGTTTTGTACCTCCCTATATTGCCTTGTGAATCCCGTTTGGTTTTGAAAACCCATTTACAACCTATCGGTTTCAGATTCTTAGGCAATGGTACAAGCTCTCAAACGTCATTGTCCTTCATGGATTGGAATTCATCCGACATGGCCTGTATCCACTTTTGAGCATCAAAACAACTAATGGCTTATTGAAGGTGAGCGGGTCATCCTCCAAACAGTCAATAGTTTCCTCATGTTCTTGCAGAAATACGATATAATCATCCAAAATCGCATTTCTTTTCACTCTAGTGGACCTCCTAAAAGGCATATCTCCTTGGTTCTCAACCATCTGAGGGTGTTGAGTTTGATCTAGTTGTGGATCTTTATGGACTTCTTGATGATCCTCAAGTATTACCTATGGATCTTGTCCTGTAGGAAGATTAATGATCTCGTTTCTTGCCTGCTGAGGGAAAAAACCAGGAATATGAACAGTGAGCTCATACTGACCCTCAGGAACCACATGAGGAAGTATAACTGAATCTTCCTCAAAACTGACATCTGATCGTCTATCTTCCCCTCCAAACTCAATATCCTCAAAGAACAGAGCATTTCCCGTCTCAAAAAATGTTCTGGTAGTAGGGTTGTAAAACTTATACCCCCGTGACCTCTCCGGATATCCAACAAAATAATAACTAACAGTACTTAGGTTCAGTTTTCTTTCATCAAGCCTATAAGGCCTTGCCTCTGCTGGACATCCCCAAACCTTTAAATGCTTTAGGACAGGTTTTCGGCCAGTCCATAACTCATATGGGGTTCTGTTAGTCACTTTAGTTGGTATCCTAGTAGACTGCAGTTTTCAAGGCATCTCCCCAAAGTGATATAGGTAAGGTGGTATTAGCAATCATACTCCTTACCATATCCTTAAGGGTACGGTTCCTCCTTTCAGATACACCATTCATGGTCGGAGACCCCCGCATGGTGTACTATGGAACTATCCCACACTCATCGAGAAATTGAGCAAATGGGCCAAGACGTTGTTCACCTGATCCATCATATCGACCGCAGTATTCACCACCACGATCTGATTTGACAGCCTTAATAGTCTTGCCGAGTTGATTCTCAACTTCGGTCTCAAAAGACTTGAAAGCATCCAATGCCTCGGACTTTTCCTTTAAAAGGTATAGATATCCGTATCGAGAGAAATCATCTATAAAACTGATAAAGTATCGTTGACCATTCCAGGATGCCGTAGGGAATGGACCACAAATGTCTGTATGTACCAGTTTTAGAGTTTCTGAACTTCTTTCGGCCTCAAATCGTCTTTTGTTAGTGGTTTTGCCCTTTATGCACTCGATGCAAACCTGCTGGTCTGTACGATCGAGTTCACCAAGAATTCCATCTGACACAAGTCGGTCTATTCTCCTTGCAGAGATATGACCTAACCGTCTGTGTCATAACCTGAATGAATCCTCAGTTGGCAATTTACACTTTATCCCACGAGAATTGCTAACATAACATTCATTATTGCTATCAACTGTATGTAACAAATATAAGCTATGCTCTGCAACCCTGCAAAGAAACACTTATGTGTTTAGTGGTTCCTGTATCTAACCACCAAGTGTTCTTAGCCACATAAACTAGAAGGGATTCTATACTAACAAGAGACAAGGACATACCTTTCTATTCACGCCAAGCCATATACTTAACGCAGTCCTTCTTTAAGTGGTCTGCCTTTTTGCAGAAGAAACATTGTGGTCCTTTATGCTCAGCATCTGAGCCCTTATGCTTCTTCTAAGAACCAGACCCTGCAGTCTCTTTGCCTTTCCTCTTCTTAAAACCGGATGGAGAGGTTGTAGCTAGATGAGCACTATCCAGTTGAGAGTGTCTCAACCTTTCCTATTCCTGAACCAGATGAACAGTCAGCTGATCAATTGTCCACTTGTTTTCCTAACAATTGTAACTCATCTCGAAATTACTGTATTGAGGTGGAAGTGAAGCCAGCACATGATGTACCAGATAGTCATCTGGTAACTCAACTTTAAGTGCCTTCAGCTTCTCAGCTAGGTTGATGATCTCATGGACATACTCCCGTATGTCGCTCTCCCCTCTGTACTTTATGGTCGAAAATTTGTGAATAGTATCGCTAATTTCGGCCTTCTCTGTATGGGTATAGCGACGAGCCAAGATCTCTAGGATCTCGCTAGCACTAGCTTCCTTATCTAGTATGCTCCACATGGACATAGGGACAATACTGAGTATGACCAAATGGCAAGCTCTGTTCGATTGCTGTCAGTCCTCGAAAGCCTGGAGTTCCTTATCAGAACTTTCGAGGTCTGGTTCCTCAGGGCAATCCTTATAGAGTGCCAGATCCTTATTCATACAGCACAGTGTTGTCTCTACCTTTCTCTTCCATAACTTGAAGTTACTGGAAGACAACAGTGGTACACTGTTCAAATTGGCAGATACCGAGCTTGCTGAGTTCATATCCGAAAGAACACAACATTTAATCAGCTCACTTTAGTGAAAATATGAAAGTAATAAACTTAATGAATAACACATTGACTAAATCAAAAGATTAATTATATGACATTGTGCTTAGTCTTTGGACTAAAAACACAACTCACAGTTAATTAACCTGTCATAGTGTGAATTTTATAGCTTGATTTTGCCAAATATTTGAATTTTATAGCTTGATTTTGCCAAATATTTAACCTTCCTTTTGGCTGATCAAATACTCACAACAAATCTCTTGATGGCTATAAAACTTACAATTTATCACTATCGTATGTATAATTTCTGCCAAACAGTCATCTTCCTTTGGGCCGACAACTATCCGCATGAAATTATAAATACCACACTTGAAATATCCAACCCGGTAATGTCCGTGGCAGAGGTCACTTTTGTGACTTTACTACTTCCATTAATTGAGTAAGACAAACAAGTTAAGCTTAAAAGCTTCCTTAGTGTTATTCTGCTTTCTTTTATAAATCAATTATTTGAACCCGACAAACATGTTAAGCCTTATGATGTTCATGTTCAAATAATCAAAACAACTTTAAATCCGACAACTCGAACCAGTACTGAGAATCGCAAAAGTAATTAAACTTTTGCACTGCAATTAAATTAATTTGGCAAATCCCAAATTAATTGTGCAAATTCTGATCAATTAATCCATTGGCAAATTCAATTGCAATCCGGAATCACTAATTTAAAACAAGCATAAGCACTAAATTACTGCAATTAAATTGCATATGCACTTTACAATAAACATGCATTAAATCTTGTAATTCATGCAGTAGGTAGGCAAAGGAGAAATGGCTAGAGTACAAATGGGCCAAAACAAAACCAACTCCTTCCCTCCCTTTATTTTCCTGATGGGCCAGGAGTTAAATTCGGCCCACTACCCAAGACCAAATCAACTCTGTCTTCAACCTCCAGCACCGATGCAACCACCGGCACGCCCAGCAGTCCGCAACCGGACATGCAACCCAAAACCCTGAATCACTCCCGGGAATTATCAAGCCCGGAATCGAAAAACCCGGAATCAAATCAAGCAAGCAATTAAACAATCAATCAATTAATTTGATTCCGGAATCATGAAGCTTGATATTCAATTCCAAAATAATTAATCAACCAAAATTAATTGAATTTCAAGGAACTCAATTAAGCAACAGCAAGGAATTGCAATCAAGCAACATCCAGAAATAATTAATCCATCATTATCAAACGGGATTTAGTCAGCCAAATAAGCCAACCAATTAAATCAATTCCATCATGTATGCGCAGAGGATCAAATAATCCAATTAAATAATCAATTAATCAATTCCCACAATTAGTTAGTGTAATAAAACGGGATTGGTAATTAATCAATTCCCATTGATTAATTAATTCCCATTGAAATCAAACGGGATTCAATCCCTTCAATTCTCAAATTAATTAAATTGATCAATTCCCATAAACGGCACCAGCAACAATTAATTCATGATTAATTAAATTGAAAAAAGCACCAGCAAACGGAATTTCAATCCAAACGGGATTCTTAATTAATTGCAATTCCGATTGCAATTCCAATTGCAATCCCTCACAAAAGGGATTCTTAATAAAATTGCAATTCCAATCGCAATTCCGATTGTAGCAATTTCAATTTCATAAACCCTAATAATCAAATTCCCAAAATTTTCAATTGATTTCAAAATTGCTTGATGAAATCAATTAATCATGCATCATAAATTTGCAATCCATGCATAATCTAAATTGATTGGCTCCGCTATCACTTGTTAGAACCAAAGGATCTTCACTGCTATTCTTAACCTTATGAACAACATTGTAGGAACAAATCAAATCGATTAATACATGAATCATAACAAAATACGGAAGCGTACCTGATGATGATGCCATGATCTTGAAGAAATCCGGGAACAAAGGTCTTCTGGTGGATTGTTGCCTTAGGGCCGAATGGGGAGCCGTCATTCTCTGTTTTCAACGTACGTTTGTTTTCTAAGAAAAACCCTTATGTTGTAACAGAAGAACTTTAACTTAAATAGGCAACTTCTACCAGGGACCATATCCCAATTATTTAATTTATATTAATTACTAATTGACCCATCAACAATTAGTAATTAATCCGGGATTCTACACAAATACTGAATGTGCCCCCACATTGTATTAATTAGACGATTGGACCCTTTAATTTTAATAGATCATCAATTTGGTCCAATTAACTTAATGTTAACAATATATTATATGACGGTACACACATAACATATGCGTCCATATGTTCCAACGTGTACGAACGGTACTGACGCATTAGTCCTGTTGTCCAAATCCCAACAGTGGTATGATTCATTTCAAATTCATCAAAAGATGCATAATTGCAAAGTGTACTAAGTATTTAAGATGAATGTCATGCAGTGAATAGGAACAGAAGATTCCAGGTAAAGAGTAGTAACTAAGAATGCTATGAACTGACACACAAGGTGCCAAAACGTATAACTAGCATCTATGAATCTTTATGATAGAATGAGATGACAGGGACAGGCTCAATCACATGCTGAATGCATATTACTTTTGGTGGTTAATTATGGTGAACGAGAAACATCAAGTTCGCAATCTTTAAATCGTCTAAGAGTCTGAAAGCAGCAGGGACAAAGATATAGAAGTAAGCGGCATTTTTAAGCTCTAAAATTTCTTCCTTTTTACTTATTTCTTTCTTTTTCTACCATCACTTTTATTTTCATATGAGGAATTTTAATAAAATTCTAATTTTTTTTTTCTTTCCCTCATCCCATACTAACTGTACACACATTTTTTCCTAAAATAAGAGAAAATTACACGTGTCAAATTACAAATGTTGAATGTAGAATAAAAGTGGTTCTTCTTCTCGTGATTCCTCTGATTAATGAATCAGTCTTCACTCCGGATTTAGATTTTGAACTTGAGTTGAATGGTTGACGGATTGACCTTGAATCAGCTTGTGACTTCTGCTT
This sequence comes from Viola odorata, assembly GCA_963691705.1. Classification (NCBI taxonomy): domain Eukaryota; kingdom Viridiplantae; phylum Streptophyta; class Magnoliopsida; order Malpighiales; family Violaceae; genus Viola; species Viola odorata. The sequence goes on along the minus strand of OY829545.1, from coordinate 54,878,466 downwards.
GATTTGATTTGAGAAGAAACCGGCCTTGAATCAACTTGTGGCTTCTTCTTGATTTGATTTGATGTTGTTGAGAGAGAACCGGCCTTAAATCAGCTTATGGCTTCTCCTTGGTGGTTGAGAGAGAACCGTACTTGAATCAGCTTGTGGCTTCTCCTTCTTTCTTGAAGACGATCTGCTTCAGTTCTTGATCTTCGCAGCACTTCTTCTCTCCAAGAAAATCTCCCCCCTTTCTCCTTCTAAGGAGGCCTCTATTTATAGGCTCATAAGAGCGAAGAAAGATGACATGTGTCTTCATCTCATTGGTCTAATGTGTAACCACCATTATTAATTAATTTGCACATTAATTAATAATTACATATTAATTAATTTGACATTTAATCAAATTAATAAAATATTAGATGAATTTTATTCCCTCCAAATATGAGCTTGCTGGTGAGTTTCGACCAAATAAGCTTCATGAATTTCGGTGAATGGCCTTCGTGACTTTTTTTAGAAACTGGGCCGAATATTTTAAGACGAGCCGAAATTTTGGTGTCTACACTAACATAGAAAGAAGAATGATGCTAGAGGTATCCTATTATAGGACAATGATTTTCCTACACCATCTGGTGGCAGCCAAATGTTGCTCTTTCATTTTGAAGAGCATTCTTCACCGTTGGATGGGAAATTTTTAGTCAACTCTCAGAATCGGGTCAAAACCCACCCATTTATTAAATGAGATAAAAATATCGATCTAATCTCACCCATCTAATAGTCGGGCCTGTGTCTAGACTCGCATGTTCGATAATCATGATTACCGCTACTAATCGTTTCATTATATGATTTGTTATCTCTCAATATTTTAATATTATTTCTGAAAAAGTAATTGATATTGGGTCCCACTAGTCAGATTTTTCTGACTTCTTATCTTTTTAATATCTAAAAAATTAGTTTTATTAATTAATTATTATCTAAAATAAACTTAATCCTCTACAACTTTTTCTTTTTCCCTTTCCTTCCCTTTCTTTTCTTTTCTTTTTTTCCTTCTTCTTCATCACTGCCCACTAACAACCTAAGGGTTCTTATCTCAAAAAAACACACGTTTCAAAAAGTAAAAACAATATCACCTGAAAAAAATTTCACCTCAAAACAATATCATCGTTTACTTTTCAAAAATACTTCATTTCCAGATCTGAAAAAATTATCAAAAGAAATGGACAAATCTGCAACATCAAAGGCAACCAAAGGCGCTGGAGGAAGAAGCGGTGACAAGCGCAAAAAGTCTTTTTCCAAATCTGTAAAAGTCTGTCTCTAATTCCCTGTCGATTGTATTGCTCATTTCTGTAAGAATTTATTCAGATGGGTCTATATTTTTTTGTTTGACTTTGATGATTGGAATAGAAGATTGTCTAACATGGAGAAGATTGCAGATTTGGGGAAGGTGAAGGAAAAGTGTTTGTTTTAATTAGTATTTTCTTTTCAACATTGTTGGTTGCAAACTCGTGTCAAAATAAAATTTATTTTATACTAGATGTTAAGGTAAAATGATGGGTTCATCAATGGATGAAAAGCAACGGAGAGAAAATTTTGAATCGGATCTGAAGCAATTTTATGTTTAAGCTTTCTTTTTAGTTGGTTAATTAATTAAATTTCAAAATAGACCATAAATGATAAAAAAGGAAAAAAATTAAAGTAAACAAGTGATGGAAAGAGGATGGAGGAGATGAAATTGAAAGAGATTATTGTTTTTCACGCGGAAGGAGTATTGGAAAAAAGTGATGTTTTACTTTTATTTTTTGAAATAATTAATAGTTTTTGTGTCTTTTGGTAAAGGGGAAATAGTTTTTACCACCCCTGAACTATCGGCGAAAATCACAAACTTCCCCTGAACTTCATTTTTTAAAGTCCGCCACCCCTGAACTATTGTTTTCGAGCAAAAGGACCCTCTCCGTTAAATCTAACAGGTTACCTGCTACAGTAGGTTTTTTTTTTTTACCTATTATAGTAGGTAATAGGGGTGTACACGGTCCGGTTCGGGCCGATTCTTGGGCTAGAACCCGACCGAACCGGAATTACCGGTTCTGGGCCAGGACAGAACTGGACCGGACCGGTTCTGAATTTTCCGGGTCGGACCAGGCCGGTTCTGGTTCTAACCCGAATTTTTTTTTTTTTTTTTTTTTTGTATTTATGAGGAGGAGTTAAGTTTAGAAGGAAAAAAGAAAGTGAGAGCCAAGAGGATTTGAACCTCTACCCTTTAATATGGTAGGTGAGGTGTTAACCATTAAACCAAATGGAAATTTTGATATCATTGTGCATATATATATTCTATCTTTCCATTTCCTATTTCTAATCCTAAAAAGGATATCTTTCTTTTATATAATTCCATCTTCCTTTTACTTACTACTATACCATGTTTTTCTATTTCCTGAAAAATCTGTTTCAAATGTTCTTCATGTTCTTTAATAGTATTACTTGCTACTAAGATATCGTCTATGTAAACTAAACAGAACTCATATTTTAAGAATATTGAGTCCATGAATCTTTGGAAAACTGCTGGTGCATTTTTTAATCCAAAAGAAAGAACATTCCATTCTGAACATGTAAATGCAGTCCACTGTTTGAACCATTCTTCTAATTTTAGCTGATTATATCCTGACTTTAGGTCAAATTTACTAAAGATCTTTTTATTCTGTATTAATCCTATTAAACTGTCTTTATTAGGAATATTATATGCATCATCTATAGTATTATCATTCAATCTTTTGTAATTGCAAACTATTCTAGCTTTTCCTCTTTTAATTTCACTATGATTTCTAACTATAAATGTTGCTGATCTATGTGGACTAATAGATCTTTTAATTAATCCCTGATTTAACATTTCAGGAATTTGTTTTCTAAATTCTTCTTTATCTAAAGGGCTATAATCTATATTTACTGTTACTATTCTTATATCAGGATTTTTAATCTGCATTTTAACTTCATAGTTTACTTTACTCTTAGTAATGTCTTCACTTATTAATCCTATTTTTTCTAATTTTTGTATAATGGGATAATTTTTACTATTTTTGATATCTGGTCCTTTTTCTAATTCTAAAGCTAATTCTTTTCCTAGCATAGTATATGTTTCATTTTCTATATATTCTGTTCTTTTTATATTTGGTTTTAAAAATTCTAAGGTGGGTTGTCCACCACGCTTCTTTGCCAACTCTGCTGTTTGTATATATTTATTTGTTGGAAATGTATAGACATTTTTGCTAATTGTTATGCTATTTCTAGCTATAGTAATACTACCATTTAGACTACATATAAAATTTAATCCTAATAAAAAATCATTACTCTTTGTTTGTTCAGGTGCTATGTTAATCTGTGGAATGTTATATTTAACACTGTAATTTTTTGCAAAATCTATAAACTGTATTCCTAAGGCTTCTACATGATGTGTGATTACCATAGTTCTTTGTTCTGCTGTTTTTGTAATAACCTTGTATTTTAATTTTTTATGATATTTTATTGGTATTAAACTGTGTCCTACCATGCTTTTTGAACTCGCAGTATCTAAAATAGCATTTAGTTCTACAAAGGTATTAGTATCTAACCATAGTCTACATTTTAGGGTTATTAGACTTGCTATACATTTACTAATTGTAAAGGCTGATTCTTCTTGAATTTGTTCTGTGAGATAACTAGATTCTACTTGTTTCTTTTTCTCATTTTGGTCTTCAAGTTCTTTTATCCTATGTTTTAAGAGTTCTATTTCTACATCATGTCTTTTAATTTGTTCTCTAAGTGTTTCGTCTATTATATCTTTACGATTATTTTCTATGGCTTTTCCTGATATGTCTGTTTCTATTTGGAATAATTTTCTAATACACATAAAACATATTTCTTTAAAACAATTGTTACATTGGTATCTTCTGTCTATAGCTGGATATAACCTACAGTTATAGCAACTTATATGGTTATTTCCTCTGTTTCTAATCCACTCATGTAAACATTCTATATTTTGTTCTTCATTCATGTAGGTATAAGTAATTTTAGTACTACTTTCTGGTTCATTTTCTGATACTATACTGTATACTGATTCGTTATCTGAATCTGTTTTTATATTTTCTATTTCATACTCTCCTAACTGTTCTACCAAATTTGTCCTATCTGTATTTTTTTGTTTATTTGGACATCTATTTGCTAAATGGTCTGGATCTCCACAAATAAAACACGTACATTTTCTGTCTCTAGGTTTTTTAACATATCTATTTTTATTCTTCCATGGTTTGTCTTTCCTATAGGATGTACTTTTTCTAAGGAATTTTTTCTTTTTATCATAATATCCATATGCTTGTGGTGTGTAAATTGTTGTTTTACAAAACACCCAAGCTTGACGCTTAATCTGTTCTTGCATTGTAGCATCTTTACACTTATCTTCTAATTTTTTAAACACATAAATAATTCTAGGTCCTATTCCTAGATCTATTATATGACCACAGTCTCTGTTCCATTCTTCGTGCATTAGTCTGCCTAAGTCTCCTGGGAGCTTGATGAAATATTTATTACATAAATCATCGTCCATAGCTTTTCCTGTTTGAGCTAATAGTCTAGCAAAATCTGAGCTAAATTCTTTTATATATTTAAAATCTGTAATACTAAGTTGTTCTAAATTTCTTACTGTCGTATCTTGTATAAATGTATTTTCTTTAGCAGGGTCTACTCCTAACAGTAGAATTCTAATTTGGCTTGTAAAATTATATGGGTTATCTCCTAAGGATTTAATAGTATTTATTGCTTCTGGGTCTTTTAATTTTTTACTTTGCCAAATTCCAAATGCTGTTGGTCCTAAGGTTGTTTCTAAATAGGAAAACATGTCTATATCGTCTCGTTTATTGGTTTCCCAATTTCTAACAACTGTTTGTTCCCATATTAATATTTCATCTGGCCATAACTGAGGACTCTGTTGTTCTATTACTAACATATTCGAACTGTAAAGTTTTCCTATTGGCATTCTTGCCCCTCTACCTTTTATATGTGATTCCCCTTGGTATACTGCAGTAGCAGGCGTCCAAGGTTCTCTACCTAACATTTCTGTGCCTGATGTTCCTGGTGTTACGAACTCAGGTTTGGGTCTTTTGACTCCTCTAGGATCTATATTTTGATCCATATAACTTACTTCTGGTTTATAAAAATCACTAATTACAATTTTCCCATTAATTATATCTGTTACTAATGGTAAGTTAAAAACTTCGTTTAATTTGTTGTATGCTTCTTCATATTCTAATCCTAATTCTGTCATACATTCTATTAACATATCATCTACTTGTTCTTGTATGTTAATTTCTGTAAACTTCCTGTTTACTATTTGATCAAACGTCTTATGGACTTCTTCTGTTTTGAAACCAGCTATTTCTTCTTCTTCTTCTTTGGTTTCTTCATCTAATTCTTCGTATAGACCGTATCCTATAAAATCTTCTATGTTCTCATCATCTGTGTAGTTTTCTATAATTTCCTCCATATTTTCATTATCTGTATCATATATAGGTTCTCCTAATTCTTCATTCATCATACTGATCTCTTGATCACTATCGTCTTCTTTAATAGGTTCTTTCTCTGTATAATTATTAAATCTCATACTAAAGTTACCATCTTTATCTTCATATATTACACTTTTTTCTGGTACTAAATTTTTTTCTGTAGTGTCTGTAAATTCCTTTAGTGGCCATTCTAATCCTGCTAGTTCTTCTGGATCTATCTTAACTGGGTCTATCATTCTTATTCCATGGCTTGCTAAGTTTTCTACGATACCTTTTATGTTGACTTTAAAATTCATACCTGATCTGTTACTAGCTTTCCCTAAAATTCCTATGCTGACTACTAAATTATTTCCTTTATAATCTTCGTAACCTTTTGTTGCTAATCCTATTTTTAAATTCTTTAAATCTCTAATATCTTTTAATATTGCTGGTGAACAATAAAATAGTGCACAATTTTGACTAAGATCTACTTCCATTCCTGCTATGATTGCTTTTTTGACATCTGTTGTCCAGGATTTATCCATAATTAAAACTAAAACTTTAGTTCCTAATTCTTTTCTACCTAATCCTTTTATTCCTATTACTACTAACCCAACATGTGCAAACACTTTTCCTGTTTTCTTAATTTTATTTATCATTTCTGGAGTAAATAGATCTATAGTTTCTGGGGTGTCTACAACTCTAAGGCTTTCTTCTCTATTACTTCTAATTAATACTGTGTTTATGTTTAGGGGACCTACTCTGTATAGAGTTCTTGGGTTTAATGCATCTAATTGTTCATTATTGTATATTTCTAGGCTTCTTTCTACATCTATTTCTTCTTCTAATTGAACTACTGTTTGTGAACTGTTACTTCCTGATCCTCTACTAAATACTCTTCCTAAAAATGAGTCATTATTAACTTCTTCTCTAGATGACACACTTCTACGGGATTCTTGTAGTGTTCTACTAGGTCCACTGAAAGGTGTAAAATTATTCATTTTCTAGGTAGCCAATGATTATATTTTGTTGGTTTAATACTTATTTTATGATTATTATCTAATTTTAATCTTTCTAAGGCTTTTGTTAATCCTGAAATTTCTTGTAATTCTTCTATTGGTTTTTTATCTGTACCCTTAATTTTCTTAAATTCTGTGATAATATGCTCGTTTTGACTCTTAATATAATCTAAATTTTCAAATATGCCTTTTATAAGACGACTATTTTCTGTTACTGATCCTGTTATACTATCAATCTGTTTACTAACGCTGTCTTTTTCCACTTCTAGGTGATTACCTAGACTTATAATTAGATCTGTTAATCCGTTTAGATGAGCGTTTTGACTATGAAGTTTATGTTCTAAATTTTTATCTAGTCTACAAATTATTTCACTCGTTTCTGTTGGTATTTTATATTTTTCTTTTGGAGTTTCTAGATCCAAGTACTCATTGCGTTTAAACTTTTGATTCGCAATTTTTTTTTTTTTTTTAAGATCAAACAAGTTTTTTGAAAGATTTTTCAATTTATAAGAAAAGTTTCCAGTTTTATAGCTTTAGTTCCCTATGAAAGATTAAGCCCAAATAAATAATTTAAAGACAAATCATAACATAATAACTTGAGAAGTATAAACAAAATTTGGAATCAGAACTTTAACATGTTCTTTAGAAATTGACTCACCCTAGCGGGTTCGTGGCTAAAGCAGGTTTTACTCCTTGTCTGGATACCCTTTCCACGCCTGTCTCGGTCTTTTGTCAGATTGCCAAAGAGGAACGTCTGAGCTCCGCTACCAATAAAAACAAAGGGGCCGGATAAACAAAGCTGGTGTTGAAGATATACAGTCTCCAACAGTCACCGGTTTGACACTTTTTTTTTTTTTTTTTTAATGTATGGGCTACTGTTTTAGTGCTTGGGAACTAAGGGGCTATGAAGGCTGGAAACTAGAGAGAGAATTTAGTGAGACATAGAGAATTTTAGAGAATGCTTCGTATATTGATTTTTTCGTCGTGTTTACAAATAAAGGGAGAGTTCCCTTATATAGAGACAACTTAAAGGAAAAGGCCAAAACAGGTGGCCGACAAGAAATAAAGCTAAAGAAAAAGAATCTTAAAAGCAACGGTCCTAATTTAAAGTAGAAAAGGTAATTACAATAATTACATCCTGCCAAAAGACAGGCGGCTCGTGGACAGCTGTTCTAGACAGTTGTTTCTGTAGTCGTCATTGCTGACGTCTGTCGATGGACAGCTGTGTTTGTAGATGTCATGGATGACGTCCGTTGATTGTCTTCTTAGAGATCCCTATGTGTTTCTGGAATATTGACTTCGTCTTTGTCTTCTTCTACGTCTGTCATTGCGTCGTCTTGGAGATCTGCTATTAGGTTTACTATGTGTTCTTCATTTAGCAAACGTCCATCTCCTGAGTGTGGCAAGAACATCCTCCACTCCCTAGTGCTGTAGATTTGAATGAAATATCCTTCTCCCAAGAGATGATACTCCATCCACTTTTCTGGTGTGTATAGGACACAAGGATCCTGAGCAGCTCTGTAAATTTCCAAGTTATCTAATTCTTGAAAATCATAGGGAGATAATGAAATCCCCATATGGATATCGTGAAGACTTTCTTCTTCCCTGTCTGCTGAGAAAATGAAGACCCTCTTCTTTGCAGGAATGATTTCAAAGCCTCTAGCCACAGGAAGTGTAGAGTCAATGAAACATTCTAATTTCTTTCTGATTGCCATGTTTCCTGCAATAAGAAAGAACTTTTCTCCAAACTCTTCTAAGTATCTGTCAATGTGTCCTTCTTCTTCTAGTCTGAATGTGATTTTGTCCATCATTCCCATGTGGAAAAAGGAAAGGATTTTCTGAAAAGGCATGTCTGTGATATTGAGGTCTACTTGTATTTTGAAGAGACCTGTTGTTCCTGTTCCTCCTATATGTCGTGCAATCTTTCCTGCAAGTCTGCAATAAGGCTTCTGTACTACCTTAACTCCTTTGAACTTCCAATCTTTTTCATCGAAATATATTCTGACTAGATTTTTCTGTGCATTAATCAGATCTTCTAAGTGTCTACTTTCTGTTTTCTGTTTAATAATCTCTTCTCCCTCAGGCCATTGATCTATCAAAGGCTTTAGGGTGAATTGAGCTGGCATGTCTAATAACCTGGCTCGAAGTTGTAGAAAACTTCTGTTTTTTAGCTTATTATCCTTTATGAACTGATCTAGCTGTTGTAGTTTGGTATTTAAAATACCCACTGTAGTGTTATTCTGTTGAATTTTTCTCTCTGCCTCATTCTTTTTCTGTTCAATGAAGGCTATTTGATTAGTCGTCTGCTGTTGGAGTTGTGCTATTTGTTCTTCTAGTTTTCTGTTTTTGTCTTCTAGTCTAGCTATGAGCTGACTAGGATTTTCTTGGGCTACTTCTGCATATGGTCTGACTGTTTCGGGCTCAATATAGAAGTTTGGGCCTAATTGGGCCCTTGCTTCTTCTAAAGCCTCGGCAAAACTGTGATAGCCCACAAAAATGGGATTTTGACACATAATAAAAATTTTGACTATGTTAAAACTGTGAAAAACTCCTGTTTTTAATCCCCTGTATATCACGTAATGTGAAAAAGATTTTCTCTGTATTTTGGGATTTTTCTCTGAAAAGTACATGCTTAGCGCATTCAAGCATTGTACCTTAAACTGTGTTGCTGTTGGAACTGTCTGTATATGCCAGATATTATCTAGCAAGCACTGTTGTTCTCTGTCAATGTTTAATCCCTCAAAGGGTTTAAACTTTCTATTTCCTCCTTCTGGAAATTCTGTGAGATACATGGTTCCAAATCTAATCTCCTTCTGTGCTCCCCTTATCTGAAAGGTTTTGTTTGTCTGTGATGATGAAGTCTGTATTTCTGAGGACGATGATCCTCTTTCTGTAATTGTGACTGGCATGGCTAAATTGTTTCTGTACATAATGGTTCTGTCTGTCAGAGATTTTGCTTCCTCTGATTTCTGTTCTGTCTTATCCTTGGGTTTTATAACCCTTTTCTTCATTTTTGCCTGTATCATTTAAAAAACTTTTTAATATTTCTAGATAATAAATCTGCTAAGCTGTTATTTTTCCCTTTTATATGTTCAAAGCAAATTTCATATCCATTTCCCTGTATTAAATTCTGTAAGTTAACCCATCGGGTTCTATTTATCTTTTTGCTATTCTCATTTTTTAGAAATTTTACTATTGCTTCACAATCTGTTCTTACTGTAAACTCATTCTGTAGATATATCTTGAATTTATCTAGTGCATTTATTAATGCTTGTATTTCAAAATCTAAACTAGTCCAATTTTGTCCTGTTTTGAAATTGCCACTTGCGTAAGCAGCAATTCTTTCTGTATCTTTATCTGAATATTTGTTGGGTTTGCAGATCATGACTGCTCCCCATCCCTCTTTGCTACCATCACATTCTATAATGATATAATCTGTTGTTAACGGTAGCTCTAATGGCTTAATTTTTCTGACTTGTTCTTTTATCTTTTTTACTAATTCTAAGTCTTCTTTGTTAAAGTTTCTTTGACCATTTTTTGTTGTTTTACTGTATAATGGCCCTACTAATTTACTTAAGTTAGGAATAAATTTTCTGGCATAATTTAGTATTCCTAAAAAGGCTTGTATTTGTTTTAATCCTTCTAATTTATCTGGAAAATTTAATATTTTTTCAGCTATGTGTGGTTGTAATTCTATCTTTCCATTTCCTATTTCTAATCCTAAAAAGGATATCTTTCTTTTATATAATTCCATCTTCCTTTTACTTACTACTATACCATGTTTTTCTATTTCCTGAAAAATCTGTTTCAAATGTTCTTCATGTTCTTTAATAGTATTACTTGCTACTAAGATATCGTCTATGTAAACTAAACAGAACTCATATTTTAAGAATATTGAGTCCATGAATCTTTGGAAAACTGCTGGTGCATTTTTTAATCCAAAAGAAAGAACATTCCATTCAAAATGTCCTTTTGAACATGTAAATGCAGTCCACTGTTTGAACCATTCTTCTAATTTTAGCTGATTATATCCTGACTTTAGGTCAAATTTACTAAAGATCTTTTTATTCTGTATTAATCCTATTAAACTGTCTTTATTAGGAATATTATATGCATCATCTATAGTATTATCATTCAATCTTTTGTAATTATAAACTATTCTAGCTTTTCCTCTTTTAATTTCACTATGATTTCTAACTATAAATGTTGCTGATCTATGTGGACTAATAAATCTTTTAATTAATCCCTGATTTAACATTTCAGGAATTTGTTTTCTAAATTCTTTTTTATCTAAAGGGCTATAATCTATATTTGCTGTTACTATTCTTATATCAGGATTTTTAATCTGCATTTTAACTTCATAGTTTACTTTACTCTTAGTAATGTCTTCACTTATTAATCCTATTTTTTCTAATTTTTGTATAATGGGATAATTTTTACTATTTTTGATATCTGGTCCTTTTTCTAATTCTAAAGCTAATTCTTTTCCTAGCATAGTATATGTTTCATTTTCTATATATTCTGTTCTTTTTATATCTGGTTTTAAAAATTCTAAGGTGGGTTGTCTAACAGATTGTGAAGCAATAGTAAAATTTCTATATATATATATATATATATATATATATATATATGCACAATGATATCAAAATTTCCATTTCCGGTTCTATCGGTTCCCGGATTTTAAAGGTTGGAGAACTGAAACCTTAATTATTTATTGATAATAATTAATAGCTATATTATTAATAATTAATGGTCTTATTTTATACATATTAACTATATAAATGGCTATTACAATTTACAACTATATATTACTAGTATGTGTCATCTTAACTATATAAATGGCTATTAATTTTTTTTTTCTTAGGTAATATAACATCCTAAAATTCTGTATTTAAAGTAACAAATAAAAAGAAAAAAATGAGGACTTTTAATTGAGTTTAAAAGAAAAAAAGAAAAAATGCATAATACATTAGTAATTTAAACATTAATACAATTTAAATTAAAAGCATAAAACTCTAAACAATTAGTCAATTTTAATTTTAAGACAATTGATAATAATGCCTAAACTATATTATTAATAATTAATGGTCTTACTTTATACACATTAACTATATAAATGGCTATTACAATTTACAATAATATATTACTAGTATGTGTCATCTTAACTATATAAATGGCTATTAAAAATTTATTTCTTAGTTCATATAACATCCTTAATACAATTTTGTATTTAAAATAACAAATAAAAAGAAAAAAATGAGGATTTTTAATTGAGTTTACAATTATATTACTAGAAAAAATATATACATACATGAGAAATTTTAATATAATTTAGAAGGAAAAAAGAAAGAGAATGAGTTAAGTTTAGAAAAAAAAAAAAAAGTGGGAGCTAAGAGGATTTGAACCTCTCCCCCTTAATACAAAAGGTGATGAGTTAACCATTGAACCAAATGGAAACTTTGATATTATTATACATATATATACTTCCGGTTCTACCGGTTCTCCGGGTCGGTTCCCGGATTTAGAGGGATGGAGAACCGGACGGAACTGGAAGTTCCGATCCAGGTCACAAAAAAAAAAAACCCCAGGTCGGTCCGGTTCGGGTCAAAAAAAGGCCGGTTCTTGTACAGCCCTAGCAGGTAATTATATTTTACATAATATCATTAATTTTAAAAAATTCCAAAAAATAAATTAATCTAAAAATTCCAAAAAAAATGTAAAAATTCCAAAAAAATTTGTAAAAATTCTAAAAAATATTAATTAATGTAAAAATTCAAAAAATAATTAAAATTCCAAAAAAATGTAATAATTCAAAAAAAATGTATAAATTAAAAAGAAATGTAATAATTCCAAAAAAAATGTATAAATTCCAAAACAAATATAAAAATTCCAAAACAAATGAAATAAATTCAAAAAAAAATTGTAAAATGTCTTAAAAAATTGTAAAATTAAAAAAAAAGTAATAATTCTAAAAATAATTAATAATTCTAAAATAATTTAATTATTCCAAAAATGTAATAATTCTCAAAAAAATTTAATAATTCCAAAAATAATTTAATTGATCTAAAAATTCATAAAAAATGTAATAATTCCAAGAAAAGGTAATAATTCCAAAAAAAATGTAAAATTTCCAAAACAAATGTAAAAATTAACAAAAAAAATAGTAAAAATTCCAAAAAAAAGTAATTAATCTAAAAATTCAGATTAAATGTAAAAATCCCAAAAATAATTTAATTAATCTAAAAATTCAAAAAAAATGTAATAATTCGAAAAAATCCAGAAATAATTCAATTAATCTAAAAATCCAAAAATCGTTAAGATCCAAAAAAATTGATAATTCCAACAAAAATGTAAAAATTCCCAAAAAATGTAAAAATTAGCAAAACTCTTTAAAAAATGTAAAAAATCCATTTTTACATTTTTTCTTTTTTCTTGATTTTTAGGTTAAGTAAAAAAATTACATTTTTTGTGAATCTTTACATTACTTTTGAAATTTTTTAGAATTGTTTCTTGATTTTTAGGTTTATTACATTTTTTTGTGAATCTTTACTTTTTATTCGGAATTTTTATTTTTTTTTTGGAATTATTACCTTTTCTTGGAATTATTATATTTTTTTTGAATCTCTAGAATTTTTAGATTAATTAATTTTTTTTGGAATTTTTATAATTTGTTTAGACATTTTATAATTTGTTTTTGAATTTTTGAATTTGTTTTGGAATTTTTACATTTATTTTGGAATTTGTACATTTGTTTTGGAATTATTACCTTTTCCTTGAATTTTTACAATTTTTTTGGAATTATTACATTTTTTATGAATTTTTAGATTAATTAAATTATTTTTGGAATTATTACATTTTTTTCTAAATTTTTAGATTAATTAATTTTTTTTGGAATTTTTACTATTTTTTTGTTAGTTTTTACATTTGTTTTGGAAATTTTACATTTTTTTGGAATTATTACATTTTTTTGGAATTTTTAGATTAATTAATTTTTTAAGACATTTTTTAATTTTGTTTGGAATTTTTACATTTATTTTGGAATTTGTACATTTTTTTGGGATTCTTACATTTTTTTAGAATTTTTACATTAATTAATTTTTTTTAGAATTTTTACAATTTTTACATTTTTTACAATTTTTTTTTGAATTTTTAGATTATTTATTTTTTTTAGATTTTTTAAAATTAATTCTATAATTTAAAATATAATTGCCTGCTATAACTGGTTAAAAAAAAAAACTGTCATCCGTTAGATTTAACAGAAAAAGTTAACGGAATGGGTGTTTTTGCACGAAAACAATAGTTCAGGGGAGGCGGACTTTAAAAAATGAAGTTCAGGGGAAGTTTGTGATTTTTGCCGATAGTTCAGGGGTTGTAAAAACTATTTCCCCTTTGGTAAATCGTTTTAGAATCGAATGAAGAAGTAAAATTTGAACATAAGTGGGTCTTGTTTTAAAAAAATTGGAATTTTAATAATTTATTTTTTTAACTTAAATTTTATTAATTTATTTTTTAAAAATTTATTAAAAGATAATAATTAATTAATAAAACTAATTTTTTAGATATTAAAAAGATAAAAAGTCAGGAAAATCTGACTAGTTGGGCAAGTGTCATTTACTTTTTTAGAAATAATATTAAAATATTGAAGATAACGGCAGTTAGGCTCCGTTATGATAAAATGGACCTCAGACGACTAACGGATATAACGTTTGGGATTGAAATAAACAAAAGTCGTCGTTAGGGATCAACTAAAATAAAAATAATAACATTAGGAGTCGGAGTGCCAAAACCTCCCATTAGTTCTCCATTCCTTTCTCGTGCTAAAACCCTAGCACATTTTACATTTCATAATTAATTGATACCCAAAAATGATGGCTCTCTCTTCTCCATAAGAACCCATCATGAATTGAAATTTGAAACAAAAATCCATTCTATTTACCTTCAAAAACCATCTCAAAACCTATAGTTCCTAACTTTGCAGCCATGTTCTTGAAACGCATCTCTCCCCGTACCCTCTTCTCCCTAACTCTATCTTCATCGTCGTCCCCATACTCTATCTTCATCGCTCAATGCTCTCACTTCTACTCCTTCTTATCTCACTTACTCTCACTCGCACAGTCACCCCGATTCGAGAACACATATTGAATGTTTCTTAGGGTGGTTCTCTTGTGCTTTTAAAATTATGGGGATTAGAAATAGAAATTACATGTAAGGAGTTGGAATTGGTTGTTTAGGTTATACACTCAAATGCTTAACATTGGGTGTATGCCTATGACTTCTCCAAACGTGGTTGACTCAGTGTAATTTCTTAATTTCTAATCCCCATAATAGAGAACCACCTCAAGAAGCGTTCAACCTCCCCCACTTACAACCTAGAATTAATGTCAACAAAACTCAACTCGAGAGCAAATCGTGAGGAATATGAGTCAAATTGATCCCAGTTGAAGAAAGGGCAGCTCAGTCAGCCAATTTCACAATAGCCTAACCTCACAAAAATACTTCACGCAGAATGTTGATGTAAAAAAAAGGAAAATGCCAAAAACGGTACCTGTACGTTGGGCCTTCGACTAATTTGACACCTGTACCTTTTTTTGGTTTTAAAAAGTACTCGCAACTAATTGATCATATTTGGTACCTACGGCCGTTTCCGTCACCAATCTGCCGTTATTTTATCTACGTGGCATGCCACGTCATCCATTTAGGCTGACATCGCTGACATAGCACGCCCTATAGACAGATCTGACCCGAATCGTTGGTGGATGGATCGGGTAGGATTTTCCCATCTAAGTGAAAGGCGCCCGCGTGCTTTGTCTTCATCTAAGGAGTTGAAGACCTGTCTTCATCTAAGGAGTTGAAGACCAGAATAGTACATATTGCGAAACATCATCTCCTCCCATAAACTCACCAGTTAGGATTAGGACCCCTAATAAAATAAACTTACAAAATAAGGGATGCTAATGAACAAAAACAGACAACCCAACTAGTAGTTATGGTGCCATTTACTTGCAAAAATGACCACAACATAGCAGAAATGCATAATTACACAAAAACCATCTTAGTCCTCTGCTCCACTGCTACTACCACCACCATAATCTTTCCCATCTCTTTCAAACCCACCTCCCAATTCACAAACCCTCTCCCAAAACTCCTCCTCAACCGGCACGACCGACAACATAGGCTGCCTGAAAAGAACAAATCCCTTCAACCCATCATCGCCCTTCAACTCCTTCAAATCCAAACACCTCCTCATTTCCCCAACTTGTTTCACATCGACAACAACCCCATCACCGCCTTCCTCCTCATACCACTCTTTCACCACGCTCACTACCCCAACGACCCGTCGTTGCTTTGTCCCGGAGTGGTAGAAAAAACAGAGATCTTTGAGTTTCATAGCCTTCAGATTCTTCTGCGCTTGCTTGTTCTTAACCCCATCCCAATTGCTAATCCCCCCATTCTCCGCTTGATCTTCCCACGACCACTCCCCTGGCTCCGTTTTCAGAAGCCAGCACTGGCGCTGCTTCCCCTTTTTGCCCATTTCTGCACTCGCTTCCAATTGATTACTTCGCTTTCTTTCAGAGGATTTTGGTTTGCCCATTAGGGTTTGGTGATGGTTTATTGGATTGTAATTGTACTTCTTTCTCCCAGAGTGGCTTATGCTATCTGTACCCGATCGATTGGGAGAGCGGCGATTTTAAAGGAAGGAAAGCGTGGATTTTGATGGGGGAATTTAGGGTTAGGTCTGGTTTGAGAGAAGGGAAAGTGTTGGATGAACGAGGGAGATGAAGACAAAGCACGCGGGCGTCTTTCACTTAGATGGGAAAATCCTACCCGACCCACCCACCAACGATTCGGGTCGGATCCGTCTACGGGGCGTACCATGTCAGCGATGTCAGTTTAAATGGATGACGTGGCATGTCACATAGACAAGATAACGGCAGATTGATGACGGAAACAGCCGTAAGTACCAAATGTGATCAATTAGTTGCGTACGAGTACCTTTTAAAACCAAGAAAAGGTACAGGTACCAAATTAGTCGAAGACCCAACGTACAGATACCGTTTTTGGCATTTTCCCTAAAAAAAAATGCTCCTTCAACTTATGGTAGATTTTTTTCACTGGAACATTTTAGTCATTCAAACTCTTTTTTTCCCTTAGATTTTGTCATCAATTAATTTCTGTCTGTTACTTTTTATTAATATAAATTACTCTTTTATTTTTTTTAATTTTTTAAATATAAGTGGTAATAGTCTGATAGTACTAAAGTGGTGTTTGGCATTTAGGTTTGGGTGGGGGAAAGTTGGTTTCCCAAAATCTAAGCCAAACACCTTATAAAATTTGGGCTTTTGGAACCCAGCTTGTTAAAAAGCTACGTTGGGCCAAGCCTAAAATGGGAGCAAAAGCCACTGCTCCATTTTGCTCCAGTGGCCAAAAGTGAGCACGGGAAGCTGGTGTTTGGGTTTGCATATGGACAAAAATATATTGAAACTTCAAATTAATTACAAAAAAACCTAGTATATAAAATACTTTCTTCTCCTCCTCTCCGCGTCATTCTTCTCCCAACCAAACCAAACCCTACAACTTTGCATCTTCCTCCTGCTTGTTTTGCATCGTTACAGAGAAAGAGAGAGAGCCGAGTGAACCACTCTTTGTAGCTTCGTACCAGATCGGCCGATTGAGGTAAGAGATCTCGTTTAACTTCATTACCTGTCTTCTCTTTTTCATTTTCATGCATCCTTTTCGTCTTTTTTTTTATTAATAGTAATCTCCTTATGTCCCCTGCTAAACCCTAATCTGTACCCATCTTCATCCTTCAATGCTAAAAGCAGATCCCATTGCTCATGAAATTCTACTTGTCTTCAATTTTAGAATCTTTTGTTGACTTTATTTTTCTAATCCCACACGGATGGTTGTGTTGTTGTCAAAGAATAAGATCTTGTTGTTTTGTTGTTGTCAAAGAATAATCCCACACGATTTTCATGAGCAATGGGATCTGAAGGCAGTAGATGCCTCTTTGATCAAATCAATTGAAGCGGTTCCTGATTTGAAGACCTATTTGGCTGCTAGGTTCTCTCTCAAGGCAGGAATGAAACCTCATGAGCTTGTCTTTTTAGACGATCTCTATCTGTTATTTTTGGTATTTGGTCGAATCTCGTTTAGTGTGCACTTTTGTTTTTCATTTTGACAATAGACAGCTGCAAGAACCTTGATCATGGGTAATGAATTGTGCAAGGGATTTTCCATTCTCCCAATTTCATATCCCTTTTTGTGTGTGGTTGATTGCTAGTTTATTTTCTATGTGATTACTTCTTGATGTATTAATCCTGATCATCCAATTTTGCTTGCGACCCATCTTTTGAAAACAGCTGTCTTCTTTAATGTATTGTTTGGTCTTTTTGATTTTGTGATTCAGTAGGGAATACCTGTTGATTCTGAATACGTATTGATTCCCATCTGTGGTGCTAGTACTATTGGTCTCATGAATAGGTATGTTGATCTATTTTTGTGGTCTTTGCTCGCTTTCCTTGTGTAGAAGTTTTTTATTCTAAGGTTTAAGCTCTGTGATTTATTGTGTCGCTCCTCTCTGGTCTTATCTTTTATTTCCAGAACCTTATTTTCTGTTTGTCTGGAATGGCTGATCTGGAAATGTCCAGTCGCCTCTTACCATCTTAAATCCATAAACTAATAGTGCGTAAAGGGGTGAAAAATTGTGATCTTTTATGGAAATTGGTGGTAATTTGATTGTGCTAGCTAGCTTGGGTTGGCATTAGGCTAAGACTTGGTTGGATTTTAATTAATTGGATGATTGGTCCAATTAATTAATTAATAGCTCGATCATTAGATACACGACATGATATATTTTTACTGAGTTGTTAGCTTGTTTGTTTGAAAATTTGCAGTAGTTGTTGGTTCTTCGTTTTTTGTAAATGGTGGTATTTATATTGACATTAAATACCTATATTAGAAGAAGAATGTATGGTTGATGTGGTAAACAATTTTGTTGGAATTTTGATAGATACATAGATGATTTTTGCTAGAATGGTCTAGACTTCTACTGTCTTGTTTACCTGCGTATCTGTGAATATGAGAAACATAATTGTTAGATTGATTTGTAGAAGTTGTTTACCTGATGCTCGCGTAGTTGTTTTTTTGCTGTTGTAGTGTGCTGTGTGTGAGTGTTGGTCTGGTTTTTTGTCAACAGCTCCATTTCTGTCTTGTTGCTGCTGTAGTGGATTGAGTGTGTGTTGGTCTGTTGTTTTGTTAGCAGCTCCTTTCTGCCTTGTTGTGACTGCAGCGAGATGTGTGTGTTCTGGTCTGCTGTTTTTCACAGCAGCTCCTTTCCTGTACATGTCATGTTCTTCACGACTCTTCTTTCTTTAATTAATTTTCAGCTTATAAAAAAAAAGTAGTTGCATGCATCAAACATCATGACATAAATACTTGTGTTTGTCGTAGATGACAACCCAAGGGATAGGAAGTAGAGTACCAAAAGCTGTTTGGCACAAGAGTACAGTGCACACGTTCTGTGATATTTGCATTCGAGCTATTGAGAAAATGTTTAGGCCACACACTCATTTCAACAAAGAAGGGTGGGAGTTTGTCGTCACTGAGTTCCGTAAAGAAACCGGATTAAATTATGGGCAAAAACAACTGAAGAACAAATGGGATGCGTTAAAAAAAGATTATAAGTTATGGAAAGATTTGATGCGTAATGAGACGGGGTTAGGATGGGATGCTCATAAAAATACCATTAGTGCGGATGATGCTTGGTGGGAAGAGAAAATCAAGGTCAGTTTATTGTTTTTTCATTTTGTTTGCTTTTATAACATAATCATTGCCTGATAAAATATTTTGGATCTCTTTGATCGTGTAGGTAAACCCTAGTTTTGCAACTTTCAGAATGACTGAAATTGAACCTGAACTTCAAGAGAAGCTAGACTCTATGTTTTCCACCATCATAGCCACGGGACAATTTGCTATATCACCTGGATGTACTGTCAACGTTGCACCTCGGGAGAAGGAAGCTAGTGTTGAAGGTGGTGCTGATTCAACGGAGTGGCATCCATTTGAAGACAATTTGGATGAGATTTTTGAGGGTGGAAGTACTCAACCTGACTTAACAAATCCTAAGAGGAGAAATGTTGAAGTCGAGGACACGTCAAGCATCCCTCGCAAGAAAGGGAAGAGGCAATCAGGGGGGGCATCAATGCTAGCTAGACACATCGAAACATTAGTTGGTGCGGTGGCCTCTAGGAGTTCAACGGTGAACTCTAGAGTAACCGAACCTGAAGTCCCTTCCCTAAGAGCTACGATTGCTGACATCAAAACCATACCAGGGATCGATATCAACAGTGACCTCTTTATGTTTGCGACTGAATTTATGGAACCTAGATCAAAGAGGGAGGTCTATCTTGAGCTTGAATCAGCAGAACACAAGTTAAATTGGCTCAACTATCATTTTATCCGTAAAGGGTAGAATAATAAGAATATGTAGTGAATTTCAGGGCCTTGTATTAATTATTAATGTATGAGATGCTAGTGACTGAGTGAAGGCATATAATGACTGTGGAAGAAGTATAATTAATGTATTTGTGATTAGTGAGTAATATGGCTGGTAGATGCTAAAAATGCAATTGCTGTTTATTTCTAAAATTATCGTCCTTTAGCACTTTTGATGAAATTACTTTATTGCTTGTGTGCATTATGATCCGGTGCAAAGCACTATTAATTAGTAAGTTACTTGAATTACTTTATAGATAAGGACTCCCAATTGGCAGAAGATGAACAACTTGCAAAACCTATGCAAGAAAGCTTGAATGTTGAATCTCCTCCACGATATGGAAGTGGAAATGGAAATGCATATCAAGGAAATGTTTATCATCCCATTCTAGTCCAATTCCCAACGGGTTTCAGGTAGCTTACTTGTTTACCTGCTTCAATTTTGTCTTAAATATGGGCAAGATGCATGCAAACTTAACTAAATAAGGCTTCTATTTCTTGATTAGGATTTGTGCTGGTTGCAACACTGAGATTGGTCATGTGAACTACTATTGTAGCTCATCTTTGAATTTATGGGCCCTTGGTAGAAATTAAATAGCCCATTTTTGCATGTGAACGTATGGGCCATGGTAGAAATTAAATAGCTCATCTTTGTCATTTAAACTAGTCTTGTACAATATAAATGCAAATACGTTCAATCCAAGAGTTAAAACATGAAAAGTAAATGAAATACTGAATCATTGAGGAGGAGCAGCAGGTGAATTTATTGCAAGCCCATATTTTGAATTTATTGCCTAACCACTAAGGTTGTTCCGCAGCCTTGTAACTCAAAACCCAAAACTTCTTTCTTCTTCATCTCTTCATACCCAATAAGGTTGTTCCTTCTCGGCAGCCAAAATCCAACAACTTTAGCAGTCAAGATCCCAAAATCTCATACCTTATTTTCCTGTGAGTATGCTTGCATCCATTCTCTTTCTCAGTTCTTTTTGTTTTTCATATTTCCATCTGTTAATTATTTGTTTACACTATTTATTTATAAATGATAAAAGTTGGATCCATAAATTGTTTATGCTAATTAATTGTTTATACTAATTATTTATAATTAATTAAATTAATTTTCTCGGTTCTTAGAAATAAAATGTTGGTCGTGAATTTGAATATTTGATTATTTATAAATGTGATTTTATAATTGTGATTAAATTATTTATAAATGTGATTTTATATGAATTACTCATAAAAAATTAAATTAAATTAATTTTCTTGGTTCTTAGAAATAAAATGTTGGTCGTGAATTTTGAAGATTTGAATTAATTATATGGAAATTGATATCGAGATTGGTTGTTGCTAATTTAGCTGAGGAGTTCTAATAAATGCATTGTAATTTCCTTCCATAGATGGATGAAGAACGTGATACGTTCGAAGAAAATGACGAAGATGACTTTTGGTATTTAATGTCTGCTACAACTGCAACTGTGTCTACGTATTATTGCACTTATTTGTATAAAGAACCGTGTATGACCTCATACCAAACAGGAATGAAATGGTTAACTGAAGTGTTGTCTGGTAGGGATTTACGGTCTATAAATATGTTCAGGATGGATAAAGATACAATACTAGAACTAGTGAGCACATTACAGTCATCTTTCAAGTTGGAGTCATCACGAAGAATGTCCGCTCTTGAGAAAGTGTGTCTATTTTTATACACTATCTCCTTAGGTGCTTCAAATAGACACGTTTGTGAACGATTTCAACACTCTGGTGAAACTGTTAGTAGAGTTTTTAATGAAGTATTAGATGTTGTGGGGTCGTTATCAGAGCACATCATTCGTCCTGGAGATTTCAGAAGTGTCCCACCTCAAATTTTGAATGATACAAGATACATGCCATATTTTAAGGTATGGTCAAATAATATTTTCATTTTAGTTTGTACTTTTATATATGTTATGCATATTTAATACAACTAAGAATGAATTATAATTTCTTTTAGGATTGTATTGGCGCCATAGACGGAACACATGTATATGCTTGTGTCGCTCCAGAAGATCAAATTAGATACATTGGAAGAAAAGGTCTCCCCACTCAAAATGTCATGGCAGCATGTAGCTTTGATATGCAATTCATTTTTGCCTGCGCAGGATGGGAAGGCACGGCCCATGATACTCGCATTTTTAATTCTGTAGTCAATAATGCAGAATGGAAATTTCCTAAACCACCTCCAGGTTAATGAAATTTCTTTCCTTCCCTAAATTGCTTTCCTTGCTTCATTCCCATTTGTCATGTTTTGATAGTTGAGATAACATTAATCTCTTTATGAAATTAGGTAAGTATTACGTAGTAGATGCTGGATATCCTGACGTTAATGGGTATTTGAAACCTTACAAGAGTACAAGGTATCACTTACCTGATTTTCAACGAGGGCGACCACCTACGGGTCGTAAGGAAATCTTTAATCAGGCACATTCTTCATTACGATCTTGTATAGAACGAAGTTTTGGAGTCTGGAAGAGAAGGTGGAAAATATTACGTGACATGCCTTCCTATCCATTTCCAACGCAAGCAAAAATTGTAATCGCTTCTATGGCTTTGCATAATTTTATACGAAGAAAATCTTTAAATGATCCTGCTTTTACAAGATTGGATGAGAATCCTGATTTTGTGCCAAGTGATATTTTCCAAGATATGGAGGGAGGTTCACAAGATGCGATGCATATGGGTGAAGGAAGTATGCAGAGTCAAGGAAATAATAGTGAAATGTCACCTATGAATGTAGTTCGTAACTCAATAGCTAATAGCTTAATGAGAAATAGGTAATTGTGATTTATTTATGTAAAACTTTAAAATAGTGTTCAATATTTAACTTTTTTTCCTAATACTAATGAACTTTTTATTATTGTTATAAATAAAATGTTAGTTATTTATTTAAAGAAAGAGATTGATTTAAATAATGTAAACAAATAACACCTGAAATGAATGGTACCCTTTATAGTCATTTTACATTCAAACCACAGTTTTAAAAGCACTGTTTTACCAAACACCCTGGTTTCCCACAGCACTTTTAAAATACAGTTACCAAACACCATACTGCTTTTCGCAAAACTGCTTTTCCCACAGCTCCATTTCCCACAGCACGTTTCCAACCAGAACCGGAACGCCAAACAGAGCCTAAGAAAATGATGCCACTACGTCTGTTTCACGCATTCTGTCGTCTCTGGTTTTTGTACAACAATCTAAATCTCAGAAAGAAAAAAAGAGAAAAATAGATTCATTCGTTGAAAAGATTTTTAAAAAAATTAAACGATTTAACATTTTCTTTTCCTTCACTAAAATTAAATATTTTTCAAGAAAACAAAAAGGAGGAATTGTCGAGGTTTTAATAATCACACTAATATCTACAAAAAAAAAGTGTGGAAAAAAAACTTTTATCTACCAAATTACGTTATGTACGCCAATATTGACCTACACAAGGTCTTTCAGGATGAGAATGGCAAAAATCTAGTTCAAGCTTTTTTCTCTTTTAATGGGTTTTTAATCATAAATAAAAATTAAGGAAGAAAAAAAGTTTTCCCTCTTAAAAAAACAATAAAAAAGGACAAACTGGAGGTTTTTTCCTGTGTCACCCCAACAAAATCATTCTTGCATACAAGTGAGGTTGTGATCTCTTTGCCAAGAATCACCAGTGCCTCCCTTGAGAACCACTACCTCTGTTCTTCCCAAAGAAAGTGTTCTTATTCTGGGGTTTCGGTAGCTCATGAATGTCCATCACTCGTATCGTTCTTTGTTTTTTCGCTTCACAGAGCAAAGCATAACACAAACACCACATATCCAAATGTCAGAAAACTTGGTGATCAAACTTGCACTTCATAGCAATTCACAAATGTGGCCAAAAACACAAAAGAACAGAGGTCAAACCATTCTCCGCTTCTTTGTAATTCGCTTGAAGCCTTTTACTGGTCGAGGCCAGCCTTTCGGAATCAAAATTGCTCTCTCTGTGGTTCTCTTTGCTTCTGCAAAACAGCACACATGTAATCCTTGGAATCTGTAGTGCATTCAATTCAAATTCACCCCTTGACGGGCATAGTCTTGTTTGGTCATTTTATGTAAAGCATGTGCCTAGTCACTACCCTGTTTTGTTACACCAAAAATAGCTTTCATTTGCTACGCCTAATACCTGCACATTATGAGGAGCAGATACTGGTGCCGCCCGGAGCTGATCTTTGCAAAGGTTTCGGTGGAGGCTCTTTTCGAGTAACTGGCTTTGGCTTTCGCTCTGGTTCTGGAGTATTCTTGTCTGACCCAGAGCTCCCATCTGTGAGAATAAAAATTAAGACAAGGTGCAAACAAATGGCAATTAGTCAAAAGGCAAAAGAGAAGGGAATAAAGACCAAATCAAACTTTGAATCTGATTCTTCACTCACTGTGTGGATTTGGGGAGTATGCGGAGTCGGGAACCTAGAAAAAATGGCCAAGAATCTTAGAAAGCAATCAAAAGACAAAATGTTGAACTTTCAATAAATTTTTGTACACCAAGGGAAGATTTTTCATCTTCTTTCACCTGGTGAAAACCATTCTGGGGATTTTTTTGCAGTGGTGAGTCCCCATCAGCTGCAGAACCATTACCATAAACAACAAAAATAGGGAAATCGATCAGTTCAAAGCAATCACGTCACTTCAATTAGCAACTTTTCCAGAATAAGAGAAAAGAACAGAAAGGAAACAGGAAAGGTTACTTATAAGTGCAGGAGATGCATGCTCTCCTTGTGGATTCACCCTCACCCATTCATCTACAATTTCCTTCCATTTCCTGGAAACCAAATGATAACTCTAAAGACCCAGTGAGGGTTTTTAGGTAATACGATACCTGGACCACGATGGATACAATCCGAGTCAGTTCTGTTTCGAGTACTTTTGATCCGTGGGTACCTGAAAGGGACGCCAAGGGTAGCCCTCGGCGTATACACTCTGAAGACCAAGTCAGTCGGGAGTCATTACGCATATATAAAATAGTATACAGATAAGCGTACCAGTAGGCGTAGGAAGCCTGAGATAGAGTAGTGATGATGATGAGGGATGATGATGGCAGATCAGTGGAGTAGATGAAGTTGGATCCTCATCCTATGGATTATGGCCATGGTAATGGAGATGATGCTGATATGGAGAGTAGAGATCATGATCCTTTTTTCTCTCCCGAGAGTCCCTCTTTTCTCTTTATAGGAGCTAGATATAAAATATCTATATGTGTAAAATACAAGTATGCCGCTCTGATATTTGTAGGTGGAAGGTACAAGTATGCCCTCCTGGTATCATCATATATTATCATGCCTAACGAAAATCCAGCCCGAGTGTTTACCAAGAGCTCCATTTTTGGTGGAATACGGGAAGATGACATCTGTTTGCTTGATCCAATCACATGTGTGTTTCTATCGCACATGATTTCCATTCGCACTTATTTCCATAATATGCATGCTGTTGGAAACCTCATTCCTAGTAACTGCATGACTTGTGAATTGAATCTGTTTGACTGGAATCCGTTTGACCAACCCGTTTGATCGGAGGCCGTTTGACTGGAATCCATTTGACCGGAAGCCGTTTGACCAACCCGTTTGACCGGAGGCCGTTTGACTGGAAGCCGTTTGACCGGAAGCCATTTGACTGGAAACCGTTTGACCAAGCCGTTTGACCGGAAGCCATTTGACTAGAAATCCGTTAGACCAAGCCAAAAACTTAGCCAAAAAACAGCCCCAAATTTCCCAAAATTAGCCATAACATTTGGCCAAGACAGCCACCAAAATAATCCAAACAAAAATTGGGAAAACAGCCCCAAAATTGACAGAAACATGCAGAGAAACAATCTGCCCAAACCTTAGGCGTCACTTTGAGGCTCAACAACTCCTAGCTAACCTTAAAATCTCACTTACGTTTCTGCATAAGAATTGTAGCCCTTTCAATTATCTTCAAATCGAGCTCTTATACAGAAAATTCTGAGTGCATATAAAAAAGATATGATTTTTTCTCCGAAACTCAATACAACTGCCCAGAAGAAGAAATAATTCAAGTCTGTTAAAGAAGCAGCCAAAAGCATGATAAAGCAATTTACGAGATTGTCAGTGGCCACACAATTGTACCGAATCATTAATTCGTTAAAGTACCCACAACGCACATCCTTAAGCCGTACCACCTTATGCCTCTTGCACGACCGAAATGGGCAAGAAGGAATACCGTTAGCTGACGAGTAGTTCTGAATTTTACGTAACGCGCACCCCTTAAGCCGTACCACCGTATGCTAATGCACGACTGGAATGGGCAAGAAGGAATACTGTTAGCTGCTGAGCAGTTCTGAATTTTACGCAACACGCACCCCTTAAGCCGTACCACCGTATGCCAATGCACGACCGAAATGGGCAAGAAGGAATACCGTTAGCTGATTAATTAGTTCTGAATTTTACGCAACGCGCACCCCTTAAGCCGTACCACCGTATGCCAATGCACAATCGGAATGGGCAAGAAGGAATACCGTTAGCTGATTAATTAGCCACTAAACAAAGTGATTAAATCCAAGAACAACCACCACATCGGACCAGAAAACACATGCATTTTTGGAGAGCGTTCCTCGAAAAGTGAGGGAGGTGAGCTTGGATCTCAGGGTAGACTTACTTAAGAATCCAAACTCTCAACGAGAGCACCAAATGATAACTCTAAAGACCCAGTGAGGGTTTTTAGGTAATACGATACCTGGACCACGATGGGTACAATTCGAGTCAGTTCTGTTCCGAGTACTTTTGATCCGTGGGTACTTGAAAGGGACGCCAGGGGGAGCCCCGGCGTATACACTCCGAAGACCAAGTCAGTCGGGAGTCATTACGCATATATAAAATAGTATACAGATAAGCGTACCAGTAGGCGTAGGAAGCCTGAGATAGAGTAGTGATGATGATGAGGGATGATGATGGCAGATCAGTGGAGTAGATGAAGTTGGATCCTCATCCTATGGATTATGGCCATGGTAATGGAGATGATGCTGATATGGAGAGTAGAGATCATGATCCTTTTTTCTCTCCCGAGAGTCCCTCTTTTCTCTTTATAGGGGGCTAGATATAAAATATCTATGTGTAAAATACAAGTATGCCGCTCTGATATTTGTAGGTGGAAGGTACAAGTATGCGCTCCTGGTATCATCATATATTATCACCAAACAAGAACACAGAGTTGCTCAAACATGTAATCACTGCAAAAAAAAAACAATTGCTACTAGTAGATGAAATTACACCAATCTCCTAACATCACTGGATGAATGCTTTCGCAGCCGGTTCACATGCCTGCCAATATCAGTCTCCTAAAATTCACAAAACAATTCTCATAAGAAAAGAATGAAGAAAGTAAGGGAAAACAATGTGAGAGAGCAACAAAATTTCTCACCTTGAGTGCTTGAAATGTAATATCCATATCAGCCAAAGTTTGAAGCAAATCGACCGCACCCTCTTCAGGCTAAAATCCACCACAAATACCCACCAAGAAGACAAAGGTCAAATCCACTATTCAGAACCCAAAATCCCAATCTGAATAATAATAATTATATCAACAATCCAACACTAAACCAACAAAAACCTGGTCAGGATCTTCAAGCTGTTCCTTGATCTCCAAAATCTTCTTTCTATGTACAATAATATCGTTTTTTTCCAAAAATAATCACGTAAAAAATTGCGTTTAATAAACTAGGTTATTTTGGCACGTAGAGTTGCACGTGCGGAATTTATTTAAAAATATTAAAATATAATATTTATATAAAAAAAATATTTCACACAAATAGTATAATATAATTTTTTTAATAATGTCTCCGAAAATAGGATTAACATAAATTTTTACTATGGTGCTTAAACTAGACGGAAAAAATATATATTAATTCTGAAATAATTAATTTTAAACTCTTAGAATTAAAACAATTTTAACTCAATTAAGTAAATTACTTTTATAAATTAAAATTAAAATATTTAAAATGATGTTTCATATTATTTTTATTTAAGTTCTCCAAATATTATAAATAATTATGTAATTATTTAAAAATAACCACTAATGATTTTTCTTTAAAGATTCAAACTCAATAAAAAATTAAGTTTAATATTTAATTAAAAATTATGATTTAAGTAAATGTACAAACTATTTTTATGTATGAAAAAAAATCACATAATTATCTAAGAAAAAATAATTCCTTATCATTACAAATTTTACGAAATCAAACTTAAGTAATTTAATATTTGTGTATATGTATATTTTTAAGAATAATACGTTATAAAAAGGATTTCAGTTTTTTTTTATTGAAAAATAGTTTATTGAGGCAAGATAATTTCTTGTTTATTTTTTATTTTTAACTAAAAAGAATTATCACTTTCCGCTTTGTTTTTTTTTCTTTTCTCTCTCATATTTTTTTTCTAGTTCTTATTCTGACAATGTAAACACACGAAGTAGAAAATAACAACAACAACAACACTAATAATAATTTAAAAAAATAGTCTAAAAATAATTGTGATTATAATTTAATAAAATGGAGAATTTTGTTACTGTATTTATTCTTTATTTTTTACTTCTTTTCGTAATAATATCATATTTTGTTATCTTTTGAAAGAAAAAATATATTTTTTTAATCTGTTGGATTAGAATAATAATAGTAGTAATAATTATTAATCATGAAACTATTATTACTATTATAAATAAATAAACTATTCCAATTTAAAAATATTTTTTATTAGATTAGGATGATAATAACGGTAGGAGATTTATGTATCTCATCTAATCTATAACTTTTTGCCTCTTTTTTTTTTTTGCTATAACTTATGGCTTAGAACATGATTTCTTATTTAATTTTCTTAATTATATCAACTTCATCAACATTCGTCACTCGCATTAAAGATCCATGAGTGAGATCTTCTGTGTACTTTTACAACAGTCTATTAGGTTACACAAATTTAATCTCATCCATTTATTATTAATTGAAAAACTAATTTAACTTTAAGGTTTAAGAACTTTAAGTTTACGATAAATATATATTTAATTATTTTAGGTATAATGATAATTTATAAATTAGTAACTACCTATTAATTAATTTATTTTATTGTTGTTTTTTTATATATGACTCAGGCGTATTGAGTTGCACATTTTTTTTTGATAGACAGAGGTGAGATTCAGATGTCATTTAATTTTAATTTTTAATTTAAAGATTCAAAAGGTTACTCATTGTAACGATATTTTATCTCAAAGTTAATTTAACTTTAACGTTCTAACGACTTTTGATAACCATTGACATCACTTTAGCGGCATCTCCGCCATCGCACCTGACGACAAGGCCAGAGCACTGGATATAACAAGGGGGACATGACACTGTTCTTACCGCCCCTAGCCTGGCGGCCGGCCCTGGGATGGTCGACATCAATGGGGGGCTCTCACGCGACATCTGCACGGCGTCATCCCATCCCAGGTCACGCATGACGTCACTCTTTAGCACCTAAGCGACATCTACCAGAGATAGTGCCTACCCCCTATCGGTAAGATCCTTCCTTTACCTATAAATACCCCCACCATTCCAGACAAGAGGGTAAGCCTAAGAGAGCGTGCTGAACCCCTACCATTTTTACTACTCATACTGACTTAAGCATCGGAGTGTTTACGCCGGAGACCCCCTCCGGCGCTTTGCAGGTAACGAAGACACCGGAATAGTGTTCCCGACCAGTCCCCATTGGCCGATCCTACTCAACAAACTTCGGACTCTTATCAAATGGTGCTTTCATTGAGAGCCTTGGTTAATTAAGTGAGTTTCCTTGATAACCAAGCTATGTTCTTTCTGAGAGTCGAAGGATCATGGCCTCAGATTCAGAATCTACACCCCCTCATTCTCGCAGTACCCACGCGCGCAGGGAACTTTTTCCTACGTCTTCGTCTAGTATCTTTACCACATCGCATGGAACTTTCTCTGCACCGACAGACTTCCTTTTTAGACTGACAGGAGGCACGCCATTTTCCCAAACGGGTGCCCCGTTTTCTCAAACAGGCGCCTCATTTTCTCAGATGGTCTGACCTGGTCACTCTGCTCCTCCTCCTACGGGTTCCGGAATGGGCGGTGCTAACAATCCTTTGGCAAGTTCAATCTTAGCCCTCCGTGCCCAGCTAGATTACTTGACTGAGCTAGCCACAAGCTTTACTTCTAGTGCCCCTGGATCGGGTGTGCCTTCTCAGATTGTTTTCACCCCGTCTATCGTCACCGAGCGACCGGTATCGCCTCGACGGCAGGTGAGCGTTCCTCTAACTTCGTCTGCGATAAGTACACCATTCAGCTTTGTACAACTCGCCGAGGGACAGGTAGAGCCTTACATACCACGAGCGCAGCGAGTCCTCGTCTCCCAAGTAGAACGACAACAAAGTGACTATAGGGAGTGCTGGGACGGCAGGAGAGAAGGGGCCGATAAAGAGGTCTCCCTAGAGCGGAGCGAAAGATCGAGCAGTAGAAGACATCGAACCCGTTCACCCAGGAGTCGCAGCCGATCCCCTAGGCAACAACATACCCCGGAGCCTCGAGGGCACAGACGACACTTTGAAATTTCTCCGCCTCGCTATGACCGTGAAATCCTAGATGACACTTCAGGTCATCCGTTCAGCCACCATATAAGACGCCACTAGGTCAGCCGACACGTCAAGCTCCCCATAGAGTCGTATGACGGCACTAAAGATCCCATCTCCCACCTCAACAAGGTGAAAGATTTCGTGCAATTCCAGACGCATAACAATGCGGCATTGTGTTAGATATTCATTATGACGTTGTTAGGGGTAGCTCGCCTCTGGTTTGAAGGACTCCTCGCTAGGTCGATCGATAATTTCTTGCAATTAGAGGCTAAGTTTAAGAGTCGCTTCAGCACGGCCATCCCCATCCTTGTTTGATATACGCAGGAAACCAGAAGAATCCTTAAAAGGCTATCTTGGCCGTTTCGACATGGAGATGTCGCTAACACTAGGTATCACTATTGATTTTGCCATAGAAGCCTTGAAGCGAAACTGTGACTATGGAAAGTTGAGGGACACGTTAATGGTGGACCCCCCCGGCAACTTTAGATGTGTTAAGGCTGAAAGCTCACAACTACGCAAGAATGGAAGAGGAGGGATATAGAGATAGAATGCGAAGCATGCCTCAGAATGTGCCCCCCATCCCCGCCACTCAGGCCGGAATGACCCACGACACCCGCCTGGGCGACGAATACGCCCAGCGGAAAGACTACATCCCCAAGGCGTCAAATCGACAGAAAGGTAACTTTTTTAGAGAAAGAACCGGTGGCTCGAACGCTCAGGGACAAGCGGACCCACCTAAGGGTCGAATCTACGACCCTGACCTTCCTTCCCTTATACTCCCACGGGCGGAGATCTTAGCAATTATTCAGCAGAAGAACCTGCCAATCCGCTATCCAGCCCTTGTAAAACCGGGAGTGATCATGGGAGGAAGAGAAAACGCTTTCTGCAAATTCCATAAGGCCAAAGGGCACTCCACAAACGTATGTAGAGAATTGAAGCTGGCGATAGAGCGTTTTGATAGCATGTTTAATAGTCTCGGTTTCACCCTCATTTCTAGCCCTTTCGGGGGCTCGATGTTACTATTTGACCTTCATTTCAGTTTTATTTGCAGATTAACATCAAAGGAGGGAAAAGGCCGAAAAGGAGCGATTTGAGAGCATTTATGTGGATTTCCAGTTTCAAGGCCTAGAAGATCGAGCGATGTCAAGACCTCGACGCGAACCAGACCAGTGCGCTGTCCCAAGGCCTCGACAGTTCTGAGCCTTCTTCCAAAGAGCATCTTCTGAGATCCGCACGGAATCTCAGGCGCTTCCAGAAGATACCAGGCGTGCCAGGAATTCCAGAATATTCCTTTTACAAGGACGTGTGCTGTCACTCCCTCATTGATCCTTCCTCTCCCCTTAGTTGTTTTTGTCTCCTAGCTAGGCTTAGGCTATATAAGCATAGTTTTAGGGTTTTGTAAGGACGACTGTTCCAAGGGATAATTTCTTACATTAATTTCAGTGCTTATTTTCTGGGAATCATCTCCTCTTCCAAGAGCAGCCATTGTCAACAACTTTCCTCTTTGATTATTAATTAATCTATCGGTTTACTCTACTCCCTCTTTACTTTTCTTGTTTTATCATTGTATGATTATATATACTTGCTGTTTATACTATAGTATGAGTAGCTAAATACCCCTTTCTTGGTGAAGGGTGTTCCACGGGTTGTAGGGTTTGGCTAAGAGGTCTAATGCATGCTTAATATATTCTCTTGTGACACATGACTGTTTATCGATTTCATTACATGCTTGTCTAGAACTGTTAAGAGCTTGATCACCTTTTAGTATTTCTGCATGAGTAACGTCATATTCCAGGGTTATAACTGACGCGAAGCCTTGGAGTTAGAGCAGGCACCTAGGGGAGGCAGCGCGAGGGGCCTCACCTAGGGGTAAATAGTTATCTAGGGTATGCGATACGAGTCTGACAAGCTGAGCTATCGCGCCCTAGATCTGTCTTACCTCTCCTTCATGGGCGTTCTGAATTTAGCCTCCCTACTTCGAGCTGTGACAGGCCGGACGGTCAAGGCTACCTTTTGATGACAAGGAAGGTAGCTGGGAGGACGGCTGAACGTCAAGGTCACCTCATATGTGGAAACAGGGGGTGACTTTAATCTACGAAGGTAAGTAGGGGATGCGGTGTGGAAACGCGGTCCCTATAGCAGATCTGCACATGAGTCTAGAAAACCTCTGCACCAATGACTGGCCGACCTAGAAAACAACCCAAGGGAGCACCTTTCGCTAAGATCTCGTCTCATTTGATTAATATCCTTTTCATTACTTTTTCCCGCATTCGATCTATTTACATCTCTTGCTCTGGATAATACTTTACATTTCTTGCCCTGGATTACGATTTACTTTCGTGCCCTAGATTAGTACTTTCCAATTCTGTTTTGTTAGCTCCCCTACTCTGCGTTGATTAATTTATTAATCAACATAAACCCCCCCTGTTATTATTACTTTGGTTAGATTTGTCGCATATTGCCTTGTCATACTAGTTCACTAGCAAATTAGTCCTTCAATCTCTGTGGTTCGACCCTGACTTGCTTTATACACCTTACTTTGTGCATTTAGGCATCAGGATAAATTTAAGTATATTTGAGTGACGATCAAATTTTGGCGCCGTTGCCGGGGATTGAGCGGTACTGATTTTGTTTTGTTTTTCTTGTATGACCAGGAGATCTGCTCCCGACCTACTTCCTCTAGACCTCGAGTTGACCAGAACGGAAAGAGGACTTCGTAAGCAAGCTCAGGGGACTTCTTCTCATCGTAGAGTGATCCCTCATCCTGCCCTCGACGGTTCCCCTTCTAATCTGGCTGACCAGGAACATCAGCTTTTCTTAGACTTGACCTTTCTCCATCGTGACCCCGAAAACCCCATACCAGATCACTTTAATTTTCCAGCAATGGATGACCTAGCCAACAATGACAACCGTAACAACCGTGAAAACCACGAAGATCCACCACCCCCAGACCAGCAAACCATCGACAATTTCCATGCAACCCCCGATATGGCCAGTAGCTGCATTGACTGGCCCAATGTCCCTAATGACTGGACTCTGAAGTCCGCCGTGCTTCATCATCTGCCTACTTTTCGAGGGGTAGCCAAGGAAAATGCCCTTCGCCATCTCCAACAGCTCCACTCTATTTGCGAGGCCATGAAACCTGCCAACGTTAGTATTGAGCAAGCCAAGCTTCGCGCATTCCAGTGGTCTCTCAAAGATGATGCCCTAGATTGGTATTATGACCTTTCCGCAAGATCTATTCGTTCTTGGGCTGACATGTCCAAAATCTTCACTGAGAAATATTACCCGACTTCTATCTCAAATACCACTCGCAAGCAGCTCGTCTCCATTGTTCAGAAGAAAGAGGAAACTCTAATCCAGTACTATGAGAGATTCCAAAAAATGCAATCGAGTTGCCCAGCCTACAATCTTACCGAGCACGCTCTGGTTCAATATTTTTGTGAAGGCCTCAAGGCTCAGGACAAGGCTCTGCTTAACGCAGCTGCCAATGGATCCTTGACTGCTCTAACCCCAAGAGCCGCACGAGCAATGATAGAGCTCATGGCCAAGAACACCTCTGACGACCTTGCCAACAATCCAGGCCAGGATGTCCAAGTAGCTGCCCTTCAGAACCAGATATCTTCTCTTACAGGAATGTTCCAAAACTTCATAACAGCACAACCAGCACCTGTCAAGGCCTGCCAGATATGCAATTTCGTGGATCACCCTACTGATGCATGTCCTCATATTTCGGAGGAAATACAAGTGAATGCTGCTGGCCAATTTATTCCAGTCTCTTACGCTCAGACTTACAACCAAGGCTGGAAACAACCAAACCAAGGATGGGTCCCAAACACTCAGCTTTCGGGACCTAGCCATCAACAGCATCAGAACCCCTATGGAAATCCCCCCCTAATATGCCAAATTTCAGACCTCAACCCACATTTCATCAGAACTAATATCAACGCCAACCTCCTCAGGATCAGACCTTCGTCCATCCTCCAGACCAGAATTTTGTCCAGCCCCCGACTGCTGAAATACCTAAGAATCCCGAGCAGCAGAAAGAAATAGATGAACTCAAAAAGCAAATGAGTGCCCTGACTGCCACATTGCAAGAGTTAACAAATCATGGCAGACTGCCACCTCAGACAGAAGTAAATCCCAAGCACAATGTCTGTGCATTAACTTTGCGAAGTGGCACGACCTTGAAAGCACCTACTTCTCCAGCCCCCGAAGTTGAAAACTCTCCAGAGACCGAGATTCAACCTAAACCTAGACCAAAGCTCCCTAAAGTACCCAGATCTGTCGAAGTCATGGAGGATAGAATCCGCTCTCCCAGAGGTTCACCAAGGAACGACCCTAACCCACCTGAATTCACACAGGAATACATTCATAAGATTCTCGAGCCCCCGTTCCCTCACAGATTGGTCAAGACCAAGAAAGATAAGGAGGACCGCGATATCTTTGAAATGTTCAGTAAAGTGGTTGTAAACATCCCTCTTCTCCAGGCCGTGAAAAATGTCCCTCGCTATGCCAAATTTCTGAAGCAATTATGCACGAACAAAAATAAGTTCACCGAAGTTAACAAGATCAACGTAGGGGCCAGCGCGTCTGCACATATCCAGCGTCGGATCCCTCTGAAATGCAAAGACCAGGGCATGTTCATAATCCCTTGCCAAATCGGAACAGTTGATATTGGCAAGGCCATGTGTGACCTCGGAGCGGGAATCAATGTTATGCCTGATAACAATTAGAGCGCTCCTGACGGCTACACGGCAACTATGGTATCTATCTTGGACGAAGTTCTATAAGCTTCTCGGAGACATCTGCCTATCGCCCTTGCCAGCGGAAGTCTCCTAGGATGGTCGACTTCAGCGGGGGGGGGGGGGGGATCTCATGCACCTTTATGCGCACGGCGTCATCCCATCCTAGGGGACCAAGGAGGATATCGCTCCCGATAGACCCTACATGATTATCGCCCCAATGACGGAACTGATATCGCCCGAAGCGATGGTTACAAACGTTGCCTACCCCTATCACTGTAAGGTATCGCCATCTTAAGCCTATAAATACCCCCACGAATTCCAAATAGAAGGTAAGAGAGAGATTATCTTGGAGAACCTCTACCATTCTGAAAACTCGAACTGACTTAAGCATCGGAGTGTCTACGCCGGAGTCCCCCTCCGGCGCTTTGCAGGTACCTCCGACGCCGATCGCTTCCCATCCGACTAGCTGCTGCAGCCGTTTCCGACCAGAAGAGATCTCGGATCTTATCAAATGGTGCTTTCATTGAGAGCTTTGGTGTATTAAGTGAGCGTCCTTAATAGCCAAGCTCCGTTTAGTTGGGAGATCGGAACGGTTATGACAGCCAGATCGGAGCCAGACCGGTCTACATTTTCTAATATTCCTTTCTCAACTCGCAGGCGGTTATTTCCTTTTGCTACTGCTGATCTCTCTATGACGACGCAATCGACTATCTCGGGACCTCTGGACCTCTCGGTCGGGATCGCCGGAGGATCTATCTCCTCACAGACGGTCATTTCTTCATCACAGACGGTGGGATCTGATCTTTACACTCCTCTTTTAGAAGGATCTGTGCTTAACAATGAAAATCCCTTTGCTATGGAAATAGCGGCCCTTCGTTCCCGCTTGGAATATTTGACTGAAATGTCCACTAGAGTCACGCCTGGTGCTTCTGGATCTAGCGTTCCTCCTCGCGTCATGTTCACACCATCTATTGTTGCTGATCGACCTCTGCCCCCGTTGTTTCCAGAGAACCCCCAAGTGCCTTTATCCGCAGGAAATCCCCCGGTTGGTCATGTACAGCTCACTCAAGGAGGAGTAGAGGCTTATGTACCACAAATGCCGCAAAGACTTCTTCTGCAGGAAGACAGGCAGCTTGAGGCGTTGAGGAACCGTTGGGCCGGACGGAGGGAAGGAACAAACAAGAGTTTATCTCCCGTGTACAGTGAAAGATTCAGTAGCAGAAGATATCGAAGTCGTTCTCCCAGGAGTCGCAGTCGGTCTCCCAGGCGACATCATATACCTGAACCAAGGGAAGGAGGGCGACAAGGAGACATATCTCCCCCACGTCGTGCGCGTGAGATTCTTGATGATACCTCAGGTCACCCTTTCAGTCGTCGTGTAAGACGTCACAGGGTCAGCAGGCGAGTGAAGCTTCCCGCTGATACTTATGATGGTACTAAAGATCCTATTTCGCACATCAACAAAGTGAAGGATTTCGTCCAGTTTCAAACCCACAGTGATGCGGCTTTATGTCAGATATTTGTTATGACCTTATCGGGAGTTGCTCGTCTTTGGTTTGAAGGTCTTCCTGGCGGATCCATTAGTAATTTTGCACAGTTGGAATCCAAATTTCGGAGCAGATTTAGTACAGCAATTCCAATTCGGAAATCTACCGCAACGTTATTTGACATACAGCGGAAGCCCCAAGAGACATTGAAAGAATTTCTCAGCCGATTCGATCTGGAAATGTCATTAACGCCGGGCGTTACTATTGATTTCGCCATAGAAGCTCTGAAAAGAAACTGCCACTATGGAAAACTGAAAGATGCATTGATGGTGGATCCTCCAATATCCTTGGACGCACTAAGACTTAAAGCCCATAATTATGCGAAAATGGAAGAAGAAGAAAATAGAAATAGAACATTTAATATGCCGCCTGGGGCACCTCACATCCCTGCCGCTCCCGCAAATCCTCTGGTTGACGATCATTACACTGATGATTACGCTCGACGGAAAGATTACATCCCAAAGACCTACGATAAGCAAAAAGGAAATTCCTCGAAAGGAAAACAAGGTAGTTCCCCTCATCAGCGTCAAGGGAACGCTAACAAAAATCGGGCGTATGATCCGGATTTTCCCTCCTTGAATGTACCAAGAGCGGAGATCTTGGCGATAGCGGAACAACAAAATCTTCCTATCCGTTATCCTGCACCCACGAAACCTGGAGCGCTTTTAGGCAAAAGAGAAAACGCTTACTGTAAATTCCATAAAGCCAGAGGACATTCCACAGAGGCTTGCAGAGAATTAAAGTGGGCGATAGAACGCTTGGTGGAGGAAGGATATCTGGGAGAATTTGCGACTCAAGTAAGGGAAGATGCCCGAAACAATCCGATAAGAAGAGCGGCAGACGAACGACCAAGGCCCCCTCCAGTCCCACAGCCGGATAACGCTCCCAAAGGAAAGGGTGGGGAAACCTTCGCGATAGATGGCGACGACATCCCCATAATCAATATCATAGCGGGAGGGATCCCCTACACAGATGAATCAGAACAGTCGATGGTGGCGAAAGGGGAAAAACGTACGCGAGACGGCATGACAAAGAAAGGTGGAGCGATAGACATACTTGATCGCATGATCTTATCCTTTTCAGAAGAGGATGAAAAAGGCGTTATCTATCCCCATAATGACGCCTTGGTAGTCACACCTGTCATCGCCAGTCATGGTATAAGAAGGACTCTTGTGGACAACGGGAGTGTCGTGAACCTTTTTTCGCTGGAAGCTTACAATCTCATGAAACGCCCCCACGATGAGTTAACGCCTAGTAAGAGACCCATAGTCGGAGTGGATGGGACCCCTATCCCTGTTACGGGAGTAATCACCTTACCCGTATACTTCCGAGAAGACACTTACAAACGGTCAGAGAATTTGTTGTTCCTTGTTGTGGATCTGAATCTGCCCTATAACGTCATACTCGGACGGCCTTTCCTCAATCGCTTCGGAGCGGCGATATCACAAAAACATCTAAAGATGAAATACCCCTCCTGGGACGGGGTGGTATCGATAAAAGGTGATCAGAAACTGGCGGCAGAATGCTATTCGCTCATGACTCAGACAAGCTGCGATAGATACGTGTGTATAGCGGCAGACCCCTACGAGCAGGGTGATGAAAAGCGCGCTCAACCCCTTGACAAGATGGTACCCGTATCAGTGATAGGCAAAGAGGGAGCCAGCTTCCTGGTCAGCGATAAGCTCAGCCCAGCGGAAAATCTTCAACTGGCACGGCTGCTGAACAAATGCCAAGGAAATTTCGCATGGAAGCCCGCCGATATGCCAGGTATATCACGAGAAATAGCCGAGCACAGGCTTAACGTTGACCCTGACGCCAAGCCAGTTCAGCAAAAATGACGGGCGTTCTCCACCGAAAAAGCGTCGGCTGTGGAAAAAGGAGGTTGTAAAGCTCCTTGACGCGGGTTTCATTCGCGAATTACAGTATCCCACTTGGTTAGCCAACCCGGTTCTTGTTCCTAAACCCAATGGAGACTGGCGTATGTGCATTGACTTCACCGATTTGAACGATGCTTGTCCTAAGGATTGCTACCCGCTTCCTCGCATAGATCAGTTGGTTGATCAAACCGCTGGGTACGCATATCTAAGCTCATTGGACGCCAATTCCGGATATCATCAAATCCCTATCTAGAGGATGAGGAGAAGACCGCCTTCCT
Organism: Viola odorata; assembly: GCA_963691705.1. NCBI lineage: Eukaryota > Viridiplantae > Streptophyta > Magnoliopsida > Malpighiales > Violaceae > Viola > Viola odorata. The sequence goes on along the minus strand of OY829545.1, from coordinate 54,839,418 downwards.
TACTCCTAAAGCCACGTATTGTTACACAGCGATGCCATTTGGACTAAAGAACGCGGGGGCCACGTTTCAGCGAATGGCAAATAAGATTTTTGAGGAACAAATAGGGAGAAATGTGGAAGCATATGTTGACGACATACTGGTGAAGAGTGCGAATTTTCATGATCACCTGCAGGACCTAAAGGAAGTTTTTGATGTGATGAAAAGGTATCGCATGAAGCTAAACCCCCGGAAGTGCATGTTTGCATTTCAGACGGGTAAGTTCTTGGGCTACGTAGTTAGCCAGAAAGGTATCCAGCCTAATCCTTCCAAGGTTAAAGCTATACATGATATGATATCGCCGAGAACCGTTAAGGAAGTGCAAAGGCTAACGGGGCGCGTTATCGCTCTGGGACGATTCGTCTCCAAGCAAGGAGAAAAGTGCCTCCCTTTTTTCAAAGTCATACGACGGAAAGCCACGTTCGGGTGGACCCCAGAATGTGAGCAAGCATTTGTGGACTTAAAGGACTATTTATCATCCGATTTATTATTGACAAGGCCCGAGTCCGGCGATACCCTGTACTTGTACTTGGGCGCGGCGGACGAAGTGGTCAGCGCCGTCCTTATTCGTGACGATAACCACACTCATCGCCCAGTTTACTTCGTGAGTCATGTCTTAAAGGACGCGGAACTGCGATATGCTCGTATTGAGAAAATAGCGTTCGCCCTTATACAAGCCGCCCGCAAGATGGACCGATACTTCCAGTCTTATCCTATCGTTGTACTTACAGACCAACCCTTGAAGAGGATATTTCGAAAGCCTGAATCTTCAGGAAGAATGCTGATCTGGGCCCTAGAACTCGAACAATATGGTTTGAGGTACCAGTCCCGGCCATCCGTAAAGGCTCAGGTCCTTGCTGATTTTATAGCGGAGTGTACTTTCACAGAGGACCCTTTGAGTGGTGTACCTGAAGCGGAATGGAACGATATGGATCTCCCGTTCCCAGAAACATATACGGATCTTTGGATCGTTCATGTGGACGGAGCCAAAAACCAAGAACTGGCGGGGGCCGGAGTCTTCATAAATGGGCCGCACGATATGCATATACGGTATGCTATTCGAATCTTGCAGCCTTTGTCCAATAACGCAGCCGAATATGAGGCGTTGCTAGCTGGACTCAGAATAGGAAGAGAGTTTTCTTCCAAGGGAAGGCGCGATACCGGCCAAACAGGAGATCTGCGTCTAAAAATTTGTGGAGACTCCAAACTGATAATTGACCAGGTCTCAGGACACTCTCAGGCTCGAGAACCTATTATGGTGCAGTACCTCTCTAAGGTAACGCGAGAACTAGTGGAAATAAAGAAAGAGGGCATGCAAGTCAGCTTCGAGCACGTTCCCCGAGAGGAAAATGCTGAAGCCGATTACCTTGCCAGGCTGGCCGCGAATCCTGAAGCATCTATACCTAAAGATGTGTATTATCGTGAGCTATCGGTGCCGTCCTTCATGGAGGAACAAGCCTCTTTGCGTGTGAATGAGCTCGAGAATGATTGGCGGATTCCGGTAATAAAATACCTGATGCACGAAGAGCTGCCTGACGGTAACGCTGAAAAGATGAAAGTGCTAAGACAGGCTGCTCGTTGCATGTACTATAACGGGGATCTAATTCGAAGATGTTTTTCTCACCCCGCCGCCAAATGTATAACCGAACAAGAGGGCCTTCACACCTTACGCGAAATCCATGAAGGGATATGCGGAATGCACGCGTCAGGCGGCACCATGGCGGCACAAGTTTTCAGATCAGGATTCTACTGGCCCACCATACGAAGGGATTGCCACGATTATGTACAAGCTTGCCCCAAATGTCAGGAATTTGCTAGAATTCCTCGACGTCCAGCCACGGAAATATCGGAAATCATCGCCCCTTGTCCTTTTGCCAAATGGGGGATTGACATCCTGGGTCCATTTCCAAAGGCAAGGTCCCAACTGAAATTTGTGATAGTGGCTGTGGACTATTTTACGAAGTGGGCGGAAGCTGAAGCGGTTGCCACAATCACGGCAGAAAAAACATGGCGTTTTTTCAAACATCAAGTTATCATGAGATTCGGGGTGCCTCGTATCCTTGTCAGCGATAACGGGACCCAGTTCACCAGCCAATTCTTCAAAGACCAATGCTCAGAATTCGGGATTGAGCAGAGATTCTCTTCCGTGGCTCACCCACAAACCAACGGACAGGCAGAGGTAACTAATAGGAGCATCCTCAGCGGTATTAAGAAAAACCTAGAGGGGTCTAAGAAGAAGTGGGCTGATGAATTGCCATACGTGATGTGGGCATACCGCATGACCGTAAAAGTTAGCACTGGAGAAACGCCTTTCGCTTTGGCTTTTGGAACTGAAGCCGTTACGCCAGTGGAAATTGGGGCCATGAGCCTACGGGTGGCTCACTTTCGTGAGGAACTGAACGAGGAACGGTTACGTGCTAACCTGGACGCGTTACCAGAGGTTCGAGAAGAAGTCCTACTGAAAACGCAACACTACAAAAGAAAAATGGCCCGTTATCATAACAGGCAGGTCAAAGAGCGATTGTTGAAAAACGGTGACCTGGTGCTCCGAGACAGGCGAGCAACCGGACAACGTAGGGGAAAGCTTAGTCCTAACTGGGAAGGACCGTATCGCGTAACCCACGTTATCGGAAGAGGGGCCTATCGCCTGGAGACACTTGACGGTACGCCCTTATCCAACTCCTGGAATATCGCTCGTTTGAAGTTATATTATCCTAGAGTTTAATTTTATCTGCACTATTTGGATTATAACGACCCTAACCGTGGCTAACGCTCAATAGGAGAGTTTTCGTGGGTTTGTGGTTGCTTTTGTGCAGGTAAAAAGGGGGGTACCCTGGGAGTGAAAAGTCCTATCCTTGTGATGGTCGGTCTTGATCAGATGGCCCACTAAGTGAGGGCACGACCCCAGTGTATCCTTGATTAGCGTCGGATTGAAAGATCCTTGACGCCCCCGGGGGTGAAAAGTCCTATCCTTGTGATGACCGATCTTGATCAGATGGCTCACTAAGTGAGGGCACTGCCCGGTATCTTTGGGAGTGAAAAGTTCTTTAATGATAACCGATCTCGTGGAGACGGTACATCAAGACAAGACACGCCCCAAAGAGTTAGAAACTCTGTTTAGAAACAAGAATCCTATCTTAACGGTCGGGCTGGTGCAGCTAAACCATTAAGTAAGGACACGGTTCTAAACGAGAGGACAACACCTATAAAAGTGAAAATTCCCTAGCCTTGTGATAGCCGTCCCGATCCGACAGCTCACGAGATGAGGCACTTAGAAAGGCCGAATGAGAGATAAGGGAAACGTGAAGGATCGCGTAATTCCAGCTAGTAACCGGATGAGCAATCCCTGGCGAAGTATAGAGCTGAGGGAAAACGCGATTCGAAACGGGTTCCGTGATAAAGCCTAATGATGGCAGCGAACAGGCTCCTACGGGTAATCACTATCTCTCAAATCTCGTTTTGTTACTGATGATCTACAATTAGAAATGTGCAGAATACTTCTGAGCAGCGGAAGGAGCGGTGGTCATGATACCGATAGGCTTATCGAAAGGCCAACCCGACATAGATCTTGGTCATCTTGGTATAAATACCAAGGATCTGCTCAAGAAAGTAAACGCACCGTGAGGATAAGGCAACCCTAGTGACGAGAGAAGTCTCGCGATGAGAAAAATAAAAGAGGAATATCGATAAAGGGATTGTCTAGAAATATTAAAGGCATCTCAAGGATTTACAAAGATTCAATGTTCAAAATAATTATGCCGCAAAGACAAAAGACAAAAGCCAAGCGATATTTGATCGCTGGAGGGAACGGCAAAATATCGCGACATATCAGCTCTCGGGGTCTTTTCGTTTCCAGCCCGCTGCCTTGGCCTGGCGATAGCCTGCCTCGTTGATATGGGCAGAACTCTGTAGAAAGGCTTTCGCAACATCTTCGCCCTTGTACGCATCCACCCCATGAATTTCTTCGAAACACTTAACTAGAACACGGGCGGTCTGTTCAGCATGCCACCAGCCCATATCGACTGACTCTTCCGCCAAAGCTGCCTTCTCCTTTTCTAAAGAGGACTTCTCATTCTCCAAAGCAGTCACTTTGGCCTGTTCCTCTGACAAAGCTGTTTCCAGAGCGGAATGCTGTTTCTGTAAATTGTGGTGAGCCAGCAGTATCTTGGAACGATCTGCCAACACCTTTTTCCTTTCATCTTGCTCCTTGGACAGCTCCGCCGAAACAGAACGGAGGGAAACAGTCTGATGCTTCACCTCCTCCGCCCAGTAGTGAAATTTCATCATATTGGAGAAAAGGCTAGCACGGAAGGAGTTCACTTTGTCATCTTCCGCCTGGGAAAGGAAAGTTTCCCGTTCTGCAGATGAGGCCAGAATTTGAGAAGCCAGCAGGGCAGAAACCTCATCTGAACCATCGCCCCCGATGGCTGCCAAACCACGGGCACGGAAGTCGAACAACTCAACCTGATGGGTCACTTCGCCGAGCCCGTTTAATGGACAAAGATCCGCCACAAAATTGAAAGAGGTTCCGACTTCATTATAGCGTTGCCGCCAAGGAACGCTAGAGGGAACGAAAGCCAGAGGACCAGGGGCGCGAACCTGTGAAGAAGAACTGCCCGGGGGCAGGAAGGTACCATGAGGCTGATAGCCCGAAAGGTCCTGCAAGACGTCTTGATAGCCTAAAGAAGAGGAATAATGATGCACAGGCCCACCAAAGGAACTGGGCGAAGCACCAAAGGGGTCCGCACCTCCTAGGTTCCCCAAAACTTCCGCGGAATGTCCACCTGGAGGAACCACTGCGGAATTAGGAACGTTAACGGAACCACCTTCCCCCGCGATGTTAGAGGAGGGTATGTTCTCATCCTCGCCTTCTATCCGGGCCCTCTTCGCGGAACCCCTCAGCACATAAGTGAGATTCATATCGCCTGAAGGAGCGGAAGCAGTAACTACAACGGTCTCCTGCAAGGAGTACAAATTGAGAAAAAAGAAAAATAGATCAAATGACGACAGATATTGAGGCACAATATATCGCGACAAAAAAAAAAAAAAAAAAAAAACACGCTTACGGTAGCGGTGTTGAGGGAAGGTGGTGCCTCAGAAGAACCCGCAGCGTCGGGAGAAGGAGTAAGAGTGGCGATACTCCGTGTTCTTTTCTTCTTTTTTCCTCTGGCAATGGCCTTAGGGGCCTGAGAAGACGAGGGAGCAGCAACGGTCACGATGGGAACACCTTCAGGGATGTCAGTATCCCCTTCGCCAACTGAGGAGGAGGATACTTGAGCGAGATTCGCGGAAGTAGCCGGAAGCTCAGAAGGATTATCAGTGGCCTCTGAATCGAGCTTTTCCCTTTCTTCTCTATTCTGAGCTCTCCTTAAGCGTCTTCTTACGCTTTCAGGTTTATAATCAGGATCCGTCGCTGCAAAATCACAAAATAACGTCAGCGTTAGTATCAGTGATGAAAGGGAAAGGTAGCGCGATACTCACGTCTAACGCACTCCTGAATGGCCATTCTACAGGCCGTGAGTCGAATATGACCGCTGATCTCCAGTTGGAGTAAGGTGTTTAACCATCCTTGTTCACGAGCGGGAAGTGTCCCTGGTCGACTCCAAACGCCATCTTGGACGTCCTGGTTGAACCCAGAACACCACTCGGGACCAGGAGCGTCAGGAAGATTTATCAGAAAGAACTCCTTTTTCCAAGCCTCAACAGAAGACTCAATATGGAGCAACTTCCAAGTAAAAGACTTGAGAGAATCATCGTCAAAGCGAGGCGATATGGTTATCACACCCCGGCACTTCATCAATTTAAAAAGGGATCTAAGCAACAAAAGAGAAGGGGAAGTGATCCCCTTATATCTACAGAGTTCCAAAAAAGCATAAACACAGCAATATGCATTTGGGGCTAACTGGGCAGGATTGAAATTGCCAGCAATAAGCAAACCCTTGACGAAAGAATCGATAGGGAGCCGGAAACCGTAGCGAAACATCTGGGCATATAAGACCCTTTGATTGCCGGTCAGAACGCTGTTTAAACGAACTGACCCAGGGGCAACAACAGCTTGGTAACCGTCAGGAATAACGGCACCGTGAGTAGCCAAATGCTCCTAGAGAATGGCCTCCGTGGTAATAACACTGACCGTGGTATCCATTTTCTTCTCATCGATGGATTTTGACTCAGAACGGCGAGTCTTTGCCATGGCAGGACTAAGGAAATAGAAATGAAGAAGACGAGGGAAAAGAAGGGAAATACCTTTGAAAGGAAAGAACTTTGAAAGCCTTGAATGGAGGTGAGAAGGACAAGACGGCCGAGAGATAATATGAAAAAGTGGAGTGAAAAAGAAAAGGGAAGAAATAAAGAGGGTTTATAACCCTAGTAATTAAAAGGAAACGACGGATGCTGCAGTCGTTGTGTCGAAGCGGCATGAGGGATAAGACTCAAGCAATGAGTACGACTCTAGAAGAAGCGCGACAAACGCTTCGATCTTGTTAAAATTTCTAAACACGCTAAGGTGAAGCGACAGAAGAAACGAACACGTGTGTCTGCACCATCATGACTTTTCCCGCGCACCGACGGAAGGGTCGCGAGCATTAAATGCTCTGAAAAGTAGATGTGACTTTTTGATAAAAAGCAAAAGCGATATCACAAGAAAGGAAATGATGCAAATCGGCGTTGAATAAAAGAACAGTTCTCAAGACAGTACAAGAGAGCGAAATAAAATAAGATATCGCCCGAAGAGCAAGGTACCGATATCGCCGCGAGATAGGACGTTATTACAAGACATGGAAAACAAATAGCAATGTTCTTCAATGGATCAATTAAGAGTCATCGCATGCCTCACCGTCATCATTCCCTTGCTTTTCCCCAGAAGAAGGAAAACCCCTTTCGCCTTCCCTAAGATCTTTAATTTTTTGGGAAGCGTAATCGGCCAGCATGGATGAATCGACGGCGCCTCGGATATGGAGATCCATAAATCCTGCGATACAAACCTCGATGGTCTTATTCTTCCACCAGGCTATCCTCGAAGGAACTTTGGCCAAATCGGCATCACGAGATGACAACTCTTCACGGAGGAAGACGTTCTTTTTATCAGCCACCACCAGTTCCGCCTCCATTAGCTCTGCTCTCGCTTTCCCCTTCGACTTCTCCCGAGAAAGTTCAGCGCGACAATCCTCCAACTCCGCCCGAGTTCGTTCTTGCAACTGCGATAGCTCCTTCGCCTTCGCCAAGGCCGCGTCTAATTGTTCCTGCAAATCCGAAGAGGGTCGAGTTTTGTTACGCTGATCTCCAAGAAAATAATGAAATTTTCGAAAGCTAGCCAGCATGTCGTTTATGATGTGTGACTGTCGTGTCTCGGGAGCATGCTGTAAAAACTCTTCCCTGTCCTTGGAAGAAGTAAACATCTGTCCCACTATGGGACCCACGGGCTCTTCTCGCGATAACGGATCCGATATTCCTAAGGCACGAAGCCCGTCAGTGCCGAAAGAGGACAAATCCAGCTGATATCTAGTGGGGCCCTGGGACCTCTGAGGAGAAAGGTTGGCGATATAAGGAGGGGAACAACTTTTTGCGAAATCACCAACGCCCGAAATTGAAGACAAAAACAAAAGATGAGGCTTCCGTGGGAGAAATTCAGGAGGAACGCTTAAATTCGAAACCGGTAGGGTTGCCTCTGGGATAAAAGAACCTATCGGGGAAGCAGGATGGCCCGACGACAAAGGAGAGGTCGCGGCTGCCGAGGTCTCATTATTTTCGATAGAAACGGCGGAAGGCACCCTGATAGCTTTGATATCTTTCACCACTTGCGAAGTACTCGCGGCATGAGAAGCGTTAATATTCTCGAGGGGGACCGCGTTAACTCCCTTCAAAGGGGGAACTGGGGGGTTAGTTTTCTCTGTGCGAACCTTCTTTACGAGACGCTCCGTCTCTTCTGCAATTTCTTCGCTATCGTCCTCAGCCGATTCCGCCGTGTCATCATTCCTCCTCGACCTAAGTTTCATCCTTTGGGCAATAGTAGCATGACGTAATTCAGGACTAGTGTCCATGCTCTCGCTATCGCTGTCGATTTTCTCAAACACAGGATCGCCTTGAGCTACCCTCTTGCCACGGGACGGAAGCCAATTTTCAAGGAAACAAGAAGGTCGAGTGGAGGCTCTGCGAGTTGTGACGGTTTTAGTCCCTTCCCTTCCAGGCGGAATGGGTGGGCGGCGGGAATTTTCAGGCGAAGGAGAAGGAGGCAGCGACTGGAGAGGTGTTACGTTCAAAGGGGCGTCACTTTCCCCAGAAGAACTACTCTCAGCGTTACCTGCCAACAAAACATATTAGCAAATTAAGAAGATTGAAGCGATAAAGAAGAAAAAGGGAACTCACCCACAACGCACTCTGACAAGGGCCTGAACCGAGCAAACTCCCGGATACGGAAAGACCTTTCTATTTCTAACAAGGCGCTAACGTTGGAAACATCCTGGCTTGACAGCGCGTCCGGTCTTTTCCAAACGCCACTATTGATTTTTCGATTGAAACCCCCGCGCCAGAGTCGTGACGGCAAACGGAGGGTGAAAAAGCCAGACTTCCAGTCATCTACGTGTTCCTCAAAACCTTGAAAGTTCCGCCAGAACAGTTGCACAATGACATCATCCCATCTGGGGGTAATATCTACCAGGCAGTTGCGACAACTCAAGACAAAGAACGTGCGGAATAGATCAAGCGATGGAGCAAATATACGCTTCATCTCGCACGAACGAAGGAAAGCGTAAATACCACACCAAGAGGGTGGAGTAATCTGGACGGGATTAAGGTCATAATGATCTAGCAGTTTCAACAGAGAAGTATGGAGTGGGAAACGGAATCCGTAAGTAAACATCTTGAAATAAACTAACCGGAATGTTCCCCACATGGCGTCAGGCAGCCGAGTGTCCTTCAAAGAGACAAAAGGGCGATAGCCCGTGGGAAAAGTAATACCACTCTCCTCTAATTCAACCCTCAAAACCTCATTACAATTGAATATGCTGCGAGTTCTCCTAGCTTCGGGATCTATGGGGTTTTCAACAGTTGAAGACATAAGGGACAGGGAAAGTAAATCTACGGCGGTAGAAGGAGTAAATACCTGGAGCAAAAAGCCAGTGAGCCGGTCGCCGGCACCAGTGAGCGGTCGCGGTAAAACCTCTCGAAGAAAAGAAGTGCAGAAGAGAGAGAAAATGTGCAAAAACTCAAAATATTAGCAAAAGCAGTAAAAGAGAGAGATGATTTCCTTATAAAGGAAAAGCCTAAAGAAGAGACAGCCTGTAAAAATGAAACACGTGCAGAACAGAAAAAGACACGTGGATAGTCATTTGTGCCTTCTGAAAGAAGACAGTTACCGATTAGAAGTTGAAGGCAGTTACCCGTAGCGAAAGGGACGCTTCCGCGATAACCCGGAACGCTCAGAAAGAAACAATAAGTAAGCGATGAGAAGCGAAAAGGAAGTAAAACCATCATCCATTATTATGAGGAAGGCCATACGGCATCTACAAAAAGAAGGGTTAGGCCCTACTCTTCACCGTCGGACCAAGTAATGCCGTAGCAGTAGACCACGTCGTCTCCATGATCGCCACCCCAGAATGAAAGTTCACCGACCTCCTTTCCAGCGGCAGAAGTCAACTTGGGTGACTCCTCCTTAACGCCTAGCGATACTGCCCCGGCGGCCGAACAAGCAGAGGGAGCCCACGGAGGCGATTCCTGCGGAGGGGGAGACGGTTTTTTCTCCTCTCGAGTCGAAGAAGCCAGAGAGTCAAAAAATGACTTAGAAGCCTTGGCAGCCCCTTTCCTTTGCCTAGCAGCTTCTTTTCTCCGCCTCTTGCGACTCCGCCGGCGGACGGCCGGTCTCCAAGGGGGTGTGGCAGGAGGATTATCCGTATCAGGAGTAGTCGGGGGAGTTGGTGGCGAGTCTCTCGAAGCCGTATCTAACAAATAAGAATCAGCCATGAGATCGTTGCGAAGAAAAACGAAGGAGAAAAAAAAATAGACGAAAATGAAAAAAGAATCGTCCCATTAAATAGCGGGGAAAAGAGTAGGAGGGACTCTTCGATCACCCAACCCGACTCTTGAGGATTGGCACGTGTACAGTCTGAAGTGCAAGCATAGATTTGCAGTCACGCCTGTTGAAATCTCGCGCTAATCAAGAATATATCCCCCAATCAGTTGTTACAATGGGGACGACGCTGAGTTAATATAGAACGACCAACAGAAAACCGCCCAGTAGCCAGACAGTTTTCAGTTGGGCTAAGAATATCTTCATTGGAAAACGACGAAGGGCGCAGCAAAGAGGAAGAACAGTTACAAGGCGGAATGATTGAAACGATTTATTTATTATGGCCTACCGGCCGAAAGATACATTTACAAGGCAAGAGGAAAAGAAAAAGGCCCAAAGGGAGCCACCGTTATCAGGCGTCAGAACCAGCATCCTCGGGCACCTCAGGAAGGTCCCTCAAGGAATCCATGACCAGGACAAGATCATGGGAAGTGGCCCTCATCCCCTTCAGGCAGCACCCCAACATGTCCTTGCGCTGTTGCAGCATGGCAATCACCACCTGGATCCGAGCGATGGAGGCGGTCAGCTTCGACACGCTCTCCAAGGGACTGAAATCCTCCAGGGAGATAGCTCACAGCCTAGAATGAAGCGGGGTCAGCATCCCTTGCAGCTCCAGGATATCCTCAGAGGTCTTGACTATCATATTCTCCAGGAACCCGATGTCACCATCATTGAGATTCTTAAGAGAGTGGCCCTTAGAAAGAAGAAAATTCTTGGTCAAGTGATCCATAATACTGACTGATAAAGGTGAGGAGAACGTGGGTGGAGAAAGCTCTTCGATTTATAGGCTCCAACGGAGGGAGGCCATGGAAAAAGAGAAGAAAATAAGGTCCTTAAAAGACGAGCCATCCCGATAAGCCTCAAGGATCGATAGGCCTGAAACGGAAGGAAAAGGTGACGATCGTACGCTGTCTGCGATATGTATATGGGAAGGAGTACGAAACAGAGTCTGAAAAAACGCCGATAAACACGATATCACTGGTAGTCCTGACGCTAAAACCATAAGGTTACCGGTATCCACAGTATAAGGCCGCGTTGATGTCACAGGTGGCCCTAGATGCGTAAAACCGCGCTGGCATCACAGGCGTCTGGTGGTGTGAAGCCGCGCTAATCATAAGGAAGCTGATGGCGTAAAGCCGCGTCGATATCGTTGTTTTCTCGGATGTGAAGCATAAAGGGGGCTCACGTGACTTCGAACCTCTGTAAGTATGAAGTTTGCTAACTTCTATATAGATATCTATCTCCTCTGTGTCTTTGCAGTACACTTAAAAGGATAGCAGACCTAGAATATACGCCGCTCCCTGGCATGATCTGGTTGAATACCCTTGACGGTGTCGTGAGTAACCCGTCAACGGTCCTTCTATGACTCGAACGAAGCTAAAGCTTCACAAACCTTGTCAAAGAAGCCAAGTAGACTAATATCGCCGAGCGAAAGAAACGACCTCTGAACCATGAAAGCGATAGTGGTTTCTTAGTAAGAATTCTTAACGTCTCAGGGAGACGGATCTTAAACAAAGGATGAGGTTAATCTGAGCGATGGAAATTTACGGATCCAAGTTCGGACTCGACACTAAAATTGAGCAGCGCTGAGCAACGGGGGGCTCAGACGCCCTGTGGAGATATCACCTCACGAAGGAATCTACTCATATCTAAGATGGCAGACATGGATAGCCCTTGGTGAACACCCGGGCTAGTTTTCAGTTGGGCTTATGATAACAATTAGAGCGCTCCTGACGGCTACACGGCAACTATGGTATCTATCTTGGACGAAGTTCTATAAGCTTCTCGGAGACATCTGCCTATCGCCCTTGCCAGCGGAAGTCTCCTAGGATGGTCCACTTCAGCGGGGGGGATCTCATGCACCTTTATGCGCACGGCGTCATCCCATCCTAGGGGACTAAGGAGGATATCGCTCCCGATAGACCCTACATGATTATCGCCCCAATGACGGAACTGATATCGCCCGAAGCGATGGTTACAAACGTTGCCTACCCCTATCGCTGTAAGGTATCGCCATCTTAAGCCTATAAATACCCCCACGAATTCCAAACAGAAGGTAAGAGAGAGATCATCTTGGAGAACCTCTACCATTCTGAAAACTCGAACTGACTTAAGCATCGGAGTGTCTACGCCGGAGTCCCCCTCCGGCGCTTTGCAGGTACCTCCGACGCCGATTGCTTCCCATCCGACTAGCTGCTGCAGCCGTTTCCGACCAGAAGAGATCTCGGATCTTATCAATGCCCTTGGTAATCTACCACAGTCTAGGCCTCGAGCCTCTCGTGCCTATAGACCTCGCCATCCAACTTGCTGACCGCTCTATCATCTACCCCGAGGGGATCATCAAGGATGTCTTGGTCTAAGTAGGAGAATTCTTGTTCCCTGCGGATTTTTATGTGATTGCAATGGAGAACGAGGACTCCACCAAGTCCACAGATGTTCTTCTAGGCCGCCCATTTCTAGCCACAGCCCGAGCAAAAATCGATGTTCATGATGCCACCATCTCCCTCGAATTTGATGGAGAGATCATCAAATTCAATATGCTAGAAGCCATGCGATACCCCTCCGAATTTTCTAGTGTGAATTATGTTGATATTGTTGATCCCATTATGGGGGAAATTGATGATATATATTCTACTGACCCCTTGCAATTTGCCCTTGATAGGAGTCTGACGCCAGCTCTTCTAGATGTCGTGGCCTCGACACTTCCTATTCCTTCTGAATTACACTCAGTCGTCGCTGCCCTAGAGGAATGCGTTGTTGCTCAGCATGAATCTCCGAATCAGTCTCCCGAATATCCAGGTCATGCTAAGTTATTTCCTTCTATTGATCAGGCTCCAGCCCTAGATCTGAAGCCACTGCCTACTCACTTGAAATATGCTTATCTAGGCCTCGATAACTCTTTACCTGTCATCATCTTCAACAAGCTCGAAGACCTCGAGGAGTCCAAGCTCATTTCCTTGCTAAGGAACTTCAGGCAAGCTATAGGATGGACCATTGCGGACATTAAGGGCTTGTCTCCAGCATTATGCACTCATCACATCCACCTAGATGACGCAAGCAAGACCATTCGCCAGCCCCAGAGATGACTTAATCCGCCTATGATGGAAGTGGTGAAGAAAGAGATTCTCAAGTTGTTGGATGCGGGAGTTATCTACCCCATCTCAGACAGCCCTTGGGTCAGCCCTATCCAAGTGGTGCCCAAGAAAACAGGCATAACTATCACCATCGGTCAGGATGGAGAATCCATTCCTACCCGGATCCAGAATGGGTGGAGAGTGTGTATCGACTACCGCCGGCTAAATTCTGCTACCAGGAAAGATCATTTTCCCCTGCCCTTCATCGACCAGATGCTAGAACGCCTAGCCGGCAAAACCCATTATTGCTGTCTAGACGGTTACTCCGGATTCCATCAGATCCCAGTTGCTCCTGAAGACCAGGAAAAGACAACTTTCACCTGCCCTTTCGGGACCTTCGCGTATAGACGCATGCCCTTCGGTCTATGCAACGCCCCTGCCACTTTCCAGTGCTGTATGGTCAGCATTTTCTTTGAATTAGTTGAAGATGGAATCGAAGTCTTCATGGACGACTTCACCGTCTATGGAAACTCATTTGAAGAATGCATGAACAATCTGAAAAGGTTCCTAGAGCACTGCATTGAGACAAATCTTGTCCTGAATTTTGAAAAATGCCACTTTATGGTGGATCGAGCCCTGGTGCTTGGTCATGTTATCTCGGCCAAGGGAATTGAAGTTGACAAAGCCAAGATAGAAGTAATAGAATCCCTGCCCTACCCATCTTGTGTCCGCGATGTGAGATCCTTTCTAGGCCATGCCGGTTTCTACCGAAGGTTCATTAAGGATTTTTCGAAGATTGCCCAACCCATGTGTAAATTGCTCCAGAAGGACGTGTCCTTCGATTTTAGCGAGGCCTGCAGAACTGCTTTTGAACTTCTCAAGAACAAACTTATCTCTGCCCCGATTATTCGAGCCCCCGACTGGACACTACCTTTCGAGGTCATGTGTGATGCCAGTAATCAGGCCCTAGGCGCCGTTTTGGGTCAGAAGAAGGATAAAGAGACCCATGTCATCTATTATGCCTCCAAGTTGCTAAACCCGTCCCAGCAGAACTACACCACCACTGAGAAAGAACTTCTGGCCGTAGTCTACGCCCTAGACAAGTTCAGACATTATCTGCTAGGCACTCAGGTCCTCATCTACTCTGACCATTCTGCCCTTCGGTGTTTGTTGACCAAATCCGATGCCAAACCCCGGCTTATTCGTTGGATCTTGCTCCTGCAAGAATTCAATATAGCTATCAAAGACAAGGCCGGAAGAGAAAACCTTGTGGCCGATCACTTGAGTAGACTTCCAGCCCAAGAAGATAATTCTCTTGTGCCAATCAGAGATACTTTTCCAGACGAGCACTTATGTCTAGTCCAAACTGTTTATTCCCCATGGTTTTCCGATATTGCAAACTTTTGTGCTACAGGCACTTACCCAGCCGATTCCACTTCCTCTGAATGCACCAGAATCAGAAGACAAGCAAAATACTACATATGGGACAATCCCTACCTATGGAAACACTGTTCGGATCAGATCATCCGTAGATGTGTAACCATGGACGAGGTGCCCTCGATCCTTAAATTCTGCCACTTAGAAGGAGGCCATTTCGCGGCCAAGAAAACTGCCCTGAAAGTTCTGGAAGCTGGGCTGTACTGGCCCACCATTTTCAAGGATAGTTACATGTTCTGCGCTTCATGCCCCCGATGTCAGGCCACTGGAAATATCGGGGCCAGGAATCAGATGCCCTTGACAAACATTATCACTTGCGAGATCTTTGATATCTGGGGTATAGATTTCATGGGCCTTTTTCCCAATTCCTTTGGAAACATCTACATCCTTCTGGCCGTCGATTATGTCTCTAAATGGGTCGAGGCCAAGGCTACTCGAACGGACGATTCCAAGATGGTTGTGAACTTCCTCCGCACCAATATCTTCAATCGGTTTGGTACACCTTGAGCGCTGATCTGCGATAGGGGTGCCCACTTTTGCAACCGTGTTGTGTCCTCTCTTTTGACAAAGTATGGAGTCCACCATAGAACATCCACTGCTTATCATCCTCAGACTAATGGATAAGCCGAGGTCTCGAACCGTGAGATCAAGTCCATTCTTGAAAAGACCGTTAACCAGTCCAGAAAGGATTGGAGTTTGAAATTGGGTGACGCTCTCTGGGCCTATCGAACAGCTTTCAAGACCCCGATAGGGATGACCCCTTACAGACTTGTTTATGGGAAGTCGTGCCATCTCCCAGTAGAGATAGAGCACAAGGCTTTCTGGGCTATCCGAAAGGTAAACACAGATCTAGGCCTCGCTGACCAACATAGGCGCTTGCAAATTCAAGAGCTAGAAGAGTTAAGGGATGATGCTTATGAGAACGCCCTGCTCTGTAAAGGCAAGACAAAAGCCTATCATGACCGACATCTTCGTCCCAAAACATTCTCGGTTGGACAGCAAGTCTTGTTGTACAACTCACGACTGCGACTCTTCGCTGGGAAACTGAAATCCAAATGGTCGGGACCTTTCGTGGTCACGACAATCTACACCCATGGGGCAGTTGAAATCCAGAACCCTGTTACAGGAGTCATCTTCAAAGTCAGTGGGCAAAGACTGAAGCCCTTCTATGAAGGTTTCCAGCCCTCGGTTGTTGAGGAGGCTATGGTGGAGGACCCACCTGTCCAGACCTAGAGTATCAAAGCACGTCGAGGTCCCGACGAGTAAATGGACCACGTTGGAGGCATTTGATATGCCAGCCGTATCCTTTCTCCCTCCCTTATCTTCTCTGCCACCTTTTGAATTCTCTGATTTTTGTTGATTTTATTTCCATGTTTTATTCCTTGTATATATCTCTTACCTTTCCCTTTCCCTATGATTTTATTCCTTTTTATTAGCATTAACTCAACTTTATTCTCTCTTTTTGTCTGTATCTTAAATGTACCAACTGCCATTTTGAAATTTAAAAAGTTGCTATCCTTTTTGGGCAGTTGGGATACGCGTGGGTCATCGTGATCCACGCCCAGGTTGCCACGTCGCCTATCAAGCCGCAGAAAATGCAGACCTCATCAATGAAAAGGCTGCACCATTTATTGCCAGCTCTGATTTTTACTCTCTCTCCCACGCTCCCCTTCCATTTTTCACTCATATCACTTTCAACCCTATCACTTTCACCTCTCTCCCTCACCAAACACGCAACCACATCCTCTCTCCACCACCGTCTCCTACTCCAACACTGTCTTCTCTTCAACCACCATCAATGGCACCTAAAACTAAGAGGCCAGTCCGCAAAAATGTTGCCGAACCTACGCCAGTAGACACTTCTAGCCCAGTTCCTTCCCGATCTAGGTCACAGTCAGCCACACCCAACTCGGCTTCGTACAAAATGGTCACACCACCGTCTGACCATCCACTTCCCATCCCCTCTCCTACGCCGTTATCACCGGCAGCCGTGGACCAGACCAGGGAGTTTACCCCGGTGGAAGATGACATAGAGATCACGGCTCCGTTCCTCCAACCACCACGACCACTAGAGGCGGCCGTGTGGTGAAGCTCCCTCCAGGATCATCCACGGCCAAGTCCAAGCCCAAAAATCCCATTACGTCCGCTAAACAGTCCCCCCTTGACGCGACCGTCAATCGTTTCCTAGCTCCCCATCATTCCTTAACCGTTGAGGAGGTCCTAAAGGACATCCAAATCTCAGACGAAGAACCAGAGGTTATTGATATGATCGTAGCCCCATGGCTAACACCAGTGAGGTTAATGAAACCCCTAGACATGGAGCCAAGGCAGGAGATGCTGTTTGATCAAGCTTTCAGGCGAAGGATGACATGGAAGGTGGCTTGGAGGCACCTAGCACAAGGTTTGACATCCATCCGAGTCAACCCTTGGAAGAACGGCTTCAATAAAAGATCCAGTATATATAAAAGAGCTATTGGAGTCTTAGGAAGGCTGTGTCCAAGTTTCAGAGCATTCAGACAAGTAGATCTCAAGGAGATTCGAGATGACAATCTCGCACACAGCAGTTCTAGGTGCAGACACAACAGGCAACTTCGTCGGAACATAACCGGAGCTGTACATGTCAGAATCGTGCGATCGACCTCTCGTTGTAAACTTCAGGATTTTAGCTTTCAGGTGGGACAAGATTCAGCTCATTTGGCCCAGTGGTTTAAAATTTATGGACGTAGAAATTATGGCGTGCAGTCTGTACGCGAGACAACATACAACTTGAAGTTTCGGCCCAAACCTTGGCCCGATGATGGAGAACTCGACATGGGCTACTGGAATGTATTTAAATATATTTATATTTACTGTAATTAGTTAATTAGTTAATTAGTTAATTAGTTAATTGATTAATTAGTTAAAGTGTTTTACTTTATGTAATATTCCTATTTTGGAATTAGGGTTTGCTTGTAACCTTATTTAAGGAGCCGCTTGGCCTCCTTAGAAACTTGGCTGTTATTTGATAAATTGAGATATTCTCTCCAATCTCCGCCCCTTGTTCAAGTTGGTTGAACCTTGTTCTTCTTGAGTCCGCAATACTTGAGTCGTATACAAGTAAATCTTGGAATTGTATTATTGTGTCGTTTATCTTAGTGTGATTCTCACATTGTTGAGTCTAGTCCTAAGAATCCGATTCAAGACCCTTGACTTGAAATCGATTAGGGCTCTTAGCACAGGTTAGCTAAGTGGTCTAAGCTCGTACTTGTCGAGTTATTTATTTCCGCAGGAAATCCGTCTTTGAACAAAGATCAAAATTGGTGCTACGCATCCTAAGGAACCAGGATCGTATCAGTTATGGAGGAGCAAGGAGAGCCGGGTGAAGGCCAAGAGAACAAAGACCTAGAAGGCATGGAAGAAGGAACAGGAGAAAGTGGGGAAGCAGAGGGCAGCGATGAAGAGGAGGATCTCGAGGCCCAGAGAGCAGCAAAGGAGGAAGAGAAGAAGCTGAAAGCAGCCGCGGCAGGATCAACGGCCAAGAAAGGAAAATCAAAAGCCACTCCCGCATCGGAGAAGACAGCCGCAGTTGTAACGCCAGTGGGTGCCAAGAGAAAACTCCCATCCACCAGTACCGGCAAGCCCTCGAGCTCAAAGAAACCTCGAGCCCCCGAAGTAAAGGATGAAGTCGAGGCCGAGACCCAGAACCTTCATCCCTCCCCAGGTCCAGTTCCCACCAGGTTACTTCTGACCTTTCATTACCCCATGAATGGATTGTTTTTAATGACAAGCACTCTCTTGACAAGTTGACTTTGCTGAATTCCAAGGGCGTTAGCTCATGTGCGCGCCTGGATTTTGATTTTCTTGCCAAAATGGGTATTGAGTCGAGAGTCAGGGAGTATGTTGCCAACATTGGTTGGGAGTCCCTGTTCTATCTGGAGCATCCGACCTATGTTGAGCTTTCCCTAGAGTTTTTCACAACTTTTTGGGTAGATGGGACCTTTAGGCCAAAGGGCAAAGTCGGTCCGAATTCTTCTACCCCTGGTTTGATCAACTTTAGGCTAGCTAACAAATGGGAACACTTGACTCTTGGTGAATTTAATTATTGGTTGGGATTTGTGACTAAGGATGAATTGAACACCCCTTTATACAAAAATGCCGTAACTGTTATCCCTGCTATTTTTGATGCCACTGCTACTTTTTGTGAGTTAACCAATAAGCCTAATGCTAAATATGATACTAAGGGTAGTAAAGCCCATGAAATAGTTGATCCTGCTTTGCGTATCTTGCACCGATATCTAGCCCTCACCTTTTCCACAAGATTTGGTTCCTCGGGATAGATATCTGTGCAGGAACGTTTCTTTTTATGGTGCATAAAACACAAATGTAGGGTCAACCTAGGCTTTTGGATAGCTTCTGGTGTATTGCATGTCTTAAATGGTGGTCGTGGGCCTATTTTTGGTTCGTTAATCTCCCTGTTTGCTGTGAATATGCATAAAATTGACTTGGCTGCTAGTAACCTTTCCGAACCTTTGGCATTCAAGGATCTGGATATCAGAACCTTGGATGTCATAGGCCATTTATGTCTCTTACGCGGTGTGTTGAGCTTTTATCCAGGTTGTGCCCCAGCAGCGGAGAAAGTTTTCGGGACCAAGAATGGTGGCATTTTTTATTATCCAGATCTCTCGGATCCCCATTCCAATGCCATCCCTCGAGCCCCCGAAAGCCAAGTGACACAAGGCCATAATGCAGCAGCACCAAGCCAGCGCCCAACTCCTCTCATTGTCTATGATCCAACCCAAGCAAGGCTGCTCCAGCTTATCCTACGGGAACTTCAGGCTTTGACGGCTGAAGTTGCCCGCAGAAATTTGCCTCCGCAGTAACCCCCCCCAAACATTTTTACCACTCCAGCCCCGGAAAGGGCCCCTAAACAATTGTCATAAATTTTCTTGTACTGTACTTACGTTTCTTGAACTCCTTATTTTTGCTCTCCCCGCATTGAGGACAATGCGCTGCCTAAGTGTGGGGAGGGGAACTATTTACGCGTTTTAACTGTATGATTGCATGTTTATTTTTCCGTTTGCTGCATGATTGCATGATTTTTTTTTGGATTTTAATTTAGCCATGCTAGGAAAATTTTCAAACCCTCATTTTTGGCATGCGTCTTTCAACTTTTTGATGCATAGAAAAAGCATGGCATCCATTACAAACTACGCCTGAGCATGCATCTTTAGACCTGCTAGACCTTATATCCATGTCTAGGCCACGACATCAGTATTCACAATTGATCCCGTGAGCATATTTGAACTTCATGCCCGTTATTTTTGAGTGAAAATGCTTAGCTAGGCACGGTCTAGGTTTGCATAATATCCCCGGGTATAGTGATTGATTGTTATTCCACTTAGTTTTGTTGCTTCTTTACTTAGCTTTTGAAGCAATAAACATGCTGCTTTGATCCTTTTTCCTTCCTTTTTCCAGTATTGCGCTTGAATGATCAGAAGTAGGAAAAGGAACGAAAAGGCCAAAGATTAGAGCTCAATTGATCAATCAGCCTTGGCAGATTTTCAGCTGATGCATTTCGACTCATCTCAAGGCCTTGAGATGAGGCTTCCGTGACGTTCCCAGTTCTGGACAGCACTCACCATGATTTTGCGCGCCATAATTATTTACTCTTGAGTGCGTTTCTTGTCTCCTTGGGCCCCGTTTTTGCAGACACTAAGCTTCTTGAGTTCCTATATCATTCCTCCCACTCCTCACAAGCATCTTGGAAGTATGAAACAACATTCTCCTTGTGTTTTGGAAGAATATTGGACAAGCTTCTTGAAGACCAAACTGAGGAGACTTGTTAGTGGGAGCTGTCTCACCTTGGAGAGGAACATCTTGGCGTCCAGAAGGACATTAATAGAGATCAGAACGGACAGAGAAGGGGATTGGGACAGAAGGAGAAACCAGAGGAGAAAATCAGCATTTCTCCCATTTTCCAGATTTTCCAGCTTTGTGTATTTTCGGTTTTGCACTTCTTGTATCATTTCTATTATGTTTTGTAACTAAAAACCTCCATCTCTGGTAGAGATTTAGAGGTTGACAATTCCAGAAACGTTGTGAGACTTCTTGTTCTTAATTAAAAACGTTTTCATATCTCTTTTCTTGCTTGGTTTAATGTCAATTTGTTCTTGTTGAATTTGGGCTTAGCTAACCTATGTTTTAACTTGAATGATTACAGTAGAATCACTCTAATGCCGCGTTTCTGTGTTAGAGAGAACCCGAGTGGACAACTAGTGGATAGGATGATGTCTTCTTGAAACTAGAAGAAGAAACGGGTTAGTTTTGAGGTCAATGGACTGCAAGTGCGTCCATCTCAAGGTCTAGAGAAGGGCCTTCCTAATCATAATCAACAAACTAGCAATCCTTGATTGTTAAGGGAGTTAGGGTCGCGAAAGGAGCTTCTCCTTGAGTGACTTGAGTAGGAGGAGGCTTGGAGATCGCCCCTGGATGTATCTCTATAACTTCTCTATGAAAATGGTTTTGAAAATCCTTTTGTCAATGATCAACATCTTGGAATTGTCACTTCGTTAATATCTCTACCAGGGATACCTTTCTCCTACTGATTTTCCTCTTATTTCACTACTGTTTTCTTTTATGCAATCTTATTTTCGTTCCTTTTGTTTCTCAACCAATCAAACTCTCACCTCTTCACTGATTTTCGTCATTTACAGGAAAAGCAAAGATCAGACCGATGTCTCTGTGGGATCGATCCTCTCACCACTATCTGCATTTGTTTGTAGCATAGCACTGAGTTGAACTTAACTTTTATGCAGGGCATGCGACACCCTCGTCATAAATTGGCGCCGTTGCCGGGGACAATGGTGTACTGATTTTCGTTTTTCTTGTTTGTGACAATTTTTAGTTTTCTTTTTTATGAGCAATATTAGTTATTCTTCTCAATCAGCCCCTATTTCTCAAAGCTTTGATGCAGGACATGTGACCAGCCATGAAGGATGCTATGGTCCACCACAGTGGGGATATGAGCCAAATTATTATCCACCCACATCTTCTCCTTATCCCACTTGGTGGAACCAACAAAGATCAGATTATGGAGTGCAATCAGTTCCTGATTATCAATATTTCCAGCCTCCGCAACCTAGCCAAGAACCTACTGTTTCTGAAATTTTAATGAAAACCTTAGTTCCATTTATGCAGGAAACAGAAGGGACTTTAGCAAGGATGGCGGAGCAAATAAGACAACTTGCACTTGAGCAGGAAAGGCAGAGATGCATACCTTCAAACTTCCAATCAAACGTGGAATCTGATGCCAGCACTGCCACTTTTGTGAGCAACAAAAATCTGCCCGAGCAGTCTGACTCATCTCAAGGTCTTGAGATGAGCGACCCAGAACCAGAAACCAGCCCAGAAAATTCTGCAGAAGTTGTTGCTCAACAAAAGCAGTCCAATCAGACCCAAACTCATTCCAGCACGTCACTGGAGCAGGAGACGAAGTTTATGGACACTTTTTGTAGCATCGAGCTAGAGGAGTATGCGAGGAAGATTGAGAAAGAAATCAAAGTGGTTGAGAATCCACCAACGGTTGTGTGTGAAAGGGAAGTTTTAAATTTCTTTGATTATATTGATCCCTTTATGGAATTACCCTCCATTCACAACCAGTATTTTCTTTTTATTGTGCATGCACCCGAACCAGAATTTGAATCATTTTATGGTTGCATGCAGATTTCTTTGGTAGGAGACCATGCACGAAATGAGATTATTCTCATCAAACTTCGTGCATTCAAAGCATTATGTAGGATTGGTTGACAAAGTGACGCTCAATGTCTAGTCCAAGACTATAAAGAGGGACGCTGCATGGGAGGCAACCCATGTTCATTTCGTTGCTGTTTTGTTATTTTCGTTTTTATTTCCAGTTAATCATTTTTTTTTCTGCATAATAATGGATTTTTGGAATTTTCCAGTGCAGGCCATCCGGCCCATCTCAAGGCCTTGAGATGGGCAGACCAAAACCTCCAGCTCCTCCCCAACCATGATCATTGCCCCGGGTTTTATCATTTCTTTCCCTCTCTTTTTCATTTTCTGTTCTGTTTCGTTTGTTTGTTTGCTTGTTTGTTGTGTGTGTTTTTTCTCTCACATTGAGGACAATGTTTCCTTTAAGTGTGGGGGAGAGACACTTTCGTGTTTGTTTGTGTTTTTTTGTGTTTTTGTGCATGTTTGTTTTTCTGTTTTTATGCATGTTTTTCTGCTGTTTGTTTTTCTGTATTTTCCTTTCTTCTGTATGTTTATTTCAATTATTTTTGCATGCGCTTCTGTTTGTTTTCATGTTTGCATGAGTTGTTTTCCTTTTTGTTGTTTTTCACCCTTTTGTATAGAATTGAAATCCCAAAACTGAACTCATGTAAATACTTGACTTATCAGCTCCATCTTACAATTCTGAATACTTCTGGCATTACAACTTGTGCACCTATTTACATAGATGTATGATAAGTTTTGTTGATCCTGGGAAATACCTTGCTAGAGCTAATCTGTCTTCTCATCTCAAGGTCTTGGGATGAGGATCCTATCCTCTCATTGCTGCTAAGTCTCTTAATTATGCTTGCTTGCGTACCCTTTAATTTTCTTGTGTGTGCTTTCTCATCATGCCCTCTGGATTGCACGATGTTGGTGGTTCGGCACCATCATCCCATTTTGGAAAAACTTCCAGTCGGTTGTGTGCTAACTCCCTTTGGTTGGACCGATCATAGCACCATGGTGAGAAATCAAGGTCTGCATGTGCATGTGTTTGAAAAAAAAAAGAAAAGAAAAAGAAAAAAAAAAAGGGTTGTGGATGAAGGAAGTTGAAAAGAAAAGAAAAATGGCGAGATTGCGGAAAGAAGGAAAGAAAAAAAAAGAAAAAAAAAAGGAAAAAAAAGAAAAAAGAAAAAAAAGAAAAAACGGAAAAAAAGAAGAAAAAGAAGGAAGAGAAGAAAAAGAAAAAAATAGAATAAAAGAAGCCTTTGGCTCACTATTTGTTTTAATTTCTGTTCTTTAATTGTTGGATGTGCTTTTAAATTATTTTGCATGAGTGTCAGCAGTAGTGTTTGGATTTAGAGTCGAAGGATGAGAAGATAAGAGGCCCTAGGATTTTATTTTCTGGTTGAACAGCATGCTATCATGCCCCTATTTGAATATGTGCACAATTGTGATGTTTGGAGCATTTAGCATTGCTTGATTGAGTTGATTTCTGAATTATTTGTGTGAAATCAGTACAGGGGTTGATTTTCTATTCAAAGGGGTGCTGTGTCTGTGTTTTTCTTGGTGTTTTCTGTGTTTTGTGTTCATGCTTGAGGGCAAGCATGGTTTAAGTGTGGGGGGATTTGATTGATTGTTATTCCACTTAGTTTTGTTGCTTCTTTACTTAGCTTTTGAAGCAATAAACATGCTGCTTTGATCCTTTTTCCTTCCTTTTTCCAGTATTGCGCTTGAATGATCAGAAGTAGGAAAAGGAACGAAAAGGCCAAAGATTAGAGCTCAATTGATCAATCAGCCTTGGCAGATTTTCAGCTGATGCATTTCGACTCATCTCAAGGCCTTGAGATGAGGCTTCCGTGACGTTCCCAGTTCTAGACAGCACTCACCATGATTTTGCGCGCCATAATTATTTACTCTTGAGTGCGTTTCTTGTCTCCTTGGGCCCCGTTTTTGCAGACACTAAGCTTCTTGAGTTCCTATATCATTCCTCCCACTCCTCACAAGCATCTTGGAAGTATGAAACAACATTCTCCTTGTGTTTTGGAAGAATATTGGACAAGCTTCTTGAAGACCAAACTGAGGAGACTTGTTAGTGGGAGCTGTCTCACCTTGGAGAGGAACATCTTGGCGTCCAGAAGGACATTAATAGAGATCAGAACGGACAGAGAAGGGGATTGGGACAGAAGGAGAAACCAGAGGAGAAAATCAGCATTTCTCCCATTTTCCAGATTTTCCAGCTTTGTGTATTTTCGGTTTTGCACTTCTTGTATCATTTCTATTATGTTTTGTAACTAAAAACCTCCATCTCTGGTAGAGATTTAGAGGTTGACAATTCCAGAAACGTTGTGAGACTTCTTGTTCTTAATTAAAAACGTTTTCATATCTCTTTTCTTGCTTGGTTTAATGTCAATTTGTTCTTGTTGAATTTGGGCTTAGCTAACCTATGTTTTAACTTGAATGATTACAGTAGAATCACTCTAATGCCGCGTTTCTGTGTTAGAGAGAACCCGAGTGGACAACTAGTGGATAGGATGATGTCTTCTTGAAACTAGAAGAAGAAACGGGTTAGTTTTGAGGTCAATGGACTGCAAGTGCGTCCATCTCAAGGTCTAGAGAAGGGCCTTCCTAATCATAATCAACAAACTAGCAATCCTTGATTGTTAAGGGAGTTAGGGTCGCGAAAGGAGCTTCTCCTTGAGTGACTTGAGTAGGAGGAGGCTTGGAGATCGCCCCTGGATGTATCTCTATAACTTCTCTATGAAAATGGTTTTGAAAATCCTTTTGTCAATGATCAACATCTTGGAATTGTCACTTCGTTAATATCTCTACCAGGGATACCTTTCTCCTACTGATTTTCCTCTTATTTCACTACTGTTTTCTTTTATGCAATCTTATTTTCGTTCCTTTTGTTTCTCAACCAATCAAACTCTCACCTCTTCACTGATTTTCGTCATTTACAGGAAAAGCAAAGATCAGACCGATGTCTCTGTGGGATCGATCCTCTCACCACTATCTGCATTTGTTTGTAGCATAGCACTGAGTTGAACTTAACTTTTATGCAGGGCATGCGACACCCTCGTCAATAGTCACTGTTAGGACATGGGAAAGCTTAAATATGACGGAAAGCTTTGCATAATTGTATTTTCCTTTCTTTTCTCCCCATTCATTCTCTTTCTTTTCGAGCCCCCGACATTCCTCTTTATTTCATATTCTTTCCTGACCATTTGTCTTTTCTTGATCTTTTTCCTTGGCAGGTGAGGTAGCGACTGATGAGGGTAACGTCGAGGGCTAGACACCTAAAGTGTGCAGGCAAGCTCAAGTGTGGGGAAGCAAACAGAAGCAAAAGACTTTAGAGCAGAAAGCAGAAATCTAGGGCGAGATAAAGCTACAACTCGAAAGAGTTTCGAGCCCTAGACCATTCAGACTATTCGAGCCCCAGAAACATTCAAGTGTGGGGAAGCGAAAAAGAAGTCACCATCGATGCTGGATAGATCCAGGGCAAGCGCCAAGCTAAAGGAAATCGAAACATCTCGCGCCCTAGCATCATCGTACCCTCTTCTTCTACTCTAAATTTAAAAAAAACAATTAAATTTCAAAATAAAAGAAGAAGGGGCGCTGACCTTACAAGTAAAAGCATCCGCATCCGAAGCCTATGCAGAAGAGTTTCCTGCCCCCGAAAAGACCTCTGTCTAGCCCTCGAAACATCTCGTGCCCTCAATGGAAGCTGCCTCGCCACTTCGCCTTTTTCCTAAGCCAAGGGATCCAACCAGGTTTCATCTGGTCCTTTCTCTCCTTTTCTTCTTTTCTCTCCCTAGTTCTTCTCTGCTCATCTCCTACTCCTCTCCCCCACATCTCTAGCTCTTTCTACCCCCATTTCTTTCTTTTTGCTGATGCGTTGTTTTTCCGATTGTTGATTGCCCATGCATGTGTTCTACAGTACTCGGATTGTCGTGCAAACTATGCCTGTGTTGTGTTATTTGCATTCATGAGTGCCGCGCCCCGAAAATTAAAAATTCGCGAGTGTGCAACGAAATTTGAGACCTTCAGATGCTCGGCGTAAAAGGACGCCTAGCAGCATGCAATGAAGTCGCCACCCTAATTTGGTTGCTAGGCTTAGGGAACCTTAATCGTCATGGCATAGGAAATATAATAAGTAAAAAAACTAAAGGCACAAAAAAGGGGTCTGGACCCCAGACAAAGGTTCGGGGTCGTATTATGGTCTCGGGAAGGTGTTAGGCACCCGAGTCACATCCGAAAACGGTTACCGGTTGATGAGAGAGGTGTTTAAAGAGGTATTTAAAAAATGCATTTTGAAAAAAGGGGCCCTTAGAGGAATCGTCACTTTAGCCTTTCCTATGATCGTGACCGTTCAGGAATAATAAAAAGATCTTTCGGACGGGGTTACCGTTTATCAAGATCGATCGATTATCCCTGACCGTAACGTGATGGGACTGAATTTTCCGTAAGACTGAATGAGCGCCCTCTTTTTCATCATCGGGCCATGCATGATTAAATTAATTACTACGTGATCCTAACATGGATTGCTAACAGAGTACAAATTTAAATGATGGATTTTTGAAATGGAAAAACTGATGTGGGATCGAAAGTCCCCATGTACATGCAGTCAATACAAGCAAGAATTTAAAATCATATGAACATGGCATTTTAAGCAACTCTTTAAACACGTTGTTCATGTGGGTTGATTTTAATTCTAGCAGTTCTATATATCATGCGTACGATTGATATTTGCGAAAAAGCGTTTAATAAATAAAAGGAATCGAAAGGCGTACTTTCGAGCGAAGCTTGAAATTAAAACCTACAAAATGAAAGTATTAGTGATAGCTCGAGAAATAAATAAACAATTTTATAAGTGCAAAAATTTAAATGACAATTGATTGCATGCGAGAAATGATGGATTTAACGCATACGAGAATTAAATGCTGAGTTGATTGTATGCGAAAAATGATTGATTTTAAGCATACGAGAATTTAAATGCTGAATTGATTGCATGCGAAAAATGATTGATTTTAAGCATACGAGAATTTAAATGCTGCGTTGATTGCATGCGAAAAATGATTGATTTTACGCACACGAAAATTAAATGCTGGGTTGATTGCATGCGAAAAATGATTGATTTTACGCATACGAGAATTTAAATGCTGTGTTGATTGCATGCGAAAAATGATTGATTTTACGCATACGAGAATTTAAATGCTGTGTTGATTGCATGCGAAAAATGATTGATTTTACGCATACGAGAATTTTAAATGCTGTCTTGATTGCATGCGGAAAATGATGGATTTTACGCATACGAAAATGAAATGTTGTTTTGATAAGTGCAGAAAAATTAAATGCTATTGGCGATTTACAGGGAATAAAAAAAGTTTAATGATTTGCAGAAAATAAAACAGATTGATAATGTAGAGAATGGACAGTTGAATATTTGCGGAAAATAAACAGTTGATATTTGCAGAAACATAACAGTTGATAAATTGCGGAAAATAAACAGTTGATAAATTGCAGAAAATAAACAGTTGATAAATTGCGGAAGAATTTCCAGCAGTTTGCGAAAAATTAAAGCAGTTGAATATTTACGAGAATTAAAATGCGACCGACCATGTAGGCGGTATTGAATTTAAATTGTCGAAAGTAAATTGCTGAAATTTAAAGTGCGGAAAAGTAAAGTGCGGAAAATTAAAGTGCGGAAAAGTAAAGTACGGAAAAGTAAACAATTGGTAATTTGCGGAAGGATTTCCAGCAGTTTGCGAAAAATTAAAGCAGATGAATATTTACGAGAATTAAAATGCGACCGACCATGTAAGCGGTATTGAATTTAAATTGCTGAAAGTAAATTGCTGAAATTTAAAGTGCGGAAAAGTAAAATACGGAAAAGTAAACAGTTGATAATTTGCGGAAGGATTTCCAGCAGTTTTGCGAAAAATTAAAGTAGTTGAATATTTATGAAAACTAAAATGCGACCGACCATATAGGCGGTATTTTAAATGACTGAAATTAAAATGCTAAATATAAATGACTGAAGTCAGATAACATGAAAATAAATATCACGATAAGCAATGAGCAATTCACGTAAAAAAACAATTCGATAAACAACTTGATGCGAAAATAAGCATACGAAATAGTTTACAAAAAGTGAACTAAACAATTCATGTATAAAAATATAGGGAAAATAGCACGTATCACAAATAATAATCACACGAAGCATGTTAGCATTTTACGTAAAAAAAATGACGACTTGAAGGCTCGGAAAAATATAAATGGGTTGGGCCCAGCTTGGAAGTTTGGAGAAATGGGCCAGGAACAATTCCTGGCCCAAGGGAATTAATTTTAATGGTGATGGGCCAAGCCCATCACCTTTCCTTTATTTCCTTGCGCGAAGGCCATGCGGCCCGTGATTATCATCTTCATCCTCCCATCGTCGGCGCCACTGCCAGCGACGGAGGTGGCGAACCAGGTGATCAATTCGCCTGGTTCTTGGTCCAAAAGAAAGGTCTCCCTCCCAGCAGCACGAACACACGATCACAGCAAGAGAACGGCAACAAAAACAGTGACGATTGCAACAAGAATGATAATGCGCATTAATCCGTTTAATTAGCAAATAAATACCTCACGCGTCTAAACAATTTAATCAATGCTAATGTGATGAAATTCACTTAAAACTCAAGCAATTGGAACGAATTTAAGCAGTTAAATGATTATCTAAAGCAAGAACAAAAATTAAAGAAAGAAACCGTAAGTGAGAGAGAGAGAAAGAAATTTACAGTGCTTGCCGAGAGTGGACAGGATTGAGCACAAGGAATGAGGTTTAAGTGTACATGGATTGGCCCGGAAAAATGGAGAGGGAGTGGTGTTTTTTCTTGCTCAATTTTCGGACCGTTTGCGCATTGAAGAATGGTGGCTATTTATAGCCAAAGGTCTCGTGGATGGCCGGACGAAGGAGCTGCGCGTGGTGGCTAGGAGCGTGTGCTGGCTGGGCTAGGGGAGCCGTGATGATGGCGGAGGGATAGGGAGCTAGGGAGCAGGTGGCTCGGGCGAGGACTTCGTGGCCTTGCTCGTGCGTGCACTGTGCATGTGCATTATGCACATTAATTCAAGGGCCATTGATCTGGTTGACTTTCCTTGGTTGACCAGATCAATGGCCATGATCAAATGACCTTTCATCTGATTTGAATGGCCTCGAGCTGGTTCCCGCGAACAAACGTTCTGACTTTTCGAGCCGAAGGTACCGTCGCGTAGAGAAAAATACGACGGGCTTAACCGTCTATAGCGAATGATGAGAATTTTTCATTTAACGTGTTTATTTCACGTTCAAAAACGTGAAACGTTTGAACGGAAAAATAATAACGTTACGCCGAAAATTACACGAATCGCTGTAGACCGTTGCGACCAGAAAAAAATCTAGCAACTAGTTGATGAAAAACATTTTAAAGTCAAGCTATTGTCCGAGCGGACTTACTCGGGTCCAATAAAAGCTCGAATAAAAATAATAATAAAATAATAAAAATACTAAAAAATGCACTAAAATATAAAAAATCCTAAAATTCATGTGATGACCTAAAACGAAGAAAAAATTAGCAAATGACTGCCGGATAGTTAAAAATGTGATTTTTAAGGCTAAAAATATTAATGATAATAATAATGAAAATACATGCCGAAAAATTAAAAATGCGATTTCGAAAGCTGACGATGCTAAAATGCAACGAAACACCTAAAAATGCTAGCGACATTAAATCAACTGAAAATAACTGTAAATTAACTAAATAACAGAAATGCTAAAATTAAATAAAAATGGCGTCAAAATTCGGGTATCAACAGTTGCCCCCTATTTACTGCCTTATCGAAGTATTTGATAAGCAGTAAAGACAGTTGCCCCTAGATATCCGAATTTTGGCGACACGGCAGGTCTTACCTCAAACTTACAGTGATGATGTCGCTCTGGGAGGAGGTAGTTGATTGATGTCGCTCTGGGAGAAGGGGATTGCTGTCGCTCTGGGAGGAGATAGGTTGTTTGATGTCGCTCTGGGAGGAGATAGTTGATGTCACTCTGGGAGGAGGAGAACTGCTGATTCGGATGTCCTTCGCTCGGATATTGAATGACGGTAACATACCTTCGCCCTGATGTTGATTTGATATTTGGGGTGACTGTTTATGAATTTTGTAGGGACGTGACCTGACACAATATTAACAGATGACATGTGCAGACGTGACCAGACATGACATTAACAACACGATGTGGGGACGTGACCCTTTACAACGTTTATCAGACAACAAATGCGGACGTGACCAGACACGACATTATCAGACGACACGAGCGGACGTGACCAGACATGACATTAACAACACGATGTGGGGACGTGACCTAAACACAACGCTAGACAGACAAGATGTGGGGACGTGACCTGAACACAACGCTAGACAGATAAGATGTGGGGACGTGACCTGAACACAACTTTTTAAGACACAATGTGGGGACGTGACTTGAACACAACGCTAGACAGACAAGATGTGGGGACGTGACCTGAACACAACGCTAGACAGACAAGATGTGGGGACGTGACCTGAACACAACTTTTTAAGACACAATGTGGGGACGTGACCTGAACACAACGCTAGACAGACAAGATGTGGGGACGTGACCTGAACACAACTTTTTAAGACACGATGTGGGGACGTGACCTAAACACAACGCTAGATAGACAAGATGTAGGGACATGACCTGAACACAACTCTAGACAGACAAGATGTAGGGACGTGACCTGAACACAACGTTTTAAGACACGATGTGGGGACGTGACCTGAACACAACGCTAGACAGACAAGATGTGGGGACGTGACCTGAACACAACTCTTTAAGACACGAGGTGGGGACGTGACCTGAACACAACGCTAGACAGATAAGATGTGGGGACGTGACCTGAACACAACTCTTTAAATGACAAGGTGTAGAGGGAAAGCGAGTCTTACCTTGAACTTACCGTACGAATTGAAATGGAGAGTGGTCGACCGTGAGGGAGCGTGATCCGCCACACGAAATTGATTTGAATGTGAGGGAGCGTACTCCATTCGATGCTGATTGGATTCTGATGAAAATCTAAGATGGCGAGGGCTTTACAACGATGTTGTCATCGAAGACCCATGGTTGAGGAGTGGTGATGTTCTCCATTCGACGTTTGATTGGATTTTGATGAAAATCCAAGGCGAGGGCTTTACAACGATGTTGTCATCGAAGACCCATGGTTGAGGTTTCACTGGAGCATATCTGTGTCCTGCAAATTGGAAGGAAGCAAATACAAAGTAGCAACAGATAGAAAAAGAGAGAGCAATTGACCTGTGAGAAATATCAAATATTCCTACCTTTAACCCATGGCTTGCCCCCAAGTTTTTTTGTTTGGAATGAAAATGATTTCTTTGTTTAAGAAAATAAATTCAAGCCTTTTTCTCTTTTTTGGATAAAATGTTCGTTCAGTTTTCATTATATGAACATGATTGATTCAAGTCTAGATAACGTCTACGTCTTGTTCAAGAAATAACGACCTCAAGGACAAGACTTTCCCACAACTTGCAGCCGTAAGCAATCCTCACCTGATATTAGTGTTTGCACTCATGCTCTGAAACAAGGCTAAGTGTTTTACACTCATAAAGATGCAACTAACATGATACATAATTTACAGTTCGCAATGTCAATCCGAGTGAATATACTTCGAATGAAGATGCACATGCATGGGCGTTCTAATAATCGGTGGGACTTTTACGAAAAAGAATGAAAGGACATGAAAAATCCGGAAAGGAGTTTGTTTTGGGAAAGATTGCTTTGCTGGAAGGGTTTTGATGAATGATGCTTTGTTGATTGGCCTGGATGAGGGCGAGGTGTACGAGTTCCTTCGCTTTTGCTGGGGATGCTTTTCTTGACAGAGTGCGCGAGCTCTGGGATCCTTGCTGGGGGTGCTCTTCGTTCGGCTAGGGGCCCTTTTCTTGAGTCTTCATTGGGGAGTGTCGTCACTGTTCCTTTTGCGACTCACTACTTGAGTTGGCCTGGGGCCCCTTTGTCTTCTCGGGTTCTCACTAGGGATGCTTGCTTTGAGGTTTCTTGAGTTGGCCTTGGGCCTCTTTTGCTTGACTTTACTGGGGAAGGATGCTTTGAGATTTTTCTCGAGTTGGCCTTGGGCCTTTTTACTCGAGTTCACTGGGGAAAATTTTCTTCGAGATTTCTCGAATTGAGTTGTCCCCGGGTTGTGCTTGCTTTGGCTCTTCGACTGTTTGTATTCTTCGAATGTCTCTGAGCATTTTCTTTCTTTTCTTTTCTTTTCCCTTTTTCCCCTCTCCCCTTTCTTTTTTCTTTTTTCTCTCATTTTTCTCTCTTTTTCTTTCCCTTTTTAATTTTTTAATTTTTTTATCCCTCCCCTTTTTGATTTGATTTGAAAATGCAACAGAGCAGAGCAAGCACAGCCTTTGTCTTGATCTCTTCCCCTTTTGTCTTGAGGCCTCGGCTTTCGTCGTTGCTGCTTCTTCGGTGATAGTCCTTAGCGATCTCCTGGTGACCTTTTCCGTCTCCTTCGTCGTGAACTTGAACTTGGCGTGCTTTTACTTCCGGCTGGCAATTTTAGCTGAAACTGCTCTTTGGCTCCCAGGGTATGAGTGATATTGACGGTTTTGGGGGAGTGATGACATATATGGTGGAAAGAGGGAAGAAACGAAAAAAAGTGGAGAAAATCATAAAAGTCCCACGTCATTTTATAGCTATCCCATGTCTAATGGCGCATGTACCCTGGATATTATGCGAATTCAACTAGTATCTAGTCAGGCACTTACACTCATGAAAGAAACGAGGCGTGACGGCCCAAAATACTCACAGGGATATGTTTTGTGATTGCTTACGCCTAAACATGCCATGGATATAAGAGCTAACAGACAAGATCATGTATGTTTCATATAATTTATAATGAACGCACAAGTCATCCGTGTCGTGATAAAGTGATGAATATGCTAGAAAAAAAAGTTCAAAACGTGAGATTTTTGTTCTCCCTTTTCCCCTTTTTTTTAGCCCAAGTTGCACATGTATAAAGAGAAAATTTTGCGGAAACTAAGAATTTTAGCCAACATGACGCACACACTTTTGCAACAACATAAATTGTCGGAGTTTAAAAATCGTGGAAGTGTAACTTGCGAAAACATAAATTACGGAAAGGTAAATTGCGGAAACGGAAATTGCAAAAATGTAAAAGGACAACTTCCCTGAAAAATGAGCTTTGACATTTTTCAACGCCTTCCTTTGGTCGTCACTTCACTCGCTTGCCCCCAAGTTTACAAGCCTCATTGCACTAAAACGAAGAGATAGTTAAATAGTAAATTCATAGGGAAAAGGTATCCTGAGATGTTGAATTTTACAATTAACGAAAGATAGAATAATTGAAAAGAACGCGTGGGTTGCCTCCCACGAAGCGTCCTGGTTTAAAGTCGCAGGCTCGACTATGGTGTGCGTTTGAGTTTTGTGCTTTTGGATCAACATCCCTTTGAACTTCATTGCTTGCCCCCAAGACTTCTCCTGATGAGGGATTATCTCCTTTTCCGCCCTTTCTCTTAAATGGACCGATTTGCGTGGAATCCTGGCCTTATTCTTAATTGTCGATACTTTCTTCATCGGTAAAGACATAGGGTTTATCAAAACCCACTGAATCAACATTCATCCTGAAACGCGAATAGTACAAGACGCTCGAAGAGGGGGTTAAATATATTTATTTATTTTTAAACCGAAGGGGAACACAAGTTCCTATAAAAGACAACAAATCATGCATGCATATTACAAAGAGACATCAGGAAGCGTGGCGGCGGTCTAATTACGCATAGCCCCCCCCCCCCCCTCCCCCAGACTTCTTCACGCAAATGGTCGAGCCCTATATCATCCTTCCGCTATCCAAAGCATGATTTGGAATAGGGTTGATGGCCATGCTAGAACCTTCGAAAGAGATGCATTTGTTCTTGATCAAGTGATTAACCTTTCCTCTAAGGGCAGAGCAGTCTTCTATGGCGTGGCCTTGAGCTCCGGCGTGGTACGTACATCTAGCAACAGGGTTGTACCACTTCGGGTAAGGAGATTGTATAGGCTGAATCGGGATTGGCGCAATTTGCCCAGCTGCCAAGAGATGCTCGTAAATTTCCTCTAAAGGAATGGGAAGAGGTGGTAGCGGTTTCCTGTTCCAATGGGTGTGTTGGTTCTTTTGTGGGATATGTGGTGGAGGCGATGGGGAAGGTTTCCGGTTACTAGGTCCCGAGGAGACAAAGATGACATCTTCCTTCATGATAGGTGCTCCTTTAAGCATTTCTTCTGGTGTGGAAGCGGTGATCCTCCCGGACTTAATTCCTTGTTCAACTCTCTCAGCCACCATGACTATGTCGGAAAAATTATTTGATGGATTGGATATAAGATAGGTGTAGTAGGGAGCCTTGAAAGTGTTTATGAAAATTGACGAGAGTTCTTTGTCATTTAGCGGAGGAGAAATTCTAGATGCTAGCCCTCTCCACCTCTGAGCGTAAGTCTTCACCGATTCGTCGGTCCTCTTCTCTAGATCCTGTAGATCAGAACGGTCTGGTGCAACTTCCAAGTTGAATTTGTATTGCCTGTAGAAGGCATCGGACAGGTCTCTCCATGTCCTGATCCTGACTCTGTCTAGGCCCATATACCAAGTTAGGGCGTGCTTGGTCAAGCTTTCTCGGAATAGATGTATCAACAACGGCTCGTTGTGGATCATCTCGGCCATCTTATTGCAGTATGCTCTGAGGTGGGTCTTTGGGCACTCTTCCCCAGTATACTTTTCGAAGTCAGGGATCTTGTACTTCGGAGGTATAACGATCCCGGGGACCATACACATATCGGCGGGACCAGTGGGATCAAATGGATCGGCCCCTTCGATTGCTCTGAGTCTTTCCTCGAGAAGATTCAGTCTGTCACTTTTTGGTTCTTCGGCCCTGATGGGGTTAGAACCGAAGGGTAGCGTAGGTTCTGACGAGAACTGAGGTTGTGCTGGGTTGAAAGTGAGGAGCTGAGTTCCCACAGGTCTGGGAATTGTGCTCGGAGGAATAGGAGGGAGATACAAAGCCTCTAGGCGGGCCTGGCTCTTACTGGGGTCTACAGCAGGGTTGATTGAAAGGTGCTGAAGCGACGGGGAGATCTCTTCACCCACCTTAACTGTAGGATGTGCAGTGGTGGGTACAGTGAAGGGATTATCCCATCTCCAATGGCCTGGGGGGCCAGGAAGTGGTGGGAGTACGGAAGGTCCTGGTACGGTGAGCGAAGAGAGAGGTCCTTTTGTTTGAGGGAGATCAAAACCCGGTGGCACTTCGGTGACAGCTTCATCTCTTTCCTTTTCGGCCCTGGTGGCTCTTTCTGTAGTGATCCTAACTTGCTCCTCTAACTCTACGATTCTAGCCATTAGTGCTTCATCGGTCTTGGCCAGTTCAGACATTTTTCATTTTTGAAGTCTAGTTAGGGGGAGCCTATGCGGAGTAGCTTGCTTCCGAGGAGCTATCGTGAACCTGAAAAGGGGAAAAACACAGAAAAAGTAAATACAAGTGAGGATATACAGGTGATATGCAATCCTGAGGCCTCCACGTTGCTCATTCATTTTCCGGCCACACTTTCACTTGATATTTTCAGGGCGGTCGGAGAGGCGAGGAATCCCAGTGGTTGACAAGATACGAAGGAAGCCTCTATACATTTCAACGATATGAAGCAAATCTGAGATGCTAACGGCGAAACCCAAATCAGTAGGGGCAACCAATGCCGCCATGCTAGGAAAACCTCTTTTACGCTATACTTTTGACGATGCAAGGCCTGATGCCTGGTGAACTCAACTGAGGGGAGAGACAACAATCTTTTTATGAACTTGGAGTTTTTTTTTTTTTTGTGATAAACTAGGAAGACATGGCCATGAGTGAGCGATACTTGGATGTTTTGAATACTTTGTCTGATTTTTTAGAATTTCGGTGAGACTATTGTGTTTTATCGGAGGGATTTTCTCTTTTTGTTTTGCGATGGTTTTTTTTTTGAGTTTGTATTGGAGGGATAGTTGATATGGAAAAGACGAGGCGATTTAATAAATATCCGAAAGAGTACGACTTTATTAAAAAGTGTTTACAAAATATGGTAAGCTTGCCAACTTCCTAAATTCATCAAAAATGGCTAAGATAGATGAAATCAGGGGTCCTAGTTAAAAAAAGATCTGCCGATATCCAAGCCTTTCCCTGAAGGTGTCATTCCTGGGCATCCGAGTCTTCTTGGTTCTGCCAAAGGTACTCCATCGAAGCCAACTCCCCTTTCTTCATCTCTAACTCAGCCTCTAAAGCGGCAATTCGGCTTTGTAGTGTCTGATCGTTGAAACTTCGTTCCCCGAAAATATCAAGTGAAAGTAGTGTATGTGCCGACATATTGAATGAGCAAAACGGGTCCTGTGGGACAAAAATAAAATTTTAAACGCCAAGTAACCTGCACGTGTCAGAAAATTTACAGTTCGTATAACAGAAAAATCACGTCAATATGCCACGACAAACAGGTATAATCATGATGCACGTGCTGGGGCTCTGATTCCGACACCTCTAACTGGCTTGAATGGTTCCCGGATGATACCATGAAAAGGTCCCTAAAGTGTCGTCCGGTCTCCCGATTTCTTGCGAAATCGTATAACCTTTCGACTGGCTTTAGGGGTTCATCCGAGTTGGGATTGGTGAACACTACCCAGGACGTGTGTCCTAGGGCGTCACTACTACCCTCCTAATTTGGTAATTGTCCCCTGGATGTAGGGCGCTATGAAATGCATATGACAATTGATAAAGCAAATAAATGAACAGACCAGCAATTGATCAAAGCAAATAAATAAACAAACAAAACACCTCTCTAAAAAGATAAAACCGGCTCCGACCCTTCTATCCCCAGTGAAGTCGCCAAACTGTCGCGCCCCGAAAATAAAAAATTCGCGAGTGTGCAACGAAATTTGAGACCTTCAGATGCTCGGCGTAAAAGGACGCCTAGCAGCATGCAATGAAGTCGCCACCCTAATTTGGTTGCTAGGCTTAGGGAACCTTAATCGTCATGGCATAGGAAATATAATAAGTAAAAAAACTAAAGGCACAAAAAAGGGGTCTGGACCCCAGACAAAGGTTCGGGGTCGTATTATGGTCTCGGGAAGGTGTTAGGCACCCGAGTCACATCCGAAAACGGTTACCGGTTGATGAGAGAGGTGTTTAAAGAGGTATTTAAAAAATGCATTTTGAAAAAAGGGGCCCTTAGAGGAATCGTCACTTTAGCCTTTCCTATGATCGTGACCGTTCAGGAATAATAAAAAGATCTTTCGGACGGGGTTACCGTTTATCAAGATCGATCGATTATCCCTGACCGTAACGTGATGGGACTGAATTTTCCGTAAGACTGAATGAGCGCCCTCTTTTTCATCATCGGGCCATGCATGCTTAAATTAATTACTACGTGATCCTAACATGGATTGCTAACAGAGTACAAATTTAAATGATGGATTTTTGAAATGGAAAAACTGATGTGGGATCGAAAGTCCCCATGTACATGCAGTCAATACAAGCGAGAATTTAAAATCATATGAACATGGCATTTTAAGCAACTCTTTAAACACGTTGTTCATGTGGGTTGATTTTAATTCTAGCAGTTTTATATGTCATGCGTACGATTGATATTTGCGAAAAAGCGTTTAATAAATAAAAGGAATCGAAAGGCGTACTTTCGAGCGAAGCTTGAAATTAAAACCTACAAAATGAGAGTATTAGTGATAGCTCGAGAAATAAATAAACAATTTATAAGTGCAAAAATTTAAATGACAATTGATTGCATGCGAGAAATGATGGATTTAACGCATACGAGAATTAAATGCTGAGATGATTGTATGCGAAAAATGATTGATTTTAAGCATACGAGAATTTAAATGCTGAGTTGATTGCATACGAAAAATGATTGATTTTAAGCATACGAGAATTTAAATGCTGCGTTGATTGCATGCGAAAAATGATTGATTTTACGCACACGAAAATTAAATACTGGGTTGATTGCATGCAAAAAATGATTGATTTTACGCATACGAGAATTTAAATGCTGTGTTGATTGCATGCGAAAAATGATTGATTTTACGCATACGAGAATTTAAATGCTGTGTTGATTGCATGCGAAAAATGATTGATTTTACGTATACGAGAATTTTAAATGTTGTCTTTATTGCATGCGGAAAATGATGGATTTTACGCATACGAAAAATGAAATGTTGTTTTGATAAGTGCAGAAAAATTAAATGCTATTGGCGATTTACAGGGAATAAAAAAAGTTTAATGATTTGCAGAAAATAAAACAGATTGATAATGTAGAGAATGGACAGTTGGATATTTGCGAAAAATAAACAGTTGATAAATTGCAGAAAATAAACAGTTGATAAATTGCGGAAGAATTTCCAGCAGTTTGCGAAAAATTAAAGCAGTTGAATATTTACGAGAATTAAAATGCGACCGACCATGTAGGCGGTATTGAATTTAAATTGCCGAAAGTAAATTGCTGAAATTTAAAGTGCGGAAAAGTAAAGTGCAAAAAATTAAAGTGCGGAAAAGTAAAGTACGGAAAAGTAAACAGTTGATAATTTGCGGAAGGATTTCCAGCAGTTTGCGATTAATTAAAGCAGTTGAATATTTACGAGAATTAAAATGTGACCGACCATGTAGGTGGTATTGAATTTAAATTGCTGAAAGTAAATTGCTGAAATTTAAAGTGCGGAAAAGTAAAATACGGAAAAGTAAACAGTTGATAATTTGCGGAAGGATTTCC
The DNA here is from genome assembly GCA_963691705.1 of Viola odorata. NCBI lineage: Eukaryota > Viridiplantae > Streptophyta > Magnoliopsida > Malpighiales > Violaceae > Viola > Viola odorata. The sequence goes on along the minus strand of OY829545.1, from coordinate 54,800,255 downwards.
AGCAGTTTTGCGAAAAATTAAAGCAGTTGAATATTTATGAAAACTAAAATGCGACCGACCATATAGGCGGTATTTCAAATGACTGAAATTAAACTGCTAAATATAAATGACTGAAGTCAGATAACATGAAAATAAATATCACGATAAGCAATGAGCAATTCACGTAAAAAAACAATTCGATAAACAACTTGATGCGAAAATAAGCATACGAAATAGTTTACAAAAAGTGAACTAAACAATTCATGTATAAAAATATAGGGAAAATAGCACGTATCACAAATAATAATCGCACGAAGCATGTTAGCATTTTACGTAAAAAAAATGACGACTCGAAGGCTCGGAAAAATATAAATGGGCTGGGCCCAGCTTGGAAGTTTGGAGAAATGGGCCAGGAATTGTTCCTGGCCCAAGGGAATTAATTTTAATGGTGATGGGCCAAGCCCATCACCTTTCCCTTATTTCCTTGCGCGAAGGCCATGCAGCCCGTGATTATCATCTTCATCCTCCCATCGCCGGTGCCACTGCCGGCGACGGAGGTGGTGAACCAGGCAATCAATTCGCCTGGTTCTTGGTCCAAAAGAAGGGTCTCCCTCCCAGCAGCACGAACACACGATCACAGCAAGAGAACGGCAACAAAAACAGTGACGATTGCAACAAGAATGATAATGCGCATTAATCCGTTTAATTAGCAAATAAATACCTCACGCGTCTAAACAATTTAATCAATGCTAATGTGATGAAATTCACTTAAAACTCAAGCAATTGGAATGAATTTAAGCAGTTAAATGATTATCTAAAGCAAGAACAAAAATTAAAGAAAGAAACCGTAAGTGAGAGAGAGAGAAAGAAATTTACAGTGCTTGCCGAGAGTGGACAGGATTGAGCACAAGGAATGAGGTTTAAGTGTTCATGGATTGGCCCGGAAAAATGGAGAGGGAGTGGTGCTTTTTCTTGCTCAATTTTCGGACCGTTTGCGCGTTGAAGAATGGTGGCTATTTATAGCCAAAGGTCGCGTGGATGGCCGGACGAAGGAGCTGCGCGTGGTGGCCGGGAGCGTGTGCTGGCTGGGCTAGGGGAGCCGTGATGATGGCGGAGGGATAGGGAGCTAGGGAGCAGGTGGCTCGGGCGAGGACTTCGTGGCTTTGCTCGTGCGTGCACTGTGCATGTGCATTATGCACATTAATTCAAGGGCCATTGATCTGGTTGACTTTCCTTGGTTGACCAGATCAATGGCCATGATCAAATGGCCTTTCATTTGATTTGAATGGCCTCGAGCCGGTTCCCGCGAACAAACGTTCTGACTTTTCGAGCCGAAGGTACCGTCGCGTAGAGAAAAATACGACGGGTTTAACCGTCTATAGCGAATGACGAGAATTTTTCGTTTAACGTGTTTATTTTCGCGTTCAAAAACGTGAAACGTTTGAACGGAAAAATAATAACGTTACGCCGAAAATTACACGAATCGCTGTAGACCGTTGCGACCAGAAAAAAATCTAGCAACTAGTTGATGGAAAACATTTTAAAGTCAAGCTATTGTCCGAGCGGACTTACTCGGGTCCAATAAAAGCTCGAATAAAAAAATAATAAAATAATAAAAATACTAAAAACTGCACTAAAATATAAAAAATCCTAAAATTCATGTGATGACCTAAAACGAAGAAAAAATTAGCAAATGACTGCCGGATAGTTAAAAATGTGATTTTTAAGGCTAAAAATATTAATGATAATAATAATGAAAATACATGCCGAAAAATTAAAAATGCGATTTCGAAAGCTGACGATGCTAATGATGATGCTAAAATGGAACGAAACACCTAAAAATGCTAGCGACATTAAATCAACTGAAAATGACTGTAAATTAACTAAATAACAGAAATGCTAAAATTAAATAAAAATGGCGTCAAAATTCGGGTATCAACAATGAGTGATAGCCTAAACACTTGTTTTATTCTGAGAATGAGTGCAAATACATGCCTATGCGAGGACTGCTGGTGATTGGGCTAGATATGGGAAAGTCTGGTTGGTAGGGTCGTTATCCTATCAGCCGGATGCAGGTGCTTTTCTAGGTCTGGATTTGTTTTGCTTGGGTGTAGCTTTTTGGATGACGTGCCGATTCTGTGTATTGGGAGTTGATTGCGTATGTTTACGAATGAGGTGGTTTTCTAATTTTGTTTATGCTCGAGGGCGAGCATAGGGGCAGTGTGGGGATGTTTGATAGCATGTTTAATAGTCTCGGTTTCACCCTCCTTTCTAGCCCTTTCGGGGGCTCGATGTTACTATTTAACCTTCATTTCAGTTTTATTTGCAGATTAACATCAAAGGAGGGAAAAGGCCGAAAAGGAGCGATTTGAGAGCATTTCTGTGGATTTCCAGTTTCAAGGCCTAGAAGATCGAGCGATGTCAAGACCTCGACGCGAACCAGACCAGTGCGCTGTCCCAAGGCCTCGACAGTTCTGAGCCTTCTTCCAAAGAGCATCTTCTGAGATCCGCACGGAATCCCAGGCGCTTCTAGAAGATACCAGGCGTGCCAGGAATTCCAGAATATTCCTTTTGCAAGGACGTGTGCTGTCACGCCCTCATTGATCCTTCCTCTCCCCTTAGCTGTTTTTGTCTCCTAGCTAGTCTTAGGCTATATAAGCATAGTTTTAGGGTTTTGTAAGGACGCTGTTCCAAGGGATAATTTCTTACATTAATTTCAGTGCTTATTTTATGGGAATCATCTCCTCTTCCAAGAGCAGCCATTGTCAATAACTTTCCTCTTTGATTATTAATTAATCTATCGGTTTACTCTACTCCCTCTTTACTTTTCTTGTTTTATCATTGTATGATTATATATACTTGCTGTTTATACTATAGTATGAGTAGCTAAATACCCCTTTCTTGGTGAAGGGTGTTCCACGGGTTGTAGGGTTTGGCTAAGAGGTCTAATGCATGCTTAATATATTCTCTTGTGACACATGACTGTTTATCGATTTCATTACATGCTTGTCTAGAACTGTTAAGAGCTTGATCACCTTTTAGTATTTCTGCATGAGTAACGTCATATTCCAGGGTTATAACTGACGTGAAGCCCTGGAGTTAGAGCAGGCACCTAGGGGAGGCAGCGCGAGAGGCCTCACCTAGGGGTAAACAGTTATCTAGGGTATGCGATACGAGTCTGACAAGCTGAGCTATCGCGCCCTAGATCTGTCTTACCTCTCCTTCATGGGCGTTCTGAATTTAGCCTCCCTACTTCGAGCCGTGACAGGCCGGACGGTCAAGGCTACCTTTTGATGACAAGGAAGGTAGCTGGGAGGACGGCTGAATGTCAAGGTCACCTTATATGTGGAAACGGGGGGTGACTTTTATCTACGAAGGTAAGCAGGGGATGCGGTGTGGAAACGCGGTCCCTATAGCAGATCTGCACATGAGTCTAGAAAACCTCTGCACCAATGACTGGCCGACCTAGAAAACAACCCAAGGGAGCACCTTTCGCTAAGATCTCGTCTCATTTGATTAATATCCTTTTCATTACTTTTTCCCGCATTCGATCTATTTACATCTCTTGCTCTGGATAATACTTTACATTTCTTGCCCTGGATTACGATTTACTTTCGTGCCCTAGATTAGTACTTTCCAATTCTGTTTTGTTAGCTCCCCTACTCTGCGTTGATTAATTTATTAATCAACATAACCCCCCCCCCCCCCTGTTATTGTTACTTTGGTTAGATTTGTCGCATATTGCCTTGTCATACTAGTTCACTAGCAAATTAGTCCTTCAATCTCTGTGGTTCGACCCTGACTTGCTTTATACACCTTACTTTGTGCATTTAGGCATTAGGATAAATTTAAGTATATTTGAGTGACGATCACGTTTATTGGAAGAGGGTTACCTCAGAGAATTCGCCACCAGAGTAAGAGAAGAAGCCAGAGGCAACCCCCGCACGGGGCGACAGGCGACCAACAACTGCCTCCTCCCCCTGGAAGCAACGGGACCTCTAGTGGAAGGGGAAAAGAAGCATTAACAATTCATGACGAGGACATCCCCATTATCAACATCATTGCCGGTGGCACATCGTATCTCGACGAGCTCACCCAAGCGACACCCGCTGTAGGAGAGAAGCGAAAATGAGAAAGTCAGCCCGCAAAAAAAGAAGCGATAAATGTGCTGGATAGGATGGTGCTATCCTTCTCAGAAGAAGATGAGAAGGGTGTCGTGTTCCCTCACAACGACGCGTTGGTAGTCACACCCGTCATCGGGAACCATGGGGTTCGAAGAACCCTCATTGACAACGGCAGCGCGGCAAATCTATTTTCACTGGAAGCATATAACCTCATGAAGTGCCCCGCCGGTGAATTGGCACCCTACAAGAAGCCAATCATCGGAGTGGACGGTGTCCCCATACCCGTAACTGGAGTCACAACGCTGCCCGTATACTTTAGAGAAGACGCGTCTAAGCAATCAGAAGAATTATTGCTCTTGGTCGTAGATCTCATTCTACCGTATAACGTCATTCTAGGGCGGCCACAATCGCAAAAATACCTCAGGATAAAATATCCCTCTTGGGAAGGAGTGGTGTCAATCAAGGGCGACCAAAAACTAGCCGTTGAGTGCTACTTGCTCATGCCTCAGAAAAGTTGTGACTAGTACGTGTGTGTGGCGGCGGATCCCTACGAGCAAAGGGATGAAAGGCGCACCCAACCAGTAGACACAATGGTACCCATCCCCGTCAACGGCAATAGTGAGGTAAGTTTTTTGATCAGTGAAAAGTTAACCTCGGAGGAGAGCGCACAACTAGCCCGACTACTGAACAAGTGCAAAGGGGAGTTCGCCTGGAAACCGACGGACATGCCTGGTGTGTCCAGGGACGTAGCAGAACATCAACTTAACGTCGATCCACGTTCCACGCCAGTTCAATAGAAGCGGCGAGCATTCTCCGCGGAGAAGACAACGGCTATTGACAAGGAGGTAACGAAACTCCTGGACGCGGGATTCATTCGAGAGGTTCAATACCCCACCTGGCTGGCCAATCCTGTCCTAGTTCCGAAGCCCAGCGGAGACTGGCACATGTGCATTGATTTCACTGACTTAAACGACGCCTGCCCCAAGGACTGTTACCCGCTCCCTAGAATTGATCAGTTAGTCGATCAAACTGTTGGATACGCATACTTGAGTTCTTTGGATGCCAACTCCGGATACCATCAGATCCCCATGGCTGAAGAAGATGAAGAGAAGACGACATTCATAACCCCAAGGGCCACCTATTGTTACACAGCGATGCCGTTCGGATTGAAGAATGCTGGGGCAACTTTCCAGCGCATGGCGAACAAAGTGTTCGAGAGGCAAATCAGGAAAAACGTAGAAGCCTACGTAGATGACTTATTGATCAAGAGCCGAAGCTTCAGTGACCATTTTGCAGACCTACAAGAGGTGTTTGACACATTAAGCAAATACAAAATGAAACTGAATCCTCGCAAATGCGCATTCGTATTTTATACGGGAAAATTTTTGGGGTACGCGGTAAGCCAGAAGGGCATCCAGCCGAACCTGTCAAAGATTAAGGCCATCTATGACATGGCATCGCCGCGAACCATCCAAGAGGTCCAAAGGTTGACAGGACGCATTATCGCTTTAAGGCGATTTATCTCTAAGCAGGGCGAGAGATGCCTGCCGTTCTTTAAGGTCATACGTAGGAAGGCTCCTTTTGGATGGACGCAAGAATGCGAAGAAGCGTTCATAGGCTTGAAAACCTATTTGTCGTCCGACCTGGTGTTAACACGACCCGAACCGGGCGACACCCTATTCCTATATCTCGGCGTTGCAGATGAAGTAGTCAGCGTTGTCCTTGTACGGGAGGACAATCATGCCCACCGCCCCGTCTTCTTTGTCAGTCATGTGTTAAAGGATGCTGAGGTGCGGTACACCCACATCGAGAAGGTGGCATTCGCCCTGATACAGTCCACATAAAGATGGACAGGTACTTCCAGGCCCATCCAGTTATTGTGCTCACAGATCAGGCCTTGAAGAGAATTTTTAGGAAACCAGAGTCCTCTGGGAGAATGCTGATTTGGGCAATCGAGCTCGAGCAGTATGGATTACAATACAAGGCTCGACCATCTGTAAAAGCCCAGGTCCTGGCGGATTTCATCGCCGAGTGCCCCTTTGCCAGGAACTCTGTGGTGGAGCCGCTTGAAGAGGAAGAGAATAGCGCAAAGCTCCCACCCTCGGAGGCCTACGCGGACTCATGGGTTATCTACGTGGATGGCGCTAAAAATCAAGAACTGGCAGAAGCCGGTATTCACACGATCGGGCCGCACGATGTACAAGCGCGGCATGCCATCAGGATCCTGCAACCATTATCTAATAACGCAGCAAAGTATGAAGCGTTATTAGCCGGGCTCAGAATAGGAAGAAACCTCTTCACCAAAGCTGAGTGTGGCGTGGTAACAGGAGCCCCACGATTGAAAAGACGAGGTGACTCCAAGCTAATAATAGACCAAGTCTTGGGACACTCCCAAGCTAGAGAACCTGTCATGGTGCAATACCTCTCGAAAGTAAAACGAGAATTGATGGAAATAGAACAAAGTTGCGTGCACGTCACTTTTGAGCACATCCCCCGAGAGGACAATACCGAGGCAGACAACCTTGCCAAAACGGCAGGTAATCAGGAGACGATCATACCATAGGACGTGTATTACGAGGAAAATTCAATGTCGTCCTTCATGGAGGAGCAGTTGTCGCTGTGTGTAGAAGAAATTGAAAAGGATTGGAGGATCCCTGTGATAAAGTTCTTAAAGCACGACGAGCTGCCGAGCGATAATGCAGAAAGGAAAAAAGTATTGAAACAAGCAGCAAGATGCACCTACTATGATGGGGAACTAATCCGGAGATGTTTCTCCCACCCAGCGGCAAAATGCAAAACTGAACAGGAAGGCCTCCACACCCTGCTAGAGATTCATGAAGGGATCTGTGGTATGCACGTATCGGGCGGCACTATGGCCGCACAAGTGTTTCGGTCAGGATTTTACTGGCCCAGCATCCACAGGGATTGCAACAACTTCGTGCAAACATGCCACAAATGCCAAGAATTTGCTAAAATCCCCCAGCGACCTGCCACAGAAATCTCTCAGATCGTGGCTCCCTGCCCTTTCGCTAAATGGGGAATTCACATTCTAGGCCCTTTTCCTAAGGCGAGATCTCAACTGAAATTCGTAATCATGGCTGTGGACTACTTCACAAAATGGGCAGAAGTGGAGGCGGTAGCGAGCATCACAACAGAGAAAGCATGGCACTTTTTTAAGCACCAAGTTATCATGTGGTTCGGGGTACCTCACTTGCTGGTCAGTGATAACGGGACGCAATTTACCAGCCACTTCTTCAAGGAATAGTGTGAGGAATTTCAGATCGAACAAAGGTTCTCCTCTGTGGCGCATCCCCAGACTAACGGCCAGGCAGAGGTGACCAACCGAAGCATCCTGAGTGGCATTAAGAAAAATCTGGAGGGCTCAAAAAAGAAATGGCTAGATGAACTACCCTATGTGATGTGGGCCTACCGCATGAATGTTAAAACTAGCATAGGGGAAACGCCCTTTGCGATGGCCTTCGGCACCGAAGCTGTCACGTCTGTGGAAATCGGCACCCTAAGCCTAAGGGTCGAATATTTCAAGGAGGAGCTAAACGAAGAAAGGTTACGAGCTAACCTTGACGCGTTACCTGAGCTACATGAGGAAGCCCTCCTGAAAACAATGCACTATAAAAGGAAAATGGCGCGATATCACAATAGACATGTTAAGGAGTGGCTGCTCAAAGCGGGAGACTTGGTGCTCAGGGACAAACGAGCGGCGGGCTAGCGGATGTGGAAACTTAGCTCAAATTGGGAAGGCCCATACCGTGTCACACGCGTTATCGGGAAGGGGGCATATCACCTAGAAACACTTGACGGTACCCCCTTACCTAATTCCTGGAACATTGCTTGCTTGAAATTATATCATTCTAGAATTTGACATGCCGTGGCGCATGCTCTAACAATTATTTTGGAGATATCTCTTGTGTTCTTTTTTGGTTGTCTATGGTGTGCAGATAACAGAAGAAAGGGTGTCGGGAGTGAAAAGTTCTAACCTTGTGGCAGACCGGGCTAACACAGACGAGCCACCAAGACGAGGCACGCCCCGGCGACCCTGGAAATATATGGTGCTGGAAGTGAAAATTCTATCCTTGTGAGGCCGGCCTTGATCAGGCGGCTTACTAAGATGAGACATGTTCCAGCACTGTCGGGAGTGAAAAGTCCTATCCTGGGATACCCGTGCTCACATAAACGGTATACCCAGACGAGGCACGCCCCGACTCTCTTGGGAGTGCAAATCCTACCCTTGTGACAACCCGTGCTCACATAGGTGGTTGATCACTAAGATGAGGCACGACCCCAGGGAAGATAAAAACTCCACCCCGTAAGTGAAAATCCTACCCTTATGATGGTGGCGCTAACACAGGCACATCGTTAAGACGAGGCACGTTTCGAGGTGCGAGGTGACAACGCGGAGAAGTGAAAAGACCTATCCTCGTGATGGCCGGCCTTGATCAGGCGGCTCACTGAGATGAGGTACTTCTCGGCCAATTGAGGAAATACAAGGAGTCACAATACCCCAGCGAGTAACCGGAAGGAACAAACCCGGTGAAGATGGTTGGATGAGTATGTGACACGAGCGACATCTCGGTGGGATCGCGCCAAGTGAGCTTGGAGAGTACGCGAAAACACCCCAAGGTAATCAAGACCCTTTGTCATATGTCGCTACTAACACAAACAATAAGTGAAAATGTGCAGGAAAATTGGCAAAGCATCGAGGTGACGAAGCACCCGAGAAAGCAATGATGCCATGGAAAGACAAAGTACCCGGATCGAATGATGGTCCCCTGGTTACCCTAAATGCAGTCCGAGATGACTTAGAAAGTTAGTTTTGTTTAACCGCATGGGCCCTCATGAAGAGGAGAAAAGCGTGATACCACTTTGAACACTACATGTGATGACCCTACGAAGAAGGCTCGAATGTGCGTGCGGCATCAGTCTATCAATATTGGTGTTACAAGTCTGGGAATAAACAGCAACAAATTAAGAAAGACCATCGACAAAGGAAAGTTACAACTAAAATATAGGCGTTGTTCCTACAAGAGCGGAGGCTTGCGCAAGCATAAAGCCTTGAAACACAAAAGGGCAAAAAGGGAGGACACTCGACGTATGAAAAGAAAAACAAGAAAATCTATGGCCCTGGCAGGCTGCCGTCCTCCTCGCTCCGCCGTGGCCTCTTCGCACGGTAGTAGTCATCCTCTATAAGGCCTCCTAACTTGTCTTTGAAGAGCTGAATGATAGCGGCAGCATCAAACTTATCTCGGCCGTAGCGCTCAATAAAACAGTCAGCCATAATACCCGCGGTCTGTTCCGAGAACCACGTACATTTATCTGCTGTCTCCTTCTCAAGCGCGGCACTTCGACCTTGTTCTGCTTGCAGGTCGGCATCCTTGATGGCTTCGCGCCCTCTAACCTCCTCTAATTCTCCTCTCATAACCGCCAAGCTGGCCTCCATATTCTGCCGCTCTTCTGCATATTTCCTCATCTCTTCTCGATTCCTCCCAAGCTCTTCTTGGTTCCTGTTAATCTCCTCCAAAAGCTGACGGTTAGTGTCGCGCCACTCCTAGGAGGAAGAGCTGAGAGAGCTCACTTGCTTCGTCACGTCCTTTGACCAATAGTGGAAGTCCTGAAGAGCAGAGAATAGCTGAGTACGTATCCGCTGCAATTGGTCCCCGTGGGCATGAGAAAGGAAGGCTCGCTCCTCCTCCTCAAGCGAAAACATATGCGCCGCCAAGTAAGCAGATGTCGCTAAAAAGTTGTCACCCCCTAGTGCTAGGAACCCGCGTTGACGAATATTGCTTAAGTCGACTTGGTGGGTAGTGGTCCTGCCAGAAATCATGGTACTCGAGTCAGCCACCAAACGGGGAGTCTCGACGAACCCAAGGGAATGGGAGATTATCGGAGCGGCCGCAGGGACAAAAAAGACGTTGGGAGGAGACGGAGGGGAACAAGAGGATGTTCCTGCATCAAGACCAAAACCATCAGCCTGGAAAGGAGGAAAGTCGCTCTCCGAGAGGTCGGCTATGAAGCCCAGTGGGTGGCCAGTAGGAGGAGGTGACGTGGCAAAAGAAGAAGAAAATTGAGGAAATTGCATGGAAGCAGCCCTGTTCCCCGGCAGCTCAAAGGCTTGATCGCCTGGCAAGGGGTCAGTACCAGCGACACCTTCCTGCCTTTCCCAATTGGCGATAAGACCATCCGATGAAGGGGCATCCCCGTCGAGGCGCGGCCTTTTAGGACCAAGAATATGTGTCAGGTCCATACCGTTGCAAGAAGGAACAATAGAAGAAACAACAGCGGTGTCCTACGGAGAAAAATAGAGAGAATAAGGGGACAAATGGAATAAATAAATGGAGAAGAATTTGCGAGAACAACCTCTGAAGCTGGAGTAGAAGGACGAGTAGGAGTGATAGTCCTTCTCCTCCTCTTGGCAATTGGAGGTCGAGAAGATGACGCTTGAGTAGGATCCGCACTTGTGGAAGAAATGGGCTCAGTGGCCGAAGCGGCAGTAACCTCCGCATGAGGACGAGAAGAAGACTCAGGCGCAGAAGTGGACGAGTGTGCAACATTAGCAGCGACACCAGCAGTAGTAGCGGCAAGAGCCTCTTTTTACCTTCTCTGCTGAGCTCTTTTTTCTCGTTTCTTGATGCACTCAGGTTTCCACCCGGCTGGAGGATCTGCAGGAATAAGAGAAAAATGTCAGAGTTAGTACCGACAGGGAGCAACGAATGAAATGGAGGGTGCTCACTTTGGATGCAGCCTCGGATGTCGCCGCGGCACGCAAGCTCATGAGTATGAACACCAGGAATCCCTGTCAGGTTGAGCAATTTATCCAACCAACCTTGCTCAACTGGTCCTAGGCGCGGCCTCCCACCCCAGGCGCCGTCCCTAATGCTAAAATTAAACCCACTTCGCCACAAAGGCTCAGGCAAAGTGACGATAAAAAACCCCTTCTTCCAGGCATCAATAGAGGATTCAAGATGTAATAATTTCCAGGTGAAGGGTTTTAGTGAGTCATCGTCATAGCGAGGCGATATCGCTATGACACCATTGTTATGATTATACAGTTGAAACAAGGATCGAAGCAGCAATAGAGAAGGGGATTCAATCCCTACATGTCTACAAAGAGCTATAAAGGCGTAAATGCCACAGTAAACATTCAGGCTTAACTGGGCAACGTTCAAATCAAATTCAGAAAACAATTCTGCAATCAGAGGATCCAGAGGGAGTTGAAAGCCATAGTTAAACATTTTTGCATAAAGAATCCTACGGTTGCCAGGCAGCTCGCTGTTGAGACGAAGCGACCTAGGGGAAACCTCAGTGGAATACCCATCCAAATGATCAAGGTTGGCATTATAATTTCGCAACTGTCGCCGAAGAACGGTGGAAGAAGCAATGGTGGAGATGGTATTCTCAATATCTCCTTCCCCAGCAGATTGGGGTTGGGAATAACGGTGATTGTGAGCCATGAATAAGACTAAACTAAGGGTAGAGTAGAAGGTACCTTTTTGGGGAAAGAAGGTTGGGACACCCAGGTGGCGGCGGATCGCAACGAGAGGAAGAGAAGTTGTGTTCTTTTCTTAAGGAAAGAAGCAGAGCAGCAAAAGACGAGAAAGGAGTATGAGAAGGGTTTTATAACCCTAAGGTTCAAGTGAAACGACGGATCAAGCGATCATTGTGTGTGACATGTCAAAAACAAGGGACGCGGGAAATGGGTACGGTCCCAGGCGAGTGAAAAGACGCTTTCAACCTCATCTTTCCCCTAGCGCTTCCCTCTGCGGACACGTGTGCCGAGAACATCATGACTGTCTCTTTTGCATCAACAAAAGAATTCAAAGCATTAAATGCTCTGAAAAGTGAAGTCAGGTCCAATGAAAGAGAAGACAAGTTACAACGCCACGACACACAAAAAGTATAACACAAAGTACAAGCAGACAAGCGATAAGTAAACTCAACAGGAAGGTGGCACCACAAAGGTACATGTGTTATTTGGCCGAGTATACAAGATTTTTTAGTTATTACAAAGTAAGGAGGCGACATCAAAGTTCGAATAGAAAAAATAGTAACAATAGAACAACAGATAGTGAAGCGACACCTCAATCAACCGACATCGAATGGGCTTTGCATGGTGTCGCCTCATCACTCCTCTTTGGAGGAAAAGAAGCCTTCCTGATTCTCATTAATTTCTTTCATCTTCGCGGAGGCATACTCGGTAACCTGAGCAGGATCAAAAGCCTTACCACGACATTGATCCGTGAGCCCAGCGGTAAAGGCCCGTACGACCTTCTTTTTCCACCAAGTCACCTTTGACGAAGCCCTCGCCAAATCAGCATCGCGAGACGATATCTCTTCGTGAAGAAGAGAATTCTTTTTCTCGGCAGCCACCAACTCAGCCTCCAAAGCTTCAACCTTGGCTTTTCCTCTAGACCTCTCCCGAGCAAGGTCAGCACGGCACTCGCGCAGTTCAGCTTGGGTACGTTTCTAGAGCCACGTCAACTCTTCCACTTTTGCCAAGGCACCATGATCTTGAAACTGCTCACTGTGGGCCTTGATGAAGTAATGAAGTTCCCGGAAGATGGCAAGGCAGTTATTCATGACACGTGCCCGCTGAACATCAGGAGGAAGCTGCAGTAACCTATTCTCATCCTCAGGGACGCGGAACATCTCGCATGCCAAGATAGTCGTGGGCTGGTCTCGTGACAAGGGGTCTGATACACCCAAGGCACGAAACTCGTCAGCCCCAAACTTCGACAAATCTAGCTGGTGGGAAGGGGCCCCTCGGGGCCCGTCAAGGGAGAGATCAGCAACAAAGGAAGGGGCAGAACTATCGACTGAACCACCGATATCTCGAATAGAATTAAGGAACAGCGGATAAGGAGACTTTGGTGGAAAGCAAAATGAACCAGTACTACCCTAAACCGACGGCGATACCATCGTAGCTGCGGGAACCCCGTTGGGGGGAGACGACCTCGGAGTCAAGGAAGTGTCGCCTGCCGGTGCGGTAACCTCTCCAGTGGCACCAGGTGAAGCGACAGTGGGAGGAGCGGCAGGGACTGTCGCCGGGGCAGGAGCAGGTCGAGCAGCCATCTTCGCCACCCGAGTCTCGCTCTCCTCCCTTAACCTCTTTCGTTGAGCCGCAGAGGCTGGGCGAAGACTCAGCTCTGTATCCATGTCCTCCATATCCTCGGCCCCGTAAGAAAATATCTTTGTCTCAATTATTGGCGAACTAGAGCCGGACCCCCTCTTCCGAGTTGGCAACCAATTTTCAATGAAGCGAGAAGCGCGGGTAGAAGTACCACTCTCCCTCGAAAGAGCCACGTTCGAAGCCCTTTTTCTTTATGGGCATGCAGTGGTCAGCCTAGGCCCCAGCAGAAGTAGAAGGAGTTGTCGCTGGAGATGGAATAATCTTGGGAAGAGTGTCACCCTTTGGAAGTGGACGAGCGATAGTACTCCCTGCGAGAAGCTAGGTTAGTAAACGAGGGATAAGTAAGATAATGACAATACCTAAAAACTCACCTATGGTACACTCAGACAAAGGCTTATACAAGGCAAAGTTTCGGATCTAGAAGGATGACTCCATCTCCAGCAAGGCGTTGGCCTGGCTTAACTCTTCCCTAGGCAGAACCTCTAGCCTCACCCAATTAATGACATCCATGTTGAAGCTAGAGCGCCACAGATGAGAGGGTAATTCGATAATAAAGAAACCACTCTTCCAGTCTTCGACGCTCTCCTCAAATCCTTGAAACTTTTTGCCAAAAAGGCCCGACTAAGGCATCACCTCACCTTGGGGTAATATCAACGAAGTCGTTGCGACAGACTAGAGTCAAAAACTTGCGAAACAAAGTGACAGAGGGAATGAGAATATCTTTCAACTCACAAGCGCGAAGGAAAACGTAGATGCAACTCCACGAGGAGGGGGTAATCTGCGCAGGGTTAAGCCCATACTCACACAGTACGTTCCCTAGTGTGGTATGAACAGGGAGGCAGAACCCATACTGAAACATCTTAAAATAAAGCATCCTACGAGTCCCCCAAAGCATGCTATGGAGACTCATAGTACTGGTAGGAATAGAAGGACGGTGATCCCTGGGGAAAGTAATACCATTGCTTTCTAATTCGAGATGCAGAACAGTAGGGCAAGTAAAGATGCTAGGGGTGTTTTCGATTTCAGGATCTCGAGAGACTGCCCCGGGAATAACCAGAGAGCCGGACTGAGATCTTGTGCGAGGCATGACAGATAAGTAGCAAAAGGAAAATCAAAGCAAGATCGAGCAGAATACCTTGAAAAAGAAGAGCGAAACTAATAGGCGGATCGTTTGGGTATGAACGAGAGAATTTCCTCGGAGCGAGTGAAAAAGTGAAGAGAGATGTGAAATTTAAAAGAAGAGCAAAAGAGTAGAAAGAAGGAACAAATTTTCTTTTAAGAAAGATGGCCAAAAACCAGATGACCAGGCAGCCCATCGCAGCAGGACACGTGTAAAACAAATGCAACACATGGAAAGATTCTGACAGGAAACTTAAAATCAGGCCCTGCCTCGAACTTTGTGAGGGAAAAATTGTGAACCGCAAAAAAGTCAAAAAAGACGGTTGTATGAAGCGGTAAATGGCTGGTCAGCGTCAGTTACCCAATGAGGCGGCATAAGGCAGAAATAAAGAAGAGAAAAATAAAATACTATTTTTATTCATTTATTCAAAGAGCCAGCGACATCTACAACATGCACGACATCGTCAATCCTCGTCAGCCCAGTCCATGTCATAGCAGTAATCATAGTCCTCTGGGGACGATGGTAGCAGTGGCGGAGCCAGAATTTTATATTAGGCATGGCACAATTCAAAAATTCAAAAATACAATTTCATTAAAAAGAAACAAAAAATGACAAAGGTTAACTAGTATTACCTGTTCCAAATTGACTCACAACTAACATCTACGTTTATCCATTTGTTGGAAGCGTCTCATGATAACTTCATTCGCCAAAGAAGCAGATATGTCCTTTTCAATACAAACGACCAAACTCTCATTCAACCAATCATCATTCATTCGATTTTTCCAATCTCGAATAATTCTTCCAATCTCAGTTTTTTAACAAAATACTTCAACATTTTTAACCTTCAACAATTAAAACATAATACTACTATTAAAAAGATATACAAACAATATCAATCAACCAACCCTTATTATTAAGCGATTTCAGAATCAACCAACCCTTGTGTTATTATTAAGCCAAAGGAGAAAAACTTATTGTGTTGAGGTTTCTGGCTAGCCACCGCTGTCACTGTCGGTTGATGGTACTGTTCCACTGCGCCGTCCAACTGTCCAAAGCCACCGTCAGTTTGAAAGAGAGAGAGAAGTGAGGGAAAATAATGGACGGCTGCGTTGAGTTTTTTTGGGAAAAACATATACTTTTATATGAGGGGCAGTCATTGTAAATACTAAATAACCCTAATAGTAATTAATAAATACTAATAGTAATTAGTAAATAAATTGAAACTTTATTGTAAATACTAATAGTAATTAGTAAATAACCCACACAGGGCACGTGCCCTGTGTGGTCCTTACTTGGCACCGCCCCTGGATGGTAGTAAACTGTTATAGGAAAAGAGATACTCGGCAGGTTTGGGCACAAGCCTTGTCGCGGGGGCAATCCCCTCTACTGGGGCGGCGCGGGAGCCCTCTCCCACAGTAGATGTTGCCGACTTTGAATCGGCGTTCTGAGTAAAAATCCCTCTATCTGAAGGAGGACGAGGGGCAGACGGTGGCATTTCATCACCCTTCTGTAGTGCGAAGTAGTGAGGCTCATAACCGGCAAAGAAAGATTCAAAGGTCTTCTTCTTTATTTTCTTTGGATTTTTGAGACCCCGACGTTTGGTGGGGCGTTTGGTAGGCCTCCATGGAGATGAGGGAGGAGGATGATCTAAGTCTGGTGAAGTCGGAGGAGTTGGGGGAGAATCAAGAGCAACAGTGTACAAAAAACTCGAGTCAGCCATGAAAATACCAGCAGTAGTAAGAAAGAAATGAGACAAAGAGGGATGAACAGGAAAAAGAGAGAAGAGCCCCATTATATAGCCAAGGCAAGGAAATACTCCTGCTTTCTCACGTGTTTCTAAAGAAATTAATACGTTCAGGAATAATGGCCAGAGGGGTGAAGAGATCCGACTTTACAACTGTTGAAAGCCTGCGCCAACCAAAGGACGCCGAAATAACCGCCCAATCGGGGGCACTGACGAAATGGCGTGAAATAAATTAGGAACGGTGGAGAGAGACGTTTATTATTATGTGCCGGTCAAGTAAATGAAAAGGTGTGGGATCCGAAGGGACATAAAACCCACTGTTGGTGGATGCGGAGGTTATTTTTCAAACAAGATGTTGTATGAGGAAAGAAAACATCAATAGCGCGACAATCTAACGAGGAAACCATTTTATTTATTTAAGGGCCTAACGGCCCGGGAGTACATAAGGTAGCACTAAAGGAAACATAAAGAGACATAGCAGAAGGGTCCCCACCGCTGGTTAGACATTTGACCCAGCGTCGTCATCTTCCCACTCCATGAAGGGAATATCCCTCAGGGCATCCGCAAGAGTGGTCAGTTCCGAAGAGCAGGCCCTCATGCCTTTCAGGCAGCACCCCAGCAAATCCTTCCTGTGCTGCAGCATGGCGATAAGCAGCTGAATTTGAGAGACAACCATAGACAGCTTCACCGCCTTCTCCATAGGGCTAAAGTCTTCCATGGATACAACATTCTGCCTAGCCTGCAGAGGGGTCAGCATCCCCTGGAGCTCCAAGATATCCTCAGAAGTCTTGGTATTCAACGACCCCAGAAAATCGATGTCTGCCTGAGTCAGGTTCCTCAGTGTATGGGCCTTGGAGAGCAGGAAGTTTTTGGTAACTTCGTCCATTGAACGAGGAGAGGTGAAGAGAGTTGAGAGAGTTGTAAAAACAAGCGTAGAAAAAAGGCCTATTTATAGACAAAGAAGAAAAATTTTCTGAAAAGCGTGTTTATCGATTGTCGAGCCCTCATTAATGCAGAAACTCCTGAAGAGGCAAAACTGGAGAAGAGGCAGTAGCCCTTGGTAAACACTCGGGCTCATTTTCAGTTGGGCTTATGATAACCATTGACATCACTTTAGCGGCATCTCCGCCATCGCACCTGACGACAAGGCTAGAGCACTGGATATAACAAGGGGGACATGGCACTGTTCTTACCGACCCTAGCCTGGCGGCCGACCCTGGGATGGTCGACATCAACGGGGGGGCTCTCACGCGACATCTGCACGGCATCATCCCATCCCAGGTCACGCATGACGTCACTCCGCATGACATCACTCTTTAGCACCTAAGTGACATCTACCAGAGATAGCGCCTACCCCTGTCGGTAAGATCCTTCCTTTACCTATAAATACCCCCACCATTCCAGACAAGAGGGTAAGCCTAAGAGAGCGTGCTGAACCCCTACCATTTTTACTACTCATACTGACTTAAGCATCGGAGTGTTTACGCCGGAGACCCCCTCCGGCGCTTTGCAGGTAATGAAGACACCGGAATAGTGTTCCCGACCAGTCCCCATCGGCCGATCCTACTCAACAAACTTCGGACTCTTATCAACTTTAAGTTTACAATAAATATTTATTTAATATATTTTATGCCTATCGCATGTTATCTTGATGGCGTACATCATGTGTTCGATTCATGATATTATAATGATAACTAACAATATAAACAATTTTTTTTTTAAAATCTTATTACTTTACCCAGCACATATTTTACGGTAAACTACATAATTTATTTTATAGTTTCAAAAATCTTTCACTTGGGACACTATTGTTTTAAGACTTACATTAAAAATCCTATAATATCTTAAAATATTTTAATATAACATTATAAGTGGTTAAAAAATAAAAATAAATGGTAAAAAGTTAAAAAAAAAAACTTGTAAATATTGGAGGAAAATGTATAACTATAACTATTTGATGATTATATTATAAAATATTAATTTTCAGTATCTCTTTTTAATTATCTAAATTAATCCTTTTATATTGTTCAAACTCATTAATCAACTTTTGTCACTAAATTAATTTTAGAAAAAGTTATAAATTCTCTTTTTATTTGTCACTTATAATTATTTATGATTTTCTTAACTTTAAAAATATTTTTTTCTGAAAAAATAAACCATGTACTGTCTTTAAATTACAGTTAAATAATTAGAATAAAATAAATACTATTAACCCATGTAGAAAATATTTTATGTACAATATATATTATTTCTTTCATAAAAATAAAATTAATGTAAATTATTTTGATAATATATAGATAATATTGTCAATACTTGTAAATAAACTTCTCAATTATTCTCATAAAGATTGTTCTTTATTTTACCATATAATTTATGTTACAAAAAGTATAAATATTACCATTTATTTGTCACTTTTATCTAGTTTATGTTTCTTTAACACTTTTAAAATCAATCCATTTACTAAATTAAAATAATAAAATAAAAATATTATTAACTCGAATAAAGAATATTATTTTTAAAATAATATAATAATACTTAAAATAATTTACATTTAAAAATAGATTAAGATATACTTTTTATATTTAACAAATAATTTACATTTAAAAATAGATTAACTTATATTTTACTCATTGTGACTGTTTTCCAATTCCATACTTTTAAGAATATTTCTCACATTGTAGCTCCACCAGTACATTACATAGATTGATCTCCCACAACCTCTTTGAATTTAGTGAGGAACTTGTTCGAAATCAACCAAGGAAATATTTTTATCATCCGTGCCAATTTCACAAAGAATGATAAATTTTAAAAATATATAAAAGTAAAAGTTTGCAAGAATAATTTCATAGGAAGATAGTTTCGGTATTTAACATATTTTGGTTCTTAAATAAATTATCTCTCTTTTGTATTTTAGCATTTCAATTATTAAATTATTTAAATACTTTTTTAAATTATAATTTAATATTATAATGTGAATATTTCATAATATAAAATTACCTTTTTTAACTCACAATACTAAGTATATTTTTCTATGATAAATTATTTACTAATTTCAAATTCTTACAAAAAGTTACGTATATAATAATTTTTTATTAATTAAATAAATGATCATTTAATAATAGAAATAAAAGTGCATTATTTAATTGAAAAATTAATTTATAAGTTTGTTCACTTTCTAATTTACTATTATTAGTGTTATTTTAAAATATTATTATAAGCTACTCTTATGTGATTTTCTAAGAGACTAACAAATGTAGCAGACTCAATTTTTATTCCACTTTTGCCATATAGGAAAGATAAAACATTTTATTTTAAAGTTTGTGTTGTTGTTGTTGTTTAGCTTGAAATTGAAAAATATCTAGTTTTTATCTAAAAAATATATAAAAATCTTTAAAAAATACATTTACGTAATCATTAAACATATACTCAAAATATTTATTTTGTAACATTTTATTTATTTATTATATAATAATAAAATTATTAACTTTATTGATTAAAAAATTAAATATATTTTTAGGTAAACTATATAAAGAAACCCTAAATTTTACAAAATCTCCCACTTTGAACCATAGTCTTGAAATTTACAATATAAGCCTGCAATAAAGTTACAATTTTGGTTTTTCTAATAGTTAGAAAATTAAAAAATGATTAAAATATTATTAAGTTATTTAATTATTTTATCAATCACTAATTATTTTAATTTGTTAAAATATAATGATTAATTTTTTAAGGGTGATGTTGATTCAAACCAATTAAAAATATAGGGAATGTACTATGACATTTATGATACAAATTCAAAACATTTAATAACAAATTAGATTAATTCCTCTCTATTCTTCCTCTAATTTTTCACATAAATATGATCTCATTTTTTTCTTAGAATTTTAGTCTTCTATTCTAACAAAGTCATTCATGTCATCAAATAAACTAAAATTTTCTTTGTTGTCAATTACGTGAGCTTAAATTATTCTAAAATAAATTTAATTTTATTAATAAATGATATTATTGATTATGTATTATCCTCTTATTTTTAAGAAAAAATAAAACCATGTCAAAATAATTTAATACCACATTATAAACATGCAAATGAACTTAAAATTATTTTCAATAACCGTAACTTATTTTTTCCATCTAAATAAATATAGTGGTTGATTTGAGCTAATTAAAAATACATGAACTTATTTGATATTAGATGGAAATGCATAGGCAAGTGCAAAACATTAATTATAAAGATTGATCGTTCCTTCTTTCAAATTATCGCAAATAAGAACTTAGATATCCATGTACAACATTCAGAGTCGTAAGCAACGAAATAACTCAGGGTCTTCTTTTCTAATTGGCTCACTTAAATTGCTATTTACTTTTCGTTTCTGTTTATGAGATTCATTACTACCTATATCTTTAAAAAAAAACTAACATACCATTGAAACATTATACAAAATAATCACGACATAAAATTGTTAAGTTTATATTCCCAATTTTGCTTCAATTGAGTATCATATATATGGATTTCTCTAAAAAAATACATATATTTTGAATAGGGAAAAAAAACCTTAAAATCAATCTGGATATTCAAAATTAATTCATAAAAATTAACCCAAACATGGATTTCCTCAAGGAGTTGTACATGTTTTGTTTTTTAAAAATAAACTGAATAAAACATTGTATATGACTATATGCTAATTAGGTTAGGCTGGTTATGGAGAAAAATTAAAAATTAAGCAATACCAAATCTAATTACCACTAAAAAATATAACGGAGAAGTTGAATATATCTTGGTTTATGATTGAGTTAGTGTAAATAAAAAAAACCAATTGATATTAATTATTAAACACAAACAATAAAATAAATTATTTAAAAAAAATAACAAAACAGAACAGATAATTATGATTATAATTTAAATTAACTAATTGTGTTTTTAATTTTAGTTACTTATATTATTACATGCTTGGAAAACTAATTATGTATTTTATTTTGGTATTCTTAAATATTGTGGATCAATACTAATTCTATTCGCACCTGACCGGATATTTAGGTATTTTATTATTCATATATACTATATATATTATCTAACTTAACTACCAACTTAATTAATATTAATACTCCCACTATTGTTAAGAATTTCAATGCTATCACAATTTTTTTTTAATTTTTTTTTCAACGAACTGAGAACAACAGTTTCTAATTTAGGTAAATTGGTTGAACTATTTTTTTTTCAAATTTAAAAACGACAATTATTATTGGATAAAGTTTTTAATAGATTTATAAAAACTTAAAAGAAAAGTAAGAGTGTAATAAATTTTTAAACAATAACTTAAGGGTATGATAGACTTTTAAAGAATAAGGCCCTTCGTGCTTTTTATATAGTATAGATTAAAAGATGATGAGATAGTATAACGTAGTCAACGTTGTTTTTTTCCTAAAAGGGACATATTCAATGTTCTTAAATACTCCCTAGTCCCTCCCATTGCGAATAAACGACATTTTGAGTATTGACACAATTTTTAAGGTAATAATCGATTCGGAGAGATCAAAGTATTTTATAACTACTGTACTTCTAGGCTTTTACATTATTTATGAAAATGTCATTAACTATCTAGCTCATTGATTGCGTGTCGAGGGCATCAAATTTAGTTGTAAAAAGATTTTAATAAATTGGGGTAGGAATACAACTTATCACTCGTCCACAAGGGACTCGTAGATTGCGATAAAAGATTCGTCCACAGAGATCTTGGTGGTGTATTGTAGTCTTGACTCGACTTCCTCGTCATTGGAGTTGAGGGTTTTTGTTCCTGCAATTAAGATAAACGAAGCGTAAAAGAGGACAAGCAAAAATAAAATAAAGGAAACAATCTTAGGCAGAAGTGAATCTTAGCTAAGATTGCTGGCTGAGATTGGTTGGAACTTTCGTGAGGTAAATTCCTGGCAAGGGCGAATTCGTGAGCACTTTACTTGTTTAATCGATCATTGACTTTAGATTTTCTCCTTCCCCTTTGTAACTCTGCTATAGATTGGGAGGAACCCATTTCCAATCCTACTTTCCTCCTATTCAAATCACTTGGAGGGTACCCCCTTTTCTAGTGATCCTGGCCAATGGACACCTTGCTGGCTTTACTTGTTTAATCGATCATTGACTTTAGATTTTCTCCTTCCCCTTTGTAACTCTGCTATAGATTGGGAGGAACCCATTTCCAATCCTACTTTCCTCCTATTCAAATCACTTGGAGGGTACCCCCTTTTCTAGTGATCCTGGCCAATGGACACCTTGCTGGCTAAAGGGTTTATCCAATTGGCTGCTGGCTTGAGGCACATGCTTTTTCTCAATGGCGTAGGGAAAGACAGAGTCTAGGCCAAGCTAACCTCACGCACGCATGAGGGGTAAGGCAAAGTTTTGATAACATTAATCTTAGCCTGGTCAACTTCTATACCTTTCTTAGAAACTACATGACCTAGGACAATACCTTGTTCAACCATGAAATGACATTTTTCATAGTTAAGAACAAGATTAGTGGTCACACATCTTTTCAAAACATGTTTCAGTGTCGTTAAGCATTTATCAAAATTATCACCATAGACGGTGAAGTCATCCATAAACACTTCTATACCTTTTTCTACATAGTCTGAAAAGATACTAACCATACACCTTTGAAAGGTGGCCGGCGCATTGCACAATCCGAATGGCATCCTCCTATACGCAAAGGTTTCGAAGGGACATGTAAATGTCGTCTTCTCTTGGTCTTCTAATGCCACTGGGATTTGATGAAATCCCGAATAACCGTCTAAGAAACAGTAATGGGACTTCCCAGTCAATCTTTCCACCATTTGGTCAATGAATGGTATCTTTCCTCGTGACTTGGTTAAGTCTGCGGTAGTCTATGCAGACTCTCCATCCATTCTGAATTCTTGTGGTTCTCTTTACTCCATCATCTCCTTCAGTTACGGTAATACCTGTCTTTTTAGGCACAACCTGCATAGGGGAAACCCATGAACTATCAGAGATTGGGTAAATAATACCAGCATCAAGCAACTTAATAATTTCTTTCTTGACAACTTCCATCATCTGAGGGTTTAGCCTCCTTTGGGGTTGTCTAATAGTTTTCTTATCCTCTTCCACATGAATTTTGTGAGTGCAAATGGTTGAGGATATGCCCTTGATGTCTGCTAAGGTCCATCCAATAGCCTCTTTATGTTCCTTCAAAATGCTTGTCAATCTTGTCTCTTCTTCGTCAGAAAGCTTAGCTGAGATTATTACTGAGAGAGTTTTGTCTTGGCCCAGATAGGCATACTTAAGGTGTTCTGGTAACTCCTTAAGATCAAGCTCGGGTGCCTGCACAATAGATGGTAAGATCTTAGAGTTAGACATGCTAAACAATGGGCAAGGCATGGTTTCCTTCACTGGTTCGGTCTCATGAAGATCCGTTAAGATCTCCCTAAGATCTTCTCGGTTCCCTACTCGGTCTTCCATTTCTTCCAGTGTCTTAGCTGAGACACTTCTGCTTAAGAAAAAATCAAGTGGGTCAGTAGCATTTAAGTCTGCAGTCTCTTCTTCAATAGGGTATAAGGTATCAATAAAATTAACACTATGTGTCTCATTATGATAGTTTAATCCCTTCTTCATGTAGAACTTAATCGTGCTCCCAAAGAATTCCAAAATAATACTACCTTCATAAATGTCTATCTTTGCTCTAGCAGACCTAAGGAAAGGTCTTCCTAAGAGCACATCAGTGGTACAGGAAGGTAAATCAGCATCCATTTCAACAATATAAAAATCCACAGGGTATATAAAGTTATTGACTTGGACGAGAACATCCTCTACCAAACCCTTAGGATGGATCACGGTTCGGTCAGCTAGTTGAATCACCACCTGTGTCTCTTTCATGGGTCCCATTTGCAATGCTTCGTATTCCTTTAAGGACATCACTTTGATCCCAGCCCCTAAATCGCAAAAGGCCTTTTCCACCGTTTTGTTCCCAATTTTACAAGGGATGGTGAAGGTTCCTTGATCTCCATATTTCTCCAGTAGTTTGCTTTGAAGTACTGAAGAAATATTCTGCACAAGATTCACTCTCTCAACACCTGCAAGTTTCCTTTTGTTAGTGCAAAGTTCTTTCAAAAATCTTGCGTAAGAAGGTACTTTAGAAATTAAATCTAGCATAGGAATATTCACTGCCACTTTGCCAAAAATGCTCATGAATTCTTTAGCTCCGTCTAATTTCTTCTGTTTAGAAGACTTGGGAGGATAAGGAGGTGGAATATCTACTGTTTCCAGAGGTTTTAAACTCTGCTCATCAGTCTTAGCCACTGGCTTGGCTAAGATCGGCTGTTGTGATTGGACAGGAATATCAGTCTTAGTCTCAGTCTTAGCCAAGATTGGTTCCGGCTGAGCTTCTGCTTGAATTTCTTCGTCCACATCGACATCCTCATCCCCAAATGAATGATTACATACCTCCTGGTCTGATTTCGCACCCTTTTGTTCAGGCAGAACACTTCTACTCCTAAGATGAATAGCACTTACGTTGTGCCTAGGGTTATCCTCGGTGGTCGAAGGTAATTGTCCACTTGTTCCTGGCTGCTGGATTTGTTGGGTGAGCTGGCCTATTTGTTTCTGCATCTCAACAATACTGGACTGAGTAGCTTTTTGCATTTTAGCAAGGCTAGATTGAGTTGCCTGCATGAATTTTTGCAATATGTCTTCTATAGGAACTCCGGTAATCTTAAGCGGTTGAGGTGCAGGAGGTAACATTGGGGTATTTGATTGATTTGCTCCAAGTGGTCTGGGTACAAAGTGTTGGAAATTTACGGGAGACTGTTGTGGCTGTTGGTGGTATTGTTGTTGTTGATTTGGTTGGCTAGGCTGTTGTTGGTATTGTTGTTGATTTGGTTGGCTAGGCTGAGGTGTATCTTGTCTCCACCTTAGATTGGGATGTTGTCTCCATGAGTATTGGTTACTCTTATATGGGAATCTAGGTTGTCCATTAGATTGTCCCTGATTGTAACCATATGCTGCATTTACTGGGATTGGGGCTGGATCGCCCGGTTATTCCACCACATAACAACTATGGGTTGGATGATCTAGCTGTTGGCAAATCCCGCAAACCAAAGGCATAGGATTAGTTATTGCTGTCGCAGTTTGTGCTTGAGGTGTGGTACCTGTAGAAAGATTCATCAAAATGTTAGTAATCTTGTCAAGCTTATTTTCTACATTTATAGCATTCAAAGAAGAAGGTGTAGAATTTCTCTCGGATGAGGCGTTGTTTTGGCTGTTGTCAGCCATTGTTTGGAGAAGTAGTTTTGCTCTTGTTGGTGTAAGATCTTGAAGTGCTCCTCCAGCGGCTGCATCTAACCTTTCCCTATCCTTCACACACATTCCATCATAAGAGTATTGGATTAGGAGATGGTCCGCCACTCCATGGGTAGGGCAAATGTCTTGAAGGTCTCTAAACCTTTGATGATACTCGCTCAAACTCTCTCCTCCCCTCTGCTGAACGGAAACTAAACTTTTTCTTGTTGCCCCTGCCTTAGTCGCATTCCAATATTTATTTAGGAAGGCAGCGGACATGTACCCCCATGTTGTAATGGTGTTATGGGGCAAGCTATAGAACCAATTCTTAGCTGAGTCCTCGAGAGACCAAGGAAATGACTTCAGTTTGGCTCTCTCGATTGTTACTCCTACTGGTTTGAGGGTATCACATTGGAGGTGAAGGTTCCTCAAATGGTTATACGGATTCTCGTTTGAGTGGCCATGAAACTTGGTTAAGTTGGCAATGATGTTTGTCTTGATGGACCAATCATTAGCCATCGGGGGTAGATTAATACAGGAGTAGGTCACTCGTTCTGCCCCCCTGTTTTGTTCCCTCATCATCTTTTCTTGTTGGTTTTCTTCCATGGTTGGTATTGGGTTTTCAGCTGGGCTTGAATCTTGGCCTAGATTGTTGCTGGGACCAGATTCTGTTTGCGTCCCTGAAAATTCACCGTTAGTCTTTCTCTTGGCTTTCTTTCTGTTTTGTGCCTCAGCTTTTGTAAGTTCTGGATTCAAAGGTAGTAAATCTTCCTTTGAGGACCTGGTCATCAACTGCAAAAGACAAAAATAAAAATAAAACTACAAGAAACACCGTCAAAAGATCCCCGTCAACGGTGCCAAAATTTGATTGCGTGTCGAGGGCATCAAATTTAGTTGTAAAAAGATTTTAATAAATTGGGGTAGGAATACAACTTATCACTCGTCCACAAGGGACTCATAGATTACGATAAAAGGTTCGTCCACAGAGATCTTGGTGGTGTATTATAGTCTTGACTCGACTTCCTCGTCATTGGAGTTGAGGGTTTTTGTTCCTGCAATTAAGATAAACGAAGCGTAAAAGAGGACAAGCAAAAATAAAATAAAGGAAACAATCTTAGGCAGAAGTGAATCTTAGCTAAGATTGCTGGCTGAGATTGGTTGGAACTTTCGTGAGGTAAATTCCTGGCAAGGGCGAATTCGTGAGCACTTTACTTGTTTAATCGATCATTAACTTTAGATTTTCTCCTTCCCCTTTGTAACTCTGCTATAGATTGGGAGGAACCCCTTTCCAATCCTACTTTCCTCCTATTCAAATCACTTGGAGGGTACCCCCTTTCCTAGTGATCCTGGCCAGTGGACACCTTGCTGGCTAAAAGGTTTATCCAATTGGCTGCTGGCTTGAGGCACATGCTTTTTCTCAATGGCGTAGGGAAAGACAGAGTCTAGGCCAAGCTACTCCCAACTCGGAGCCCTAGGTTGTCAATCTGGTTAGGCCTATATCGATTCAAGTTCACTAACCCCCGCGAGGTTAGCTACCTACTTTGTCACTTCGGTTTCGCTCGTCCCCTTAGTGACTGGCTGCAAATTCGTCGTCTTGCCTAAGATCGATCAAGTCTTAGCCTAGACGGGAATCGGTTTGTTAAAATAGAACTTGAATTGAATACAAACGAGAGGATAATTAAGAACGATTCGGTCTCACGAATCACAAGTATGCTCACTCAACCCTTACCAAGAATTAGGTGTTTAGCTACTAAACATATTAATCAAGGAAGTAAAAGAATAATTGAAGAACATAAAATAGAATTAAAATCTGTGATATTCAAAAATGAATTCACAGAGCGAATGTTTACAAAACCAGAAGAAAGGAAGATGGATGATCCCGTAATTGACAGCCTTCCCTAACCTTTTAACAAGGTTAGAGTCCCCACCAATCACATTCCTTTCCAAACTCCTTCTTCAAATTAACTAAAAGATAGGGATAAAAATCCCAATTGTTTAAATCCCAAAGTGATAATAATCAAAGGATAATAACAAAGTATTTTTGTTCAAATAGGATTACATCCAAGATTTCTTCAAATGGATGTAACAGCCAGCTGGCTCTCTGATCTGATTCCGCTTCCCACGAGTCCATGTTCAGCACGCCTCTACCCTACAGTCTTAGCTAAGACATGCGGCTAAGACTGCCAATCTTTCGCTCCAGCACCAGTTTCTTCCAAAACCAGACTTGCCCAAGATTCCTCCAAAAGAAACCAAATTGACGTAAAAAGGATTGTTTCTGCCACAAACAAGGAGTTTTGAACTGGTAAAAACACATGAAATAAAGCGTCAATCACTCATTAGTGGGCACCAAAACGACATCGTTTGGTGTCATATTTTTGCCTTTTGTACCTTCCTCTTCATCGTTGTCATAGTTATTGCCTTTTCTTGCGATTTGTTGTTGAGCCGACAAAGATAGAAGGTGTCGATATCGTTCGTGCCAAGGCGAAAGTCAAAGGATCAGTGCTACTTTACAGAGGTTGGATCAGAGAAGAAAAGGACGACGACGTCTGTGGCAGTTGGTGGAGGAGGTCAAGGGAGGAGAGACCGTTGCAGATAGTCTTCTTCGTCTCGCCATCATCGGTGATCTCAAAACTGTGTTCCCCTCGTCTGACCAGCTCCATCGTCGACAAGAAGAGAAGGAAAGGGCAGAACCGCAATCTCCTATATTAAGAACCGTGCACGACATTTATTTTGGACAAAAACACAGAAGCTAAAATGACATTTATTACCAACTAGAGGGAGCATTACTTAATGAGTTTTTTTAATAAGCATTGCTTAATGGTTAGGAGTATGAAAAGCTATTATTGTGATAGAAAAAATGTACTATGACAATAAAAACTAATTTGGTATAAGAAATTGGACCTTTTACTTTTTTTTATAGTTCTTTTCTTTATATAAAATATATTAAAACAACAATACTATAGGTGAGCTGAAAGTGAAATTAACTCTGATCTTAAAAATATAAAAATTAGTTAAAGTACAAATTACTTCCAAACTAGTTATACTCCACCTTAAAACACAAAGTTTACTCCAAAGATTACTAAAAGAACTCTATACCGGATCAAAATTAATTGACTGCCAATAGCACGA
The DNA here is from genome assembly GCA_963691705.1 of Viola odorata. Taxonomy (NCBI): domain Eukaryota; kingdom Viridiplantae; phylum Streptophyta; class Magnoliopsida; order Malpighiales; family Violaceae; genus Viola; species Viola odorata. Next base: position 54,771,737 of record OY829545.1, on the reverse strand, counting down.
TCACATAAAATCTATACTCAAACCAAAAATCAAGTACGGAGAAAAAGGATCAAATACCTTTACCTAAGTATGAAGGAAAGCTAACGATCCCACACCCGAATCGCATTGAACCATTTTTCATGATGGAAGGCGACCACGCTCCATTCTAACCAGTGTTTTTGGAACCAGACCGGTTCAACCGGGTTTTTTGAGCTTTCCGGTCCGATTCAGCTATCGGACCGGAAATGCATGTGAACTGGCCGAATCAGCCAGTTTTTTGGCAACCGACGAACCGGCCGGTTCGATAGCAACCCGGTTGGTTCAATGCAAAACGACGCCGTTTTGAACACAAAATCCAAAACGACGCTGTTTTGATTTTTTATATTTTATTATTAATATTTTTTTAATAAAAAATGGAAAATTTTATGACCAGCTCAAAACGGCGCCGTTTTGGTTTGGCCAAAACGGCGTCGTTTTGGTTTTGGTTATTTTTTTATTTTTATTTTTTTAAAATTTGATGGGCCGGCCCATTACAGGCATGGGCCAGCCCATCAGAACTTAAAAACCAGCGGGTTCAATCCGGTTAAATTATCTAAGGTTGAACGGTTCGATATGTGTCCGGTTCAAAACGGTCCTGATAACTATTGACACGACTCTAGGGGCATTCCCGCCTTCTCACCCGGCGACATGCCGGAGCACTATAGATATCCACAGGGACCTGGTGTTGTTCCTGCCGCCCCTAGCCTGGCAGCGAGCCCTGGGATGGTCGACATCAACGGGGGGATCTCACGCGGCATCGACACGACGTCATCCCATCCCAGGTCACACATGACATCACTCCGTGTGACATCACCTTGTATAACGTCACTCCCTAGCACCCGAGCGACATCTACTAAAGGTAACACGTACCCCCTGTCGGCAAGGTCCTTCCTTCGCCTATAAATACCCCCACCATTCAAAACAAAAGGGTAAGCCTAAGACAGCGTGTTGAACCCCTACTATTTTCACCACTCGTACTAACTTAAGCATCAGAGTGTTTACGCCAGAGACCCCCTTCGGCGCTTTGCAGGTGACCAAGACAACCGGAACAGTGTTCTCGACTAGCCCCGCTTTGGCCGATCCTACTCGACGAATCTCGGAGTCTTATCAGGTCCAATGGTTCAATCCGGTTTTTTCCGGTTGAACCCGGTCGAACCATGAAATTTTCATTTTCGGTTCGCTGTCCGATCCGATTCCAAAAACTATGATTCTAACCACGATTTTTTTCCTAGTTAGTTAGGGCCTGTTTGGGAATGATATAGTATTACGTTACGTTTATTATGTTGTGCTATGAACTGTTATGATGTGTTGTAGAATAAAAATATTTTCGTAAAAGAATGTCTGGTAACCAAGTAAAGTATTATAATACTCCCCCGGGGTAAAATAAACGACATTTTTCTACTGAAAAGTCGGTCCAAAATAAATGACGTTCACACTTTCCAAAGCATAAATTGCATCCATTTGACTTGTTTTACCCCTACCCTCATCCCATCTTCCTCCTTTCCATTCATGACATGTTCGTAAATTTGAGAGTGAATAAGGGGCAGAATTGATAAATTAATTATTGGCTTAATTTTGCTTACTATTTTAAAGAGTCATTTATTTTGCACCGGAGAGAGTAATACTTTTGTAATAATCAAAATGACCAAAGTAGAGATGAAATAATTATGAAAATAATTTCACTAATACTTGTAAACTTACATCTCACAAAAAATATTATTTGTAGTCTATAACTATTTATTTCTTGCACACTTAAATATCTAATCACATATTAGACTTAGTTTTTTAAATTAAAAATTATATCATAAAATTAATTTATAAAATAAAATAAAATAATTCAATGATTTGATTTATTATTCAATTTAACACCCCACGGAAAATAAATGTCGCAATAAAAATATAAAAACAGGTGGTATTAACATTTAAGATTTTTTGGTAAATAAATATAATTTATATTTTGCTTTAATAAAAAAAAAGTAATAGTTTTTTAGCTTCCTGTACTAACTACGAAAAACAGAAACTTCTCACACCTTCAAAACGCGCATTTTACCTCTCCTGAACTATCATTTTCGCGCAAGTTGCCTTTTCCGTTAGTTTTACTAACAAACTAACGAGACCGTTAGTTCTGACCCATGACTGCCGGTTAAAATAAGTAATTTGTTGTTATAGGTAATTAACATTATAAACTCATTTTGTTAAAAAAAAATTAAAATCATTTCATTAAAAAAAATCCAGATTCTTTCATGCAAATCCAAAAGGGAAAATTGCAAATCACTTTCGTTTCTATTCATCATCACTTTCATTTCCTAGCACCATTACTCTTTCAATCCATCTCCTCTACTCCCTTCCCTCCACCGATTCCTCCACCACTTTTTTTCAACCTTTACTAATGGAGAACGCCAACTACCTGCTCCTCCACTTTTTTTCATTCGTTTCCATCACTGATTTCTCCTCATTCTCTGTACACTATAACCTCCTCTTCCACTATCTTTTACCAAGAATTCACCCTCAATCTCTCCTAATTTTCTTCACCATTTATATCCTTTGTGTATCCTATTATTAGTCGATTCATATTTAAATTTAGATCTAGATCTAAAATAAAAAGTGATAATATTCGACATCAAGGGACGGTGGCAGAAAAAGGGAGGAGTTGGGATCGGTGGAGGAGAGGGAAAGAGAAAGAAGAAGAGGGTGGTGGTGGTGGGTTTTGTCTATTTTTATCTATTTTTGGACAAAATGATGTAAGAAATTTTGAAGGTAAACCAACACAGAAAAATGAAAATGCTAAAGTAGTAGTTTGGTAAGAGAGTAAGGGTCTGTTTGGCGTTCCGGTTCTGGTCCGAAAAGTGCTGTGAATAAAAGTGCTGTGGAAAAAACACTTTTGCGCAAAACAGTGTGTTGTTTGGTAAACATTTTTTAAAAGTGTTGTGGGAAACGAGAAGTTGTTTTTGGTGTTTGGTAAAACTATAAAAGTGAAAGAGTTGGAGTATAAAACCCATTTTTTAAAAAATTAATACAAATAGGAAAAGTGGGTCTAGAATTACTTATCTCGAGATGGAGATTTTATTGTGATAGTTTTTAATTTATTTTGTGCATTATATAAAGTAAAAAAATGAAATAAAAAAAAAAGGAGAGAGGGTGCAAACGCAGCTGCCTGCACAGTTGCGTTGCCCACTGCACCATTTTTGTGCAGTGGGATAAGGAGGGTGAGAGAAGGAAAATATGTGAAGGGAAAGGAAAGTGCTTTTGGGAAGCACTTTTGGAAAGGTGTTTACCAAACACCTTTCCTAGCTTTGGGGTTGGGGAAAGCACTTTTCCCAAACTCAACCCCAACCCCAAACGCTACCTAAGAATAAGATGAAACATGGTGTAGATCTCCACTATTTTTTTCTTTTTAATAGTAAAAAGATAAATTTAATAGGAAAAAATTGATGGATAGAAGATGGAATAGAAATCACTATCTAGCAAATTTCTCTTTTTTTTCAATTTTTTGAATTTCAAATTAAAATTTTTATTTTAATAAATCATGTTTTTTTTAAAAAAAAAATTATGTAACTGTCAAACAAGAAGTTATTGTTAAATTTAATAGTTAAAATTTAACAGAAAGTACTACTTGCGTAAAAATGGTAGTTTAAAGAAAGTAAAATACGTGTTTTAAAAGTTAAAGGAAGTTTCTACTTCTAACAGTTAGTACATAGGATTCACTAAAAGCACCATGGGAGCTTGCTTTGGCCACACCGGCTTTTAGATGCTTTCGGGAACATCAATTTTTGTGTCAAAAGCAGAAGCAGGTCCAACCAAACACTTGTTTTTTTTTTCTTTTCAAAAACAGTAAAAATATGTGCGCTTTAAAAACACAATAATCTCCTTACATATAGAGAGTTGAATTATTTAGTGATAGGGCGTACACGAAACAGTTTATACCAATTTTTTTAAATAGAACCGGATTGAACTGAAAATTTACGGTTCTAGTTAGAATAGAACCAACTTGAACCATTACTAACAGTTCTATTTTTTTCAGGTTCTTACCGGGAATGTTTCAGTTCTGCCCCGTTTGGGGGTCTTTTTTCAATTTTTTTTGAATTCCGATGATAAAAAGAGCTAAAAAAACGTAAGGTTCATGGGTTAATTCATGGGATGATTTATCTACCCATGACTCAACTCATCAATAATAACTACAGCTACGGAATGGGAAAAAAATACATCCTTTTAACACAGTACATCACCCTGAAACATGCAATAATAAAAATTCAACCAAACTAAGAGTACATCAAATTAAAACAAGTTGATACGAAATAAATACTTAATGTGCACCCGCATTGTTCCATAAAAATCTGAAAAGAAGTCCTGTAGTTGTTCTGAAAAATCTGGAAAAAAATATAACAACTGTATAACATCAAATTGACAAATTCATTACCTAAGGGAAAAAGAAAACTAAATAAAATAAGAACTTGACTAACCTATAACCATCAATTAAAATCCTTCATGAGATAATATATATCACTGGAGGTGCAAAGTTAATGTCCGTGAAAGCTGCAATTTATAAATGATTAGAATTAATCACATAGAAAATAACCAATTCAGCTAAAAAATTTAAAACTTAAATATTACCTTTCTCTAGCTCATCAACCTCTTTAACTGTCTCTTCAGTCGTGCAACAATATTCATAACTTGGTGCTCTCAACCAATCTTCGGTGCAAACCAACGCCTCTATAATTTTGGGGGACAAAGAGCTTTGAAAATCATCAAGGATGCGACCACTATAAGTAAATGCAGATTCTAGCACGACAGTCGAAGTCTGAACAGCCAACACATCCCGTGCTATCAATGAAAGAGTAGGAAATCGGACACTGTTAACCTTCCACCACTCCAAAATGTCAAAAGATTCTGAATTCGCTATCGTCTCTTCCTCAAGATAACGATCTAACTCTGATTTTTTAATCCTCCTTGTTGAGCCATTTCTTTTCGAAACATGTATTCATAGGTACATGCAACTGGTCCATATTCATCATCAATATCATCAACATCTAAATCCAATGTCACCAATTCAACATTAAAAGAAGAAGCTTTTGCATCCGTATTGACATTAGAGTTGCTATTCTCCTCATACTCTTCAAACAATGCATTAAGTTTCCTTCCAACTATTTCAACTAACACCAATGCACTATCTGACTCGTACATGTTGTTAATCAAATAATTCGTGTAATGCAACTTGTACCTTGGATCAAATACGACCACAATAAACAACATCACATTAATTTTTTTTGCATTGCCCCAATATTTGTCACATTTTTTTTTTCATTTGCAATGCCATTTCAGCCACCTCAACATCAACATTTTTGCACATTTTCTTCAACCTAAAATCAACATGACCCACTCTATGCAAACAAATGTTAGAAGTGATGTATTTAGTATCCGAAACACTTAAAATAAACATATAGAAACATTTCAAAACTCTAACCATGTTTTTGATATGACCCCAATCTTCTTTCTCAGGAATCCCCTTTCTACAATCAAGTTCTTCATCCTGGCCAACTTCATTTAAAAAGTTAAAATCCAACCCCACATATCTATCGAAAGCATATTGTAATTTTAAGGTTGTTTCTAACATCAAGTAAGTCGAGTTCCATTGGGTGCACACATCAAGACACAACAAAGCTTCACTATTAACCCTTTCTTCCTCAACACATGCCTCAAATATCTAACTCCATTCCGAACTCGAATAATTGAAGGAGTAGCAAGTTTTAGCCTATCACTAACTACTAGATTCATTATATGTGCAACACACCTCATATGCATAAAGTCCCCATTCAAAACACTACCCTTCCAATGATTGACTCTTTTTCTCAAATACCCCACCGCAACATCATTCGAACTAGCATTATCAAAAGTAACAGTCAAAACCTTATCAATACCTCACTCCAACAAACATTTCTCAATCAATTTACCAATGGCCTCACCTTTATGACTGAAAATTGGACAAAAATTTATAATTCTTTTTTGCAACTTCCAATTTGAGTCAATATAATGAGTAGTAATACACAAATAATTAATCCTTTGATTAGAAGTCCATGTGTCTGTAGTAAGACAGACCTTCCTACAGTTGAATAACAAACTACTTTTTAGCTTCAATCTTTCCTCCACAAACAGCTCATAACAATCACTAGCTACAGTAACTCGTGAAGGCATTACAAACTTCGGTTGCAGTTCAGAACAAAAGCGCTTAAAACCTTTACCCTCAACCATTTTAAAAGGCTTTTCATCAACAATAATCATGTATGCCAATGCCCTCCTACTGTTGTTCTGGTTAAATTTTCATGTAGTTAGCGCACTCCCGTGACTCGGATTCATATTTAACCGAGTTTCACCCACTGACTCATTACTCTCAGTTTTAACTGATTTGAAATATGACCCCTTTACACATTTAAACAAGTGATTCCTAATTGCAGTTGTACTACAATTAATAGGATCATACTTATACTTAGTTTTTTTGCAAAAATTACACATTACCTTTATCTCATTATTACGATTCGTAAACTTCGTGACATGATCCCACATGAATGACCTTTCTTTTCTTTTCTTGTCCTTAGTTTCTCGTGGTTCTTGACTGCCTTGCATTCCTTCCTCCACGGTTGGTTGCGGTGGTACTGGTATATCCCTTTGTTGTGTGGATGAAGTCTGTACTTGTGGACTTCCAACCATAGGGGACCCCAACTCCACCAACTATCCATAAAACAAGAGAAACAAAGCAGGAGGGCAAGATAGTTAGAAAATAACCAGTGAAAGTGGAGGAGGAGAAGAAGCACTGCCACTAATGACATAAGAATCCTTACATTGATGGATTCATTGGTTGTGGTCATGTTGTTGGTGGTTTTGCTGTTTCTCTCCTACTTGTCTACTTTTAAAACCTTCTTAAATCTTTTCTTTTGTTATCAATCCAACACCCCTCCCTAACCTTTTGTATCTGCTTCCCTTTCTCTTCAATTCTCCACCAACATAACCTATCAATTGTGACGATGAGCTGTTGAATAAGTAAGCAAAGGAGAGTGAATCGAATGATAAATAAGACAAGAAATGGCATGAAAGAAAGGAGTGGAAAGGAACAAGAACTGTCACTCTTTATATGAACAAGAAAGGAATGGGTTGGTTACTAAAAGAACCTCTGAATGCATTGATTACACAGTACATGCTTTATTTCAGAAATTTACACAATGCATCTTCATTTACTAGAGTTTGTCAATCCATTAAGGGTAAAAAGGCTGAATGCAGTGATACACAGTACATTTATCCAGTTAGGGTAAAAAATTACATATTGCATCTTTGTTTAACAGTTTAGTCATTTCATCCGGTAAGGGTAAAAAATGACATGGTGCTTGTCATCTCATCTTCCCCTCATAAACATCTAGCAACGATCACCTCATCTCCCTTTCAACCCCCTTCCCCACTAGATAATCGTTAGGTACTGGACCATTATCACACCTAAGAAAATCCAGATGCCAAATGCAAACATATGCAACCACACTAAACTTTTTTTCCAACAACCAACTAGCCTATATACACTACAAATCAAAGTCTTACTAGTCTAACACATATACGGGAAGAATTTTCAAGTATAATTGTGTTTCATAGGATGATAAAATTAGATCAGTTAGATTTTTAGCTTCAAAATTGCCATCGAACAATATAATAATTAATAATTATACTCATATAATGTGTAATACATTAATATAATTTAACTTCAATCTCTAAATAATTAACTCAACTAAATATTGATATTGAAATATAGTTACCTTAAATCTAAATAATAAATGTCTATTATGCAAATTTATTCTTTTAGTTGTCATCTAATTATTAATTACATTTTTTATGACAATTGACGTGATTTTTTCTTACAACAATATAATTCTTTTTTCTATTAATTAAAATACTGAATAATAAACACATATTCATGATATACCTTAATAACTATGTATTAAAGTAAGGAGTCATGGTAATATTACTAGTATATGTCGTATTATTAATAATTAATAATTTAGTTTATAGATGTAATTAATGGATGGCATGACTATTGCAATTTATAATAATATACTTTTTCTCTTATTAATATTTTCAATTTCTTACCACGGAAAAAAATTCTCATAATTCTTACATAATTTCTTTCTTAGTAAAATTTTCTATTTAAATTTTTAAATAAACTCTTTTAATTAAGTTTTAAAAAAATAATTAAAATCTTATATTTCTTACTATGGAAAAAATATTTTTTCCTCATAATAATTCTTATATATTTTCCTTAATAAAATTTTCTATTTAAAATTTCAAATAAAAGGAAAATGAGGTTTTTTAATTAATTTTAAAAGAAACAAAAAGGAAAAAAGGAGGACTTTTAATTAAATTTAAAAAAAGAAAAGGGCTAAAGAGGTTCGAACCTCTTCCCAAAAGAGTGAAGAGTTAATCACTAAACCAAAACTAAATTTTGATATCAAAATGCATATATATGAAACAGTTCCGGATTTTTCGATTCGGTTTATAGATTTTAAAAATGGAGAATCGGGACCAAACTGACGGTTTTGATTTGGGCCAGTTTCTGTTCACTCCTACTTACTTTTAAAATTATGTACATTAAAAAAATAAAATTCCATCTTAAATTTTAAATCACACACAAGTCAGTTAAATACTAAAAATCTTACAATAAGTAGTTAAATTGAATTGAAATAAAGTAGGCTTTATTTAGTGTACCTATTATATTAACTTATTCTAAAAATATATCGAAGTAAAATATATATTTTACTCTAAATTGAATAAGAAAGTAAATTAGTCATTGATTGATTTATTAAAAACTTTTAGTAAGGTGTAATATGAACTACGTATAATTTTTAGAAAATGTGTATTTAATTTTACATAAAATTGTAAAACTTGAAGGTATACATTTTAAACCATTTAATTTTTACATATAAGTGTATTTAAGTACAATTAAGCATACTATGATATTGCTCTTTTCACATATGAAAAAAATTCCTAGCAATTTGAAAGAGTTGTTGAGTCATTTCCAAGAAGATTTAAACTAATATATATATAAACTAATCAACTTACTGTACAGAGTCTAAGATAGTATCGAAGTATAAAGATTGTTGTTTGAAAAAGGAGCAAGATCCCAAGTAAAAAAAGAAGGTAACAGAAAAATGGCTAATAGATTTATCCTCTCTTTATCCTCAATCACCATTCACCTCATTCAATTCGATCCTAATAAAATTACAAGAACGATTTCCTCTTCCTCACCTAAACAAAAGAGAAGAAAAGGATGACAGAGTTAAGACAAGTACAGATAACTGTAAGTCACATCTACCTTGATGAAACATTGCTTCCAAGACAAACCTTCTTTGCTCTCCTGCTTCACCATTAGCTTTCTTTAGACCTCGAAACCCGTTGTCGCTTCAAGATGCCAGCCTTGACTGGATGCCTTGCCACTGTTCTGAGCAGTAGCTGCTCCCATCAGCTAAGGAACCCAGTTTACAGCATTTGCAAATCCAAATTATCATAATACAAGTCAAACTGAAACAAATGCAATTCCGGGCCACTACCATCAGTGCCCACCAGTTAAAATGTATACATCTATGAGTATGTACATATATCATCATATTAAATTAAGTGCGGCAGCAACATGGTTACAAGATTATATAACTGCGCTGAGGTACATAGCATCCCTGAAGCCCTCGGGAACAGGAAGCATCTTATATCATCAGAATGTGACAGCATCTTCAAGGAAATGTGACTAACCGAGCAAATCAGAAAGTTTGTGGGGAGGCCAAAAGCTTGAAAGGAACACAATGACAAAAAATATTCCATTGCTACGCTTTTAGCTACTGATCCACCTTCGCTTACGAGGTGGCCGCTCTGCTTTGATCTCTGACTCTGGGGGAACCTCAGTTTTGACAGGGGGGGGTGGCTCGCTCTCCATCTTTTTTATTACCACTGCATCTTTCTCACTTGTCAGTGGAAGCTTGAATCGCTCACTTCTCTTCTTCAGTTTCTCGACTGTATCCAAGTGCCGATCCTCCATTGGTTTTCCATCTGTATCCTTATTCTCTGTCTCACCAGCATCTTTCTCTTCACCTGTAGAATGCTTTTCAACAACCTCAACCTTCTTAGGAGCTTCATCAGGAAGTCTGCTGGCTTCTGAAGATCCACCATTGTTGTTTCTATCAATCTCTTTAAACTTTAAGGTAGCAGATGTCTTGCTGCTAATGCTATAATCCCTCTCTGTATGGCTAGTCCAACGTTCCAATTTTGAGCGCCCTCTCTTAGAATCTTGTTGTTCTTCATCTGAGGATGCATCTTCTTTGTGTCTTTTGGAAGAGTTACGCTGTGCTGGGGCCACCTTCACTCCATTTCCAGGCTCACTGGTGCGCTGTAAACCCTAGGCAACAGCAGAACAACCATGAACAGAAAAGCTTTACTCACATAAACATCCATTTTACTCTGCTAAAGTCCACAAGTCAACTAGTAAAGAAAGGAAACAAAGAACGTAATTTAAAGTTCAAATAAGGACACACCTTCTCACTTCCCTCCAACACTAACCAGTAGAAATTGAAAAAGTTGTTAAAGCCTCAAGAAGGAAACCAAACATATTCTAGCTGAACTTATTTCAACATTTCTTAACTACTAATGGCTACCGTTGTCTTAAAGATACACCCTGGTGCTATCCCAATCCCCAAACGCTTAATGTACCAGCCATTGATGTCATATTTAACCATCAAAGAACACAAAATATATTACAAAAAAAAGGCGTACTACAAGAACCAGGTACAAAACCATCTTGTACCAAGAACTATCACATCAGCAAAGAACAAACATCAAACATAGTAACAAAGAAAAGAAAAAATACCGAGAAGGGATTAAGGAAAGTTAAAACATGACTATCTTTCCAAAAATGCTCAGCGCCAAATATAAACTCATTTCTAGAGAAGGAAAGCTTATATAATCTCACCAGCTAAAAAAATGATGCAAGGCCACAACTCATGCCACAAAACAGTTCCTTGTAATATACAAAAGGAATAAAAAAATGATTGAAAGCAAGAACTGGTTCCCCTATTGATTTGGAACAAAATATAGCAGCAAGTCCCAAACTGACTTAAACAAGGAAAACGAAACAAGACGATCCCTCAAGAGAATCATATGCAGACTCATTTCATCATATTAGAAACAAAGTGGCTACTTACTACAAAGAATAATAGCCTCAAGCAAGATTAGATGGCATATCCTACTAGGGGGAATCAAAATCTACTCAATCTTGTCTTAAAGCCTAACATTTGCTTAGGATCAATTGAATGACAATGCTCAGGAAGGAGGGGAAGCAATATGCCAGTACAGTTGCACAGCCTGAAAAAACTAACACTGTCACCTCAACCAGGGTGATGTAATTTAGAATTAACCAGATGTGGAAACAGGGTCAACATTGTGAGAATCAGGTCGATTAGTTATTGACAATATAGCACTAGAAGAGAACTCTCCAACCAGATGTTGGCCTGGCCATGTGACTTCAAGTATCCACATTCGCCATGAAACAGAGTTATGACAATTTAGTTTAAGGATTCATATTTCTAATGTGGACTAGTTTGTCAATAACTGGCCTTCTAAGGGAGATTTGCCCTACCCCTCCATAGCATCGTAAGCTCTTGTAGTAAGCATGGAATGAGAACATACCATCTCATCAGTGCGACCAACCTGGCCATCTTGATTTCTTCTGGAAGGGCCAGAAGAGCTGTAGTCTCCACCCTCAGAATCTTTACTCTTCCTTATGCTTTCTTTATGTTTTCTCTCATGTGCCCTTTGGTTATCAGGAGCATCAACAGAACGTTCAATGCGAGTGGTTGACCTTTCCTGCCTAGGTCTTCTCTCATCACTGTTAAATTGATTTCCCCACACATAAACATCATCACGACCCCTGTGGTGTGAGAGACTGTCATCATCCATTCGGTCCCTTCTCTTCTGGTGTTCACTGCTTCGAGTTGCATCTTTTACTTTCTCAGGGACCTTGTATTCATCATTAGCCCGAGCATGGCCAACCCATGCTTTGTCATCCACACGGCCACTCCTTACTGAACCTCTACCTTCTTCTCGTTCTCGCTTTGATAAATTTTCTTCATGAGATTGTTTTAACCTATAAAACTCCTCTCTCTGCCTTTCACCCCTCTCTCTCTGGAGCCAGATATCATCTTTGTGCCGAGCAGAGTGGTGATCATCAATATTCTCTCGAATCCTTTGCTGATCATCTCTCTTCCGTGGGTCCAGAACATCATCCCTCTCTCGCCTTCGACGACCAGTGATTTCTCTGTGACTAAGCAAGATCTCATCCTTGTCAGTATGATCTCTTCTCAAATATTCCTCATCCTTCCTTCTCTTGCTATGATAATCATCCACAATTTCATACCTACTCTTTACACTGTCCTCTCTTTCCCTGTATCGAGAGCTACCGTCCTTATCATGATGAATCCTATAGTTACCATTGTCCACCTGCTTTTTCGAATGAAGATGTTCATCTTTATCGGTCCTCTCATCTTCCCGGGTCTTACTTCTGTGCCTGGTTCCTATTTCATCTCCACGTTCCCTCTTCTTATCATCGCTTCTACCTTTTCTACTATGGGGATCTTCATCTATCCGTTGCCAAGGACCATTGAGATTTTCACGCTCCTTTCGCCTCTCGTAACCCTCACTTTTTTTGTGGAACTGCTGTGATAAACCAGGATCCACATCTCTATGAGGATAAGCACCCTCCTTGCTTCTTATTACCATGCGATTTCTTTCCATCTCATGTCTAACATCACGATCTTTTCTTCGGCTATCCTGTTCATTTTCATCAAAGTTCCTCTTCACCCTATCTGTGCGTGTAGAACGTCCACCTTGAACTACTTCATCATCGACACCATCCTGCCATTTCTGATAATCTTTGCTGCTCCCAGATCTTGCTTTGCTATTTTCACTGCTTCTGGCAGCCTTTGAGTCTTCAAAATCATCAAGCTCTTGCAACACAGGCTGCTCAACTAGCGACGTTATCTTCTGTCTCTTAGAAAACTTGTGCTCATTCCCATTCGCAAGCGTATCAGTTGTAGCAACTTCATTTTCAGTCATTTCATCCCTTTCCATTCCAGAACTTCCTTCAGCATGCACAAGTTCATCAGGCATTGTATCATATTTTTCATCATTACTCATCTCCCTTACATCCCCAGCTGTGGCAGGAGATGACAGCAGTGGGCTGCGTTTACTATCCATGCTTTCAATTGACTCTTCCTCCACATTATCAGTGAATCTTTTATCCTGTCTACCTCGACTAGAAGTCAAGTGAGGAGACTTGTCACGTGTTCCACCCTGTGTCCGCCTGTAATGAAAAGGAGAGTTCAAAATGATCATTAGTTCAAATGAGCATTGCCAACTTATATTAACAGAAATTATTCTATAGATAATAATTATGGCAACTTTACAATACAGGACCTGCAAAGAAGTGAACAATTCAATTCCCATTGACACGTAACTAATAAAAGACAAGCAATGGTCTCTTTGGTTCTATGTATAACTCTTGGTTATTTGTAGGAACTTCATATATAGGGTTATGTATTCCTTCTGCAAGGATAAAAAGGCATATAAACTGTAGGCATAAATGACCTAATTGAATTTTAGACCTGTGATAAGGATTCCCAAGCTTCTTGGTTTAGTTTTTAGTATGAGATTTATCTTTCATTTCTGCTGTGCAGATCACCTGGTCTAGATTCTAAAAATATGGTTTTCACCAATCATGAATACCAATCACAATTGCATGTTCTATTATGTTCTATCAAGAAGTTGCAGTTTAGAAGTTGAATTAGCGAACTGCACTGTGTGCAGTCTAAGAGAAAGAACTGCAAATGAAGAGTCAAACTGCGCTTCTGCGCATGCACTACTTAAAAGGTAACGCCTCTAAGAGAAAATAGTCTACAATGTTACTATGTGATGACTGATACTTAATTCTTGCAGTGTAATAAGACTTCCGCATATTGCATACAAGGGTAAGCTCACACCTTTCAATAAGAGGGCTGCCATCGTTCCCACCAGAACAAGAAGAAGGTTGAACCCTTGAACCAGGATGATGTTGAGTTGGTGTTTCAGAATGGAAGGGCGCTATCTCATCCTCCTCAGGGATGTGATTGCGAGCAGAATTCATAAATGGAGTTCTCCTTCCATCCTTTTGACTATTTTGAGAGTGTGGAAGGTCATCAAAATATTCAGTCTCCCTATGTGGCATGTCATCTTCAGCTACATGGCCCCCAGGATTATTATCCACTCCATCTACAACACCTGCAGAGGGATCATCTAAAGAGTCCTGCAAAACAATCTGTTCACCAAGAACCATAAATCAATTCATGGTGCACATGCAGCAACGACAGCCATCGAATGCATAGAATAAGAAGACAGGTATTGTCACATACCTCTATTATTGCATCAGAATCACGAATACGAGGAGGCCGGGTATCAATGGAGGGGAGCCGTTCACCATAACCAGCTTCAACTTGAATTGCTCTTCCAGTGGGCTGGTAAATGACATTGGTCAATTCAGTTTTCCAAACTAACATGGCAAATAAACATGATAGGTACATCGCAATGTTAAGATAAACTTGAATTTTTATTTGATTAATAATTTTTATTTACAACCACACTAACCAATGTCATGGAAAAAGAAGTGAATTAAACACAACACTAGATTAAGTGCATTCCTGTCTAAGCAGTGAGGTCAAATAGTTCCACTAAATTAAGAGAGAACTTCCAAAAATGTACCAAAACACCTCCACAAATAACTAATTTATCAATTATCATAAAAGCACTGGAAATATAAAACAAGAACTTCAGTACAACTGCATATATACAAAATACGGGAGTAAAGTTGTAGCATACTATTGGTGGGCGCGCACGAGTGGATCCTTTTGTCAAATCAGTTTGTCCAACACCTGACTTGGCAGAGTTTGCATTGTCAGCTGGACCATCATGAGCACTTGTTGCTGCTGCTAACTCTGGAGGCAAATCTGGATCATACTCCTAAAGTGAAAGCCATTGATTTAGTTATCCGGTCTATGAAGCGAAAAGACACTAAAACCTCGTAGTAAAAGCCATAAGATGTGTTTACATGTAGCTGAGCATACATGAAGAAGTACATGTATATGCATACACAACATAAAACATTGACATAATTCATAGAACTTCACTACCTTCTCTGCGCGCCCACTTTCATAAACACGAATTTTGCTTTGCATGGTAGTCTCCAGTCGGTGTTGTTCCTGAACAATTGAAAATAACTCTGGTAGCTATAAATATAATAAGTAAAACAATATCATTAAATACTCAATTACTTACCAGCTGTTTGCAATAATCTTTCCAACTCTCCTCATTCAAACCAAAATTGAAGAAATCTGTCATATCAGCACCCGGATATTTCCAGGGCTTTTCCTCAAAGCCATCAATGTCAACATCAAATATGGTCCTGAAATTAGCATACAGTATTTGTTTATTTATTTAATTAAAAAAGACACTGAGATTCATCTGGCTATTGCTGCAATACCATACTATAATATACAATTCATGAGTCAACAATCACACACAAGCACTCTTCTGATAGCCAAACAAAACTGAATCCTTTGATGATCACATCTCAGAGATAGCGGCTTCCAGTGCAGTAAAAAAGGCATTTTGTATGCAATTCCCAGTGAAGTTATGAGATTCATGACAATGGTCAGAATCTTACTCCAGAAATCAAACAGATATTTTGGCCAGTAATTTTCTTCCAGTCCAAATATTAACAGGCGACTATGTGACAGGCCAAAGGGTATATTATATGCTATGCAATGCAAAGAATGAATATGATGGGAATGAGTTCTCGAGAAAGCAAAATGCTTCTCAACAATAATAATTCTCAAATCTGATGTCTGATTTTACTGATAGAAGTAACATGCTTTTATAGAGAATTCAAGTAAAACTAAAACTCATAATTGAACAAGGACTAAAACTCCCACAAGTCCTGATATTAAACTAACAAAAGACAAATGATTTCGACCTAAAGTAAAAGGTCCTTCATTCCTACGAGACTTCAAGTAAACTTACAAACTATAATGCAGAGTTTCCAGCAATGCTGGAAAGTATTAATATACACAACTCTTGACAAATTAAAAATAACTCGACGTAACCTATGAACTTCAGAATTCGTTAAGACTTTAAGGACTTGACTTAAATTCCTGTTTGGCATCAAGTGTTAGGGATACTAACACAGTTTATAATTTTTACATAAATGACATGAAATTCTCATTTAATTGGTAGATAGACTATTGAATTAAATGTGATACCAATACATATCACCACAACATCACACATCATCATCAGTTAATGAATACCAAAAATCAATCTTAGAATAGAAGTATTAGTACCCCTAGCATCATTCAATAATAAATAGTTGTCAGGGGTTTGAGAAACTTAAGTCCAACTTAAGGGAAAGTCTCCACCAATCATATACCTCAAATTGGTCAGGTTTAGAACCTCGAAACTTCAAACCCATTCGCTGATCAACCAACACAGCTTACTTTACTTAGAACACCTTATTTGTTTATTTATTTATTTTGACATAGATAGGAATGTAGACAAGGAGACTCGAATTCGAGACCTTGCACTCCCTAATTTATAGGAAGTACCACAGAGCTACAAGCTCATCGGTAGGATCATTGATCAATTCAGTTGCCTTTTCTTTTAATTTCTGAGTGGTAAATTGATCACTAATTCACAAAAAACACAAACATCACAGGAAAGAAATGTAAGATTATTGATGACATAAAATATAGTAAAACAAACTGGAAAGGTAATCACTTTAGGCAGTTAATAGAACATTACTTGTGGGAGGGAAGGGTAAATTCCAGTCCACGCCCAGCAGTATTGTTGCCCCATGGCATTCCGAAACCTGGATGAAAATTTTTTTGCATTGGAGGAACACCTTTAATTCCTGATGGTCGCCAGTCACCTCTACCGCGGCCAGCCATGGGGCCCATGGTGATAGAAGGGCGCAATTGCCCTGGGGCTCCAGCTGGCCCAGCAATACCAGCTCCAGGAATTGGTGCTGCGCCAGGTCTCACATACTGCACACCAGCAGAAAATACCTATGAGATTGATGTGGAAATGCAAAATAAGAGGAACACCACTAAGAAGGAAAACCTGACTGACAGCACTGGAACTAACTGTATAGGATCAGAGTATATATGCAGAGAATACTAGCTAACCAAAGTTGTCAAACTAAGAACAAGCTTTTTCATGTTTGCAACACTGAGTGAAATCAATCCAAATCAAAACTTTTGAAAACTAAGAAATATGATGCAAATGAATTAGTCTGGGCTATGCTGAATTCTTCGTATCAGGAAAGAGCATACACTAGTCATAAGAAATGGAAAACCCCACAGGTAAGTAAGCGACAACAAAAAGGCTTGGTCTTTAAGCCAGAACACTAACAAGGAATTTCCAATCACTATGGAGTTTGCACCCTTCACTTGTAAATAAAAACTTAACTTATAAGAAAACTAAAAGGCGAGATGGGGTTGACTACACTGGTAGCAAACACCCTGATCGTCCAGAAATAGAAAGGAACTGACAATGAGAGGGATGACAGCGAAGAATAGTTTCAGCGTACAGAAGCAAGATATCACGCATCAAACTGACCACGTACTAAACAGCAAGTTTGCCACAACAAAATTCAATATTAGGCATGGTTATTCAAGTTTCAATATTGGCAACATTTGCTAGAAGGCGGTTTTGGCCTGTAGTAGATTTAAGTTTGCATCTTAATAAAGTGGACAGATGGAAAAATAGAGACCAGCTGACTGTAGCTTGCACCACTCAAAAGCATAAGGAAACATAAGGCCATTTCCTTTGCCATTTTAGGTGCATCAAATGATACCAGTTCCCTGATGTTTATGCACCTGCAAAATTGGTTTTCCAATGGATCTATACAGCAGGTGGACTTTGTGAGACAACCAAGCTGTAAACAATAGGCTCTACACATTCCTTTACAAAAGTTACTAAGTAGCTCTACTTATTACTTCCCTTCTCGATAGTCCCTACCAGGGCAGTGTGCTTGTTATGTATGTACACTGTGCTATGACATTAATTGACACATTCAAGTATCAAAACTGGTGCTTCATTACAGCACTTAGTTGGGTCATTAACTGTACAGATATCCTCATACTTGCAGCCATTTTTACAGGCTGCTACCTTTTCCAAATAAAAACAGCAAATGATTTATTTTAATATTTTGGGAAACCAAAAGTAAAACTGATGACTCTAGGATCTAGTTCGGAGACCGAGTCCAGCACAAACAGATACTTTGAATCTGCCAACAGGAGACATCCCGCTATCTGACTGAGAAGACAATGACAAAATCCCGGAGAAAACAATCCCAAAGTTTGTTGACGAGCCAACAATCATATCATGTAATCTTTTTGCAGGTGCTATCATCTGTTGCATCATCTACTTCAGAGGAATGATACCATGCCAGGAGCACCCAAGACAATCACTTACAATCAGAACAGCTTTTCAAACTCTTTCCATTTGTCTTTGAGACAAGGAGAAAGCCAGGTGATAATAATATAATCAAACTCTACCGCTGTTTCAAGCATGGAGAGCGCATTTGACCATTACATGAACAACATTTCGTTAGAAGTGCATGCAGCCTGACACCAAAACTCAGGTAACAAAATGTAAACAAATGAATTAGAAGCGCATGAATCACTCACACATCACAAATAAGCACTCAAGGGAAAATTATAGCTTGGTATCATCCACAAATGTAATAACAGAAATAGGATAGATATATAAAGAATGAAGTAAATTTCATGTTTTCTCATTGAACTTTTTTGAGTAGTA
Organism: Viola odorata; assembly: GCA_963691705.1. Taxonomy (NCBI): domain Eukaryota; kingdom Viridiplantae; phylum Streptophyta; class Magnoliopsida; order Malpighiales; family Violaceae; genus Viola; species Viola odorata. Next base: position 54,752,804 of record OY829545.1, on the reverse strand, counting down.
TAAATGATACATGAACTGCAAAATCAAACACTATGACATTTCACTCACACTACATTTACAACATCAAGTTTCTTCCTTTCTTTCCTTTTCGTGATATCAATATTTTTAAGAGCTAAAATACAACAACACTACTGACCTTAAACTGAGAATGAAACGGATGATGATACCCATGACTGCTGTACCCAATCTTCTGCCCCAGCACTGCATTCCCTCTCCCTGCAGCACCCACTGGTGCACCTTCTCCTCCTTCCTTCCTCTCCCCTTCAGGTCCCACCGCACCCAAGGCAGCCACCACCCCAGCATCCTCCCCCACTCCCCAGTCCTGCTCCTCCATCCCTTGATTGGGATCCCCATCTGCCACGATCACCAGTGGGTCTTCATCCTCGTCATCATCGTCATCCCCGCCAACGCCGATCATCATGGGCCCACCATGAGTATTGTTAGTATTGTCGTTCAAGACAATCTGCAAATCATCCTCGCTATCGCTGTCTTCCTCCTCGTCCCAGTCGTCTCCGCCTCGACCAGGTCCGCTGCTGACGTCAGCCTCGTTCCTTCGAGAATCCGCATCCGTGAGCTCCGGGATCATCGCGGACATAGCGCCTGGGTCATGAGCAGCTTCACTATCACCCTCCTCAATATCAAAATTGATATCCTTCTCGGGTAAATCTTCGGGGTTTTGAGCGCTGTTAGGTAATCTTGAATCGGGAGAGGATAAAACCCTAGCTCCGCCAGCAGAATTCTGATTGGGTGCGCCGTAGGGGATCTCCTTAACACCTTCGCGAACGTCGCCTTCGTCGTCAACGTGGTTGAGATCGATCAGAGGGCGGGGCGGCGGAGGTGCAGGGGAAGAGTTGTGGGGTGGTGGAGCAGGGGATAGGGAGGAAGAGAAAGGACGCAAAACGTCTGTGTAGAGATCTCCGAATTCGTCGTCATCTTCCATTGTGTGGAGAGAGAGAGAGGTGGGAGCTGACGACGAAAGAAGACTGGAAAGGGTTTTGAGGAGGAGGGGTGTGGCTTGTGTGAGCGCGTGTGGGTTAATAAGACAGCATCAGTAGGCGTGATGGCTGTTCTGGTAATTCTCTCTCCTCACTCTCAAGTTTCACCCCGACGATGTTTTGTGAAAATAACTTTTTTTGAATATTCTCTGTGAAATTTATTTACCTTCTCTAGAGAAAATAGCTTATTTTTATTATTTTCAAGTGGAAATATTTTACATATTTTCCTATATATAATAAAAAAAAATTAGTAATTTATGAAATAAAAAAGTATACGAAATTCATACAAATGTTTTTTTTAGGAATAAATGAGCTCTTGATATAAAGAAAGGTCCTACAACCAAAAATATGGAACAAATGTATCAACATATATAACCATAACAATACTTTCAATACAAATTACTCATTCCATCATCTACGAAATAAACAATTGATATAGTTTCAAGCGAAACATATGAGGATGAAACATGTAATTTCCTACTTTGAAACATTTTAATTGGACCACGTCCATTACAAACCACAACGCTAACTTCATTGATGAAAAATACATTAATACATAGTTTCGAAAATCTGAGAATCACCTCATATGAAAACAACAATACAATAATATATTTATTCAAAGGATCAAAACTAACAAACTTTTAATAAAAGGGTAACTACTATCAACAAACCTTTATTAAAAATGACAATTATAATTAAAAGTATTGGATAAGGACCTAGAAAATACTCTTAAGAGGGGAGAGGAGAGGCTTTCAAAGATATAAAGAAACCTTTAGCAACCCAACTAGTTAGTAATTTTATGTATGTATGAATCTAATTAACAAAGTAAATAAATAGAAAAATGAAACTATTACGTAAGAAGAAAAAAACCTCTAAAATAGTATCCGAATGAGTAATTTTATAAATGTATTAATCTAGTCGAGAAAAATAGATAAAGGTAGGGATGAAATTATTACTTAAATAAAATAAAGAGAGAAAAAACAAGGAGTGGTTCGCTTTGATTCAAACCAAGGTGCAAGATTTTGTGTGCCAAGCCATTTAAGCCAAAGTATGTTCGAGGGTTTTCTTTTTTATAGAGTTTCTTTTCCCATAGGGTTGATTTCATTAATATTACTATTGATTTTTAAGTCAATTTTTAAATGAATTATGCACCAATTAAAAAGATTAATCATGTTAACTTATTTTTTAAAATATAGTAATTTATGATTTTATTATTTATAGTACTATGCTACCATCATACTATATGACTATGTGACCTTAAATGAAATATATTTTACGCTAAATAAATGTATTTTCCTGCAGTGTATTGGATAAACTAAATTAAATTGATGAAAGAAAAGATGAAATCGGAATCAGTGAGATAAAAGGAAAGAGACATTTTAATAACGAAGAAGGAGCAGCTACATTGGATGCGGAGACGGTAACGACGAAGGAGAGATTTTGCTGCAACACGCCATTACAGCAGCAGTAAACTAAACTCAAGTAGCTTCTCCCACTGGATCTTTCGACCGAAACTAAACAAAAGTGAGAAGATGATCGGAGTAGGCAAGATCAAGCAGTACTCCAATGTCCTCGACAAGCCCCTCAGCAAAGGCAAACAAGAGGTTCTTCCTCTCGATCCACTCCTCTTTCCTTTCCTTTTCTTCTTTTCTCGCTGCAATGATTTTTAATTGGTCATCTGAAAGATGCTAAGAAATGCCAGAATTCGTTGTCATTTCTCACTAACCTAACTCGATCGTACTTGCGATCTGTTCTCGTTTTGTTGCCATTCAATTGCAGGTGAGCTTGAGTGCGTTTGCGTTCTTGTTTTCGGAGCTTGTTCAGTACAATCAGACACAGGTTGATAACATTGCTGAATTGGAGCGCAGGTGAGGTGGCTTTTGCTTCAGGATATTATAGCCTAAGTCGTTTTGATCATGCCTTATTATGAAATAATTAAGACTTCTTGTTTGATTAGTTGGTAGTTTACTCATCTGTGACGGAAGACATAAGCTATTTTAGTCAGAACTATGAAGAACTGACTATTGAATTGAATGTCATACTCGATCACACACGGATGAATAGTAATTTTCTGCCAATCCCCAACAAATGGAGATGAGGAAATGGTGTATCGATTTAAAAGAGTTTAAAAAATGGTTAAAGCAAATTCTTGGAATTTAGAACTATTTGACTCATGACACCACCACCGAGTGTGTAATCTTTAAATTGTTCATGTTTTCCACGTCCTGATATTATGGGGGGGGGGGGTTAGGTCTCGAGTTCAAGTACCCTAACTTGCAATTTTCTATTGCCAAAAGAAAATAAAAATTATGATTTTTAACAATTTCTATGGGATGGAGCAGGCTGGAGGATGCAGGCTATTCTGTTGGGGCTCGAGTTCTAGAACTTCTCTGTCATAGAGACAAGGTATAAACATTGTGCAGTTCTTCTCAAAACTCCAAGATGCTAGGTAGATAAAGTCCATACAGTTCAAAAGGTGTTTATTTAGGCAGTCATATGTTGATTTGGCCACTGCCTTCATGGTCTCTGTGGCTTTCATCAGGTGCAGGTAGAATCTGGTTTAAATATGATACTCATGATTTTCTTATCTTACACGTGACAGGGAAATAGAAGGGAAACTCGATTATTGGGTATTCTGTCCTTTGTACACAGCACAGTGTGGAAGGTGTTGTTTGGCAAAGTAAGTCATCAGCAGTTCTTGGAAATTTAATGCATTTGCAAACTGCTCGTGAATTGAAAATGAAATGTTAGACGTAGTCACTACTGCCTTTCTGTTTGCTTCTTTTGATATGGGTTTCTATTTTATTTTAATTCTAAAAGACTTCTTTTTTGTCCTGTTAATCAGCAAGTTCCTCTAGTTCCCTTAAAAGCGCAGCTAAACTTTATGTTCAACTCTAAGTGGAGATTTCGAGCCTTACAGTTTTCATTGCAACTTTTCTTTACATGCTTCCTGTGCTTCAAACTCTACTATTAGATATAATAAGTAGGTGTTCATTTGTCAACAACAATTAGATTAGAAGAATTAATGCATTGCACAGTACTAGCAATTATGCAAAAAATATGAAAATCTGATGGATCAGACTTCCAATTAAGAATGGAGTAGAGAAAGTAGATGGTGGAATGTTACACACATTGACGATTAATTAATTCTCTCAAGTTCTGTTGGGTGGCACTTGGATTCTAGCTGGAAGCCATTTTCTTAGTTTTGTCTACACATAATTGATGGATGGGTTAAATTAAAGTTCATCCAATATTCATTTTTGCCATTCATCTCATGTATCTTCACTGATGTACTAGGTAGCTGATTCCCTCGAGAAAGGCACTGAACATGAAGATGAATACATGATCAGTGAGAAGGAGCTCCTAGTGAACAGGTAACATACTCGTCTGTTACAACTAGCTGTTGTTCCAAGTTATGGCCAATGGGTTGAGTCACCCTGTATTGCAGATTTATTTCTATCCCAAAGGATATGGGGACATTCAACTGTGGAGCATTTGTTGCTGGAATAGTAAGAGTAAGTGCCATATTGAATTTGTATCAGACACAGGTAGATCTCATGGATGAGTGATCTGACGCCTTTGTTTTTTCCTTTTTGAAGGGTGTTTTGGACAGCGCAGGATTTCCGGCAGTAGTTACAGCACATTTTGTACCTATGGAGGGTCAGCAGCGGCCAAGGACAACCATATTGATAAAGTTTGCCGAAGAGGTAAATATTCACTCCCTTCTGTATCTACTTAAAAGGAAATTTTGATATTGGAGAATATGAGAATTGGTTAGTTTCCTTTATCTGTTAGGCTAAACATCGGCAAACTTGTTGAGTATTTCATGGTTAAACACATGGGTTGGTGAAGAATTGTTGTTTTGCTGTAACTCTAAACTGTTCGTGATGAATTTTCTATCCTTTGATGATCTGGACATTTTGTCATCTTCATGATAAGTTTTATGTGTTCCAAGAAGTGTTGTCTTGCAATTTGCCTTTTGGGATAAATAGAGTGGGCTAAAATGTACAGTTTGTTGGTCATTTCAAAACTACATACAAGGTTGCAACTTGTATCCAATTTACCAGGGATAAAATTGGACTAGAAATTGCATGTGATAATTGAAAGTGAAGCTTTGTAGAATGTTGGCTTTTATGTATATTTTGTAAAGCATGTTTTGACTGGTTGCCATAGGATTCTGATTGGCTATATGGTCCTTTTGATGTTAGTGTTACCTAACCCGTTGTGAGGCACCAACCTGTGTTAGTTATTGGTTGCTCATTCTTGCATACTTTTGCTTGTTTGGATTACTTTTGTTTGAGCCCCTTCTACATGAGTGTTGCAATCACTACTAAAATCATGTCCCAATTGTCTGCTTATTTCTGCAATTTGATTATGGAAAAATGACAATTAGCCCCAGAGTTTGATATGGTTTGTTGATTTGTCCTTTGTGTTACTGTCAACTATATGCCAAAGAAGCCCAAGACTAACTGCCACTAAATTTACTGTTAAATGTAGTTGATATGGTATTTCTTTTAACATGTTTGCTCAAAGTAGTAATAATGTCGGTCTTAATAATTGCAAATAAATAACTTGGATGCTATAAAAGTTTAAAAAAAGTGGAAATAGAAAAAATCAAGAACACCTTATCAAATCTTCATCTTCAAAAGAACTTCTAATGCACACTTTCCAAAAAAAAATCCTCCCTGAATAGTCTTCCTAATTTTTAAAAACATGATTTGGTTAAGAACCCAGCTCCAGCCTTTTCTGTCCATAATTGACAGGAAGCTTCTTCAAGAGCCACCATCACAATCCATGTTCTCCTCCTTCTAAGCCTCCTTTTCTTGATTTCACCATCTGCACTCTTATCTCTTCCACTTATCTTTCCCTCAACTTCAACTCCTTCCTCCAGTTCCCCTATTTGATCCGCTTCCCTGACTGCAGCAAGGACAAACAGCACAGTTGCAGTAGCTAGAATGGGATAGAGTTATTGTTGATGATATGGAAGGTTTATTAGTGACTGAAAACTAGAAAATTGGGAAGGATTTGCATTTCAAGTTTGCTCCTTTGGCTTACATTTTCTGCATATTTTGAAATTAAACTATGATTGAAAGAAGAGTGTTCCATCCATAGTCCAAATCCATGTAACTTTTTAGAAAGACCTCATTCATCCTCTTTCACACTGTTTCCTCTCTTTCCTAACCCATCCTTACAGAACAGTGATGGAAAAAATCAAGAAAGGTGTAAGACTAAAGAGGCATGTACCTTGGTATGGCCACAACCAAAAAGAAGAAGGAAAAAGTTACGTAATACCAAATTCTGAAACAGGGTTGTTAAGGCAAATGGGGATGGAAGTTGGCTAAAAGGAGACCGGCTAGTTTATGGTGTTTTCCTTTGATTTAATTTTCTTAACGTATTTAAAGAGCCTTATAATGAATTAAATATAAAAATCGGTAGAAATGATTATTCTATTGTTCCTTTTCTTTTCTTTTCTTTTTTCACACATGAACTTATGGAAATGCAACATAGGCTAGTCACTAATAAACTATTGCCAAATCTGATTGAACGACTGTACATGCATCTTGATCATTGTGATTATCTACTATTTTTATTATGAGAGTATGTCTGGATTAGTTACAGAAATTCTGGTGGGCTTGAAACGGGGCCTCATCAGAGAGAGCATCTGCCTCTTTGATCTTTTTTTTACTTGGCTGGGGATGCAGACCATGCATCTTTGTGGACTCATCATGTCATATAACATCTTATTCATTCTTCATTGGATCTAGGACTGTTAGTTGCTAATGTCATTACTCTTTTGCTATAAATACCCCCTACCATTTCTCAGTCATGTAAGGTTGTCATTCCTGCTCCTGTAGCTCACCATGCACATGCTCCCTAGTGTGGTGTTACTCGTATACAAGACTACTTGATCTCCACTAACAAATGACACCAATAAAGTGATATAACTGCCAAATCGGCCAATCTTGACAAACTTGGGGCTGCATTCTTCATTTTTTGCTGTTTCTTTACTATTAGTGTTATAGTAGTTTAATTAAATATTTGTGCTTAGTGTTTGTAGCATTTCACGTCATGTATCATATGGTAGTTTCTAGAGCTCATATGTTTAGGTTGATTTACTATCATTATCCTCGAAAAACATAAAATTATGTTAATAAGTGCTCAGTAAAATATTGGATGCTGCTAACTTCTTCTACTTCCTACACTTCCTACATTCGAACCAGGTACTAAGAAGAGAAGCAAGGCTAGGGTGATGTGTGTTCCAGGCTTTTTTTGATCTTCTGCAACAAGTTGGTAAAGAAGAGTGCATTTATAAGTTGGTTTGTCAAGTTAGTGAATATATTCCCCACCGATCCTATCAGTCCTAATTGAATCACTTCGACTTGTGGTATTATTGAATTTTTGACTTCCTTTTTTTACATGCTCGAAGACGATTAATTTACTGATCCAATACAAGTAATCGCGGCGCTTGATGTAAATGTTAAGCTCAAGACTGATATTAACACACAAACAGAAGTGAATGTACTTCGATACATTATTATGCAGAATTGGCTTAGTTAAATAGCCATAAGAAGAAGACTAAGTCTTCTATACAGAATACTAGCAGTCAGTTACGGAAGATAGAAACAAACCACAGAAATAGAACAACTAACAGACTCCTAAAGACTAGGAGATTATTTATAACATAAAGACTTAATCAGACCCAACAATGCCTCTCCTAAACTGAATGCAGTAGCAATTAGTTTAACCTTTCACACACTCCTAACTTGTCACGTAGCTTTGTAAAGGCTTCTAGCCGTAACGGCTTGGTCATGATGTCTGCAATTTGGTCTTCTGTGCCACAATGAACAAGCTTGACAACTCCTTCCTTCGTAAGATCCCTCAGAAAATGAAATCTGATGTCAATGTGTTTGCTTCGGCAATGAAGTACAGGATTCTTTGATAATTTGATTGCTGAACTGTTATCACACATGATTGTAGTGCACGTTGGCTGCTCCAACCCGAATTTCTCCAGGATTCTTCTCATCCAAACACACTGACATGCACAGGAGGCTGCTGCAATAAATTCAGCTTCTGTTGTGGATAATGTCACAACAGGTTGTTTCTTGGATGCCCATGATACAACTCCACCATTCAAAAGAAATACATACCCACTTGTGCTCTTTCTATCATCCACATCGCCTGCGTAATCGCTGTCTGTATAGGCAGTCAACTCTTCAACTATTCCCTTCTTGTAGAACAGACCAAATGACATGGTTCCCTTCAGATAACGTAGCACTCTTTTTGCGGCCTGCATATGCTGCTCGGTAGGGTCTGCCATATACCTGCTAAGTAGACACACGACATACATTAAATCTGGCCTTGTAGCTGTGATATACATCAGACTCCCAATCAATTGTTTATACAATGTTGCATCCACTTTAGCTCCTTCACCATTCTTCGAAAGTTTTGATCCTGGCACAATTGGGTTTTTTACTGCATTGCCACTGTGCAGATTAAACCTCTTCAAAAGTTCCCCAGCATACTTCTGTTGATTAATAAAAATTCCTTCAGCTCCTTGCATGACTTCGACACCGAGAAAGTACTTCATTCTTCCCAAGTCAGTCATGTCGAACTCCTCTTTCATGGATGATTTGAATTTTGCAAGCATAATATTATCATTCCCAGTAACTATCAAGTCGTCTACATATAAAGAGACTATGATAATTTTGTTACCTTCTCCTGTTTTGACAAACAGTGTATGCTCGTATTCACTCTTGAAAAATCCTTCCTTAGAGAAGTATGCCTCAACTCTGCTATACCATGCGCGTGGTGCCTGTTTTAATCCGTATAAAGCCTTGCTGAGTTTATATACTTTATTCTCCTCTCCCTTTCGAATGTACCCCTGTGGCTGCTCAACATAGACATCTTCACTTAGCTCACCATGTAAGAATGCGCTTTTTACATCGAGCTGATAAACCCACCATCCTTTCTGCGCAGCCAAGGCTAAGAGCATGCGTATTGTATCCCATCTTGCTACTGGTGCGAATACTTCATTGTAGTCCACTCCTTGTCGCTGTGCATAGCCCTTGGCTACAAGTCGGGCTTTGTACTTGTCTACTTCACCTCTTTCATTTAATTTAGTTTTGTATACCCACTTGACACCAATTTTCTTTGCTCCTGTAGGTAAATATGTAAGACACCACGTTTTATTTCTTTCTATTGCTTCCATTTCAGATTCCATTGCTTTCCTCCATTTTTCATCTCCCTCAGCCTCTTCGAATGTGGTTGGATCCTCAAGACTAGCAAACATGACCAGATTGCTGGTTTCTTCTTCTTCCGAGAGTTCCTCCCCAGTTGTGTAGTCCTGTAAATAAGAAGGTGGTTTTCGTACCCTGGTGTTTCTTTCTCGTTCTTCATCAGCGTCTCTTGGTGCTTCTTGCTCTAGATTTGCTGCACTTTGCTCTAGATCAGTCGCACCGGGCTCTTGATCACATTCTTCCCAGATCAGCTGCTCATCGCTTGTTTCTCCGATTGCTTTTTCCCAATCCCAGCCTCTTTCTTCTTCAAATACAACATCACGACTCGTCACTACTGTTTGCGTGATTGGATTAAATAGTCGATATGCTTTTGACTCACTACTTACTCCAATTAGTACACAAGTAACACTCTTGTCATCCAACTTCTTCCTTCTCTGGTCTGGAACGTGCACATGAGCCAAACAGCCAAACACTCTGAAGTAGTCTACACTTGGTCGCACTCCACTCCACATCTCCTCGGGTGTCTTCTCCTTTATCACAGACGTCGGACTCCTGTTTAACACATGTACTGCCCATCTAGCTGCTTTTGGCCAAAACCTCTTAGGAACTCCTTTGTCATTCAGGATGCATCGCACCATATTCATGATGGTACGATTTTTGCGTTCAGCTACTCCATTCTGCTGTGGTGTGAATGCTGCTGTGAGTTGCCTACATATGCCTGTTTCCTCACAAAATAATGTGAACTCATTTGAGGTAAATTCTCCTCCTCTGTCAGTCCGCAAGCAACCCAATGTTTTTCCAGTCTCTCTCTCGACTTGACTCTTGAATATCTTGAATAGATTGAAGGTATCAGATTTGTTTGATAAGAAATAGATCCATACCTTTCTGCTATAGTCGTCAATGAAGGTAAGTATGTATTTCTTATCACTGTTTGAGGCAGGGGTTATCGGACCACATAAATCTGAATGTACCAGCTGTAACCTTCTTGATGCACGCCATAAACTCTTTTTCGGGATGGTCTCTCGATGTTGTTTCCCAATTAAACAACTGGTGCATGTTGCTGCTGTTGTGCCTTTTAAAAACGGCAGCCCTCTCACCATGTTTTGATATTTCAAGGTTCTTAAACCTTTATAGCTCAAGTGCCCGTACCTGCGATGCCAGAGTTTGAACTCATCTTCTGTCGTAGTTTGTAGGCATTTTGACTCTCCAATTGCTGCTACTGATTTGTTTGCAATTAACATGAACATTCGATTTGTTGTCATCCATGTTTGCATTATCAGACCCTTCTTTGGATGAAACACCTTGCAGACTCTGTGTTGTATTAGAATAGCAACTCCTCTTTCTTGGAGTTGTCCTATACTGAGTAAATTACTTCTCAAATCAGGCACAAAATAGACATCAGTGACAATATGAGTTACCCCATCTATTATCAGACGTATGTTCCCTTTCCCCATGACTTTCATCCGAGAGTTATTCCCCAGCTTCACTGAGTGACGAAAGTCTTCATCAAGCTCTGAGAACCATAGCTTGCTCCCACACATATGATTGCTGCACCCTGAATCTAAAAACCATACTTCTTCCTTCTTCGCATTGTTTGTCTCTACAAATGCCATGAGCAGCATCTCATCCTCCTCATCTATCTCGGCATAGTTAGCCTTTCGATCCCATTCTGGACATTCGTATTGAAAATGTTCAAGTTGATGACATTTAAAGCACTCAACTAGCGCTTTGTTCAGTGGTCGTCCTCTGCCTCTCCCTCTTCCTCGACCCTGCATTCCTCTGCCTCTGCTTCCACGTTCTTCATAAGCAACCTTCAATACCTGCTCTTCTCCACCATTGACAGGTTTTCTAAACTTCTGCTCGTGGACCAGCAATGAGCTTTGTAGAGCATCAACTGCGAGACTATCAATATCTTTAGACTCCTCAATTGAACAAACAATGTAATTGAAGTTCTCAGTTAAGATGCGTAGAATTTTCTCCACAATCTTGACGTCTGGCATGTCTTCTCCACTGTTCCTCATGTCATTAGCCACGACCATTACTCTTGCAAAATAATCTGAGACAGATTCTCCACTCTTCATGTCAAGCAATTCAAAGTTCCTTCGTAAAGTCTGCAGCTGGGCACGTTGCACTCTTGCGTTCCCTTGATATTTGATCTTCATGGAGTCCCATAATTGCTTGGAGGTGTTCTTCAGAGTAATTGTCTTGAGAATGGACTTGTCGATTGAGCTAAAGAGATAATTCTTTGCTTTCAGATCCTTCAATCTTGCTTCATCAAGGGTCTTTGTTTGTGCATCAGACAATTTTTCTTCGCATGCTGGTTCGACGAGCCCAGTTTGCACCACACTCCAGTACTCTTTTGATCTCAAAAGATTCTCCATGAGTAGGCTCCAGTGATCATAGTCTCCATCAAATTTGGGAATGCACGGCTGAGCAAAATTGCTTGATTCTGCCATCTTGTTCGATAACTCTCCCTGATTCACTCGTGTTTCCCTCACCCCAAATTGCTTGATAACTCTCCCTGATTCACTCGTGTTTCCCTCACCCCAAATCAGTCTTCTCAGAGCTCCGCTACCAGATTTGTTAAGCTCAAGACTGATATTAACACACAAACAGAAGTGAATGTACTTCGATACATTATTATGCAGAATTGGCTTAGTTAAATAGCCATAAGAAGAAGACTAAGTCTTCTATACAGAATACTAGCAGTCAGTTACGGAAGATAGAAACAAACCACAGAAATAGAACAACTAACAGACTCCTAAAGACTAGGAGATTATTTATAACATAAAGACTTAATCAGACCCAACAGTAAAGTGAATGATACTGTTGTATGACCTGTAATGGAAAAATTGGTGGCGTGTTCGAGAAAGAAAAAATCTCGTGGCAAAATTGAACTTTTCTATTGTTAATGCTGGGGATTAGGAAATGTCATCTGAAGAATTTTCTGGTTTCTTCAATTTCTTGAATGCAGAAACCGCTCTAGATTCAATGTAGTTACAGGTAAAGACTATTTTTGCTTTTACTAGTCGCATGACTTTTTTTGGTACCCTTTTATTCCTGATAGTGACCTTTTTACAGCAGCAGGGGATAGTTTGGGTGTGCATTTGGCACAATAATTTTCCTTCCGAATCAAAAATTAATCTCATTAAAGATTGTCGAGTCCCTTAAACAATTATTACCTCTAATTATAAATTTTGTTTGTTAAGTAAAAATTGAATTTTTGTTTTTGCTTTTAATGCTAAATAAGAGCAATCTCCCATGCATGTCTAAGAAATCCTCATTTGATTTCATCATTTAGTAGCCCATTTGAATACCTTTATATAAATTTTGAGAAATTCTAATGTCCTAGTCAATGTTATCAGAACCGGATCGGACAGCGAACCGGAAATGAAAATTTGATGGTTCAACCGGATTGATCGGATTGTAGATGCTGGTCTGTTTTGAACCGTTCACACATTGAACCGTTAAATCTTAGATAATTGAACCGAATTAAACTGGCTAGTTTTTACTGTAGCATTTTATAATATATCAAAATTTATTATTAAAATTGAAAAAGAAGTAAAACGGCGTCGTTTTGGGTTATGTCAAAACGACGCCGTTTTGGGCCGTGTCAAAACGGCGCCATTTTGCTTTGGCTCTAATATGGGCTCGTGGGCCATGTCAAAACGGCGTCGTTTTGACACGTCATCAAACCAAACGGTTTGATAGAAAACCGGTCGGTTTGTCGGTTCGTTAAAAACCGACTGGGTCGACCAGTCCGACCCGGGTCAATGGCAAATCCAGTCCGATTGCTAAATCGGACCGGAGAGGTGAAAAATCCCGGTTGAACCGGCCGGTCCGGTCCGGTTCTGATAACTAGGGTCCTAGTAGTTTGAAAAAAATTGTCTACGAACTATTTCAGAGTTGTAGGTTAACAGGTATCCTAATTTATTATTTATTATTATTTTCACAAAATTATGCATAATTTCGTGTTTTTTTAGAATAATATTTTTTCATCCCGACGAGTTCAACTTGAAGTAAAATTATTTTTAAAATAAAATTTTATGTTGTACTCCCTCTGTCTTTCAAAGCCTGTCGCCTGGAAATAAGAATTAAAAAAAAAGGTTAATTCTATCATGGGTTTTGGTTATTTTCGTTATTGGATTTGTTGCTACCCGATTTTTGACCACTTTTTTTGTCACATTTACATAATTTTACGCTTATCACGTTTAATAGCTCGTCTAGATCAAATTGTTGTCGATTCTTGGTCCTAGGCTAGTTTGTTTAATATTTCGTGTCATTTCGTGCCTTTTTAATTTTTTCGTACTTTTAACTGTCTTTTTGCGAACTTCTTTCGATCCCGAGTAAGTTTCCCGGGACCGAGGGTCGAACGCGTTATTCCTTTGTTTGATAATTACGGGCTAATTTTCTCTTTCACACCACCGCATTCAATTTCGTTCAATTTACGTCGTAAGGGCATTTATTTTGCGCACGAACATGTTGACACTTCCGAAAGAGATAATAAACACGTCACCTCAACATTGGTGTTTATTCACTGTATATTAGTTTTCTCGGCTTATTTTTCTACACATAGTTGGATCTCGCTTCGGGTTTATTTTCGTTTTCGAGCGATTTCGCTCGTACAAAAATATCCCGTTCGTACCCCAAAAATAGGATAAATGTTACATAAATGCCATTTAATTCCTTCTCATCCTCCAGCTCGATTCCAGCTTGCCTTGTTCATCACCTAGCCACACAATCAAACTTTCTCACCACCTAGCCACACAATCAAACTTGCTCACCACTCCGGCCACTGTTCATCATCATCATTTTCCTTCTTTTGTTCCCGTCCATTTGCAGCCACAAGCCAGAACCGACTCCAACTTTTTTTTCTCTCCTATAAATAGCAAGCTTCAAGCACCAAATTAAGGGCACCAAATCCTCCTCTTAATCACCATTTCTAGCACTACCTTCTTGGAAAAATAGCTCTCCCGGAGAGGTAAGCTACCCCTCTCTCTAGTTTCTTTAATTTTCATTTTCCCTTGTAATGCATGAATAAACTGTAGAAACTTGTCTAAAATGCTTAGTTTTCATGTTAGCAATGCTTTCCTTTCTTCAATTTAATTGTATAATGCTTTAGCTAATTAATAGCCATAGATGCATATTAATTAGCTTGCTTTTCCATGCAAAATTGATGACGTTTTGGACTTGTTTTTCTTGCTGTTTTTGTGGCTTTTATTTTCTGTTTTGCTACCTTAATTATTGCCAACCATTTTGGGTAAGAATGGTGAAGGATTGAAAAGTGAGTAAATGGCCATGGTGGCCGGCTGGGAAATGAAGAAAGGAGGAAGAAGAAGGGTAAGGGCGGGAAAGAAGAAAGGCAAAGGTGATGGGCTTGATTTTATCACAAGCCCATCTTGATTAAATGAAAGTTGGGCTTGATTTCATCACAAGCCCAGCCACTGTTTTGGACTAAAATAGCGGGCTCGGCCCATTTAATTTCGTACAAGAGTTTCGTATACGTGTTGTTAATTTTTCGTACAACTTTCGTGTTTAAATTCTCGTAATTTTTGCATGCTTTAAATACTTTGTTTTAAATTAAAATTTGGGCTTGGCTTGTGCCAAGCCCATTTTTTAATGTCCAAAAATCCCTTGTGGGGCCCACTTATTTCGTATATGCCATGTACAATGTATTTCGTATATGCCATGTATAATTTGCTTCGTATATGCCATGAACAATTTTCATACTAATATTTCATGAATAATTCGTATGCTTGTATGCCATGATTTAAATAAACGTGTTTATACCATGTTTTATTTAATTAAATGCTTGCATGAGTTAATTGATTTATTTATGCTTTGTTTAATTAAATGCTTACATGATTTAAATAATTTTTTTTATGTCATGTTTTATTTAATTAAATGCTTGCATGATTTAAATAATTTGTTTATAACATGTTCTATTTAATTAAATGTTTGCATGTTTTAAATGATTTGTTCATTTGCTATGCCATGTTTATTTAATTAATTGTCTATTCGTCATAAATTAAATAAATGTTTGCATGCGCTTTTCTTATTTATTTGTTTTCGAAAACGTTGCTAACACTCTCAATTTGCAAGGAAGATCAAGAGCACGCAACGCAAGTACGTCTTTCTTCTAAGTCTCTCTTATTTATTTAATGTCTTTTGCAAATATTATTTTCATGTATGTTATTTTAAAAATGCTAAAGAGCTTATAATCGTATGCATGATAAAATAAACTCACATGCTTATATGTTTAGATCACTCGCTTTATACCATGAAATTAATTGCTATATTGATATGTGAACATGGTGGCTTCAAATCCCACGCAATTATTGACATTTATGAAAACGTACGATGTTAGTATTGCCCATGTTAGGATCACGTAGTAATCAATTAATTAATCATGCATGGCCCGATGATATAAAGGGGGGAAACGTCCGCTCTAGCATAACGAACAAACGGTAACCCCGTCCTTCGTGTCCCGATCGGAAATAACATGTCCCTACGAAAATGCTAAGATGTAACGTCACCTTTGAGGGCCAAATCGTGTCAAAAATGTTTAGATAATCGGAAAGTGACCCAATTCTAGTACGCGGATTCAGCCGACATGATTCAATCATTTGCCTATGTAAATGGTTGGAAAGTGGCCTGGATTCGTAGGAAGGAGGAGGTTGACATGCTTCGATCGTTTAAACAAATCTTTGTATATCAAAACTGTATTCAAACACCTTATAACCGGTAACCTTTTTAGGGTGTGACTTGGGTGCCTAACACCTTCCCAAGTCCACAATACGACCTCGAACCTTTGTTCAATGGTTTAGACCAATTGTGCCTTAGTTTTTATTTTTTATGCCATGACGCTTAGGTTCCCTAAACCTTAGAAAATTAGGGTGGCGACTTCATTGTATTATGCGAAGCATCCATTTATGCTTAGCATCCGCCGCAAACCTTTAAACTCGTTTTCAACGAACGAAAAAAGGGGGTGCGACAGTTTGGCGACTTCACTGGGGACTAGTAGGGTCGAAGCCGGTTTTTTTTAAGGTGTTTGTTTTTTTTTATTTTTTACTTGCTTTAATAAACTGTTTTCGTGACTATTTGTTATTGCTTTGATCAACTGTCATATGCATTGCATGCATAGGCCCTATACCCAAGGGTCGCCTTACCAAATAAGTTTAGGACGGGGAGTAAGGACACCCTAGGACACGAGTCCTGGGTAATGTTCTCGAAACCCAACCCGCTCGAACCCTTAAAGCTAGCCGGACGGTTGGCCTCCATTCTAGTACGCGGATTCAGCCGACATGATTCAATCATTTGCCTATGTAAATGGTTGGAAAGTGGCCTGAGTTCGTAGGAATGAATAGGTGGTCGCCTTACGACACTTTTTGGACCATTCTATGGTATCGTCGGGAACCTTCAGGCCGTTAGAACTTTAGTCGACGTCAAAAACCCCCATCACGTGCATCATACTTGTTTTGTCGTGGCTTGGTTTACCACGTTTTCTACGTTTTTTTTCTCTTTCGCACTAATCTAGCAATGCATGTAAAGAACCTAGCAACATATTTTGTGTAAGTTGCTGATGCAGGGACTCTGTTTCATGTTCTTTCCCCAAGACCCATCCTGCTTGTTCAAAATGACAGTGCCCGCATTACTCTCACTTGATACTTTCGGGGAAGAAGTTTTGATAATCAAGCTGCGCTAGGGGACATGTTGAAATCCGGTTTTCATTTCCGATATTGCGGCCAAGATTGGGATAGAGGAAGTGTTGCAAAAAGGACAGATTGCGTCATTAGAATATTTTTGATGAGCAAACGGATCCCGACTTCCAAGATTGACGCCTTCAGAATCAAGCATCTGCTGCTCAGATTTTTTTTTTTTTTACCCCATATAACAATGTTCCTAGACTTTGTCTACTAGCCTTTAGATAAATCTAGATAGTTAATCAACTTGTAATGGTTGTAACCCCTTTTTGGACGAAAAAAAATATCAATGACAAAATTCGTAGTTATTCGGATAATTACGAAATGCGTTTTTCTCGCTCACACACCCAAAAAACATCGAACGGCCAACGCCTACAATCAAATCAACCTCCCCCCCCCAAAATGAACCATATATAAAGCCCACCAAAAAAAAAACACACACGATTGATTGACCTTGAAAAAAAAAAACGCTCACAAAAATTCAAAATGCAAGAAATAGTTGTTTTGGGTTCAGCTGCACACTCTTTTATCTTGGCCAATATGAACGCGATTGGCTAGGAATTCCCACTTGGCCAAAACACGAAAGATGTTCGTAACACATAGAACTCCACCCTTACCAAATTTCATAATCTTAGGAACAGCCCATTTTCTCCAAACGAATTCAGAACACAAAGACAGCTCCATTTCTCGGCCCCAGCTGCGCAATCTTTTGTCTTGGCCAAACTGAAGATGATTTATACCGAATTTCCACTAGACCAAAACATGAAAGATGTTGAGAACAGGCCAAAATTTAACCACGCAAACTTTCATAAAGTTATAGGCAGCCAAACTCTCACAAAAAAATTTAGAACGCAGGGACAGATGTTCCTCGGTCTCAACTGCGCGATCTTTTGTTTTGGCCAATATCAACATGATTTACTCTGAATTTCCGCTTGGCCAAAACACGAAAGATGTTCCCAACATCTTGAAGTTCATCCATACCAAATTTCAGATTTTTCGGAGTAGCGTAGCTCCATCCAAGGAGACCACAATCGGCTCCCGAACCTGTCTCTGGCGGTATACCGCCTGACCCCTAGCGGTATACCGCTAGCTTCGCTCCAAATGCCATCAAAATCAATTTTTTTGGCCTCCAAAATCATCCGCTCAGCTGCGCGATCTTTTGTTTTGGCCAATATCAACGTTATTTACTAGGAATTTCCACTCAGCCAAAACATGAAAGATGTTACCAACATGCTGAAGTTCACCCATGCCAAAATTCAGAAAGTTCTGAGCATCCAATATCTTGAAAACAATTCTAAACTCAAGGACAGCTGCTCTACTCGGCCTCAGCAGCGCGTTCTTTTGTTTTGACCAATATCAACATGATCGGCTAGGAATTTCAACTTGGCCAAAACACGAAAGATGTTCACAACACCTTAAAGAGTTTCCATGCCGAAAATGGGATTTTCCCGAATAGTTCATCGCCCACAAAGAATTTGGACGCAAGGAAGACGGTTTTCTCGGTCTCAGCCGTGCGATCTTTTGTCTCGGCCAATATAAACACATTCGGCTCAGAATTTCCGTTCGGCCAAAACACGAAAGATGTTCGTAACACGTTGAAGTATGTTCCTACAAAATTTCAGATTTTTTGGAGCAGTGCACCTCAGCCAAAAGCAAGGCCCACGAAAGGCCATCTCTGGCGGTATACCGCCTGGCACCTGGCGGTATACCGCTAGCTTCGGCTCCGAAATTAGTTTTTCACCTCCAAAATCATCCGTTCAGCCGCGCGCTCATTTGTTTTGTCTAATATCGATACGATGGGCTCGGAATTTACCTTCGACCAAAACACAAAAGATGTTCGTAACACATTGAATTATGTCCACACCAAATTTCAGAGCATTCGGGGCCAGATATCTCTCGGAAATAATTTAGGCGTGAGGATAGCTACTCTACTCGCCTTCAGCTGCGCGTTCTTTTGTTTTGGCCAATATCAACACTATCGGCTAGAAATGTCCACTTAGACAAAACACGAAAGATATTCATAACACCTTGAGTAGTTTCCATGCTAAAAAATGGGATCTTTCTGAGTGGCGTATCGCCCACAAAAAAAAAAAAAAAAAAAAAAAAAAAAAAAAAAAACAAAACTCGGACATAAGGAGGACAGTTTTCTCGGCCTCAGCCGTGCGATCCTAGGTCTCGTCCAATATGAATGCGTTCGGCTCAGAATTTTCTCGTAGTCAAAACACGAAAGATGTTGATAACAGATTGAAGTATGCTCATGCCAAAAATCAAATTTTTCGGGGCAACGGATCCCTCACAAACAATTTAGAGATTTTCTGAGCATGATGACTTTAGCTACTTACTCCGGGTCGCTTCAAGGGTTTTCATGGATAACACCCAAGATCATGCTATATCGTTGGAATAAATAGAAGCTCCTTTCGCATCTCCACCGAAAACGCTAACCCAAGATGCGTCGTTTTTTTGTTCCCCCCCGAAAGTATCAAGCAAGAGAGTGGCCGGGAGATTGATCAAAACAACATGGGACCTTGTATCTGCACATCATACGCATATAAATGCTTATACTTACGCCACTATGTTTTCTCACTCTCTTACTTTTTTCAGAATTTTACGATAGCTCCTCGCAAGCAAGTCGCGTCGCCCAGCCTTCCGCTAACAAGATTCCAAGCAAGAAAGATGGCCGAACAAGCTAAAATCGATGAAAGGGCAGCCGCTAGGATAGCCGAGCTAGAAGAACAGGTCAGGATCGCCACAGAGAGGGCCGCTCGGGCCGAAAAAGAACGAGATGAGGCCATTGAAGTACCACCCGGTTTCGATTCAAGCCAAATGATGGGACCTTCCTCGTCCGTTGTTTTCGGGCCTTCAGGACCCCAAGCAATTACCCATCCCCTCTCCGGACCTTCAGGACCCCAAGCATTTGCTAATCCTGGGGATCAGTGGAAATGGAACGATCCCTTCGGAGCATCTGCCGACCCCAACACCAACCCTAACACTAGGGGAGAAAATATTCCAAACTTACAACATACCTTGGGTAACCTCGCCTTAAACCCCGGGCAAAATCCGATCCGTCAAGAGGGCCCCGGATTCCACCCTCCCCAAACCCACTACACTCAGGTCATAAACCCCAATCCTATGGGGACCCAACCCCCATTTACAAACCCAACACAACCACTAGGCATGCAAGAACCCTTCGGTACCAACCCGATCTTCACCGAAAGACCAAACATCGATAGATTGAGCCTGCTAGAAGAAAGGCTCAGAACCATCGAAGGAACGGATCCCTTTGACCCCATGAGTCCCGCCGATATGTGCATGGTCCCAGGGATCATAATGCCTCCTAAATACAAAGTGCCAGACTTCGAGAAGTATACTGGGGTCGAGTGCCCAAGGACTCACCTCAGGGCCTATTGTAATAAAATGGCCGAAATGATACATAACGAGCCTCTCTTGATCCATTTGTTTAGGGAAAGCTTGGCCAAGCATGCCTTGACTTGGTACATGGGCCTAGACAGGGCCAAGATTAAGACTTGGAGAGACTTGTCCGACGCTTTCCTCAAGCAATACAAATTCAACATGGAGGTGGCACCGGACCGCTCCGACCTCCAAAACCTAGAGAAGAAAGGTGACGAATCAGTAAAGACCTACGCCCAAAGATGGAGGGAGTTAGCAGCCAGGATCTCTCCTCCACTAAGCGACAAAGAGCTCATAGCCATCTTCGTGAATACTTTCAAAGCCCCTTATTATACCTACCTCATCTCCAACCCCTCAAATAACTTCTCCGACATGGTTTTAATAGCGGAAAGAGTTGAGCAAGGGGTCAAGACAGGAAGAATCGTCGTTCCCACACCAGAGATAACACCTAAGAAAGAGCCCATCATAAATAAAGATGTCAACTTGGCCTCTCACCAGCCTAGCTATAGGCCATCTATTACACCACCGCTATACCACGCGCCATCACCATTCTCACCACCTCCCTATAACCCACCAAAGAACCAAAATAACCAGAACAATCATTGGAAACAGGAACCACTGCTACCTCTTCCAGTTCCTTTAGGGGAAATCTACGAGCGTCTTCTCGCGATCGGGAAAATCGCACCAACCCCAATCCCACCTATACAACCCCCATACCCAAAGTGGTATGATCCTAATGCTAGATGTGTGTACCATGCTGGAGCTCTGGGCCACACCATAGAAAATTGCGTTGGCTTTAGAACCAAAGTCCATTACTTAATCAAGTGCGGATGGATCTCCTTCGAAGGGTTAACCAAAGAACCCAACACAAACACCGACCCTCTTCCAAATTATGCTCTGGGTAGCAGAAGGATGATGTAGGGCTCAGTCATTTTTGTGAAGTCTGGGGGGGACCTCTGCGTAATTAGACCGTCATCGCGCTTCTTGATGTCCACTTGTAAACATAAATGCATGTTTTGTTGTCTTTTATAGGAACTTGCGTTCCCCTTCGGTTAAAAAGATAAAAAAATATTCATGTCTTGTTGTCTTTTATAGGAACTTGCGTTCCCCTTCGGTTAAAAAGATTAAAAAAAAAAAAAAAAAAAGGGGGAAACCCAAAAAAAAAAAAAAAACAGAAAAAGAAACAAAAAAAATGAAATGAATAATGAGAACCTTTTTGAAAAAAACTTACGTGGCAAATCTTTTAAGTTTTAGAACAACAAAAGAGAAGTGTGGTGTCGGCCGCACCTAGGAGTAATTAGGGTCATAAGAACCACGTTTTGACTAACCCCATTAACCCAATGCTAAGTGTTATAGGTATAAAGATAGGTGTGTGCATTCACACATATTCCAACAGATACTATGATGAAACCATCAGAAATGTCGACGACTAAGCTTGGGCAAAGCAGTTCACACCCCTACTTCCGTCAATCCTGATCACATGCGTAAAAGGAAGCTTCACCATAGTCGAGCCTACGACTTTAAACAAGGGCACTCCCAGGGAGGCGACCCACGTGTTCTTTTCGATATTTCTGTTTTTTTTATTCAACATCTTGGTGTACCTTTTCCCTACAAACTTCTTATCTCTTCGTTTCAGGTGCAACGCAACTTGTAAACTTGGGGGCAAGCAAATGAAGTTACAACCAAAAGAATGCGTTGAAAATGTCCAAGCTCATTTTTCAAGGAAGTTGCCCTTTACATTTACAGTTTCCCTTTCCTCAATTTACGTTTCTGTAATTCGTGTTTCCATGATTTTATATTTCAGGTGCAACGAGACTTGTAAACTTGGGGGCAAGCAAATGAAGTTACAACCAAAAGAATGCGTTGAAAAATGTCCAAGCTCATTTTTCAAGGAAGTTGTCCTTTACATTTATAGTTTCCCTTTCCTCAATTTACGTTTCTGTAATTCGTATTTTCGTGATTTTACATTTCAGGTACAACGAGACTTGTAAACTTGGGGGCAAGCAAGTGGAGTGACAACCAAAGGAAGGCGTTGAAAAATGTCCAAGCTCATTTTTCAGGGAAGTTGTCCTTTACATTTTTTACAATTTCCCTTTCCGCAATTTAGATTCCTGTAATTTATGTTTTCGCAATTTACGTTTTCGCAATTTTACATTGCAGGTGCAACGAGACTTGTAAATTTAGGGGCAAGCAAATGAAGTTACAACCAAAAGAATGCGTTGAAAAATGTCCAAGCTCATTTTTCAGGGAAGTTGTCCTTTTACATTTTTGCAATTTCCGTTTCCGCATTTTCTGTTTTTGCAATTTATGTTTCCACGATTTTAAAATTCCCACAATTTATGTTATTGCGAGAGAGTGTGTGTCGTTTTTGCTAAAATCCTTAGTTTTCGCAAAAAAAAAAAAAAAATGTACTACTTGGGCTAAAAAGAGGGCCACATTTTTTTATCAAGCGTTCATCATTTTTAAACTTGTGCGTTCATTAGAAGTTGTATAAACATATGAGATTTTGTCTGCTAACTCTTATGTCCATGACATGTGTAGATGTAAGCGATCACAAACATATCCCTGTGAGTATTTTGGGCCTTCGCGCCTTGTTTCTTTCATGAGTGTAAATGCTAAACTAGGTACTAGTTAGATTTGCATAATACCCAGGGTACATGAACAATCAGACATGGGATGACAATGAGATGACATTGGACTTTGCGTTCTCCTCCCCTCTTAATTTATTTTTCCAACTAAAACTACACCACCCTACATTCCTTTTGCCACCTAAAAAAAAAATTTAAATTAAATTAAAATAAACCCTTCAAGAAAAAAAGAGAAGTTCTTTGCAAACAAATAAACACTCAACTAGAATGATCGACCAAGGCACCATGCGCGTGTTAAGCTCATCACAAACAAATCAGCAAAACAAAAAGGAAACCCCCACCCAAAGGTGACAATCCTCACTAATACAAAAGCGAAAAGAACCAATCAAAGGTCGTTACCCAAAGAGGGAAGTCTAGACAAAGGGAATTGCACTTGCTTCTTTCATTTTCTTCCACCTATAAAAGAAGGAAAGAAAAAAAAACAAAACAAAAAAACAAAGAAGAAACAAAAGAAAAAAAAGAGGGAAGAAAAAGAAAAAAAAGGAAGAGAAGAAAAAGAAAAAAAAACACAAGGAAGTGAGTGCGAAAAAAAAGAAGAGAAGAATAGAAGAAAAAAAAAAAAAACAACCATCATTAAACAAAGTCCATCGAAAATAAACATGGAGAAGAACACCCATTTCTCCCCAAATGAAAGAAGAAACTCACAAACTTGGCTCCTCGCCACAGTCAAATCGCCAAAACATCTTTCACCATAATTTACCCTCATCACAATCAGTCAATGAGCGCAAACTCAAACAAAAAACCAACAACACCACAAACTTTCCCTTTCCATAAAATCTCTCACTTCTTATCTCTTGCAAAGTCCTCTGGATTCTCAAAAGGCCCATGCATGTACATCTTCATTTGAAGTCTATTCACTCGGATTGACATTGCAAATTTTATTTTTGTGCTATGTTTATTGCATTTTTAGGAGTGTAAACACATAACCTTATTTTCTGAGCGTAAGTACAAACACTAATATCTGGTGAGGATTGCTTACAGCTGCATGTCATGGGAAAGTCTTGTTCTTGAGGTCGTTATTTCCTGAACAAGATGTAGACGTTATCTAGACTTGAATCCATCATGTTCATATAATGAAAATTGGACAAACATTTAGCAAAAAAAAAATATATATATAAATGCTTGAATTTATTTTCTTAAACAAAGAAATCATTTTCAAACAAAAACTTGGGGGCAAGCCATGGGTTAAATGTAGGAATGTTTGATATTTCTCGCATTATCACTTGCTCTCTCTTTTTATCTGTTGCTGCTGCATGTTTGCTTCCTTCCTATTTGCAGGATACAAATATGCTTTGATGGGATCGCATATACCATGGGTCTTCGATCACAACATCATTGTAAAGCCCTCGTCATCTTGGATTTTCATCAAAAATCCAATCAACAATCGAATGGAGTACATTACCACTCCCAAGTCAAATTCATGGGGCGGATCACGCTCCCTCACGTTCAAATCAACCTCAGTTCACATGGTAAGTTCTAGGTAAGACTTGCTTTCCCTTTAAACCCTTTTTCAAAAAAAACGCACAGTAAGTTCGCGGAGGTGCAATACCCCCACTTACACCTTATTTTTCGCACAGTAAGTTCGCGGAGGTGCAATACCCCCACTTACACCTTATTTTTCGCACAGTAAGTTCGCGGAGGTGCAATACCCCCACTTACACCTTATTTTTCGCACAGTAAGTTCGCGGAGGTGCAATACCCCCACTTACACCTTATTTTTCGCACAGTAAGTTCGCGGAGGTGCAATACCCCCACTTACCATTTCACACGGTTTATCGTCACACAAAGAGTTCACGGTGGTGCAAGATCACCCACTTCCCAGGTCATATGGAGGCCAAGGTCCCCTAAACATGTTAGTTCACATGCCACCCCCACTATCAAAATCAACATCAAAACAAAGGTATGTTACCCTCAATCAATATCCGAGCGAAGGTACGCTACAACTCTCATTTACATAATTCTACATTTCTGCATAATTATTACTCCTCCTTGAGCGACTACTTTTCCGCATACTATATCTAAATACTCCTCCTTGAGCGACTATTTTCCTGTCTTACATTCCTGTCTATCTAAATACTCCTCCTTGAGCGACTACTTTTCCGCATACTATATCTAAATACTCCTCCTTGAGCGACTACTTTCCCGTCTTACATTCCTGTCTATCTAAAATACTCCTCCTTGAGCGACTACTTTTCCGCATACTATATCTAAATACTCCTCCTTGAGCGACTACTTTCCTGTCTTACATTCCTGTCTATCTAAATACTCCTCCTTGAGTGACTACTTTTTCGCATACTATATCTAAATACTCCTCCTTGAGCGACTACTTTCCTGTCTTACATTCCTGTCTATCTAAAATACTCCTCCTTGAGCGACTACTTTCCTGTCTTACCTTCATGCCAACCAAAATCTCCTCCTTGAGTAACTACTTTTCCGCATACTCCTTCTAAACCTCCTCCTTGAGCGACTACCTTTATGCCAACCAAAATCTCCTCCTTGAGCGACTACCTTTATGCCAACCAAAATCTCCTCCTTGAGCGACTACCTTTATGCCAACCAAAATCTCCTCCTTGAGCGACCTCGTTTACATTTTTACAATGCATTTCACAAAACCGTGGTAGCACTTAGGGGCAACTGTCGTTACTGCTAATCAAAAATTTCAGTTACACTGTATTTTTGATCAGACAGTAAAGAGGGGGCAACTGTTGCTACCCGATTTTTGACCACTTTTTTTGTCACATTTACATAATTTTACGCTTATCACGTTTAATAGCTCGTCTAGATCAAATTGTTGTCGATTCTTGGTCCTAGGCTAGTTTGTTTAATATTTCGTGTCATTTCGTGCCTTTTTAATTTTTTCGTACTTTTAACTGTCTTTTTGCGAACTTCTTTCGATCCCGAGTAAGTTTCCCGGGACCGAGGGTCGAACGCGTTATTCCTTTGTTTGATAATTACGGGCTAATTTTCTCTTTCACACCACCGCATTCAATTTCGTTCAATTTACGTCGTAAGGGCATTTATTTTGCGCACGAACATGTTGACACTTCCGAAAGAGATAATAAACACGTCACCTCAACATTGGTGTTTATTCACTGTATATTAGTTTTCTCGGCTTATTTTTCTACACATAGTTGGATCTCGCTTCGGGTTTATTTTCGTTTTCGAGCGATTTCGCTCGTACAAAAATATCCCGTTCGTACCCCAAAAATAGGATAAATGTTACATAAATGCCATTTAATTCCTTCTCATCCTCCAGCTCGATTCCAGCTTGCCTTGCTCATCACCTAGCCACACAATCAAACTTTCTCACCACCTAGCCACACAATCAAACTTGCTCACCACTCCGGCCACTGTTCATCATCATCATTTTCCTTCTTTTGTTCCCGTCCATTTGCAGCCACAAGCCGGAACCGACTCCAACTTTTTTTTCTCTCCTATAAATAGCAAGCTTCAAGCACCAAATTAAGGGCACCAAATCCTCCTCTTAATCACCATTTCTAGCACTACCTTCTTGGAAAAATAGCTCTCCCGGAGAGGTAAGCTACCCCTCTCTCTAGTTTCTTTAATTTTCATTTTCCCTTGTAATGCATGAATAAACTGTAGAAACTTGTCTAAAATGCTTAGTTTTCATGTTAGCAATGCTTTCCTTTCTTCAATTTAATTGTATAATGCTTTAGCTAATTAATAGCCATAGATGCATATTAATTAGCTTGCTTTTCCATGCAAAATTGATGACGTTTTGGACTTGTTTTTCTTGCTGTTTTTGTGGCTTTTATTTTCTGTTTTGCTACCTTAATTATTGCCAACCATTTTGGGTAAGAATGGTGAAGGATTGAAAAGTGAGTAAATGGCCATGGTGGCCGGCTGGGAAATGAAGAAAGGAGGAAGAAGAAGGGTAAGGGCGGGAAAGAAGAAAGGCAAAGGTGATGGGCTTGATTTTATCACAAGCCCATCTTGATTAAATGAAAGTTGGGCTTGATTTCATCACAAGCCCAGCCACTGTTTTGGACTAAAATAGCGGGCTCGGCCCATTTAATTTCGTACAAGAGTTTCGTATACGTGTTGTTAATTTTTCGTACAACTTTCGTGTTTAAATTCTCGTAATTTTTGCATGCTTTAAATACTTTGTTTTAAATTAAAATTTGGGCTTGGCTTGTGCCAAGCCCATTTTTTAATGTCCAAAAATCCCTTGTGGGGCCCACTTATTTCGTATATGCCATGTACAATGTATTTCGTATATGCCATGTATAATTTGCTTCGTATATGCCATGAACAATTTTCATACTAATATTTCATGAATAATTCGTATGCTTGTATGCCATGATTTAAATAAACGTGTTTATACCATGTTTTATTTAATTAAATGCTTGCATGAGTTAATTGATTTATTTATGCTTTGTTTAATTAAATGCTTACATGATTTAAATAATTTTTTTTATGTCATGTTTTATTTAATTAAATGCTTGCATGATTTAAATAATTTGTTTATAACATGTTCTATTTAATTAAATGTTTGCATGTTTTAAATGATTTGTTCATTTGCTATGCCATGTTTATTTAATTAATTGTCTATTCGTCATAAATTAAATAAATGTTTGCATGCGCTTTTCTTATTTATTTGTTTTCGAAAACGTTGCTAACACTCTCAATTTGCAAGGAAGATCAAGAGCACGCAACGCAAGTACGTCTTTCTTCTAAGTCTCTCTTATTTATTTAATGTCTTTTGCAAATATTATTTTCATGTATGTTATTTTAAAAATGCTAAAGAGCTTATAATCGTATGCATGATAAAATAAACTCACATGCTTATATGTTTAGATCACTCGCTTTATACCATGAAATTAATTGCTATATTGATATGTGAACATGGTGGCTTCAAATCCCACGCAATTATTGACATTTATGAAAACGTACGATGTTAGTATTGCCCATGTTAGGATCACGTAGTAATCAATTAATTAATCATGCATGGCCCGATGATATAAAGGGGGGAAACGTCCGCTCTAGCATAACGAACAAACGGTAACCCCGTCCTTCGTGTCCCGATCGGAAATAACATGTCCCTACGAAAATGCTAAGATGTAACGTCACCTTTGAGGGCCAAATCGTGTCAAAAATGTTTAGATAATCGGAAAGTGACCCAATTCTAGTACGCGGATTCAGCCGACATGATTCAATCATTTGCCTATGTAAATGGTTGGAAAGTGGCCTGGATTCGTAGGAAGGAGGAGGTTGACATGCTTCGATCGTTTAAACAAATCTTTGTATATCAAAACTGTATTCAAACACCTTATAACCGGTAACCTTTTTAGGGTGTGACTTGGGTGCCTAACACCTTCCCAAGTCCACAATACGACCTCGAACCTTTGTTCAATGGTTTAGACCAATTGTGCCTTAGTTTTTATTTTTTATGCCATGACGCTTAGGTTCCCTAAACCTTAGAAAATTAGGGTGGCGACTTCATTGTATTATGCGAAGCATCCATTTATGCTTAGCATCCGCCGCAAACCTTTAAACTCGTTTTCAACGAACGAAAAAAGGGGGTGCGACAGGATTCATAGGCTACCTTCGAACTGGATTGATCATACTTGTACTAATATTAGTATAAAATAATAGTTAAAATAGGGTGGAGATATTCATGCTCCTTCAATTGATATCCATTCAGACTGACCCCTAATACCTGGCCCTTTACCGTCGGTATCTCATAGAAGGAAGGAAAGATAAGACACCAGAAAATTTAGATAGTGTTTGGAGTTCAGGGTTGGGTTGGGAACCCAGTTTTTCCCAACCCAAAAGCCAAAGAAGGTGTTTGGCTACCACCTTTTAAACCCAGCTTTTTGTAAAGCTGGGTTGAACAAACCAAGGAATTGTCTTGGTTGTCCACTCCAGTGGCAAACACAGCTTTGGGCAAAGCTGTGTTTGCACCCTCTCTCATCCTTTTTTTTTCCTTCAAATAAAATCAATTTTCTTACTCTATAGGATGAACAAAATAAATTAAAAATTACCACAATATAATCTTTATCTCAAGATAAGTAATTCTAGATCCACTTTTCCTATTTTTATGAATTTTTTAGAAATGAGTTTTATACTCCAACGCTTTCATTTCTATAGTTTTACCTAACACCAAAAACAACTTCTCGTTTCCCACAGCACTTTTAAGAAATGTTTACCAAACAGCATACTGCTTTGCGCAAAAGTGTTTTTCCCACAACACTTTTACCCATAGTACTTTTCGGACCAGAACCGGAACGCCAAACAGACCCTTAGAAGAACTAAAACTTGTCAAACTACAAGGAGGTTGAGTTTTAACACATCATCTCAACTAATCTGTATGTCATTTTATTAAGTGCTATCCTCATCGATTTTAACAATTTAAAAAAATAAAAAAAGTATTATCCTCATTTCATGTCTTTCTCATCAAGCTTTAGTCAAGCAACTAGCCCAATGCCCAAGCAACTAAAACAACTTGTGCTTGTGTGATCACCAAAATTTTCATTTAGTTTATCTATTTAAATTTTCACATTTAACGATAATATCTAGGAGTGTAACCGGTCCGGTTCGGTCCGATTTTGGGCTTAGAACCTGACTGAACCAGAAATGTCCGGTTCTAATGGGCCTGGAACTGGATAGAACCAGAAATTTCCGGTTCTATCCGGCGTGGAACCGGACTGAACCGGACAGTTCGGTCCGGTTTCGGTTCCATTTTTTTTTAATATAATTAATTAAAATATATATTTGAATGGGCCAGACAGCCCAGCCAAGAAACTGAAAACCGAGCCCAGCCCAGCCCAGACAAGAAACCCCAGAAAATGAAAATTGAGGGAAGGGGGAGGGGAAGGGGTTCGAACCCTTTCCCTTTGAAAAGGGTAACAAGGGTTTTGCCACTGAAGCAAAGCGTCATATTGATATATGAATGCGTATATATATATATTTACCGGTTCTACGGTTCGGTTTACGGATTTTGATAGGAGTAGAACCGGACAGAACCGGAAAATTTCCGGTTCTGCTACGAGTAGAACCGGACTGAACCAAAACTTTTCAGTTCGGTCCGGTTCGGTGCAAAATGCTCCGGTTCAGGTTCAGTTTTCGGTTCAGTCCGATTTTTGTACACCCCTAATAATATCATTGTTTATCGCCCAATTCCTTAGTTTTTTTCTAAAATTCTACCAAGAAAAAAATGATACACAAGAAAAGTAAAGAAAGAAGAAAAATTTAAATAGATATTAAAACTTGATAAGAATTCACCAATTCTACTAATTTTACGAATTTATATTAAAGTTTACCGCGAGTTTACAAAACTTAGGCCCTGTTTACCTCAGGGAATTTTCTTGAAAATTCTCCAATTTTTTAAAAACTGGACTTTTTTTCCGAAAACGTGTTTACTTATTTTCAGAATAAAAACTCATGTGTAAGTTTTGAAAACACCAAAAACCTGTGTTCTTATTTTTCTAACTCAACCAAGCACAAACTGAAAACTCGGTTTTTAGTTTGAGACATTAATGAAAGTTTTTTTAATACCATTATACCCCTCACCATTTCTTCACGTTCTTCGTCCTCATTCTTCCTCTTCATCTGCTCACGTTCCTCTTCATCTTCTTCCTCTTCTTGCGTTCCTCTTCTCTTCTCCCTCCGACGCCGGCCTTCTTCTCCACTCTCGGCTCCGTCCGACTGCTCTCGGTCTCGGCTGCTCCTCCTCCACCACCGATCGAAACCCTAGGTACTAGTTTTAAGGCATTAACACGCAAACAACTTTCGTCATCGTCGCTTCATATCTCCGCAAGCAATGGGATCTGTCCTATCTTTCTTCTTGGGCGGCGACGCCGTCGCTGCTGCCGGTGAAGACCCATGTTCAGGCGACCACTCCGGAGTCACCGCGTTCCACTCTTCAGCTCGCTGGCAACTCCACTTCAACTCCTCCAAAGAATCTCCCCAACTGGTAAAACTATCTATCCTCTCTTCAATTTAGTCAAATTTCTGTGTCTAATGCTATTGCTGCCATAGTATTGCTTCTTGTCATAATGGTGTGTCAATTTTTGGTCTACTTTGCCCCGATTCTTCCTCTTTCCTAAATTTTCAGTTTATATAATTTATATGGGGAAATGCTAAACAGGGGGAGAGAACAAGAGGAATGACGTGGAACGCCACGTCACTCTACCATGCAGTGCCACGTCACCTAATTACAAGTTTGCCATCAACGCCGAAATTATGAAAATGCCACTCCAGCTCCTTCTTCATCCTCTCTCTTCTTCACATCCACGATCTAGGTTTTCCTCTTCTCCTCCATAGCACCAGCCGCTGCTCCGCCTCAGCCATCACGTCCGCTCTTCTCCTCTTCTCCTCATCTCCTCCATAGCCACCGTATACTGTATCACCTTTCTTGCAAGGGCCTGATTGGAGTGTGTTTACATCATGTTACGGTGGCTATCTCCCGCATCAAACTAAAGATGCTAGAGATGATTGACGTTAACAAAACTTTATTATCACACATTTATTACACAAGGAGGGGTTTTAAGGACGATGGAGCGGGAGCTGAATTCGCAGCGGCGAGGGAATCCATGCCGCAGATGCGAGGGAGATTCTCGGCCATCCCCATAGCCATAGAGGAGACGAGGAGAAGAGCGGACGTGATGGCTGAGGCAGAGCAGCGGCTGCTACTATGGAGGAGAAGAGGAAAACCTAGATCGTGGATGTGAGGAAGAGGGGATGAAGAAGGAGCTAGAGTGGCATTTTCGTAATTTCAGCGTTGATGGCAAATTTGTAATTAGGTGATGTGGCACTGCATGGCAGAGTGACGTGGCATTCCACGTCATTCCTCTTGTTCCCTCCTCTTGTTCTCTCCCCTTGTTTAGCATTCCCCATTTATATGTGGTGGTATAATTGCAACTTTTAGTCTAAATGTGATGTTATAGGGCTGGGTTTGTTGGATACACATTTGATATGGAGTTGATCTTAAGGTGTTTGTTTAAAGTCCTCAACCAACACATAATTAGATTTGTGTGTTATTTAATTACTGCTTTGGCCTTCTTCTGCTTTCCTAAATTTTGTTTGTGCTTAATTTGGCGGGATTTGATCTTAGGTAAAAAATGGGTTTGCTAAGTTCTGTATTTGTTAATTTACCATGTTATTGATGATTAGTTATATTAGTTGCTTGCAATTTAGTCTGGTTTTCATGATTCTGTGTCTTAATGCTTATTTTCTGTCTTGTGTTAACAGCACTTGAATGCTTGTTTTGGTGTCGGTGCATGTTGATTAATGTGAGGACATATAGTTACGGGGCCTACTAACCCTGCATAGTGTAAAGCAATTTCTGGTCAGTGATAACGCGCTTGTCGAGGGCACGATCAAACAAATAATTACAACTTATCACATGCAACAAAATAGATTGAAGACAGTGGCAAGAGGATCGATCCACAGAGATTGGTGAAGACTTACACTAGACAAGGCCAAATTTATAAAATAAAACAATAAATGGATTCAAGGGCTGGATGGAGAGAAACTGATTCAAGGTCTTGAATGGAAGCACGGAACAAAAACACGAAAAGTAACAAACAGGGGGGGTTTTACTTGACTAAAATAAGTCAGCCAAGAGAGATTGGGAGCTAACAATTTTAACTAAGAAAGCAGTATTCGGGACCTTGAATGTCACGTTCGGGGTCCCGAATGTAAAAATATAGCAAATCAGTGAACAAATTTAGAATTAATAAAACAGAAAGTGAAATAAGCACAAATAATCAGGTAGAGAAAATTCTTAGCAAAAGGTATTCTTGGGTTGCATTCGGGGTCCCGATTGTCATCAGCATAGAAATATTCTATTCAAGACATCATAAAAATGACATAGGGACCAGATTCCTCGGATATCCCCTACTTTTCTCTTAAGAGAAACTACCCCCCGTTTCCACATATGAGGTAGTCTTGACAGTTTGCCATCCCTCCAGGCACGAATGCGGGAGGGACATACTCAAACTGCCCATGAAGCTAAGAAAAGACAGATCTAGAGCTAAATGCCCCTCAGTTTATCAGGCTCGTGACCTTGCTCTAATCAACTACCCACCCTATCTATTCGAGACCACTTCAGTGCAGTCAAGACTAAATAGATGCCTACTTGTTCCATGCAAATTTCCTTTCGTATTTATCACAAAGATGGCAGCATTCACACAAAGTAATAATCAGTTGATCAAACCTCTAATTACCCCAAGTGAAATTATAATTAAAATGATAAGCAATTGAATATGGCATCAAAAATATATTAAGCACATTTAGGCCTCGAATCTGCCCTTGCAACCCTTGAATAACCCTTGCTAAGAACTAGAGATTTAGCTACTCATGCTTGAAAATAAATAAATAATAATTAAAGAGAGCATAATAAAATAAAGAGATTAAGGGAAGAAGACTTGTTACTAAACGTTTGAAGCCCGGCGGCCAAGAGGGAAGAAGCTAACAAGAACTAGAGAGATAAACTAGAGAGAAGTCTAAGGGTGTTCTTCCTAAAAACTACATGATCATGGATGATCCAAGATACCCTAAACTCTTCCTACCATCCTCTATTTAAACTAGAAAATACAATCACAAAATATATTCTGCCCAACTAAGGAACAAAATGCATTTAAAGAAAGCATATTACAATGGATCTATGCTCCCTAAAGCAAAAAGCTGAAAAAGCTGAAAGCTGATTTTCTTGGTCTTTGACTAGCTTTTACAGGTCTGGAATGGGCTCAAGGGCTGAAATGGTCAGAGCGGTAGGTATTTGGTGGTCAGTGCAGACTGTCGGAACAGTGTCAGAGGAGGCACATGGAAGCTCTGGCAAGAGGACACGTGGAAATGCCGTTCTTTGCCCTTTGGGGTCCCGAATGGAGAATCCGATTTGGGACCTTGAACGCTGCTTTGGACTCGGGACCTCGACTTTTGGTCTTGAAGCTCAAAACTACACAAAATACTCCAAAAAATGCATCTTTTCGCATAAACTCCCTATTTAGGCCTAGATCTGCAATAGTAGTGAAAACAAGGGTAAATTAGCAGAATCAT
The DNA here is from genome assembly GCA_963691705.1 of Viola odorata. Taxonomy (NCBI): domain Eukaryota; kingdom Viridiplantae; phylum Streptophyta; class Magnoliopsida; order Malpighiales; family Violaceae; genus Viola; species Viola odorata. The sequence goes on along the minus strand of OY829545.1, from coordinate 54,718,791 downwards.
GCCTTAAATGGGTGAGAAAATGGGGAGAAAATCGTGCATAAAAATATGCTATCAGTCAGTATGTAATCTTAAGCTTTTGTGGTCATGCGACCCTGTGCAATCTAAATCATGTTTGGGAATTAAGGAACTTTTTAACATCTGAAGGCCCGTGTGAAAATGCATGATATTGGCAATTACCACATGTTTGGGCTGCATACTATTCAATGTTTTTACTTTTGCACTGAGTATACTAGTTCTAATGTGATTTCAGGTTACAATAGGACCTTCTAATACACCCAAGCCTAGTAGTTGGAATGCTGTAGAACTAAGCAAATGGAGAAGGTCAGTGTGCTTATGTGTTTTCATTTCCTCTTTGTACATGTGAATCAGAGATCAATGATTTGCTGTAGATTGTTAGCTGCTCTGGAACATGTAGTCTATAACTTTAAGCAAATAACTTGAGATTTTAGGAAACTGTAGACAAAAATGTCAGGAAAGCATAAACACATTAAATGTACAACTTTGGCTGAGGTTTGACTATTGGATGACAACATATTAGAAGTTGGGGAATGACAGTTGCAATGATGCTTGATGATAATCTCAATATTAATGTCACACATCTGTATGCTGCTAACTAGTTATGTATGTTCTTATTGACAGAGGATCTAGTGAGGGGTGTCATATTGATGCTGCTAACTAGTTATGTATGTTTCTTCTTGCATGCACAGGTTTAGATTTATGTATGGTTTTTTTATTTATATATTATCCTCTCAAGTAGTCATGCATGTATATGAATTTCTGTAAATAGGTTATACAATTACAAAGATTTAGGGATTTTCTTATAGTATTTATGAGTTAGGTACGTGTTGCATGTGCTTGATTGGTATAATTAACTATAAATAAATAACAAATTCATCTGTGCCCTGTTGAGGTTGCTTTTCTAAAGGTGCTAGTTGTTGTGCAGCTGCCAGGGGCTTGAACAATGGCTACCACTAAAAACACTGATGAAGACCGAGTTGATGAGATGCAAGAAGGTATATAAGTGAATATGTCACAACAACAACAGATGAATACTGTTAGGGAAGACATTGTAAATGAATTGTGGGCTCATCATAATAATCGTTAGATTACGAGGGAGCAACGAGTCAAGTGGAGTACGTTTGCTATGTAATTTTTTCATCAATTACTATATTAGTAGATTGCTTTTATTTTCATTTAGGAATATGAATTATAATATTTAAATGCAATATTAGAAGATTGATGTTATATTTAATAAGTTTTTCCTTTTTAAAATGACTATTAAATTTTAAAATGATTTCTTCTTTTCATTACAAATATTTTCGGTTTTCCACAAAAAATGAAAACGCGCGAAGTAAAACACGTTTTCCAGTTTTCAAATCAGGAAATTCTTACATTCAGTGCGAACTAAATGCGTTCTCTAGTTTTTCTGATCAGGAAACAAGCGCGAAGTAAACATGTTTTCCAGTTTTCAGAATGAAAACAAAATTCTCGAAATTTAGAAAAACAGCAAATTTTCAAACTGAAAATTCTCCCAAGTAAACGGGCCCTTATATTTTCATACGAGTCGACTCGTTTTGGGGCAAAGTACAAACGTATATTTGTAAGGGTTGGATCATCATTTTAACAACCATCATTACTTGTATATGGGTCATGGGAATGGGATTAGTCTTTGTCTTCCCAGCCAAGGAATAATAAAGAAATAAAGAAATGGTGGAATAAGGAAATGCTTAGTTGACGAGCGAAAAAGCACAAAAAATTGACCAATTGCGGTTGTTTTGTTTCACCTTAATTTATCCGTTATTCAATGTGCGACACGTGCTAAATTAAGGTGAAACAAATTCATTTAAGCTGACAACCCAAAATGCAATACTTGCTCCGCAAGAGAAAGGATACCCCTATTTCCAATTCCACGACCAGTCAGTATTCGTACATCTTAGACTATAGTAGCCGTACTGCTTACTACTATAAATTAGGTGCAGTGTGAATAACAACTCAACCACAAGTGACCAGGTGTGTGTGTGTGACCCTGTTGCTAAAATCACCTGATTTGAAGTTTCATTTTGGTGTTTTCAGCCATCCTTTTCTTCTCTGGTTAGTATGTTCTTGTCAGTTGTCACTGGCATCATCCCCTCTCTTTTTCCCCTCCGGATTAGCTTGGATTCTTGAATTTCATTTTAAAAAATGGTAGTTTCTGAGTTTGGTTTATAATATTTTCAGTTTTGTTTGGATGCAAGAAGTCAAATGAGCTGGAACAAAAAGTAAAGTTAGAACTTTGCTGGTTTTGCAGTCTGTCATATCATTTTCTTTACTAATTTCTTCAAAAGTTTTCTCCTTCTTTTCCTTTTTCTTTTTTGGGTGTGTGTTTGGAAATAATATTAGGCGAGGGGAAACAAAGTAAAAGTAAAGCCTCGCTTTCTTTCCCTTCCTCTCCTCTCTTGTTGTATGCGGTTGATTCTGGCTTCCTTATTTGCAAAAGGAAAAGAACAGAAACAAACTCTTATACGATCTTTTTGCTGCCAGTTTTGGGTAATTTGGGGTACTGTTCATTGTTTATGTATGTTTATGTATGTCAGAGTCAGAGGATGTGTTTTAACTACTCTCAAGTAAAAGGAAGTTGAGTTTTAAGCTGGAAAAAGAACAAAAACCTCGTTCTCCATTTTAGTCCTGGCATGCAGCTTGATTTCCTTTCTGGGATATTGTGTAAATTTCTGTTCTTTTTAACATGTTAATCTTGCCTCGTTAGTGGACAGGAATTTAGATTTGAAGTTTCTTAAATCTCTTGACTTTTACTTATTTATGGTGCTGGGTCTGCTGTCTAGTTAGTGCTTGATTTCTCCAAGAAAGTCACAAGTTGGTCAATCGTCTGTTGCTGTAATCTCTTAGGCAGCTCCACATCTATTTTGCTGTTAATTTCTTTGAAACTAAAAGGAATCTGTGTTCCTCTATTATTTCTAAATCAACAATTAGTTCTAGCTAGTATTTAATACCAGAATCTACACAATCTGATTGTTTCCCTGTTTTGGTTTGTTTCAAGCAGGTTAAATATTAGTTACATTGATTGATTAATCTCAAATTTGGAGCTATGGATGTGGAAAATGGCAACAACAGTGCCACAAATACTAATGAGCCCAGCACATCAAAAGGGCAAGAAGAGAAGGAGAGGGGTTCTTTTGTGAATGGGGGTCAGCAAAAGCAAGAGAATAGCAAAGGAGATGAGAAAACAAATTTAGTTCCTCTTTACAAACTTTTTTCTTTCGCGGACTCAACCGATATCTTGTTGATGATCCTTGGCACGATTGGTGCTGTTGGGAATGGACTTTCTTTTCCTCTCATGTCACTACTTTTTGGAGATCTGACAAATGCGTTTGGTGAAAGCGCTGGTAAAGAAACGGTGGATTTGATCTCTAAGGTAAACAAATTCAGCACCGCTCTTTGTTTCAAGAAGAAAAGAGTTTTAGGGTAACAGAAAATTTCCCACCTTCTGTTGAACAACTGCATTTTTGCTGCTAGGTAGGAAGGTGTAAAAAGATGGCAACCTAGAGCTCAATTTTGATTTTGGCTATTTCATCTGTTTCAATCTTGTTTGCATGTTGTTATGAAAATGGTAATAATATGTTGACTGGGAAATTTTTAGGTGGCTCTCAAATTTGTCTACTTGGGACTGGGGTCAGGTGTGGCAGGAGTTCTCCGTAAGTACATTCTAAGAACAAGGCCATCTCTCTCACTCATGTTTATCGTTTAATAATCCAGTTTCTGTGAATTGAGAAACCCATGCTTGTGTTTTTTCCAGAGGTGGGTTGCTGGATGGTCACAGGAGAGAGACAGGCTTCGCGGATAAGGGGTTTGTATCTGAAAACTATATTGAGGCAAGATGTGGCTTTCTTTGATAAGGAAACCAACACAGGAGAGGTTGTTGGAAGAATGTCAGGCGACACAGTTCTGATACAAGATGCCATGGGTGAGAAGGTATGAATGTATGATGCTGCTGCTACCAGCAATTATTGGGAAGTAGAAACCAAAAAAATAAGACAAATGAGCTTACCCCTATCCTTATTTCATGCAGGTGGGGAAGTTTATAGCACTTATGTCAACATTCATTGGAGGTATTGTGATAGCATTTATCAAAGGGTGGCTTCTTACTCTTGTCTTGTTATGTTCTCTTCCTATGATGGTGATTGCTGGGGCAGCCATGTCTATTGCGATAGCTAGGTTGGCAGGCGTTGGGCAAGCTGCTTATGCAAAAGCAGCAGCTGTAGTTGAGCAGACGATTGGCACCATAAGAACTGTATGTTACAAGAACTAGACATGCCTTTTCATGGAAATTTCTGAAAGATGAGCACTAACTTCTTCTTCTTTTTAAAATCTAATCCAGGTTGCATCATTTACTGGTGAGAAGCAAGCAGTAGCTAATTATAAGAAGTTTCTTGTTACTGCTTACAAATCTGCTGTGCATGAAGGTTTAGCTACTGGACTCGGTCTTGGCTCTGTCACGGCAGTAATGTTCTTTACTTATGCTTTGGCAATATGGTATGGTGGGAAGCTGATTCTGGATAAAGGATACACTGGTGGGGACGTGCTTGCTGTGATTTTTTCATCGCTGATGGGTTCCATGTGAGTTCCTTTCAAAACCAAGTGGATGCTTGTAACAAACATCTTATGAGTTATTAACCTTGTATCTCTGTGGATATGTTTGTTTCAGGTCCCTAGGACAAGCATCCCCCTGCATGAGCGCATTTGCAGCTGGCCAAGCTGCAGCATATAAAATGTTTGAAACCATCAATAGGAAGCCGCAGATTGATGCTGATGATCCCAGGGGGAAGACGCTGGATGACATTCGTGGGGATATAGAGTTGAGGGATGTACATTTCAGTTACCCAGCTAGACTGGATGAGCAAATATTTAGTGGATTTTCGCTTTACATCCCAAGTGGCACGACTGCAGCTTTGGTTGGACAAAGTGGAAGTGGGAAGTCTACAGTGATCAGTCTGATTGAGAGATTTTACGATCCAGTTTCTGGAGAAGTCCTCATTGATGGCATTAACCTAAAAGAGTTTCAGCTTAAGTGGATCAGGCAGAAAATAGGTCTCGTCAGTCAGGAACCTGTGTTGTTTACATCCAGCATTAAGGACAACATTGCTTACGGAAAAGATGGCGCAACTGATGAAGAGATAAGAGCTGCTACTGAACTTGCCAATGCTGCTAAATTCATTGATAAACTGCCTAAGGTTCTAAATGGTTCCCTTATTTGTCAAATGCCTTCATTTGTCTTTTCTATACTGCAAATTCCTGATTGATTCAACTTATGTCATTCAGGGACTAGACACAATGGTTGGTGAGCATGGAACTCAGCTGTCTGGTGGGCAGAAGCAAAGAATTGCAATAGCAAGGGCAATTCTCAGAGATCCGCGGATATTGCTGTTGGATGAGGCTACTAGTGCACTTGATGCTGAATCTGAACGGATAGTGCAGGAGGCATTAGATAGGATCATGGTCAATAGAACAACTGTAATAGTCGCGCATCGTTTGAGCACTGTGAGAAATGCTGATATGATTGCTGTTATTCACAGAGGGAAGATGGTTGAAAAAGGTATACAGACTCTATGTTGCTTACTCTTAGAAAAAGAGAGAGAACAATATCTGCAATCTGAAATTTGTGAGGTGAAATTGAACAAAGGACAAGTAACTTAAAATGTTTGTTCATCTATCAGGCACGCATTCCGAACTGCTCAATGATCCTGAAGGAGCATACTCTCAGCTTATACGCTTACAAGAAGTAAACCGATCGGAACGGCTAGTAGCAGCAGATGACCACAACAAGTCAGATATTACTTCAGAATCTTTTAGAAAGTCTAGCCAAAGCCAAAGAATGTCTCTGAAACGATCCATAAGTCGGGGATCATCGTTAGGAGGCAGTCATCGCTCATTCTCTGTCTCATTTGGTTTACCCACAGGATTCAATGTTGCACCAGAAAATATCCTTGAAGCAACCCAAGCTCCTCCACCACGAGTACGACCTGCAGAAGTCCCAATTAGCCGCCTTGTACGCCTCAACAAGCCAGAGATTCCAGTGCTTATTATGGGAAGTATTGCTGCCATTTTGAATGGTACAATATTTCCACTGTTCGGTATACTGTTTTCTGAAGCAATCAAAGCATTCTATCAACCTCCCAATGAACTGAGAAAGGATACAAAGTTCTGGGCCCTAATGTTCATGACTCTAGGCGCAGCGGCAATTGTGGTGTTTCCAGCACAAATGTACTTCTTTGCTGTGGCTGGTGGTAAATTAATCCAACGGATCCGACATATGTGCTTTGAGAAGGTGGTGCGCATGGAGGTTAGTTGGTTTGATGAAACCGAGAACTCGAGTGGTGCAATTGGGGCTAGGCTTTCGGCAGATGCCGCAGCTGTGCGTGCGTTAGTTGGAGATTCACTGGCTCAGATGGTTCAAAACCTTTCCTCGGCAGTAACAGGTCTAGTCATTGCATTTACTGCAAATTGGCTACTAGCCTTCATTGTCCTTGTACTACTTCCTCTGATAGGACTCAACGGATATGTTCAAATGAAGTTCATGAAGGGATTCAGCGCAGATGCAAAGGTATTCTATTATCTCATGACCTAATAATAATATTCATTGCTATACTACTACTGCTAAATGTCAAGACTTTGAGAAAAAGATAGAAAAAACTGTATAAAAGTTCTAAGAAGCCTTTTTCTATGAACTGTTATCTGTTACATATGTGCAATCTCAAACTTTTCTTCGAGGCATAACTCCAAATAACTGTAGATGATGTACGAGGAAGCGAGCCAAGTTGCAAATGATGCGGTTGGGAATATAAGAACAGTTGCTTCTTTCTGTGCTGAAGAGAAGGTGATGCAATTATACAAAAAGAAATGTCAAGGGCCGAAGATGGCAGGAATAAGACAGGGACTGGTCAGTGGTACAGGATTCGGGCTCTCTTTCTTCTTGATGTTTTCTGTCTACGCAGCTAGTTTCTATGCAGGTGCTCAACTGGTCAAGGATGGGAAGGCAACATTCACTGAGGTTTTCCGAGTAAGTGATAGTTCCTTATCCAAACATACACCTAATTTAGAGATATATAATGTACTTCAACAACACTGATTTGTTTGTCTACTTTGCAGGTTTTCTTCGCCTTAACCATGGCAGCAATGGGAATTTCTCAGTCGAGCTCCTTGGCACCTGATTCCTCCAACGCCAAACCTGCTGTTGCTTCTATATTTGCTATTATAGACAGAGAGTCAAAGATAGATCCAAGTGATGACTCAGGAACGACATTAGACGATGTAAAAGGAGAGATTGAACTTCGCCATATAAGCTTTAAGTATCCAACTAGGCCAGACATTCAAATCTTTCGAGACCTCAGTTTGATTATTCGCTCTGGCAAGGTAAGGCATTCACGATATGAGCCTCCATTTCTTTAGCAAGTGACTAGCACGCAGCAAATGCATTTAAAGGGCAGTGCATTATATTTTTTTCATTTTGCAACTTTATGCCAAAGTCTTGATTGTAATTGCTGTTCGTCTGATCTCCTGTTTAGACTGTTGCTTTGGTTGGAGAAAGTGGAAGTGGGAAATCAACTGTAATCGCACTGTTGCAAAGATTTTACGATCCTGATTCAGGCCACATAACCCTTGATGGTGTTGAAATTCAAAAGCTGAGACTGAAGTGGTTTAGGCAGCAAATGGGGCTTGTAAGCCAAGAACCAGTTCTGTTCAACGAAACAATCCGCGCCAACATTGCATATGGAAAGGAAGGAAATGCAACTGAGACAGAAATTTTAAGTGCATCAGAGATGGCAAACGCGCATAAGTTCATCAGCAGTTTACAACAGGTTAGGACATTGCATACCTAGAAGACTAGAATATTGTTGGTGAATTGAATACTTCTGCAGACATGTTAAATTATGCCTACTTCTAATGCTTTGCGACAATGCAAAATGCAGGGATACGATACCACTGTCGGTGAGCGAGGAGTCCAATTGTCAGGGGGACAGAAACAAAGGGTTGCCATAGCTCGTGCCATTGTTAAAAATCCAAAGATATTGCTGCTAGATGAGGCTACGAGCGCGCTCGATGCAGAATCAGAGAGGGTGGTTCAAGATGCACTAGACCGAGTGATGGTGAACAGGACCACAGTGGTTGTGGCTCATAGATTATCCACAATCAAGAATGCAGATGTCATTGCTGTGGTTAAGAATGGAGTGATCGTAGAGAAGGGAAAGCATGATACTTTGGTCAATATCAAAGATGGCGTTTATGCATCTCTAGTCGCATTACACATGAGTGCGTCCTAACTTGTTGAACCTATTTGTGTTTTTTCTTGGTCTTATTTTTGCCGGGACCCTGTTTTCTTTTCGGACCATTTATAGTTTTGGTAACTGGCCACTCGGTCCTCTCCTTAGAAGACAAGGGGAGGGATATAAAATAGAATAAGATGTTATTTTTGTTTGGTTGAAAGAAAAGAAATTGAGAATAAGAAAATAATAATAATTTTTTGGAAGGTTGTAAAATTCGGCCCGACCATAAATTCGGTAAGGGGAAAGAGTCGAGGGTCAAATGCTCAATTAGGATTGAATTGTATAACCAATAGTTTTAAGAAATTAGTAAATAAAAATTATATTTGTGTAGAATATTATATTTTTTTAAAATAAATAAAAGATTTATCTTTTATTTATATTACTCCCTCCGGTCTTTTCTAACTGACGTCGGTACTGTAGATATGCATATCGAGGAGGCCAGATGACGCATTATTTGACCTCAAAAAATTTCGAATTTTTTCTCGAACGTACGTTAAGGATTTATTTGATCTCAAAAAATTCAGAATTTCGTACGTCCGAGAAAAAATTCGGAATTTTTTGAGGTCAAATAATGCGTCATCCGGCCTCCTCTATATACGTATCTACAGTACCGACGTCAGTTAAAAAAAACCGGAGATGGTGCACTGCCTAAGCTTTCTGTGGCAAAATTGTTGAATATAGATTTGAATCTCATGTTAGCATTTTAAGAATTTATTTTTATTTTGGTAATCACTTTTTACACTTTTTAAGTTTACACTAATATAAAACTTACTCATTGTGTGAATTATATTATAAATAATTATTCATATAATATATGTGTTAAACAATGCTTGCTAATTCTGCGTACATAATATATAATTATTTTGACAGTTAAATACTAATAAATTAAAACTAACATAAATAAAGAATGCAACTAACCTTAACTTAACACGCACAAATATCAATATCAATATCAACATTTATAGACACATTTGATCAATATTTGTAAATAAAATAAACAATTTGTAAGCGTTTATGTAGCAAATCATGCAACTTTTCAAATTCTTAAACATCACCTTTTTTCAAATTTGGGGCTGCATTCTTCATTTTTTTGCTGTTTCTTTACTATTAGTGTTATAGTAGTTTAATTAAATATTTGTGCTTAGTGTTTGTAGCATTTCACGTCATGTATCATATGGTAGTTTCTAGAGCTCATATGTTTAGGTTGATTTACTATCATTATCCTCGAAAAACATAAAATTATGTTAATAAGTGCTCAGTAAAATATTGGATGCTGCTAACTTCTTCTACTTCCTACACTTCCTACATTCGAACCAGGTACTAAGAAGAGAAGCAAGGCTAGGGTGATGTGTGTTCCAGGCTTTTTTTGATCTTCTGCAACAAGTTGGTAAAGAAGAGTGCATTTATAAGTTGGTTTGTCAAGTTAGTGAATATATTCCCCACCGATCCTATCAGTCCTAATTGAATCACTTCGACTTGTGGTATTATTGAATTTTTGACTTCCTTTTTTTACATTCTCGTTTTCAATGATTAATTTACTGATCCAGTACAAGTAATCGCGGCGCTTGATGTAAAGTGAATGATACTGTTGTATAACCTGTAATGGAAAAATTGGTTGCATGTTGGAGAAAGAAAAAATCTCGTGGCAAAATTGAACTTTTCTATTGTTATGCTGGGAATTAGGAAATGTCATCTGAAGAATTTTCTGGTTTCTTCATTTTCTTGAATGCAGAAACCGCTCTAGATTCAATGTAGTTACAGGTAAAGACTATTTTTGCTTTTACTAGTCGCATGACTTTTTTTGGTACCCTTTTATTCCTGATAGTGACTTTTTTACAGCAGCAGGGGATAGTTTGGGTGTGCATTTGGCACAATAATTTTCCTTCCAAATTGAAAATTAATCTCATTGAAGATTGTCGAGTCCCTTAAACAATTATTACCTCTAATTATAAATTCTGTTTGTTAAGTAAAAATTGAATTTTTGGTTTTGCTTTTAATGCTAAATAAGAGCAATCTCCCATGCATGTCTAAGAAATCCTCATTTGATTTCATCATTTAGTAGCACATTTGAATACCTTTATATAAATTTGAGAAATTCTTATATGTCATAGTAGCTTGAAAAAAACTGTCTACGAACTATTTCAAAGCTGTAGGTTAACAGGTATCCTAATTTATTATTTATTATTATTTTCACAAAATTATGCATAATTTTGTGTTTTTTTAGAATAATATTTTTTTCATCCCGACTTGAAGTAAAATTATTTTTAAAATAAAATTTTATGTTGTACTCCCTCTATCTTTTAAAGCCTGTCGCCTAAAAATAAGAATTAAAAAAAAAAGTTTAATTCTTATCATGGGTTTTGGTCATTTTCGTTATTGGGCTCATGGGCTACCTTCGAACTGGATTGATCATACTTGTACTAATATTATTATAAAATAATAGTTAAAATAGGGTGGAGATATTCACGCTCCTTCAATTGATATCAATTCAGACTGACCCCTAACACCTGACCCTTTACTGTCGGTATCTCATAGAAAGAAGGAAAGATAAAACACCAGAAAAGTTAGAAGAACGGAAACTCGTCAAACTACAAGGAGGTTGACTTTTAACACATCCTCTCAACTAATCTGTATGTCATTTTATTAAGTACTATCCTCATTGATTCTAACAATTTAAAAAAATAAAAAAAGTACTATCCTCATTTCATGTCTTTCTCATCAAGCTTTAGTCAAGCAACTAGCCCAATGCCCAAGCAACTAAAACAACTTGTGCTTGTGTGATCACCAAAATTTTCATTTAGTTTATCTATTTAAATTTTCACATTTAACGATAATATCATTGTTTATCCCCCAATTCCGTAGTTTTTTTCTAAAATTCTACCAAGAAAAAAATGATACACAAGAAAAGTAAAGAAAGAAGAAAAATTTAAATAGATACTCCCTCTTCTGCAAATTAAATGACTTCCTCAAATCCCTGGTTATCAGAACCGGACCGGACCGGCCAGTTCAACCGGCAATTTTCAGCTTTTCGGTCCGATTCAGCTTTCTGACCGGATGCGCCTTTGACCCGGGTCGGACCGGACGAACCTGTCGCGCCCCCACGAAAATTAAAAACTCGCGAGTGTGCAACGAAATTTGGGACCTTACAATGCTCAGCGTAGACAGACGCCTCGCAACATGCAATGAAGTCGCCACCCTAATTTGGTTGCTAGGCTTTAGGGAACCTTAATCGTCATGGCATAGGAAATATAATAAGTAAAAAAACTAAAGGCACAAAAAAGGGGTCTGGACCCCAGACAAAAGGTTCGGGGTCGTATTATGGTCTCGGGAAGGTGTTAGGCACCCGAGTCACATCCGAAAACGGTTACCGGTTGATGAGAGAGGTGTTTAAAAGGTGTTTTGATGAAAATGCGTTTTATTTTGAAAAAGGGGGCCCTCAGAGGAATCGTCACTTTAGCCTTTTCCACAATCGGGACCGTTCAAAAATAATAAAAAAGATCTTTCGGACGGGGTTACCGTTTATCAAGATCAGTCTATTATTCTTGACCGTAACGTGATGGGACTGAATTTTCTGTAAGACTGAATGAGCGCCCTCTTATTTCATCATCGGGCCATGCATGATTAGATTGATTGCTATGTGAACCTATCATGGATTGCTAACAGAGTACCAATTTTAAATGATTGGTTTTTGAAGTGGAAAACTGATGTGGGATCGAAAGTCCCCATGTACATGCAGTCAATATATGCGAGAATTTAAAATCACATGAATATGGCATTTGAAGCGACTCTTTAAACACGTTGTTAATGTGGGTTGATTTTAATTCTAACAGTTCTATATATCATGCGTACGATTGCTATTTTACGAAAAAAGCGCTGAATAAATAAAAGGGAATCGAAAGGCGTACTTTCGAGCGAAGCTTGAATTTAAAACCTACAAAGTGAGAGTATTAGTGATAGCTTGAGAAAGAAGTAAACAATTTTATGAGTGCGAAAATTTAAATGACAGTTGATTGCATACGAGAAATGATGAATTTTGCGTATACGAAAGTGAGATGCTGGGTTTGACAAAAATGATGACAGTTGTTTGTATGCGAAAAATGATGGATTTTACGCATACGAGAATTTAAATGCTGAGCTGATTTGCATGCGATAAATGATTGATTTTACGCATACGAAATTTAAATGTTGGGTTGATCGTATGTGAAAAATGATTGATTTTACACATACGAGAATTTAAATGCTATGGTGATTGCATGCGAAAAATGATTGATTTTACGCATGTGAGAATTTTAACAGTGCTACGTGATTGCATGCGAAAAATGATTGATTTTAAGCATGTGAGAATTAAAATGCTACGTTGATTGCATGCGAAAAATGATTGATTTTAAGCATGTGAGAATCTAACATCTACGTGATTGCATGCGAAAAATGATTGATTTTAAGCATGTGAGAATTAAAATGCTACGTGATTGCATGCGAAAAATGATTGATTTTAAGCATGTGAGAATTAAAATGCTACGTTGATTGCATGCGAAAAATGATTGATTTTAAGCATGTGAGAATTAAAATGCTACGTTTGATTGCATGCGAAAAATGATTGATTTTAAGCATGTGAGAATCTAACATCTACGTGATTGCATGCGAAGAATGATTGATTTTACGCATGTGAGAATTAAAATGCTACGTTGATTGCATGCGAAAAATGATTGATTTTAAGCATGTGAGAATCTAACATCTACGTGATTGCATGCGAAGAATGATTGATTTTACGCATGGGAGAATTTAATATCTACGTTGATTGCATGCGAAAAATGATTGATTTTAAGCATGTGAGAATCTAACATCTACGTGATTGCATGCGGAGAATGATTGATTTTACGCATGTGAGAATTAAAATGCTACGTTGATTGCATGCGAAAAATGATTGATTTTAAGCATGTGAGAATCTAACATCTATGTGATTGCATGCGGAGAATGATTGATTTTACGCATGTGAGAATTAAAATGCTACGTTGATTGCATGCGAAAAATGATTGATTTTAAGCATGTGAGAATCTAACATCTATGTGATTGCATGCGAAGAATGATTGATTTTACGCATGGGAGAATTTAATATCTACGTTGATTGCATGCGAAAAATGATTGATTTTAAGCATACGAGAATTTAACAGTTGGATAATTTGCAGAAAGTAGAGAGTTGATATTTGCGAAAAATAAAACAATTGATATTTGCAGAAAATAAAGCAGTTGATATTTGCGGAAGGATTTCTAGCAGTTGTGCGAAAAATTAAAGCAGTTGATATTGCGGAAAATAAAACAATTGATATTTGCAGAAAATAAAACAGTTGATATTGCGGAAGGATTTCCAGCAGTTTTGCGAAAAATTAAAGCAGTTGATATTGCGGAAATTAAAGTGCGACCGTCCATGTAGGCGGTAAAAATAAATAACTGAATTTTTAAATTGCAGAAAATAAAGTGCGGAAATTTAAAGTGCTAAGAATTAAAACAGTTGATAAGTACAGAAAATTAAACAGTTGATACGTGCAGAAAATTAAACAGTTGATAAGTGCAGAAAATTAAACAGTTGATAAGTGCAGAAAATTAAACAGTTGATAATACGAGAAATTAACGTACGATGCGTACGAATTATTTTTACGAAAAACTTGCGATTTGAAATTTCGGAAAGAATTAAAAATCGGAGGGACCTAATTGAAAACTTTGAAAACTTGGGAGGGGGGCCAAAACGGCGCCGTGTGATGAATAGGCATGGCACTATTCATCACCCCCTCCCTTGGTCGCCGGAGCTACTGCCGGCGACCCAACTCCGCCACACTTGGCCGTTTTGAAAAATGGACGTACCGAAATATTCGTCTCTTCGACGACTGATTGCATTGCATTTCATCATGTTTTATTGTCCATTTTCTAGTTATTTTGGACAGTAATTCTATTGATATTCCCTTTTATTTCCCACATTTGATCAGGTCTGGTTTGGAGGCTGAATGAGAAGAGTTCACGAATTTTAGAGTTGAAGCTGTTTATTCGAGTCTAGGCCTGGATCTTGGCCTAGACAAGATCGTATCTGACGCAGTGCGCTAACCAGAATCGTCTTGGCCTAGACTTCGGCCAAGACTCCTTTGCGATCAGACTGCAGCTTGGAGCGATTGAAGTATTTTTGGAGATGGACTCTCACAGCTGGCACGTAGCAGCTGTTCCGCTATTTTAGAGGGATCTGAAGACAATCTTATGAAGAATCCCGAATGGGATCTCCCTCTCTATTATTTAGCGATTTAGTTTTCATTTATGAACAATTAAATTGTAATTATCTTTTAGGATATTTTAGGAGTTTGAGTTGGATTGGGACAGAGGTTCTTATGGCTATTTTAGCTGAACATTATTCTCCTCTGTCCGCATCCAATCTCTGAACCAAATAGCTACGCAATCCTTCTTTCTTAGTTTACCATTGTTAAAAACCTTGCTCCGATTTTATTTCGGATTTAAGATATTTATGCAAATTAATTTCTTCATCTTTTATCCATGAGTATGAGTAACTAAAAACCCCATTCTTGGTAAGGGTGATGAGCTGCAGTTCCTAATGCAATCGTGAGACACAATCCGTTCTTCACAATCTCTTTCTTTGTATTTATTTATTCTTGAACTTAATCCATCGCTTACTCACTAGAGCCAAGGTTTGATCATCCTTGTTCTCTAGGAGAGAAGAGTTGTAACCAGCCTAGAAGGAGAGGGAGTACCCGCCGGCTAGACGGAGTAGGTGACTAGTCTCGAGCAGACTAGAAGAATAGGTAAAATAGGTAGAGACCAGATTGACAACCTAGGAACTTAGCCTAGGTACTGTCTTCCCCTGTGCCATTGAAGAGGTGAGCAACCATTCAAGACAGCAGTCAAACGGATAAACCCTTTAACCAGCAAGGTGTCCCTTGGCTAGGATTATCAGGAGAGGGAGTACCCGCCAGATAGTTTGAAGAGGAGGGAAGATAGGAGGGAAAAGGAGTTCCTCCCCTCTATAGCAGTACTATGAAGAAGAGATGAACATACTTCAGTCTATGATCGATGCATAAGAACGCAAGCTCACCCATCGCCCTTACCTGGAATTCCGTATCACAAGACTTTTTCCCAATCTAGCCCGCAGTCTTGGCCTAGACTTCGGCCAATACTATTTTATATTTTAAACTGTTTTCATTATTTTCTGTTTTGTCTTTAGTTTCAGATAACACCCAACCAAAACTCAGTGACGAGGAAGTCAAACTCAAGAACTACGTTTCCTAGAGGTCTCTGTGGACGATCCTCTTACCATCATCTACAAACCATTGTAGACAGTGATAAGTTGTATTTCTACCCCCAATTCCATACTTATTTCACTCTTATATTTGACGTGTTCGACGCGCGGTCAAATTTTGGCGCCGTTGCCGGGGATCTCTAACGGTATTTGTAGTTTTTGTTTTATTTTATTTTATGACAGTTGATGACCAGGTCCTCAAGTAGAGAACAAGATTTGCTACCTATCAATCCCAATCTCACTAGGACCGAAGCACAGCTAAGGAAGCAAGCTCGACTAAGAGCAGCCCAAGAAGAAAGCGGATCGGAAGGTTCTAACCCCGAATCAGAATATAGTCTAGACCACGGTCTTGGCCTAGATTCAGACCAAGACATGGCTGACCAGCAACCGGAACCGACAATGAGGGAGCTGAATAAAACAGCTGAGCAGGAGACCTTTTCCTGCATCAATCTCCCTCCAGTAGCTAATGATTGGTCTATAAAGACCAACATGGTGGCCAACCTCCCCAAGTTTTACGGCCATTCCAACGAAAACCAGTTCAAACACTTAAGAAACTTACATGTTCAGTGCGACATCATGAAACCCACTATTGTAACCATGGAGAGGGCGAAGCTGAAGGCCTTTCCAAGCTCTCTGGAAGGGGGAGCTCAGAACTGGTTTTACAGTCTGCCTCATAATACCATCAACACATGGGCGGAGATGTCCACCATGTTCCTCAACAAGTACTGGAATGCCACGAAGGCTGGCATAGCTAGGAAAGATATGGCCGCGATACAACAAAGAAGCGGAGAAAGCTTCTCCGAGTATCATCAAAGGTTCAGAGATTTGCAAGAAGTCTGCCCCACTCATGGCGTAGCAGACAACACTATGATACAATATTTCTATGATGGGATGCTCCCAAGTTGCAAGGAAAAAGTTGATTCCGCCGCGAGCGGGGCATTACAAGATTTAACCGTCACAAGAGCAAAGATGTTGCTCCAGACATTGGCAGACAACTGCCAAAATAATACCATTTCGGATAGAAATGCCTCTCCTTCTTCTCTAAATTCAATTAATGTTGAACAAAAATTAAATGATTTAACCGATATGATTAAAACCATTTCTGTTAATATTTCAGGTTCAATGACTTCAGGAAATCAAGAGCAAGTAGCCTCTGTTTGTGGGATATGCCAGCAACAAGACCATCAGACCAACAACTGTTATATGGTCCAGCATCCAGAAGAGGTAACTCAAGTTAACGCCGCATATCCACAGAACCAAGGTAGCATGCTAAACTATCCTCAAGGAAGCAACCAATATGCATGGAGATCACACCCAAACTTCAGATGGAAAGACCCAGTCCCTCCAAATCAGAATCAAGGTGTACCCCAGCAGCAACAACAACCTCCTATCAACTTCCAACATTTCGTTCCACGACCCCCAAATCAGGGTCTTGGCTCGAATCTAGGCCAAGCTCCAAGCCAACCCCCTTTACCTCAACTACCACCTGCCCCTAGGCCTTTGCAGCTTACTGGCCCTTCAGTAGAGGACACGCTCAAGCAACTGATGGAGCTGCAGAAAAATCACATGCAATCCACACAGACCAGCTTGGCGGAGCTACAAAAGCAAATCACTCAAATAGAAAATCAAGGGAAGTTACCACCAACCACGGTAAATAATCCAGCCCATAATGTGAGTGCTATAAGTTTGAGGAGTGGAGTGGTGTTGCCAGAAAGGAAAGGAGCGAAGACAGATGAGGAAATAAAGAAAATCGTTTCAGAAGATGTGGAAGAGGATGAGGAAGAAGAAGCTGAAGCAGAAGTAGTCTTGACCAAGACCCCGGCCAAGACTACCGTTACCGCAGAACCAGAGAAAAAAGAGCCTGTCTTGGCCAAGCCGCAGGTCAAGCCCGACCAAAAGGAGGAGGTTATAGAAATCATTCCACCATTTCCCCCGAGATCTTCAAAAGAAAAAAGACAAGATGAAATGAGGGATTTCATGACTGTTTTTGGAAAAATAGCCGTGAATATTCCAATGTTGGATTTAATTGCAAAAGTCCCTTCTTATGCTAAATTCCTTAAAGAATTGTGCACTAATAAAAAGAAAATTGCAGGTGTAGAAAGGGTAAATTTATCCAACAACGTTTCAGCAGTACAACAACTCCCAGAGAAGTGCAAGGATCAAGGAACCTTCACAATTCCATGCCAAATAGGGAACAAAACCATTGAGAAAGCCCTCTGTGATTTAGGGGCTGGTATCAATGTAATGTCTCTAAGTGAATTCGAGACCTTGAAGATTGGAACCATGAAGGAGACTGACTTGGTGATACAGTTAGCTGATCGAACAATCATCCGACCTAAAGGAGTAGTGACTGATGTCCTGGTAATGGTAAATGATTTTATCTATCCGGTTGATTTTTATATAGTTGAGATGAATGTTCAATTGCCATCTTGTACCACTGACATTTTATTAGGAAGACCTTTCCTAAGAACCTCAAAAGCAAAGATAGATTGCTTCGAAGGAAGCATAATTCTGGAATTTTGTGGAAGGACAATTAAGTTCAGCATTTCAGATGCCTTAAAACACCCAAACGACTTGCATTGTGTTAGTTTTTTGGATGTTTTGGATCCAATTACAGAAGAAATAGCTGACATTTATCATAACGATCCCCTTGAGTATGTTTTGACCAGGGGAATTTCCACTCAAACACTGCCAGAGCTAGAAGACCGCACTGGAGATCAGGAGGAACTCCATCAAATGGTGGACAGTTTGGCCGAACAAGAAGAAGAAGACTTAGTCTTGGCCTCGATCTTGGCCAAGACGCCGGCCAAGACTGCCAACAATAGAAGAAAAGTAGTTAATTGTCAATATGTGCAATCAACGAGTCCTAAATTCTTACCTTCTGTTGTGCAGGCACCACAGTTAGAATTGAAGTCCCTACCAGATCACTTGAAGTACGCCTATCTAGGCCTAGATGACACCCTACCCGTCATAATTTCAGCCAAGCTATCAAATGAGGAGGAAGATAAATTGGTGGTTGTCTTGAGAAAATACAAGGAAGCGATTGGCTGGACAATGGCAGACATCAAGGGGATATCATCTAACATATGTACCCACAAAATACATGTGGAAGAGGATAAGAAACCCATTCGGCAACCCCAGAGGAGATTAAACCCTCCTATGATGGAAGTTGTTAAGAAAGAAATAATTAAGTTGTTAGATTCGGGTGTTATTTATCCTATCTCAGATAGTAATTGGGTATCTCCTGTGCAGGTAGTCCCTAAGAAGACTGGAACAACAGTGATCGAAGGAGAAGATGGCGCTCAAAGAACAACCAGAGTTCAAAACGGATGGAGGGTATGTATTGACTACCGAAGGCTGAACCAAGTCACTCGGAAGGACCACTTCCCGCTGCCTTTCATCGATCAAATGGTAGAGAGACTTACTGGAAAGTCTCACTACTGTTTCCTAGATGGATACTCGGGGTTTCATCAAATCCCCGTTACTCCCGAAGATCAACAAAAGACAACGTTCACTTGTCCATTTGGAACGTTTGCCTATAGGCGCATGCCGTTTGGGCTTTGTAATGCGCCAGCCACCTTTCAAAGGTGCATGGTAAGCATATTTTCTGAGTATGTAGAGAGAAGTATCGAAGTGTTTATGGACGACTTTACCGTGTATGGTAATGACTTCGATCAATGCTTACATAACTTAGAAAATATTTTAAAAAGATGTGTTGATACATGTTTAGTTTTAAACTTTGAAAAGTGCCATTTTATGGTAGATCAAGGGATTGTCCTTGGACATGTAGTCTCTAAGAAAGGCATTGAGGTTGATCAAGCCAAAATTGACATTATCAAGAACTTGCCTTACCCCTCATGCTTGCGTGAGGTTCGTAGTTTTCTTGGTCATGCAGGTTTCTACCGTAGGTTCATTAAGGACTTCTCAAAGGTGGCTGAACCAATGTGCAAGTTACTACAAAAAGAGGTGGAGTTCGACTTCAATGAAGCGTGCAAGAAGTCCTTCGAAGAACTGAAGGAACGACTGACCACAGCACCAATCATCCAACCACCAGATTGGAGCTTGCCGTTCGAGCTGATGTGCGACGCAAGTGATGCTGCTGTTGGCGCGGTTCTTGGCCAAAAGAAAGGGAAAGACCCCCACGTCGTCTACTATGCATCGAAGATGCTAGATGATGCCCAACGGAATTATACCACAACTGAAAAAGAACTCTTTGCAATAGTTTTTGCCCTGGAAAAATTTAGATCTTATTTATTGGGCACTAAAATTATTGTATTTTCAGATCATTCCGCATTGAAATATCTTTTGGTTAAGCATGATGCTAAACCAAGATTAATCCGTTGGATTCTTCTTATGCAGGAGCACAATCTGGAAATTAAGGACAAGAGTGGAAGGGAAAATCTTGTAGCAGATCATCTAAGCCGTTGCCTAGCAAAGGGAGACACAAACGAGATCAAAGCAGAATTTCCAGATGAGAAGCTGTTTTCTGTCGCACTGTCTAGCCAGGAGTCTAGGCCTAGACTCCAGCCAAACCCGCGACCATGGTACGCTGAAATAGCGAATTACCTAGCAACAGGTAAACACTATGGTGACATGACTACCTATGAGAAGGTAAAGGTCAAGCATGACAGTAAGTATTATGTTTGGGATGATCCATATTTATGGAAGATAGGATCCGATCAATTGCTAAGGAGGTGTGTACCTCAAAGTGAAACAAAATCCATTCTTGAATTCTGTCATTCCCAAGCATGTGGAGGCCACTTTGGTGCGAGAAGAACAGCCCTAAAAATCTTAGAGGCTGGTTTTTATTGGCCAACAATTTTTCAGGATAGTGCTCTATTTTGTAAGACTTGTTCGGCATGTCAAAAAGTGGGAAACATTAGTTCTCGAAATGAAATGCCTATGAATTTTATTCTTTCTTGTGAAATATTTGATATATGGGGCATAGATTTTATGAGACCTTTTCCTACTTCTTTTGGCAACAGATATATTATTTTAGCTGTGGATTATGTATCAAAATGGATAGAGGCGAAAGCCACTAAAAATGATGATGCTAGAACTGTTATTTCCTTTATTAAAACTAATATCTTAAACAGATTTGGGATTCCTCGAGGGATCATTAGTGATCGAGGAACCCACTTCTGCAACAAGATTTTAACTTCTCTTTTCAGGAAATATGGCATCACACATAGGGTATCCACAGCCTATCACCCTCAAACAAACGGCCAAGCCGAAGTGTCAAATAGAGAGGTGAAGTCAGTCTTGGCCAAGACAGTAGGCCTAGACAGACGCGATTGGAGCCAGCGGTTAGATGACGCGTTGTGGGCCTATAGAACGGCTTACAAAGGACCAATCGGGATGACACCGTACAAGCTAGTTTACGGGAAGACATGTCACTTGCCAGTAGGATTGCAACACAAAGCGTATTGGGCAATACGAAAATGCAACCTAAGTTATGATGAGGCCGGCCAAGAAAGAAAATTACAACTCCACGAGCTAGAGGAGTTGAGGGACCTAGCCTATGACAATCAGTTGATTGTCAAGGTCAGAATGAAAGCTTACCACGACAAGAGAATTATTGGAAAACCTCTCCACACAGGGGAGAAAGTTCTTCTTTATAATTCCCGTTTTAAATTATTTCCTGGAAAATTACAAACTCGTTGGGAAGGCCCTTTTGTTGTTACTAACATTTACCCACATGGTGCAGTAGATATTAGGAATGAGAAAACAGGTGCCGAGCTCAAGGTGAACGGGCAGAGAGTGAAACCGTTCTTCGAGAATTTTCAGGAAGATAAAGTTTCAGAAAAGGTGGACGAGCCGCCTCAAAACAACTGAAGAAAAATTGAGAGTCAAGCCTAGGACTTAAAATAAGGGCGCTGCAAGGGAGGCAACCCTTGTGTCTTTTAAAATTTTAGGATGTAAATACTTGTTTTTGTCACATTTAATTTCCGGGTATTTTTCGTTTTTGTGCAGGAAATTAAGTGTGGGGAAAATTGAAGTAGTCGTGGCCAAGATCTTGGCCAAGACTGAGAGCTAGATTGGCTAGCGTGTGAAGAGCCTCTTTTAAATAGTGGGACACGTGTCAGCTCAGCCTAATTAAGTCATTTAATTGCTTTTGGAACGGACAGCTCCAAAAATCAATTAAATTGAATTAATTAGGCAGCGTGGGAATTAAAACCACCACCTCTGCACATTCTCTCCCACTCTGACACGATCTTCCCACGACCAATACAAATCAAACCTCTCCCACCTGAGCTAAAAGCATAAAACCTTTCTCCTTCTTCTTCCCAAATCAAAATCGCACAGTACACGAAAAACCCAAACATCCGAAAATCCTTTCAGCTTCTTCTCCATCTCCAACAATGACTGCACCCAGCCGTCCTTCGCCTTCAACCGTCCCTGCGGAGAGCGACGACCTCCGTGGAGCTGCGCCGACTGGAATGCCGACCAACTCCACCGCCGCCGCACGCCGCCTGCTGGAGGCGCTGGAAGACGACGATTCTATGTCCTCCGAAGACGATTTACCCGAGGAATCAGAGGAAAGTGTCCAGGGAGCCGACCGAGCGGTGGTCGTTTCTGATGAGGACTCCGATGAAGTCCCTCTCGCGAAGAGGATGAAGACCTCTGCCCCGCCGACGACTGGAGACAGAGAAGCCCGTCGAGCCAGCAGGCATGCAAAGAAGATGGCAGCTGCCGGAGCCTCTAACCCAGCTCCGACCACCGCTGCAAAGAAGAAACCCACTCCCGCTTCTGCCGTTGACGACACCATTACCACACCACCACCGCCACCTCCGGCGAAGAAGAAATCAGCCACTGCGCCGCCCAAGAAGTCCGGGCGAGTCAAGCAGGTGGCTCACAAAAAGACACCGACTAAGAAGCCGGCGAAAACCCCAATTGCAGCTCGGTCCCCACCTCCGCCGAACCCTAATTCAGGCAAGACCACTGCCGCTCCTTCCACTGCCAAGAGCAAAGGGAAACAGAAGGCGGTCGTGGAGGATTCAGATGAGGACGACGAAAACGATTTAGTCTTGGCCAAAACAGCGGCTAAGACTCCTAAGGTACGATCTCTTCCTCCTCTGCACACACTCAAGGGGTGGTTAACATTTGATACCCCAGACCATAAATCTAAGTTGCGTGATATGCATGCCTGTGATATTCCTGCTTATGCTCGTTTGGAGTTTGATTTCTTGAATGAGATGGCTTTAGGGAATAAAATTAGGGAATATGTGTATGCTCTTGGTTGGGTACCTTTTATGTCTCTTGAGTGTGATGCTTATGTTGAGTTGTGTCTTGAGTTTCACACAACCTTTTGGTTTGATGAACCTGCCTTGTATGTTAGGGGTAGAGACAAACCTGATTTTGCAGCCCCCGAAATTGTTAATTTTAGGTTGTGTGACAAATGGAGCCACTTGTCTATTGATGCCTTTAATTCTCTGCTTGGATTTGCCTTTGGTGATGAGGCTATATTTGATTATCCCACTGATTGGGATAATAATGTAGCTTTTAGGGAAATTACGGGTGATCAAAATGCAAAATTTGATAGGAATTCTAAGGCACACGCCATACTAAACCCTGCGCTTAGAATGCTCCATAGGGTCTTGTCTATCAACCTCTCGGGGAAGACAAAGGTCTCTGGAAATTTAGCCAAGTCTGAATTGTTTCTGTTGTGGTGCATTTTGCACAAGAAAAAGGTCAACTTAGGCTTGTATTTGGTTGAAGTGTTGCATGCCCGTGAGTCCAAAACAAAACTGATCTTTGGTTCTTTGATAACTTGGCTTGCTATGCAAACTGCTAGTTTAGATCCTATTGCTTCTGATTTACATTCATGGTGTTCCCCAAAAATCCTTGGTTTTAGATCCTTCGACCAAATGGGACATTTCCATTTGGAAGGAGAGTTTGTTGCATGTAATACAGGATTTACGCCGGTTTCGGAGCACATTTTCTCGAAGAAGAATGGAGGGAAGTACAAGCTACGACACATTATCATTCCAGGAGAAGAAGCAGAGGGCAATCTTGCCCAGGATCTAGGCCAAGACGCTGGCCAAGACACCCCCATTCCTGATGCTGCAGATGATCTTGGCCAAGACACCCGTCAAGATCCTCCTACCAGTAGCACCAGTGAGCCTCCAGCGTGGGCCAAGGAATTCCAAGCACGACAGCTGCTCATCCTTGAGCAGCAGAAGATAATCCTTGAGCGTCTAGACCAAGACAAGAATCAAGACCAGCCTCCCGCGTCCAGCAGTGCAGAAGTGGCGCCTCAATGGGCCCAATGTCTTAATGACAGGCAGGATGTCCTCCTTGAGCAGATGAAGCTCACCAGGACAAACGTCCTCCACGTATACCAGCACCTCGAGGCCCATTTCAAGCTCCTCAAAGACCTTCACGACAATCTAAGCTCAGACTCCGAGTCATCCGATGAGGAGGAAGTACCAGCACCATCATCACAGCCCGCAAAGTCACCGCATCCATCAATGCGCCCTCCAGCTCCGAGAGATCCAAAGCCGAAGGACTCTCCTGCCTCTGATCTAGGCCAAGCCTCTGGCCAAGATCCCAAGACCCAAGCAACATGAGTTGCTTCTGCCCCCAGGTCGTGCTTTTCCTTTCTTTTACTTCTCTGTTTAGTTTTTCTTTTGTTTCTCTCCACACAATGAGGACATTGTGACTTTTAAGTGTGGGGAGGGTGTTAAATATGTCTTGTGTTTTTGTGAATATTGAATGTTTGTTTGTGTGTTTTGTGTCTGTTTTTGGGAGTCAAATTAATTAGTGTGTTTTAAATTTTTAATTTTTAAGTCAATATGTCCAGTATAGAGTCAGTCATTGCATGATTTTTATTTGTATTTTTGTTGCATGTTTTGAATCTGTTTTGTTGTGACATCCGAATCCCTGTTTTCTTGCTTAGATTGTTTAGTCTTTTGGTGGGATTGCACGTAGACACTTGCTAGGGAATACAATGCTTTAGTAACAGGGATGCACATGAGCGTAAATGATCAATGCCTAAGGGGCATTTAATCTGTTGTTTCCCGAACATTAGTCATCCATATGGTCGAAAGGACACCTAGCTAGGACCTTTATCTCTATTAGGGTGATGAGGTTTGCTGCCAGATTTGAGCGTGTCGATCTATTTGCTTGTAGTGTGAGACAAATAAGGTGTTGGAATGCCATAGGACAGACATAGCAAAGGTGGAAGTCCCCGCTGAAAAGGACAAGCTCTGTCTATGTGATGCCGTGTCTATAAAACAGAAAAATATATCATATAAAAGACACATGATTTTTTTTTCAGAAGAAAAATAAAAGAAAAAAAATATATATATATTTTGTCAAAGTGGTTTAAATGGCACCAGTCTTTAGGCACTTTTGAATAGACGACATTTGGTGGGACTCAAATCTTTGGTGAACTCTATTGCCCTATTCTTTATCCATCTTTTCTAGTAGGGTGCCTTGGTACCATGTGGAAGGTATACGTTCGGGGTATTGATCATTCCTTGTTAGTCTTACATTGGGCACTCTAGCAAAGTGTCTTGGCAGTTCCAGTAGAGGGGTAAGCAATCTGAAATTGAGAAAGTCCGGGGGGTTCATGATGTCTGTTTTGTTTTGAAGTGTTTTTAATTTTTATTGAGTCTTTGAGTCTATATGCTTGGGGGCAAGCATTGTTTAAGTGTGGGGAGTTTGATTGCATTGCATTTCATCATGTTTTATTGTCCATTTTCTAGTTATTTTGGACAGTAATTCTATTGATATTCCCTTTTATTTCCCACATTTGATCAGGTCTGGTTTGGAGGCTGAATGAGAAGAGTTCACGAATTTTAGAGTTGAAGCTGTTTATTCGAGTCTAGGCCTGGATCTTGGCCTAGACAAGATCGTATCTGACGCAGTGCGCTAACCAGAATCGTCTTGGCCTAGACTTCGGCCAAGACTCCTTTGCGATCAGACTGCAGCTTGGAGCGATTGAAGTATTTTTGGAGATGGACTCTCACAGCTGGCACGTAGCAGCTGTTCCGCTATTTTAGAGGGATCTGAAGACAATCTTATGAAGAATCCCGAATGGGATCTCCCTCTCTATTATTTAGCGATTTAGTTTTCATTTATGAACAATTAAATTGTAATTATCTTTTAGGATATTTTAGGAGTTTGAGTTGGATTGGGACAGAGGTTCTTATGGCTATTTTAGCTGAACATTATTCTCCTCTGTCCGCATCCAATCTCTGAACCAAATAGCTACGCAATCCTTCTTTCTTAGTTTACCATTGTTAAAAACCTTGCTCCGATTTTATTTCGGATTTAAGATATTTATGCAAATTAATTTCTTCATCTTTTATCCATGAGTATGAGTAACTAAAAACCCCATTCTTGGTAAGGGTGATGAGCTGCAGTTCCTAATGCAATCGTGAGACACAATCCGTTCTTCACAATCTCTTTCTTTGTATTTATTTATTCTTGAACTTAATCCATCGCTTACTCACTAGAGCCAAGGTTTGATCATCCTTGTTCTCTAGGAGAGAAGAGTTGTAACCAGCCTAGAAGGAGAGGGAGTACCCGCCGGCTAGACGGAGTAGGTGACTAGTCTCGAGCAGACTAGAAGAATAGGTAAAATAGGTAGAGACCAGATTGACAACCTAGGAACTTAGCCTAGGTACTGTCTTCCCCTGTGCCATTGAAGAGGTGAGCAACCATTCAAGACAGCAGTCAAACGGATAAACCCTTTAACCAGCAAGGTGTCCCTTGGCTAGGATTATCAGGAGAGGGAGTACCCGCCAGATAGTTTGAAGAGGAGGGAAGATAGGAGGGAAAAGGAGTTCCTCCCCTCTATAGCAGTACTATGAAGAAGAGATGAACATACTTCAGTCTATGATCGATGCATAAGAACGCAAGCTCACCCATCGCCCTTACCTGGAATTCCGTATCACAAGACTTTTTCCCAATCTAGCCCGCAGTCTTGGCCTAGACTTCGGCCAATACTATTTTATATTTTAAACTGTTTTCATTATTTTCTGTTTTGTCTTTAGTTTCAGATAACACCCAACCAAAACTCAGTGACGAGGAAGTCAAACTCAAGAACTACGTTTCCTAGAGGTCTCTGTGGACGATCCTCTTACCATCATCTACAAACCATTGTAGACAGTGATAAGTTGTATTTCTACCCCCAATTCCATACTTATTTCACTCTTATATTTGACGTGTTCGACGCGCGGTCAACGACTTTCCGACCGTATAAACCTCGATTTTTAGTTTGACTCGTACAAAATTTAATTTCGAAAAAACGACCGAACCGTTAATTATCAAAAACTAATTAATTCGAACAATCTAGCTAACGATTTTCAAAATTGAAAGCATGTATTTAATCTACATTACGTATGTGAATTAATAGCACAAAAACAATCAATTTATTTGCTCAAAATCAAGCCAAACGAAATTAAAGAAAACTTGCGCAGAAAAACCGAAGATGAGCTAGAGAGAGAAAGCTCACGTTTCAAACTTTGAACTGGACGATTGTCGCTCAATATGAGCAAGCTGATCAAGAGGGAGAAGGAGCAAGGGTTTCTTGCGATTTTGGTGCCGTTTTTACGTTGAATGGGAGCTCCTATTTATAGGAGAAAATCGCGTGGAGGAGAGGGAGAAGGAGCTGCGCGTGGTGGTGTTGTTCACGCTGGCGGGGCTACGGCCGTGAGGTGGCTGGGCTAGGGGCGTTGTGATGATGGCCGAGGGGACGGGAGCGAGCAGCTCGGTGGCTCGCTCCCCTGTTCACGCACGTCCATGGCCGTTCGCGTGTGCCATGCACCATGCCCCTTTAATTTGTCAACCGTTGATCTGGTTGACTTTTCTTGAGTTGACCAGATCAACGGTTGTGATTAAAATGCCCTTTAATTTATTTAAATGGGCTCGAGCTGAGTCCTGCGAGCAAACGCTCGGACTTTTCGATCCGAGGGTACCAGCGCGTAGAGAAAAATATGACGGTTTTAACCGTATACAGCGAAGCATGAAAATTTCGCGTTTGACGCGTTTATTTTCGCGTTCAAAAGCGCGAAACGCGGGAACGGAAAAATAAAAACGTTACGCCGAAAATTACACGAAACGTTGTATACCGTTGCGAGCAGAAAAAAAGCTAGCAACTAGTTGATGGAAAACATTTAAAAGTCAAGCTGTGGTTCGAGCAGACTTACTCGGGTCCAATAAAAGCTCGAATAAAAATATTAATAAAATAATAAAAATACTAAAAAATGCGCTAAAACCCTAAAAATTCTAAAATTCGTGAGATGACCAAAAAATGCAGAAAAACTAGCATACGACTGCTGGATAGTCTAAAACGTGATTTTTTAGGCTAAAAATAATATTAATAATAATAATGAAAATGCATGCCGAAAAATTGAAAATGCGATTTCGAAAGCTGACGATGCTAACGACGATGCAAAAATGCAACGAAACACCTAAAAATGCTAGCGATAGTAAACTAACTACAGATGACTGTAAATCAAGTAAAAATGACAGTAAATTAAATAAATGACAGAAATGCTAAAATTGATTAAAAATGGCGTCAAAATTTGGGTATCAACAGTTGCCCCCTCTTTACTGTCTTATCGAAGGATTTGATAAGCAGTAAAGACAACCGCCCCTATATATATCCGAATTTTGGCGACACAACAGGTCTTACCTCAAACCTACAGTGATGATGTCGCTCTGGGAGGAGGTAGTTTGATTGATGCTACCACTGGGGGTAAAAGGTGATTACTTGCCGTCACTCTGGGAGGAGGAGATTGATTGCTGTCACTCTGGGAGGAGGAAATTGCTGTTGTCATCACTAGGGATTAACAGGTGATTGCTTGATGTCGCTCTGGGAGGAGGAGATAGGTTGTTGATCCTGCAAAGATATAAGCTTAGATCTACTCGGGTATTGAGAGAAACATAAGTTGCAGGAAGTGTAAATGATGACTACTCTGCTAGGGATGAAAAGTGATTTTACGACAACGTAAATGACGGCTTCACTGGGGGGTCTGACACGCAACAGACGTTGCCTAGGGAGGATGATGCGCTATTCGTAGATGTACGAACGTTTCGCCCTAATGATGTCAACTCTAAGAGGAAGAAAATAATTATGCAGAAATGTAGAATTATGTGAAGGATATCACTCTGAGAGGGGAAGAAATGCTAAAGCTGAAAAAGGTAGATCTACGCTATGTTGTCACTCTGGGAGGAGAAGAAACGCTACGCTGGAAGCTACACTATGCTGTCACTCTGGGAGGAGGAGAATGCTATGCTGAAATCAAAAGAACGTCGATTCCCGTAGGAGACGACGCGAAATGCGGAAACTTAAACTAAGGTCACTCTGGGAGGAGGAGATGCTGTGCTGGAAGCTAAACTATGCTGTCACTCTGGGAGGAGAAGATGCTATGCTGAAATCTAAAGAACGTCGATTCCCGTAGGAGACGACGCGAAATGCGGAAACTTAAACTAAGGTCACTCTGGGAGGAGAAGATGCTATGCTGGAAATTAAACTATGCTGTCACTCTGGGAGGAGAAGATGCTATGCTGGAAATTAAACTATGCTGTCACTCTGGGAGGAGAAGATGCTATGCTGGAAATTAAACTATGCTGTCACTCTGGGAGGAGAAGATGCTATGCTGAAATCTTAAAGAACGTCGATTCCCGTAGGAGACGACGCGAAATGCGGAAACTTAAACTAAGGTCACTCTGGGAGGAGAAAATGCTATGCTGGAAATTATACTATGCCGTCACTCTGGGAGGAGAAGAATGCTAATGCTAGCGGCCTTGATACGAATCTAGAATGCGTCTGCGTCCTGCTCAGGAGGTAACGACCCCCAAGACAAGACTTTCCCACGACTTGCAGCCGTAAGCAGTCCTCACCTGATATTAGTGTTTGCACTCACGCTCTGAAACAAGGCTAAGTATTTTACACTCATAAAGATGCTACTAACATGATACATAATTTACAGTTCGCAATGTCAATCCGAGTGAATAGACTTCGAATGAAGATGCACATGCATGGGCGTTCTAATAATCGATGGGACTTTTACGGAAAAGAATGAAAGGACATGAAAAGTCCGGAAAGGAGTTTGTTTTGGGAAAAGATTGCTTTGCCGAGGAGTTGGAAGGCTTTTGATGAGTGATGCTTTGTTGATTGGCTCTGATGTGGGCGATGTTTTGCTGATTGGCCCTGATGTGGGCGATGTTTTGCTGATCGGCCCTGATGTGGGCGATGTTTTGCTGATTGGCCCTGAGGTGGGCGATGTTTTGCTTGATTGACCCTGATGTGGGCGATGTTTTGCTGATTGGCCCTGATGTGGGCGATGTTTTGCTGATTGGCCCTGATGTGGGCGATGTTTTGCTGGGGATGTCATTTTCCCGTCGGCCTGGGGCCCTTTTCTCGAGTCTTCATTGGGGGAGCGTCGTCGCTGCTTTGCGGTTCGCTGCTTGCGGTGTGTCGAGTGGGGCCTTGGGCCTTTCCTGGGGAAGGATGCTTCGAGATTTCTCGAGTTGGCCTTGGGCCTTTTTTTGCTCGAGTTCACTGGGGAAGGTTGCTTTGAGATTTCTCGAGTTGGCCTTGGGCCTTTTTACTCGAGTTCACTGGGGAAAGTTTTCTTCGAGATTTCTCGAACTGAGTCGTCCCCGGGCTGTGCTTGCTTTGTCTCTTCGATTGTTTGTTATTCTTTGAAGGTCTCTGAGCATTTCTTTTTTCTTTTCTTTTCCCTTTTTCCTCTCTCTTTTTTTTTTTTTCTCTTTTTTTTTTTTTTTCTCTCTTGTCTCTCCCTTTTTTTTCTTTTCTTTTTTTTTCTTCTTCCCTTTTTTTTGATTTGATCTTGAAATGCAACAGAGCAGAGCAAGCACGGCCTTCGTCTTGATCTCTTCCCCTTCTGTCTCGAGGCCTCGGCCTTCGTAGTTGCTGCTTCTTCGGTGATAGTCCTTAGCGATCTCCTGGCGCCCTTTTCAGTCTCCTTCGTCGTGAACTTGAACTTGGCGTGCTTTTACTTCCGGCTGGCAATTTTAGCTGAAACTGCTCTTTGGCTCCCGGGGTATGAGTGATATTGTTGGTTTGGGGAGTGATGACATACATGGTGGAAAGAGTAAAGAAACGAAAAAAGTGGAGAAAATCGTAAAAGTCCCACGTCATTTCATAGCTATCCCATGTCTGATTGCGCATGTACCCTGGATATTATACGAACTCAACTAGTATCTAGTCAGGCCCTTACACTCATGAAGGATACGCCGCGATGGCTCGAAAACGCTTACCGGGATTTGTTTGTGACTGCTTACGTCGGAACAAACCGTGGATATAAGAGCAAACAGGTAATATCATGCATGGTACGTAATTTGGATAGATGCTTGATTTAACAGAGGGATTGAATATTTCTGACCTATGCGATGCATGAAAATGCCTATAAGAGCAGTATGCTTTTGTTTTAGCCGGGCTAAAGAGGGATTTTGATCGATTTTTTTGATTTTTGATTGATTGAGGGTTTGATTGCTCAATGGTTTGATTGCTAGAAGACTTGATTGCTAGATGTGGGGGATGACCTACTTGCAACGTTCTAATGAGAACCTAAGGTTGCCCCCAGTGGGCCAGACGACCGTACTCGGCTTAAAGCTATCAAATCGAGTAAGAATGAAAACAATTTTAAATAAAAGGGGAAAGAAAGATGGACTCCCCTAAGGTGTGCAGCGGGGCTGCAAGGGCGTCTTCCACGAGCTTCACGCGGATGACAGCGAGATGCTTCCGGTCCCTGTGAGATGCAGAGGGGACAACAAACAGAGAAATTAATTTAAAACGAAAAAAGAGATAAGTTCAGGGATTCTCCCTTCTTTTAACTCGGCTTTTCGAGGGTGCCTATGACGTGGTCCCCGGTTCCGGGATGCTTCGCTTCGGTGTGCTGATTGGTTTCTTTTTCAGCTGCTTTATGGGAACCGCTGATCCCGGTCGAAGGGAAAATGGGATCCGCACTGGGTATACTTGCTTACCAGCCCTTGCTAGACCTTTGTTGATGGGCTTAGTGATTGTTTGGGGATAAAGGGGAAAACCCTCCGTTCCCGTAATGTGCAGCGGGGCTGCAAGGGCACATGCTTACCGTCCTTATGCGGGCATCGAATGGGGGTGACCCAGTTCCTGAAAAAAACGATGCGGCAAGAACTAATGAGGAGTAAATGCGAGATGATTTTTGGCAAAAGGAATGTGATTGATAAGTTTTTAAGCTCTCCCTTTTAGACGGGTCAGCCGTAGGTCATCGAGTGTGACTTGGGTCGGATGTCGATTGATGATAGCTTTGCTTTTAGATGTTTTACCGCAGCTCCTGCCTCGGCTTGGGCAATGCGGGCAGCCTGGCTGTCTCTCGATTAAAGGATACACCATATTGATCATGGTGCGGATGCCGGAACCTTCTTGAACAAGACCGCATTAAGTAATGTTGATGGTGACCCCAGGAGGACGGCTTTTCGTCGTGCTTTTCCCAGGAGTTGTTGCCTGTAATGGTGCACTGTGCGACCACGGTGTTTTGGCGATGAGCTCCTCCGAATAGGTGAACGGAGATGGGAGCCGACTTTGCTAGCGTTTCGACGGCTTGGCCGGCTTAGGATGAGCTTTGTGACTTTGGTTCAGCATTTAGTCCTTCGAGAACGGTTGTTCGCGATGCCGGTTGTGCTGGTCGCACTGCAGGAAAAAGAATTTCGCTTTAGATGGTGACAGTTTGCCTTAAAATCTTTCCTGATTTGCTCTTGAAGGTGGCCCGTTGCGGCCCTCCAAGAGTCGCTACGAGCGGAAGCTCCGTGGTCTTCTCGTGATGCCAAGATGAGACTATACACCGCTGCAAAACTTAAAATTGATTAGTGGCGTTAGTCTAAGGGACGCGTCTTACGTCTCGAGCTACTCCTGGGGAGCCATCTATGCCATGCCTCCTTTTGTCATCTCACACGTTTAACGAAAGAGGATAACAAAGTTTTAAAATAATACGCATCTCCTGAAAAAACTTGTTTTATTAATTTCAGAACAAACGTTTGTGTTAGATTGTCATGATAAAACCCTATGTCGCTGATCTGGCCGAACGTGTAACCCGTGACACTTCAGGCGTAGTATATCTTGACTGCATCGGCATTCACCGGTCTTAGGAGATCGTCTCCGTCCATGTTGGTTAGCATTAGGGCACCCCCTGAGAATGCACTTTTAACTAGATACGGGCCCTCATATTTGGGGGCCCACTTTCCTTGACTGGCCTCCTGATGAGGGAGAATCTTCTTCAGTACTAAATCCCCAGCCTCGAACTTGCGAGGTCGCACTTTCCTGTCATAAGCGTTGGCCATTCTTTGCTGATATAATTGTGCATGGCAGATAGCGGCCAAGCGCTTTTCGGGAAGGAGGTTCAGCTGCTCGTACCTCACTCTTGCCCAATCTGATTCTTCTACTTCAGACTCTGCCAGATTCTGAGAGAAGGGATTTCTATTTCAAGGGGAATTACGGCTTCCATGCCGTAAACTAATGAGTAGGGAGTTGCCCCTGTAGATATACGGGTTGCTATCCGGTAGGCATGCAATGCGAAGGGAAGCATGTCATGCCAGTCCTTGTGAGTGATTACCATCTTTTGGATGATCTTTTTTTAGGTTTTTGTTTGCTGCTTCAACTGCGCCATTCATTTTTGGTCGATATGGAGATGAGTTTCGGTGCTTCACCTTCCAATGTTGGCAAAAACCGTCGATCATTTTCCCATTGAGATTGGAGCCGTTGTCCGTGATGATGGTTTCTGGGACTCCGTGACGGCAGATGATGTTTCTTTCGATGAAACGCATGGTCGTCTTCTGTGTGACGTTAGAGTAGGAGGCGGCCTCTACCCATTTGGTGAAGTAGTCGATCGCTACGAGGATGAAGCGATGGCCATTAGAGGCTGTGGGATGAATTTGGCTGATGATGTCGATTCCCCACATTGCGAAAGGCCAAGGCGATGTCATGTTGAAGAGAGGGGCTGGCGGTACGTGGATATGGTCCGCGTAAACTTGACACTTGTGGCACTTCCGAAAGTAGTTGATGCAATCCCGTTCGATGGTGAGCCAAAAGTAGCCTTGCCTCATTATCTGTCTGGCCATCATGTGCCCACTAGCATGTGTGGAACACACCCCTTCGTGGATTTCCGTTATGATTCTTTTCGCCTCGGTCATGGTGACGCAGCGAAGCAAAGCTCCATCAGCTCTTCTTTTGTATAAAACTTCGCCGTCGAGATAGAAGTCTAGGGCTAAACGCTGGAGGGTCCTTTTGCTAACCTGGCTTGCCCCCGGTGGATGTTCCCGGTTTCTGATGAATTGTACTAAGTCGTGGAACCAAGGCTTCCCATCGGCTTCCTCTTCCAAGGTGACACAGCATGCCGGCGTTTCCTTTACCTCTACCCTCAAAGGCTGAAGCATTACTCCACACTCTAGTTTGAACATGGAGGCCAAGGTGGCTAATGCGTCTGCGAAGCGGTTCTTTTCTCGGTCAACTCGGTCGAACTTGGTTTCCTCGAATTCCCGCGCGAGCTGAGTGAGTAACCTTTGATAAGGGATGAGCTTGGAATCCCGTGTCTGCCAGAGGTCCTGGGCTTGGTAGATGACGAGTGCTGAATCGCCGAAGATCCGGAGCTTCTTTACTTTTAGGTCGATGGCTGCCGCGAGACCACTGATACATGCCTCATACTCAGCGATGTTATTAGTGCAGGGGAAGTTCAACTTGCATGCTACAGGGAATTGACGGCCGTCTGGGGCTATGACTACGGCTCCCACTCCCTTGCCTGAGAGGTTCACCGCGCCGTCGAAGAACATGGTCCACCAGTCGTCTTCTTGAAGATCCTCTGCGATTTCATCCTCAACTGCTATGATGTCCTCATCGAGGAAGTCAAAGCTCAACGACTCATACTCATCCGAGGCATGATCAGCCAAGTGATCGGCGAGGGCGCTTGCCTTAATCGCTTTCTGAGTTACAAAGATGATCTCGTGCTCAGCTAATAAGACTTGCCATCTGCGAATGCGACTCGATAGGTACGGTTTTTTGAAGATGTACTTCAGCGGATCCATGCGAGAGATTAGCCATGTCGTGTAATACAACATGTACTGTCGAAGTCTTCGGGCGCACTATGCTAGGGCGCAACATGTTCGTTCTAACATGGAGTAGCGCATCTCGCACTCGTTGAATTTCTTGCTGAGGTAGTAGATGGCTTGTTCACGTCTTCCCGACTCATCGTGCTGTCCCAAAACGCAGCCCATGGTGCTAGCCGTGACTGTTAGGTACATGAGCAAGGGTCGTCCTGGCGTCGGGGGAACCAGTACCGGCGGGTTTTGCAGGTACGTCTTGATTTTCTCGAAGGCTTTCTGACAGTCTCCGTCCCATTCCGCTTCTCCGTGTTTCCTTAGCATTTTGAACATCGGCTCACAAGTAAGTGTTAACTGGCTGATAAAGCGCGCGATGTAGTTGATGCGTCCTAAGAAGCTTCGTACTTCCGTTTCAGTGCTGGGAGCGGGTAGCTCTTGAATTGCTTTTATCTTATCAGGATCCACTTCTATGCCTTTGTTACTGACGATGAATCCCAATAACTTTCCGGAGGTTACTCCAAAGGTGCATTTAGCTGGGTTTAGCCTTAGCCGAAATTGCCTCAACCTTTCGAATACCTTCTTCAGGATGTCTACATGGTCTTGCGCGCCGCGAGATTTGGCTATCATGTCGTCGACATAGATTTCCAACTCTTTATGCATCATGTCATGGAAAAGGGTGACGGCAGCACGTTGGTACGTGGCTCCTGCGTTCTTTAATCCGAAGGGCATCACTTTGTAGCAGAAGGTTCCCCAAGGGGTGATAAAGGTCGTCTTTTCACTGTCCTCGGGTGCCATCTTGATCTGATTGTACCCGGAAAATCCGTCCATGAAGGAGAACATGTCATTTCCGGTGGCACTATCCACCAAGATGTCGATATGGGGAAGTGGGAAGTCATCCTTAGGGCTAGCTCGATTGAGATCCCGAAAGTCCACGCACATGCGAACCTTCCCATCTTTCTTAGGCACTGGCACTATGTTGGCGATCCATTCTGGGTACTCGGCAACTCTCAGAAAAC
The DNA here is from genome assembly GCA_963691705.1 of Viola odorata. Lineage (NCBI taxonomy): Eukaryota > Viridiplantae > Streptophyta > Magnoliopsida > Malpighiales > Violaceae > Viola > Viola odorata. Next base: position 54,683,116 of record OY829545.1, on the reverse strand, counting down.
CCGCGTCCAGTTGCTTGGTAACTTCTTCTTTGATTCTCAGAAGGATGTCTGGATGCATTCTCCGAAGTTTTTGCTTGACAGGTCTAAACTCGGGCTTTAATGGGATACGATGCTCAACTATCCCGGGATCAAGACCTGACATGTCGGCGTATGACCATGCAAATACGTCGGAGTAGTCTTTGAGGAGAGAAATCAACCTTTCTCTCTGAGTCGTATCCAAGGTAGTCCCGATCTTGACCAACTTTTGATTCTCATTGCTTGCCCCCAAGCTTACTTCGTCCAATTCCTCCTGATGAGGGGTTACTTCCTTTTCTGAACTTTCCAGTAAACGGGCCAGTTCGTCGGAGATTTCTGCTTTGTCTTCAGTCGTAGCGATGATTTCTTCGCCAATAAAGACATAAGTTTTATCATGACAATCTGAACTAACATTCATCCTGAAATAAAAAAAATGCGAAAAAAGAGATGCGTAAAATGAAAATTGCATATATATTTGATTTTTAACAGAAAGGGAACGTGAGTTCCTACAAAAAGGTTTTCGTAAGAAAACGTGCAAACATGTGTTTTTCTAAAAGAAGTAATTACGGAGAGACATCCGGAAGCATGGTGATGGTCCAGTTGCACACAGACTCCCCTGACTTCTTAACGAAAATGACTGAACCAGACGACGATCCCTCTTCTCCTAGAGTGCAGATACGGAGGTCCGATACCTTGACAGGATTTCCATTGATGGTTTCGGCGGCGAAAGGGAATGTAGTTCTGATATGGGGGATTGACATCTTGCCCCCTGGCGCAGAACGTCCGAATAGCTTAGCCAGCTGCTTTTCTTTCTTTTCTTGGGCAATTCTAACGAAATCGGCTTTGCCCGGTTGGTACCCTAACCCAAAACGGTCTCCGAAGCTCTTCGGAGGCGACCATCCTTTGGATCCTTGTAGCTTGGCGCCGAGCCATTTTCCCAATTGGAAACTTCCTTCCAGCATTGGTTTAGGGGTGGTTCCGGCTGTCTCAGATTTTGAGGCTTTGCCCACAAGGGACCCCTCCTTGATCCAGTCTGTGTTGACGATTTTGAAGGCTTGGAACGAGCTCTCCAAGGTTTCGGCAGTTTCGATGTAAGGCACGGAGGCGTGCTTAGCCAAGATCAGGGCCTCTTCTGCCTTTATCGTGACTAAGGCATTATCCTTGACGTACTTGAGGCACTGATGCAGAGAAGAGGGGACTGCCCCTGCTGAGTGGATCCAAGGTCGTCCCAGTAGCATGCTGTAAGCAGGTTGGATTTCCATGATCTGGAATGTCAGGGCGAAGGTGTGGGGCCCAATGACCATGTCCAATTCGAAGTTTCCGATGATCTCTCGAGTGGTGCCATCGAAAGCCCTAGCCATCATTCCGCTAGGTTTCATGTGAGAGAAATCGACCGGTAGTTGCTCGAAGACGTGCCTGGGCATGACATTCAGCGCGGACCCATTGTCGATGAGGGCCTTGGCTATGACGTGTCCCTTACATTCTACCGTGATGTATAGGGCCTTGTTGTGATCTTTTCCTGAGGGGTCGATCTCTTCTTCAGAGAAGGAAATGCCGCTGAGGGCCTGAATCCTTCCGACAAGGTTTTCCACCCCTTCTGTAGTGATATCCTTAGTTACGAAGGCTTGCTTCAAGACTTTCAGGAGAGCTTGGCGATGAGCCTCTGAAGTAAGTATCAGCTCCATGATAGAAATGCGAGCTGGGGTTTTCTTCAGTTATTCGATGATGCTGAACTCGCTCTGTTTCATGATTTTGAGGAACTCAGCCGTCTCGTCCGCGGTTACAGGTTGGCTCAAACCTTGTGTTTCCTCTATCGTTTCCTCGCGAATCACAGGGTTTTTCCCTTTAGCTTGTCGTTGCTTCTCTACTTCCTCCGAGATGTAACATCTCCCGGTGCGGGTCATGCCCCCGATATGAGAGGTTTCACCGATAGTGGGTCCTATTGGCGTGACTGTAGGAGGGGTGGTGACTACCGTGTACCCGTAGTCGAATGGGACCGCGTGCAGGTCTCTGCTAGGAGTATTCACAGCTAATGTGAACACTACCTTGCGTGGGGTTGTGGAGGTGTCCCCTGTCTGAGCCACATATTCGAAGGAATATGGTGCTGGAGAGTGGTCCCCGATGGCATTGATGGTTCCTCGGGCTTCTCCTTTAGTTTGGATGACTCCGAATGTGGTGAGTTGCTTGACTTTTTGCCGAAAGAGTCCACAATCCTGGATGTCATGCTTGCTTTCCCCTTGGCAGAAGAGGCATTGGGCCTGATTATTCCCCGGGAATGGTAGATAAGCGTTGTTAGCTAGAGCGAAGAACAACTCTTCGTTGGGTGTTTCTTCCATCGAAGGGCGAGGAAAGTTGATTCCTACGGAAGCAATGTCGCCCATCCCCGAATTATGGTGCGGTAGGGGACCCATTGTCACAGCAGGATCCTTTGCTAATCCATGGGGCGAGATTCGCCCTTGTTTAGTTAGGTGCTCGACCTTTTCTCTAAAGGCATAACAATCCTCCAAGGAGTGTCCTCTGGTTCCGGCGTGATATTCGCAGCTAACCTTTGGATCATACCAGCTAGGGTAAGGAGTGGATTGAGATGGGAGTGGGGATGGCATAATCTGTCCCTCTGCCAAGAGGCTTGTGTAGATTTCCTTCAAAGGAAACAGAGGGAGCGACCACATCGGTAAAGGGTATGATTCGGAGTCTGAGGGTTCCCCAGAAGGTAGTGATGGTGCTGGGCCACCATAGGAGGGTGGCGCCGAATACCTGACGAGGTAATCGAATCTCCCAGAAGGTTGGCCCAAAATATCAATCTCGCGATCGCCCTCGTCGCGGCGTTTGGAGAATCGTTTGCTCGACGAAGTCGATCCCTTCTTTCGGAGGATTGGGAGTGGAGTTCCCTTGGCGTTATGCGAGATAGGAAATCCGTCTCCGATGGCGTTAATGGATCTTCCCTCGTGGGTTGCTTTCTGGGTTTGGATCACCCCGAGATGCGAGAGTTGTACCACCCTTTCTGCGAACACCTTGCAGTTTTGGATTTTGTGATCGTCGCTTTCCTCGCAGTACATGCAGCCACTTGGATTGCTCTCCGAGTATGGCAAGTGTCCTCCTCGAGTTAGGGCCAGGAAAAGTTGTTCCTGTGGCCAGCTTGATGCGGAAAAGAGAAGGTCGTTTCTTTCTCCTGCCGAGATGGCGTTCACTCCTCCCTTTCCCTGGGCATGATTGGGAAGAGGGTTGGTGGATATGTTGGGTCCTTTTGCTAACCCTTCGAAAGATACCCACCCACTCTTGATCAAGTGCTGGACTTTGGCTTTAAATGCGAAGCAGTTTTCCAGAGTGTGACCTGGGGCTCCAGCGTGGTATTCACACCTCGCGTTGAGATCATACCACTTCGGGTAAGGAGGCAATTGAGGCTGAGCCGGCACCGGTACGATCTGTCCGGCTGCTAAGAGATATTTGTAGATTTCTCCTGCAGGAAGAGGAAGAGGAGGTGGAGGCTCTCGGCTCCACCGATTGTTTGTCGTGTTTTGGTTATTTGGGTTTTTTGGTGGGTTATATGGCTTGGGTTGCATGGGTTGTGATGCTTGTACTGATGGGAAATGCGTAGGGCTTTGAGGCGCGATATTGGCAACATGCGGCGAGGTGAAAGGAAAGTAGGTAGGTTGATATAATGACGGCAGAGGGTAGGGCGATGGCGATAAATAAGGTGGAGGTGGTGGAAATGGCTGCCCCTGATGAGCTTGGGGAGCCACAAATCCAACGTCTCTTTTTATGATAGGTGCTTTCCTGGGCGCAGATTCCGATGCTGACGGCAAGATTCGTCCTGACTTAATTCCTTGCTCGACTCTTTCGGCAATTAGGACCATATCGGAGAAGCTATTTGAGGGGTTTGAGATCAGGTAGGTGTAGTAGGGAGCCTTGAAGGTGTGCAAGAAGATCGACAGGAGTTCCTTGTCGCTTAAGGGTGGAGAGATCCGTGAGGCCACCTCCCTCCATCTCTGAGCATAGGTTTTTACGGACTCGCCGACTTTCTTTTCCATGTTTTGCAGATCAGCGCGGTCGGGTGCTACCTCCATATTGAACTTATATCGCTGGTAGAATGCGTCGGATAAGTCTCTCCATGTCCTGATCCTGGCTCGATCTAGCCCCATATACCATGTCAGGGCGTGCTTGGTCAAGCTTTCCCGGAAGAGATGAATCAACAACGGCTCATTGTGGATTACCTCTGCCATCTTGTTGCAGTATGCTCTGAGATGGGTCTTTGGGCACTCTACCCCAGTATATTTTTCGAAGTCAGGGATTTTGTACTTCGGGGGTACGACAATCCCGGGGACCATACACATATCGGCAGGGCCGGTAGGGTCAAATGGATCAGCCCCTTCAATTGCTCGGAGCCTTTCCTCAAGTAGGTTTAGCCGATCATTTTTCGGTTGCTCGGCCCCGATGGGGTTGGAACCGAAGGGTAGTGCCAGTCCTGATGAGAACTGCGGTTGTGCTGAGTTGAAAGTGAGGAGCTGAGTTCCCACAGGTCCGGGAACTGTGCTCGGAGGAATAGGAGGGAGATACAGATTCTCTGGGTGGGCCTGGCTCTTGCTGGGGTCCACAGCAGGGTTGATTGAAAGGTGCTGAAGCGACGGGGAGATCTCTTCACCCGCCTTAACTAGAGGACTTGCAGCGTTGGGTACAGTGAAGGGACTAACCCATCTCCAATGGCCCGAGGGGCCGGACAGGGGTGGGAGTACCGAAGGTCCTGCGACGGTGAGTAAAGGGGAAGGTCTGTTTGTTTGAGGGGGATCGAAACCCGGTGGAAACTCGGTGACAGCTTCATCTCTTTCCTTTTCGGCCCTGGCGGCCCTTTCCGTAGTGATCCTAACTTGCTCCTCTAACTCAGCAATTCTAGCGGCCAGTGCTTCATCGGTCTTGGCCGGTTCAGTCATTTTTCGCTTTTGAAGTCTAGTCAAAGGGAGCCTGTGCGGAGTAGCTTGCTTCCGAGGAGCTATGGTGAACCTGAAAAAAGGGAAAAAACACAAAAAGCGTGAGTATAAATGAAGATACATAGGTGATGTGCAATCCCGAGGTCTCCACATTTGCTCATTCGCTTTTCTGGCTGTACTTTCATTTGATATTTTCAGGGTGGTCGCGGAGGCGAGATATCCTGGTCGTTGGCGAGATACGAAGGAAGCCTCTATACATTCCAACGATATGACGCAAATCTGAGATGCTAACGGCGAAACCCAAATCAGCAGGGGCAACCAACGCCGTCATGCTAGGGGGATCTCTTTTCACATTATGCTTTCAACGCTGTAGGGCCTGATGCCTAGTGAACCCAACCAAGGGGAGGGACGTCGATCTATGCTATGAACTCGGAAGTTCTTGTGATAAACTAAAAGGATAGGGTCATGAGCGAGGGCTACTTGGCTATATATTGCTTGGTCTGATTTTTCTGGTTTTTTAGTGAAACGATTGTGTTTATCTCGGAGGGATTTTCTTTTTCTTTTTGCGATGGTCTTTTGAGTTGTATTTGGGATGGATAATTGATATGAAAAAGATAGGCAATTTTAATAAATATCCGAAAGAGTACGACTTTATTAAAGTGTTTACAAAAGTATGGTAAACTTGCCAACTACCTAAGTTCATCAAAAATGGCTAAGATAGATGAAATTAGGGGTCCTAGCTAAAAGAAAAGGTTTGCCGATATCCGAGCCTTTCCCTAAAGGTGTCAATCCTGGGCGTCAGAGTTCTCCTGCCAAAGGTACTCCATCGAAGCCATCTCCCCTTTCTGCATTTCTATCTCAGCTTCTAAGGCGGTAATTCGGTTTTGCAATGCCTGGCTCTTCCTATCTCCTAGATCTGCTCGCGTAGTCAAGACCCTTATCGTTGAATCCTTGTCTTGGATTATGGCACTCGAAGCTTCTTTCTTGCGGGTTTCACTGCTCAAGCGTTCGTTGAAGGCCCTGAGGGCCACCTTCTGTTTTACTGCTTGTATCCGGACAAAATCCCTATGGCGCCGGTGTACCTCATTCTTCCGGACTTCTGCGTAGCATTGACGTGCTTCGGCAGTATCTCTTTCCTCTGTCATTAGATCTCGCTCTTCCTGCGTTGCTCGCATTTGTTCTACCACTTGCGCGTAAGCCATGGCATCCATTCCTCCACTTACTTGCGATTCTCCTTCCTCTTCTATCAGTTTCTGATTTTCTGGGTGAGGCAAGACATTGTCGTTGACTCGCTGCAACCTCCACTGTGGATATTGCGGTATTGTTGCGGCAGGGGTGACACGTCCTTTGAGACAAAAGGGGTTGGCCCAGTCTAGGGCGTACAACTGGATGTTCTGATTCTCTCCGGTGTGTGGTAGATCCGTTTTCGTCATGCCGAATGTTACTGGAATGATCTGGGTGATGCAAAACTGCCTGAGTACGAGGGCAGGGCAGTAGTGAGCACATCCCCAAGCTCCGATTAGAGGAACCCAAGGTAGGGGTCCACAGCAGACGATAGGATCGGAGGTTCGTAGCCACTTGGCATGCCAACTGAAGTCTTCCTCTGAGAGGTTGATGAATCGGTTGATCCAGACGTCTTTATTTTCCATCTCCCATTTATCTGTGGTCATTGCATTGATAACTCTGAGCAGAGGGCACGACCTGATGTAGCTCTCGAAGAAGATGGATTGATCAGGAATTTGCTTGAAGTGGCTGATCAACCATACTGTCAGTAGCTGGGCGCAGCAGGTGAGCCTCCCTTTCCCCTTCCTTCGGCAGGAGTCTAAGGAACGAAAGGTCTCGGCCAAGATGGCTGTTGTAGGATTGATGGCATTTACCTCCATCTCGTAAAAGATGTTGGCTGCTGAAGAGTCGATGGCGTTTCTCATCCTCGGAAAAAGGACGAATCCTACAATGGCGAAGGCCAGAATCCTTAAGCGCCTAGCCCCATTTGATAGCTGAAATCGTGCCTCGATATCCGACCAACACCAAACGTAGTCACCCTCCTTGACACGAGTAGGGATTCCTAATAGCTTGTCGAGTCTTATTTTTACACTTGCAGAGTCAAGTCGGACATTCTGGTAGATGATTGATATGGGTGATGTGAAGCACATCAAAGTTGAGTACTCCTCGAGTGTAGGAGTTAAGTCCACTCCTTTGTCAAAAGAGAAGCAATGATAGTAGGAGTCCCAGAACTTCAGAGCTGCCCTGATACAACCCCAATCGGCCTTGACATCCACTAGGGTCAGTAGCTTTCCATAACTACCCTCAAACTGAGTCTCTTCGTCTTCAGTCAGCTCATTCCTTAACATCCGAATCCTAGTCAAATCAAAGTCTACAACCTCTACTTTGATTTTAGTGGTGATGTCAGGGGCGAATCCCCGTTCTAACAGATCTCCTCGGGCAGCTTGATCGTCGAAGCTTCGTCCCCCGAAAATATCAAATGAAAGTAACGTAGGTGCTGTCATGGTGAATGAGCAAAATGGGCCCTGTAGGACAAACATCAAAATTTCTAAGTGCTAAGTAAATGGTGTGTGTGAGAAATCCACAGTTGGTATAACAGGAAAAATCACGTCATCATACCAACAAGATAAATAGCCACGATAAACAGGTATAATCATGATGCACGTGCTGGGGCTCTGATTCCGACACCTCTAACTGGCTTGAATGGTTCCCGGATGATACCATGAAAAGGTCCCTAAAGTGTCGTCTGGCGTCCCCGATTCCTTACGAAATCGAGTAATCCTTTCAACTGGCTTTAGGGGTTCATCCGAGTTGGGATTGGTGAACACTACCTAGGACATGTGTCCTAGGGCATCACTACTACCCTCCTATTTTGGTATTGGTCCCCTGGGTGTAGGGCGCTATGATATGCATATGACAATTGATAAAGCAAATAAATGAACAGATCAGCAATTGATCAAAGCAAATAAATAAACACATAAACACCTCTCTAAAAAAGACAAAACCGGCACCGACCCAAAAGGTCCCCAGTGAAGTCGCCAAACTGTCGCGCCCCCACGAAAATTAAAAACTCGCGAGTGTGCAACGAAATTTGGGACCTTACAATGCTCAGCGTAGATAGACGCCTCGCAACATGCAATGAAGTCGCCACCCTAATTTGGTTGCTAGGCTTTAGGGAACCTTAATCGTCATGGCATAGGAAATATAATAAGTAAAAAAACTAAAGGCACAAAAAAGGGGTCTGGACCCCAGACAAAAGGTTCGGGGTCGTATTATGGTCTCGGGAAGGTGTTAGGCACCCGAGTCACATCCGAAAACGGTTACCGGTTGATGAGAGAGGTGTTTAAAAGGTGTTTTGATGAAAATGCGTTTTATTTTGAAAAAGGGGGCCCTCAGAGGAATCGTCACTTTAGCCTTTTCCACAATCGGGACCGTTCAAAAATAATAAAAAAGATCTTTCGGACGGGGTTACCGTTTATCAAGATCAGTCTATTATTCTTGACCGTAACGTGATGGGACTGAATTTTCTGTAAGACTGAATGAGCGCCCTCTTATTTCATCATCGGGCCATGCATGATTAGATTGATTGCTATGTGAACCTATCATGGATTGCTAACAGAGTACCAATTTTAAATGATTGGTTTTTGAAGTGGAAAACTGATGTGGGATCGAAAGTCCCCATGTACATGCAGTCAATATATGCGAGAATTTAAAATCACATGAATATGGCATTTGAAGCGACTCTTTAAACACGTTGTTCATGTGGGTTGATTTTAATTCTAACAGTTCTATATATCATGCGTACGATTGCTATTTTACGAAAAAAGCGCTGAATAAATAAAAGGGAATCGAAAGGCGTACTTTCGAGCGAAGCTTGAATTTAAAACCTACAAAGTGAGAGTATTAGTGATAGCTTGAGAAAGAAGTAAACAATTTTATGAGTGCGAAAATTTAAATGACAGTTGATTGCATACGAGAAATGATGAATTTTGCGTATACGAAAGTGAGATGCTGGGTTTGACAAAAATGATGACAGTTGTTTGTATGCGAAAAATGATGGATTTTACGCATACGAGAATTTAAATGCTGAGCTGATTTGCATGCGATAAATGATTGATTTTACGCATACGAAATTTAAATGTTGGGTTGATCGTATGTGAAAAATGATTGATTTTACACATACGAGAATTTAAATGCTATGGTGATTGCATGCGAAAAATGATTGATTTTACGCATGTGAGAATTTTAACAGTGCTACGTGATTGCATGCGAAAAATGATTGATTTTAAGCATGTGAGAATTAAAATGCTACGTTGATTGCATGCGAAAAATGATTGATTTTAAGCATGTGAGAATCTAACATCTACGTGATTGCATGCGAAAAATGATTGATTTTAAGCATGTGAGAATTAAAATGCTACGTGATTGCATGCGAAAAATGATTGATTTTAAGCATGTGAGAATTAAAATGCTACGTTGATTGCATGCGACAAATGATTGATTTTAAGCATGTGAGAATTAAAATGCTACGTTTGATTGCATGCGAAAAATGATTGATTTTAAGCATGTGAGAATCTAACATCTACGTGATTGCATGCGAAGAATGATTGATTTTACGCATGTGAGAATTAAAATGCTACGTTGATTGCATGCGAAAAATGATTGATTTTAAGCATGTGAGAATCTAACATCTACGTGATTGCATGCGAAGAATGATTGATTTTACGCATGGGAGAATTTAATATCTACGTTGATTGCATGCGAAAAATGATTGATTTTAAGCATGTGAGAATCTAACATCTACGTGATTGCATGCGGAGAATGATTGATTTTACGCATGTGAGAATTAAAATGCTACGTTGATTGCATGCGAAAAATGATTGATTTTAAGCATGTGAGAATCTAACATCTATGTGATTGCATGCGGAGAATGATTGATTTTACGCATGTGAGAATTAAAATGCTACGTTGATTGCATGCGAAAAATGATTGATTTTAAGCATGTGAGAATCTAACATCTATGTGATTGCATGCGAAGAATGATTGATTTTACGCATGGGAGAATTTAATATCTACGTTGATTGCATGCGAAAAATGATTGATTTTAAGCATACGAGAATTTAACAGTTGGATAATTTGCAGAAAGTAGAGAGTTGATATTTGCGAAAAATAAAACAATTGATATTTGCAGAAAATAAAGCAGTTGATATTTGCGGAAGGATTTCCAGCAGTTGTGCGAAAAATTAAAGCAGTTGATATTGCGGAAAATAAAACAATTGATATTTGCAGAAAATAAAACAGTTGATATTGCGGAAGGATTTCCAGCAGTTTTGCGAAAAATTAAAGCAGTTGATATTGCGGAAATTAAAGTGCGACCGTCCATGTAGGCGGTAAAAATAAATAACTGAATTTTTAAATTGCAGAAAATAAAGTGCGGAAATTTAAAGTGCTAAGAATTAAAACAGTTGATAAGTACAGAAAATTAAACAGTTGATACGTGCAGAAAATTAAACAGTTGATAAGTGCAGAAAATTAAACAGTTGATAAGTGCAGAAAATTAAACAGTTGATAAGTGCAGAAAATTAAACAGTTGATAATACGAGAAATTAACGTACGATGCGTACGAATTATTTTTACGAAAAACTTGCGATTTGAAATTTCGGAAAGAATTAAAAATCGGAGGGACCTAATTGAAAACTTTGAAAACTTGGGAGGGGGGCCAAAACGGCGCCGTGTGATGAATAGGCATGGCACTATTCATCACCCCCTCCCTTGGTCGCCGGAGCTACTGCCGGCGACCCAACTCCGGCCACACTTGGCCGTTTTGAAAAATGGACGTACCGAAATGTTCGTCTCTTCGACGACTTTCCGACCGTATAAACCTCGATTTTTAGTTTGACTCGTACAAAATTTAATTTCGAAAAAACGACCGAACCGTTAATTATCGAAAACTAATTAATTCGAACAATCTAGCCAACGATTTTCAAAATTGAAAGCATGTATTTAATCTACATTACGCATGTGAATTAATAGCACAAAAACAATCAATTTATTTGCTCAAAATCAAGCCAAACGAAATTAAAGAAAACTTGCGCAGAAAAACCGAAGATGAGCTAGAGAGAGAAAGCTCACGTTTCAACTTTGAACTGGACGATTGTCGCTCAATATGAGCAAGTTGATCAAGAGGGAGAAGGAGCAGTGGCGGATCCAGCCCGGGGCGAGGGTAGGCTTGCGCCTACCCTGGGCTGGATCAGAAATATTTTTTATTGGGCTGCTTGCTTGGGCAACCCACACACCCAACCCACACGGGCACACCCAAAACCCAAATCCCACACGTTTAATCAGCCATGACTCATCCAAATCTGAAATCCCTAACCATCTCTTCCTCCCATATCTGATATCTCCTCCTCTGCTGCCAAGCCAAAACTCAAATCCCACACGTTTACACTTGTATAATAGATAGCCATCACCGTCGCTGTTGCGTCTGCCTGCTGCTCCTCACGCCACTGTCACTGCCGCCTGCTGCTCTGCTCCTCACGCCGCAACTGTCGCTGCTCTGCTCTTCCTCCTCACGGTGCGTTATTTATTGTTTTTGTCTGTATTATTCTTACTTTCCTGGATTTATTGGTCATGATTTTAGGCTTGTTGTTTGTTTGGTTGCGGAGAAATTGCGTGGATTTATTGGTCATGATTTCCTGGATTAATAATTTGGATTTACAGGAATTAGGAATATTAGGATTTTTTGTCTGTCTTTTGGACAGCCAAATTTTGTCCTCATATATTATATATGTTTTATTTATGTCCTATTACAGTTAAACTCTAGAAAAAATATTTGATTTGATTAATTTACAATTCTATATATGCTATTGAGAGAGACGAAGTGAATAATGTGTCAAACCTTGAGTTGCTCATGAAAGCAGAAAATAATTTTTTTTTCCCACTCTTTTGGTTTGATGCAGTGTATTAATTTTTTGTTTGTAGATATGGACAAATATTTGATTAAACCATCTACTCAAGCACCATCGAGATCATCAAATGTTGGTGGAAATGAAAGTGAAGAACGACTTGCGAAGAAGTCGAAGAGATTTTTAGAAGTTGATTTAAAAAATCTTCCTGTTGATCCAGGTATGCGACCACAAATTTTAGCATATCATCCTAATGATCGGGATGAAATTCGTAGAGCTTATATGTTGAAAGGTACTTGTCAACCACGAGACATAGAGTTTCCTAAAACATTAATTGGAAGTATTCAACGACGTTTTAATCCTAAATGGTATGATGAATTTGGTAATTGGTTGGAGTATAGTTCGTCCAAAGATGCAGTTTTTTGTTTATGTTGTTATTTGATGGGTTCAGAGAATGGCGACCAAGGAGGGAGTGGTGTTTTTATTTCTACTGGTTTTAACAATTGGAAAGACATGAAAGGACGATTACAGAAACATATTGGTGGTGTTAATAGTAGTCATAATAATGCTTGGAGAAAATGTGAAGCATTGATGCATCAAAAGCAACATATTGAAGTGGCTCTTTCTCAACAATCTAGTCAAGTAAAACAAGATTATCGAATTCAGTTGACTGCAATAGTTGATTGTATTCGGTTTCTACTTCGTCAGGGACTCGCTTTTCGTGGTCATGATGAGTCTGAAGATTCAATTAGTAAAGGAAATTTTCTTGAACTTTTACAGTTCCTTGCTAATCAGAGTGAGCCCATTAGAAATGTTTTGAGTCAAACTCGTGGAAATCTTAAGTTGGTAGCACCAAGTATCCAAAAAGAAATTATTAGTGTTGCATCTAATGAGACTACTAATATTATTCTTGAGGATATTGGAGATGACTTTTTTGCTATTTTAATTGATGAATGTCGTGACATATCAATTAAAGAGCAAATGAGTGTTGTTTTGCGGTATGTGAATAAGAAGGGGCAAATTATTGAACGTTTTCTTAGTCTTGTTCATGTTACAGACACACGTGCTTGCTCTCTTAAGAAAGCCTTGGAGTTTTTATTTGCCAAACATAATTTGAGCTTGTCAAAGGTACGTGGGCAAGGTTATGATGGAGCGAGCAACATGCAAGGAGAATTCAATGGTCTTAAAAGTTTGATCTTGAAGGAGAATTCATGTGCATTTTATGTTCATTGTTTTGCACACCAACTTCAACTTGCACTTGTTATTGTTGCAAAAAAACAAGCTGCAATTGCATCTTTTTTTAATATGGCTGCTAATGTGTGCAATGTGGTTGGAGCTTCATGCAAAAGGCAAGATTCCCTTCGAGAGAAGCAAAAAGATCATGTGGTCGAAGGATTACGAAATGGTGAAATATGTAGTGGAAAAGGTTTGAATCAAGAGAAAACCATTAAAAGAGCAGCAGATACACGATGGGGTTCACATTATGGTACAATGCTCAGCTTAATCGGTTTATTTCCTTCAGTGATTGATGTGCTTGAAATGATAGAGGAAGATGGCTTGAGCGCAGATCAAAGAGGAGAAGCATGTGCATTATTGATTACGGTACAATGTTTTGATTTTATATTTTGTTTGCATTTGATGAAGAACATATTAGGAATTACTAATGAATTCTCTCAAGCACTTCAAAGAAAAGATCAAAACATAGTAAATGCTTTAGATTTACTCAAAGTATCCAAGTTGAGACTGCAATCGATGAGGGATGAAGGTTGGATGTTATTACTTAATGAAGTATCTTTATTTTGTGGCAAGCATAATATAAATCTTCCAACTATGAGTGATATGTTTGTTGCCCAAGGTAGATCAAGGCGGAAAGGTGAGAAAATTTCCAATCTACATCATTATCAAGTTGATTTATTTTATCAAGTCATTGATGTGCAACTTCATGAGCTCAATAATCGATTTGATGAGAGGAATAGTGAGTTACTCCTTTGTGTGACATGTTTAAATCCAAGAGACTCCTTTGTTGCTTTCAATAAGGAGAAATTGCTTCAATTGGCTCAATTTTATCCTAATGAGTTTTCTACCATTGATGTTCTTGCTCTTGATAATCAACTACAGAATTATATTTTGGATATGCGGTCGGATGTTGGATTTTCAAATTTGAAAGGGATTAATGATCTTTCCGAAAAGTTAGTTGAAAGAAGCAAGCATATTGTCTATCCATTGGTGTATTTACTCTTGAAGCTAGCTTTGATTTTACCGGTTGCAACTGCGATAGTGGAAAGAATTTTTTCTTATATGAGCATTGTGAAGAATCGACTCCGGAACCGTATGGGAGATGATATGTTAAATGATTGTTTAATTACTTATGTTGAAAAGGATATTTTTGATATTGTAGAAAATGAGAGAATCATACAAGGATATCAAAAAATGAGAACTCGTAGAGAACAATTGTAAAAACTACGTATATTGTATGAATTCTAATGTATAATTTTTTTTTTCCATATTATCTTTTTATTTATCTTTCCCTTATTTACTACATTATTCTTCCAGCTCGTTTACTTTCCCCGAACCCCAGCCCACCCTGACATATATTTCTGGATCCGCCACTGAGAAGGAGCAAGGGTTTCTTGCGATTTTGGTGCCGTTTTTACGTTGAATGGGAGCTCCTATTTATAGGAGAAAATCGCATGGAGGAGAGGGAGAAGGAGCTGCGCGTGGTGGTGTTGTTCACGCTGGCGGGACTACGACCGTGAGGTGGCTGGGCTAGGGGCGTTGTGATGATGGCCGAGGGGACAGGTAACGGCCGAGGGGACGGGAGCGAGCAGCTCGGTGGCTCGCTCCCCTGTTCACGCACGTCCATGGCCGTTCGCGTGTGCCATGCACCATGCCCCTTTAATTTGTCAACCGTTGATCTGGTTGACTTTTCTTGAGTTGACCAGATCAACGGTTGTGATTAAAATGCCCTTTAATTTATTTAAATGGGCTCGAGCTGAGTCCTGCGAGCAAACGCTCGGACTTTTCGATCCGAGGGTACCAGCGCGTAGAGAAAAATATGACGGTTTTAACCGTATACAGCGAAGCATGAAAATTTCGTGTTTGACGCGTTTATTTTCGCGTTCAAAAGCGTGAAACGTGGGAACGGAAAAATAAAAACGTTACGCCGAAAATTACACGAAACGTTGTATACCGTTGCGAGCAGAAAAAAGCTAGCAACTAGTTGATGGAAAACATTTAAAAATCAAGCTGTGGTTCGAGCAGACTTACTCGGGTCCAATAAAAGCTCGAATAAAAATATTAATAAAATAATAAAAATACTAAAAAATGCGCTAAAACCCTAAAAATCCTAAAATTCGTGAGATGACCAAAAAATGCAGAAAAACTAGCATACGACTGCCGGATAGTCTAAAACGTGATTTTTTAGGCTAAAAATAATATTAATAATAATAATGAAAATGCATGCCGAAAAATTGAAAATGCGATTTCGAAAGCTGACGATGCTAACGACGATGCAAAAATGCAACGAAACACCTAAAAATGCTAGCGATAGTAAACTAACTACAGATGACTGTAAATCAAGTAAAAATGACAGTAAATTAAATAAATGACAGAAATGCTAAAATTGATTAAAAATGGCGTCAAAATTTGGGTATCAACAGAACCGACCGATTTTTAACAAACCGATGAACCGGTCGGTTTTTTACCAAACTGTCCGGTTTGATCTCTTGTCAAAACGGCGTCGTTTTGACAAGGCCCATGGGCCCAAACGACGTCGTTTTGACACGGGCCCTGAGCCCATCAGAGGCCAAGGAAACGACGCCGTTTTGACTCCTGCCAAAAACGGCATCATTTTGCTTCTTAACTTAAATTCTCCATCTCTTTCGCGTGACCTTCTTCCCATTTGTTTCTTTCTTTGTTTCTGCAGTAGCAACCCAAACCCGAGCGGCAAGCAGCGTGCGGCGTGCGTCGTCAGGCGGAGTGAGTCGATAGTCGGCGAGCGGTGACGACGAGCAGGCGACGGCGACGGCGACGGCAGCGTGGGGCGACAATGACAAGTTTGATTTAACTTTTTTCCTTTCTTTTTTGTTTTCATAAATATATGAAATTAATTAATTATGAATTATTATGTAAATTAATAGTTTGTAGTTTATGTGAATTTTTTGTTTAAGGTTTATAGTTTATATAGTTTGTAAATTAATAAATTAGTAAATTATTATGTAAATTAGTAAATTATTATGTAAATTAGTAAATTTATTATGTTATTAGTTCTAAAATTAGTAAATTACAATTTATAGTTTATACTATGTAAATTAATTCGTTTATGGAGTTTAAGGTTTATAGTTTGTAAATTAATAAATTAGTAAATTATTATGTAAATTAGTAAATTTATTATGTTATTAGTTCTAAAATTAGTAAATTACAATTTATAGTTTATACTATGTAAATTAATTCGTTTATGGAGTTTAAGGTTTATAGTTTGTAAATTAATAAATTAGTAAACTTATTATGTTATTAGTTCTAAAATTAGTAAATTACAATTTATAGTTTATACTATGTAAATTAATTCGTTTATGGAGTTTAAGGTTTATAGTTTATAGTTTGTAAATTAATAAATTAGTAAATTATTATTTTATAATTTGAATATTTAAGTGTTATTTTAATGTTAGATAGTTTCTTTATTTTCAACTTTTGATTTTGATCTACTTGATATACGTTATTTTGATATATTATAAAATGCTACAGTAAAAAAACCAGCCGGTTCAATCCGGTTTAATTCGGTTTTATCGTCTAAGATTGACCGGTTTAATGTGTGAACGGTTCCGGACGGACCAGTATCTACAATCCGGTCGAACCCGGTTCAACCCGGTTGAACCACCAAATTTTCGAAAACGGTTCGCTGTCCGGTCCGGTTCTGATAACACTGCTCAAATCTCAATATTCAGTAGGTTTAACACTAAAAATACAAGTAAAAGCTACATTAAAAGTAAATTCTAAAACGACATTTAATTCACACCGGAGAGAGTATTAAAACTTGATAAGAATTCACCAATTCTACTAATTTTACGAATTTATATTAAAGTTTACCGCGAGTTTACAAAAATTATATTTTCATACGAGTCGACTCGTTCTGGGGGAAAGTACAAACGTATATTTGTAAGGGTTGGATCATCATTTTAACAACCATCATTACTTGTATATGGGTCATGGGAATGGGATTAGTCTTTGTCTTCCCAGCCAAGGAATAATAAAGAAATAAAGAAATGGTGGAATAAGGAAATGCTTAGTTGACGAGCGAAAAAGCACAAAAAATTGACCAATTGCAGTTGTTTTGTTTCACCTTAATTTATCCGTTATTCAATGTGCGACACGTGCTAAAGTATATATATCACAACCCAATGTTTAAGAGAAAAATTAGAAAATCCGGATCCAAAATGCAATAGTTGCTCCGCAAGAGAAAGATACCCCTTTTTTCAATTCCACGACCAGTCAGTATTCGTACATCTTAGACTATAGTAGCCGTACTGCTTACTACTACTATAAATTAGGTGCAGTGTGAATAACAACTCAACCACAAGTGACCAGGTGTGTGTGTGACCCTGTTACTAAAATCACCTGATTTGAAGTTTCATTTGGTGTTTTCAGCCATCCTTTTCCTCTGGTTAGTATGTTCTTGTCAGTTGTCACTGGCATCATCCCCTCTCTTTCCCCCCTCCGGATTAGCTTGGATTCCTGAATTTCATTTAAAAAAATGGTAGTTTCTGAGTTTGGTTTATAATATTTTTCAGTTTTGTTTGGATGCAAGAAGTCAAATGAGCTGGAACAAAAAGTAAAGTTAGAACTTTGCTGGTTTTGCAGTCTGTCATATCATTTTCTTTATTAATTTCTTCAAAAGTTCTCTCCTTTTTTCCCTTTTTCTTATTTGGGTGTGTGTTTGGGAATAATATTAGGCGAGGGGAAACAAAGTAAAGTTTATTAAATGCCTCGCTCTCTTTCCCTTCCTCTTCTCTCTTGTTGTATGCGGTTGATTCTGGCTTCCTTATTTGCAAAAGGAAAAGAACAGAAACAAACTCTTATACGATCTTTTTGCTGCCAGTTTTGGGTAATTTGGGGTACTGTTCATTGTTTATGTATGTTTATGTATGTCAGAGTCAGAGGATGTGTTTTAACTACTCTCAAGTAAAAGGAAGTTGAGTTTTAAGCTGGAAAAAGAACAAAAACCTCGTTCTCCATTTTAGTCCTGGCATGCAGCTTGATTTCCTTTCTGGGATATTGTGTAAATTTCTGTTCTTTTTAACATGTTAATCTTGCCTCGTTAGTGGGCAGGAATTTAGATTTGAAGTTTCTTAAATCTCTTGACTTTTACTTATTTATGGTGCTGGGTCTGCTGTCTAGTTAGTGCTTGATTTCTCCAAGAAAGTCACAAGTTGGTCAATCGTCTGTTGCTGTAATCTCTTAGGCAGCTCCACATCTATTTTGCTGTTAATTTCTTTGAAACTAAAAGGAATCTGTGTTCCTCTATTATTTCTAAATCAACAATTAGTTCTAGCTAGTATTTAATACCAGAATCTACACAATCTGATTGTATCCGTGTTTTGGTTTGTTTCAAGCAGGTTAAATATTAGTTACATTGATTGATTAATCTCAAATTTGGAGCTATGGATGTGGAAAATGGCAACAACAGTGCCACAAATACTAATGAGCCCAGCACATCAAAAGGGCAAGAAGAGAAGGAGAGGGGTTCTTTTGTGAATGGGGGTCAGCAAAAGCAAGAGAATAGCAAAGGAGATGAGAAAACAAATTTAGTTCCTCTTTACAAACTTT
This sequence comes from Viola odorata, assembly GCA_963691705.1. Taxonomy (NCBI): domain Eukaryota; kingdom Viridiplantae; phylum Streptophyta; class Magnoliopsida; order Malpighiales; family Violaceae; genus Viola; species Viola odorata. The sequence goes on along the minus strand of OY829545.1, from coordinate 54,664,449 downwards.
TTTCTTTCGCGGACTCAACCGATATCTTGTTGATGATCCTTGGCACGATTGGTGCTGTTGGGAATGGACTTTCTTTTCCTCTCATGTCACTACTTTTTGGAGATCTGACAAATGCGTTTGGTGAAAGCGCTGGTAAAGAAACTGTGGATTTGATCTCTAAGGTAAACTAATTCAGCACCGCTCTTTGTTTCAAGAAGAAAAGAGTTTTAGGGTAACAGAAAATTTCCCACCTTCTGTTGAACAACTGCATTTTTGCTGCTAGGTAGGAAGGTGTAAAAAGATGGCAACCTAGAGCTCAATTTTGATTTTGGCTATTTCATCTGTTTCAATCTTGTTTGCATGTTGTTATGAAAATGGTAATAATATGTTGACTGGGAAAATTTTAGGTGGCTCTCAAATTTGTCTACTTGGGACTGGGGTCAGGTGTGGCAGGAGTTCTCCGTAAGTACATTCTAAGAACAAGGCCATCTCTCTCACTCATGTTTATCGTTTAATAATCCAGTTTCTGTGAATTGAGAAACCCATGCTTGTGTTTTTTCCAGAGGTGGGTTGCTGGATGGTCACAGGAGAGAGACAGGCTTCGCGGATAAGGGGTTTGTATCTGAAAACTATATTGAGGCAAGATGTGGCTTTCTTTGATAAGGAAACCAACACAGGAGAGGTTGTTGGAAGAATGTCAGGCGACACAGTTCTGATACAAGATGCCATGGGTGAGAAGGTATGAATGTATGATGCTGCTGCTACCAGCAATTATTGGGAAGTAGAAACCAAAAAAATAAGACAAATGAGCTTACCCCTATCCTTATTTCATGCAGGTGGGGAAGTTTATAGCACTTATGTCAACATTCATTGGAGGTATTGTGATAGCATTTATCAAAGGGTGGCTTCTTACTCTTGTCTTGTTATGTTCTCTTCCTATGATGGTGATTGCTGGGGCAGCCATGTCTATTGCGATAGCTAGGTTGGCAGGCGTTGGGCAAGCTGCTTATGCAAAAGCAGCAGCTGTAGTTGAGCAGACGATTGGCACCATAAGAACTGTATGTTACAAGAACTAGACATGCCTTTTCATGGAAATTTCTGAAAGATGAGCACTAACTTCTTCTTCTTTTTAAAATCTAATCCAGGTTGCATCATTTACTGGTGAGAAGCAAGCAGTAGCTAATTATAAGAAGTTTCTTGTTACTGCTTACAAATCTGCTGTGCATGAAGGCTTAGCTACTGGACTCGGTCTTGGCTCTGTCACGGCAGTAATGTTCTTTACTTATGCTTTGGCAATATGGTATGGTGGGAAGCTGATTCTGGATAAAGGATACACTGGTGGGGACGTGCTTGCTGTGATTTTTTCATCGCTGATGGGTTCCATGTGAGTTCCTTTCAAAACCAAGTGGATGCTTGTAACAAACATCTTATGAGTTATTAACCTTGTATCTCTGTGGATATGTTTGTTTCAGGTCCCTAGGACAAGCATCCCCCTGCATGAGCGCATTTGCAGCTGGCCAAGCTGCAGCATATAAAATGTTTGAAACCATCAATAGGAAGCCGCAGATTGATGCTGATGATCCCAGGGGGAAGACGCTGGATGACATTCGTGGGGATATAGAGTTGAGGGATGTACATTTCAGTTACCCAGCTAGACTGGATGAGCAAATATTTAGTGGATTTTCGCTTTACATCCCAAGTGGCACGACTGCAGCTTTGGTTGGACAAAGTGGAAGTGGGAAGTCTACAGTGATCAGTCTGATTGAGAGATTTTACGATCCAGTTTCTGGAGAAGTCCTCATTGATGGCATTAACCTAAAAGAGTTTCAGCTTAAGTGGATCAGGCAGAAAATAGGTCTCGTCAGTCAGGAACCTGTGTTGTTTACATCCAGCATTAAGGACAACATTGCTTACGGAAAAGATGGCGCAACTGATGAAGAGATAAGAGCTGCTACTGAACTTGCCAATGCTGCTAAATTCATTGATAAACTGCCTAAGGTTCTAAATGGTTCCCTTATTTGTCAAATGCCTTCATTTGTCTTTTCTATACTGCAAATTCCTGATTGATTCAACTTATGTCATTCAGGGACTAGACACAATGGTTGGTGAGCATGGAACTCAGCTGTCTGGTGGGCAGAAGCAAAGAATTGCAATAGCAAGGGCAATTCTCAGAGATCCGCGGATATTGCTGTTGGATGAGGCTACTAGTGCACTTGATGCTGAATCTGAACGGATAGTGCAGGAGGCATTAGATAGGATCATGGTCAATAGAACAACTGTAATAGTCGCGCATCGTTTGAGCACTGTGAGAAATGCTGATATGATTGCTGTTATTCACAGAGGGAAGATGGTTGAAAAAGGTATACAGACTCTATGTTGCTTACTCTTAGAAAAAGAGAGAGAACAATATCTGCAATCTGAAATTTGTGAGGTGAAATTGAACAAAGGACAAGTAACTTAAAATGTTTGTTCATCTATCAGGCACGCATTCCGAACTGCTCAATGATCCTGAAGGAGCATACTCTCAGCTTATACGCTTACAAGAAGTAAACCGATCGGAACGGCTAGTAGCAGCAGATGACCACAACAAGTCAGATATTACTTCAGAATCTTTTAGAAAGTCTAGCCAAAGCCAAAGAATGTCTCTGAAACGATCCATAAGTCGGGGATCATCGTTAGGAGGCAGTCATCGCTCATTCTCTGTCTCATTTGGTTTACCCACAGGATTCAATGTTGCACCAGAAAATATCCTTGAAGCAACCCAAGCTCCTCCACCACGAGTACGACCTGCAGAAGTCCCAATTAGCCGCCTTGTACGCCTCAACAAGCCAGAGATTCCAGTGCTTATTATGGGAAGTATTGCTGCCATTTTGAATGGTACAATATTTCCACTGTTCGGTATACTGTTTTCTGAAGCAATCAAAGCATTCTATCAACCTCCCAATGAACTGAGAAAGGATACAAAGTTCTGGGCCCTAATGTTCATGACTCTAGGCGCAGCGGCAATTGTGGTGTTTCCAGCACAAATGTACTTCTTTGCTGTGGCTGGTGGTAAATTAATCCAACGGATCCGACATATGTGCTTTGAGAAGGTGGTGCGCATGGAGGTTAGTTGGTTTGATGAAACCGAGAACTCGAGTGGTGCAATTGGGGCTAGGCTTTCGGCAGATGCCGCAGCTGTGCGTGCGTTAGTTGGAGATTCACTGGCTCAGATGGTTCAAAACCTTTCCTCGGCAGTAACAGGTCTAGTCATTGCATTTACTGCAAATTGGCTACTAGCCTTCATTGTCCTTGTACTACTTCCTCTGATAGGACTCAACGGATATGTTCAAATGAAGTTCATGAAGGGATTCAGCGCAGATGCAAAGGTATTCTATTATCTCATGACCTAATAATAATATTCATTGCTATACTACTACTGCTAAATGTCAAGACTTTGAGAAAAAGATAGAAAAAACTGTATAAAAGTTCTAAGAAGCCTTTTTCTATGAACTGTATCTGTTACATATGTGCAATCTCAAACTTTTCTTCGAGGCATAACTCCAAATAACTGTAGATGATGTACGAGGAAGCGAGCCAAGTTGCAAATGATGCGGTTGGGAATATAAGAACAGTTGCTTCTTTCTGTGCTGAAGAGAAGGTGATGCAATTATACAAAAAGAAATGTCAAGGGCCGAAGATGGCAGGAATAAGACAGGGACTGGTCAGTGGTACAGGATTCGGGCTCTCTTTCTTCTTGATGTTTTCTGTCTACGCAGCTAGTTTCTATGCAGGTGCTCAACTGGTCAAGGATGGGAAGGCAACATTCACTGAGGTTTTCCGAGTAAGTGATAGTTCCTTATCCAAACATACACCTAATTTAGAGATATATAATGTATTTCAACAACACTGATTTGTTTGTCTACTTTGCAGGTTTTCTTCGCCTTAACCATGGCAGCAATGGGAATTTCTCAGTCGAGCTCCTTGGCACCTGATTCCTCCAACGCCAAACCTGCTGTTGCTTCTATATTTGCTATTATAGACAGAGAGTCAAAGATAGATCCAAGTGATGACTCAGGAACGACATTAGACGATGTAAAAGGAGAGATTGAACTTCGCCATATAAGCTTTAAGTATCCAACTAGGCCAGACATTCAAATCTTTCGAGACCTCAGTTTGATTATTCGCTCTGGCAAGGTAAGGCATTCACGATATGAGCCTCCATTTCTTTAGCAAGTGACTAGCACGCAGCAAATGCATTTAAAGGGCAGTGCATTATATTTTTTTCATTTTGCAACTTTATGCCAAAGTCTTGATTGTAATTGCTGTTCGTCTGATCTCCTGTTTAGACTGTTGCTTTGGTTGGAGAAAGTGGAAGTGGGAAATCAACTGTAATCGCACTGTTGCAAAGATTTTACGATCCTGATTCAGGCCACATAACCCTTGATGGTGTTGAAATTCAAAAGCTGAGACTGAAGTGGTTTAGGCAGCAAATGGGGCTTGTAAGCCAAGAACCAGTTCTGTTCAACGAAACAATCCGCGCCAACATTGCATATGGAAAGGAAGGAAATGCAACTGAGACAGAAATTTTAAGTGCATCAGAGATGGCAAACGCGCATAAGTTCATCAGCAGTTTACAACAGGTTAGGACATTGCATACCTAGAAGACTAGAATATTGTTGGTGAATTGAATACTTCTGCAGACATGTTAAATTATGCCTACTTCTAATGCTTTGCGACAATGCAAAATGCAGGGATACGATACCACTGTCGGTGAGCGAGGAGTCCAATTGTCAGGGGGACAGAAACAAAGGGTTGCCATAGCTCGTGCCATTGTTAAAAATCCAAAGATATTGCTGCTAGATGAGGCTACGAGCGCGCTCGATGCAGAATCAGAGAGGGTGGTTCAAGATGCACTAGACCGAGTGATGGTGAACAGGACCACAGTGGTTGTGGCTCATAGATTATCCACAATCAAGAATGCAGATGTCATTGCTGTGGTTAAGAATGGAGTGATCGTAGAGAAGGGAAAGCATGATACTTTGGTCAATATCAAAGATGGCGTTTATGCATCTCTAGTCGCATTACACATGAGTGCGTCCTAACTTGTTGAACCTATTTGTGTTTTTTCTTGGTCTTATTTTTGCCGGGACCCTGTTTTCTTTTCGGACCATTTATAGTTTTGGTAACTGGCCACTCGGTCCTCTCCTTAGAAGACAAGAGGAGGGATATAAAATAGAATAAGATGTTATTTTTGTTTGGTTGAAAGAAAAGAAAATGAGAATAAGAAAATGAGAATTTTTTTTAATTTGTGTTTTTTCTTGGTCTTATTTTTGCCGGGACCCTGTTTTCTTTTCGGACCATTTATAGTTTTGGTAACTGGCCACTCGGTCCTCTCCTTAGAAGACAAGAGGAGGGATATAAAATAGAATAAGATGTTATTTTTGTTTGGTTGAAAGAAAAGAAAATGAGAATAAGAAAATAAATATTTTTTTTTGGAAGGTTGTAAAATTCGGCCCGATCATAAATTCGGTAAGGGGAAAGAGTCGAGGGTCAAATGCTCAATTAGGATCGAATTGTATAACCTATAGTTTTAAGAAATTAGTAAATAAAAATTATATTTGTGTAGAGTATAATATTTTTTAAAAATAAATAAAAGATTTATCTTTGATTTATATTACTCCCTCCGGTCTTTCCTAACTGACGTCGGTACTGTAGATATGCATATCGAGGAGGCCGGATGACGCATTATTTGACCTCAAAAAATTTGAAATTTTTTCTCGGACGTACGTTAAGGATTTATTTGACCTCAAAAAATTCCGAATTTTTTCTCGGTCCTTAACGTACGTCCGAGAAAAATTCAGAATTTTTTAAGTCAAATAATGCGCCATCCGACCTCCTCGATATGCGTATCTACAATACCGATGTCAGTTAAAAAAGATCGGAGATGGTGCACTGCCTATGCTTTCGGTGGCAAAATTGTTGAATATAGATTTGAATCTCATGTTAGCATTTTAAGAATTTATTTTTATTTTGGTAAGCACTTTTTACACTTTTTAAGTTTACACTACTATAAAACTTACTCATTGTGTGAATTATATTATAAATAATTATTCATATAATATATGTGTTAAACAATGCTTGTTAATTCTGCGTATAGTAATATTTTACATAATATATAATTATTTTGACAGTTAAACACTAATAAATTAAAACTAACATAAATAAAGAATGCAACTAACCTTAACTTAACACGCACAAATATCAATATCAACATTTATAGACACATTTGATCGATATTTGTAAATAAAATGAACAATTTGTAAGCGTTTATGTAGCAAATCATGCAACTTTTCAAATTCTTAAACATCACATTTTTCAAATTCTACAATAAATTTTATTAAATTAAATTATTGATTTATTTCTATTAATTAAATTTAATAGTATACGTGAAATTTTTTAAAATTATATATCATAAATTGTAATAAAATAAATAAATAAATATATAATTAAAATTGAGCGCACAAAGAGTTTTTATGTTATCTAAAACATTGATAGAGTGAAAAATAATTATATAAAAATATTAAATAAATATAATTAAAAATCATTATATGTCAACTATTAGAAATTTAGGAATTCAAGGATCCTAGATGAATTCCTTACAAGCCACCACCAAGGATTCACCACTTTTTTTTAAGGGATAAGGTATTAGCTCGCGCAAATTATCAGAATTTTAATTTTTCATTTAATTTTACTTTAATTTACAAATGAGTTGAATGAGTTTACGAATCAAGTTATTTTATTTTAAAACTATAATTACTGAATTTGTATTTTTTTTATAATTATTTAAAATCAATTATTTCTTTGATCAATTAGCTGAATTGGTGGGTTATCTCATCTTTTCTTAATTCTTTAATTCTCCACTCTCTTACTCTTTTATCTATTATTATTTATATACGTAATTAAGTTATATTAAAAAGCATTACATAACCTCAATTAGAAAAATTAAATATTTAACCCTTTAAATATTAATAACCATTTATCTAACTCTTTATTTCTTAAAATAAATTTAGAAATTATTCTCGCAGCATGAATTTACTATTACTATATATTTTTCACTCGTACAAATTATTCTAACTCTTTAAACAACATTGTCTATTTATATAGATTCTTACATTCTTTTTGCAACATGACTTTGGTGGTAATATATATTTTGAGGGTTAAAATAAATCATTTCTCATAATATAGCGTCAATCACTTTTCTTCATTTATTCTCTAATATTTATCGTTTGTTTATTAATATTTTTTTATCACTTTTCTCATCCCTTATCTTTTTTCCATTTTCACTTTCTATTTTATCTATTATTTAGCTAAGTTATATTAATAAAACTTCAATCATTTCATTTTAAATAAATAAATTGTCTAGCTTTTTTATACATCATTTGAGAATTTATTTAACAAACTTCTTACAAATTATTCTGTTTTAACTTATTAAATTATTTTGTTTCTATTGCGGGTGAAAGCTCCTTCCCTCGATTTATTTCTCTCATGTTCATTTTTTTTATATTCTTACCTATTCACTTTTTCCTTTTCCTTTCACTTCTTATTTATACATATAGATAAATTAAATTAAAATTATTTAATTACCTCATTTAAAATTTTAACCGTTTAACTCTTTCAACACCAATATCCATTTACATAATAGTTTGTTTCATAATTTTTTCTTGCTGTGTGAATTTAGTTGTAAATATATATATATTTCCATTAAAAATTTATTTTCGTTAGTGCGGATTACTTCCCTCCATTTATTTTTCTCATCTTTATTGTTCATATATTATTACATTTTTCTAACATTTTCTCATTTCTCATTTTTTATTTCTAATTACTTAATTATTCACTTTTACATTATTTTTTACCTATTATTTATACACTTTGTTAAGGTAAATTTTAAAAAAATTAGTTACTTCAATTATTAAAAAATAATCACCTAGATTAAAAAAAATACCTAACCCTTCAAATATCACTAAACATATGTATGAAACTTTATTATTAAAAAAAATACAATTTTTTCTTATAGCATGACTTTAGTAGTAATATATATATTTTCTCCCATATTTTCTATTATTTTATTATTTATCGTATATTCTCCTTTTTTCTTTTTTTTATTTCCTTGATTGATATTTTTTTTATATTGTAGTTTTTTAATTGATTTTTTACATTCTAACTTAATATATTCCATATTTTAATATTATAAATCCTTAAATTCTAGTCATTTATATTTCAAAATATATATATATTCAATCAATAATTGCATTTTAAAAATTATTAAAAAAAAAGACAATATGGAAACTTATGTAATATCAAGTAAGGTTGTTTAAATTATGACATGATATCAGCACAACGATACATTCTTAATTTTAATTTCATATAATATATGATAAGATTCGGACTTCTGGAGAATCGGGGGTGAGAATTATGGCCGCTCGGAATTACTGTAGTCGCCGTCGGGTATACCTGCAAAGCGCTGGAGGGGGGGCTCCGGCGTAGACACTCCGATGCTTAAATTAGTAAGGTTGTTCCAAATGGCAGATGTTCGAGTAGCGATCTTAGGCTTACCTCTCATCTTGAGTGGTGAGGTATTTATAGGCAGAACGTGGGCGTTACCTCTAGGGGGTGGGCATTATCTTGGGAAGATAACGCCTCGAGTGACGTCATGGCTGATCTGGGATGGGATGATGCCGTGCGTATGAGTAGATAACGCGTAAGACCCCCCCGGTTGATGTCGACCATCCCAGGGTTCTTCTCTTCTTGAGGGGGCGACAACCTCCATGGCTAGGGCCCGACAGACACTATAGTGTTCTGGTCTTGACGCTGGTGTGAAGACGGAAATACCTCTGGGATTGCCTTAATTGTTATCATAAGCCCAACTGAAAACGAGCCCGAGTGTTTACCAAGGGCTAACGCTTCTTCTTGTTCCCGCGTCATGCTTGACGGTTCTCGAGATAACGGGGTGGCGCGGCTTTCGAGGGACACGTGTCCTCAACTGCCTCTTCTTTGGGGCCTATAAATTTGAACTTTCACCGCGCAAATTTCTCATCTTTTTTAGCACTTCCTTTGACATTTTTATCATGGATGAACTAGCCAGAAACTTCTTGATCTCCAAAGCCCACACTCTGAAGAATCTAATTGAGGTCGATGTTGGTTTCCTGGAAACCATGGTAAGGAAAACCTCCGAGGATATCATGGAGCTTCAAGGGATGATGACCCCTCTTCTGTCCAGGCAGCTCGCAACTTCCCTGGAGGACTTCAACCCCTTGGAGAGCGTGACGAAGTTGGCCGCCACCGTCTCCCACATCGAGGTGGTGATCACCATGCTACAGTTCAGGAAGGACTTGCTGGGGTGCTGCTTGAAGGGAATGAGGGTCTATTCCTCTGAACTGACCTCTGTTGTAGATGCGCTGAGGGAGATTCCCACTGTGCCGAGGGAGGACGATGCCAGGTCTAATGCTTGACCGCTCGCTGCTGTCGTCGCTTCCTGATTGCGTTGTCGAGGGCATCAAATTTAGTTGTATAAAAAGATATAAAAAGAGATACAACTTAACACTGTCCACAAGGAACTTGCAGATCGCGGTAAGAGGAACGTCCACAGAGATCTTGTTGGGGTTTCGTAGTCTTGACTCGACTTTCTCGTCACTGGAGTTGAGGGGGTTTTGTTCCTGCAATTAAAGTAAACAAAGCATAAAAGAGAACAAGCAATAATAACATAAATAGGCAATCTTAAGCAGAAGGTGATCTTAGCTAAGATTGCAGATTGAGGTTGGTTGCGAACTGATGTGAGGTACATTCCTGGTAAGGGCGAATTCGTGAGCACTTTACTTATTTATTCGATCATTGGCCTTAGATTTTCTCCTTCTCTTTCATAACTCTGCTATAGATTGGGAGGAACTCCTTTCCAATCCTGCTCTCCTCCTATTGAAACCACCTGGGAGGAACTCCTTTCCAAGTGATCCTAGCCAGTGGACACCTTGCTGGTTAAAGGGTTTATCTAATTGGCTGCTGGCTTGAGGCACATGCGTTTTCTCAATGGCGTAGGGAAAGACAGAGTCTAGGCCAAGCTACTCCCAACTCGGAGCCCTAGGTTGTCAATCTGGTTAGGCCTATATTGCTTCAAGTCTACTAACCTCCGCGAAGCTAGCTGCCTACTTATGTCACTCCAGTTTCACTCGCCCCCTTCGTGACTGGCTGCAAATTCGTCGTCTTACCTAAGATTGATCAAATCTTAGTTAAGAATGGAACCGGTTTGTTAAAACAGGCCTTGAATCAATTGCGATTAGAGGATATTAAGAACAGATCAGTCTCATGAATCAAACAAGTATATTCACTCAACCCTTACCAAGAATTTGGTGTTTAGCTACTAGACATAGTAATCAAAGAAAGGAAGAAATAATTGATGAACATAAAAGATGGAATTAAATGCGATATTCCCAAAGGAATTATCACAGCAAGTTTTTACAATAACCAGAAGAAAAGAAGAAGGAAGATCCCGTAATTGACAGCCTACCCTAACCTTTTATAAGGTTAGAGTCCCCGCCCATCACGTTCCTTTCCAAATTCAAAACTTCAAAAGATAAAGATAACATTATTCAATTTGAAATAAAATAAAATACAACTAGCAATAGATTTGTTTGTTCAAATAGAGGATAATCCTTAAAGGATGCAATCTTGGATCACGTCTGATCTTCTCTAGCTGTCTCCAGCTGTCAAATCCACTCTTTTAGCTCAAAATCCCGTGACTCCTATCTCATCACGTTTCTTGGCAATCTTAGCAATCTTAGCTAAGATCATTTTGTCTTAGCTAAGATTTGTCGTTTGTTTGATTTTCACTCCAGAGATAGATTTTCTCCATTTTTCCTCTAGTGCAAATCCAGCTGTCATCCACACTCCAGCAATAGCGTTCCAAGACTCCTAGCTCTGCACATCTTTAGATTGGCAGTCTTAGCCAAGACTGCGCCCAAGATTGCTAGTTTGTGCTAAAAGTTGGCATTTCCTTCATTTCCTTTAAAAGCAGATAGATTGACGTGAAAGGCACCATTTTTACCATAAACAAGGTAGTTTAAGATGGTAAAAATGCATGGAAATAGACGTCAATCACTTCCCTTTATTTTCTTTTGTATGTTCTCGATGTAAGCGGATGTATGCTTCGGGCCGTTAGGCCATAAATAAAGTATCTTTTCGTTATCTTGCGTTTTTCTTCTTTCTTTTCACAACGTGCCAGTTAACGTTTCAGTTGAGTGCCACATCAGCCCGCCATTGGTTGGACTTCTGTAGCGCTTGTTTTTCCTTTGTTCGCCAGGTGTCGACGGTTACTCTGACGAACCGTTCTATATTAATTTCGCGCCGCTTACTCAGTATCAACTGATTGGGCGGTTTGTTGGTGTCTCTCGATCAGTGAGAAGTTCCAGCAGGGGTGATTACAGGATCCAATTCTGCAATTAAGATCGTTCTTCTCGAAGAACATCGATTCCTTTCAAAGGTCGTGCGAGAAGGTGGGAAGTCCTCTCCACTTCGGCTATTTAATGGTGTTTTTCCTTCTTTTTCCTGTTCATCTTCTTCTTTACATTTCTCCATTGAGATTGCTTAAGATTCCATGGCTGATTCGTATTTCATGGATGTCATTGAGCGTGAGTCTCCCCCAGCTCCTCCGACTTCGCCAGATTCCGACGATCCTCCTTTGCCGTGTTTGAAAAGGCGACCTGCCCGACGTAAGGGTCGTAAGAGGCCAAAGAGAAAGGCCTTCGAGGCAGTCAGCGTGCCTTTTGACCTCTATGTCCCTACTGTTCGGAGGGGCGATGAACTGTTTCCTCACATCAGTCGTTTCATGGAAGAGGGTTCCTCCAGCGACATCGGTGTCGAGGTAGCGGCTCTCGCCACTAAGAGGGAGTCAAGTCCGCCAAAGCCCGATAGAGAGAAAAGGGCTGACGAGCCTTTCCCTTTCGCTGACGAGGAGTTTCCGTCCTCGGATGGGGATAACTCCTACTGACCTTCTTACTGGCCTGACGAGTATTAATCTTTACACACCATGCATATTGTAGATGCCGTATGGCTTATAATGAGTAACGCTTTTGGTTTTTGCTTTCTTGCTATTATACTCCGCGTTAACTTCTACTGTCTGTAGACAGTTAACGCTGAGCGATCAGTTATCGCTCGATGCAACCGTTCTTCACTTTCCAATCGCTGACCGCCTTCCTTCAAGGATATAAATGCTTAGCCATAAATATTCCTCTGAGGCTTTTCCACGTGTCGTTTTCTACTTTACGCGTGTCTTGTTCTCACAGGTCGCTCAATCGCTGAGTTTGACATTTAAAAGGAAATAACTGCTTTCTTCTCACACTTTTACTCGCGCTTCGAATTTTTCTCCGTTATTCTTTCTTTCTGCTTCTTCTTTTGTTCAAGGAAAATTCCTTCAACCGTTCGCCGGCGCCGGCGCCGGCGGTATATTCATCGATTTCTTCCTCAAGGTATTTTGCTCCTTTTTTGCTCTGGTTTTTCTTTTACTGGTTCGCTATGCACCACACTAGAGCTACCAGGGCTCTTCAGAGACCTCTAGATCCAGAAATCGAAAGGACACGCAGTATTTTTTCGTGAAAAATGATTCCGAGGGCTGAATTAGAGAGTCATGGTGTCTTCTTTCCCCCCAACTATTCTCTTGTCATTCCTGAGGATGACTGGCGGCTTCATGATCCATTATGGGGGAAGTATAGAATGATTTATTTTAAAATGTTCCTTTATGGCTTTCGCTTCCCACTTCATACTTCTGTAGAGAAATTGCTGCGCCGATATGATCTTAATCCCGCTCAGATAACCCCTTCTTCTTGGTGTGGTATTTATGTGTTTCTTCGCGCTTGCGAGATGAAGAATATCTTTACTCCATCCGTCAATTTAATCTGCAAATTGAATTCTAATATTCCTTTGTTGTTTCACTTTAGCCTGATTTGTCATAACTGCTTGGTCGATATCACCCCGAGGTGGAATGACGCGTTTGTGCAATCATTCTGGCAAAAGTTTCAGGGCTTTGAGGAAACTGTAGCTAACTGGAAGAGCAGTTTTTTCGTGCTCGAACTGCCTTCCCGTTTGTGGCGCGGGGGCTTTAATCGAGAGATTACCAGTACTGCTTGGGTAAACCCAGTAGTGTTGACAAGGGATGAGTTATCTCAGGCTACCGCCTTGCTAGAGATAGATACGTATTTTCATATTTAGGAATTCGCTTTGTACAGGCGTCTGGAAGAGTGCGTTACGGGTAAACTTTTCATCTTCCGCGTTATCACTTAGATTTGCTTGCCGTTCTAACACGTTTCATTAGCAGAAATGCTGATGGTCAATCATCTGGGGAGAATGACGCTCCTTTGAATGTGGTGTCGCTCCGAACGCTACCAACTTCTCCTCCATTAGGGAATTCCAGCCATCGAAGTGCTCCGCTAAAAAAGAGGAGAACTAAGACAGTCGCAGGGGGAGGGCGTGACATCTCTGCTCGAGCCTCTCGTTTCCTTGATAATTGGATACCAGTCCGTGACAGAGGAGCGACTTTAGTCGACCCGTGGCTAGGATAATTGATAGCGATAGCGAGGATATGGATATAGAAACAGAGCTCCGTCATGCTTCCTCGACTCAACAGAAGAAAATCAGAGTGGAGAAAGACAATCTGGCTGCTGGGATTTCTTCTAAGAAGGTTGACGAAGTCCCTACCGTGGGGATTGACGTGTCTATCTTGGCGAGTACTTCTGAAACAGCAAAGGTTGCTGAGACGTCGACTGACGTTCCTCCCAAGGTTACTGAAGTTCCGTTAGCGGCGGATTCACTTCCGCCGACTAACGTCCCTGACTCTCCTATTTCTTCTTGTATTCCTGATGTGGTGATGTCAGCTCCCGACTCGAGCGTGCTTCCTGACACAATGACTAGGGGGCCTCAACTGTTATTTTTTACTTCCATTTCGGGTGTCGACGGTTCCACCAATGGTTTCGCTCCCTCTGTTATCGCCAATCTTTCTCCCTAGGGTCCACAAGGGGTTCCTTCTTACCGGTTGGATTTATCGACCTTTGGCACCAGCGGACTTCGTGCCTTAGGGATATCGGACCCGTTGTCGCGAGATCATCCAACGACCTTCCTGGCAGGTGAGATATTTGGTTCGCCTGAGGATAAAGAAGCATTGCTGCGGCTTCCCCCCGATATTCAGCAAGCACGTGTTCTGAATGAAGCACTGGCCGGCTTCCGCCAAGTGCATTACTTTCTTGAGGCTCATGGTGACAAGCTTAGAGGTTCGCCTGACTCGAAGGGGCGGTTGGATGCCGCCTCGACTAAAGTGAAGGAGTTGACACGACTTCAGACTCGTACCCTGGCAGAGCTGAATGATTGTCGCGCCGAACTTGCAAGGGAGAAGTCTAAGGGGAAAGCCAGGGTTGAGTTGCTAGAGGCAGAGCTGGTTAAGGGGAAGGCCAAGGTTGGGTTGTTGGAGGCAGATCTGGTGTCGGCTGACAAGAGAAATTCTCTTCTTCGTGAAGAGATGTTGGCCTGTAACGCGGATCTGGCAAAGGTGCCTTCAAAGATAAACTGGTGGAAGAAGAGAACCATGCGGGCCTTTACCGCCGGATTTACGGACTACTATTGTAGTGGGTCTGTCGATCCTGCTAAGATAGCCGATTATGCCTCTGAAAAAATGAACGAAATAGATGCGAGAGAAGAAGGTTTTCTTTCTTCGGGAGAGGAGGAGGGAGGTGACTGAGGCGATGCCGCGGTGCTCCCGTAATCGGACGGTGCTGATGCCGCGGGGGACGTCAAGATCTCCTCTCATCTCTGTTAATTACTATTTCTTTTTATTTTCTTTCGCATTATCTCAATAGCTGCCCGTGGAGTTAACGCTGCGTCGCGTTATCTTGGTCTTCGCGTTATTGCGCTTGTCTTGATTTGAAAATCAATTCCACTTTTCAGAGCATTTAATGCTCGGGATTCCCTCATTAATGCGAGAGAGAAGTCATGATGGCTAGAATACACATGTCTATTCGCGGGGACGCTAGGGGTTGGTGTACCCTAGAAATTGACGAGATCGAAGCGTCTTCTCGCTTTTCTAGGATCGTACTCATTGCTTGCGTCTTTCCCTTGCGACGCTTCGCACACACAACGATGGCTGCAACAATCATTTTGGCTGACTGCTAGGGTTATAAAACCCAATACATGTTTATTTTTCCTTCTTTTGTTATTTCATTTTCACTTCTCTCTTTCGAGCCGACTTGTGTTTTTTCCTTCCATCGTCTGGGCGTTCTGAGTTTCTCCTCTAGAAAGGTATTTCTATCCTCATCTGTCATCTTCTTCATCTTTTTCTTTATTTTTGCCATGGCTAAAATTCATACCAAGTCTGTTGAGAAGGAAAAAATTGAGAGTACTGCCACCACCATCACTTCCTTATCTATACTTCAAGATCATTTATCTAAACACAATGCCCATATCCCTGAGGATTATAAGGCTTCTGTTGCTTCCGATTCGTTCCGCCTCAATAGTGTGATGCCTGGTAACAGCAGGCTCTTGTATGCCAACATGTTTGGCTATGGCTTCAAGTTTCCTCTTGATCCTTTCATCGAAAGGCTGTTTGTTGCTCTGGATGTGAATCCCGTTCAGTTAGCTCCCAATGCGTACTGTTGCGTTTATGCGTTTCTCTAACTCTGTTGATACAAAGGGATTACCTCTCCTTCCCTTTTGTTACTTAAGTCGCTTTTTCAACTATATAGCCGTAGGGGTGTGTTAGCGATATCGCCTCGTTATGACGATGACTCGCTCAAACCTGTCACTTGGAAGCTCTTGCACCTCGAGTCTTCCATTAAAGAGTGGAAAGAAGAATTTTTTGTCGTTGAATTGCCTAGCCCTTGGTGGCGGATTGGTTTTAATCACGATATCAGGGATGGTGCCTGGGGCCAACGAGGGACTCTTCCTCTGACTGAGCAAGGCTAGATGGACAAGCTGCTCGAGTTGGAGGTCTATGTCCACACTCGCAATCTTGCATACGGGACCGATATTCGAGCTTGCGTTAAGAGTGAGTGTTATGTCATTTTCTTCGTTATTTCAGACGATACTAACGCTGACGTTACATCGTGATTGTGCAGCTCCTAAACCTGGTTGGAAGCTTGAAAGCGTTAGAAGGCGGGAGAGAAGGGCTTTAAGGAGAAAAGAGCAAGAGGAAGCTGCTGTCGCCGCCGCTGCTGTCGCTGCGGCTGTCAATCCAGTTGTATCGCCTACTGTGGTCGTGAATCCCATCCAAACGCCTTCTACTTCGGTTGGTGAGGGGGTTGCTACCATTCTGGTTTCTATTCTGGTTGTATCCATTGCTGTTGCTTCTGTTCGAGCATCTTCTTCCCGGGTTCCCCCAAAGAAGAGAAATAAAAAGACAATACGCATTGCCGCCCTTCCCCTTTCTTCAGATGCGACAACTTCTTCTGTTAGCGATACTGTCACTGTATGTGTTTCTTTTATACCTGCGTTATCTCAGTCATTGCTTCTTAACGCTCTTTGACATTTTCTTTTGTTTTCTTATCCTTCTTAACATTTTTCTCAGCAGGGTACCGTTGTTGCCTCTACCCAGTTACCGCCACCGGTTGACATGGACCTAAGCCATATACTTCGACGTCCTGGCAAGAGGCAGCGACTTGATGGGGAAAACACGACCTTGCCTGCAGGTCCTGTTATCCATGAAAGGGACAATGCTGCCATTTTTGCTTCGATGTCGCCTCTTGGCGGTCAGTCTTCTGACCCTTTGGGGACCATGGGCGTTTATGGGTCTTTTGATGCTTCGCCCAATTATCTTAACTCCTCACTTCCTCCTTCCTGTTCCACTATCTTGGGCTTCACTGAGGAATTTACGGGGGTCAGTTTTCCGCCCTTTCAATCTCACGGTTCGTTTGGGCTTTATGGAGGCACTTCTTCCAGTCAACCTCCATCTTCGCTTACCCTGCACTTTGTTCCTTCCAGTGCCTCGATGTATCATCCTGGTGGCAATACCACGCCTCATCTCATGGCCGATCTAAGTTCGTTGGGTGAGTCTGGTCCCGTTACCCATCAGGTTGACTTGAGCAACTTACGCAGAGTTGGGTTCGCGGCCGCTAGGGGAGAGTTCTGCGGGGATTTCCTATTTCCTGGCCGCTCATGCATTAACGTCCCCCGAAGAGAAGGGGGCGCTTCTTTCTCGGCCTACTGACGAGTAGGTGGCCTTTCTGCGTTCTACCTTGTTCTCTGGTTTCTCCCAGTTTCATTACTGGTCCCAATATATGTCGCAGAAGGTCGTCTCTCTTACCTCCACCTCAGACGGGCTTACTGCCACCCACCATGAACTTTCCGATGAGCTCGCTAGGGAGCGAGAAGAAAGGAAGAAACTGTTGGGGGAATGTCAAAGGTTGCTGGTAGCCTTGGCGATAGCCAAGAAAGATTTGAAGGTGGCCAGGGAGCAAGAGGCTGCTAAGGTGTCTGATCTTGAGGCTGCTCTAACGACAAAGAGAGCTGCAAAGGCGACATTACAAGAGGAAAAAGCCGTGTTAGAGAGGGAGTCATCCGAAAAGGGTAAGTGGTACATGAAGGAGACGACCCGCATTATGTCTGACTGCTTCGTGGATATTCACGGGGAAGATGTGTACAACGCCGATGCCCTTATTGACGCCTTTCGGAAGGGATCAGGGGATCTTACAGATGAACGCTTTCGCCGAGAGAGGATGGGGGGTAACGAAGGGCAAGGAGATAGCGAGACTACCGCACCATAGGAGTCTTCTTTATACTTTTATTTTTTGAATATCTGATGCCACCCGTTTTTGTTTTTACCTTTGGGGGCCTTTGTTTTTTGTAACCCTTTAAGGGTTTTTTGAATGATTATCGCATATATGTATATATTCTGCTTATTACTTCTTTTTGAGCTCCCACGATAAGATAGTTGTCGTGGCGGGATAACGCAATTCCACCAGAAGATGAGATAACCATGGCATCACCATATACTCTATAGGATCACAAACATCGATGAAGAATACCACACTAGATATCGCGACATGACTTAGCCATGCGCATTTCAATGTTGGTGTAGAATAACGCTGCTCAGCAGATAGCTTCAGAAGTAGAACTCATAGGAATAACTTATAATCAATATTATCCACGACGCGTGGCGTATACCTGTGCGCGCCTTCAAAGCGGCAGTATCCTTCCAGAGGCGTTACACCGCTGAAGAGATAACACAATCAATACGACTTCGTCTAGGATGAGCATTTTCATAACGACATCGCGCTGACGCAGATATTCTCGACCAGTGACGAAAAATTCCCTATAGATGAATTCCGAATAGGTAAGCGCAGACTTATCCCTTTCCGCAAGAATAGATATCCAAAGGGGGCCAACGCGTGCGTTCCCCTGACTGTATTTCTCGAACCGAGGCGACAGGAACACTGGCTATTGATCATGTACCCGTCGCAATGACATGCCATATGATACTATCGCTTGCACGGGCGTCAATCTCCCTCATTTCCACAATGTCCTGCACATTCTCAGTCGATGATTTAGAGCATTAGTCAAAATATTGTGCGATAATTAAACGTTAATTACTATCTAGGAGCCGTCGCGCCTCCGTATCCCAGTGTCGTTAGCATTATCCGTGTCGCTTTCTCAACTAGCCATCTTTACCAGGCATTTCCCATCTGGTTACTCGCTGGGATTTCGTGACATATCGCTTTCTCAACCAACCATCTTCACCAGGGATTTCCCATCTGGTTACTCGCTGGAATTTCGTGATTTCTTTCCGTATTTCCAAATTTCCACGGTCGGCCCGGACAGTGCCTCGTCTTTGTGAGCTGTCTGATCAAGACCAGCCATCACAAGGATAGAACTTTTCACATCCAGGCATTGACCTCGCATCCCGGAAACGTGCCTCGTCTCAGTGAGCCGTCTATATTAGCCCGATCATCACAAGGATGAGACTTTTCACTTCCATGATGGAGTTACTATCTCTCTGGGGCGTGCCACGTCTTTGTGAACCGTCTGTGTTAGCCCGGTTACAAGGATAAGATTCTTCACTCCTAGAGAAGTCGGGACGTGCCTCATCTTAGTGGGCCACCTGTGTTAGCGCGGTTGCCACAAGGATAGGACTTTGCACTCCCGGGGGTGTCGAAACGTGCCTCATCTTGACGGCCCGCCTGTGTTAGCGCGACTGCCCCCAAGGATAGGACTTTTCACTTCCGACACTTATTTTAGGTATGCCAGGGCGTGCCCTCACTTAATGAGCCGTCTGATCAAGACCGGCTGTCCTAAGGATAAGACTTTTCACTCCTGGCACCCTTCTTCATTTATCATCTGCACATAGTCAACAACCACAAAACACACCAGAACATTCTCTATTCAAGTGTTAGCACACGTTAGGGCTGGCGTTAGCAAAAAAGTGCAGAGATATATCAAAATCTAGCATGGTATAATTTCAAACGAGCAATATTCCAAGAGTTAGGTAAGGGAGTACCATCAAGTGTTTCCAGGTGATACGCTCCCTTTCCGATAACGTGGGTAACGCGGTATGGGCCATCCCAATTCGGACTGAGTTTCCCCATGCGCTGTCCGGCGACTCGTTTGTCTCTGAGTACCAAATTGTCTGCTTTCAGCAGTCGTTCTTTGACTCGCCTATTGTGATAACGCGCCATTTTTTGTTTATAATGGAGTGTTTTCAGAAGAGCTTCCTCATTGTAACGCATCAAGGTTTGCTCGCAACCTCTCCTCGTTCAGCTCCTCCCTAAAGTATGCCACTCGCAGGCTCATAGTACCGAGCTCCACCGGTGTGATGGCCTCCGTGCCGAAGGCCAATGCGAAAGGCATTTCTCCAGTGCTGATTTTAACGGTCATGCGGTACGCCCACTTCACGTACGACAGCTTGTCTGCCCATTTCTTTTTGGATCCTTCCAAGTTTTTCTTTATGCCGCTGAGAATGCTTCGATTTGTCACCTCCGCTTGACCGTTGGTCTGCGGGTGAGCCACGGAAGAGAACCTTTGTTCGATCTGGAATTTTGCACATTGGTCTTTAAAGAATTGGCTGGTGAATTGCGTCCCGTTGTCGCTGACTGAGACATGGGGTACACCGTGATGCGATCCCTCGCACAAACCCTAACCCTAGTTTGCCGTTGCATCTCGTAGGACCCATGACACGAGCGAGGGGCAAAAAGCTTCAAGCGCTGCTGTCTCATTTGATCCACAAGGAATTGAAGTGCGAGACATCAGTTGAGGAGGCTGTGCTACGTGAGAGGATGCCGAGGCTCGTGACCGTGCTCGTGGCTAACCCTAACGCACCCCCAGACGCGTGCAAATTGGAGCCCCGAGCCATCTCTAATTCCAGCTACTTTTGCCGAGCCCCCAATGAAATACAAGACACCTTGGGATGTCTAGAGACGGCCCAGTAAGTTTTAGGACATTCGCCCGAGGGAATGGCAAAGTGGCCCGAGTCGACTATTGAGCGTCCGAAGTGTGAACGCACCAAAGATTGGCTCCGAGCCCGTTTTAAAATGGTTCGAGATTTTTCCAAAATTCCAAGTGCATTATGTTTATGGAATAGAGGAGCAAGTCTGGACCAATTTAGGGCCCAAACGCACGAGCCAATTCGAGGAAGGCTCGCGGACACAAATCCTACCGCGTGAAGGAGTTCTGGTCGCGGTAGAAGTTCTACTCGGATAATAATTGAGCTTTTATCTATTTATTTAATTAGGATAAGTTAGCTTATCTCAGCTAAACTTCCTAGTTCATTTTAGGGTTTATTTTTAGCAAGTAGCCGCCTATGCACTTATATAAGGCAAGCGGCTAACACTTATGTATTTTTTGACCTTTTTTTGATAAACAAATACAGAGAGTATTTCTCAAATTGTTCATGTCTGAACCTTGTCTTTAATTGAGTTAGAACATTCGATTAAAATCACAAGTAAAACTGAAAGTTTATCCCCACTTAATCCGATTGCTCTAGGTTGATATCCGCAAGGGATATAGGTTTAGAGATTCATTTAAGGACCCTTTCTTTGTCGAACTAGGTTGGCTAGTGCATGCGGCTAGCAGGTCTACATTGTCAAGGCAAGTCATATTGATTCCGCATCCGAAAATCCAAATCTGAACTAGATCATTGAAGCAAAGCGCATCCTAGGCAACTAGGATCGTATCAGTTGGTAGCGGAGCAAAGGCGTTCAGGTTTGGTTACTATCCTATTGCGTTTTCAGTTTCTTTGTTGAAATTGGTTCTCTTTCTTCCCGATCTATAACCAATTTCCTTGAAGTGCTTGTGTTAGCTTGTTTGTGTCGAGCTAAGTCTAGCCCTATTTTGTGTTTTGTGTAACAAATTGCCGTACGATTTGTGTCTTCAATACTATCAAAAAAAAAAGTCTTTACGTTATTATTGTTTAATCGTAATTGTTCTTAAGAGTAAAAAAAAACAAAAAAAAAATATATTTTCAGTACGAAAAACAAAAAGCAAAATACTAGAATCAGTTCTGCATCCAGTGCAAAAAGAATTACGCAGTTTGGTGGTGACACTTGAAAGATATAGCAAAAACAAGAAAAAGATAAAATTTCTAAACGCATACGCCTTCAATCCACGGCTTTGTGGATTTACTTGAGTCAATTTGAGTCTCTTTGAGCGTTTCTTGTTTCCTATAATCTGAGTTCTACTCCCGTAGGGTATTTGTGTAGTTGATTGTTCTTGCAACTACTTGAATATTTTACATTTCAATTTGTTTCAAAGCTAGTTACTTTTGAGAGTCTCTTTGGAAGCTTATTCTTGAAATTCTTGAGTCAACTAACGTTTGCGCAGGGACAATTGAGAATGTTTTTGAGTGAAATTGGTGAGCTTAATAGAGTGTTTAAACACGAGTGTAAACACGTGAGGGAGTGTTAGGTTAGGACAATTTTACGTTTGTGTGTTCGTGTTGTGACTTTGCAGAATGTCAGGGGACTCGGAGAAAGGATCGGACAAGAGTTCCGAGAACGCAGTAGCGAATGAGGTTTACAAGCTCATGCAGCTGCTTAGTACCAGGTTCGACAACATCGAGGCTAGCAACAAAGCACTCGAGGTGAAAGTTAACCAATCGAACGGAAAGAAAGTTGAGAGCGAGCCACCGCGTTTCACCCAAGTCCTTAATCCGGACAACTCGAGGCATTTGTACAATGAGCCCCCACTGAACGAGGATGACAAGGGTTTTGTTGTTACTACCCCGGGAGGATATGTTGGTGGAGGAGAAAGGGGCATGAGGTTCGTAACAGGGCCAGTTTTTAATGACGTAGCCGGACCTCGCATCCCTCGGCGCGAGCCCAATGCACATCAGGTGCGTAGCCCGCGACGCAACCCTCATGTGCAGTGGGGCGATGAGCAGGAGTTTGAGGAGGAGGAATTCCCTAGGCATGTCCGAGCTAATGTGCGGTAGCCTAGAGGCGAGGGGAGGATTGACTCAAACATTGGGAGTATTAAAATGAAAATTCCCCCATTCGATGGCAAAGATGACCCGGATGCCTATCTTATTTAGGAACGAAAGGTGGAGTCAATTTTTCTGTGCCATAACTACTCAGAGGATAAAAAGGTGAAGTTAGCGGCGGTTGAATTCAGTGGTTATGTGATCCATTGGTGGGATCAAATCAACCAAGATCGCATTCAGCTCAGAGCTTGTCTCGTGACTACCTGGGAGGATATGAATGCGCTTATGAAAGAGCGCTTTGTCCCTACTTACTTTGCCCGAGATCTGCACCAACGGCTTCAGTCGATGACACAAGGCAGTAGGAGTATTAGTGAATACTTTAATGATATGGAGGTAGCATTGGGTAGGGCATAAGTAGTGGAGAATGTAGAGGCCACCATGGCCCGATTTCACAATGGTCTTAACCGTGAGATAGCTAACGCCTTAGAGTTGACCTACTACACTAATTTGCGAGAGATGTTGCATATGGCGGTCAAAATTGAAAGGCAAAGGAAGGTCAAGTCTACCTTTGTGAGTACATCTTCGGTTAGTACTAAGCCAGCGCCTTGGAAGAAGACACCATGGGTAAAGGATGTTAAGGGTGCGAAGGATGCGCCTAGGGTTTTGCCGTATAATTATGGGACTAAGAGCGCGACTATGGGTCAAGCAACACCGAAGCCCTACAACAGCAACAATTCCCCCCAAAATTCAGTGAATAAGTTCGCTACTAAGGATATAGTGTGCTTTAAGTGCGTCGGAAGGGGTCATCGCCAAGCAGAGTGCCCTAACAAGCGAATATTGATTATCCGCGATAATGGAGATTTAGATTCTGACGATGACCAAGAGGGTGACGAGACTGAAGATGTGAGGGAGAGGCAAGACAGTTCGGATGATGAGGATCTTGAACAAGGCCTTTTGCTAGTGATTCGGCGAAGTCTTAGTGTACAACCCAAAGCCGAAGTGAATGATGAAGAACAACGCGATAACCTATTTCACGCCCGTTGTAAAATCGCGGATAAGGTGTGTTCTTTGATAATTGATAATGGAAGTTGTACTAACTGTGCTAGTTGGCTTTTAGTGCGCAAGCTAGGGTTAACGACGGTTCCCCACCCGAAACCCTATCAACTACAATGGATGAATGACGGCGGTGAGATGAAGGTTGCGAGGCAAGCTCTAATTTCTTTCTCCATTGGAAAGTACAAAGATGAGATACTTTGTGACATAGTTCCGATGCCAGCGAGCCACCTCCTACTTGGGCGACCGTGGCAGTATGACTGAGAGGCTAACCATGAGGGGAAGAGCAATCGGTATACTCTAGTTAAGGATGGGCGAAAGTTCACACTTTCTCCCTTGAGGCCGAATCAAGTATTGGAAGATCAACTATGGCTAGAGAAATCAGTTGCTGAGTATGAATTATCTAGAAATCTTGAAAGAAAAGAAACAAGCTACATAAACAGCCCCCATGAAAAGAATGAGCATGGGAAAAGAGATAGTGCGAAAAACAGCACGCAAGAAAAAAGTGAGCTTGCGAGAGGAAAACACATGCATGAAAAGAATGAGCATGCTAAAGAGTGCGTATCAAAAGAAAAGAAATTGAACTTATACGCAAAAGGGAGGGATGTGAGGAAAGCTTTAAGTATTCAAAGTAAAAGTTTTGGCGAAAGTCGCCCCTTACTTTTATTACGTTTTCGAGCGCTCAACTCGAGTGCCACTAACGCTGACCCTCTACTTTATGTCCCAGTTGGTATCTCGACTTTATTACAGGAATTTAGGGACGTCTTGGCCGAGGAGATGCCACCCGGATTGCCACCGATTAGAGGAATCGAGCACCAAATTGATTTCGCGCCCGGTTCTACAATTCCCAATCGGCCGGCCTATAGGAGCAACCTCAAGGAGACCAAGGAGTTGCAGCGGCAAGTAGGTGACCTACTTAGCCGAGGGTACGTGAGGGAGAGCCTCTCCCCTTGCGTCGTGCCCGTGATACTAGTGCCGAAGAAGGATGACACTTGGAGGATGTGCGTGGACTACCGAGCAGTCAACAAGATCACGGTAAAGTATCGCCATCCTATCCCTAGGTTAGATGACATGCTAGATGAGTTGAGTGGTAGTCAGATATTTTCAAAATTTGATTTGATGAGTGGCAATCACCAAATTCGCATGAAAGAAGGTGAGAGTGGAAAACGGCTTTTAAAACAAAATATGAATTGTACGAATGGATGGTTATGCCGTTTGGATTGACGAATGCACCTAGTACGTTTATGAGGCTTATGAATCATGTTCTTAGAGAGTTTATGGGTAAATTTATTGTTGTCTATTTCGATGATATTTTAATTTATAGTAAAACACTAGAAGAACATATTTCGCACCTTAGGAGCGTTTTCCTTACCTTACGTGAACAACAATTGTATGCAAAACCTAACAAGTGTTCATTTGCACTAGAACACGTTAGTTTCCTTGGCTTTATTGTAGGAAGAGAAGGTGTCAAGGCCAACGAAGAGAAGCTAAGAGTGGTCAAGGAGTGACCCACGCCGAAAATAGCAAGCGACGTGCGATCCTTCCATGACCTCGTGAGTTTTTACAGGCGTTTTGTCAAAGATTTTAGTTCTATTGTTGCCCCTTTGAATGAATTAACTAAGAAAAATATTGTTTTCAGGTGGGAGCAGCCACAGGAAGAAGTGTTCAATACGCTTAAGGAGAAGCTATGCGCTGCACTAGTCTTGGCCTTACCTGACTTCGACAAAGCCTTTGAAGTCGAGTGTGACGCTAGTGGGATTGGGATAGGAGCGGTCCTCATGCAAGAGAAGCGGCCTATTGCCTACTTCAGCGAGAAACTAAAGGACACCCAACTTCGCTATCCAACCTATGACAAGGAGCTCTACGCCCTTGTACGTGCGCTAGAGGTTTGGGAGCATTACCTCAACCCGCGCGAATTTGTAGTGCACACCGATCACCTCAGCTTGAAGTACCTCAAGAGTCAAGGGAAATTGAACAAGAGGCACGCCTCTTGGATGGAGTTTATTGAGTCTTTCCCTTACCACATCAAGTACAAGCAAGGTAAAGATAATGTCGTGGCCGACGCATTGTCTAGAAGGTACGCACTACTAAACTCGCTTAATGTGAAGCTACTTGGATTGTCACACATAATCTCTCTCTATCCATCTGATTCTGATTTCGGTGATATTTATAATACTTGCATGACTACTACCGATTCTACCTTTTATAGACATGATGGATATTTGTTTAAACGAAAGCGTTTATGTGTGCCAAATTGTTCATTGCGAGAATTGTTTGTGAATGAATCTCATAGTGGAGGTTTGATGGGTCATTTTGGTGTGAATAAAACATTGAGTATGCTTAAGGAACACTTTTATTGGCCCCACATGAAGCGTGATGTAGTCCACATCATAGCTAGATGTCTTGTTTGCCGTAGAGCAAAATCTAGGGTTTCTAATCATGGAGAGTATATGCCCTTACCCGTGTCTTCCCATCCTTGGACTGATTTATCTATGGACTTTGTTGTTGGATTGCCGAAGTCTAGGAGAGGGAAAGATAGTATTTTTGTAGTTGTTGATCGATTTTAAAAAATGGCTCATTTTATTCCTTGTGCTAATACACATGATGCTACTTATATTGCTAACTTATTTTTTAAAGAGGTAGTGTGTCTGCATGGTGTACCTCTTAGTATTGTTAGTGATAGAGATGGTAAGTTTCTTAGCCATTTTTGGAGAGTTTTGTGGAGTAAAATGGGTACTAAATTATTGTTCTCTACTTCGTGCCACCCATAAACCGATGGACAAACAGAAGTTGTCAATCGCTCCTTAGGGTCTTTGTTGCGTACGTTAGTCCAAAAGCATGTTTCTACTTGGGTCGAATATGTGCCTTTTATTGAATTTGCATACAACCGCTCGATTCACTCGAGTACACACTATTCGCCCTTTGAAATTATTTATGGCTTTAATCCACTAACCCCTTTGGATTTGACGTCTTTACCTTTGACTGAGATTACTAGTTTAGATGGTGCTAAAAAGGCAGAGTTAGTGAAGACGATTCATGAGAAGGTGAAGCGCAACATTGAGAAGATGAATGAGAAATTGGTGCGCAAGAAGAATGAAGAAAGAAGGTCGGTTTCCTTTAGTGTGGGCGATTGGGTATGGCTACATTTACGCCGGGAACGGTTCCCAGCTCAACGCTGTGGAAAGCTAGCTGCTCGTGGCGATGGTCCCTTTCAGATCGTTGAAAAGATCAACAATAACGCCTACAAGCTTGATCTGCTAGGTGAGTATGGATCCGTTAGTGTGTCCTTCAACGTTACTGACTTAAGTTTGTTTGATGTAGGTGACGATGGAGATGAGCTGGATTCGAGGTCGAATCCTTCGGAAGAGGGAGGTGATGATGCGATCCCTCGCACAAACCCTAACCCTAGTTTGTCGTTGCCGCCCGTAGGACCCATGACGCGAGTGAGGGGCAAAAAGCTTCAAGCGTTGCTGTCTCAGTTGATCCACAAGGAACTGAAGTGCGAGACATCAGTTGAGGAGGCTGTGATGCGTGAGAAGACGCCGAGGCTCGTGACCGTGCTCGTGGCTAACCCTAGTGCACCCCCAGACGCGTGCGAATTGGAGCCCCGAGCCATCTCTGATTCCAGCTACTTTTACCGAGCCCCCAATGAAATACAAGACACCTTGGGATGTCTAGAGATGGCCCAGTAAGTTTTAGGACATTCGCCCGAGGGAATTGCAAAGTGGTCCGAGTCGACTGTTGAGCGTCCGAAGTGTGAACGCGCCAAAGATTGACTCCGAGCCCGTTTTAAAATGGTTCGAACTTTTTTCCAAAATTATAAGTGCATTATGTTTATGGAACAGAGGAGCAAGTCTGGACCAATTTAGGGCCCAAACGCACGAGCCAATTCGAGGAAGGCTCGCGGACACAAATCCTATCACGTGAAGGAGTTCTGGCCGCGGTAGAAGTTCTACTCGGATAATAATTGACCTTTTATCTATTTATTTAATTAGGATAAGTTAGTTTATCTCAGCTAAACTTCCTAGTTCATTTTAGGGTTTTGTTTTTGGCAAGTAGCCGCCTATGCGCCTATATAAGGCAAGCGGCTAACACTTATGTATTTTTTGACCTTTTTTTGATAAACAAATACAGAGAGTATTTCTCAAATTGTTCATGTGTGAACCTTGTCTTTAATTCAGTTGGAACATTCGATTAAAATCACAAGTAAAACCCGAAAGTTCATCCCCCACTTAATCTGATTGCTCTAGGTTGATATCCGCAAGGGATATAGGTTTAGAGATTTGTTTAAGGACCCTTTCTTTGTCGAACTAGGTTGGCTAGTGCGTGCGGCTAGCAGGTCTACGTTGTCAAGGTAAGTCATATCGATTCAGCATCCGAAAATCCAAATCCGAACTAGATCATTGAAGCAAAGCGCATCCTAGGCAACTAGGATCGTATCACACCGAACCTCATAATAACTTGGTGTTTAAAGAAATGCCAAATTCTCTCCGTTGTGATGTTGGCAACCGCTTCCGCTTCTGCCCATTTTGTGAAGTAATCTACCGCCACGACCATAAATTTTAGTTGAGATCTTGCCTTTGGAAATGGACCTAGGATATCAATCCCCCATTTCATGAAAGGGCAAGGGGCCACAATTTCAGAGATTTCCGTGGCGGGCTATCGAGGAATCTTGGAGAACTTCTGACATTTCTGACAAGTCCGTACATAATTGTGGCAATCTCTTCGAATAGTAGGCCAATAGAATCCTGACCTAAAAACTTGCGCGGCCAAAGTGCCGCATGATGCGTGCATGCCGCATATTCCTTCACGGATTTCTCACAAGGTATGAAGACCTTCTTGTTCTGTTATACACTTGGCGGCTGGGTGAGAAAAACATCTCCGAACCAGTTCCCCGTCATAGTCTGTACACCGTGCCGCTTGTTTCAGCACTTTCTTTTTCTCGGCGTTATCCGTAGGTAACTCCTCATGTTTCAAGTATTTTATTACGGGGATTCGCTAGTCGTTTTCGATTTCTTCAACGCAAAGCGACGCTTGCTCTTCCATGAAGGAGGGTACCGATATTTCTCGGTAGTATACGCCCTTAGATATGAACGCTTCCGGATTTGCGGCGAGTTTGGCCAGGCTGTCTGCCTCAGCGTTATCCTCTCGAGGGATGTGCTCAAAGCTGACCTGCATGCCACTTTTCTTTATTTCCAACAACTCGCGTTTCACTTTAGCGAGGTACTGAACCATGATGGGCTCTCTAGCCTGAGAGTGTCCCAAAACCTGGTCTATTATCAATTTGGAATCTCCACAGATTTTTAGTCGCAAGTCTCCCATCATTCCCGTATCGTGTATGGCCTTGGTGGAAAAAGCTTCTTCCTATCCTGAGTCCAGCCAGTAACACCTCATACTCCGCTGCGTTATTGGATAACGGCTGTAGTATTCTGATGGTGTATCGTATCTGTATGTCGTGCAGCCCAATTACGAAGATTCCCGCTCCGGCTAGTTCTTGATTCTTGACTCCATCCACATGAATGACCCACAAGTTAGTGTAGGTTTCAGGGAACGGGAGATCCAAGTCATCTTTTTCCTCTTCCGGTAGATCCGTTAACGGGTCCTCTGTAAAGGTGCACTCGGCTATGAAGTCTGCTAGGACTTGGGCTTTCATGGAGGATCGGTTTTTGTACCGCAACCCGTATTGCTCAAGTTCGATGGCCCAAATCAGCATTCTTCCCGAAGACTCAGGCTTCTGAAATATCCTTTTCAAAGGCTAGTCAGTAAGTACGATGATGGGATGGGCTTGGAAATATCTGTCCATTTTCCGCGTGGCTTGGATTAGCGCAAACGCTATTTTCTCAATGCGAGCATATTGCAATTCGGCATCTTTCAAGACATGACTTACGAAGTAGACGGGGCGGTGCAGATGGTTGTCGTCTCAAACGAGGACAACACTAACCACTTCGTCGGCAACGCCGAGGTATAAGTATAGGGTGTCTCCCGGTTCTAGCCTTGTCAACACCAAGTCGGATGATAAATAGGCTTTCAGGCTTGTAAAAGCCTCTTCACATTCCGTTGTCCACCCAAAAGGGGCTTCTTGCGTATGACCTTGAAAAAAGGAAGGCATCTCTCGCCCTGCTTGGATATAAACCGTCCTAGGGCGATAACACGCCCTGTTAATTTTTGTACCTCCTTGACAGTTCGAGGAGATATCATGTCCTGGATAGCTTTGACTTTCGAGGGGTTGGGTTGGATACCTTTCTGAATGACCACGTAACACAAAAATTTACCCGTTTAGAATGCAAACATGCATTTACGGGGGTTCAACTTCATCTGGTACTCTCTCATCACATCAAAGACTTCTTTCAAGTCTAGCAAGTGGTCCTGGAAGCTTCGGCTTTTGATCAGTATGTCATCAACGTAGGCTTCCACGTTCTTTCCAATCTGCTTTTCAAATATTTTATTCGCCATACATTGGAAAGTTGCTCCAGCGTTCTTCAGCCCGAACGGCATCGCCGTGTAATAGTAAGTGGCTTTTGGAGTGATGAAGGCGGTATTTTCTTCATCGTCAACGACCATAGGGATCTGATGATATCCGGAGTTGGCGTCTAACGAGCTCAGATACGCGTACCCGGTGGTCTGATCGACTAGCTGGTCGATTCGAGGGAATGGGTAGCAATCTTTGGGACATGCATCGTTCAAATCAGTGAAGTCGATGCACATACGTCAGTCTCCATTGGGCTTCGGAACCAGAACTAGGTTAGCTAGCCAGGTTGGATATTGGACTTCATGGATGAAGCATGCATCTAGGAGTTTCATCACCTCCTTGTCGACAGCTAACGCCTTCTCCGTAGAGAACACTCGTCGCTTCTGTTGGACCGGCTTGACACAGGGGTCGACATTAAGTCGGTGTTCCGCCACTTCTTGCGAAATACCAGGCATATCTGCGGACTTCCACGCGAACTCTCCTTTACATTTGTTCAATAGTCGAGCTATTTGGAGGTTTTCCTCTGGGTTGAGCTTTTCGCTAACTAGGAAATTCGCCTCGCTGATCCCGTTACCTGGTACGGGTACCATCTTGTCCATAGGCTGAGTGTGTTTCTCATCGCTCTGCTCGTAGGGATCTACCGTGACACACACGTATCTATCACACCTCTCCTGAGTCATGAGTAGATAACATTCAGCCGCCAATTTCTGATCGCCTTTGATTGAGACCACTCCATCCTAGGAGGGATACTTCATCTTCAAATATTTTTGAGATATCACTGCCCCAAAACGGTTGAGGAACGATCGCCCAAGTATGGTGTTATAGGGCAGGGTGAGGTCAATGACTAAGAATAACAGCTCCTCTGACCGTTTGGACATGTCTTCTCTAAAGTGCACTGGTAGCGTTGTAACTCTAGTCACCGGGATTGGGACTCCATCTACACCAATTATCGGCTTCTTACACTGTGCCAGTTCACCATCAGGGCGTTTCATGAGGTTATAAGCCTCTAATGAAAATAGATTTATCGCGCTTCCATTATCAATAAGAGTTCTTCTAACCCCATGGTTGCCGATAACGGGCATGACTACTAACGCATCATTATGTGGAAACACGACGCCTTTCTCATCTTCCTCGAAGAAGGATAACACCATTCGATCCAGCGTAGTTATTGCTTCGCTTTTTATTAACGCGCCCTCTCGCTTCCGCTTGTCTTCGGCCATGGGCGTCAACTATACAGGCTCATCAAGGTACGGTGCGCCCCCAGCGATAATGTTGATGATGGGAAAGTCATCTTCGTCAATCGCAAGCGTTTCCCTACCTCTCCCAGTGGGTGTATTATCATTTCCCGGAGCGCGGGGAGATGGTTGTCTATTGTCAGGTATCCTCTTTGTTGGGTTGTTTCTGACTTCTTCTCTTGCCTTAGTGGCAAATTCCCCGAGGTATCCCTCTTCTGCCAAATGCTCTATTGCCAGCTTTAATTCTCTGCACGCGTCTGTAGAGTGCCCTTTGACTTTATGAAATTTACAGAAAGCATTTTCCCTTCCTCCCATGACTACACTCGGCTTTACGGGAGCTGGGTAATGGATGAGAAGATTCCGCTGTTTTACAATTGCTAAGATTTCCGCCCTTGGCAATATAAGGGAAGGAAGGTCTGGGTCGTAAATTCGGCCCTTAGGAGGATCTGTTTGCCGCCGAGTAGGGGAGTTACCAGATCTTCCCCTTGACGAGTTGCCTCTTCGTCTGTTGGAGGTTTTTGGGATATGATCTTTTCATTGGGCGTAATCATCTACAAAACGACCGTCAGGGATCATGTTACTTGGAACGTTAAGAGCCTGAGGTACACTTTGTGGCACGTTTCGGGTTTTGTCTCTGTTTTCCTCTTCCTCCATTCTTGGGTAATTATAAGCTTTCAGTCTCAACGCGTCCAAAGTCGCCAAGGGGTCCAGCATTAAAGTGTCTCGCAATTTCTCATAACGACAGTTCCGCTTCAAGGCTTCCACAGCAAAATCGATGGTAACGCCCGGCGTTAACGACATCTCCAGGTCGAAACGGCTGAGAAAATCTTTCAAAGACTCCTGAGGTTTCCTGTGTATATCGAATAACGTTGCAGTAGATTTTCTGATGGGGACCGCGGTGCTGAACTGGCTTCGAAACTTAGACTCCAGCTGCGAGAAGCTGATAATGGATTTTGCTGGAAGGCCCTCGAACCAGAGGCGTGCAACTCCTGCCAATGTTATGACAAATGTTTGGCACAAAGCCGCATCACTGTGGGTTTGGAATTGCACGAAGTCTTTCACCTTGTTAAGGTGAGAAATGAGATCTTTAGTGCCGTTATAGGACTCCGTGGGGAGCTTCACATGTCGACTGACCCTGTGGCGCCTTATGCGATGACTGAAGGGGTGGCCCGAGGTGTCGTCCAGGATTTCGCGGGTGTTGCGAGACCGTGACGCTTCCAGGTGACGCCTGCGGTTCGGCGGATCGGAGTATGATGACGCTTTGGAGATCGGCTACGACTCCTTGGCGAACGAGTTCAGTATCTTCGGCTACTCGATCTCTCACTTCGCTCGGGGGATACGTCTCTATCCATTTCCTCCCGCCGACTGTCCCAACGATCTCTATACTCGCCAAGCCGTCGCTCCTCTTGAGAGACGGGAATTTGTAGCATGTGTGGCACGTAAGGCTCTATTCACCCATGAGCGAGTTGCACAAAGTTGGTCGGTGTAGCTGTCGCGGGCAAGGTCAACGGAATGTTTCTGTGTTGCAGAGGTGATAAGGGTCGTTCAGTGACAATAGATGATGTAAAAATAGCCTGGGAAGGAACACTCGACCCAGAAACCTCAAGCGTGATTCTTGCAGCCAGCTCGGTCAAGTAATCCAACCGAGAACGAAGGGCAGATATTTCACTCCCGAGGGGGTTGTTTACTCTATCCAACATGAATCCCCTCGGAGGAGGAGTGGAAAAACTGGATCCCGCCATCTGGGATAGAGGGATGTTCATTTGGGAAGAGGGCGTTCCTCCTATTGGTCTAAAAGAGAGATCTGAAGATTCCGGAGTAATCTCCTGCATCGGGGTAGAAACGTCGGCAGTGGCAAAAGGAAAACGTTGTCTGCGAATCGCAAAAGGAATGCCAGAGAATGGAGGTTGTGTGGACTCCGAATCAGAAGTCATG
The DNA here is from genome assembly GCA_963691705.1 of Viola odorata. Lineage (NCBI taxonomy): Eukaryota > Viridiplantae > Streptophyta > Magnoliopsida > Malpighiales > Violaceae > Viola > Viola odorata. Next base: position 54,631,361 of record OY829545.1, on the reverse strand, counting down.
ATCCTTCCGATCTTCCAAGAAAGACAGAGCTTGGCTATTAAGGACGCTCACTTAATAAACCAAAGCTCTCAATGAAAAGCACCGGTTTGATAAGATTCGAACTTCTGGAGAATCGGGGGTGAGAATTATGGCCGCTCGGAGTTACTGTAGTCGTCGTCGGGTATACCTGCAATGCGCCGGAGGGGGGGCTCCGGCGTAGACACTCCGATGCTTAAGTTAGTAAGGTTGTTCCAAATGGCAGAGGTTCGAGTAGCGATCTTAGGCTTACCTCTCATCTTGAGTGGTGGGGTATTTATAGGCAGAGCGTGGACGTTATCTTGGGAAGATAACTCCTCGAGTGACGTCATGGCTGACCTGGAATGGGATGATGTCGTGCGTATGAGTAGATAACGCGTGAGACCCCCCGCTGATGTCGACCATCCCAGGGTTCTTCTCTTCTTGAGGGGGCGGCAACCTCCACGGCTAGCGCCCGACATGCACTGTAGTGTTCCGGTCTTAACGCTGGTGTGAAGACGGAAATACCCCTGGGATTGCCTTAATTGTTATCAATATACTAGCCTTAAACCCTACACTGGTTATATTATATAATTTCAGCCTTTACTTGTATTTTCTTAAATACTTAGTTGGACTATCACTCAATGTTTCTAAAATAACTTTTTTGTATTAAAAAGAAAGAAAGGAGGAAATGAAAGATGCTAAGCAAACCCAATAATGGCTGATAAAAATATCCCACCCAAACAGTGGCAAATGGATTAAAAAAAATAGAAGGCAAATATAAAGGACTATTTAAAACATATTAAAACTTTAAGGACTTAAAATTTTTGGGAGCCAAATATGAAAAACTTAAATGAAAAAGAATAGAACTTTTAAAAACAATTTGATTGTAGTACTATATTGATACGATCCTAGTTGCGTAGGATACATAACGAGTACTTTCTGATCTAGTTCGAAGGATTGGATTTTCGGAATGCGGAATTATTAACTCTCTTGAGCGTTTGACCCTGCTAATAACCTGTACTAACCAACCCAAATCAAGCAAGAAAGGTTCTTGACTCGAATCCCTAACCTGTATTCAACTTGTGAATACCAACCTAGGATGAAACGAAACAATAGGGGTTTGAACTCTCAGTCTTTTACTTGCAATTCGACTTAAGCGTTCAGATTTAAAAAGCAACAAGGTTCACACGTAAACAATTGAGAAAATCCTCTATGTTTTAATTGATTGAAAATAACTTAAATAATAATGAAAGAGGTGGCTCCTTTAAATAGGAGAAACCTTAATCCTTACAATAGGAAACCTTCTCCTAATAGAACTTCTAATTAACTAATTTAAATAAAACCAAACTAATTTAATTAATTAATAAAAATAATCACTTAAATAATGAAAAGTCTGAAATTGCCTTTCAAAACAGTCACTAGAGTCATTGACGCTAACACTTAGAGTTATTGACGCTAACCACTGTTTCTTCAGGATTTGCTCGGGCATCTTCATGACTTGTTGCGCACATACGATGTGCCATGTAGGTGCATGATACATTTTGGGATCGTATCATATATCTAAGTTCTAAAAAATGGAGTATATTTATTTATTTAACAACAATTTGATTGTTGTTATAAGGTGTCAAGCAACTCCAACATTTGAACAGCCCCCGTTACCGTTAGGTACAATAATGCATGCAAACCACAAGGGAGAGATGGTACTTTGCTGAGACCAAAACTTGTTTAAAATGTTAAACAGCAGCTGGTAAAATCAATCTAACACAATCCCTCACCCAACATCACTTCCTCTATCTTCCAGTACCAACAGCAATCACTCCCAGTCTCGGATTTCCCTCTCCCCACATCTCGTTCGCATGCATTACCTCCTAACTGTATCTCCATTGAAATTCATCTAGGAAGAGTTTTGCAAGACCCACTCCACAAGAGTTGGTATGGCGAATCCTGTTGCAGTCCGCTTCTTCTCACTCCAGACGGGGCCAGCAATGTCAATGTGCATCCATTGAACCTTCTCATCAACAAACTGCAAAATCATATAAATTTTCAGAGTTGCGCTCCATGGGTGTGCAACCAAGCCATTGTCAGAGTGAGATAGTACAGAGACACGAGACCACAGCATGCGATGCGCTTGTCTCGTGACCAACATACAAATATACTGCATATTTCTCTTTTGAATCTTTCATACTCAACAGACATGAAATTGCCAAGTTCAAGCTTAAGGCATTCCAAGTCAGAATAAAATTCCACCTTACTGCTTCAATGGGGATACATGTTTGTGCAATGTAACAAAAATTGCAGAAACCATTTTATCTTGGGTAAAATATGCTGAAGTTAGTAATGCATTTGCTACCCAAACTCTTCACCTTGAAATGCCCATACTGATACTCAATCGTGGACTGGAGACATGGTTAGTGGACACTAGAAATCTGCTAATAATTATACATTAGTTCTTTTTTTTTCTTCTGATAAACAATATACAAGAGCCCTAGAACCTAAGGCATTCTGTCACTTGAAAGCTAAAAACAGAGACAATAAGTTTACGAGGAACATACAGCATACTACTACTGAATAACGACATGGTAAATTACCTGTTTCAAAAACAGGGCCGCAGTGATGGCACCACCTTGACGACCACCAGTGTTGACCATATCAGCTACTCCAGATTTCATAGACTCCCAGTAACTTTCCTCTAATGGCATTCTCCAAAGTTTCTCCCCACCAATCTCTGCTGCACAAAATACCTCCTTTGCAAGTTCATCACTGGGTGTAAAGACACCTGCAAAAAAGACAAGGGACCACCCACATTATATTGGAGGAGTTGATGAATAAAGGGCAAATGAGTAATATGGAATAGTGCCAATCTAAAAAATGCAAGTAAATACTGGGTGTACTAAGCTCACTACGTAAATGCTACAACAGTAGGCACACTTTTTATCTTTTTTCATTTCTTTCCTTCTCTTATATCCAACAGTACCACACCGCCAAATTGGACAACACCAACAAAAAGAAAGGATCCAGAATCTACGATAAGAATCTCATGACGACTGTAAAATGTGTATACCTGCAATCGAGGGCCCTAGAGCAACCACACATGCCCCAGTTAATGTTGCTAGGTCAATTACCTGGAAACAAGAAATAAGTAAAATTGTGTCAATTTTTTACAATTTTTTTAATCCAAAGTAAACAATAGCACAACCCTCAAAATTCGTCCCAAAAAAAACCACCAATTTGCTGTCCTGTAAATAAAGGATCAGCAAGCTAAGCAACTTTAACAGAAGATATTACAGTAGGAAACTAAAACTATTTTAAAATACTGATCCAATATAATACACACAAGAAGCTAATCATATCAATGACACTGAAAACATGTTCGGATATTAAAAACATACAACAATTGTTTCAGTAAACATGTAATCTAGCAAAACAATTTCCAAATAAAACATAATTGTCTAAGGATTTTCATTCCTTTATTCACAGCATCAACAATAATAATAAAAAATCAGTTCAAAAGAAATTGCTATAGCCACAGATTAGAGATCTGCATTTTGCACCCATTCTAGAAAGTAATTCGTCAGAGTTTTATTAACAAGTATTTTACTGAAAAAGGAAGTTATAAAGAAAATCAGTGTTTTCATAAACAACAAAGAAATATGATCTGCACATCCAAATTCAACAAAACTTCAACTGTGCCATAAATTTATAACTAAAAGTACCTTCTCGACACCCTGGTTACAGGCATATACTAAAGCATCTGCAAGTGTGAGTCTGCCTTCAGCATCAGTATTATTGACCTGCAATAGAATATCAAGGATGACATTACATTATCCCAACTGACGAACCGCCAAAATACCTAATCAAGTTTGTAGTCCTTCAGGATAGCTATAAAGGAGGTTGTCAATGAACAGGCAGCAAAGCTATACCTCAATTGTCTTTCCATTTGAGGCAGTGAGTATGTCTCCCGGCCTCATACCAGTTCCACTAATCATATTCTCACAAGCAGCAACAACAAAATGAACCTAAAGAAACAAGCATTCTGTCAGATATTAGGATGCTGTCAATTTTTTTATTTTACATTTTAAGAAAGAGAAGATGCACGTGAAATTCAGAATAGCGAAAAAACAAAGACTGACGTGTGATATCAGAGCATGATACTAAGTAGCAATGGAAGGACCATGGATGTGCAAATGGCTTACCTCTACTCCAGGAGGCTTAATTTGGCCAATGGCTTTTGCTGCACCTAGCACTGCAGCTGAACCTCCCATGTCAAATTTCATGAGCTCTATTGAGCATCCAGGTCCAGTCTTTATGTTGTAGCCACCACTGAAAACATGGAACATATAGTATTTAAGAATCTTCAGAGACATAACTCTAAAACAATCATCTTGAAGCCACTGTTAGCTTTGACATGAATAGCAGGAAAAAGCCAAACTCCTCTCACAAAGTAATTTTTGCTTCCCATTACAATCATTAGAGCCAAAAGTACAGATTGAACACCTTTTACCTCAAAAAATTGTCAATTTAAAATTCTACTCACATTTACCAACCATTCCATCCAGAGGTAACATTTAATGACATGGCACATTCAGCACATTTCACATCATCAAAAGGGCCCTATGTGTTCTAAAAGGTATTTCGAAAACCACGCTTCCAATGATATCACAAAGAAAAGGAACTATGTTATGTGCAGTGCACTAAAGCAAGCATTCAACACAAAGCAGCGTAGAATGGATAGAGGGGACTGAAGTATGAATACTGAACTGACAAGTGATTTGCACGGGATGAGTTTTAAACCATCTCCTACCATAATGATTACAAAACTACAGTTTAAAATATTGAACTTCTAAATAGTCCAAAAAAATAAGATAACATTGAACTTCTAACTGTCATATGCACCTAATCAGTTGATCCACATCATATAGGCTTGCACTTCAAAGAGACTAAGAAACTAGAGAATGTCAAATTGCGCAATCACCTGTCAAAAGTCAACCCTTTCCCAACTAAAGCTAACTTTGTTTTAACAGACCCACTTGAAGGCTTATAGCACAAATGGATGAAACGTGGACGATTGGCAGAGGCTTCTGCAACCCCTAGATAACTCCCCATTTTCAACTCTTTACACTTCTCTTCATCCAAGATGGTAGCAGAAAGAACATCGCTGTATGTGGAAGCAATCTTTGAAGCTTCTTCTGCCAGAGCCTCTGAAATATAGATCAATGACAAAAATTAAACACCATATGCATGGCACAGGTATGCATCCACAAACTTGCATGCATAATAATGTCTGTGGTAATGGATATTAATACACTACATTGCAAATCAGATTACTAAAGCGCAAAAACAGGTAATAAGCTCACAATTCCAATAGGTTTATTATAAAGGTAATGATACAAAAGAATATGTAACCATGGGGCTAATACATACCAGGTGTCAGAACATTGGCTGGTGAATTCACAAGCTCTTTCCCAAAGATGACGCCAGAGGAAAGATATTCAGCGTATTTGAGTTTCTTCTCTACTTCAGGTCCAGTTCCAAGACCAAGAATATCCACAGATTTAAGTGCTGATTTCTTTGAATCTGACTTATACCTAGTATCTTCATATGTCCCTAGCACAGCCCCTATCACCCAAGAAAACCATCCATACAAGTTAACACAATCTTATGACATCCAAATATAAACACTAGATGCCATCAAATCCAAATAGAAATACCAGATGCTATGGCTGAAGCAGCATTGCGCTTAGATTCCTCTGGGATGCTTTCTGTTGAGGCAAACACAACAGCTACATTGCTGGCTTGAGCAGACTTTGCAGCGGCTGCAACAGCCTCACCGAAGTTACGAAAAGCAAAGGTGTTTGAAGCAGACTGTCCAAGCCCAATCAAACCAACCCTCTTGGAACCAAGACCAGGAAGTCTAAGAACCAAGGATTGGCCAGCCTTTCCTGTAAAATCCTCCTCAGAAGAGGCCTCACTCAAATGGCCACCCAACTGGGCATCAATCTTCTTGAGAAGGGAGTTCCCAAACTTCGTGCTCTTGTCCTTGGCCATATCTTTCTCGGTGACACCGACTGCAAGAACATCTCCTTTCCATTCCAACACATCAATGTCCTTTGCAGCAAAAGAGATCTTCAAAAGCAAACAAGTAACAAAAAGCTTTAGTATTTCAAGACAAACCAAAGACATGAAGCTCGAGTTTAACGGATACCACCTACAAAAGGTTGATGAAAGGACAGAGTAACATTAACAAATCACAAGACAATCAAAACCATATCTGATACCCGTAAGTAAATCAATCTGGTTGTATCTATCAATCACAACTTTAAAGCATAGATCAAAATAGTTGTATCGAAAGTAGTAGAGACAAATTACTGATATAAGAACAGTTGACCAAGAATTAAAGGTATCTTAGTCAAACAAGATCAGAAGCATAAGTTCATCACAGTTAGAGTAAAGACACTGATTTTAACTAGTGATGACGCTCAAAGCTACAAATTTATTTGATCTTGAGTATGCACAATTAGAACTGCATAGAAATGGCATGAAAAAAACTGAATACCCATCAAGAAAAATAATCAAACTAACCCATAAATCTCCAACAACGCAAAGAGGAAAACAAGGTCGGTTTTATCTATTTAGAGCAAGGATTGAACAAAAAAGGGACCTTGGGGTGATCGATGGAAGCAGGATGAGTGAGGCCAAGATTGGCCCGAGCTATGGAGTGAGCCATGCGTTTTGCTCCTGAAAGAGAGATTCTTCGAAGAGAAGGTGTAGTATCTCTAACTAGTTTCGTGAAAAACAAGGAGGAAGAAGCGGAGGAAGCTGAAGGAACAACAAGGAGGAGTGAGGAAGAGAAGGAAGTAGCCAAGGACACGAGTGTGGTGGCGGCCATTTTTGAGTGTGGGAGTGCCTATGTATTTATAATGAACTCTTTCCTTCAATTCAACAAAGCATAGATAATTGTACTAAAAACTGACATCTCGGTGTGACCTGACCTGACCTGACCTGACCTGACCATCTGAAGAAGGTGCGGCTCGGCATGGCATGGCCCTGGCTTGCATCTCTGTGTTCCTTTTCTTATGCTAACCCCAAGGCACGTCATCCAACCTTTTTATAATTTTCTTCCTAATATTCGATTCGATGCAAGTAGCCTTTCATTTTGAACAAATTACAGTAGAAACTTTATAAAATAATACACTTGGGACGACCAAAATTTATTAATTAAAAGAGTTATTAATTAATCGATAAATTAATAATTAATAATTTATATATTAATTAATATTTTATTAATTTATAGTAAAATACTTAGTTTACAAACACCTTTCAAGCTTCCACTTACTGTAATTATTGTATACAATGCATGTACTGTATATCGCAATGCAATGGATGTCGAAGATGTTCTGACTCACCCAGAAGAAAATGTAGTTGCACAGTTGTTGACTGATGAAGAAATTATTAAAAGCGTTATTGGAATTAATAAAGATGATATCGATGAAGAAGATGATGAAAGTTCTACAATGGAGCCCCCTTCGCGAAACGAAGCTATTAAAGCGGCAATCACATTGAACAATTTCTTGTTGAGCTATGAGAAAACAACACCAGAAGTTCTTACCATGCTAAGGAAAATTAGAGACGACATTCAAGGGGAAATTGATTTCAACAAAAAACAAAAGACAATTGAGTCATTTTTCAAGAAACCTTCATAAATCATTCATGTAATATGCTATATATAAGGAATTATTAATTTATATTTTATATGGGGTCTAAAGAAATTATCAAAAATGTATTATCTTAAATTTTAGCGAATTATTAATTTAGCACCCTATCCCCGAGTCGGGACCGGCCAAAAATATTATCTTAGAGAGTTTATTAAATAATCGAGTATTAATTTATCGAGTTTCTACTGTACATCGAATCGTGTTTATATGTGGATCACACCCAATTATAATGTGTTCAATTTGACCCGTCAATTTTATCAAACTATACCTTAATTTTAAATTTGTATATAATTTTGTTTGATTTTTCATAGAAAGGCTTTAGTTTTAGTTAATGTGGAAAATTAAAAAAATGACGTGGAATGAAAAATATTTTTTTCATGTCATTTTTTATGTTTTTAATAAAAAATATATTTCATGTCATTTTTTAAAATTTCCACGTCAATAAAATCTAAAGTTTTTTAAGATGGAGCCAAATAGAGGTGTCAATCCGGGTCTGGACCCGACCGATCCCGTATAAAAACGGGACCAATTTCTGATCCCAGTCCCGGCCCGACTAGATCACCCGGACCCGAATTTTTTTTATTTTTTTTGTTAAATGCATTTATTTTTCTATTTTCTTTTCTTTTTTTGCTTTTTTTTTAAAATTAATTAATTTGTTAAATATACAATTAATAATCTAGAACCTGAACAAATTAGAGAAGGTAAGAAACAATTTGTTTCTTGTGAAAAAAGAATGAGAGATTTTATTCCAAAATTAAAGGAATTAGTTTAAGATGGCTTATTGTCAAAACGTAAATGTCGTAACATCTACGGTAAATTAAGAATTAGTTGACAATGTTACCTTAATTATTTCAGGATTAATTAGTTTCGTTGCCTTCTCAATTATTGCAATTGCCTATATGAATGACAAGTTTCTATTAGTTTTTATTTTCTTTACATATGCAAAGTTGAAATTCAAACTAGAAAGGCAATTTGTTCAAATGTACATGCCTTTGAGGCAATTTATTCAAGTGTACATGCAATTTGTTAAATATGCTGCAATTTGTTAAATATGCAAAAAGAACGAAGAAGTGAAAGAAAAACTTAGGTTAGCAAAATCTTCTTTTAAAAAAAAAAATTAGTAAAATCCAGGTCTGGCCCAGATGGACCCGGGATTTCTCGGGTCGGGACCAGACCCGACCCGACTTAAAACGGAACCAGATATTGGTCCCGGACCCGACCTGAATTGCTGGGTCCACGGGTCCCGGACCCGTTTTGACACCTCTAGAGCCAAATAGGTCTTTAATTTTTCTTTTAATTATGATCTGGTTTGTTAAAATGGACAAACACAGAGCTCAAATTGAGCAAATTGCAAACTGGGGGTGTGATCTGAACATTATATTAATACAAAAATAGGTAAAATAAATACATATATTCAAGAGTTTGTCTATTATAAAAATATTTGTATATATAAATAGTTTTTAATTATTGGATAATATTTCAATCATTTTAAAAGTTTATTTTATCTAAGGATTAAAACACCCAACGTTATATACATACATTTTTTTTACCAACCTTATATTCTAGTGTCTTAAAATAATAGTTTTGAATAAGGGTGATAAATGGAATAATGGATAAAAGAACTACCACGTATGTTTGTTGCCAAAATAAATAAGCATTATCGTTAGGCTTAAAGACCCATTTGCACACTACGTTTATATTTTTCTTTTAATTTACACCCTATGTTTTACATTGGACTATTTTGCACCTTTGATTTATCAAATTGGCTCAAATAACCCCAATTGACTATTTTTCTTATTTTGTTATTTTCTAAAAATATAATAAATAATTTTATTATCTAATGTGTCATTAAATAAAAATAAAAATAAAATTTAAAAAATGATGTGGAATTATAAAAAATAATAAAATATTTTAAGAAATATGTTTGGTGGGCTCCACCAATACACAGTCAGCACTACTATGTCATTGTGCCAGCTTGACACATCACTACTGATGACGTGGCGGCATATCATTGGGTGTTCAGCTTGTCCTTCTTAAGAACATATCGCAAAGACAATGTTATAAATTTACAACAGTAATTAATCTACAACAATATATGCAAAGAACAAATAATTAATACTCGCACTGAAGTAATCAGTTAAGAGGGGTAATAGGTTAAAAAAATCTCTGTACTATCGGCGAAAAGCAGAAACCTCCCATGACTTTCAAAACGCGCAATTCGCCTCCATTGGACTACAATTTTCAAGCAAATTTCTCCCTTCTGTTAAATTTAGCCGTTAAATTTAACGAAAATTTATTTTTTACCTGTTATTGCAGGTTATCTGTACATGTCTTTTCTTTTCTTTTTTTCTCTTTCCTCCTTCTCCACATCCACTCCCTTTCTGCCAAAACCCATCACCCTCACCTCACCAATACCACCTCCACCTCCACCTCCATCTCCGCTCACCAACACCATTACCACCACCACCTCCATCTCCATCTTCGCTCATCATCATTTTTCTTTTTCTTTCACAACAACACACCACCATCACCATCCATTTAATTTATGCTTTTCTATTGTCTTGCATCTATTTGCACATAGAAATCTTTTAGAGGAGTAACCAATTGCAATCTCGTGTAATAAAGCCTACAACAACGAGTAAAATGTAACTATCAAATTAAGAAATAGATAAATCCACGGACAAAAAGCTCCAATCTTTACATATCAAAATAGAGAAAAAAGCAATAGAAATGAAAAGGAAAAGGAAATCCCATCACGAAATGGTGGAATACCCAACGAGGAAAGAATCAAAGGTGCCTCGAATAGGGAAATCAACCACTCTACCAGAAGACTGCAACATTCTGCTATGCCTCACTCTATCTCTCTCCCTAAGTCGGCTCATCTCCACTCTGTGGGTGGCCGTAATCCCTCTTTCCAGAATAAAACCAGTCGCAAAAGACCGCCGCGACGGGGAAGAGGACGACGACAATTAGAATTCCCGCGGGAAGAGCATGTGCCATGTCTCTATCCTTCTCCCCTTTTTTCTTCTCACCAATATCTATCACTTTTCCTTTTTTCTTATAATCAATTGCTTTGAACACACCAACCAATGTGAAAAAGAGTGAGTGGTGTGTTAATCACAATTTCAGAATTTGGTTTTTTTACGAAAATGGGAAAGAAATTGGAAGCAAATAGAGAATTCAAGATAAAAGAAAAAGAAAAATGATGATGAGCGGAGATGGAGATTTGCTGGAGGGAGAAGAGCAGCAGAAAAGGGAGTTTCTTGTTGTGTTTATAGAGGTGGATGGTGGGTTTAACACGTCAGGGGCACCTAGGAGGATTTCATGAGTGCCGAGTGGAAGGAGGTCTAGGGAAGGGATTTTCGTAGCTTTGTTTCGTTTTTGCCAGGATGGGTAGTAGTGTTGGTGAGCAGAAGTGGAGATGGAGATGGAGATGGTGGTGGTGGTGTTGGTAAGGTAAGGGTGATGGGTTTTGGCAGAAAGGGAGTGGATGTGGAGAAGAGGAAAGAGAAAAAGAAAGAAGAAATGACATGTATAGGTAAACCTGTTATTGTAGGTAAAAAATAAATTTTCATTAAATTTAACGAAAGGGGGTAACTTTCTTGAAAAATGTAGTCCATGAGAGGTGAATTGCGCATTTTGTAGTCCAGGGGAGGTTTCTACTTTTCGCGGTTAGTACATGTGGCCAAAAAGCTATTACCCCTATTTAAGATTAATATAGTAACTACAACCATTGTATTTACACAGTAGGCTAAGATCCATATTTCACTTAACTCTAAACTCAGCTTTGACTTGAAGTTTAAAGTCAAATTATTTAGGTAGGTCTCTTACCATGTAACTTTTAGATACTTTAATGAGACTTAGGACATCATATATCCTAACATGCTTAATCTTATCTCTTGCCTTAGGACCAAAATCGTTTTGATAGCCCAGACTTCCATGATCAAAGATTAGACAAGTGTTTAAAACATGGGTGGCAAAAGTTTATAATTCAAAAATCGGGTCATAATCACAAAACTATTGTAAGGCGCTACAAACAAATGGTATGACGGTCCCGCTAAAATACATCATATTTCCAAAACAAGCCGATCTCAACCCTTTAGTAATACCACCAATCTGATTATTCAATCAAATTGAATCTTTAAAACTGAATTCATTAAACCATTTAATGATCATTGTTTCAGCCTCATAATAGTGTATATATTAATATTTTTATAAATTAACCTGTTCAACCTGGGTCAATTCGGTTGAATTGGTGAATCAGTAACTCATGAGTTGAGCTGTTCGGTATGAGCGGTTTTGAAATACGATTCCGTTAAACCCAATTAAATTGAAAAATTAGTGAAACATGAGCTGAGTTGTTCATTATGCGGGTGGGTTTTGATAACTTTGCCTATAAACTAAGCTCAGGCGAGACACGCGTACAGAAGATTCCATACCGCACCGCAGGCAGGCACAAAAGTTTTGCTTCTCCTCCAAGCTGAAAAAGCCCCCAACCCCTAATACCATACCTCCTTTTCCTCATCCCAGAAATTAAAATTAAAAAATAGTAAAATCAGAGCTGAGGAGAAGATGGTTGGAACTAACTTGAAATCTAAGACAATGAAGCTGATAGAGAAGAGAAGCGTCATGGAAGCTGAGATGGACTCTATTATCCACCGCCTCTGCCTGCTCGCCAGCCCCGACCTCTCCGATAACCTCGTCGACTCCGAGGTCCTTTCCTGTTCCTCTTACTAATACAACCCTAGAATTTGAATCAAGTTCACTAACAAATTACATACGATTTTTCTCTACTGAAACACTTTAGGGATTTCCTCACACTGTATTGACATTCCTGTTGTCAGAACGAAGAGTCGCCGCCTTTCTGGTAATTAGATTGGCACTCTAACTTCTCATTTGCTCTTCTTTGGTGGTTAAATTGAGGATATTTCTTGAAATGCTACTTCTATGTCATCTTCCTCAGTAACAAATGCAATATTCATAGGTTCTAAGAGATAATATATTTGTTAATATCTGTAGAACTGCGATCTGATCATAAGGAAATCACGGAGAAAATAGATGAAAATATACAACTTCTTCATTCAGCAAGACTTCCACTGAAATCCTCCGCCTTTCCAGACCCAGGTAGTTGCACATATCTTTCAATGTAGATTTTGAAACCTTTCCCATACCTAATATTTGTTATAGCCTTTTAACGTTTGTTTTATACAATAGGATTCACTTACTAGTTTTCCTTCTCTCTGCGTGGTAAAAATGATGCTTTAGATGATCAGAGCTCGACAATGGACAATGTTGTTGCACCTCTGTCCTCTGGTTTGAGAGATTCTTCCAGTTCCATGGATTTTGATGTGCTCGCCAGCATACCTTTTGAGGTGGTTGATGAAATTTCTGATGCATCCCCAACTGCCGAGGATGGTTTACAACTTGGGGATCAGTTAATTAAATTTGGGAATGTGGAGTATCAAGCTGGTGAGAATATTTTTAGAAGCTTTCTTTTGAGACCTAGACAAATCAGGGCCATGCAATACCCTTAGTAATTATGAGGCAAGGTTCACTAATTAACTTAACAGTGACACTCAGAGCATGGCAAGGCAAAGGTCTAATAAAACAATAAAATTGCCTAGGGGGAGGTGAATAGGCTTTTAAAAATTCTGCACACAAAGAGTAAGGAGAATAGCAAAGATACAAGAGTTATAGTGGTTCCAATTCACAATCCTAATTGTACTTCACTACCTAAGAGCTTCACCCTTAGGATTTTCTAACAAAGCACGTCTTTGCTATTAACTAGAGCTTTTTCTCAGTTCAACTCTCAACCTTACACTTTAGTTTTTACGGGCTCAACCACAACCTTACACGATGGTTTTACGGGCTCAACCATAACCTAATACAATCCTCTTTCAAGGTAAGGAATGCACAACCTAGTTCTTTTGTATGGGACAAGAACTCTACCCAATTTCTCAAAAGTGTTAGGTACACTTTTCAGATCTTCACAATTTAAATGATAATAATTGCAATAAAGAACTGGTGTATAAATGATAATGTATGATTTAATAAAGACACCAATAAATGAACAATATTACCTGAAGAAGAAAGTAATTCAAACTCGAATGAATGACGCAAGATTGATCGAAAATAGATTTTGCAAGACGTGGGTCGTAAAACTGATTTTGAGAGTTTGTAAATGTATATATGTGCTTGGAACTTTGTATGAGCTTTCTTGTTTTCTAGTAACTCATCTTAGATGAGTATTTATATGATCAAGAGATTTACTGTCCGTTTATGGCTGTTGGAGCCAAAAACTAGCCTTTATATTTTTTGAAAAAACTAGTCGTTATGCCTTGTCTGCTCTCAGCGTCATGCCTCTAAGCTCGTAAAGAGGAATAGAGTCAAGAACATCGTTTGCAACATGCCGTTATGACCTTAGCGGTATGCCGTGAGCTTCGCTTCAAAATGACAATTTATTCTTATTCTTGGGGGCATGCCGCTAAGCCCTTAGCGATATGCCATGAGCTTCGCTTCAAAAATTAAATTCTTTCTAAGTCCTTGGCGGCATGCCTCTAAGGCAGGAGGCATGCTGTTAAAAGCTTTTTGTTTTTCAAATATTATTTTTACGTAAAACCTTTTTGACGCTTTTTCTTGAGGTATATCGAACATAATTCAAGTGCTAGATAGAATCCTACTTACATGTTTATGCTCTAAAGTACACTTGATATTAAGCTTGCGATAATTGAATTGTTGCTCTCGTTTATCTCGATCGCAAACTACATAAACACTTTAACTTAAAATTGCATTAGTATGATAATTAATTTGTCTTAAATTATCAAAATAAGATTAATATGCCCTTGGGCCAATAAGGTCTACTAGGGTATGCATTCCATTATTTTTCTTAATGTCTGTATTTGTCAAACTTTTTTTTTTTAAAAAAAAAGAATTATAATTCTTGAATGATTCCTGCCAATAGCAATATCCTTGTTGAATGCTTGTCCATTTTGATAATGAATTATTTCACTTGTACTTCATATGTCCTACTTCTCTATGTACTGGTATGTGGTATAATTATCACCAACTCTACGAAATAAATTAGACCTCCTTTTAGAATGTTCAATTGATTTTTCGACATAGTTGATCCTTTGCGCTGCGTAGTGTTTCTTATAATTCATTAGTTGAAACTTGAAACTACTTCTTACATCATATAAATTCCTTTAGACTAGTCCAGATTGTGAAGTAGGTTTTGCTTAAGAGGTGATATTGTTGTGCTGAATCTGCTCAGTTACTTTGGAATATGGACTCAAGAAAGAAATTAAAAAAAAATGGACACAGTAATGAAAAATGAATAGTTTAGATGACGTTGTGAGTCATGACTGATACGATCCTATTTGCCTAGGGTTCATAACGAGTACCTTTTTGATCTAGTTCGAAGGATTGGATTTTGATTGCGGAATAAATAACTCTCTTTAGTGCTTAAACCTCCTAACAGACCTGCGTTAGGCAACCCAAGCTAAACAATTGAGGTTCTTGAATTGAGTTCTAGACCTAGTAAGAGACCTGCTTTACTCAACCTAGGTGAAACGAATCAACGGGGTTTGAACTCTCGGTCTTTTACTTGCAGATCGACTTAAGCTTTTGGACTTAAGAAGTTACAAGGTTCACACGTGAACAATTGAGAAAATCCTCTCTAAATTTAATTGATAAAAAGCTTCTTTACAATGAGCACAAAAGGCTCTATATATAGGCAAAGCGCCTAGTACTAGTTTAACTATAACTATAAGTTCTAATATGAGTAGGAATAGAAGTTGTCGCATCCCCCTTTTTGGAATTTTATTGCGCGACACGGGTTTGGGACGGGATGTGAGATGAAATCGGACTCATCTCACATAATGCAATGAAGTCGCCACCCTATTTTGTTTCTAGGTTTAGGGAACCTAAAGTCATGATAACATGGCAGAAAACAAAATAAGGCAAAAAGGGTCCAAACCCGAGAACAACTGTTCGGGGTCGATTTATGGACTCGGGAAGGTGTTAGGAACCCGAGTCACATCCTAAAATGGTTACCGAATAAAAGAGGTGTTTAAAATCGTGTTTGAAAAATAAAAAAAAGTCCTAAATTATGTGATCATGCCCAATGGATTAATAAAATTCTAACAATTTTAAATATTCATACATACGAGCGTATATGCGGAAAAGCGTGGAATAAATAAAAGGGTGAGAAATATTTACTTGATGAAGGGATACGGGCGGATATATCCTTTTGATCGAAATTATTGGCACGGGTAAATGGTAATCGATAGATAAATATTTGACGATTGTCATATGTGAGCGAAAAAATCATTAAACAAGCATGAATAGAATAATTATTTTAATCATGCAAAGCATACAAAAAAAATAATCAAGCATACGAAAATAAATATTACAAGCATGCGAAAAATAAATAGTACAAGTGCGGAAATAAACAAACAGTAACAGTGCGCGAAAATTGGTACGGAAAAAAAGATATGTGACAGGCCGAAAAAATTTGGGCTCAGCCACTGGGCTGAGAGTGGGCCCCACCAACTGGGCCAAGCCCAGCCCAGCTCATTGGGCTGGCCCTTCTCCTTTCCCTTCCCGCATGGACCAAGACCATGGCCATCTCTTCCTCACGTTTGGGGCAAAACAAAGGACGTGGCCCAACGTCCCTTTTCTTGCCAGGGCCTATGCAAAGGCGCGACCCATCACCAACCCAGGCTGAAAATTAAATAGCCCGTTAACTTCTCATTCCCTCATACTTAAATAGAGAGCTGTTGGATGAGGAGAAAAGAGGGGTCAACATTTGATCAATGGTTGAGATGAGATGACCTTTGGGAAAATGTTTAATATTTATTTAATTGGTTCGAACTATTAATACAAGAAATCTCGCTTGAAATGAATAAAAACCGAAAATACTAAAACATGCAGTAAAATGAAACAAAATAAATAGTAATTAGTAAATAAAGAAAAAGTTCGATTTAAGGTCCGAATTTACTCGCTCGGAATCTTTAAAAGTTCGAACGAAAAATAAATGCTATAGCGAAGTAAATTGAATAAAACAAAATGAGATGACGCAAAAGAAAATAATAGTAGATAATTGTCAATTAAAGAAAGAAAGCATTCGATCTATGGTCCCAGGCATCTTGCTCAGGATCGATAGAAGTTCGAACGAAAAGACAGTAAAAATACAAAAAACCTAAAATAACACGAAATGGTACGAAATATTGAAATAAATTGCCAAAGATCTCAAAAATCGATAGAATTTTGATTTAAACGGGCTAATAATGTGATAAACAATAAGTGTGAAAATGCGTCAAAAACCAGGTAGCAATAGAAGTCCTAACTAATAAATAACTCTAATAACTAAATAAACTAAATAATAAATACTTAATTAAGTTCCAGAAGCTTCAGAATCATAGTCGCATGAATGGGCTCCAAGATGGGCCACTTCCTCCAAGTCGGGCTTGGCCACGCGTTCACACTGTGCGCCAAATGTCCACTCACCTTAACTTTTGATTGGCTCATCCGATTGGGCTGAAACTTGTCCCAATCGAAAGGCAACACCCAAAAATAGTAGAAGGGTGATCCTAGTCCTGTTCCGGGCCTGACTGGTCCGAGTAATGGTCGTTGACATTGACAGATGCATCTGAAAACCCACGTCTCCATGAGCCAACTCGCAAACGACTTGTGCGTTTGGCCTGAAATTTGGACAAAAACTCTCTGACATCCCAATCGGTCTTGTATTTTGTCAAGGGCTCATACAACTTGTCATATTCCCAAGGTGGCTCGGGGTTCAATCTCGCGGACACATATGGTACGCGCTGTGCATGTTTGGGTCGCGCCTTGCACCAAGACTCTCTCCCTCGCAGCATAGCCTCCTCTACATGTGCCTCGACTCTGTGAATGAGTTGTTCTAGCCTCGCGTGCTCGTCTTCACCTCGCGCTCGCATCCTTAGCTCAATGGGCGGTATGCGTACGCCATGCACATGTGGTGTACTAGGGTTTATGCGAGGATTTACATCATTCCCTCCCCCTTCGAAATGATTTGTCCTTGAATCCGGGCTGATACCTACACCACAATACCTCAAGTTAGCATGAACTAAAGGCACGTTCTAAAGATAGCAATTACCCGAGACATCCACATCGGTAGTAGTGTCTACGTGTGCGACGATGTTGTGGGTCGAATCATCATCTTCCTCAGCTAAGGCCTTGTCAAATTGGGTAGGCAACCTTGGTAGGTGTAAAAACATCCTTCCCTAATCGAGAATACTAATGAATAGCTTCAAATACCTGCGGTATCCATGATCCGTTCGTGGCATACCTAATAAGATTTTGACTGTTGGCGAAGGGTAGAAGGGGAGAATGGCTCATTGGATTCCACGCCCACGGTTGTCCGGTGTACCTGCAGGGTGCCGGGAGGGGGTCCCGGCATAAACACTCCGATACTTAAGTTAGTATGAGTGGTCAAAGTAGCAGAACTTTTGCTAGCAATCTTAGGCTTACCTTCTTCCTTGATTATGGGGGTATTTATAGGCGAAAAGCGGGGTGTTTTCTGGGGGCTCGGCCATAAAAGGCGCTAACGGGCCTGTCAGGTGGTTGACATTCCCCGTCAATGGTGTGCTATCGTTGTGTTAGATATAAATGGGGGTAGGCGTGACCTAACGCGGGGTGTAAAGACGAAAATGCCCCGGGCGTTAGGTCTATTGTTATCATAAGCCCAACCGAAAATGAGCCCGAGTGTTCACCAAGGGCTACCGCTTCATCTTCTGCCTCGATGCCGTACCTGACGGTCTTTGAGATAACGAGGTGGTTTATTTTCCGAGGGACTCTTCTTCTCAATCAGTTACTTCTTTGAACCTATAAATTAGATCTTCCACCGCACCAATTTTTAACATCTTTTCACACTTCTCTTGGACCTTTATCATGGAAAATCTTACTAAGAACTTCTTGATCTCCAAATCTCATACTCTGAGGAATCTTAATGATGGTGACGTCAGCTTTCTGGAGAACATGCTGACCAAGGTCTCTGAGAATATTCTGGAGCTCCAGGGGATGATGACTCCTCTGCGGTCCAAGCTGGGTGCGGTTTCTCTGGAGGATTTTAACCCTCTAGAGAATGTGTCGAAGTTGGTTGCTGATGTCTCCCGCATCGAGGTAGTGATCACCACACTGCGGCAGAGGAAGGACCTACTAGGGTGCTGCTTGAAGGGCATGAGGATTTCTTCCTCTGAGCTGACCTCCATGACTGATGCCCTGAGAGAGATCCCTACTCTACTGGAGGACGACGTTGCTGGGTCTCATGCCTGACTGTTGACCGCCGTCTCTTTGTTTTTATATTTTCTGTGTACGCTGATAACTATTGATACCACAGAAGCGACATCTCCACTACCCCGCTGGGTGACCCAGCCAACATACTGTACCCGCCGCGGGAGACGAGACCCTGTTCTTACCGCCCCCAGCCTGGCGGCCGACCCTGGGATGGTCGACATCAGCGGGGGGGCTCTCATGCGACATCCGCACGGCGGCATCCCATCCCAGGTCATCCATGACGTCACTCCGCATGACGTCATCCCACATGACATCACTCAATGCCACCCCAGAGGCATCTATCACCCCAGCGAAACCTACCAGGGATTATTCCCACCCCCTATCGGTACACTCCTTCCTTTGCCTATAAATACCCCCACCTTTTCAGACAAGAGGGTAAGCCTAAGATAGCGTACTGAACCCCTGCCATTTTGACTACTTACACTGACTTTGGCATCGGAGTGTTTACGCCAGAGACCCCCTCGGGCGCTTTGCAGGTGACGAAGTCCCCAGTACAGTGTTCCTGACCAGCCCAGATCAGGCCGATCCTGCTCGGTATCCCTCGGACTCTTATCAAGTGATGCTTTCATTGAGAGCCTTGGTTAATTAAGTGAGTTTTCCTTAGTAACCAAGCTCTGTTCTTTCTGAGAGTCGAAGGATCATGGCTTCAGATTCAGAATCCACACCCCCTCATACTCGTGGTGTTCACGCGCGTAGGGAACTTTTTTCCACGTCTTCGTCCAGTACATATGTCACATCACGTGAAACTTCCTCTGCGTAGACAGACTTTCTTTTCGGGCTGATAGCTGGCACCCCGTTTTCTCAAATGGGCACCCCGTTTTCTCAAACGGGTACCCCGTTTCCGCAAATGGGTTCCCTTATTTCCTCAATGGGTGCCCCATTTTCCCACACGGGCGAATCCAGTCACTCCGCCCCTCCGCTTGTAAGTTCTAGGATGAATGACCCTACTACTCCGTCGGTAAGCTCGATGTTAGCTCTTCGTGCCCACTTGGACTATTTAATTGGGATGGCCGCAGGCCCCACTTCTAGTACCGGGACATCAGGGGTGTCTCCTCGAGTTATTTTCACTCCGTCTATTGTCGCCGATCGACCAGTATCGCCTCGTCGTCAGGTGAGTGTCCCTCTGACCTCACCTACGATAAGCATGCCATTCAGCTTTGCGCAACTGGCAGATGGACAGGAGGAGCACCACATACCGCGGATTCTTGTCTCCCAAGTGGAGCGACCGCTAGATGAATACAGAGAGCGTTGGGACGATAGAAGAGAGGAAGCCGGTAGAGAGGTATCTATGGAGCAGAGTGAAAGATCAGGCAGTAGGAGGCGTCGAACCCGTTCGCCTAGGAGTCGCAGCCGGTCTCCCAGGCAGCAACGCACCCTGGAGCTTCGAGGGCACATGCGACACCTGGACATGTCTCCTCCTCGTCATGATCGTGAGATCTTGGATGACACCGCTGGTCATCCTTTCACCCACCGTGTAAGGCACCACAGGGTCAGCCGACATGTTAAGCTCCCCACGGAATCATACTATGGCACCAAAGACCCCATCTCGCATCTTAATAAGGTGAAGGACTTCGTCCAATTTCAAACGCACAACGACGCGGCGTTGTGTCAAATATTCGTTATGACATTGTCAGGAGTAGCTCGCCTCTGGTTTGAAGGACTTCCTGCTCGATCAATTGATAATTTCCCACAACTAGAGGCCAAGTTTAAGAGTCGCTTCAGCACAGCTATCCCCATTCGAAAGTCTGCAGCAGCCTTGTTTGATATATGTAGAAAATCATAGGAGTCTTTGAATAGTTATCTTGGTCATTTTGATATGGAAATGTCGTTAACTCCTGGTATTACTATTGATTTCGCCATAGAAGCTTTGAAGCAGAATTGTGGGTATGGGAAGCTGAGAGATACGTTGATGGTGGACCCCCCAATGACTTTAGACGCGTTAAGGTTGAAGGCTCACAATTATGCGAGAATGGAAGAAGAGGAATATAGAAACAGGATACGGGATGTGCCCTAGAACGCCCCTCCTACTCCCATGGCTCAAGGCAGTATGACCCACGACACCCGTCCGGGTGACGAATACACCCAGCGGAAAGATTACATCCCCAAGGTGTCGAATCGCCAGAAGGGTAATTACTCTAGAGGAAGGGGCGGCGGTCTGAATGTTCAGCGACAGGGGGATCCCCCTAAGGGTCGAATGTACGATCCTGACCTTCCTCCCTTTACACTCCTACGAGCGGAAATCTTAGCCATCATTTAGCAGCGGAACCTGCCGATCCGCTATCCAGCCCCTGTGAAGCCAGGGGTGGTCATGGGAGGAAGGGAAAACGCTTTTTGTAAATTCCATAAGGTTAAGGGGCATTCTACAGAGGCGTGCAGGGAATTGAAGTTAGCAATAAAGCGCCTGTTGTAAGAAGGCTATCTTGGAGAATTCGCCACTCGTATGAGAGAAGAAACTAGGAGCGACCCTCCGCACGGGGCGTTAGGTGACCATCAATTGCCTCCTCCCTTTGGGAGCAGCGGGACTTCTGAGGCAAAGGGGAAAGAAGCACTAATGATGTATGATGAGGACATCCCCATCATTAACATTATTGCTGGGGGCGCGTCGTTCCTGGATGAGATTACCCTAGCAACACTCGCGGCAGGAGAGAAGCGGAAACGGGAAAGCCAGCCTGTAAAAAAGGGAGTGATTGATGCACTGGACAAGATGGTAATATCTTTTTTGGAAGAAGATGAGAAGGGCGTTGTCTTCCCTCATAATGACGCGCTAGTAGTCACACCGGTTGTTGGGAGCCATGGGGTACGAAGGACCCTCATTGATAACGGCAGTGCGGTAAACTTATTTTCGTTGGAAGTATATAATCTCATGAAACGCCCTGCCGGTGAACTAGCGCCTTGCAAGAAACTAATTATTGGAGTGGACGGCATCCCTATACCTGTAATTGGAGTCACAACGCTGCCTGTGTAGTTTAGAGAAGACGCGTCAAAACGATCAGAAGAGTTGATGTTCTTGGTTGTGGATCTCATCCTACCGTATAATGCCATTCTAGGGTGGCCATTCCTCAATCATTTTGGGGCGGCAGTAACTCAGAAACACCTCAGGATGAAATACCCCTCTTGGGAAGGGGTAGTATCGATCAAGGGCGATCAAAAGCTAGCCGTCGAGTGTTATTCACTCATGATTCAAAAAAGTTGTGATCAATATGTGTGTGTGGTAGCGGATCCCTATGAGCAAAGGGATGAAAGGCGAACCCAGCCAGTGGATGCGATGGTACCCATCCCCATCCAAGGCAATGATAAGGTGAGCTTCCAGGCCAGTGAAAAGTTGACCCTTGAGGAGAGAGCATAATTAGCCCGGCTGTTGAACAAGTGCAAAGGAGAGTTCGCGTGGAAACCGGCGGACATGCCTGGCGTGTCCAGGGAAGTGGTTGAGCACCGACTCAGCATTCTCCGCGGAAAAGTCGGTGGTGATTGATAAGGAGGTAGTGAAACTGCTAAACGCAGGATTCATCCGAGAAGTTCAATACCCCACTTGGTTAGCCAACCCCGTCTTGGTCTGCAAGCCCAACGGAGACTGGCGCATGTGCATTGATTTCACTAACTTGAATGACGCTTGTCCTAAGGACTGTTATCCACTTCCTCGGATTGATCAGTTAGTCGATCAAGCGGCAGGGTACGCATATTTGAGTTCCCTGGACGCCAATTCTAGATATCATCAAATTCCTATGGCCAAGGAAGATGAGGAAAAGACGACATTTATAACTCCGAAGGCCACCTACTGCTACACGGCAATGCTGTTTGGCTTAAAGAATACAGGGGTGACCTTCCAGCGTATGGCCAACAAAGTGTTTGAAAAGCAAATCGGGAGAAATGTAGAAGCATACGTAGATGATGTATTGGTCAAAAGCAGAAGTTTCAGCGACCATCTGGCCGATTTGCAGGAAGTGTTTGATACATTGAGGAAGTACCAGATAAAGTTGAACCCCCGCAAGTGCGCGTTTGTATTTCAAACGGGGAAATTCTTGGGGTATGTGGTAAGCCAAAAGGGCATCCAGCCGAACCTGTCAAAGATTAAGGCTATCCATGATATGGTATCGCCGCGAACCCTCCAGGAAGTTCAGAGGTTAACAGGACGCGTCATTGCTCTGGGGTGGTTCATCTCTAAGCAGGGCGAGAAGTGCTTGCCGTTCTTTAAAGTCATACGCAAGAAAGCTTCTTTCGGATGGACACAAGAGTGCGAAGAGGCGTTCGTGGGTTTGAAAGCATACTTGTCATCCGACTTGGTACTAACATGACCGGAACCGGGCGACACCCTATTCTTGTACCTCGGCGTCGCGGATGAAGTGGTCAGTGCCATTTTGGTCCGGGAGGATAATCACGCCCACCGCCCCGTTTTCTTTGTTAGCCATGTGTTAAAAGATGCCGAGGTGCGATACACCCACATTGAGAAGGTGGCATTCGCCCTGCTACAGTGCACACGGAAGATGGACAGGTACTTCCAGGCCCATCCAGTCATCGTGCTCACGGAACAGCCTTTGAAAAGAATTTTTAGGAAACCAGAATCCTCGGGGAGGATGTTGATTTGGTCAATTGAGCTGGAACAATATGGATTACAGTACAAAGCTCGGCCATCTGTAAAATCTCAGGTTTTGGCAGATTTTATCGCCGAGTGTACATTTACTGGGGACAAGGCGGTGGAGCCGCTCGAGAAGAAAGAAAGTGATGCAAAGATCCTACCCTCAGAAGCCCTCGCGGATGTATGGGTCATCTATGTGGATGGCGCCAAAAATCAAGAGCTGGCGGGAGCTGGCATATACATGATCGAGCCACATGACGTGCAGGTGCGGCAAGCCATTAGAATCCTGCAACCATTGTCCAACAACGCAGTAGAGTATGAAGCGTTATTGGCGGGGCTTAGAGTAGGAAGAAGCCTCTTCGCTAAAACTGAAAACGACCTGGTAGCAGGAGCCCCACAGTTGAAAATATGAGGGGACTCCAAGTTGATAATTGATCAAGTCTTGGGACATTCCCAAGCTAGAGAACCGATCATGGCGTAATACCTCTCGAAAGTGAAAAGGGAATTGGCAGAAATGGAACAAAGCGGTAGCTAATCAGGAGGCTGTCATACCAGAAGGCGTCTACTATGAGGAAAGGTCATTACCGTCCTTCATGGAGGAACAACTGTCGCTATGTGTGGAGGAGATTGAAAAGGACTAGAGGGTCCCTGTGATAAAATTTTTGAAGCACGACGAGTTGCCGAGCGACAGTACAAAAAAGAAAAAAGTGCTGAAGCAAGCGGCAAGGTGCACTTATTATGATGGGGAGTTAATTCGGAGATGTTTCTCGCACCCAGCCGCAAAATGTATAACGGAACAAGAAGGCCTCCATACCCTACGCGAGATTCATGAAGGCATCTACGGCATGCACGTGTCGGGTGGTACCATGGCCGCGCAGGTGTTCCGGTCAGGATTCTATTGGCCCACTATTCGCAGGGATTGTAACAACTTTGTGCAATAATGCCACAAGTGTCAAGAATTCGCCAAAATCCCTCGATGACCCGCCACTGAAATATCTCAGATCGTGGCACCTTGTCCTTTTGCCAAGTGGGGAATCGACATTTTAGGCCCTTTTCCTAAGGCCAGGTCTCAACTGAAATTTGTAATTGTGGCAGTGGACTACTTTACCAAATGGGCAGAAGCGGAAGCGGTAGCCAGTATTACGATGGAGAGGGTATGACACTTCTTTAAGCACCAAGTGATCATGCGTTTCGGGGAGCCTCGCGTGCTAGTTAGTGACAACGGGGCACAGTTTACCAGCCGCTTCTTCAAAGAGCAATGTGAAGAATTCCAGATCGAACAGAGGTTTTCCTCTGTGGCGCATCCTCAGACTAACGGCCAGGCGGAGGTAACCAACCGAAGTATCCTGGTCGAAAAAGAAGTGGCCAGATGAGCTACCCTATGTAATGTGGGCTTACCGCATGACCGTCAAAACTAGCACGGGGGAAACACCCTTTGCGATGGCTTTTGGTACCGAAGCAGTAACGCCTGTCGAAATTGGCACCCTAAGCTTAAGGGTGGAATATTTCAATGAGGAATTAAACGAGGAGAGGTTACGCGCTAACCTTGATACGCTGCCTGAGGCACGCGAGGAAGCTCTCTTGAAAATAATGCACTACAAAAGAAGAATGGCGCGGTATCACAACAGACATGTTAAGGAGCGGCTGCTCAAGGCGGGAGACCTCGTGCTCAGGGACAAACGAGAGGCGGGCCAACGAATGTGGAAACTTAGCTCAAACTGGGAAGGCCCGTACCGCGTTACTCGTGTTATCGGAAAGGGGGCGTATCACCTCGAAACGCTTGACGGTACTCGCTTACCTAACTCTTGGAATATTGCTCGATTAAAATTATATCATGCTAGAATTTAACATGCCGTTGGGCATGGTTTAGAAATTGAAATTATTAAAATTGACATGCCGTTGGGCATGGTTTAGAAATTAAAATTATAAAAATTGACATACCGTTGGGCATGGTCTAGAAATTGAAATTATGAAAATTGACATGCCGTTGGGCATGGTTTAGAAATTGAAATTATTAAAATTGACATGCCGTTGGGCATGGTTTAGAAATGAAAATTATAAAAATTGACATACCGTTGGGCATGGTCTAGAAATTGAAATTATGAAAATTGACATGCCGTTGGGCATGGTTTAGAAATTGAAATTGAAAAGTGACATGCTGTTGGGCATGGTTTAGAAATTAAATTTATTAAAATTGACATGCCATTGGGCATGGTCTAGAAATTGAAATTGAAAAGTGACATGCCGTTGGGCATGGTCTAGAAATTGAAATTGAAAAGTGACATGCCGTTGGGCATGGGTTAGAAATTGAAATTATTGAAATTGACATGCCGTTGGGCATGGTTTAGAAATTGAAATTATGAAAATTGACATGCCGTTGGGCATGGTTTAGAAATTGAAATTGAAATTGACATGCCGTTGGGCATGGTCTAGAAATTGAAATTGAAAAGTGGCATGCCGTTGGGCATGGGTTAGAAATTGAAATTATTGAAATTGACATGCCGTTGGGCATGGTCTAGAAATTAAAATTGAAAAGTGACATGCCGTTGGGTATGGGTTAGAAATTGAAATTATTGAAATTGACATGCCGTTGGGTATGGTCTAGAAATTGAAATTGAAAAGTGACATGCCGTTGGGCATGGTTTAGAAATTGAAATTATGAAAATTGACATGCCTTTGGGCATGGTCTAGAAATTGAAATTATGAATCTGACATGCCGTTGCGCATGGTCTAGAAATTGAAATTGAAAAGTGACATGCCGTTGGGCATGGTCTTGAAATTGAAATTGAAATGTGACATGCCGTTGGGCATGGTCTAGAAATTGAAATTATGAATCTGACATGCCGTTGGGCATGGTCTAACAATTGTTGTGGAAATTGATAAGAATTTGTCTTCAGCCGAAGGGTAGAAAGGGAAAATGCTTCTCCAGCTCAGTATCCTCGGTGGTGCGTTGTACCTGCAAGACACCGGAGGGGGTCTCTAGCGGAAACACTCCGATGCTTAAGTTAGTATGAGTGGTGAAATTGGCAGAGCTTGGGCCAGTGAATTCCGCTTACATTCCTTCTTCGTGGGGGAGGTATTTATAGATGAAACAAGCCTGTCTGTGCGAGTGGGATCGCTAGGGAGCAACCGGTCCTGTCAGGGGCTGTGGTTTGCCCGTGTTATGATGTACCGTCATGGTGGTAGGTATGGGGTAGTTGTTACCCCGGCAAGGTAACGGTTAGTGCATTTCCCTTGAGGTGGGATAACACCTCTGGTCGTCTAGAAGCTCCATGCGGGGACCCCCACCGTAGAGGGGAATGACAGCCTCGATCCTACCGTGGCGGTAGGAACAGTGATTCTTTCCTTTCCATATGGGGTAAACAGACGATAATGCCCTTGTCGTTAGGTGGATTGTTATCATAAGCCCAACTGAAAATGAGCCCGAGTGTTTACCAAGGGCTAACACCCCCTCTTTGCGCGCAAATCTCGTATGTACCGGAGCGGTTCTTTGTCAGGATGTGGGCTGACCCTGACTGTACTTGTCCAGAAGTTATAAATTGAAGGTTTCTTTGCGCAAATTTCTTCACACCTTTTCGTCCTTTCTTTTCGTATTTCACCATGGATGAGCTGACCAGAAATTTCCTGATCTCCAAAACTCTGACCCTGTTCTGCCGAGTTGACCTCCGTTGCTGATGCCTTGAGGGAGGTTCCCGTCGTGCCCGGAGAAGATGATGCTGGGTCTAACGCTTGACCACTGTCTTCGCTTCCTCTTGTTGCTTTCTTTTACGCTTTCTTGTACATATCTGAACGCTAGGCCGCTCAGGCCATAAATAAATTATTGTTTCTACTTTTATCAAGTCTTCTTTTTCTTGTTTGATTTCTTGATGCTTTGGTTGGGAGTATTCGTTATAAGCCCAACTGAAAATGAGTCTTCCTCGGGACCTAGCCATTGCAGTGGTTGTGTTCCGGGAATTAAGCAATGAATGCTCTGTCTCAACTGTTTCCAGGGCCGTTTTTCCAATGGTAGGTGGTTGGGCGGTTATTTGGTGCCTTTTGATTGGCGCATTCATCGAGCGGGTATGCCTGTGCCGGATCAGATTCTGCAATTATGGTTACTTTTCCCAAGCGCCTTAATTGTTTTTCAGGGGCCTGCGCGAGGATCGGAGCGCTTCCTTGGCTATTTAAGGGAGTCACCTTTTCCCTTTTTCTGTTCGTCTTCGTCCTTTCCTTTCTCTTGTACTTTCTTGCAGGTCGAATGGCAGATTTCTATTTTTTGAGTTCCACAGATCGCGACTCCTTGCCAACTCCCTCGACTTCGCCGGACTCAGATCATCCTCCTCCGTCGCCACCGCGGAGGCCTCTGGTCCACCGAAAGGGCCACAAGAGGCAAAGGGAAAGAACTTCCAAGGTGTCCATCATGACTTTAGATTCTTCTGGCTCCAATACCCAAGAGGGCGACAGACGGTTTCCTTTATCTGACTGTTCGTTAGAGAAAATTTCCTCTACCGCTGCCGGTGTTGGATTGGCAGGGTCAGGTGTCAAGGGAAAGTCAGGACCGTCAGGGTCCTGCTTAGGGAGGGAAGTGGACGAACCTGCCCCGACTGCTGACGGGAAGATGCCATTCCTGGATGACGACGGGGTTTATCACCACGGCATTTACTGGCCTGATGAGGATTAGCGCCTTTACGTTAGGCACATTGTACAAGCCCTTGGGTATTTTATGAATAAAATGATGCTTTCTATCTTTTCTTCTTGTCGTTATCTTTCCGTCAGCAGTTGGTCGTGTTGATAGCTAACGCGAGGGATTAGCCTCGTTGAGGCAACCGTTTCGTGGTTATTTTGACCTGGTCAACTTTGTCGCCCTTCTGGGGAATCACGACGAACCACTTCTCTTTTCGTATTCTTTTAATGCTTTCCACGTGGCCAACTTCTTTTTACACGCGTCCCAGCATGATTGGTGGCTAAATTAATGCGGTGGCATTTTAATCCTTTAAAAAGGACTATTTTCTCTTTCCAAAACTTTTGCCTTCGCTTAGAATTTTTCCCTTCGTCTTCCTTCGTCTTCTTCTCCGAATAACTTTCTGGTCGCCTGCCGTCGTCTGCTGATTCTCCTGTAAATCTTCCCTTCTAAGGTACCCCTTTAATCCTTCTCAGATTTCCTATTTGCTGGTTTATTATGGTTAGGAATAGGCCTCGCCAGGTTATCTGGAGACCCATGGATCCAGAAATCGCGCAATCACCCAGTACTTTTACATGCGATGTGGTTCTGAAAGCCGAGCTGGAGGAACACGGTATCACCTTTCCTCCCGGGTATGAACCCTTTATTCCTGAAGGTCATATGCGGCTTCACAATCCGGCGTGGGGTTTTTGTAGGCTACTTTATTTTAAGATGTTCCTTTATGGTTTCCGCTTTCCCGTTCATGAATCAATACTAACACTGCTGCGGGAGCACAACCTTAATCCTGCCCAGATAACTCCCTCTTCTTGGTGTGCGGTTTATGCTTTTCTTCGCGCTTGCGAGTTGAAGAACATTTTCACCCCATCTCTCAATTTATTTCACAAATTCTTTAGTATGAATTGTCATAATTGTTTAATCGAAATCACTCCTCGATGGGATGACGCGTTTGTGCAGTCGTTCTGGCAGCGATTTCGCGGCTTTGAGAAGGGTGTGGCTGATTGGAAAAGTAGTTTCTTCGTTCTCGAGCTACCGTCCCGTTTGTGGCGCATTAATTTCAACCAAGAGCTCATAGGCCCCGTTTGGACGAATCCCGCGATACTGACCAGAGCTGAGCTGGATCAGGCTAACGCTTTGTTAGACGAGGACACCTGCTATCGCATCCGTGATTTCGCATTGTTCAAGCCTCTGGAGGAGTGTGTTATGGGTGGGTCTGTCTCTTTTCGTACTTTCTTTCTTTCTTTTTCATTCATCCTTGCACGTTTCTTTTATAGAGGATGCTAACGGTCAATCTCCAAGTGATACTGGCGCTCCTTTGAATGTAGCGCCGCTCCGAACTTTACCAGCCTCCCCTCCCGCTGAAGGCTCTAATCAAGAAAATGTTCGACCCCCCAGGAGGAGAACCAAGACGGTTGCCCGGGGAGGGCGAAGGCTCGGCGGCTCTGTCCGAGCTTCTCGTTTCTCGTTTCGTGGAAAATTGGCTACCAGATCGTCGCAAGGGAACAAACTCTAGTCGAACAGCAAAAAGGGTGATTGATAGTGATGACGAGGATATGAAAGCTAAGCCAGACCTTTGCCATGCTTCTTCTTTGCGTCGGAAAAGACTTCGAGTGGATGCGAGTGAACAGGCTACCGGGACATCCTCTGCTGATGTGGTAACTGTTTCTACACCTATCGCTTCGCCTGAGGCAAGGACCTTCCAGCCAGTAAAGATTACTGAGGTGTCGGGTGCTACCTGCTCTACTGAGACGGAGGCCCCTCTGACAGCATGTCCTCCTCCTACAGCTGATGCTCTTGATTCCCCGATTTCTCACTGTATTCCTGACGTGGTGACCACATCTTCTGCTGCGGACTCGGCTACTAGCCTACCACCTAAAGCCCTTCCACAACTGTTTTTCACTCCTATCTCAAATGTGTTTACTGAGGGTTCCTCTTCCATTCCGTCAATTAATCTTTCTTACGGTGGCCCTAACGGGTCCCCAGCCTATCGCATGAACTTGGCGGGATTCTGCTTTGACGGTCTCCGCGCTGTCGGGGTTCCCCAACCCTTTTCTAGAGATGAGTTTACCGTGCCCTTGATAGGGGAGATGATGGGCTCCCGGGCAGAGAAAGAGAAATTTCTTCAGCTTCCTCCAACAGCCCGTCTCCGGCATGTTGTGAATGACTCTCTGGATACCTTCCGTTATCTGAACTATCTGTTTGAAATTCATGATCGCGAGTCACAAAATTTCTCTAGCGCGATGTGTGTTCAGAAGGTGCAGCTTCAAAAATCGGCAGGAACTGAACAGAGAGAGGTCTGCCGGGAAAGCGAAAATAGAAGTTCTGGAGGCAGAGTTGGCATTGGAAAAGAAGAGAAATCTCCTTCTCCGCGAAAAGATGTTGGCTCGAGATGAGGAGTCTGCCAGGGCACCATTAAAGGAGGAGTTGTGGAGAAAGAAGGTCTTGGAGGCCTTCACTTCTGGATTTGCAGCCCGTTTCAAGGGTGATTCTTCTAATCCAGCCCAGGTTGCTGATTATATCTCTACCGTTATGGATGAGGTTAGCAAAGGTGGGAACGGTTCTTCTATTCCAGAGGGGGAAAGGACCTGACGGTAACGGTGGTGCGCGTCTTTTTCATCCGACGGGTGCCTCAAGTTCCGCAACGGATTTCTGGGTCCTCCTTTGTTGCTATTCTCATTGTTATCTGTTTTCTTTTATTCTTTCTTGAAGATCATTTGACATTATTTCTTCTGTAATAATGCTGACGTTATGTAACCCTTATTGTGCCGTTTGATTCATTGTGATGCTACCGTTGCTTCTTCATTATCTTCCTTGTATCATCGCGTCGTACCGTTTGGTGAGGCTAGCACTGCTTTTTAGGTCATTAAATGCCGCAGTCCCCCCATTTGATGTGATTTGAAAGGTAATGATGAAGTGGGACACGGGTCCCTTCATGGAGAGGCGTTTGAAGCAAGCGTCTTCTAGGGAGACGCGAATGCTGAAGCGTTTCATCATTGTTTTAAAACTTAACCTTCTCGCGCGTGCCTTTCTTTTTGACGCGCTGCTTCACCATGTGTCAGTTGCTGATTGGTCGTCCCCTTTCAGGGTTATATATAATGTTTTCCCTACCTTCTCTTTCTTTTTTAACCTCCTTTCTTGCACGTTGTTGTTTTCTAGACAAATAACTCGCGCTGCTTCTTCTTTCCTGGTCTGAGACTCCTGGTGTTCTCTTTTGCCAAGGTACACACCCTTTTCTTTCCTCCTCCTTTCTCCTTTGTTAGTTATGGCTACAACTCATTCTGAGAAACCTACCGAGGAAGGGGATCCTCACAGGTCTGCTGGGGAAGAAAAAATTGATAGTACACCCACTTCCCTTTATACATTGCCCTTAGTTCATCGTATGCTTGCCGGGTCTAAGGCTCGATTTTCTAAAGATTATCCCGTGTATGCTGCTTCTGAATCACTTCGTCTGAACAGCGTTTTGCCTGATAATAATAGGATGCTGTATGCTAAGTTATTTGATTACGGGTTTTGTCTTCCCCTTGACCCGCTTGTAAAATTGCTGTTGGCTGATTCTGACTTGGCTCCGGCTCAGTTGAGCCCCAACGCGATTTGCGTTGTTAGCGCATTTGCCGCTTTGTGCCGTTTCAAGGGGATTGCTTCTCCCACCTTGGCATTGCTTCATGATATTTTCCAGTTATATTCTCGCAAGGGGGTTATATCAATATCCCCCCGTTATGAAGATGACTCATTGAAGCCCTTTACTTGGAAACTCATGGGCATCGAGTCTTCTGTTCCTCACTGGAAAGAAGATTTTTTTATAGTTGATCTGCCCGAGCCTTTGTGGAGGGCCGACTTTAACGAGGAGATCAAAGATGGAGCTTGGGGTAATCGGAAACCCATTTCTGACCCGGAGGACGGTTGGTTGAAGACGCTGCTTCAACTAGATTTCAGTGTTGACGCCCGTAAAGTAGCTAACGGGTTGGACATGGAGAAGTGCAAAAGGGGTGAGGGTTTGACCTTTTCCTTTTACGCTGTCAAGAAGTGCTTACGCTAACGTTTTGTACTTGCGCAGTGCCTCCGCCTGGTTGGGAGCCTGAATATTTCCGAAGGAAAAGGAAACGGGAGCAAAAGAAGAAGGCTGAAGCCG
The DNA here is from genome assembly GCA_963691705.1 of Viola odorata. NCBI lineage: Eukaryota > Viridiplantae > Streptophyta > Magnoliopsida > Malpighiales > Violaceae > Viola > Viola odorata. Next base: position 54,598,962 of record OY829545.1, on the reverse strand, counting down.
AAGCCAGAGCTGCCGCGGCCGCTGCTGCTGCTACTGCTGAAGGAGAGACCAGTGCTATCGCTCCGGACATTGCCCGACCGCCTCCTCGTACTCGTGTTGCGAAGAAGAGAAGGGCTAGGCAAACGCGTGCTGCGCATCCCGTTTCCCCCCAGACTGCAGTCTCTTCGGATGCAACAGCTAACCCGATTCCCACCGGAATTCCTCTAGCTTCTTTAGGCACCCGGGTGTGAATTTTTCTCCTTTTACGGTTTTCTTTCTTTTCGCGCAACTTTCTTATTCTGTTTTTGTATTATCTAGGAGGCCACCACTGTCTCTGCTCATTCGTCCTCTCAAGACGACATGTCTATGGCGGAAACCCTTCGAGAGCGTCAGAAGAAGGCCCGCTATGAGCTTCAACATAGCCCCTCGTCGTCTGCTGCTAATCCTTCTTCTGTGGCCCCTGGGGTGGGAGTATGCCTGCTGAGCAGTTGCAAGGTGCTGATTTTGGCGGTGGTCCTCATGTTTTGAGCTATTCTCCGATCTATTCTAACCCAAGTGTCCTTAATCTTGAAGCACTCGGGGGAGACGGGTCCTCTGTCCCTATCGCGGAAGGTACCCTCAGTCGACCCGGTTCTCCTGCTACTTTGCTTTTTGTTCCTGCGTCTCCTCCTACTGCAGCGAGAGGTGGCCCTGTTCCCAGCTTGATGACCCACGCCTCTTCATATACTCCTCCCCTCCTGCCAACTCACCGGCTTAGCTTGCGCTCCTTCCGGGATAACTATTTGCAGTTTCCAGCGGATGCTGCTCCTGATGCTATCCTCGCGTCTACCTCTCTTTTGGCAGCCGAGATTATGTCTCTTCAGAGGGAGAGGGATACCTTCGTGGCTAAGAGCCCGCAGGAACGCATAAACTTTCTCCGCTCCCAAGCATTTTCTTCGTTCTGCCATCTTCATTATATGGATGAGGAGAACGCCAGAGTGGAGGCCAACGGGCAGGGGGAGCTGAATAGGCTACTGTCTGAGCATCAGGGTTACATGGATGCCCTTGCTGCTGCCAATCGGGAATCGGAGACTGCCAGGCGGGAGGCCGCAGTTGCTGCGCAGGGGGCAACAACTGTTAAGCAGGAGATGGAGGCTGTCAGGCTTGCTCTGGAGGAAGAGAAATGGAAAAGTGCTGTCCTGAGCGAACGCCTTTCTCAAGAGGAGAGCGGGCTTCGTCAGGAAAGACAGAGAAATGCTGAGCTGTCTGCCGAGCTTGCTCTTTCTGCTGAGAAGAGCCGTTGGTATTTGAAGGAAGGTAGGGCCATCATGTCGGACGGTTTTATGCATAAGCATGGGATAGATAACCTTGACGTTGACTTCCTTGCTAGGTATTTTGATGAGAGGGCCTCCGACGCCACTGATGAGGGCTTCTTCCGCTGGAGATCTGCTCAACAAGGAGGAGGCAACGCACCACCCGCTCCTTAGACATCATTCTTTATATGTCTTTTAATTTTTGTGGCCGATGTGCTCCCCTTTATTTTGTAATATTGACAATATTACTTCTTTTCTTGATCAAGCCGCTGCTTTTGAATGGACTTTCGTTATCTGCCTTGTTTCATAATACTGCTTGTGCACATGTTTGCCCCTGGCGTTTGCTGCGTTACTTCTGCCCGTGTTGCGCTCAACTTCATGCCACCCTTTGTTGTTGGGGGAAACCTCTAGCCTTGTTAGGCCTGCCGTGACGGTGTTGTTGCGGTATGGATACCTTTCCACCTTTACTTCACCGGGTATCAACCGCTTGGTTACTAGCTGGGGTATCCTTTCTTTTCGTACGTCAAAGATTGGCTTGGGGCGTGCCTCGTCTTAGTGAGCCGTCTGATCAGGACCGGACATCACAAGGATAGGATTTTCACTTCCAGGACGGAGTTGGTCTCTCCTTGGGGCGTGCCTCATCTTATTGGGCCGTCTATCTGAGCACGGTTGCCATAAGGATAGGATTTTCACTCCCAAGGATACCGGGGCGTGCCTCATCTTAATGGGCCGTCTATGTGAGCACGGTTGCCACAAGGATAGGATTTTCACTCCCAAGGGCGTTGGGGTCGTGCCTCGTCTTAATGGGCCGTCTATGTGAGCACGGTTGCCATAAGGATAGGATTTTCATTCCCAACGCTTCGTTATGCCAGGGCGTGCCTCGTCTTAGTGAGCTGTCTGATCAGGACCAACCATCACAAGGATAGGATTTTCACTCCTGGCATTCTTCACTACCTGCATATTTTCAACAGCAAATGCACGGAGAACATATTTAATTCATCTGTTAGCAAAACGTTGATATTACCAGATAGGATAGGCTAGTTTCGAGCGTGATATAGCTTCAGCTGAGCTATGTTCCAAGAATTCTGCAGGGGCGTTCCTTCGAGTGTTTCCAAATGGTAGGTTCCTCTCCCCACAACACGGGTGACGCGATATGGTCCATCCCAGTTTGGGCTAAGTTTTCCCATACGTTGCCCTGCCGCTCGCTTATCTCTGAGCACTAAATCTCCGGCTTTAAGCAATCGTTCTCTCACCTGCCTGTTGTGGTATTGTGCCATTTTCCTTTTGTAGTGCAGGGTTTTTAGGAGAGTTTCCTCGTGTTTTTTTGGTAGTGCGTCAAGGTTAGCGCGTAACCTTTCTTCATTAGTTTCTTCTTTGAAATGAGCCACCCGAAGGCTAACGGTGCCGATTTCTACCGATGTGACAACTTCTGTTCCGTAGGCCAATGCGAAAGGAGTCTCTCCCGTGCTGACTTTGACAGTCATACGGTAGGCCTATAGTACATATGGCAGTTCGTCTGGCCATTTCTTTTTGGAGCCTTCCAGGTTTCTTTTGATGCCACTAAGGATGCTGCGGTTGGTCACTTCAGCCTGGCCATTAGTTTGGGGGTGTGCCACAGAAGAGAACCTTTGTTCAATCTGAAATTCCGCGCACTGATCCCTGAAGAATTGGCTTGTAGACTGTGTTCTATTGTCGCTAACCAGTATGCGCGGTACCCCGAATCGCATAATGACTTGGTGTTTGAAGAAATGCCAGATTTTCTCGGTGGTGATGGTGGCTAACGCCTCGGCTTCAGCCCATTTTGTGAAATAATCTACCGCCACGACCACGAATTTTAACTGAGATCTGGCCTTCAGAAATGGGCCCAAAATGTCGATGCCCCATTTAGCAAACGGGCATGGAGCGACTATCTCTGAAATCTGCACGACTGGTTTTCGAGGGATCTTGGCATATTCCTGACATTTCTGACAGGTTTTCATGAAGTTATGGCAATCTCTCTGAATGGTGGGCCAGTAGAACCCTGACCGAAAGACTTGAGATGCCAGAGTGTCGCTAGCGATGTGCATGCCACATACCCCTTCATGAATTTCTCGTAGTACATGCTGGCCTTCTTGCTCCGTTATGCACTTAGCGGCAGGATGGGAGAAACACCTCCGTATTAACTCTCCATTGTAATATGTGCATCGCGCCACCCATTTCAGGATTTTCCTCCTTTCCGCGTTCTCCTCTGGTAGCTTATCATGTTTCAGATATTCTATCACTGGGGTTCTCCAGTCGTCTTCTATTTCTTCCACACAAAGCGATGCTTGTTCTGCCATGAAAGAAGGTGTGGGTAATTCTCCGTAGCACACATCATTGGGTATGGGGGCTTCTAAATTGGCTACCATCTTGCGAGACTGTCAGCCTCTTCGTTGCTTTCCCTAGGGATATGTTCAAAAGTGACCCGAGTGCCTTTTTCCTGCATCTTCGACAGCTCACGCCTTACTTTGGCCAAGTATTGAACCATGATGGGTTCTCTGGCTTGAGAGTTCCCCAGAACCTGATCCATTACTAGTTTAGAGTCCCCCCGTATCTTTAAGCGCAGGCCGCGTTCCGTTTCCGAGACGGGTGTAGCTTCAACGGAGAAACTGTTTCCTATTCTGAGTCTTGCTAACAACGCTTCGTATTCCGCTGCATTGTTGGACAAGGGTTGCAGGATTCTGATGGCGTATCGTATCTCTATGCCATTTGGTCCGACCAGGAAAACACCTGCGCCTGCTAATTCTTGATTTTTCGCTCCATCCACGTGGATAACCCAGCAGGAATCTCTTTTTTGCTTTCTTTACAGCTGGCCTTACTTAAAGAAGAGTTCCAACTTCTAGCTAGATGAATCTGCGTACGTTTCCGGGGACAGGAGACATAAATCCTCTGATTCTTCTTCTGACGATTCCGTCAACGCGTCTTTTGTGAATGTGCATTCTGCTATGAAGTCTGCTAACGCTTGGGCTTTGATAGCCGGTCTAGCTTTGTACTGCAGCCCGTATTGTTCGAGCTCGATTGCCCAAATCAACATTCTCCCCGAGGACTCTGGCTTTCTAAAGATTTTTCTCAACGGTTGATCAGTGAGTACAGTGACAAGGTGGGCTTGAAAGTATCTGTCCATCTTTTGCATTGCCTGTATTAGGGCAAGCGCTATCTTCTCGATGCGGGCGTATCGCAGCTCAGCATCTTTCAATATGTGGCTGACGAAAAATACAGGACGATGTATGTGCCCTTCACTTCGTACAAGGACGGCACTGACTACCTCGTCAGCGACGCCCAGGTATAGGTATAGCTCATCGCCAAATTCAAGCCTCGTTAACACTAGATCGGATGACAGGTAAGCTTTTAGCCCTGCAAACGCTTTCTCACATTGCTCTGTCCATCCGAAGGGGGCCTTGTTTCGAATGACTTTGAAGAAAGGTAAGCATCTCTCACCTTGTTTAGATATGAATCGTCCCAACGCAATGATGCGTCTGGTGAGCTTCTGTATTTCTTTGACAGTTCGAGGGGGTATCATATCCTGGATGGCCTTTATCTTTGAAGGGTTGGGCTGGATACCTTTCCGGCTAACCACGTAGCCCAAGAATTTTCCCGTTTGGAACGCGAACATGCACTTCCTCGGATTTAGCTTCATTTTGTATTCTTTCATCACACTAAAGACTTCTTCCAAGTCGGTTAGGTGGTCATTAAAGCTTCGACTTTTGACTAGGATGTCGTCCACGTAAGCTTCTACATTTCTCCTGATTTGCTTTTGTAAAACCTTATTCGCCATGCGTTGGAACGTTGCCCCGGTGTTTTTCAGCCCAAACGACATTGCAGTGTAGCAGTAAGTAGCCCTCGGGGTGATGAAGGCGGTTTTTTCTTCATCTTCCATGGCCATGGGAATTTGATGATACCCAGAGTTAGCATCTAGGGAGCTTAGGTAGGCGTATCTAGCGGTTTGGTCGACCAACTGATCGATTCGAGGAAGAGGATAGCAATCTTTGGGGCAGGCGCTGTTCAGGTCAGTGAAATCGATGCACATGCGCCAATCCCCATTAGGCTTTGGAACCAACACAGGGTTAGTTAGCTAGGTTGGGTATTGGACTTCTCGGACGAACCCCGCGTCTGTGAGCTTTAGTAGCTCTTTCTCGATGGCTGCTATCTTTTCCGGTGAGAAAGCGCGCCGCTTTTGTTGAATAGGCTTAGCGTCAGGGCTAACGTTTAACCGGTATTTTGCGAGTTCTCGTGAAATTCCAGGCATGTCTGCCGGTTTCCACGCGAATTCTCCTTTGTATTTTCTTAGCAGCCGGGTTAATTGCACATTCTCTTTGGGACTTAGCTTCTCACTGACCAAGAGGTTCGCGCCACTGTCTTCACTGATAGGTATTGACATCATCTGATCCAGCGGCTGAGTGCACTTTTCTTCTTTATCATCGAAGGGATCATCTGCTACGCATACGTACCGGTCGCAACTCCTTTGAGTCATGAGCAGGTAGCATTCAGCGGCTAGCTTCTGGTCTCCTTTGATTGAGACCACGCCGTCCCACAAGGGATATTTCATCCGCAGGTGTTTTTGTGATATTGCGGCTCCAAAGCGATTGAGGAACGGTCGCCCTAATATGGCGTTATAAGGCAGCGTCAGGTCTACGACCAGAAATAATAGCTCTTCTGAGCGTTTGGATGTGTCTTCTCGGAAATACACCGATAGTGACGTGATTCCCGCTACCAGGATCGGTACCCCATCAATCCCAACAATTGGTCTTTTACAAGGCACCAGCTCACCGTCAGGACGTTTCATCAGGTTGTATGCTTCTAGCGAAAATAAGTTTACCGCGCTCCCGTTATCGACAAGGGTTCTTCTCACCCCGTGGCTGCCGATGACGGGTGTCACTACCAATGCGTCATTGTGCGGGAAAACAATGCCTCTTTCGTCTTCTTCTGAGAAGGACAATACCATCCTGTCTAAAGTGCTTATTGCCTCAATCTTTACTTGCGCGCTTTCTCGTTTGCCCTTTTCCCCGGGACTGGGCGTTTGTTGCATAGATTCCTCGAAGTAAGGCGTGCCTCCTGCAATGATATTAATCATAGGCATCTGATCGCTGTGAACAATGAGAGCTTCTTTATTCTGCCCGAGGGGGACTGCGTTAGCCCCCGTTGCGCGGGAGGGCGTTTGCCTATGATCAGTTACTACTTCAGCTGGGTTATTCCTAGCTCCTTCTCTTGTCTTGGTGGAAAATTCTCCGAGGTAGCCTTCCTCCACTAACCATTCTATGGCCAGCTTTAGTTCTCTACACACATCGGTCGAGTGTCCTTTGACCTTGTGGAACTTGCAATATGCATTCTCTCTTCCTCCCATGACTACTCCGGGTTTCACAGGAGCTGGGTAACGGTTGGGCAGATTTCGCTGCTGAACTATCACTAGGATTTCCGCCCTTGGGAGTATGAGGGAAGGAAGGTCAGGGTCATATATCCAGTCCTTTGGCGGATCTGCCTGTTTTCGAGTGGGGGACCCTCCGAGTTTCCCTTTCGAAAAATTGCCTCTCTGCCGATTAGAGGTCTTGGCGGTGTGCTCTTTCCGTTGGCTATAATCATCATTGGGCCGCGCGTCGGGGTGCTACTATGCGGAGCGTTAGGGGCTAGGTATGGGTCTGTCGGTATGTCCCGCATCCATTCTCTATTTTCCTCCTCTTCCATCCTCACATAATTATGCGCTTTTAGCCTTAGCGCATCCAAGGTCGATGGTCGGTCCACCATTAATTCATCTCTCAATTTCCTGTAACGACAGTTACGCTTAAGGGCTTCTACTGCGAAATCGATGGTTACTCCCGGTGTCAAGGACATTTCGAGATCAAATCGTCCTAAGAATCCATTCAATGATTCCTGCGGTCCCCGATGGATATCAAATAGCGCAGCCGCTGACTTTCTGATAGGGATTGCGGTGCTGAACCGACTTCTGAACTTCTTTTCCAGCTGGGAGAAGTTATCAATGGATCCAGCTGGGAGCCCCTCGAACCAGAGACGTGCCACCCCTGATAGTGTCAGGACGAAGATCTGGTATAGCGCTGCATCGCTACGAGTTTGGAATTGCACAAAATCTTTCACCTTATTAAGGTGAGAAATAGGGTCTTTCGTGCCATCATATGATTCGGCGGGGAGTTTCACATGTCGATGGACCCTGTGATGCCTCACACGATAACTGAACGGGTGGCTAGCATTGCCATCAGGGACTCTATGAGGGCAATGCGGGGGTGGAATTTCGACATCATATCTGGGGTTCTGAGGGTCATATTCATGATGCCGCCTAGGAGATCGACTGCGGCTTCTCGGAGTTCGAGTTCATCGCCCTCTGCTACTGGATCTTTCACTGTATCTAGGGGATGGTTCTCTGAACATTTCGCCGCGCCTATCATCCCAATGCTCTCTATATTCGTCGCGTCGGCGACCTTCTTTAGGGATAGGGACTTCTCCCCTGTATTGCCCAGGGAGGTCCACAGGTCCGTGTGCAAGCTGTGAGACGTTCATGGGGGCTGATGACAAGGGTAGAGAAAACGGAAGCCTTCTTGATTGCCGGGGCGACAATGGTCGCTCATGGATAATAGATGGAGTGAAAACTATCTGGGAGGACACGCTAGGTCCTGAGGCATGAGGCGTAAACCCAGCAGCCAACTCTGTCAACTGATCCAGTTGGGCTTGAAGGGCCGCTATAGAGTTCGCGAAAGGGTTGTCTGCATCAGCGACCACAGATCCCCTTGCTTGGGGAGTAGAATAGCTGGTTGCCACTATGTGGGAAAAAGGGGAACAAATCTGGAATACTGTTGCTTCTGTCATTTACCCAGAGGGAGGATCTGATCCTCCCGCAGTGACTTCTTGCACTGAGGTAGAGATGTCGGAGGTAGCAAAAGTGAAAAGTCATCGACGAGTGTTATACGGGATGCTGGAGGTTTGGGACAGTGCGGGATCTGACTCTGAAGCCATAATCCTCCTAGCTTCGGGAAGAATAGAGCTTGGTTATTAAGGATGCTCACTTAATAGAACCAAAGCTCTCAATGAAAGCACCAATTTGATAAGAATTTGTCTTCAGCCGAAGGGTAGAAAGGGAAAATGCTTCTCCAGCTCAGTATCCTCGGTGGTCCGTTGTACCTACAAGACGCCGGAGGGGGTCTCCGGCGGAAACACTTCGATGCTTAAGTTAGTATGAGTGGTGAAATTGGCAGAGCTTGGGCCAGTGAATTCTGCTTACCTTCTTCCTTCGCGGGGGAGGTATTTATAGATGAAACAAGCCTGTCTGTGCGAGTGGGATCGCTAGGGAGCAACCGGTCCCGTCAGGGGCTGTGGTTTGCCCATGTTATGATGTACCGTCATGGCGGTAGGTATGGGGTAGTTGTTACCCCGGCAAGGTAATGGTTAGTGCATTTCCCTTGAGGTGGGATAACACCTCTGGTCGTCTAGAAGCTCCATGCGGAGACCCCCAACGAGACATCAACCCTCCTGGCGTTAGTCTCGTAGAGAGGAATGACAACCTTAATCCTACTGTGGCGGTAGGAACAGTGATTCTTTCCTTTCCATATGGGGTAAACAGACGGAAATGCCCTTGTCGTTAGGTGGATTGTTATCAGAAATATTTCGTGTTCCTTGTTGGTTGTCTGTGTAATGTGCAGATAACAAGGATATGAGGATGTCGGGGGTGAAAAGTCCTAGCCTTGGGGCAGAATGGGCTAATGCAGATGGGTCGTCAAGACGAGGCACGCCCCGGCGATCTTGGAAATATATGGTGCTGGAAGTGAAAAATTCTGGCCTTGTGAGGTCGGCCTTGATCAGGCGGTTCGCTAAGACGAGACACGCTCCAGCACTGTCGGGAGTGAAAAATCCTATCCTGGGGAAACCCAGAGAGGGCACGCCCCGACTCCCCTGGGGGTGTAAAGTCCTATCCTTGTGACAGCCCGTGCTCACATAGGCGGATGATCATTAAGTGAGGCACGACCCCAGGGAAGATAAAAACTCCACCTCGCAAGTGAAAATTCTATCCTTACGATGGTAGCGCTAACATAGGCACCTCGTAAAGAGGGGGCACGTTCCGAGGTGCGAGGACAACGCTGAGGAAGTGAAAAGTCCTATCCTCATGATGGCTGGCCCTGATCAGGCGGCGCACTGAGAGCTGGCACTTCCCGACCGATTGAGGAAATGCAGGAGGTCACGGTACCCCAGCTAGTAACCGGAAGGGACAAACCCGGTGAAGTTTGGCTGGAAGAGTACGTGACACGAGCGACATCGGGCGAGATCGCGCCAAGTGAGTTGGGGAAATACGCGCCCACACCCCAAGGTAATTAAGATATTTTAGTAGATGTCACTACTAATGTAAATGATAAGTGAAAATGTGCAGAAAATTCGGCACAAGCGACATCTCGGAAGGATCGCGCTAAGTAAGTGAGGAGCGCGCGCGGCGATGGCCCAAGGTAACTAAGGCTTTTCGGGAATATATCGCTACTAACGAAAGTTATAAGTAAAATGTGCAGAAAATTTAGTAAAGTGTGAAAGTGATGCAGCACTTGGAAAATAATGACGCCACGGAGAGGCAGAGCATCTGAAGGGGAGATCCAGTCACCTCAAGCACGGTACGAAATAATGGTAAGGAGCGGATCTACCTTATTGCGCCGAGAGAAACGCGCGACGACATGGCGTGTTGCGACTCCGCAAGGGAAGTTCGAAGGCGCAGGCCACGTCAGTTCAACGGTGGCAACCAGTTTTGAAAGAAGGGCTAACGAAAGTAAAGTGAGAAAGATCATCGATAAAGTAAAATGATGGCAAATTATGCAAACTGTTTATACAAGAGGGGATACTTGTTTACACAAAAGGCCCCAAAAACACAAAAAGGGCAAAAAAGTCAGGGCGCCTGATGGACAAAAAGAGAAGTGACATCTACGGCCTGGGCATGCTGCTGTCCCCCTCGTCATGCCGTGGCCTCTTTGCTTGGCGGTAGCCCTCTTCCGTGAGGAACCCGGACTTCTGCTTGAAGAGGCGGATGATGGCATCAGCGTCGAAGAAATTATGGCCGTGACGCTCAATGAAGAAGTCGGCCATGAGGCCTGCAGTTAGTTCCAGAAACCATTTACACTTGTCCGCCGTTTCCTCCATAAGCGCGGCATTCTTACTTTGCTCCGCTTGAAGGGCGGCATCCCTCGTGGCCTGGTGTCTTCTGGTCTCTTCCAACTCTTTCCTCGCAACTCTTAAACTGGCTTCCGCACATTGTCGCTTTTCAATACACTTCCTCAGCTCTTCCTGATTTTTATTAAGCTCCCTTTGGTACTTGTTGATTTCTTCCAAGAGCTGGTGATTAGTGTTGCGCCATTCCTGGGAGGAAGATTGGAGAGAGCTCATTCGTCTCGTCACATTCCTAGACCAGTAATGGAAACCCTGAAAGCTAGAGAACAGCTGGGTCCTTATCTGCTGCAGTTGCTCGCCCTCGGCAACGGAGAGGAAGGCCTGCTCCTCCTCCTCAACCGACAACAGATGCCCTGCTAGATAGGCGGACGTCGCTAGGGAGTTGTCGCCTCCCAAGGCTGGGAACCCGTGCTGGCGAATGTTACCTAAATCAACCTGATGGGTGGCGGCTCCGCTAGAAAGTATAGTGCTTAGGTCAGCCACCATGCGCAGAGTGTCTACCGGGGGAAGAGAGGGAGAGATTGTTTGAACAGCAGCAAGAATGAAGAAGACATCAGGAGGGGACAGAGGGGAACGATTAGATGGTCCAGCGTCAATATTGAAGCCGCTAGTTGGTAGCGATGGAAAGTCCTCCTCTGCAAGATCCTCCAGGAAGTCCAAGGGATTCCCAGGTGGAGGAGAGGACACGGCAAAAGAAGAGTGAAGCGGCGTAGAGGTAGCCCCATTCTCTGCCAGACCAGAGCCTTGATTACCCACCAAGGGGCCGGTATTGGTGATGTCGCCTTGCCTTTCCTGACCAGCGGCAAAGTCGTCCGCTGAAGGGGTGTCTTCATTAAGACGCGGTCGCTTGGGGTCAGGAATACCTGACAAATCCATGCCGTCGCGCGAAGGAGTAGCGGAGGAGGCAACAGCAGTGGTATCCTACGCGCAAAAGAAATACAGGAATTAAGAAACGGACAAAAATATATAGACAGAGAAAATTTTGTTAAAAAACCACCTGAATAGGAGGACGGGTAGGAGCGATAACGCGAAGGCGGAGAGTTCTTTTCTTCTTTTTTGCAAGGGGAGGACGAGAAGACGACGCTCATGTAGGAACAACGCTAGGAGAGGAAATTGGCTCAGCAGTTGATGTGGCAGTAGCCTCCGGTCGAGGAAGAGAAGAGGACTCAGGTGCAGAAGTGGACGCGTGCGTGGTGTCAGTCACGGCACCAGTCGAGGCGGCAGAAAGAGCCATTTTTTCTCTCTTCTGCTGAGCTCTCCTCTCTCTTTTCTTGATGCAATCAGGTTTCCACCCCGCGGGAGGATCTATAGAGATAAGAAAAGAATGTTAGAGTTAGTATTAACGTGAAGCAGCGAACGAAGGGACGGTGCTCACTTTGAATGCAATCCTGTCGCCCCGGCACGCGAGTTCGCAAGTGCAAACACCAGGAATCCCCGACAGGTTGAGTAGCTTGTCCAGCCAGCCTTGGTCAACTGGTCCTAGCTCTGGCCTGCCACCCCAGGCAGCTTCTCTGACGACTAGATTAAACCCGCTCCGCCATGAAGGCTGGGGCAGATTGATGATGAAGAATCCTTTTTTCCAAGCATCAATAGAAGATTCAAGGAATAACAGCTTCCAGGTAAAGGGGTTTAGAGCTTCAACATCATAGCGAGGCGATATCGCTATGATGCCGTTGTTATGGTGGTATAATTGAAAAAGGGAGCGAAGTAACAATAAGGAAGGAGATTCATTCCCTATATATCTACAGAGGGCTATAAAAGCATAAATGCCACAATAGGCGTTGGGACTCAATTGGGCAGCATTTAGATCAAATTCAGAGAGTAACTCGGCAATTAAAGGATCTAGAGGCAGCCGAAAACCATAATGAAATATTTTTGCATAAAGAACCCTACGGTTGCCAGGTAATTCGCTATTAAGGCGAAGGGGCTTTAGGGAAACTTCAGTAGAATACCCCTCCAGCTGGTCGAGAGTGGCATTATAGCTCCGCAGGCGCCGTCGAAGGACGGCGGTGGAGGCAATGGTGGAAACAGTAGTATCAATATCCCCCTCCCCAGCAAAGCGGGAATAACGACGATTACGAGCCATGCGCAAGGTTAAAAGAAGGATAGAGAGGAAGGCACCTGTGGTGAGAAGAAGATCGAAGCACCCGGGCGGTGGCGGATCGTAGGAGGAAGAAGAGGAATTACCTTTCCTTTTCTTTCTTTTCTTTTCGTTTTTCAAAAGAGAAAGGTAACAAAAGATAAAAGGAAAGCACGTGGGGGTTTTTATAACCCTAAGGACTAAAGGGAACGACGGGTCAAGCGATCGTGGTGTGTGACGTGTCAAGGGCAAAGAGGCGCGGGAAGCGGGTACAACCCCTGAGGAGCGAAAAGACATGTTCAGCCCACCAGTCCTTTAGCGTTCCCCTTTGATGACACGTGGGCTCAGAGCATCATGACTGTATCCTCCGTATCAAGTAAAAGGAGTCAGAGCATTAAATGTTCTGAAAAGGGCGCAGTCAAACCCGGCGAAAAGGAGCGGCAAGATATAATGACACGGCATGCAAGAGGCAAAGTGCGAAGAAAATGTAGTCAAACGGCATGTGATAAAGGACGACATCGTTAAGAAACACGCATTATTTGGTCAAGATTACAAGATCTGTTAATTATTACAAGCAAGGAGGCGACGTGAAAGTCCAAATAGGAAAAATAATACAACAAGGGAGTAAGTAAAGAAGCGACACCCCTAATCAAGCGGCATCAAATGGACCCTTCCTAGGCACTGATCTACTACTCCTCTTCAGAGGAGAGGAAACCCTCTTGGCTCTCATCAATCTCTTTCATCCTCGCGGAGGCATACCTGGCGACCTCAGCGGGATCAGCGGACCTGCTGCGGTGCTGATCTGTCACCCCGGCGATAAAGGCTTGTTCAGTCTTCTTCTTCCACCAGGTCACCTTCTTGAAAGCTTTCGACAGGTCCGCATCGCGGGAGGATACCTCCTCAAGAAGGAATGAGTTCTTCTTCCTCTCAGCCACCAACTCAGCCTCTAAAGCTTCAACCTGGGCTTTTCCTTTAGACCTTTCCCGAGAAAGGTCAGCACGGCACTCGCGCAGTTCGGCCTGAGCACGTTTATGGAGTCGCGACAGCTCCTCTACCTTCGCTAGGGCACCAGAGTTTTGAGATTGTGTACCACGAGCCTTGATGAAGTAATGAAGCTGTCAAAAGGCAGCAAGGCAGTTATTCATGACGCGCACATACTGAACTTCAGGACGAAGTTGCAGTAGTCTACTCTCCTCCTTGGAGGCGCGAAACATTTCGCAGGCCAAGATAGCCGTGGGCTGATCTTGCGATAAAGGGTTTGATATACCCAGGGCACGGAACCCGTCAGTCCCAAATTTTGACAGATTTAGCCGGTGAGAAGGGGGCCCTTGAGGCCCGTCATAGGAAAGATCAGCAACAAAGCAAGGGGCGGAGATACCGCCTGAGCCCCCAGCGTCTTGAATTAAAGTAAGGAACAACGGACAAGGGGACTTCGGGGGAAAGCAAGAAGAACCAGGTCCGCTTGGAACTAGTGGAGGCACATCAGGAATGCAGGAGCCAATGGGCGAGTGTGGAGGCTCCATGACAGGAGTAGAATTCGCAGCGGATAACGGCATCATCGCGGCAGGAGAAGCCTTGTTGGGGGCGTGTAACCTAGAGTCGAGGAAGTACCACCCTTTGAAGCGGCACCTTCCATAGTGGTGTCGGGAGAAGCGGCAGTCTGGGAAGCGACGGTATTTGCGGCGTCGCTTGGAGGAGACTGAGCAGCCATCTTGCTTCCCTTAGTTTCTTTCGTTGAGCTGAGGAAGCCGGGCGGAGGCTCAGTTCCGTGTCCATGTCCTCCATGTCCTCAACTCCGTAGGAGAAAATCTTTGTCTCAGTCACTGGCAAACCAGACCCAGATCTCTTCTTCCGACTGGGTAACCAGTTCTCCACAAAGCAGGAAGTGCGGAAGGAGGAACCGCTTTCCCTGGAAAGAATCTCGTCTAAAGCTCTTTTCTTTATGGGCATGCGGTGATCAGCTCAAGCCCCGACGGAAGTAGAGGGAGCAGTCGTTGCAGGGGCGACAACCTTGTGAGGAGCGTCACCTTCGGAGAGCGGTCGAGCGATAGTCTCCCCTGCGAAAAGTTATGTTAGTAAACAAGGGGTAAGGAAGGCAGCGACGAAGCTCAAAAGCTCACTTATGGTACACTCAGTTAAAGGCCTGTACAAAGTAAAGTTTCGGATCTGGAAAGAGGACTCCATCTCCAGTAAAGCGTTGGCTTGATCCAACTCTTCCCTAGACAGAGGCGCTGGCCTTACCCAATCAACCACCTCCAGGTTGAAGTCAGGACACCACAGGCGAGAGGGTAATTCGACAACGAAGAAACCGCTCTTCCAGTTTTCGACGTTCTCCTCAAATCCTTGAAATTTCTGCCAAAAAGGCCTCACTAGAGCATCATCCCATCTTGGAATAATATTAATGAAGCAGTCGCGAAAAGCCAGAGTCAAGAACTTGCGAAATAAAGCGACGGAGGGAGCAAGAATATCTTTTAATTCGCAAGCACGAAGGAAGGCGTAGATGCAACTCCATGAGGAAGGGGTGATCTGCGCAGGGTTAAGCTCGTGCTCGCGTAACACACGCTCTAGCGTGTCATGAACTGGGAGGCGGAACCCATATTGAAACATTTTAAAATAAAGAATCCTATGAGTTTTCCAGAGCCGGCTATGAAGGCTCATAGTGTCAGAAGGAATAGTGGGGCGATAGCCGCAGGGGAAGGTAATATTATTGCTTTCCAGTTCGAGGCGTAAGACAGTAGGGCAAGTAAAGATGCTAGGGGTGTTTTCAAGTTCGGGATATCGAGAAATTGGCCTAGGGGTAGCTAGAGAACTAGATTGAGATCTCGTGCGAGGCATGATAGATAAAGCAGCAAAGGAAAATCAAAAGCAAGATCGAGCAGAATACCTTAAGAGAGAGAAGACTGAAATTAATAGGCGAGTCGTCTGGATGCGAACGAGAGAATTTCCTCGGAGCGAGCGAAAAACGAAGAGAGTTCTGAAGTATAAAAAGGAGCAAAACGGTACAAAGAAGAAGCATTTTTCCTTTTAAAAGAGACGGTGGAAAAGTCAGACAGAAGGGCAACCTATCACAGCAAGACACGTACGGGACAAACGGGACACGTGGAAAGACCCTGACAGAAACTTAAAGTCAAGCGCTCACCTCAAATTCCGTAAAAGAAAGACTCAGTAATTACAAGAAACCCCACAAAGATGGTCGCATGAAGCGGTAATCGGCTGCCCAGCGGCAGTTATCCCATAGGGCGGCGATTATGCCAAAAGCGAAAAGGAAAAGGCAAATGACATTTTATTTCACTTTATTCCATATTATTATTTATTGAAAAAGAAAGCCAGCGGCATCTACAATAAGTGCGACATCGTCAGTCTTCGTCCGCCCAGTGTATGTCATAGACATAATCGTAATCCTCCGGAGACGATGGCGACCCACTGTTATAGAAAGGAAAGGGAGCGTCAATCTTGAAAGGTCTCTTACCAAGCCCAGTCGCGGAACCTGTCGTAAGGGCAGTTTCCTCCTTCGAAGCGGCGCGGGAGCTTTCCTCCAGGGTCGGGGTAACTAGTCCTGGGGCGGCATCTTGCATAGAAGTCCTGTCCTCGGGAAAAGGACAAGGAGCGGATGGTGACGCTTCATCCTTTTGCCGCAGCGAAAGATAGTGAGGTTCAAAGTCGGCAAAGAAGGATTCAAAAGATTGTTTCTTTGTTTTCTTCGATCTCTTGTGACCCCGGCACTTTGCAGAATGTCTGGTAGGCCTCTAGGGAGGTGAGAGTGGAGGATTGTCAGAGTCGGGAGAAGTTGGAGGGGTAGGAGGAGAATCACGGGCAGCAGTACACAAAAAATGGGAGTCAGCTATGGAAATATCAGTAAGAGTGAGAAGAAAGAAGAAAAAAAAAAGATGAACAGAGAAAGAGAGGAAGAGCCCCATTATATAGCCGAGGTGAGGAAGCGTGCCTGCCTGTTCGCGTATTATCGAGGACAGTTAATGCTGTCAGGGATAACGTCTATTGGGGGAAAGATCTGACTCCGCAACTGTTAAAAGTCTGTACCAGCCAAGAGGCACCGAAATCGTTGCCCAATCCGTTAACACTAAAAAACGGCGCAAAATATATTCAGAATGGATGCGATATGGGAAAATTGCCATTATGAGCCAGGTAGGAAAATAAAGTTACGGGATTCCAAGGGACACCACGCTCACATTAGTGAGAATAGAAGTTACAAAAGGTGGCCCGGAGTTACAAAAGGTGGCCCTAGAGGAGCACAGAAAGACACGCCAAGAGGATCCCCATCGCTGGTCAGGCATTCGACCCAGCATCATCATCTTCCCACTCCAGGAAAGGAATTTCCCTCAAGGCATCCGCAAGAGCCGTCAGTTCAGAAGAATAGGCCCTCATGCCCTTCAAGCAGCATCCCAGCAAGTCCTTCCTATGCTGTAGCATTGTCATCAGCAGCTGACTTTGAGAAACAGCCACTGACAGCTTCACCGCCTTCTCCACGGGACTGAAATCCTCCAGGGTAACGACAACCTGTCTAGCCTGCAGGGGAGTCAGCATCCCCTGGAGCTCCAGTATATCCTCCGAGGTCTTAACGCTCAGTGACCCCAGGAAATCAGTATCTGCATGAGTTAGGTTCCTCAGGGCATGGGTTTTGGAGAGCAGGAAGTTTTTGGTGACTTCGTCCATGAAAAGAAGAGAGATAAGGAAATTATAAGAGAGAGGTGAAAAAGTTGTGAGAGTTATGAGGCAAGTGCAAAATGAAAGGCCTATTTATAGACTTCGGAAAAAGGCATTTCGAAGATATACCTTTATCGATTGTCGAGCCCTCATTAGGGTAGAAACCTCTGAAGGGGCAGGACCGGAGACGCTGTGATAGCCCTTGGTAAACGCTCGGGCTAGTTTTCGTTTGGGCATATGATAACTATTGATACCACAGAAGCGGCATCTCCACTACCCCGCTGGGTGACCCGGCCAACATACTGTACCCACCGCGGGAGACGAGTCCCTGTTCTTACCGTTCCCAACCTGGCGGTCGACCCTGGGATGGTCGACATCAGCGGGGGGGGGGGGGGGGGGCTCTCATGCGACATCCGCACGACGGTATCCCATCCCAGGTCATCCATGACATCACTCTGCATGACGTCATCCCACATGACATCACTCAATGCCACCCCAGCGGCATCTATCACCCCAGCGACACCTACCAGGGATTATTCCCACCCCCTGTCGGTACACTCCTTCCTTTGCCTATAAATACCCCCACCTTTTCAGACAAGAGGGTAAGCCTAAGATAGCGTACTGAACCCCTGCCATTTTGACTACTTACACTGACTTTGGCATCGGAGTGTTTACGCCGGAGACCCCCTCCGGCGCTTTGCAGGTGACGAAGACCCCAGTATAGTGTTCCCGACCAGCCCAGATCAGGCCGATCCTGCTCGGTATCCCTCAGACTCTTATCATACGCGCCTAGGTGCTTAGGCCGCTAAGGCCATGAATGAATAAAATGTTGTTTTAGTTTATTTTGCCATCTTCCATTTTCCATGTCTTGCTGCTTGTTGTGCCAGTTGAGAGCGGTTGCTGTAAGCCTAACCAAAAATGAGTCTTTCTTAGGATGTAGTGTTGTAGTGGTCGTAGTCTAGAAAACAACCATAAATGCTTTGCTCAACCGTTCTCTGCGCCGCCTTTCCAGTGGTAGGTGGTTGGGCGGTTTTTTGGTGCCTTTTGATTGGTGCGTTTTTCGAGTAGGCGTGCCTATGCCGGATCGGATTCTGCAATTATGGTTGCTCTTTTTTATGCGCATTAATTACTTCCCAGAGGCACACGAAGAGATCAGAGTATCTCTTTGCTGTGGCTTATTTAAAGAAGTTTCTTTCCTTTTTCATGTTCATCTTCTTCTTCCTATTTCTCTACCCCAATTGTTTGTGAATCAATGGAAAATTCATATTTTCTTGATACTGCGGCGCGTGACTCCTTATCGACTCCTCCAAGTTCACCGGATACAGACCATCCTCCTCCGTCACCCCCATGGAGGCCTCCAGTCCGCCGGAAGGGCCGCAAAAGGCTGAGCAAGAAGACCTCCAAGGCGTCTGACACGTCCTTTGACTCTCCTGCCCCCTTTGCTCGAAAGAGCAACAAGCGATTTTTTCCTTGGGACCGTTCACCGAAGAAGGTTCTTCCTGGCGGCGTCCGTGTTGAAACGACGACATCAGCCATCGAGGAGAAGTCAGGCTCGTCAAGGCTAGACTAGGAGAAGAGAGTGGATGAGCCCTTCCTCCCTACCAACGGGGGGCTACCGCTCTCGGATGATGATGAAGTTTATTATTATCATATGTACCGGCCTTATGAAGATTAGGGCTCAGGCATTAGGCGAGTTGTAGATGCCGTATGGCTTCTGATGAATAAAATGATATCCCCTATTTTCTTTCTTTTGCTGCTGTCTTTTCGTCAGCATTTTAATTTTGTTGATAGCTAACGCGAAAGGTTAGCCTTGTCGCGGCAACCGCTCCATGACTATTTGACTTGGTCAAAATTAACCGCTACTTGGGAAGTTGTGGCGAATAACTGCTTGTTTTATTTTTAAATCCTTTAATGTAACTCCACGTGGCTGACTTCCTTTACACGCGTCTTGGCTCGATTGGCAGTTCAATTAATGCGGTGGCATTTGACCCTTTAAGAAGGGACCATTTTCTCTTTCCAACCCTTTTTGCCCTTGTTTCGAATTTTCTCTCTTGTCTTCTCTTTATTTCTTCTGGAAGAACTTCTTTCTCGTCCACCGCCCTCCGCTGGCTCGCCTGTGAATCTTTCCTTTCAAGGTACCACTTTATCCTTTCAGATCTTCTGTTCACTGGTTTATTATGGTTAGAAGTAGGCCCAGTCGGGTTTTCTGGAGACCGATGGATCCAGAGATCGCACGAACACCCAGTATTTTCATGTGTGAGATGGTTTTAAAGGCCGAATTAGAGGAGCATGGTATTACCTTTCCCCCTAGATATGAGCCTTTAATTCCTAAAGATACCATACAACTTCACGATCCAGCGTGGGGAAACTGTAGGCTAGTTTATTTTAAAATGTTTCTTTATGGCTTTCGTTTCCCAGTTCATGATTCAATACTAACGTTGCTGCGGGAGTATAAGCTTAATCCTACCCAGATAACCCCTTCTTCCTGGTGTGGGGTTTATGCATTTCTTCGCGCTTGCGAATTGAAGAACATTTTTACCCCATCTCTCAATTTATTTCACAAATTCTTTAGCTTGACCTGCCACAATTGTTTAATCGATATCACTCCGCAATGGGATGACGTGTTCGTGCAGTCGTTCTGGCAGCAGTTTCATGGCTTTGAGGGGGCGGTTGCTGACTGGAAGAGCAGTTTCTTTATCTTGGAGCTACCATCGTGTTTATGGCGCATAAATTTTAATCAAGAGCTTATAGCTCTGGGCGAATCCAGCGGTGCTATCCAGAACTGAGCTAAAGCAGGCTAACGCTTTGTTAGATATAAATACGTCTTTCCGTATCTAAGAATTCGCCTCGTACAGGCTTCTCAAAGAGTGCATTATGGGTGAGTTCGCCTTTTTTCATACTTTTTCCTTGGCTTATTCATTATTCTAATGTGTTCCTTTAACATGAGATGTTGATGGTCAGTCCTCTGGAGGGGCTAACGCTCCTTTGAACGTGGTGCCGCTCCAGACTATACCGACCTCTCCTCCTACTGGGGGCTCCAGCCATCAGGTTGTTCCGCCTAAGAGGGGACAGACTAAGACACTCGTTAGGGGAGGGCGAGGGCGCGGAGTCTCTGCCCGAGCTTCTCGTTTTATTGATAACTGGCTACCGCTTCGGCGCGGGGGAATAAATCTAAGTCGGCCTGCGACTAGAATAATTGAGAGCGACATTGGCGATGAAAGCAATAGCGAGGATATGGATATCAAACCAGACCTCTGCCATGCTACCTCGCTTCAACGAAAAAAATTGAGGATAGAGATAAACGAGCGAGCTACCGGGGTTTTTTCTGATAATGCCACCGCAGTAGCTGTTGCGATGCCTAATGTTTCTTCTGTGGCAAGCACTTCTCAAACCGTGAAAATCGCTAAAGCGCCAACAATCGTCCTTCCTACCGCTGCTGAAGTCTCATTAGTGGCAGATTCTCCTTCGCTAGCTAACGCTCCTGATTCTCCGATTTCTCACTGCATTCCGGATGTGGTAATAACGACTTCTTCCGCGAGTCCGGCTTCTGAGCTACCGGCCAAGGCTCTTCCGCGATTGTTTTTACCTCTATTTCAGACGTGAGCACTGGAGACTATCCTCCAACTCCCATGATCAATTTATCTCCTGAAGGCCCTAAAGGGGCTCCATGCTACAGTATGAATTTGTCAGGGTTTTGCGTTGACGGTCTTCGTGCTGCCGGGGTGCCAAATCACTTCTCTAGAGATGAATTCTCGGCACCCTTGATAGGGCAAATGATGAGCTCCTCTAAAGAGGGAGAGAAGTTTCTTCAGCTTTCTCCGAGGGCCCGCTATAGGCATGTTATGAATGATTCTCTGGATGCCTTCCGCCATCTAAGCTATCTAGTCTAGGCTTACAACAACGAACTGTGAAATTTTTCTAGCGCGATGTGCATTCAAAAGGTGCAACTTGACAGGGCGGTAGACCAATCGAGGTTGCTCTCGCGTCTTCAAGACGAGTCGCAAAAGGAGCTGAATAGGGAGAGGTCTAAAGTAAAGGCAAGGGTCGATGTTCTGGAAGTAGAGTTGGCGATGGAAAAGAAGAAAATCCTTCTTCTTCGTGAGGAGGTGTTGGCCCAAAACGAGGAGTTAGTCAGGGTTTCGCTGAGGATGGAATGGTGGAAAAAGAAGGTCTTGGAGGCCTTTACTTTTGGGTTCGCAGCCTATTACGAAAGTGATTCCTTTGATCCGGCCAAGATTGCCGATTATGTTTTTGCCATAATGGATAAAGTTGATGGAAATAGAGACGGCTCGTCTGCCTTAGAGGGAGAAAGGCATAGTGATGGTGTTGTGCGACGATCTCCCCTACCGGGTGACTCGAGTACAGCGAAGGATTCCTAGATCTCCTCCTTGACTACTACTTCATTCTTATTTGTATTTCTTTTATTCTTCAAGCTATCGCACCATAAATTCATTTGGCATTTGTTTTCTCTGTAATAATGCTGACGCTGCCAAGCCCTTGTCGCTTCTTTCTTAAGCGTTGGGTTTTAGTGTATTATTGATGCCGCTTATACTTTGTTAGCGTCTTTCTCCTAACGCGTCATTTCTTAAGACCACGAGTCCGAGCTGGCGCTACTTTTCAGAGCATTAAATGCTGCGAGTCCCTTAATTAATGCGATCGAAAAGTAATGATGAGGGAAGACACGTGTCTTTCTCATGGTGAAACGTTTGAAAAGGCGTCTTCTAGGGAGTAGCGAGGACTGAAGCGTCTTTCCCTTTTTTCAAAAGTTACGTCTTTCGCGCGTGTCACATCCTTCCCACACGCTATTTTGCCACATTTCAGTTGAACACTGGTCGCGCCTTTTGACCCATTTAGGGTTATATATAATATTTTGCTCGCCTCCTCTTTTCTTTTTTATCTCCTTCTTGACTCATCGTATTTTTCTGGAAAATAACTCGCTGCTCCTTCTTCTTCGTTCTGGGATCCCTGGTGTTTCTTTTACGAAGGTACACACATCATTTCTTTCTTTGGCTCCCTTTTTTTTATTAGTTATGGCGAGGACTCGCTCTAAAAAATCCGTTGTTGAGGAAGAAGATTCTAAAAAATCTGCTAGGGAAGAGAAGATTGAAAATATCCCTACTTCTCTCTATAGCTTGTCCTTAGTTCGTCGTAGATTAGCTGCGCTTAACGTTCAACTCCCTGAAGGCTACACCACTAAGGTTGCTTCTGATCCGCTCCGCCTTAATAGTGAAATGCCTAATAATAGTAGGGTGTTATACGCCAAATTGTTCGATCATGGGTTCCGGCTTCCCCTTGATTCCTTTATGAAACTGTTGCTAGCCGATTTTGACTTGAACCCGGCCCAATTGAACCCTAACGCAATTTGCGTTGTTAGTGCTTTCGCGTCACTGTGCCGGTTCAAGAAGATTGAGTCTCCTACGTTAGCGTTATTTCATGATATTTTCAGTTGTATTCTCGTAAAGGGGTGATATCGATATCGCCCCGTTATGACGACGACTCACTGAAGCCGTTCAATTGGAAACTCATGGGTCTGGAGTCTTCCATTCCTAGGTGGAAAGAAGGATTCTTTATTGTTGACCTGCCGGAACCCTTGTGGAGGACCGACTTTAATCAGGAGATTAAAGATGGGGCTTGGGGTAGCAGGAAACCGCTTTCTGAACCGGAGGCTGGTTGGTTGCAAACGTTACTCCAACTAAACTTTAGTGTTGACACCCGCAAAGTGGCTAACGGGGAGGATGTTGAGAAATGTAAAATGGGTGAGTGTTTATTCTTCTTTCTTTGCGTTGCTGGGTAGTACTAACGCTGACATCTTTCCATAAATATGCAGAGGTTCCGCCCGGTTGGGAGCCTGAATATATCCGGAGGAAGAAGAGAAGAGAGCAGAAAAGAAGAGAGCAGGCTGCCGTTGCTACTACTGCTGGTGCTGCCGCTGAAGGGGGAGTTATCGCTGAGGGGGGATCTACCGCTGTTACTTTGGTCACACCACCTTCTCAAGGGGTTGCTGTCACCATTGATACTGCTCAAGCATCCTCTTCGCGACCTCGTGTCGCAAAGAAGAAAAGAAGCAGGAAAGTGAGTTATACTCATCCCGCTCCCTCCCAAGCTAGCGCTTCTTCGGAAGTGACTGTCGACACCATTCCTCAAGGGATCCCCTTGATCTCCCCGTCTGCTCAGGTATTTTTATCCATTACCCATACCGCTTTCTTTTGCTCTTTAGGGTTTTCTTATCGTGCTTTGTTTCTTCTAGGAAATTGTCACTGTGTCTGCCTATTCTCTTCCTAACGAAGACATGTCATTTGCAAATGACCTCACGAACCGTCAGAAAAGGGCTCGTCATAGTCTTCAGAATAGCCCGTCATCGTCTGGCATTAACCCTCCTTTGACAACTTCTGCGGAGGGTGGTGCACCTCCCGAGCAATCTCAATGTGCTTACCCTAGTAGGGATTTTCACACCTTTGTTGATTCTCCGCTTCACTCTTCATCTACCGCTGTGGGCTTTCAACCAGATATGACGGGTCTTGACTTTTCAGTGCTTGTTGGGGGTGGGTCTTTTGACATAGGAGGCTCTGCTAACCAACCACCTTCTCCTCCTACCCTGTCTTTCATTCCTATGCCTCCACCTCCTGCCGAGAGGGGCAGTGCTACTTTTTCTTTGATGATTGGCATCAGCTCTTACATTCCTCCCAGTCTTGCCACTCATCAGGTTAACTTGAGGGGTTTTAGAGAAGAAACCTTTCAGGTTTCAGAGACCGATGACGATGATGCTGCCTTTGCGTCTACATCTCAGCTGATGGCTCGAATGATGTCGTATCAAAGGGAGAGAGATGCATTTTTGGCTAAAAGTCGTCAGGAACGTATAAATTTCCTTTACTCTCGGATGTTTTCTTCCTTCTACCATCTCCATTACTTGGATGAGGGTGACGCTAGGGTAGAGGCAGATGAGCGGAGGGAGATAGACAGGCTGACGAATGAGCATCAGGGGCTGCTTGATGCTGTGACTGTTGCCCGACAGGAGGCAGAGAACGCTAAGCGAGAAGCTGAGGTCGCTAAGCAAGAGGCGGAGGTCGCTAGGCATGCCGTAGAGAAAGAAAAAGAGAAGGGTGTCGTTTTGACCATACGGCTCTCTGAGGAAGAGGCCCAGCTAGAGGTGGAGAGACGTAGGAACGCCGAGCTGTCCGCTGAGGTTACTCTTTCTGCTGAGAAGTACCGCTGGTATATGAAGGAGGGGGCCATGATCGTGTCGGATGGTTTTATGGAGTTTCATGGGATAGACACTCTTCGAGTCAAAGAGCTTGGTACCTATTTTGATAGAAGGTCCTCGCTCGTAACTGATGATGATTTCCATAGGGGTCGGGCTGTTGGGCAGGGTGGTGATAATGCGTCAGCTGCTTCATAGGCACTGTGCTTTACTTTTTTGGTTTTTGACGTTAACATGCCTCTGTCCATCCTTGTGGGACGTTTTGTAATATTGACAGTATCGGTTTTCCCTTAGAATGTTGCTTTTTGTCTGGAATTTCTTTGCCAGTTTTGCTTTGCGATGTTGCTGCTACAATATAGTTAGCAAACGTCATTACTGAAATCACAATGATGTAATCATCATACCTTATACGGTTAACTAACCGCAGCGTTAGCGTGTGCTTTTATTGCGACGTCTCGCCTGTGAATTGTTAAGGAATTTCTATCTCTGGGGACACAATATTTCTCTAGTAGCCACAATAACTTGGCTTTTGAGATGGTCTCCTCCTCGGTATCTTTCTTTGCGCCTTTCTCTGTTGAGAATCGGGAAGTTATTTCCACATGTCTTATGGCCAACGCTGCCCTATCATCATTTCTTTGGTGATGTCTCAGAGGATGAATCAGTATCATCTCTGCTCGCATTGTATACAGATTGATGCCGCCCTTTGTTGATAGGGGGATCACTTAGCCTTGCTAGGTCTGGCTTTGCCATGATGTTGTTGTTGCGATAGAGATATCTTTTCCAGCTTAACTTCACCGGGTATCAACCGCTCGGCTACTAGCTGGGGTATCTCTCTTTATTTCTATTGCCAATGGTCGACTTGGAACATGCCTCATCTTAGTGAGCCGTTTGATCAGGACCGGTCATCACAAGGATAGGATTTTCACTTCCAAGCGTTGAAACCTCACGTCTCTCGAGCGTGCCTCGTCTTGGTGGTTCGCCTATGTGAGCACGGTTACCACAAGGATAGGATTTTCACTTCCAGGACGGAGTTACTATCTCCTTGGGGCGTGCCTCGTCTTAGTGGCCCGTCTATGTGAGGACGGTTACCACAAGGATAGGATTTTCACTCCCAAGGATGCCGGGGCGTGCCTCGTCTTAGTGGGTCTCCTTTGTTAGCACGGTTGCCACAAGGATAGAATTTTCACTCCCGGGGGCGTTGGGGCATGCCTCGTCTTAATGGGCCGTCTGTGTTAGCACGGTTGCCACAAGGATAGGATTTTCACTCCCAACGCTAAATTTATGCCAGGGCGTGCCTCGTCTTAGTGAGCTGTCTGATCAGGACCAGCCATCACAAGGATAGGATTTTCACTCTTGGCATTCTTCGTTATCTGCATGTTACCAGTCACGAAATGCACAAGGAATGCTTTGATTCATTCGTTAGAGCAACGCTAACATTATCAAATGAAAAAGATCAATTTCTAGCATGATATAGCTTCAAACGAGCTATATTCCAAGAGTTTTGTAAGGGAGTACCGTCAAGTGTTTCCAAATGGTACGCTCCCTTCCCGACAACACGGGTGACGCGATACGGTCGGTCCCAATTTGGGCTGAGCTTCCCTATGCGTTGTCCTGCCGCTCGTTTATCCCTGAGCACTAAATCTCTCATTTTGAGCAGTCGTTCTCTGACTTGTCTGTTATGATATTGTGCCATTTTTCTTTTGTAAAGTAGGGTTTTCAAGAGAGTCTCCTCATGCACCTCTGGTAGTGCGTCAAGGTTAGCGCGTAACCTTTCCTCATTCATTTCTTCTTTAAAATAAGCCACTCGGAGGCTTAGAGTGCCAATTTCTACTAGCGTGACAGCCTCTGTACCGAAGGCTAATGCGAAAGGGGTTTCTCCCGTGCTAGCTTTGACGGTCATGCGGTAGGCCCACAATATGTATGCCAGTTCATATGGCCATTTCTTTTTAGAACCTTCGAGGTTTCTTTTGATGCCACTAAGAATGCTGCGATTGGTCACTTCTGCCTGACTGTTAGTTTGGGGGTGCGCTACAGAAGAGAATCTCTATTCGATCTAAAATTCTAGGCACTGATCTCTGAAAAATTGGCTCGTGAATTGTGTTCCATTATCACTGACCAATATGTGAGGTATCCCAAATCGCATAATAACTTGATGCTTAAAGAAATGCCAGATTTTTTCAGTAGTGATGCTAGCTAACGCTTCCGCTTCTGCCCATTTCGTGAAATAATCCACCGCTACAACCACAAATTTTAGTTAAGATCTAGCCTTTGGAAACAGACCCAAAATGTCGATTCCCCATTTGGAAAACGGGCATGGAGCGACTATTTCTGAAATTTGCGCGGCAGGCTTTTGAGGAATCTTGGCGTATTCCTGACATTTCTGACAGGTTCTCACAAAGTTGTGACAATCTCTTCAAATGGTGGGCCAATAGAACCCCGACCAAAAGACTTGTGCTGCCAAGGTGTCGCCCGCTACATGCATACCGCATATTCCTTCATGGATTTCTCGTAAGGTGTGGAGGCCTTCCTGCTCCATTATGCACTTTGCAGCTGGATGGGAGAAGCATCTCCGAATAAGCTCCCCATTGTAGTATGTGCACCGTGCCGCTTGTTTCAAAACTTTCCTCTTTTCAGTGTTATCCGCTAGCAACTCATCGTGTTTCAGGTATTTTATTATGGGAATTCTCCAGTCATTCTTCACTTCATCCACGCAAAGTGTCGTTTGCTCTTCCATGAAAGAAGGTATAGGTCCCCGTAGTACACGTCCTTAGGTATGGAAGCTTCCGGGTTGGCTGCCATTTTGGCGAGGTTATCTGCCTCGGCATTATTCTCTCAAGGGATATGCTCAAAGCTGACTTGAGTGTCCTTTTTCCATATTTCTGTCAGCTTCACCTTTGCAAGGTATTGGATCATGATAGGTTCTCTGGCTTGGGAGTTTCCCAGGAGTTGTGATCGCGCGTCGAACACGTCAAATATAAGAGTGAAATAAGTATGGAATAGGGGGGTAGAAATACAACTTATCACTGTCCACAAAGGCTTGTAGATTGTGGTAAGAGGATCGATCCACAGAGACCTCTAGGGAAATGTAGTTCCTGGTTGACTTCCTCGTCACTAAATTTGGTTGGGTGAATCTGAAATTAAAAACAAAAATAAAGGAAATAAAATAGTTCAAAGTAGTCTTGGTCAAAGGCTTGGCCAAGACAGGGGTCAAGATTATAAGATATCAAATAAAAGGGAATTCCTGGTAAGGGCGATGTGAGAGCTTCTGTCCTTATGATTCGATCACTGATTCAAGGGTATTTGTCTCTGAATTTGTAGTACCGCTATAGAGTGGAGGTGCTCCTATTCACTCCTGCTTCCCTCCTCTTCAAATTATTTGGCGGGTGCTTCCTTTCCTGATAATCCTAGCCAAAGGACACCTTGCTAGTTAAAGGGTTTATCCGTGTGACTGCTGTCTTGAATGGTTGTTCGCTTCATCAGTAGCACAGGGGAAGACAGTACCTAGCCAAGTTGTTTCCCTATGGAAACCCTAGGTTGTGAATCTGGTCTTGGTCTAGATCATTTATTCCTTCTAGTCTGGCGCGAGACTAGTCACCTACTTCGCCTAGCCGACGGGTGCTCCCTTTCCTTCTAGGCTGGTTGCAACTCTTCTCTACTAGGGCACAAGAATGATCAGGTCTTATCTCTAGTGAGTTAGTGATTTAATAAACTCAAGGAATAAATGAATACGAATTATAGAGACTCTTAAGGGCGGTTTGATCTCACGAATACATAAGAACGCAGCTCCTCAACCTTTACCAAGAATGGGTGTTTAGCTAGACATACTCATAGATGGAAGAATGAAAATATTTAATTGCATAATAATATTGAATCCAAGAATTCTCCAACTAGAAATTCCGGAGTAGTAAATTAATTCAATGTCAAAAAAGGGAAGAAGAAGAGAGAGCCCGAAAATGGGGAGATAAAATTCGGCTAAATACAAGCTAAAACCCCCTTTTCCTTCTCTAACTCTAACTCCTAAAATAAATCTAAAAAGATAACAATGTTTTCTAATGGGAAATAAATCACAATATTCAAAAGAGGGAGATCCTAAACAGGATTCTTCAATAAATTGGCGTCTGATCCCTCTGAAGTCGCCGGACAGATGTAACTTGCCAGCTCGCAAGGCCCAGGTGAAACGCGGCCCAAAAGATTGCCAACGCTGCTACTCGAGATGGCCTCTCGTGAAAGAGTCTTGGCCAAGCTTGCGGCCAAGACGAAATGGTGATTGCAGTTCGCTGCGCGAAGGGATCTTGGCCAAGATCTAGACCAAGATGCTTAGAAAATTAACTCCAGCGCTCCACAGATTGCTCTGCTCCGATAATCAGCACCAAACCAAAACTGGCAAAAGTATGGGAATTTAGAGGAAGATCAGTAGTTTCATTGCCCAAATAACAAATAAATGGACAGTAAAAATATGATGAAATGCAATGTAATCAAATTCCCCACACTTAAACTATGCTTGCCCCCAAGCATACAGACTCAAAGACTCAAAAATAGAAATAAAAACACAACAAAACATAACAGACACCAAGAACCCCATGACTTTCTTCATTCTAAGCTATTTACCCCATCACTGAAGCTGCCAAGACACTTCCCTAACCGACCCAATGCTGGACTAACAAGGACGAATCAATACCCTAAACATACCCCATCCAAATGGTATTAAGACATCCTGCTAGATTTATTTGTTGAAGTATAGGGGACAAGACTCACCACAGATTTGAGTCCCACCGATGTGCTGCTCTATCCAAACGTGCCTAAAGACTGGTGCCATTTAAATCACTTATCAGCAGATTTCTCTTTTTTTTTTTCTGTGTCCTTTGTATTTTTACAGACACTGCTATGCTCTTTGTATTTTTACAAGCATATAATATAGACAGAGCTTGTTCTTTTTGGGCACCCAGAACTTTCACCTTTGCTATATTCTGCTATGACATTCCAACACCTTTTTAATGTCTCACACTCAACCAGATAGAACAACACACTCAAATCAGACGCAACAAACCTTGTCACCCTAATGAAAGTTAAGGTTCTAGCTAGATGTCCTTTCGACCATGTGGATAGTTAATGTTTGGGAATCATTAGATTATATGCCCCTTAGGCATTGATCAAGTTGCGCTCATTCGCTTCCCTGTTACTAAAGCATTGTTTCCCCTAGACAAGTGTCTAAATACAATTCCACTGAAGGACTAAACAGCCTAAGCTAGAAAACAGGGGTTCCGGTGCACGCTCAACCAAACAGACTAAAACATGCAAATAAAATACAAATAAAAATCATGCAAATGACAGACTCACAAAATTGGACAAACGCATGCAAAAAGAAAAAAGAAAAACTGAAAAAAAACTGACTAAAAAAAAATCAACAATTAACAAGGAATCAAATCAAAACACATAAATGAAAAGACTCTCACAAATAGACTGTTCACAAACAAACTGTACACCCTCCCCACACTTAAAAGACACAATGTCCTCATTGTGTGGAGAGACAAAATTAAAAACAGAAAAATAAAAAGAAAAGAAAGAAACAACCTGGGGGCAAAAGCAGATCATGCTGCTGGAGGCTCAGGATCTTGGCCTGAAGCTTGGCCAAGATCAGCAACTGGAGGTGGTACTTGTGATTGTTGTGGAGCAGAAGGAGGCGTGGGTGGCTGTTGTTCTGTTGTTACAGCTGGTGCAGATGGTTTAGGATTATCCTCTTCATCAGATGAGTCACTAGAGTCGCTGCTGGTGATCAAGTGGTCGTTTACCTTATCGTGAATGTGCGCGATAGCCCTGTCAATAAGCTTAATCCACTTGAAAGACCCGTTTATATGATCATGGATATAGTTTATGCGGTCTAAGAGGATCTTCTGTTGCTCTAGGATGAGCAGCTGCTGGTCATGAAGTGCTTTGGCCTATGCTGGAGGGTCAGGGGCTGTACTGGCTGTGGGATCTTGGCCTGTGGTTTGACCAAGATCAGCTGCTTCTGGCTCTGGAATGGGAGGGTTTTGTCCTTGGGTTTGGCCAAGATCCTCGGCAGAAGTGTCCTCTGCTGCTTCTCCTGGGATCTTTACTGGTCTCAGCTTGTAATTCCCTTCATTTTTCTTGGAGAAAATGTGCTCCCCTATCGGTGTAAAACCTGTATTGCACTCAACAAATTCTCCTTCCAAACGGAAATATCCCATTTGGTCGAAGGCTTTCAAATCTAATATTTTTGGGGAGAAGATTTTATGAAGATCAACAGTGACAAGATCAAGATTAGCAGTATGAATAGCAAGCCAAGTAATAAGAGACCCTAAAATCAGTTTGGTGGTGTGCTCACATGCTTTCAATTGCTGAACCAAATATAGACCTAAATTGACTCTTTTCTGGTGCAAAATACACTAAAGTAAAAAGAGTTCAGATTTAGCCAAGTTCCCATTAACGCTTGTCTTCCCCGAAAGGTTGATAGACAAAGTTCTGTGGAGCATTCTAATGGCAGGGTTCTGAATTGAATGTGCCTTAGAATTCCTATCAAATTTAGCATCAGGGTCACTAGTGACCTCTCTAAAAGCAACATTCTTATCCCATTCAGTGGGATAATAAAAAACAGACTCATTACTATATGCAAATCCCAACAAAGCATTGAACGCATTAATAGACAGGTGACTCCATTTATTACACAAGCGGAAATTAACCACATCAGCAATATCAAAATCAGGCTTATCCCTACCCCTAACATACAAGGTGGCCTGATCGAACCAGAAAGTAGTGTGAAATTCCAGACAAAGCTTAGTGTAGGCATCATAATCAATAGACAAAAAAAGGACCCAGCCAATAGCCCTGTGCGGAGAGATTTTCCAGGAATTCTTTTATCATGATAAGCCTTCATTCTGATCTTGACAATCAGCTGGTTGCCATAAGCTTGGTCTCTCAACTCCTCTAGCTCGTGGAGTTGTAGCTTTCTCTCTTCTCTAGCTTGGTCATAGCTCACGTTGCACTTCCTTATAGCCCAATATGCCTTGTGTTGCAACCCCACTGGCAAGTGGCACGCCTTCCCATAGAGCAGCTTGTAAGGCGTCATCCCAATTGGGCTCTTGTAAGTCGTTCTGTAGGCCCACAATGCGTCGTCTAACCGCTGGCTCCAATCGCGTCTGTCTAGGCCTACTGTCTTAGCCAAGATTGCCTTTACCTCTCTATTCGAAACTTTCACTTGACCGTTTGATTGAGGATGGTAGGCTGTGGATACCCTGTGTGTGATGCCATATTTCCTAAAAAGAGAAGAAAGAATCTTGTTGCAGAAATGGGTTCCTCGATCACTAACGATTCCTCGAGGAATTCCGAATCTGTTCAAGATGTTAGACTTAACAAAGGAAATCACAGTCCTAGCATCATCATTCTTAGTGGCTTTCACCTCTACCCATTTTGATACATAATACACAGCCAATAAAATATACCTGTTACCAAAAGAAGTAGGGAAATGTCCCATAAATCTATGCCCTATATGTCAAAAATCTCACACGAAAGAATAAAGTTCATAGGCATTTCATTTCGAGAGCTAATATTTCCTACTTTTTGGCAAGCCGGACACGTTTTACAAAAGAGAAAACTGTCCTGAAAAATTGTAGGCCAATAAAAATCAGCCTCTAAGACTTTCAGAGCTGTTCTTTTTGCCCCAAAATGACCACCGCATGCTTGGGAGTGACAAAATTTCAGAATTGATAAAGTTTCATTTTGAGGAACACATCTCCTAAGCAATTGATCAGTTCCTAACTTCCATAAATAGGGATCATCCCAAATATAGTACTTACTGTCATGCTTGACTTTTACTCTCTCATATGTGGTCATATCCCCATAATGTTTACCTGTTGCGAGGTAATTCGCAATTTCCGCATACCATAGGCGTAGGTTTAGCTAGGGGTTTGGCCTAGACAGTGTGTCACCGAGAGTAGCTTTTCATCAAGAAACTCTGCCCTCACGTCATTCTGGTCTCCTTTTGCTAGGCATCGGCTCAGATGGTCTGCCACGAGGTTCTCCTTACCGCTTTTATCCTTAATTTCCAAGTTATATTCCTGTAAAAGAAAAATCCAACGAATCAGTCTAGGTTTGGCCAAGAGAAATTTCAATGCTGCATGGTTAGAAAATACAATAATTTTTGTGCCTAACAGATATGATCTAAATTTTTCTAAGGCAAAAACTATTGCAAACAATTCTTTTTCAGTTGTGGTATAATTCTTCTGGGCATCATCCAACATCTTCGACACGTAATAGATCACGTGAGGATCTTTCCCTTTTTTCTACCCAAGAACCGCTCCCACAGCAGCATCACTAGCGTCGCACATCAGCTCAAAAGGTAAGCTCCAGTCCGATGCTTGGATGATCGGTGCCGATGTCAACCGCTCCTTCAGTTCATCAAACGATTTCTGACATGCCTCATTGAAGTCGAACTCCACCTTCTTTTGCAGAAGTGTGCACATTGGCTCGATAATTTTTGAAAAATCCTTTATGAACCTGTGATAGAAACCTGCATGGCCAAGAAAGCTTCGAACCTCACGTAAGCATGAGGGGTAAGATAGGTTCTTTATAGTATCAATTTTGGCCTGATCGACCTCAATCCCTTTCTTAGAAACCACATGCCCAAGGACTATTCCTTGATCTACCATAAAATGGAATTTTTCATAATTTAAAACTAAGCATGTATCAACACATCTTTTCAGAATATTTTGTAAATTAAATAAGCATTGTTCAAAGTCATTACCGTAAACGGTAAAATCGTCCATGAAAACCTCGATACTTTTCTCCACATACTCAGAAAAGATGCTTACCATACACCTTTGAAAGGTGGTCGACGCATTACACAACCCAAATGGCATGCGTCTGTAGGCGAACGTTCCAAAAGGGCAGGTGAACGTCGTCTTCTCTTGGTCTTCGGGTGCAACGGGAATTTGATGAAACCCCGAGTAGCCGTGCAAGAAGCAATAGTGAGACTTTTCAGTAAGTCTCTCCACCATTTGGTCGATGAAGGGCAATGGGAAATGATCATTCCGAGTGACTTGATTCAGCCTTCGGTAGTCTATGCATACCCTCTATTCGTTTTGAATTCTTGTCGTTCTTTGAGTTCCATCTTCTCCTTCAATAACGGTAATACCTATTTTCTTAGGAACTACCTGCACAGAGGAAACCCAATTGCTATCAGAGATGGGATAAATCACACCTGCATCAAGCAATTTAATTATTTCTTTTTTAACCACTTCCATCATCGGAGGGTTTAATCTCCTCTGGGTTGCCGAATGGGTTTCTTATCCTCTTCCACATGAATTTTGTGGGTACAGATGTTGGCTGATATTCCTTTTATGTTTGTCATGGTCCAGCCAATCGCTTCCTTGTGCATCTTCAGGACTGCCACCAACCTATTGATACGAGTCCACAAACCCACACCTCGCTTGGGCCCAAGATAAGGAGTAAGGCCATGATAGCCTTGCTCTTGAAGGCACTAAGGACCGAGGAAGGCAACATGGAGGTTACAAGTCATTGGAGCCTATGGGTCCACGCCAACGACTCGACTCGGAGCCTCACGCCCGAGTCCGAGTCCGAGCACCATCGCAAGCCGAAGACTGCACCAGACGCCTTGGCCTCGGCTAGCAGCCTCACGCCCGAGCCCGAGCACCATCCCAAGACCAAGGCCGCGCCCAGCGCCTTGGCCTCGGCTCGCAGCCTCACGCCCAAGCCCGAGCCCCATCGCAGGTCCTCGCGCGCACTAGGCACCGAAGCCACGGCCGAGCCCAGCACCAAGGTCCCGCTTACGCCGACCGCCGAAGCCACGACCAAGCCCAACGCCAAGGCCTCGATCACACTTAATGCCAAAGCCACGATCGAGCCCAGCAACAAGGCCACGGCCGAGCCTAGCCCCAAGCCCTTCATCAAGGCCACGACCAAGCTCAAGGCCAAGGCCACAAATGAGCCACGTCATTACCCCTCGGCCACGCCCAAAGCCAAGGCCTCGAATGAGCCACGTCATTTCCCATCGATCACGCCTAGTCACGTAGCCAAGGGGGCCTGAGTCACTTGTGACTAATGACCCCTTTGTACAAGGGCGCTTAGGGTAATTCCCTTATAAATATCTCGGCTATAAAATGAAGGACTTGTCTTCATTTTAGCCTTGCTTTTGATTTTGAGATTTTCATCTTGAGCCTTAAGCCAACCATAGCCTAGCTCTAGGAGGATCCTAGATCCATTCCCGTCCACCGCCTTCCATGGTGGCCGGATCGTTGCTTTTTTAGAAAGCTTGCCGTCTTGATCATCAAGACCACCTCAAAGCTTGTAACCCATTCAAGCCTTTGAGCTTCTGCATAAATAAACTTGTTTCCTTTCATCTTGCATACGTCTCCTTTCCGTTCATACACTGTCCGCTACCTCTGTTTCATTCTAAACCATCCGATCCAAGTCCTTACTCGCGATCCGTGCCAAAGCCAACCGTGCGAAGACTATATTCGTGCTCGTGAGCGAAGGCCAAGTTTCTCAAGGCGCTTGGACCTTATCATGTGGTAACGGAGCACCAACTATGTTCAAGGTTGCAACTTTCTTCACCAACAAGGTATTTTCACGGCTCAAAACCGATCCCTTGTTGTTCTTGTCATTTTCGACCATTTGGGTCATTTCTGAATTTTTGGCCATTTTCTCTTGTTTGATCCCACTAAAACGCTTTGCTCATATTCTTTGGTGTTTTTGCTGGATTAAATCGGTCTTTCTTCATCTCTTTCATGCATGAATGTGTTGGTGTTCATAACATTTTACTACATTCCACAAAAATGAGCCAAGTGTCTTAGGAGCACGGTTGTCCTTTTGTGTGAGTCATTTTGGTGAGTCATCCTTGCATGTGCAACCGGCGGCCTCAACCCTAAAATATTATAACACACCCTAGGAAATCATTTATAACCGCCCCTTCTTATCATGACATCATTGATACACACACGTCCTCTTATCACCCAAGGTCTTATCAATCATTGAAACGCATGAGCTCTTATCACTCACACCACATCTCTTATCACAAGCACATATCACTTGCACTTATCAATTGTGCACTACAAGTCGTACATCATTAATCAATACTTGTCATACATCTTGGAGCCCCTTTGCACCCAAAAAAAAAAATTGGAATTCAAAAAAAAAAAAAAAAACAAATTCAAAAACAAAAGAAAGGAATTCAAAAAAAAAAAAAAAGAGTCAATGCAAGGTACTTAAGATAGTAAGCAAGGTCCGAAGCTTGTGAAGGGAATTGCATTTGAGTTTGAATTATCAAGACGCTTGATCATAGCTATTTGTTTTGGTTGCTTGTTTACATACTTTCTTCGGTTTGTTCTCTTGACTAGTTAGTGCTTGCTTTCCTTTGTGTTTTGGTATTTCTTTCTTGTTTCTAACACTATTTCCACTCTAAGACCTTCCATGCCTTCTTTGCCTACCCTTGTTTTCCTTGCGTGTCTCATTACTTGCCTTGGAGTCTTGCTAGTCTAAGATTGGTTTGGGGCTTGAGTGAAAATAGAGAGGCGTGAGGAGGGAGAGCGAATTAGAGAGTAGCGCGAAAACACGAGAGGAAACACGCGAGGGAGGGCACTAACCCTTATTTTTTTTATACGAATTGCGTTTGTTATTTTTGTAGGTACTTAACTATGTCTCGTCATGGAGATCATTCGGGAGGGGAATCTAATGAATCGGTGCATGGTGGCCGATATGGGGAGGAGCTTAGGGAGGAGCCCGCACATGAGGCACTAGTCAACCTTTCGGCACGGATAGAGGAAAGGATGAACCGTCAAGAGACCATGATGGCCCAACAACAAGCCATGTTGACGGATCATCAAGTCATGATGGCTCAGATGATGGAAACCTTAAACAGCATGTCCGAGAAGGGGGCTCCACTTGCATCCGCACCCGCACCCGCACCACCACCCCAAACACCAACCCCACTACCTCTGCCACCCCAACCACCCGCATAACTCCCCATAATACCACCGCTGCCGCCCCAAGTTCAACCGCTACTTCAGCCGTAAACACAACCCCCACCTAGGGCTGCCCAAAACTTTCGAATCCTAAATTTCTGATTTTTCTGACCCAAAATTTTCAATTTGGGAATCAGAAATTCAGAATTCAGAATTAGATACCTGAATTAAAACTTCGGGTCAAAACGGGATGAGTTTTGAAAAATTCGGGTACCCGAAATACCCAAAAATTTTAAGCCTAAAACTACGCCGTTTTAGGCTAAGCCCAAATAAAACCTAACATTATCCTCCTCTTTTGATTTCAGTTCTGCTCATGCTCTCTTACCAAAGCCGTCGTCCACCATCACCGATTCACCGCCCGATCTCCTGCTTCATCTCTTGCGTCCCCTCCACCACTTCATCTCTTTTCCATTTCTTTTAAACAAAATCTCTCTCTCTCTCTCTCTCATTCACATCCATTCCCAGCAGCAGAGTAGAAGGAATCAAGGACATGGCTGCAGAAAAAGGACAAGAATATACAAGGATCTGGTTCTTTCCTTCATCTCCTTTATTCTACTCCTCTCTCTTAATTACTTTCAATTTTTAGTCTGCTTAAATCAATCCATAGAATTGAATCAATTCTAATTTTTATTTTGTGGTTTTCGATTGAGAATCAATTTTAGATTTTAGATTTGTGGGTGTCGTGAATTTTGCAGGTTTGTGAGGTTTGTCTTGTTGAATCTCATATTTTACAGGTATGCATGTGGTTTATGGAAATGGTGTCAATTAATTATTTCGAAAATTTCAGAAATTTCGGGTATTCTAAAATTTCTGAAATTATAAATTCGGAAATTCGGGTTCGGAAGCATTTTTATTCGGTTCGGAACGGGATGAAAAATCTAAATTTCAGAATTCCGAATTTCTTAAATTCAGAATTCGGAAATTCAGAATAACCGAATGGGCAGCCCTACCCCCACCTAGGCAGCAAGAGCGCCTAAAACAGCCCGCAACACACTTCCACCAAAGGACCGGGCCAAAGAACCCTAACGATGTGGACTACTATGCCTTCGGCCACCCCGGCCGTGAGGAAGTAGAAGTGGCCGAGAGTGTGGCAAGTGAGGACCTTGCGTCATCCCGCGGGATGACTCTAGGGCTGCTAAGGACCCGCAACCACTTATCCGAACCCCCGCCTAAACTAAAGAACTTCCTCAACACTATCACCCAAGCCACCCAGAACACCGACCCCAACCTACACTTGTCAATGGCCAATGCCTACATTCCCCCGAGGCAATCGCCTAGATGGCCACACCAAAACTGATAACAATTAATATACCCCCAGGGCATTTTAGTCCAGACAGGGGGTACGTCATTTTCAGCTACTGTAAGGCCTGCCTGGCCTCCTGCTCGTCCTGCTACCAGGGGTGGTCGTCGTCAGCAGGGGGGGGCATCCAACATGGAATGACGCCTATTCCCACACCCGGTAGGCCATAAGCGTTAGCATCCCTAGCTAACGCCCCACTACATCTTCTATAAATACCCCCCCCCCCTAGGTAGAAAGGGGGGGGGGGGGATCCCCGGCACAGGTACTCCGACAATCAAGTCAGTATAAGTAGTGAAATATGAAGTGTAAGCAGGAGCAGGAGTGAGAGGGAGTAGAGAGACTACCTGCATCGGGGACCCTCTCTCTACTCCCTCTCACTCCTGCTCCTGCTTACACTTCATATTTCACTACTTATACTGACTTGATCGTTGGAGTACCTGCGCCGGGGACCCCCTCCGGTGCCTTGCAGGTGTAGCGGCGGCGAGGACTACCCCCTCAGAGGTGAAGATCTCCAGGATTCCTCCTACCCCGGGGACTATTTTATCAAATAGTGCTTTCATTGAGAGCATTCAGATCATCAAGTGAGTCCCTTGAGATCTGAAGGCTCTCCTCTCCATATTCATATTTATTATCTTCCATCGTCACTGCTGTTTTTTCTAGTAATGGGTTCATCTCATGATTTAAGTCTTGCTTGGATCTGATGATATGAGATATATGAGTTTATATGGTCATTCCATTGTTATATGTTCAAAAGAAGATCAGATCTGGAAAAGAATGAAAAAGAGGGAGAGAAACATTAGTATATATTATTGTGTGCCAAGAAGATCAGATCTGGAAAGAAGAACAAGAATTGTGAAAACCATCATCATTGTTCACGAAATCCAAAATTAGAAAAGGAAAGCCAAACTCCTTCATCATTTCTTCTTCACTTATGTGCCTCTGGTGCCTTACATGTTGGCCTTGATCTAATCTATTCATAATCATTCATGTTGTCCTCCATCTTGTCTCTTTCATCTTCACTGTCGGCGCCTAGCAAATGTTGCTGGAAAGGAGAAGATGAATACCGCCATCTCCATGTTATCTGAAATTTGGTTGTCTTCGCGTTAGCCGCCGTCTCCATGTTATCTGAAATTTGGTTGTCTTCGCGTTAGCTGCTGTCTTCGTGTAAGCCGCCATCTCCATGTTATCTGAAATTTGGTTGTCTTCGCGTTAGCCGCCGTCTCCATGTTATCTGAAATTTGGTTGTCTTTGCATTAGCCACCATCTCCATGTTATTTGAAATTTGGTTGTCTTCGCGATAGCTGCCGTCTTCGTGTAAGCCTCCATCTCCATGTTATCTGAAATTTGGTTGTCTTCGTGTAAGCCGTCATCTCCATGTTATCTGAAATTTGGCTATCTTCGCGTTAGCCGCCGTCTTCGCCTATCTCCATGTTAGCAGCTATCTCCATGTTATCTGCAATCTCCCTGTTATCTGAAGCTTTCGTGTTAGCTGAAGTTTCCGCATATATTGAGTTTTATGGAAAAAATCATATCTTATTCGTACGTGCTCAGACTTTTGTGTGTGATAGCTCGATTTGAAGATAATTTAAAGGCTGCAATTATAATGAAGACATCTAAGTGAGATATCGACACTAACGAGGCCTGAGTGAGCCTCAAAGTAATGTCACCTATTTGGGAGAGCCGGATTCTTCAGTCACAATGCGACTTCTTCAACTACAGCTTGATTTTCTAGCTACAGTTAGTCTGATTACAAAAGTCAGCCTATCGGGTGAATATCTACCCCGTTGGAGAAGCCCTCATAATATAATGTGGCCATCCTCCCATTGTCGCAAAGGTCTCCAACGATATGTCATTCTCCTTCATAAATGTAAGGAATCGAACGGGAATTAAACAACGACCGAGTTCCTTGTTTATTCCCCTAAGCTAACAATGCAGATGCTCAAGTGGAGTACAGATTGAAATCCTGGGGAATGTGAAAAAATGCAATATTGCAGGTAGCTACGGCGTAAAACCGCATAATTTGTAGGTGGCCTACAACGTAAAACCGCGTCAATATTGCAGGCAGCTATGACATAAAACCGCATAAATTGTAGGTAGCTTATGGCGTAAAACCGCTTCAATATTGCAGGCGGCTTACAACAAGGCCGGATCCAACGAGCCTGGATGGAAAAAGCAACATCAATGACACCCCGATATGTGCGGGTGAAAGCCTCTAAGGGTAACTAGTACTTGTCATTACATGTTATTTTTACTAACATGGCAAGGCAATATTTGAGAATGTGCAGGAAAGTCGATGAAATATCGAAATAG
The DNA here is from genome assembly GCA_963691705.1 of Viola odorata. Taxonomy (NCBI): domain Eukaryota; kingdom Viridiplantae; phylum Streptophyta; class Magnoliopsida; order Malpighiales; family Violaceae; genus Viola; species Viola odorata. The sequence continues at coordinate 54,558,986 of OY829545.1, read as the reverse complement.
TGAAGAGACTAACGCCCACAAAGGCAGCGACATCACACAAGAATTCATTACTACCTACGGGGTATCTCTTGTCGTTAGTGAGGGAATACATCCTCAGTGATGAGAGCAATGGTACACCATCTTATCTGCGATATCTCCTTCCCGGTGCTGAAATGCGCATGCGCAGTCATGTCGCGATATCAAGAAGAATACTCTATTATTATTATCTGCCCATGATTTGGCTGACTGCATGGTGGTCTTATGATGACACCATCTTCATCAGCAAGCTATGACATTGCTTCATTACACTGTTGCGTTATCACAGCTTTACAGACAACATTGTGGTTTACCGCCAGCGTTATCAGTTCTGGCCTATCGCCAGCGTTATCAGTTTCTGGCTCATCACTAGGGTTATCAGTTTCTGGCCTATCGCTAGCGTTATCAATTTCTGGCTCATCGCCAGCGTTATCAGTTTCTGGCCTATCGTCAGCGTTATCAATTTATGGCCTATCGCCAGCGTTATCAGTTTCTGGCCCATCGCCAGCGTTATCAGTTCTGGCCCATCGCTAGCGTTATCAGCTTCTAGCCTATCGCTAGCATTATCAGTTTCTAGCCCATCGCCAGCGTTATCAGTTCTGGCCCATCGCCAAGGTTATCAGTTTTGGCCCATCGCCAGCGTTATCAGTTCTGGTTTATGACCAGCGTTATCGCTACAATATCGCCACTACCAATTTGGTCGTCATCTCCTCCGTGGCCAACAGTTATCACAAGCTATCGGCTCATGTTACCTGCTTCGTTATCATGTACTTGGTACAACTAGTTCAAAGACACAGAGTTTTGGCAAATACCGGGAATAAGAATTTATGGCGTGAATGTCAAAAGAGTCAGAGAAACTCGAAGATCTTTGCAAGAATGCCGCGACATGAAGGAAACAACACTCATCTAGATACCGAGAATGGAGCCCTTGGTAAACACTCGGGCTCATTTTCGGTTGGGCTTGTGATAACAATTAATATACCCCCCAATCTTCAGCTACTGTAGGGCCTGCCTGGCCTCTTGCTCGTCCTACTACCGGGGGTGGTCGACGTCAACGGGGGGGGGGGGGGGGGGGGGTGCCCATTGATACGATCTAGGCTACCTGCACTCGAGGCCCCGAACCTCATCCTGCACTCGGGGTCCCGAGCCCATTGATACGATCCAGGTTGCCTCCCCCTCGAGCCCCCGAGTCTGCCTCCACTCGAGCCCCCGAGCCTGCCTGCCCTCGAGCTCCCGAACCTCATTCTGCACTCGAGGCCCCGAACCTCATCCTGCACTTGGGGTCCCGAGCCCATCCTTACCAGCGTGCGCTCAAGGCCTCGACTCGTCCATGACCGATTGTCAAGCCCATCTTGGACCATCTTGGACACCTATTGAAGAGTTATCAAGGCCCTTTGTCCAAGGGTTATTTATGTACTTTATGCTTTATTTTAGCTTTCCTATAAATAGAGGACTTAGCCTTATTTGTTAGGGGTCTTTGAATTTGCTCATGATTTTTATCATAGGGCCTTTAGACCACTCATAGGCTTAGTCCTATGGAACCAAGCCTTTAGATAGGCACTTGTTAGGGTTCTTAGTAACCGGGGACATTAGGGCTGAAATACCATTGTGTATCCCCTTTCCTTTCTTATAATCAAGTTGCTCAAGTTGTTCTTGAGCTTGTTCTTCATTTTCCAAAGAAAGATCCTTAGTAATCCTTCTTACTAAGTTTATTACTTGTTTTCCATCCATCCCTCTCTATCAAACACCCATTAAATCCGCTGCCTCTAAACTCCCCTCCATCTGAAATTATCCGTTCATCGATTCCGAATCCATCAAGGGACCATCCGTGCATGAGACTAGATTCGGTTGCACTTCATCGTGCCTTCATCTTCTCTTGAGGAACTTGGGACGTATCACCATCCAACACGGAATGACGCCTATTCCCACACCCGGTAGGCCATAAGCGTTAGCATCCCTAGCTAACGCCCCACTACATCTCCTATAAATACCCCCCTAGGTAGAAAAGAGGGGGGAGGACTCTCTCTCTACTCCCTCTCACTCCTGCTCCTGCTTACACTTCATATTTCACTACTTATACTGACTTGATCGTCGGAGTACATACGCCGGTGATAAGATTCAACATCTATCTTACAAGATTCGGAGTCGTGGTTGATCGGAACGGTGGCGGTCGGCGTCAGATGTACCTGCAAAGCGCCGGAGGGGGGGCTCCGGCGTAGACACTCCGATGCTTAAGTCAGTTCGAGTTTCAAAAATAATAGAGGTTCGTGTCCGTGATCTCGATCTTACCTTCTGATTGGAAAAGTAGGGGTATTTATAGGCCTATTCGGCGATACCTGGCGATAACAGTCCAGGCGATGTCTGATGGTGACGTCACAAGCGATACCAATGGGTGACGTCATGAGTGATATCTGACGGGGCTGCCGGGAACGATAACCTCGTGGCTCTCTAGGATGGGATGGTGTCGTGTGTATAGAGTCGCGTGAGTCCCCCCCCCCCGCTGATGTCGACCATCCTAGGAATCCTTCGCTGATTCTCGGGCGATAGGAAGATATCTTGCGGGTCTTATGGGAAATCGTCCTGGCGGGAGCCGCAAGCGTGGTAGCACCGTTAGGGCTGTCTTAATTGTTATCACAAGCCCAACTGAAAACGAGCCCGAGTGTTTACCAAGGGCGGTCCATGTCTGAAATCTTGGATGAAAACTTATTCTTTCACGGGGCGGTATGTCTGCAGGATCTCCGAGTTTCTCTGACTGATTGACGTTAACCGTGTTAAGTGATAAGCTGGAACTTATTTCTGAAGCTTTCCAGTGAACAAGAGGATTCCATCCTCCATTCTTATCCAGAGACCTGCTTTTCTGATGCGTTAAGAGGTCCGCGAGAGACGCTACTATTATGCTTGTGATCATGAGGGCATTACTTTCGCCCGGCGATATTAGTCTATTTGACCTCTTGGTAGGGCTTACGGAGTCTCAACTTTATTCATGCCATAGAAGGGCTGTTGATGGGTCACTTGTGATACCGCCAAGGACTGCAACCATGTCATGTCATGGATTTGCATTCGTTCCGGGTCCATCATCCTTTCAAGTGTACTGAAAACACACGGAGGAGATAGGCATTTATAGAGAAGTTAGTAAACTTTTGTACTTACAGGGGTTTTGAGGTCACGCGGGCCCCATTCTCCTCTTTCGCTTAAGGAAACAACGATATCATCGCGGTTTTACACCATGAGCTGCCTATGATTAGCGCGGCTTTATACCACCAGATGCCTGCGATGTCGACGAGGTTTTACGCATCTAGGGCCACCTGCTACATCAACGCGGCCTTACACTGTGGATACCGGTAACCATATGGATTTTACGTCACGACTACCCGTGATATCGTGCCTTTTGGCGTTTTTCCATACTTTATCTCGTATCCTTTCGAACATCCATGTCGCAGATAGCATACGAGCATCAACCTTTGATTCTGCTTCAGGCTTATCAGTCCTTAAGGGTGACGAGACAGCTCGCCTTTTGAGGACCTCTTTGTTCTTTCCAAGGCCTCTCTCTTGGGGCCTATAAATTGGGGAACTTTCTCCACCCACGTTCTCCTCATCTCTGGCAATTCACATCATGGATCATTTGACTAAGAATTTCCTCCTTTCCAAGGGCCATTCTCTCAAGAACCTCAATGATGGGGATGTCAGGTTCCTGGAGAACATGTTGGTCAAGACTTCTGAGGACATCCTGGAGCTGCAAGGAATGTTGACCCCTCTTCATTCCAGGCTAGGAGCCACATCTCTGGAGGATTTTAGCCCTCTGGAAAGCGTGTCAAGGCTGGCTGCCTCCATCGCTCGGATTCAAGTGGTGATTGCCATGCTGCAGTAGTGCAAGGATATGCTGGGGTGCTGCCTGAAGGGAATGAGAGCCACCTCCCATGATCTGATTCTGGTCATGGATTCTCTGCGAGACCTTCCCGAAGTGCCTAAGGACGCTGGCTCTGACGCCTGATAGCGATGGCTCCCTTTGGGCCTTTTCTCTTTTCCTCCTGGCATGTAAATGTACTTTCCGGTCATTAGGCCATAATAAATAAACCGGTTTTATTACGCCGTTTGCAACTGTTCTTCTTCTTTAATGCGCCCTTTGTCTTTCTTGGAGATATTCTTAGCCCAACTGAAAATGGTTCAGCCACTGGGTGGTTTTCTGATTGGTTGTTCAACATTAACTCTACACCGCGGTTGTCCTGGCAACTGAATGGTCAATTTTGCGGTTTTCCTCGATCAGGGAAAATCTCAACAGGCATGACTGTAAATCCATATCTGCACTTCAGGCTGTACACGTGTCTTCTTTCAAGAGTCGGGTTAGAAGATCGAAGATCCTTTCTTCCTAATTTTCTGGCTATTTAAGGGATCTTCTCTCCTTCGTTATTCTTCGTCCCCTTGCTATTTTTTCCTTTATTAATATTCTGTGATCTCATGGCTGATTTTCATTTTTTAGATATGTTCGCCCGAGATTCTCCACCAACTCCTCCGACTTCTCCTGATTCGGATAATCCTCCTCCGTCGCCCCCCTGGAGGCCGCCTGTTCGCCGACGGTGCCGCAAGAGGCGGAGGAAAGATGCTGCGAAGGCATCTAAGTCATTCTTCGATTCTCTTGCTTCTTTCTCTTCGAAGGGGAGAGAAATGTCTTTCCCTCCTAACGAGTCACCGCCAAGGGCTCCTTCCGCCTGTTCAGCTGTTAAAGCGGTGTCGCCGTCTGTCAAGGAGGAGTCGGATCGATCATCCACTTGCGTGGGAGAGAGGGTTGAGGAACCTTTCCCTTTCGCTGGTGAAGATCCATCACTTTTAGGTGAGGACGATGATGACGTGGTCTACTGCTATGGCATCTCCTGGTCTAATGGCGAATAGTTGGGCATAACATGCCTCTTTGTAGATGTCGTATGGCTTTAAATAATAAATGAGTGACGCTTCTATTTCTTTTCGCTCTTCTGCCGCTCTTCTTCCTTTATGTTTCCAGGATTATCGCGGGAGTAAGCCTTTCGCTGAGTGCAACCGCCTATCGGTTTTCAGTCAGTAACAGTCTTTTCTCAAAAGACATTGATGACTGCCCACGCGTCCTGTTTTGTTTTCACAGGCTGTTCCTTTTTTAGGTTTAACCTTTATAAGGAGTTTATTCTTCTCTTTTAGTATTTTTTGCTAATATTTCGAAATTCTTCGTATTTCCTTTCTTCTGTGCTTCTTTCTTCTCGAGGGATTTTACTGCAATTGCTCGCCGGTGCCGACGGCCGATTCACTGATTCTCTGCTCCAGGTATTTTGCTTCTCTATTGCCATAGCTTTACTTTCCATTCCATTATGTCTCGCGCTAGGCCTTCTGCAATTATCGAAAATCCTCTAGATCCTGAAGTCAGGAGAGCTCGTAGTGTTTTTGATTGTAATGAGGTTTTGAGGGCTGAGTTAGAGGAGAATGGTATCACTTTTCCCACGGGATATCGCCCCTTTGTCCCATTGAAGGATACTCGGCTTACTGATGCCATGTGGGGGACGTTCCGGTTGGTTTATTTCAAGATGTTTACCTACGGGTTTCGTCTCCCACTTCATACTTCTCTGTTGAAACTGCTAGACCACTACGATCTCAATCCTGTTCAAATAACTCTGCCTTCCTGGTGTGGGCTTTACACCTTTCTTCGTTCGTGTGAGATGAAGCATATTTTCGCTCCATCACTCGATCTGTTCCGCACATTTTTCACCTTGAGTTGCCATAACTGCTTAGTGGATATTACCCCAAGATGGAATGGTGCTCTTGTTCGATTCTTCTGGCGGATTTTTCAAGGTTTCGAAGAGAACGTGGACAACTGGAAAAATGGCTTCTTCACCCTTCGCTTGCCCTCTCGGTATTGGCGCGGTGGTTTCAACCGAGAGATTACCAGTGCCGCTTGGCGAGAACCAGACGTGCTGTCTAGTATGGATGTATCCAATGTTAACGCCTTGTTAGAAATAGAAGGGCCTTTCCGCATTCGGGAATTTGCTCGGTTCAGGCCTTTGTCAGAGTGTGTCGTTGGTGAGTCTTTTCTTTTATCGCCTTATCGCTTCGACTTTCTTGTCATATTAAAATATTTTATCTGCAGGTAACGCTGAAGGTCGATCCTCTGAGGAAAGTGACACTCCTCTAAACGTGGTGCCGCTTCAGACATTACCTCCTTCTCCTCCACCCGAAGGCTCTAGTCGTCCGCCTATTTCGCCGCGAGGAAGGAGAAACAAAACCGTCGCGACACGTAATACCTCTGCTTGACCTTCCCGTTTCTTTGAGAATTGGCTACCGTCTCGCGGTAAGGGAGTGGCTTCGAGTAATCCTGTGATTGAAGAGGTCGACAGTGATAGCGGAAGCATGAATGCTGGTTCCGAGCTGCGTCATGCCACCCTTGCCCAACGGATGAAACTTAGGTCCAGAAAAAGTGATCCTTCAGAGGAGTCAACCGAGGACGATAGCGAAGAGATCGCTGCCGAAACGGAGTGTCTCGTAAAGAGAGTTCGCAAAGAGAAGTCTGACCCACCAGTTACTTCCGTGGAGGAAATCAATGGGTTTCCTTCCGAGGAAGTTGACGCCTCACACGCTACGGGTCCCTTGCCAGTGACGAAAGTTACCAAGGTGCCCTCTGCCATTCCTCCCAAGGTTAACGAGGCTTCGGTAGTGGTGGGCTCTCCCTTGGTGTCTGGCGGTCCTAACTCCCCTATTCGCTCCTTTATTCCAGATGTGAACTTACCAACTCCGAATCCCATCGCTCCTTCCCCACAGAAACCTCAGCCTTTGTTTCTTTCTTCGATTTCGGGCATTGGTGATTCTGCAAAAAATTGCTCTCCTCCTTATATCGCCAATCTTTCCCCTCAAGGTCCTCAAGGCCCTATCGCTTATCAGCTGGACTTGTCTTCCCTTGGCACCGACGGCCTTCGTGCTTTAGGAGTATAGGACCCGTTATCGCGGTAGGAGCCAGTGGGCCCGATAGTGAGGCAAATGTTTACTTCTTCGAAGGACAAAGAAGAGTTCTTGCGGCGTCCTCTCGACGTACGCCATTCACGTCTTCTGACTGACATGCTGGCCTGCTTCCGCGAGTTAAACTACTTATTCGAGGATCATCGTGACAAGGTTCAAACTTCTCCTGATTTAAAGGGAGAACTGGATGCTGCCTTAGGGAAAGTAACGGAGCTATCGCAGCTTCAAGAGCGAACCCGGGCGGAATTGGACGACTGTCGTGCTGAACTTGCTCGAGAGAAATCAAAAGGGAAGGCTAAGACAGACCTTCTGGAGGCGGAGTTGGTAGTGGCTGACAAAAAGAATATATTTCTTCGCGAAGAGATAGCGTCTCGCGATGCGGATTTGGCCAAGTGCCTTCAATGATAGCCTGGTGGAAGAACAAGACCGTGGAGATTTGTATTGCTGAATTTATGAGTCTCTATCGCCAGGGAACTGTTGACTCGTCAGTGCTGACCGATTACGCTTCCAAGAGACTGAAGGATTTGGGCGAAGGTGAGAGAGATCTTCCTTCTTCTGGAGAAAAGCAGAGGAATGGCGATCGCGATACTTGCGAGGGCCCATGATTAATCGAAGTTTCTCTATTTAGAAGATTTTCCACTTATTTGCTTCTTTGTCTTGTAATAACGCCTTGTTGTGCGACAATACTTGTATTTCATTGCTATTTGATTTGCATTTCGCCTTTTCGCGTTAACCCAACGCTATTCTTTTAATCCTCGCCACCTTGCGTTATCTTCTTTCTTACGATATAGCTCTTGTTTTTCCCAAGAGATGGTACTTGCTTTTCAGAGCATTTAATGCTTGCTATCCTTTCCTTAGAAAAGTCGTGATTGTGCAGGCACACGTGTCCATTTCTTCCAGTGCTACGGGCTAGCGTGCTCGAGTACTTTACCTAAACCGAGGCGTTGTAGCGCTTTCCTAGGATTGTACTCATTGCCTGAGTCTGTTCCTTATGCCGCTTCCATGTAACGACTGTGGCATTCGTCGTTTCGTTCGATCACTAGGGTTATAAAACCCACTATTTATTCTTTTCCCTTTTCTTTTATCATCCCGCTTTCTCATATTTTCTTTTAGCCGTCTTATTTTCTCCCCACTATTCAAGGCTCTTTGAAGTGCTTTTCTCTGATGGTATTTCCTTTCTCCACCATCGTCTTCTTCATCTTTTAATTCTTTAATTCTGCCATGGCTAAGACTCGCCGTACTGAGTCGAAATCTGCCGATGAGAAAAGGATGGATATTACGGCTAGTGTTATCACATCTGAGGCTGCTCTCCGTGAGCATTTGGCCGCCCATAATGTTGATATTCCTGATGATTATAAAACCACTGTTACCCCTGAGTCACTACGTTTGAACAGCGTTTTGACGGGCAACCGTAGGGTCATGTATGCGCAAATGTTTCGTTATGGCTTTCGGCTTCCCATTGACTCTTTTGTCAGAGAATTGCTTGTTGCCGGCGATCTGACTCCGACCCAACTATCCCCAAATGCATATTATTGTGTTTATGCTTTTCTGGAACTTTGAAAATACAAAGGGATTACTTCCCCTTCCCTTCTACTGCTTAAATCTCTTTTTAAGCTGATGAAATGCCGGGGGGTGATAACGATATCACCCCATTTTGATGATGACTCTCTCAAGTCTTTTACTTGGAAACTCCTCCATATCGAGTCTTCCGTTAATGCCTGGAAAAAGGAGTTTTTTGTGATAGATCTTCCTGGAGATCTTGGTTCCTGGTGGCGATCTGGTTTTAATCAAAACGTGGATGACAACGTCTGGAGCCGACCAGGGACCCTTCCAAAACGTGAGCAAGACTGGTTAAACACATTGCTCAAACTGGAAATCAGCGTTCACATCCGTCAAGTGGCTTGTAGAATGGACATTCGATCTTGTGTTAAACGTGAGTGTCGCGTTACTCCTTTTTTTTTTACCGCTGGTACTAATACTGACGTTATTTTGTGCTTTCGCAGCGACGGATCCCAACTATAAACCTGAGAGCGTAAGGAGACGCTTAAAAAGGGCTCAAGAGAGAGAAGAAAAAGAGAGAGCTACTTCCACGGAAGCAACTGATAACCCCATCGATCTTCCGGCTACTTCCGCTACTCTTGTTCAGGTTTCCTCTTCTTCAGCCGGTGTGAGGGATCCTGATATTCCTTCAGGCGTTCCCCTTGTGACCATCGCTGCTCCTCCTGCCCAGCCTTCTTCTTCTTCTAAGGCTCCTAACTCTAAGGCTCCTAAGGCCATTGCCAAAGGAAAAAAGAAGAGAAAAACGAGATGCGTTGCCGCTCTTACACCTTCTCCAGACGCGGCAGGCTCTTCAGAAGCACCTCTTTCCCACACTGATACAGTAAGGGTACCTTTTAGCCATGATATGCTATATTTCGACGTCTGTCGTCGTTTGATTTCTCTTTTCTATATTTCATATTGCGTTCTTGGCAGGACACTACCGTTGTCACTACCTCCGTTCCTCCCTCAGGCGATATGAATATAGGATACGTGCTGACTGGTTCCAAGAAGAGACAGCGACCGGAAGATGAGGGCAGAAATCCATCTTCCTCTACCACCGGGATGGGGAACAGACCTGCGGACGGGTTTGACTCTACGGCTGTTCCCTAGGGAGGGAATCCGTCAGAATTTTTGGAGAACTTGGGCACAGGTGATACCTTCGGGGTTTCGCCCAATTCTTTCGGCGGTCCCGTTCATGCATATTCCTCTAATCCGGGGTATAAAGAGGTCTTGCCGGATTTTTCAGGCTATCAGTCTCATGGTGCTTATCTTGCTCCAGGGGGTTCGTCCACCCAGGTTCACCCTCCTTCTCCTCTGGCGTTTGCTCCTTCGAGCATTCCTCTGCGGGATCGTTATGGCGAAGGAGGTACCACCTTCAACTTTGTGGCGGATCTTAGTCCGATAGGTGGGGTTAGCTCTGTAACCCATAAAGTTGGACTGTAGGATTTCCGTAACACCGGTTTGGCGGCATTGAGGGGTGATGGCTCGGATGAAGTTTCGACTTTATTGGCTTCCCAGGTATTGGCGTCTGCGGCAGAACGTGACGCTTTTCTTTCTAAAGCCGAGTTTGATAGGGAGAACTCATTGCGCACCAACCTTTTCACTAGTATGATGAAATTCCATTACTGGGTAGAGGAGGCGCGACGTCAGGCTGCCTCTCTTTCCTCTGCTTTGGAAGAATTAGCGCGAGAGCGGAATGAGAAGAAAAAGTTGCTAGAGGAGCGTACAAACTTATTACTGGCTCATCAGAAGCAAAAAGAAGAAAAGTCTGTCGCCTTGGCAGCGGAGAGGGCCAAAGTTACTACCTTAGAGAATGAGAGGTCATCCCTGGCCAAGGAGAAAGCTGCCCTGGAGGAAGAGTCGGCTGATAGGAGCCTGTGGCATGTCGAGCAGACTGCCTCTATTTTGGTCGCTTGCTTTGAGGAAGTCCATGGGGTCGACGCATACAAACTCGATGAGGTCACTGCCGCTTTCAAACGAAGATCTGGCCACCTTAATGAGGAGGGTTTTCGCCAAGCTAAGGCGGCAGGCTGGAAACGGAGGCACCCCGAAGGTTGACGTGCTTCGAGGCTTTATCGCTCTTTCCTTAGTGATCAAGCGTCACTAAATTTTTGTTTTTTATTTTGACCACCAAAGTTTGTACTTTGTAGCCCCCTTTAAACATTTCGATATGTTCAAGCCACTTTTATTGCTGACTTTCCTTTATTTAGTTGCCTCCTCGTGAACTCCTTTGGCGTTATCTTCGCCATGTTTTCCCAATGCGCTTACTTATCCGAACAGATCCTTAGCGCTCCCACCAAAATTACAGAATTTGGTATTGGGTTAACTTTCTCGGTAAGAATAATGATATCTCAGCTTACGAGATCCTCACTCCTTCCACTGCCCTAAAAGTATTCTGCGCATTCTCAACTGTAAATCATCAGTAACAAAAACACGTTACGAGGGATAGTAATTACCCGTAGGAGCCTTTTCGCTGCCATCATAGGGCGTTACCCTGGAACCCGCGGGAATCACTTTCGCTATCAGCTCTATACTTCACCAGGGATTACACATCTGGTTACTAGCCGGGATTTCACGATTCTCCGCGTTTCCCTAATTTCACGATCGGCCCTTAAAGTGCCTCGTCTTAGTGAGCTGTCGGATCGGGACGGCTATCACAAGGCTAGGGAGTTTTCACTTTTGGGCGTTGCCCTCGCGTCTAGAACCGTGTCCTTACTTAATGGCTTAGCCATAGCAGCCCAGTCGTTAAGATAGGATTCTTGTTTCTAGAACGGAGTTTCTATTTCTTTGGGGTGTGCCTCATCTTGTTGGGCCGTCTCCACGAGAACGGTCAGTACAAGAAAAGGACTTTTCACTCCCAAAGATACCGGGTGGTGCCCTCACTTAATGACCCATCTGATCAAGATCGGTCATCACAAGGATAGGACTTTTCACCCCCGGGGGCGTCTAGGATCTTTCAATCCGACGCTAATTCAAGGTATGGTGGGTAGTGCCCTCACTTAATGGGCCATCTGATCAAGACCGGCCATCATAAGGATAGGACTTTTCACTTCCCCAAAATACCCTTTTTTTTTTTTTTATCTGCACAAAGACAACCACAAACTTCCACGAAAGCTCTCTCATCGAGTGTTAGTCATGGTTAGGGTTGACATAAATCAAAGGTGCAGATAAAATCAAATTCTAGAGTAATATAACTTCAAGCGAGCGATATTCCAAGAGTTGGATAAGGGTGTACCATCGAGAGTCTCCAGATGATAGGCTCCTTTCCCTACAACGTGGGTGACGCGATATGGTCCATCCCAGTTTGGACTGAGTTTTCCCATGCGTTGCCCTGCAGCTCGCTTGTCTCTGAGCACCAGGTCACCAGGTTTCAGCAACCGTTCTTTGACGCGCCTGTTATGATAACGGGCCATCTTTCGTTTGTAATGCTGCGTTTTCAGAAGGATTTCCTCTCGGACTTCTGGTAACGCGTCCAGGTTAGCTCGTAACCTTTCCTCATTCAGTTCCTCCCGAAAGTGAGCTACCCGTAGGCTCATGGTTCCAATTTCCACCGGTGTAACGGCTTCGGTCCCGAAGGCCAACTCGAAAGGTGTTTCTCCGGTGGTAGTCTTAACGGTCATGCGATATGCCCACATCACGTATGGTAGCTCATCAGCCCATTTCTTTTTAGACCCTTATAGGTTTTTCTTGATGCCGCTAAGGATGCTCCGATTGGTTACTTCCGCCTGTCCATTAGTTTGCGGATGAGCCACGGAGGAAAAGCGTTGCTCGATTCCAAATTTTGAGCACTGGTCTTTGAAGAACTGGCTGGTGAACTGCGTTCCATTATCGCTGACAAGGACACGAGGTACGCCAAACCTCATGATAACTTGATGTTTGAAAAAACGCCAAGTTTTTTCTGCCGTGATTGTGGTGACCGCTTCAGCTTCCACCCACTTAGTGAAATAGTCTACCGCCACTATCACAAATTTCAGTTGAGACCTTGCCTTTGGGAATAGGCCTAGGATATCGATCCTCCATTTAGCAAAAGGACAAGGGGCGATAATTTCAGATATTTCAGTGGCAGGCCGCCGAGGAATCTTGGCAAACTCCTGGCACTTAGGGCAGGTTTGCACATAGTTGTGGCAATCTCTTCGGATAGTGGGCTAGTAGAATCCGGATCGAAAGACCTACGCTGCCAGGGTACCGCCTGACACGTGCATACCACATACCCCTTCATGGATTTCGCGCAAGGTGTGAAGACCCTCTTGCTCAGTTATACATTTGGCGGCAGGGTGCGAAAAACACCTTCGGATTAGATTCCCGTCATAGTACGTACAACGAGCTGCCTGTCTCAGTACCTTCTTCTTTTCAGCGGTATCCTCAGGCAGTTCCTCTTGTTTCAAGTATTTGATTACGGGGATTCGCCAATCACTCTCACACTCCTCCACACATAAAGATGCTTTCTCTTCCATGAAGGATGGTACCGATAGCTCACGATAATATACGCCTTTAGGTATGGATGCTTCCGGATTCGCGGCCATTTTGGCTAGATTGTCAGCTTCAGTGTTTTCCTCCTTGGGGATATGCTCGAAGCTGATTTGCATGCCTTCTTTCTTTATTTCCAATAATTCTCACTTTACTTTGGCGAGATATTGAATCATAATGGGTTCCCGGGCCTGAGAGTGCCCCAAGACCTGGTCAATTATCAACTTGGAATCACCACAGATTTTTAGACGCAGGTCTCCTGTTCTTCCAGTATCGTGCCTCCCTTTAGAGGAAAGTCCTTTCCCTATTCTGAGTCCGGCTAGTAACGCCTCATACTCTGCCACGTTATTAGATAACGGCTGTAGGATTCGAATGGCGTATCGTATTTGCATATCGTGCGGCCCATTTAAAAAAATTCCAGCTCCAACCAGCTCTTGGTTTTTAGCTCCATCCACATGGACGATCCAAAGGTCCGTGTATGTTTTCGGGAACGGGAGATCCATATCGCCCCATTCCGCTTCAGGTACGCCGTCCAAAGGATCCTCTATAAAGGTACATTCCACTATGAAATCAGCCAGGATCTGAGTCTTTACGGACGGTCGAGACTGATACCTCAATCCATACTGTTCTAGTTCAAGCGTCCAAATCAACATTCTTCCGGAAGATTCAGGCTTTCGAAATATTCTTTTCAGAGGCTTGTCTATGAGTACGATGACGGAATAAGACTGAAAATATCGATCCATTTTGCGGGTGGCTTGTATAAGAGCGAACGCTATCTTTTCAATTCGGGCGTATCGCAACTCCGCATCCTTCAGGACGTGGCTCACAAAATAGACCGGGCGATGAGAGTGGTTATAGTCGCGAACGAGGACGGCACTGACCACTTCATCTGCGGCGCCAAGATACAAATATAAAGTATCGCCTACTTCAGGTCTCGTCAATAATAAGTCAGACGATAGGTAATCTTTTAGGCCAATAAATGCTTCCTCACATTCCGGGGTCCACCCGAACGAGGATTTCTTGCGTATGACTTTGAAAAAAGGGAGACACTTTTCTCCTTGCTTGGAAATGAATCGCCCAAGGGCGATGACTCGCCCTGTTAGCCTTTGTACCTCTTTAATGTTTCTTGGCGATATCATGTCCTGTATGGCCTTAACCTTTGAGGGGTTAGGCAGGATGCCTTTTTGGCTGACCACGTAGCCCAAGAATTTTCCTGTTTGAAATGCAAACATGCATTTTCGGGGATTTAACTTCATGCGATACCTTTTCATTACGTCAAAGACTTCTTTTAAGTCTCGTAGGTGATCTTGAAAGCTTGCGCTCTTCACCAATATATCGTCAACGTATGCTTCCACATTCCTCCCTATTTGCTCTTCGAATATCTTGTTGGCCATACGTTGGAACGTAGCCCCGACGTTCTTCAATCCAAACGGCATCACCGTATAATAGTAGGTGGCCTTTGGAGTGAGAAACGCAGTCTTTTCTTCGTCTTCCCGGGCCATGGGAATCTGATGGTATCCAGAGTTGGCGTCTAGTGAGCTTAGATAAGCGTATCTAGCGGTCTGATCAACTAACTGATCTATGCAAGGAAGCGGGTAGAAATCCTTAGGGCAGGCATCATTTAAATCTGTGAAGTCGATGCACATGCGCCAATCCCCATTGGGCTTAGGAACAAGGACAGGGTTCGCCAGCCAGGTGGGATATTGAACTTCGCGGATAAACCCTGCGTCAAGGAGCTTTGCTACCTCCTTATCTACAGCTAACGCCTTTTCATTAGAGAACGCGCGTCGCTTTTGCTGTACCGGCCTGGCATCTAGGTCCACATTGAGCCGATGTTCGGCTATTTCCCGCGATATACCGGGCATGTCGGAGGGTTTCCACGCGAAATCTCCTTGGCATTTGTTCAGCAGCCGGGCCAGTTGAAGGTTTTCCGCTGGGCTGAGTTTTTCACTGATCAGGAAACTTGCTTCCTCTATACCAATTGCCGAAATGGGTACCATTTTTTCTAGAGGTTGAGCATGCTTCTCATCACTCTGCTCATAGGGATCCGCTGCTATACATACGTACCTATCGCAACTTCTTTGAGTCATGAGCGAGTAGCATTCCGCCGCCAGCTTTTGATCGCCTTTTACAGATACTACCCTATCCCAGGAGGGGTATTTCATCTTTAAATGCTTCTGAGATATCACCGCTCCAAAGCGGTTGAGGAAAGGTCGTCCGAGCACGACATTGTAAGGCAAATTCAGATCCACGACAAGGAACAACAGGTTCTCTGATCGCTTGTAGGTGTCTTCTCGGAAGTATATGGGCAAAGTAATTACCCCCGTGACAGGGATTGGAACCCCATCAACGCCGACTATAGGCCGTTTGCTAGGTGTTAACTCATTATCAGGTCGTTTCATGAGATTGTAAGCTTCCAGCGAAAAGAGGTTCACCGCACTCCCGTTATCGATAAGAGTTCTTCTGATTCCATGACTGGCGATGACGGGCATAACCACCAATGCATCGTTGTGCGGATAGACGACGCCTTTCTCATCCTCTTCGGAAAAAGATAATATCATTCGATCCAATATGCCTATCGCATCTCCTTTTTTTGTCATGTCATCACGTGTGCGCTTGCCTCCTTTCGCAGCTGTCAGAGGCTCTGATTCGTCCATATAAGGGGTTCCTCTCGCGATAATGTTAATCATAGGGATATATTCGTCATCAACCGCTAGAGTTTCCCTATCTTTTCCTCTGAGAGCATCATCCTTTTGCGGAACGCGAGGAGGAACTGGTGGTTCGTGTGTTGTCCTTTTCATAAGATTATTTCTGGCATCTTCTCTTATTTGGGTGGCAAATTCTCCTAAATATCCTTCTTCTACCAAACGTTCTATCACCGATCTTAACTCCCTGCACGCTTCTGTGGAATGGCCCCTGGCTTTGTGGAATTTACAATAAGCATTCTCCCTTCTCCCTAGAAGCACTCCTGGTTTCGTAGGCGCGGGGTAGCGGATGGGAAGATTTCGCTGTTCCGCTATCGCCAAAATCTCTGCCCTTGGCACGTTAAGAGAAGGGAAATCTGGGTCATATGTACGATTTTTATAAGAATCCCCGTGACGTCGAGAGGGGGAACCACCGGTTTTTCCCTTTGAAAAATGACCCTTCTGTTTGCTGGAGGCCTTGGGGATATGGTCCTTCCGCCTGGCGTAATCGTCGATAAAATGGTCGTCAGGAAGGGGCTTCGTGGAAGCAGCGGCAATTTGAGATGTCCCCTGCGGCACATTATACGTCCTATCTCTATTTTCTTCCTCTTCCATTTTTGCGTAATTGTGGGCTTTAAGCCTCAACGCATCTAAAGTCATTGGAGGGTCCACCATAAGCGCGTCTTTTAGTTTTCCATAGTGGCAGTTCCTTTTCAGAGCTTCTATAGCAAAATCAATAGTAACGCCCGGCATTAAGGACATTTCCAAATCGAAGCGACTAAGAAATTCCTTTAAGGTTTCTTGAGGCCTTCGTTGTATGTCAAATAACGCGGCGGCAGATTTCCTGATTGGAATTGCCGTGCTAAATCTGCTCCGGAATTTAGATTCTAACTGTGAGAAATTATTAATGGATCCACTAGAGAGACCCTCAAACCAGAGACGCGCAACGCCCGATAATGTCATAACAAATATTTGGCATAACGCCGCATCACTGTGGGTCTGAAACTGGACAAAATCCTTCACTTTATTAATGTGCGAGATGGGATCCTTGGTGCCATCATAAATATCCGTGGGAAGCTTCACGCGCCGACTGACCCTGTGACGTCTTATACGACGGCTAAATGGGTGGCCCGATGTATCATCAAGAATCTCACGCGCTTGACACGGAGGAGACATTTCGGCATGACGCCCCCTATTTCGTGGTTCTGGCGTAAGATGTCGTCTAGGAGATCGACTACGGCTCCTGAGTGAACGACTTCGATACCTTCGACTACTGGATCTCTCACTGTACTCAGGAGACAAACTTCTATTGGCTCCTTCCCTCCGTCCGTCCCACCGGTTCCTAACCCCCTCAAGCTGCCTGTCTCCTTGCAGGAGGAGACCTTGCGGCATTTGTGGTACGTAAGCCTCTACTCTTCCTTGAGTAAACTGCTCAACACTAATCGGAGGATTTCCCGCGGATAAAGGCATCTGGAGGTTTTCTGGAAACAACGGTGATAAAGGTCGATCGGCAACAATAGATGGTGTGAACATGACGCGGGGAGGGAGACCAGATCCAGAAGCACCAGGCGTGACTCTTGCAGCCATTTCAGTCAAATATTCCAGCCGAGAACGAAGGGCCGCTATTTCCATTGCAAAGGGATGTTCACGGTTGAGCACAGACCCCCCCGAAAGAGGAGTGGAGAAATCAGATCCCGCTATCTGAGATGACAAAACATCCGTCTGCGAGGAGGCCAGTCCCCCAGCAGTTCCGGTTGAGAGGTCCAAAGGTCCCGAAATAATGGGTTGTGTCGTCATAGAGAGATCAACAGTAGCAAGAGGGAACAACTGTCTGCAGATTGAGAAAGGAATATTAGAGGATGATGATCGGATCGGCTGCGATCCTGCGGTTATGACCGTTCCAATCTTCCGACTGGACGGAGCTTGGCTATTAAGGATGCTCACTTAATATACCAAAGCTCTCAATGAAAGCACCATTTGATAAGATTCAACATCGATCTTACAAGATTCGGAGTCGTGGTTGATCGGAATGGTGGCAGTCGGCGTCAGATGTACCTGCAAAGCGCCGGAGGGGGGGCTCCGGCGTAGACACTCCGATGCTTAAGTCAGTTCGAGTTTCAAAAATAATAGAGGTTCGTGTCCGTGATCTCGATCTTACCTTCTGATTGGAAAAGTAGGGGTATTTATAGGCCTATTCGGCGATACCTGGCGATAACAGTCCAGGCGATGTCTGATGGTGACGTCATAAGCGATACCAATGGGTGACATCATGAGCGATATCTGACGGGGCTGCCGGGAATGATAACCTCGTGGGTCTCTAGGATGGGATGGTGCCGTACGTATAGAGTCGCGTGAGTCCCCCCCCCCCGCTGATGTCGACCATCCTAGGAATCCTTCGCTGATTCTCGGGCGATAGGAAGATATCTTGTGGGTCTTACGGGAAATCGTCCCGGCGGGAGCCGCAAGCGTGGTAGCACCGTTAGGGCTGTCTTAATTGTTATCAGACGGGGACCCCCTCCGGCACCTTGCAGGTGTAGCGGCGACGAGGACTACCCCCTCAGAGGTGAAGATCTCCAAGATTCCTCCTACCCCGGGGACTATTTTATCAAAAACCCACCCATTAAACCCTGGGACACCAAGAGTATGAGATGAGCGATGACTGTGAGGAAAGAGGACCTCGGTATCAAAGGGAAAGGGATGACGAATATGAGGAAAGAGGGCCACGACATCAAAGGGAGAGAGGGGATGACTTTCACAATCCGAAGTTACCTTTGCCTAGCTTTGAGGGGAAGGATGACCTCGAGGCCTACTTCGATTGGGAAAACAAGATGGAACACATCTTTGCTAACTATGACTACTCTGAGGCCAAGAAGGTGAAGCTAGTCGTGGTTGAGTTTACGGGCCTAGCAATTCAGTGGTGGGACCGCATCTTGGTTAGTAGGCGACTTGAGGGAGGATTGGTAGTGACCGAATGGGAAGAGTTATTGAGGGAGATGCGGCGCCGGTTTGTGCCACCGCATTACATGAGAGACCTACATCAGCGGCTACAATCCCTCCGCCAAGGGCCGAGGAATGTGAGTGAGTTTTACCATGAGATGATCACCTTGATTTTCCGAGCGGAAGTCCGTGAAGGGACCGAGGCCACTATGGCTCGTTTTATGGGTGGCTTACACAAGGAGATTGTGGATATGATTGATTTCTACACCTACTCCACCTTGGACGAAATGTACCTTTCAAGATTGAAAGGCAAGTAAGCCGGAAGCCTAAGGCTTCCTCTTAATTACCTATTTCTACATCTACTCTTTCGTCCACTTACAAAAAGCCTTGGCCGAATACCACCAAGCCACCCTTGACCTCAAACCCAAACACCTACCGAGCCCTCACACCTAAACCTAACCCCCAACCGAGCGCTTACACACCTAAACCCCTACCAAACACCTCCACACCTAAAACGACCCCAAACACTATCCCACCCGAGCGGACCCGCACTAGAGACATCACTTGTTTCAAGTGCGGAGGGAAGGGCCACATGAGGGTCTAGTGCCCCAACCGCAGGATAATGGTGCTAAGAGAGGGAGGTGAGATAGTTAGCGAAGGGGGGGAAGAGGAAGAGAGTAGCTCGAGGGAAGAATGGGGCGAAGAGGAGGACTTTAAGGAGGGGAGTGATGACTATGATCATGTGGAGGTGCCTCAGTGTCTTGTCATAAGGAGGAATTTGAGTATGAAGGGCCGAGAGGATGATGCCACCATTGCGCAAAGAGGGAACTTGTTTCACATGAGGGGTGTGTCCAACGGCATAGTCATGTCCATCATCATCGATAATGGGAGTTGCGCGGATGTAGCAAGCGCCCTCCTAGTCCACTCCTTGGGCCTTAGCACCATGAAACACCCACACCCATACATGCTAAATTGGTTCAACGAAGGCAACACCATCAAGGTCCAAAGGCAAGTCCTCGTGTCTTTCAACATCGGCGGCTACAAAGACAAACGCCTATGTGATGTGGCTCCGATGCAAGCGAGCCACCTACTTCTCGGCCGACCTTGGCAATACGACCGCAAGGCCATCCATGACGGCTTCAAGAACAACTATAAACTTCAGCATGAGGGCCAAAAATTCCTAATCCCACCTTTGTCCCCAAGCCAAGTGTACGAGGACCAAATTAAATTGGAGAAGGCTTGCGCCACTTTTGAGATTTCAGCTTCACTTGGAAAAAGAGAGAGTGATTGGAGCGGAGAGATGAAAGTGAGCGGGAAATATGGGGAAAACAGCAGCCATGAAAATAGAGAGCATGTGCTAAGAGGAGAGGGAAAGGAAAACCAAGAGGGGCAAAACAAAGCTTGAAAAAAATGAGCAAGCCAGTGAGGCCTTTAGAGAGGTAAGAGTGGAGAGAAACGAGAGTTTGATGGCTAAGGGGAGAGACGTTAGGCATGCGCTTATTATTCGAAAACCTTGCATTTGATTCGGTTCAAGTTTTTGGCATTGAACACCACTAACGCTAAACCCCCTTTGCCTAGCTTGATGTCTCCTTTTTTGCAGGAATTTGGAGACGTGTTTCCAGACGAAATTCCCGAAGGCTTGCCACCAACGAGGGGGATTGAACACAAAATTGACTTTACCCCGGGCTTCACGTTGCCAAACCGGCTAGCGTATAGATGTAACCCCAAGGAGACGCAAGAGCTCCAAACCCAAGTTGAAGGGCTGCTAGCCAAAGGCTTCATCCGAGAGAGCCTATCTCCATTCTCGGTGCCGGTTATCTTAGTCCCCAAAAAGGATGGCTCATGGCGAATATGCATAGACTGTCGCGCCATTAACAAGGTAACCATCAAGTACTCGCACCCCATCCCTAGGCTAGATGACATGCTAGATGAATTGTGCAATGCCAAAATATTTTCCAAAATTGATTTAGTAAGCGGATACCACCAAATTAAAATGCATGAAGGGGATCAATGGAAAACCGCTTTTAAAATGAAATTTGGTTTGTATGAGTGGCTTGTCATGCCTTTTGGCTTAACGAGTGCACCTAGCACTTTCATGCGCCTTATGAATCATGTCTTGAGACCGTTCATTGGTCACTTTGTGGTAGTATACTTTGATGATATCTTGGTATATAGCACCTCTTCACAAGCCCATTTGGGCCACTTGCACCAAGTATTCCTAACCCTTCGTGCTCATAAATTGTATGCTAAGCTTGCCAAATGCGAGTTTTGTTTGGAGGAGGTCCACTTTTTGGGTTTCATTGTAGGGGTCGAAGGGCTTAAAGTCGACCAAGACAAGGTGAAGGCGATTGCCGAGTGGCCAACACCCACCACCGTGGGAGAAGTGAGGTCTTTTCACGGGCTGGCCGGATTCTATCGCCGGTTTGTGAAAGACTTCTCAACTATTGCCGCATCATTGAATGAGCTAACCAAGAAGGGCATTCCGTTTGTTTGGGGCAAGGAGCAAGAGAATGCCTTTGCCACGCTCGAGGAGAGACTCACCTAGAGCCCGGTGCTCATTTTGCCCAATTTCGAGAGGACCTTTGAGGTAGAGTGCGACGCAAGTGGCATAGGGATAGGTGCGGTCTTGATACAAGATAAGAGGCCCGTAGCATTTTTCAGCGAGAAGTTGAAAGCAGCGCAGCTCAACTACTGCACCTATGATAGGGAATTATATGCGCTAGTGAGGGCGTTGGAAGTGTGGGAGCATTACTTGACACCAAGGGAGTTTGTGGTCCATACGGATCACTTGAGCCTTAAGTACCTCAAAGGGCAAGGCAAGCTCAACAAAAGGCACACCGCTTGGCTCGAGTTCATCGAGAGATTTTCGTATCACATCAAATACCTCAAAAGAAAGGACAATGTGGTGGCCGATGCTTTGTCCCGAAGGTATGCACTTCTCACCTCTTTACATTCTAGCATGTTAGGCTTCTTGCACCTTACCTCCTTGTATGCGAATGATGTGGACTTTAAAGACCCTTTTCTTACTTGTGCCCATGGGGCTTTTGATCACTATGCCATACATGATGATTTCCTTTTCCGTAAGGGTAAATTGTGTATACCTATGTGTAGCTCACGCGAGTTGTTGGTTAGAGAAGCACATGCGGGGGGATTAAAGGGACATTTTGGGATAGAGAAAACCCTAAGCACCCTTAAAGAACACTTCTATTGGCCGAGAATGAAAAAGCTAGTGTCGCGTATTGTAGGGTCTTGTATTGCTTGCAAACGTGCTAAAACCCGAAGTACAAACCATTGGCGTTACATGCCACTTCCCGTAGCTTCTCACCCTTGGCATGATATTTCTATGGATTTTGTACTTGGACTTCCATGCACTAAGCATGGCAAAGATGCCTGATTTGTTGTGGTTGATAGGTTCTCGAAAATGGCTCACTTTATCCCTTTTCAAGCCACTAATGATGCTTCGCATGTGGCTACTATGTTTTTTTGTGAAATTGTGAGGCTTCATGGCATGCCTAGGACAATAGTGAGCGACCGCGATAGTAAGTTCCTAGCACACTTTTGGCGTGTGTTGTGGGCCAAGCTAGAAACTAAGCTTCTTTTCTCTACCTCGTACCACCCTCAAACGGATGGTCAAACTGAGGTGGTCAATAGGACTCTCGGCACACTCTTGCGCATTATGATAAAGCAAAATCCCAAGTCTTGGGAAGAATGCATACCTTTTATCGAGTTTGCTTACAACCGCACAATGCACTCCACTACTCATTTTTCACCATTTGAGCTTGTCTATGGGTTCAATCCTCTTACCCCCATAGACTTGCTACCTCTTCCTTTGACTGCTTGTGCTAGTTTAGATGGTGAAGCCAAGGCATAAATGGTGAGCAAAATACATGCGGTGGCCAAGGACCGCATTGAGGCCATCAACGCTAACCTAGTCAAGAAACGGCATGCGACTTAGTTTGGGTCCATATGGCCAAGGAGCGGTGGGCACATAAGCTTAGCCCACGGGGAGAAGGGCCCTTTCTTATCCTTGAGAAAATTAGTGATAATGTCTATGTTCTTGATATTCCTCCTTCTTACGGCAACACTAATCACTCTTTCAACATCACTGATCTATCTCCTTTCTTTGCAGATGACATCGAAGAAGAGCTTGAGGGGAGCAACGACTTGGATTCGCGGACGAATCCTTGCGAAGGGGGAGGGGATGATACGAGCCCACAAACCCATACCTTGCTTGGGCCCAAGACAAGGAGTAAGGCCATGATAGCCTTGCTCCTGAAGGCGCTAAGGACCGAGGAAGGCAACATGGAGGTTACAAGTCGTTGGAGCCTATGTGTCCACGCCAACGACTCGACTCGTAGCCTCATACCTGAGTCCGAGTTCGAGCACCATCGCAAGCCCAAGGCCGCACCAGACTCCTTGGCCTCGGCTCATAGCCTCACGCCCGAGCCCGAGCACCATTGCAAGACCAAAGCTGTGCCTAGAGCGTTGGCCTCGGCTCACAGCCTCAAGCCCGAGCCCGAGCCCCAACGCAGGCCCTCGCGCGCACTAGGCACCGAAGCCGCGGCCGAGCCCAGCACCAAGGTCCCGCTTACGCCGACCGCCGAAGCCACGACCAAGCCCAACTCCAAGGCCTCGATCACACTTAACGCCAAAGCCACGATCGAGCCGCCCTCGATCACACTTAACGCCAAAGCCACGATCGAGCCCAGCAACAAGGCCACGACCGAGCCCAGCACCAAGCCCTTTATCAAGGCCACGGCCAAGCTCAAGGCCAAGGCCACAAATGAGTCACGCCATTACCCCTCGGCCACTCCCAAAGCTAAGGCCCCGAATGAGCCACGTCATTTCCCATTGACCACGCCTAGTCATGCAGCCAAGCGGGCCCGAGTCACTTGTGAGTAATGACCCCTTTGTCCAAGGGCGCTTAGGGTAATTCCCTTGTAAATATCTCGGCTATAAAATGAAGGACTGGTCTTCATTTTAGCCTTGCTTTTGATTTTGAGATTTTCATCTTGCGCCTTAAGCCAACCGTAGCCTAGCTCTAGGAGGATCCTAGATCCATTCCCATCCACCGCCTTCTATGGTGGCCGGATCGTTGCTTTCTTAGAAAGTTTGTCATCTTGATCATCAAGACCACCTTAAAGCTTGTAACCCATTCAAGCCTTTGAGCTTCTACATAAATAAACTTGTTTCCTTTCATCTTACATACGTCTCCTTTCCGTTCATATACTATCCGCTGCCTCTATTTCATTATAAACCATCCGATCCAAGTCCTTACTCGCGATCCGCGCCAAAGCCAATGGTGCGAAGAGTAGATCCGTGCTCGTGAGCGAAGGCCAAGCTTCTCAAGGCGCTTGGGCCTTATCACTATCCTCTTCATCCTTTGACAGCTTGGGTGAAATGATAATGGGTAGGGTGTCGTGTTGGTCTAGATAGGCGTATTTGAGATGATCTGGCAGAGCTTTTAATTCCAACTGTGGTGCTTGCACAATAGAAGGTAGGAATTTAGGAACCATGGACTGCACAAATTGGTAACTTACTGCTTTCTTCTTCGTCTTGGCAGTCTTGGCCAAGCTCGAGGCCAAGATCGAGTCTGTTTCTTCCAGATCAGCCAAACTGGCCAGAAATTCTTGGAGTTCATTCTAATCTCTTGTTCTATCCTCCAATTCTTACAACGTCTTTGATGAAATTCCCCTGCTCAACACATACTCTAGGGGTTTGTTAACATATATGTCAGCAATTTCATCAGTAAGCGGATCTAAAACATCAAGGAAATTCACGCAATGTAAATCGTTAGGATGTTTTAATGCGTCAGTAATGCTGAATTTAATCGTCATTCCATAAAATTCCAAGATTATGCTCCCTTCGTAGCAGTCAATTTTTGCTTTGGATGTCCTTAGAAATGACCTCCCTAATAAGATGTCAGTGGTGCAAGAGGGCAATTGAATATTCATTTCAACAATGTAAAAATCCACTGGATAAATAAAATCATTTACCATCACCAGGACATCAGTCACTACTCCCCTGGGCCGAATTATCATTCTGTCAGCAAGCTGTATCACCAAGTCTGTCTCCTTCATCGTACCTATCTTTAAGGTCTTGAATTCACTCAAGGACATGACGTTTGATAACAATTAAGGAAACACTAAGGGTATAATCGTCTTCCTACCTCCAGTCAAAGCCGGATTCCTGTAGACCTTGACTAAAAGACGGCACCCGGCTGCCACCCCCGTTAGGCCAAGGATCCTGGGATGGTCGACATCAGTGAGGGGGGGGGCCTACACGGCGTCATCCCATCCTAGGATCCCTGACAACGACATATTGGCGATATCCCACTAGCGATATCCTCCTACTGACGTCATCCTGTACTGTCCAGCTGACGTCATCCTGGGCGTTATCTCCCCTTGATAACACCCACCCCTAGGGGTAACGACCTTCTTCTCTTCAGCTATAAATACCCCACATTTATAGATCTAAAGTAAGAGCAAATCCTCTACTAGAATCTCTGTAGAATTTCATAGCCTTAATAACTTAAGCATCGGAGTGTCTACGCCGGAGCCCCCCCTCCGGCGCTTTGCAGGTATCGTGGACAGCAGCCACGGTGATTCCGGACAGTTGTAATCCTCGTTCCGCCCCCGAAGAAACTCGAATCTTATCAAATTGGTGCTTTCATTGAGAGCCTTGGTTTTAATTAAGTGAGCGTCCTTAATAGCCAAGCTCTGTTCTTCTGGGAATTTGAAGATTATGGCTTCTGATTCAGATCCACCGTTGACTCAGTCCTCTAGTCTTCCATTTGATACCCACAGACGACTCTTTGCATTCACCACTTCAGATGCTCCCACTTTGATGCAAGAAATTCCTTCAGGAATGTCAGATCTATCTCTCGCGCACACAACGGGAACGTTTGTGTTACAGTCGAGCACTCCTTTGTCCCAAATAGCGGGGTCAAGTCATTTTCCTCCTCAATCGGGGGGGTCCGGGGTGGATAGCGCAAACAACCCATTCGCGAGCTCCATTTTAGCCCTTCGTGCTCAACTAGACCACTTAACAGAATTGGCTAGCAGATATACACCTGCTACTTCTGGGTCAGGTGTGGCATCTCAATTCATTTTCACTCCATCAATCATTACAGAAAGACCACTATCGTCTCCGCTACATGCGAATGTCTCATTGACGCTGCCCGCATTAAATGCGCCAGTTAGTCTTGTACAGATTGCTCATAGAACGGTGGAGCCGTACATACCACAAATACCTTTATTTCCTATTTCTCAAGAGGAGCGGCAATGGCGTGAGGAGGATAGAGGTCGTTGGGATGGAGGGAGAAACAAAAATAATAGAGATATGTCTCCCGGAAGGAGTGAAAGATCCAGCAGTAGGAGACATCGAACTAGGTCACCCAGGAGTCATAGTCCGACTCCCAGGTGATATCCTATCAGAGATCTGAGAGATCGTAGGCGTCATTTGGAAGCATCCCCGCCTCAGCAGGTGCGGGAAATCCTTGACGATACTTCGGGCCACCCCTTTAGCCTACGCATAAGGCGTAACAGGGTCAGTAGACACGTAAAGCTTCCCTCAGAATCTTATGATGGCACCAGAGATCCCATCTCTCACCTTAACAAGGTGAAGGATTTTGTGCAATTCCAAACCCACAATGATGCTGCTTTGTGTCAAATATTTGTAATGACCCTGTCAGGGGTCGTACGTTTGTGGTTCGAAGGTCTTCCGGGTGGGTCTATTGACAGTTTCGCGCAGCTGGAATCTAAATTCAGGAGTCGATTTAGCACTGCAGTCCCTATCAGGAAGTCAGCTGCTGTCTTGTTCGACTTACACAGGAAACCTCAGGAATCTTTGAGGAGCTTCCTCCATTATTTCGACACTGAGATGTCGCTAACACCGGGTGTAACGGTTGATTTCGCCATTGAAGCCTTAAAGCGAAACTGTTGTTACGAAAAACTCCGAGAAGCTTTAATAGTTGACCCACCAGCGACTTTGGATGCGTTAAGGTTGAAAGCCTACAACTATGTGAGGATGAAAGAAGAAGAAAACAGGGATATATTTCGGAACATGCCACCCGCCATGCCTCCAGTCCCTACCGCTCTGATTCCAGCTACCTTTGAAGATCGGTTCGTTGACGATTACGCTCAGCGAAAGGATCACATTCCCAAGACATTTAATCGGAGAAGAGGCAACCCCTCAAAGGGAAAATCTAGTGACTCCTCTACTCAACGGCAGAGTGATCCTCCTATGGGATGAGATTATGATTCAGACCCTCCTTCCTTCGTCTTACCCCGAGCAGAAATATTGGCAATAGTAGAGCAGCGAAACCTGCCCATCCGTTATCCCGCCCCTGTAAGACCAGGAGTAATCCTAGGGCGAAGGGAAAATGCCTATTTCAAATTTCACAAAGCCAAAGGACACTCAACTGAAGCATGTCGAGAACTCATAGCGGCGATAGAACGTCTAGTGGAGGAAGGCTATCTGGGGGAATTTACCACAAAAACACGAGAAGAAGCTAAAAGTGACCCAACAAATAGAGTAGCTGATAGCAGGGAAATGCCATCCCGCCCCCTAGGCCGCGACACTGGTCCTGCGGGAGGAGGTGGGGAAATGCTTACAATTGATGACGAGGACGTCCCTATTATCAACATCATTGCTGGAGGCACGCCTTATCTGGATGAAACCGCACAGCTGACGCCCGCTCCAGGGGATAAGCGGAAGTGGACTGGCATTACAATAAAGAGCGAGGCGATAAGTGCCTTGGATCGTATGGTATTATCCTTTTCTGAAGAGGACGAAAAGGGTGTGGTGTATCCGCACAACGACGCGTTCGTAGTTACACCCATTATCGCTAACCATGGAGTTAGAAGAACTCTGGTCGACAATGGAAGTGTCGTAAACGTGTTCTCATTAAAAGCCTACAATCTCCTGAAGCGTTCAGATAGCGAGCTTATGCCCTATAAAAAAACCTATCATTGGGGTAGACGGAGTCCCCATCCCAGTGACTGGAGTGACTACCTTGCCCATATATTTCAAGGAAGATACCTACAAACGGTCTGAGGAGCTTTTATTCTTGGTGGTGGATCTAAATCTGCCTTATAATGCTATATTGGGACGGCCATTCCTCAACCATTTTGGAGCGGCGATATCGCAAAAGCATCTGAAGCTGAAATACCCGTCCTGGGATGGTGTGGTCTCGATCCGAGGAAATCAGAAGTTAGCAGCTGAATGCTATCTGCTTATGACTCAAAAGAGTTGCGACAGGTATGTGTGCGTGACGGTGGACCCATATGAGCAAAATGATGAAAAAGGTACTCAACCTGTAGATAAAATGACTCATGTCCCAGTCAGCGGGATAGGCGGAGCCGTATTTCTGGTTAGTGATAACCTCAACGTAGAGGAAAATCTGCAGTTGGCCCAACTATTGAATAAATGCAAAGGAGAATTTGCATGGAAACCATCTGACATGCCCGGTATCTCGCGGGAGGTGGCAGAACATCAACTCAATGTCAACCCTGATGCCAGACCAGTCCAACAGAAATGACGTGCTTTCTCTACTGAAAAGGCAAGGGCGGTCGAAAAAGAAGTTACTAAGCTTCTCGACGCTGGCTTTATTCGAGAAGTGCGATATCCCACCTGGTTGGCTAACCCCGTTATGGTCCCCAAGCCCAGTGGAGAATGGCGCATGTGCATCGATTCCACTTATTTGAATGACGCTTGCCCCAAAGACTGTTACCCACTCCCTCGGATTGATCAGCTAGTTGATCAGGCTGCCGGATACGCATACTTAAGCTCGTTGGACGCCAATTCCGGGTACCATCAAATCCCCATGGCCAAGGAGGATGAAGAGAAAACTGCCTTCATCACTCCGAGGGCCACCTATTGCTATACGGCGATGCCTTTCAGGTTGAAGAACGCTGGAGCCACCTTCCAGGGAATGGCGAATCAGGTCTTCGAAAAACAAATTGGGCGAAACGTCGAAGCATATGTCGATGACATACTGGTTAAAAGTCAAAACTTTGAAGATCACCTATCCGATCTGGCTGAAGTCTTCAAAGTAATGAAGCAATATCAGATGAAGCTAAACCCTCGAAAGTGCATGTTCGCCTTCCAAACAGGCAATTTTTTGGCTTATGTGGTCAGCCAAAAAGGCATTCAGCCCAACCCGTCAAAGATCCAGGCTATCCAAGACATGGTATCTCCTCAGACCATAAAAGAGGTACAAAAGCTAACCGGGCGCGTTATTGCTCTAGGGCGGTTTATTTCTAAACAAGGAGAAAAGTGTCTCCCTTTCTTCAAAGTTATACGAAAGTAAGCCGCTTTCGGATGGACAGTAGAGTGCGAAGAAGCATTTGCAGGCCTGAAAGCTTATCTATCGTCTGACTTGGTATTGACAAGACCAGAACCTGGCGAAATCCTGTATTTATACCTTGGGGTTGCTGACGAAGTGGTTAGCGCGGTCCTTGTGCGAGAAGACAATCACACGCACCGCCCTGTATACTTCGTGAGTCACGTCCTGAAAGATGCCGAGCTCAGATACGCCCGTATCGAGAAAATAGCGTTAGCATTGATCCAAGCCACGCGGAAAATGAGCCGATACTTTCAAGCTCATACTGTTGTTGTGCTAACAGACCAACCTCTGAAAAGGATCTTCCGAAAACCCGAATCCTCGGGGAGGATGCTAATCTGGGCTCTTGAACTTGAACAATATGGGTTGCATTACCGGTCCCGACCGTCTGTGAAGGCTCAAATCTTGGCGGACTTTATCGCGGAATGCACTTTCACGCTGGATCCTCTAACAGAATTGACTAAAAAGGAAAAAGAAGAATTGGATCTTCCCTTCCCAGAGACCTACACCGACCTGTGGGTTATCCACGTAGATGGCGCCAAAAATCAAGAGCTTGCCGGGGCTGGAATTTTCATGAGTGGGCCTCACGGCATCCATGTGTGATATGCCATCTGAATCCTGCAACCGTTGTCCAATAACGCCGCAGAATATGAAGCGCTATTAACCAGGCTCACGATAGGAAAAAGTATTTCAATCAAGGGAATACATGACTCTGGGAGGTTGGGGGACTTGCGGCTGAAAGTCTGCGGAGACTCCAAGTTGATAATAGACCAAGTGCTGGAATACTCTTAAGCTAGAGAGCCCATCATGGTACAATACCTTGCTAAAGTGAAGCGCGAGTTGATAGAAATAAAGAAATGTGGCATATAGGTCAGCTTCGAGCACATTCCTCGAGAGGATAACACTGAGGCTGACAATCTCGCTAAACTCGCAGCAAATCCAGAGGCGTCCATACCAAAAGGGGTGTACTACCGGGAGATACCCGTACCTTCCTTCATGGAAGAACAAGCAACGCTCTGTGTGGAAGAAAGTGACAACGACTGGAGAATTCCCGTCATAAAATACTTGAAACATAATGAACTTCCAGTAGATAACGCTGAGAAGAAGAAAGTGCTGAAGCAAGCGGCACGGTGTACATACTTTAATGGGGAACGCTACGAAGGTGTTTCTCTCATCCGGCTGCGAAATGCATAACAGAACAAGAGGGTCTTCATACCCTCCGCGAAATCCACGAGGGAATTTGTGGCATGCACGCATCCGGTGGAACCATGGCTGCGCAAGTCTTTCGATCAGGGTTCTACTGGCCCACTATTCGGAGAGACTGCCATGACTATGTGCGAACTTGCCAAAAGTGTCAGGAATTCTCTAAGATTCCCCGGCAACCCGCTGCACAAATTCATAATATTATCGCTCCTTGCCCTTTCGCGAAATGGGGAATTGATATCCTTGAACCATTTCCAAAAGCAAGATCACAACTAAAGTTTGTGGTCATGGCAGTAGACTACTTCGCCAAATGGGCAGAAGCTGAGGCGGTTGCCAACATCACGACAGAAAAAATCTGGCGTTTCTTCAAGCACCAAGTTATCATGCGCTTTGGAGTTCCTCGCGTACTCATTAGCGACAACGGAACGCAGTTCACTAGCCAGTTCTTTAGAAACCAATGTGTGGAGTTCGGAATCGAGCAGAGATTCTCTTCCGTGGCTCATCCGCAGACTAATGGTCAGGCTGAGGTGACAAACCGAGCCATCCTGAATGGTGTTAAGAAGAACCTGGAGGGATCCAAGAAGAAGTGGGCAGACAAACTGCCGTATGTGATGTGGGCATACCGCATGACCACGAAAACCAGCACGGGAGAAACACCATTCGCATTGGCTTTCGGCACGGAGGCCGTTACGCTTGTGGAAATTGGTACCGTGAGCTTACGAGTGGCTTACTTCAGAGAAGAGTTGAATGAGGAAAGGTTGCGTGCGAATCTTGACGCACTGTCTGAACTACAAGAGGAAGCTCTTCTGAAGATGATGCACTATAAGCAAAAGATGGCGCGTTATCATAATAAGCGCGTCAAAGAACAAATCCTAAAAGAAGGTGATCTAGTACTTCGAGATCAACGAGTAACTAGTCAACGTCGGGGAAAGCTCAGTCCAAACTGGGAAGGGTCGTACCGCGTTACCCATATCATCGGGAGAGGAGCGTACCATCTAGAGACACTCGACGGTACCCCCTTACCTAACTCCTAGAATATTGCTCGTTTGAAATTATATCATGCTAGATCTTGATTTATCCCTGCATCTTTTCACTAACGATAGCCCTAACCCCTACTAACGCTCGAATAATGAGCTCTCTTGTGCTTTGTGGCTACGTGTGTGTGTGCAGGCAATAAGAAAAAAGGGAAAAAGGTTGCCAGGAGTGAAAAGTCCTATCCTTGTGATGGCCTATCCTGATCCGACGGCTCACTAAGTGAGGGCACGCCCCGAAATACCTAATACTTAGTGTCAGGAGTGAAAAGACCTATCCTTGTGATGGCATGTCCTGATCCGACGGCTCACTAAGTGAGGGCACGCCCTGGTGCACCTGATATGAAATGTTGGGAGTGAAAAGTCCTATCCTTGTTGTAACCAGGTGGGGACCATGAGAAGAGGCACGCCCCGACACCCCTGGGAGTGAAAAGTCTTATCCTCGTGATGGTCGGTCTGGATCCGCCGACTCACTGAGTGACGGCAAGCCCCAAGATTCCTAAAGGTGAAAAGGCCTCATCCTTATGACAACCATTCTCGTGGAGGTGGCTCGTTAGGGATAGGCACACCCTAAGGAGATAATAACTCCATCTTGGAAGCAAAAATCCTATCTTTGCGGCCGGTCTGATGAAGACGGCTCGCCAAAGGAAGGTACAATTCCAAGATGAGAGGATAACGCCGAAAGTGAAAAATCCTAGCCTTGTGAGGGACTGTCCTGATCAGACGACTCACTAGGAAGAGGCACTTTCCGGCTGATCGTGGAAATACGAAAAGTCGTGAACTCCCAGCAAGTAACCAGATGCGGAATCCTTGGCGAAGTGAGTTGGTTGAGAAAGCGATAGCAAGCCACACCGATACCCTAGAAGGATGGCAGATCGGCTCCTACGGGAAATTCGTGTCTGTTATCGCTTATTTCTTACTAATAGATATTAATTGAGTGTGCAGGATGTCTCCGGCCTCAAAGAGATCGCGGCACTCGAATTAACAAAAAGGAGTTGTATAACTCTTTGGCAAAATAAACATGAGGCCAACCACGCCGATATTGACGCAGACTAAGGAGTAGGACCTAGAGACCCTATTTGTTATCTTTTCAATCAGCCAGGCAGTGGTTGAGATAAGCGCGACAAAGCGGGATCAGGACGGTAAAAATTTAAAGAAAGGAAAATGGTCTTAACAAAGACCGATGCCGCTAAAGTATCATTGTTCAGAAGTAAATACCCTCGAAGGGACACAAAAGTATGCAAAAATATACAAAGAGGGTAACATTCGATCCTCACAAAAAGAAAGAAGGGATAACACCCTACTTACTCCTCGTCTTCGGCGATTTCCCCCTCTAGGTAGCCCTTTGACCTGGCCAAGCGGAAGCCCTCGTCGTTAAGACCAGAAGATCTCTCAAAAAAGGCATTAGAGACAGCCTCGCCATCATAAAGTTCCTCCCATGAACCTCCACAAAGCAATCAGCCATGATGGAAACACTCTCTTCAATATACCAGCGCCTCTTGATAGCTGATTCCGCCTCAAGCGCCATTTTTTCTTCTATCAAAGCTGCTCTCTCTCCCGTCAAGGCCGTTTTCTCCTCCTTGAGAGTGACACACTTTGACTGTTCAGCTGCCAGAGCAGTGTTAGAAGCGACCAGTTGTTCCTTTGTAGTGGCTAACTGTTCCTTTGCCTCCCTTGCCTCCTCTTTAGCTGCCTCCAGGTCCGTCATATATTTATCTTGCTCTTCCAACAGTCGTTATTTCTCCTCTTACTCTTGAGAAAGTTTGGCTACAGAAGCGGCAAGGTCAGCCACCTTTTGAGACACGCGCTCAGCATAGAGATGAGATTGGAGGAACCCGGAGAAAAGCGTGGAGCGTAGCATATCGGCTTGCTCTTTGTCTCCTACAGCAGCAAAAGTGCTTCGTTCTTCAGGAGAAGTTAACATGTGTGCAGCCAGGAACCATGCAGTAATGGTCGAGTTATCGCCCCCCATGGCTGCAATCCCTGAGCTACGAAACGTAGTCATGTCCACCTGGTGAGTGATAGGCCCAACGATGTTATGAGAACTCACATCGGTCATAAGATTGGACACTACTGTCCCCTCCCCGAAACGCCCAAGTGTGGAAGCAGCGGAAGGAACGAAGACCACGGTGGCTGGAGAAGGAGGCTGGTTGGAAGCAGAACCTCCCGGAGGCGTGAACATTTCATTAGGATAAGTAGAGGCGACACCCCCTTGGAACGTTGCATGAGCCTGATAAGAAGAAAATTCCGACAGCTCGTCATGGTAAACTGTGGTGTTAAAGGAAAAGTGGGGCATCTCTAAACCAAATGGGGCAGAGAAGTCTCGAAAGGTGGAGGCATGGCCGCGTTCTCAAAAATGGTACCAGTCTGACCCGAGGGAGGAATGGAAGGGTCAAGACCAGTTTGGGGCCTTACCCCGACGTCAGCCAGAGTCGAGGACGAGCTTGCACCTACTCCCTTGGACTTTTGTTTCTTCTTCGGACGATTCAGAATACATCTCACGTCCATGTTGCCTCGCGATGATAAAGGCGTGGAAGTACCAGAAGTATCCTATGAGAAAAAACAATTAACAACAAGAAGAGTACAAGCGAGTATTGAAAAATGACGCGAAAGATATTGGGGGAAGTTGCAGTTACCGTCCCAGCGGTAGGCGCTTCCGAAGAGCCGGCTGCATCAGAAGAAGGCAGAATAGGTGACCGGAGGGAGGCAACGCTCTGAGTCTTCTTTTTCATTTTTCCTTTGACGAAAGCTCTGCGAGCGGAGGGTCGAGGTGGAAGAGCAGCGATTGATATAACAGGAATACCAACAGGAATGGTATCGGTTTCCTTGTCAACAGATGCAGAAGATGTTTGGGGAGGAGCCGAAGCGGCGGCTGAAGTGGTGGCGATATTGATAGCCGCGGCCGTTTCCCTATCTTGAAGTCTCTTCCGGCGCCTTCTGACACTCTCCGGAACGTAATCCGGATCAGTTGCTGCAAAAGCACAAGACAGCGTCAGCGTTAGTACCAATACTAGAAATCAAAGATTGGCGCGATACTCACGTCTAACGCAGGCCCTGATATCGATCCCGCAAGCCAGAAGGTGGGTGTGAACGCTGATTTCCAGACTGAGCAACTTATCAAACCAGCCCTGTTCTGTCTCGTCAAGGGTCACATGACACCAAGCTCTGTCCTTAACGCTCTGGTTAAAACCAGATCGCCACCAGGAACCCGGAAGCTCAGGAGTCTCAACAATAAAAAATTGCTCTTTCCATTTATCAATGGAAGATTCCAAGCTAAGGAGTTTCCAGGTGAAATTTTTGAGCGAATCGTCGTTATAACGGGGGGATATCGCTATCACACCCCGACGGTTATACATCTTAAACAGAGATTTGAGTAATGCAAGGGAAGAAGATGTAATTCCTTTGTACTTGCAGAGTTCTAAAAAAGCATAAATGCAACAGTAGGCATTCGGAGCCAGTTGAACAGGGCTCAGATCCAGAGAGATAAGCAACTCTTGGATAAACAGGTCAACCAGAAACCGAAAACCATAGTGGAACATCTGGGCATATAGGATTCTACGATTACTGGTTAGAACGTTATTCAAGCGTAAAGACGCAGGGACGGCAATAGCCTTGAAACCCTCAGGGAGGGTAGCACCATGATCAGACAGGTGTTTATCAAGAATGGCAGAAGAAGTAATAGTACTGACTATAGTCTCTATTTTTTCTTCATCCCGCGATTTAGACCCAGAAGCCCGAGTTTTTCTTTTTGTCATGGTGGAAAAAGAAAACAAAGAGATCAAGAAGACAGTAAAAGGAAATGAAGAAGTACCTTTTGGGGAAGAAAATCAAAGTACCTAGGGGAGGAATGCCAGAAACACGAAACGATTCAAGAAGATGCAGAGAAACAGAGTATCAAAAGTGGAAAAAAGAAATAGAGTGTTGGGTTTTATAACCCTAAGAGGCTAAAGGCATGACTGCTGGAACAGTTGCTACGCGCGTGATAGGCGCGAGTAATGAGTACAACCCTAGAAAAATGAGAAGACGTTTTGATCCTATCAAATCATGCTAGCCCTAGCGTCCCGATAAGCAGACACGTGTCCTCGAATCATCATGATCCTTTGATCGCATTAATGAGGGGATTCTAAGCATTAAATGCTCAGAAAAAGTAAAATCACTTTATCAAAAAGAAGTCAAGCGTGATGACATAATCAGCGAGGTATCGCCGTAAAACAAATTAACTATTATCCAGAGCGGAATGACGGTCGTTATTGTGCAAGCGTTATCAGTTATTACAAGCCATTTAAAATCAAGGTTGGAGGAGAAAAATAAATCAAAACGCTCTCAAATGTCGCCTCATGCTCATGGCGGAACAACTCCCTTGACGCCCCCGACATCCACATCCTTTAACCTCTCAAAGGCATAATCGGCTATCTTGGCAGGATCGAAAGCCCCGCTGCGATAATAATCAGGGAATCCAGTCGCAAAAGCCTGTATCGCCTTGTCCTTCCATCTCGACATCTCATAGGATATCTTCGCCAACCTTGCATCACGGGCCGATATCTCTTCGCGGAGGAGAATGTTCTTTTTGTCAGTCGTCATCAGTTCTGCCTCCAGAAGTTCTATTTTTGCCTTCCCTATCGACTTTTCTCTGGCCAACTCAACGCGACAGTCATTAAGCTCAGCTTGGGTATCGCTTTGAAGTCACGTTAACTTTGCCACCTTAGAAGGGGAGCCCTGAGCCTTGTTACCCTGAATATCGAGGAAGTAATTTATCATGCGAAAGCTAGCCAGTACTTCATTCAAAGCGCGTTCGCGATGAACCTCCAAAAGATGCTCTGACATCTCCTCCCTATCTTTAGGAGAGCTAAATATCGCACCTACCGTGGAGCCCACCCGCTCATTTCGCGATAGCGGATCCGATATCCCTAGTGCGCGAAGTCCGCTGGTGCCAAAGGTAGACAGATCCAAGTGATAGGAAGTGGCTCCTTGAAGGCCTTGAGAAGAAAGATTGGCGGTAAAAGGAGGAGAGAAGCTTTCAGCGGAACCCCCAGCCCCTGAGATAGAAATACAGAATAATGGCGGAAGGCCATTCGGCAGAGGGTCAGGAGCGACGGCAGGAGCAGGATCTGGGACGGCAACGTCAGGGATAAAAGACGAGATAGGAGAATCAGGAGCGACAGTCGAAGGAGGACCGTTGACCTCTGACGGAACCTTAGGGATTTCAGGAGGAATGTCGGTTGACACCTCGGCTGCCACAGCTACCTTAGAAGTGCTTGCACCCCTGAAAGAGCCAGTCCCGGTAGCAGGGGTTTCGCTAAATTTGTTCGAAGCGGCCGCAGAGATGGGGTTGCCTCTTCCCATGCGTAGTTTCTTCCACTGAGCTGCGGAAGCATGATGAAGCCCAGAATCATTGTCCATATCCTCGCTATCGCTGTCGGGTGTTTCAGCCTTAGGATGATTCAAAGTCACTTCTTCCCGAACGGGTAACCAGTTCTCGAGAAATTGAGAAGCGCGGTTAGAGATGCCTCGCTTGGCGACAGTCTTGAATCTTTTTCTTTTTGGTGGAGCGGCAGGATGACTGGAACTTTCAGACGGAGGAGATGGTGGCCGTGTCTGGAGTGGCCTCACGTTCAGAGGAACATTTTTATCGCTTGACGGTTGGTTTTCAGTGTCTCCTGCCAGCAAGACATATCAGAACATTGAATTAGCTGAAGCGATAACGAGAGAAAAGAAACTTACTTATAGTACACTTCTCTATAAGCCTGTGCAAGGCAAACTCTCGAATGCGAAAGGACGGTTTCAACCCCAGCAGCATGTTCGTCTGTCGGAGCTCTTCCCTGGATATGGTTGACGGATTTGTCCAAAGGGAGTCGTTGAGACACCGATTGAAACCTCTAGGCCAGGGGCGGAAAGGTAAATTCACAATAAAGAAACCGCTCTTCCAACCCGCCACGGTTTCTTCGAAACCCTGGAATCTCTGCCAGAATGACTGCACCAGCGCGTCACTCCATCTTGGGGCGATATCTACCACGCAGTCGCGACACTTAAAACTAAAAAACTTGCGGAATAAATTGATAGACGGGACAAGGATGCCCTGCAACTCGCAGATACGAATGAAGGCCGAAATCCCGCACCAAGAAGGGGGCGTAAGCTGAGTTGGGTTAATGTCATATCGAACTAATAATCTTTTCACCGCTTCATGGATAGGAAAGCGAAAACCGTGAAGAAACATGTCAAAATATAGCATCCTATCGGCCCCCGATAGAGGATCATGAAGCCGGTAACCAGCATCAGGAATCCTAACAAAGAAGCCTGGAGGGAAAACGATATTGTTTTCCTCCAACTCTGCATCTAATACCGCTTGATCAACGAAAATACTGGGAGTTCTCTCTATTTCTAAATCTATGGGCTGCTGGAAAATCTGGAGACTCCTCAAAGACCTATTTGCGACAAGAGGCCACTGAGAATCTTTGGGTATTCTAGATGTGCTCATAATAAATCGGTAAGAAGAAAATCTGAGGGAGGGAGGTGAAGTACCTTGAATCAGAAGACGGTGGACAAATCGTCTGCACCGGCGAACGGTGGTCGTAACTTCCTTCAGAGCAAAATCTAGAAAGAGAAGGGAGAAATTTTGAAACGAGAGCAAAGAGTATTAAAAGAAAGCAGTTGTTCCCTTTTAAAGGCTAAGTACGAAGAAGTTGAACAGCCTGTGAAAATGGGGCACGTCCCAAAGCAAAAGTGACACGTGTGAAAGCGTCAGAAGGATATTTATGTCCTCACATTTATATCTTCTAGAAGGGGGTAGTTACTGACAACCATTCTCAAGCGGTTGAAGTAAAACAACGGTTAGTTTCATAGCGATAGCCAACCAACAGAGGGGCTAACGCCTAAACATGCAAGACTAAAAAAGCAAAGCATAATGGAATTTAATAATAATCCATACGGCATCTACAATGGAGTGACAGGGGAGGAATCAATCATCGTCAGGCCAGTAAGAAGGCCAGTACCAGTACTCTTCATCGGAGGACGGAAGTTCCTCATTAGCGAAAGGAGGGAACTTGTCAGCCTTTCGCTCAACGCTCAACAGTAATGGTT
Source organism: Viola odorata (assembly GCA_963691705.1). Classification (NCBI taxonomy): domain Eukaryota; kingdom Viridiplantae; phylum Streptophyta; class Magnoliopsida; order Malpighiales; family Violaceae; genus Viola; species Viola odorata. Next base: position 54,520,719 of record OY829545.1, on the reverse strand, counting down.
TGGATTCCTCTCTTATATCAGAAGATGCCGCCTTGGCGACAGTATCGTTCGGAGGAACCTTCTCTTCGAACTAGTCAGAAGGAGGAGATGATTTTTTATCCTCACAAAATGGAGGGGCTGAAAATGACAAAAACCAGCCGGTGCTACTGCTTTTCACTCTCTTCTTCGGCCTTTTCCGAATCCGGCGTGGTTGGAGGGGTTGGGCGAGTCTCGCATTTGTCCGAAATCTGATCATATGAATCGGCCATGAAGAACGAGAATCAGTAGCAGCAGAAAAATGCTAAAGAAGAAGGAAAACTTCCCATAAATAGTCGGAATAGTAAGACTCTTCGAGTTTCTCCACGCGTGAAAAGAGCATGATTTAATGCTCCTTGAGAAGATCAATCATAATGGCAGAATCAGGTCCTTTGAACACGCCTGTTGGGAATCTTCCCACAATCAAGAAATGCAGAAAAACCGCCCAATCGGTTAATGCTGAAAAGATGGCGCATGATTAGCAGAATGGTTGCTCAAGCAACCGTCGCCACCTGGCAGATAAAGAAGAATAAATGCTGCGAAAATCTGATCGATGTCAGACTCATTTTCAGTTGGGCTGGCACAACCCACAATTAAAGCAAGGGCTAACGCCCTGAAGAGAAGAAAAAAGATCACAAGACCAATAACAAAAAGGAGTTTCATTACGGCCTAACGACCTAAAGATACGTCCGCATACATAAATATACAAGGGGAAAACAAAAGAGAAGGCGAAACGGTCGGCATTCAAGCCCGAGACCCGGCGTCATTGTCGTCGTCCACCAGTAGGGTAGGGATATCCCTCAGGGCTTCCTCCACCGAAGTTAACTCGGAAACAGTGTTCCTCATGCTCTTCAGGCAGCAGTTCAGCAGATCCTTCCTCTGCTGCAGCGTGGCGATAGTTACTTCGACGGCCAACTTGGAGACATTCCCGATGGGATTGAAGTCCTCCATGGTAGCAGACCCGATCCTGGCCTGAATTGGAGCCATCATTCCCCGAAGCTCCAGGGTATCCTCGCCGGACTTCGTCATCATATTCTCCAGAAAACTGATGTCACCCTCAGTAAGATTTTTGAGGGTCAGGGCCTTGGAGATCAGAAAGTTTCTAGTGAGATCTTCCATGAGAAAATGGCAAATGAGGCAGCGAGAATGTGAAGAATCTGCAGAAAAGGATCGTATTTATAGATCCAGGGCAATAGCTGCGCGTTAGGGCGTGCACCTTGAAAATCGAGCCGTAACATTATCCCAAAACAATTGGAGGGAAGGGCTACCACGGAACTCCTGACGGACACCCGAGATGCTCGAGTAGAGTGTATATTGGAGAGCGTAAGACCTTACAACTTGTAGGTTGCCTACAGCGTAAAACTGCGTCAATATCACCGGTAGCTATGGCGTAAGACCGCACAAACTGTAAGCGGCTCATGGCATAACTCCATGACAATGTTACGGGCTGCTTACCGCATGGCCAGACCCCATGAGTTTGGAGAGAACGGCGACATCAAAAACACCCCGACATGAGTGGGTGAAAACCCCTAAGGGTAACTAGTACTTGTCACCACATGTTATTTTGCTACCATGACAGAACTATATTTGAGAATGTGCAGGAAAGACTCAGACATATCTCTCACAGGTCGATAGCAGAAGCTTCAGAGAGGACCTGCGCTATCAAACAGTCCCACTTACTAGCTTTGCTATCGCATGTCCGGTGCAATGGAACTAACAAAGGAATCCAGAAAACTCAGTTATTTTTCCCGAAGCTGACAGGAGAGTAATGATTCCTTCTGAGGACAGGAGAGGCAGCCCTTGGTGAACACTCGGGCTCATTTTCAGTTGGGCTTATGATAACAATTAAGGAAACACCAAGGGTATAATCGTCTTTCTACCTCCACTCAAAGCTGGATTCCTGTAGACCTTGACTAAAAGACGGCACCCGGTTGCCGCCCCCGTTAGGCCAAGGATCCTAGGATGGTCGACATCAGCCGGGGGGGGGGGTATCTACACGGCGTCATCCCATCCTAGGATCCCCGACAATGACATATTGGCGATATCCCACTACCAATATCCTCCTACTGACGTCATCCTGTACGATCCAGCTGACGTCATCCTGGGCGTTATCTCCCCTTGATAACGCACACCCCTGGGGGTAATGACCTTCTCTTCAGCTATAAATACCCCACATTTATAGATCTAAAGTAAGAGCAAATCCTCTACTAGAATCTCTACAGAATTTCATAGCCTTACTAACTTAAGCATCGGAGTGTCTACGCCGGAGCCCCCCTCCGGCGCTTTGCAGGTATCGCGGACAGCAACCACGGTGATTCCGGACAGTCGTAATCCTCGTTCCGCCCCCGAAGAGACTCGAATCTTATCAACGTTGATGCTGGCTCCCAAGTCACAAAGGGCCTTCTCTATCGTCTTGTTTCCTATTTGGCATGGAATGGTGAAAGTCCTTTGATCCTTGCACTTCTCTGGAAGTTGTTGCACTGCCGAGACTTCATGAACTAAATTCACCCTCTCTATACCTGCAATTTTCTTTTTGTTAGTACACAATTCTTTAAGAAATTTGGCATAAGAGGGAACTTTTGCAATTAAGTCTAACATAGGAATATTGACAACTATTTTTCCTAAAATAGATATAAAATCCCTAGCTTCATCTTGATTTTTCTCTTTTGAAGATCTAGGAGGGAATGGTGGAGGAATTTCTATCACTTCCCCCTTTTGGTCAGGTTTGGCCATGGGTTTGGCCAAGATAGGATCTGGTTTCTTGGTTTCAGCATTATCGGCAGGGTTGGCCTAAGGTTTGGCCAAGATAGCTTCTGCCTCAACTTCTTCCTCCTCATCTTCATTCAACTCTTGAGACTGAATTTTCTTCAATTCTTTGTCTGTTTTCGCTCCTTCTCTTTCTGGTAATACACTTCCACTCCTCAGACTCATGACACTAACATTGTGCTTGGGATTGTCCACGGTAGAAGAAGGTAATTTTCCTTGGCTAGCTATTTGATTGATCTGCTTCTGTAGCTCTGCCAAGCTAGACTGTGTTGACTGCATATGATTCTTCTGCAGCTCTACCAAGTTTTTGAGTGTATCTTCCATGGATGGGCCAGTAAGCTGCAAGGGTCGAGGGGCAGGCGGTAGCTGGGCCACCGGAGCTTGACCAGGAGCTTGGCCTAGATTCTGATGTGAAGGGCGCGACACGAAATGTTGGAAGTTGATAGGAGAATGTAGCTGCTGCTGAGGTACACCTTGATTCTGATTCTGGTTTGGAGGAACTAGGTCTCTCCATCTGAAGTTTGGGTGACCTCTCTATGAGTATTGATTACTTCCTTGAGGGAAGTTTTGCATGCTTCCTTGAGGGATGTTTTGCATGCTTCCTTGATTGTGTGGGTATGTTGCGTTAACCTGAGTTATATCATCCGGGTGTTGCACCATATAACAGTTATTGGTCTGATGGTCTTGCTGTTGGCATATCCCACACACTAAAGCTATCTGCTCTTGATTCTGATTTCCTGAAGACATTGAACCTGAAATATTAACAGAAATGTTTTTAACCATGTTAGTTAAATCATTAAGCTTTTGTTCAACATTAATTGCATTAAGAGAAGAAGGGAAAGAATTTCTATCCGAAGTGGTGTTATTCTGGCAATTGTCTGCCATGGTCTGGAGTAACATTTTGGCTCTTGTAACTGTTAAATCTTGCAACGCTCCACTAGCCGCTGCATCCACTTTTTCCTTGGAACTCGGAAGCATCCCATCGTACAAATACTGGATCATAGTGTTGTCTACTACTCCATGAGTGAGACAGACCTCTTGCAAATCATGAAACCGTTGATGGTACTCACTGAAGCTCTCGTTGCTTCTTTGCTGAATTGTGGCCATGTCTTTCCTAGCTATCCCTGCATTCGTCACATTCTAGTACTTGTTAAGAAACATGGTAGACATCTCCGCCCACGTGTTGATGGTGTTGTGGGGCAAGCTATAAAACCAGTTTTGAGCAGCCCCTTCAAGAGAGCTAGGAAAGGCCTTTAGCTTTGCCCTTTCCATGTTCACAGCAGCTGGCTTCATAATGTCACACTGAACATGTAGATTCCTCAAATGCTTGAATGGATTTTCGTTTGAATGGGCGTAGAATTTGGGAAGGTTGACCACCATGTTGGTCTTTATGGACCAATCATTCACCACAGCAGGTAAGTTGATACAGGAAAAGGTCTCCTGTTCTGCTGTTTTGTTCAGCTCCCTCATTGTTGGTTCTGGTCAATTTTCTTCCATGGCTAGAATGAATGGTTCGTCTTGGTCAGGTGGTTGGCCAAGATCGTAGTCTGAACTGTAAGTTGTTTCGGGACTGGAGGTTTCCGATTCACTTTCTTCTGGGGCTTCCCTCTGTTGAGCTAGCCTCCTAAGTTGTGCTTCGGTTCTTGTGAGATTGGGATCGTAAGGTAACAAATCTTGTTCTCTACAAGAGGACCTGGTCATCAACTGTAAAAAACAAAAAAATAAAATAAAATAAACTATAAATACCGTTAGAGATCCCCGACAACGGCGCCAAAATTTGATCGCGCGTCGAACACGTCAAATATAAGAGTGAAATAGGTATGGAAAATGGGGGTAGAAATACAACTTATCACTGTCCACAAAGGCTTGTAGATTGTGGTAAGAGGATCGATCCACAGAGACCTCTAGGGAAATGTAGTTCCTGGTTGACTTCCTCGTCACTGAATTTGACCTCTAGGGAAATGTAGTTCCTGGTTGACTTCCTCGTCACTGAATTTGGTTGGGTGAATCTGAAATTAAAGACAAAAACAAAGGAAATAAAACAGTTTAAAGAAGTCTTGGTCAAAGGCTTGGCCAAGACAGGGGTCAAGATTATAAGATATCAAATAAAAGGGAATTCCTGGTAAGGGCGATGTGAGAGCTTCTGTCCTTATGATTCGATCACTGATTCAAGGGTATTTGTCTCTGAATTTATAGTACCATTATAGAGTGGAGGTGCTCCTGTTCACTCCTGCTTCCCTCCTCTTCAAATTATCTGGTGGGTGATCCCTTTCCTGATAATCCTAGCCAAGGGACACCTTGCTGGTTAAAGGGTTTATCCGTTTGACTATTGTCTTGAATGGTTGTTCGCTTCATCAATAGCACAGGGGAAGACAGTACCTAGACAAGTTGTTTCCCTATGGAAACCCTAGGTTGTCAATCTGGTCTTGGTCTAGATCATTTATTCCTTCTAGTCTGGCGCGAGACTAGTCACCTACTTCGCCTAGCCGACGGGTGCTCCCTTTCCTTCTAGGCTGGTTGCAACTCTTCTCTACTAGGGCACAAGAATGATCAGGTCTTGTCTCTAGTGAGTTAGTGATTTAATAAACTCAAGGAATAAATGAATACGAATTATAGAGACTCTTAAGGGCGGTTTGATCTCACGAATACATAAGAACGCAACTCCTCAACCCTTACCAAGAATGGGTGTTTAGCTAGACATACTCATAGATGGAAGAATGAAAATATTTAATTGCATAATAATATTGAGTCCAAGAATTCTTCAACTGGAAATTCCGGAGCAGTAAATTAATTCAATGTCGAAAAAGGGAAGAAGAGAGAGAGCCCGAAAAGGGGGAGACAAAATTCGGCTAAATACAAGCTAAAGCCCCCTTTTCCTTCTCTAACTCTAACTCCTAAAACAAATCTAAAAAGATAACAATGTTTTCTAATGGGAAATAAATCGCAATATTCAAAAGAGGGAGATCCTAAACAGGATTCTTCAATAAATTGGCGTATGATCCCTCTAAAGTCGCCGGACAGATGTAACTTGCCAGCTCGCAAGGCCCAGGTGAAACGCGGCCCAAAAGATTGCCAACGCTGCTACTCGAGATGGCCTCTCGCGAAAGAGTCTTGGCCAAGCTTGCGGCCAAGACGAAATGGTGATTGCAGTTCGCTGCGCAAAGGGATCTTGGCCAAGATCTAGGCCAAGATGCTTAGAAAATTAACTCCAGCGCTCCACAGATTGCTCTGCTCCAATAGTCAGCACCAAACCAGAACTGGCAAAAGCATGGGAATTTAGAGGAAGATCAGTAGTTTCACAGCCCAAATAACAAAAAAATGGACAGTAAAAACATGATAAAATGCAATGTAATCAAGTTGATCTATTATTAGTTTAGAATCTCCGCGTATCTGCAGTCGTAGATCGCGCGCCGTCCCTGTGGAATGTGCGGCTTCGACAGAAAAACTGTTACCTATCCTGAGTCCTGCTAGCAACGCTTCGTACTCAGCCACGTTATTGGACAGTGGTTGCAGAATTCTGTTGGCGTACCGTATCTGCATGTCATTTGGTCCCATCATGAAAATTCCTGCGTCGGCTAACTCTTGGTTTTTTGCTCCATCTACATGGATGACCCATGAATCAGTGTATGTTTCTGGGGACGGGAGGTCTGAATCCTCTACCTCCCATCCCGGTAGGTCTATCGGTGGATCTTGTGCGAATGTGCATTCCGCTATGAAATCCGCTAACGCTTGAGCTTTAATGGGCGGTCTAGCCTTGTACTGCTACCCATATTGTTCTAGCTTGATTGCCCAAATTAACATCCTTCCTGAAGACTCCGGCTTTCTGAAGATTCTCCTTAAAGGCTGGTCGGTGAGTACTATGACAGGGTGGGCTTGAAAGTACCGATCCATCTTCCGCGTTGCCTGTATTAAGGCAAACACTATCTTCTCAATGCGGGCGTATCATAGCTCAGCGTCTTTCAGTACATGACTGACAAAGAATATGGGACGATGAATGTGCCCCTCGCTCCGTACGAGGACAACATTGACCACCTCGTCAGCGACGCCCAGGTATAAGGATAACGCATCACCAGATTCGGGTCTCGTTAGCACTAGGTCGGATGAGAGGTAGGCTTTTAGGTCGGCAAACACTTTTTCACATTCTTCTGTCCATCCGAAAGGGGCTTTGTTACGAATGACCTTGAAAAAAGGTAAACATCTCTCACCTTGTTTGGAAATAAATCGTCCTAACACAATGATGCGTCCTGTGAGCTTTTGTACCTCTTTAATGGTTCGAGGAGATATCATGTCCTGGATGGCCTTCATCTTTGAAGGGTTAGGCTGGATGCCTTTCTGACTGACCACGTAGCCTAAGAATTTGCCCGTTTGGAAAGCAAACATACATTTACGCGGATTCAATTTCATTTTGTGTTCTCTCATTACGCCAAAAACTTCCTCTAAGTCGGCTAAGTGTTTCTTGAAGCTTCGACTTTTGACCAATATGTCGTCCACGTAAGCTTCCACATTTTTCCCAATTTGCTCCTCAAAAACTTTGTTTGCCATGCACTAGAATGTTGCCCCAGCATTTTTCAATCCAAACGGCATCGTCGTATAGCAATAAGTGACCTTTGGGGTGATGAAGGCGGTCTTTTCTTCATCTTCCATGGCCATGGGAATTTGGTGATATCCGGAGTTGGCATCTAACGAGCTTAGGTAGGTGATGAGATGCATTTTGTGCCAATTTCCCATTCCTTTCCTAGCCCTTTTTGGGCATGTCGCTACTGATCTTCTTCTATTTTCATACTATTTTACAGATCAGGGCTTTTGGAGAGAAAACCTAGAAAAGATGCATTTTCCTTTGGATTCTGGATGGACTTGAGCAGGGAGGCCAAGCAGTTGCTAACCAACGTGCAAGCAGCATCTTGCCCCAGCAGTGCTACGCGTGCAGCAGCCAAAGAATCAAGCGCTAGACAAGGAAATTCCATATTTTAAGGGAATCAGCTTGATCCGCCCATTTAGATCCAATCTCTCCCATTTTCGCAAGAAAATATTATGAGATCAGCTCCAATTAAATTAGGATTTCCCCTTTTTATTAATTTCCATTATTGGAATTTCCTTTCTTGTAATTTTCTCTTTTAAAAAACCTTTTAGTCTTAGGGTTTGGGAGACCTCTTGCTCTCCAATTCGGATTTTCTCTCTCTCAGATCATCTATCTTCTGAACTCTCTTGCTGCTTTCAGCACCCTTGTAATTCCGATCATAAACCGGAGCTTGCTCCGGCCGGTAATCAATAAGGGTTTTTTCTAATTCATCTCTCTTTTCTTTATGCGATTCTATTTATTTATTTGTTTTAATTTTATTATGAGTAGCTAAACTCATTTGTTCTTGGTACATGCTCATGATGTCGCCTAGGAGATCGGCTGCGACTCCTAGGAGTACGTGTTCATTGCCTCCTGCTACTCTACCTTTCACTGTGCCTGGGAGATGGGTCCCTGAACACCTTGTCTCACCTGTCCTTCCAACGATCTCTATATTCGTCATGCCAACGCTCCCCTTCAGAAACAAGAATCTCCCTCGCATACTGCGCGGAAGGTTCAGCGTACCTATATTCAAGCTGCATGGGGCCGACAGGGACTGATGTTGAAGGTAAAGTTAACGGGATACCCCTAGAGTACCGAGGCGACAGTGGCCGATCTGTGACGATAGGCGGAGTAAAAACTACTTGAGAAGGCACGCTCGGTCCTGAAATGTGAGGCATGAATCCGACGGCTAACTCTGTCAGCTGGTCTAGCTGAGCTTGAAGAGATGATATTGAATTCATAAAGGGATTACTCGCACTGTCTGCCGCGGGTCCCCTTGAATGGGGAGTAGAATAACTGGGTCCCGCCGCCTGGGAAAAAAAAGTGTGCGTCTGGGAAACAAATGTTTCCGTTGCGTGTCCAAAGGAGGGATCTGACGCGCCTGGGGGATTTCCTGTACCGTTGTAAAAGCATCAGAAGTGGCGAAGGGAAAGAGTCGTCTACGAGTAGCGAATAGAAGGCTAAAGGACTGAGACAACGCCGGATCTGAATCAGAAGCCATAATCCTTCCGTCTTCAGAAAGAATGGAGCTTGGTTATTAAGGATGCTCACTTAATCGAGCCCAGAGGCACCCTGACGAAGTTTATCCTCCTCACCGACCTCATGGAATCCCTGACGATAACGTCGGTCACCCGTTCAGTTATCGTATAAGACATCATAGGGTCAACCGACACGTGAAGCTTCCCACAGAATCGTATGATGGCATGAAAGACCCAATCTCACACCTCAACAAGGTGAAAGATTTTGTACAATTTCAAACCCACAGTGACGCCGCGTTATGTCAGATTTTTATCATGACGCTATCGGGTGTAGCACGTCTCTGGTTTGAAGGACTCCCGGCGGGGTCTATTGATAGTTTCTCTCAGGTGGAAGCTAAGTTTCGGAGCCGGTTTAGCACAGCTGTCCCCATCAGAAAGTCCGCTGCAGCATTATTCGACATCCACCGAAAACCGTAGGAGTCCTTGAAGACTTCTTGAGTCGCTTTGATCTTGAGATGTCGCTAACGCCAGGAGTCACCATCGATTTTGCTGTGGAAGCCCTAAAGCGCAACTGCTGTTATGGGAAGTTGCGAGATACATTGATGGTGGATCCACCGCTGACGTTAGATGCGCTAAGGCTGAAAGCACACAATTATACGAGGATGGAAGAAGAGGAAAATAGAGAACAAATTCAGAACATGCCCCAAGATCCGCATCCGGCTCCTAATGCCCAAGCTAACGCAACTCCTGATACGCGCCCAAGTGATGACTACAGCCAACGGAAAGATCACATCCCAGAACCTCGAATCGGCAAAGAGGTAATTTCTCGAAAGGGAGATATGGGAATTCCCCTACCAGAAGACAAGTGGATCCTCCAAAGGGCTGGATATATGACCCTGACCTTCCTTCCCTCATACTTCCGAGAGCAGAAATTTTATCAATTGTCCAACAGCGGAACCTACCTATCCGTCATCCGGCTCCTGTGAAACCAGGAGTAATTATGGGAGAAAGGGAAAATGCATTCTGCAAGTTTCACAAAGCCAAGGGACATTCGACATACGTGTGTAGAGAGTTAAAACTGGTGATAGAGAACCTTGTAGGTGAAGGTTATCTTGGCGAGTTCGCCACCAAGACAAGAGAAGAAGCCAGGAATAATCCGGGGAGCAGAATGACTGACAGCAGGCAAGCACCTTCTCATGCCACAGGAGCTAACGCCATCCCTATCGGAGGGGGTAGGGAAACACTTGCAGTCGGCGAGGACGATGTCCCTATAATCCACATCATAGGTGGAGGCACTCCGTATTTAGATGAACCCGCGCCGTTGGTACCCGCGGCAGGTGAGAAACGTAAGAGAGAAAGCGTGTTATTGAAAAATGAAGAGATAAGCGTGTTGGACCGAATGGTGCTATCGTTCTCAGAAGAGGATAAGAAAGGCGTCGTTTACCCACACAACGGTGCATTAGTAGTCACACCCGTTATCGGCCGCCACGGAGTCAGGAGAACCCTTGTTGATAATAGGAGTGCAGTAAACCTATTCTCGCTAGAGGCATACAATCTAATGAAGCGTCCTGATAATGAGTTAACGCCTTATAAAAAGCCTATAATTGGGGTAGATGGGGTCCCAATTCCAGTAACCGAAGTTACATCGCTGCCAGTGTATTTTAGGGAGGATGCATCCAAAGGGTCAGAGGAATTATTATTCTTGGTTGTAGACCTGACTTTGCCCTACAATGCCATACTTGGGCGACCGTTCCTCAACCGCTTTGGGGCCACAATATCACAAAAACATTTAAGCATGAAATATCCTTCATGGGACGGAGTAGTCTCCGTCAAAGGAGACCAGAAGTTAGCTGCCAAATTCTACTTACTCATGACTCAGAAGAGTTGCGACCGTTACGTGTGCGTAGTGGATGACCCCTTTGAAGATAAAAAGGAAAAGCGCACTCAGCCTGTAGACAAAATGGTGTTAGTCCCTGATATGATCACGGACCCCCTTTTTAAACATTTTCAGCCTTGACCTAGCAAGGGAAGGAGACCCGAGTGCAAGCCAAGCCCATGCAGCATATGGACAAGAAAATGGTGTCCGATTTGGGATGTTAGCTTTCATTTGGGACAAGTTTCAGGCCAATCGGACGGGTGGATCAAAAGTTATGCTCGTCGACATTTTAGCGCGCACAACTGTCCAGTAGCAAAACGCCATAGCGTTTTGCCCGAAACGCCATAGCGTTTTTCCATAGCATTTTGCCCAAAACGCCATAGCATTTTGCCCCTGCTTTGTCTCCGAATTTTGGGCTTCCAAGCCTATTTTTCAGGGTCATTTTTGTAATAGTGTAGGTCTTTTGTAACTTAGTATAAATAGTTATTTTCTTTCTTTTGTTAGAAGCTTTGGATGATGAATGAATGTTAAGTGAGAGTACTCCTTCCTCATTCATTCATCCTGGGCTCCATCTTGGGGCTTGCCTTGGTCTTGGATCGCCATGGCTTGAGTCAAGTAAAAACATGAAGAATCCTTTAAATGTGTAATCTGTTATTACTTCCATTTGTGTGAACAATGAATCCGAATTTGAGTGTGTTTATGTTCTTGAACAATCTGCCCGTGTTCAAGCCGTTCAACAATCCGAACTCAAGTTCAATCATTCGTTTGTTCAATCATCCCTCCCGTCTTCAACCGCCTTCTTAATCCGGGTATTTGTTTTAATCTTTTCCGCTGCGTGTCTCCCTCCGTTTATCCATGTTTTCTACTATTTTTGTGATTGTTTGTGTGCACAAACTCATGAGCTAGATCCTCCATTCGTTTCATATCATCTCAGCCGGATTTCTCTTCCGATTCTCGGCCGTGATCATATCAAGTGGTAGCGGAGCTTCTGGGCTCTTGGGTTTGTGAATCCGTGTTTGTTTGTTGTTGTTGAGATGATTTTTCTGTCCGAAAAAACATCTTGATTTTTGTCCGAAAATCATCTTGATTTTTATCCGAAATCATATTGATTTTTGTCCGAAAATCATCTTGATTTTTCTGTCCGAAAATCATCTTGATGTATTCATTTCCTTGAGTCTGCTTGTTTGAATTGTTTCACTTGAGAATCATTTCGGCCACAACTCGAGCCCTACAGAATCGCCGACCGAGGCAGTTAGGTTCGTTTTTGTGTTCTTGAGTTGTTTCAATTCTTGTGATCTTTGTTGTGTCACACTTGATGACATGTTTTGACCACGAAAATGGATCTTGACAGAATCGCCGGTGGAGGCAGTCAAGGTTTGTTCTTGTGTTCTTCGTGTTCTTGAGTGTGTTCATATTAGTTTGTGTGTCTTTCCAAAAAGTGTCGATTTTCTGTCCGAAATTCACAAAAATCCAAAGTGTCAATCTTGTTGTGTGTCTTCTTCATGTCTTGTGAAAATTTCGTGCATTTTTAGCCATCCTAGCCGAAGGTGTGCAAAATTTTTGTTCAGTCTAGTAGCAAAACGCCATAGCGTTTTGCCCTTCTGTTCTTGTTCTTGTTCTTGAGTCTTCTTGGTTGGAAGACAAGAGAGGAGTCCATTTGATCCATCTTTTACCTTTGGATGAATGTGTTTGGTGTTTTCCATTTGTTTATTAATTTTAGAGACAAATATTCTCTCCTTTGTCTCCTTGTCTCCCATGCCTAACATAAACAAATATCCCACTCACACATTCTTTTAGGTATTTGGTCAAATGTTCCCTCCCACTTGGTATTCTTCTAGGGCTTTGCTGTTTCGGGAACTGTACCTTATTGTGGGATTGCCAGTCAGCTTGCTAAAGGCCGAGTCGACATCAAACGATTCGGGATAGGCAGCAAAGGCACCTAAGTACCAAGGGGTACCTAGGTTAGACTCTTGGGCAAACCCCAGTTTGACATTAAATTTTTTCAGCGATAAGTGTGACCATTTATTAACAAGACAGAAATTCACGACTCTATCAGCCCCTAAATTAAGGCCACCCTTTCCTTTTAGTTTCAATCGATCAGTGTCAAACCAAAAACTAGCATAAAACTCATGGGAAAGCTCAAGATATGGCACATGCTCAAAATTAAACAAAGCAGACCAGCCAATATTAGCAATTAATTCTTGCACGCGACTCCTAATTTCCATCCTTTCAAGCATATCATAATCAAGCAGAGCACAAGGTACGATGTGCTTACCGTGTAGGGACATGAGCTTGTCGTGGTTGTGCTTGTCCGGGAACTCGAGCCAGCCATTCAGATGGCTGAAGTCGGGAATGATGTAGGTCAGCGGGGTCGCTGTGCCGGAATGGTCCTGGGCAGAACGTGCAGCAGGGGTCGCGATGGTCTTGCCCTTGCTACTCGATCCGCGGAGTGATTTGCGAGGAGTTGTGGCAGCTGCTGGAGCTTTACGTTTCTTTCGAACCAGTGGGGACTCAGTCTCCTCATCATCTTCATAAATAGTCACGGCAGTGTAGGTGTCACCTGCTTCCTCAAGCTCCTCCCCACCACTGTCTTCTTCATCCTCTTAATCGTCCTTGGGCACTAGAGGCTTGATCTTCTGATGTTTGGGAGGGGCTGTTTCGTTGTAATTGATGGGTTCAATCAAGCGGCCTCTGGCGGTCATGCCACGACGCAGGGGTAGCCTGGAATCAGAGGGCATCTCGCCCAAGATCTGGAGCTCGGGCTCTGGTTGTGTGACCGGTTTGCCCTGGGCGGTGAGGTCAGTAGACTCAACTCCATCAGCGGCGTCAGCTACACCTTCCTGTTCGTCGGAATCCGCCCCAGAACCATCTTCTTCACCACTGGGATCTGTGGTGCCAGTCACTGCCGCGCCGGATCAGGGGCGTCTTCAAACCCAGGTGGCGGCTGCTGAGAATCGTCAGTCCCCGCCTCAGATCCGGTCTCATACTCGCCGGAGGAGGAGTCTTCATCAGGGGCGGCTGGGGTAACCGGAGGGAGGATTTTAGGTTTAGGAGTGGTCGGAGGGGGTGATTTGGGTTGGGTTTTCTTGGTTTTGGCTGGGATTTTTGAGGTTTTTGCAGTGGCAGCGGCTGGAGTGGTCGTGGGGACAGTGGCGGTGACTGGTTTTGGTGGCTTAGGTGTGGTTGGTTTGGGAGGAATGATGGCAGGGGGGTTGGGGTGAGCTGGTGGTGGTGTTGGGGTTGTGAGCTGGGCGGATGAAACGGCAACAGCTCGCTGCCTCCTGGGCGTGTAGCTTCTGGCGGCGGTGGTCTTAGAACGGGCCATGAGGAAGGTGGAGCGGTTGAGGAGAAGAGAAAGTGAAGAGTTTGTGTAGGAAGAGAATAAAGTGAAGGAGAGAAGGATCGTGGGGGTGATTAAATGGAAGGAAAATGGAGTAACGGTTGTGGACTCTTGATTTTCCCTTTTTGGCAGTTTCTTTCTTTTAATGACTTGGCCCACCAAATCCTAACTGCAAAGGAAAGAAATAAAGTCAATCCTTTTTAAATTAGAATTTAAAGTTCAAATTAGTAAAGGAGAAGAAAAAGGGAAGAATTAAATCAACTCCTTAATAAAAGGAAATTGAAATAATTCTGGAAAGAAATATGGGGTAAGGAATAAATTAGGGTAAATAAAAGGGAAATTATTTAAACACACATATATACAAAAAATGGAATAAAAGAGGGAATAATTGTCTGGAAAAAGGGAATATTTAACAGCTGGTCAATAGGACCCGTGGGTTGCCTCCCACAAGCGCCTGCATTTAACGTCTAGGCCTGGACGTTCGAAGCTTGCTTCAGTTTTGTTCTAGTGGAGCAACAACCTCGGTCTCCTCAGTCACGAACGGCTTGAAACCTTCGTAGAAAGCCTTCAAATGGTGTCCGTTAACTATAAAGATAACACCTATGTCTAAGCTCCGAATTTCGACGGCGCCATGGTCGTATATATTCGTGATTACGTATAGGCTCGTCCACTTGGACTTCAACTTACCTGCAAACAACCTTAGGCGAGAATTATATAGTAAAACCTTCTGTCCTATCTCAAAAGATTTATCTAAAATCAACTTATCGTGATACGCCTTCGTCTTGCCCTTGTAGATCAGAGCATTCTCGTAGGCGTCGTCACGAAGTTCTTCTAGTTCTTGGATTTGAAGGCTTCTTTGCTTCCCGGCTTCATCGGTATCTATGTTGACTTTTCGGATCGCCTAGAATGCCTTATGTTCTATCTCGACTGGGAGATGGCACGGCTTGCCATAGACGAGTTTGTACGGTGTCATGCCTATGGGGGTCTTGAAGGCTGTACGGTATACCCATAAGGCGTCGTCCAACTTCAAGCTCCAGTCCTTGCGCGACCGATTGACTGTTTTCTCCAGAATAGATTTAATCTCCCTATTAGACACCTCGGCCTGGCCGTTCGTTTGCGGGTGGTAAGCTGTAGATGCCCGATGTGAAACACCGTATTGCCCTAGCAGCTTGCTGACTGTGCGATTAATGAAGTGCGTTCCTCTGTCACTGCTCAAAACTCGTGGTATTCCAAACCTATTAAAAATATTAGTGCGCAAAAAGGATGTAATAACTTTTGAATCGTTAGATCTGGTCGCCTTGGCCTTGACCCATATGGATACGTAATCAACAGCAAGTAGTATATAAATATTGCCAAATGAGTTAGGGAAGGGACCCATGAAATCGATGCCCCAAATGTCAAATATTTCACAAGCGATGATTCCAGTGAAGGGCATCTGATTTCTGGCTCCAATGTTACCTGTGGCCTGGCAGCGAGGGCAAGCAGCACATAACATGTAGCTGTCTTTGAAGAGAGATGGCCAGTAAAGGCCGGCTTCTAAGACTTTGAGTGCTGTCTTCTTGGCCCTAAAATGTCCTCCTTCAGTTGAGGAGTGACAGAACCGAAGAATGGAAGGCACTTCATCTAGGGTCACGCAACGCCGAATGATTTGGTCAAAACAGTGTTTCCAAAGGTATGGGCTGTCCCAAACAAAATACTTGGCTTGCCTCCTGATTCTATTCTTCTCAGAGGCGTTTGAATCTGCAGGGAAATCTCCTGTGGCACAAAAATTCGCAATATCAGAATACCAAGGGAATTGAACTGCTTGGGCAAGACAGACCTGTTCATCCGGAAAGGTATCACGGATTGGCTCTAAAGAGTTGTCCTGCTGGTGTGGTAGTCTGCTGAGATGGTCAGCTACTGAATTTTCAGTTCCCTTCTTATCCTTTATCTCTAGATCGAATTCTTGAAGTAGAAGAATCCATCTAATTAGACGCGGCTTGGAATCAAGTTTCATCAAGAGACATCTTAGGGCTGCATGGTCAGAGAAAACAGTTACTTTAGTGCATAAGAGGTATTGACGAAACTTATCCAAAGCAAAGACAACGGCAAGTAGTTCTTTTTCGGTTGTAGTGTAATTTCGTTGTGCTGCGTCCATGAGCTTGGAGGCGTAGTAGATGACATAGACTTCTCTGTCCTTCTTTTGGCCGAGTACCGCACCTAGGGCGTTGTTGCTGGCGTCACACATGATTTCGAATGGAAGTGTCCAGTCTGGGGCGCGTATGATCGGGGCAGAAATTAGTTTTGCCTTGAGGGTGTCAAACGCGGCCTTGCAGCTTGTGTCAAACACGAAATCCACGTCCTTTTGCAGCAGCTGGCACATGGGCTGGGTAATCTTGGAGAAATCCTTGATGAACCGCCTATAGAAACCTACATGCCCAAGAAAAGAACGAACTTCGCGAACACAAGTTGGATAAGGAAGAGACTCGATTACCTCGATCTTGGCTTTGTCTACTTCGATGCCCTTATGGGAAATGATGTGTCCTAAGATAAGACCCTGGTCTACCATGAAGTGACATTTCTCAAAGTTAAGTACAAGGTTAGTCTCTATGCATCGTTGCAAAACTTTACGCAAAATTGACAAACATTCAGTAAACGAATTGCTATAGACGGTAAAGTCATCCATAAATACCTCTATACCTTTCTCGACAAGCTCAGAGAATATACTCATCGTGCAGCTCTGAAAGGTGCCAGGGGCGTTACAGAGACCGAACGGCATCCTTCTGTATGCGAAAGTACCGAAGGGGCAAGTGAAGGACGTCTTGTCCTGATCGTCTAGGGCAACCGGTATCTGATGAAAGCCAGAATATCCATCGAGGCAGCAATAGTGCGTCTTGCCCGCGAGGCGCTCCAACATCTGATCGATGAATGGCAAGGGGAAGTGATCCTTCCTTATGGCTGCGTTCAGTCGGCGGTAGTCGATGCAAACGTGCCACCCGTTCTGTATGCGAGTGGGTATGCTTTGACCGTCTTGCCCTGTCGTGATTGTGATGCCTGTTTTCTTTGGCATGACCTGAACAGGACTTACCCAAGTACTGTCCGAGATAGGGTAAATAACTCCCGCGTCAAGCAGCTTAAGTACTTCTGTCTTCACAACCTCCATCATCGGGGGATTCAAGCAGCACTGCAGTTGCCGGACTGATTTACTGGCATCTTCCAAGTGGATGCGATGAGTGCATAGGGCAGGTGATAGTCCTTTAATGTCGGCAATGGTCCAGCCAATGGCTCGTTTAAATTCCTTGAGGAGGGCGACGAGTTTCTGTTCTTCTTCCACGTCTAGTTTGCTTGATATAATCACGGGGAGTGAATTGTTATCTCCGAGGTAAGTGTACTTGAGGTGCGAGGGTAAGATCTTCAAATCCAGTTTAGGTGCCTGCACAACTGAAGGGGGGAGTTTAGAATGTTTAGTAAGAAGAGTGGATTTAATAGAAGGAGGAGGGATAAAAGGGTGCTCTTCTAGAGCAGTAACAATCTCGCGCAACTTCGGTGGAGTCACGAATTTAGACTCCAAGCTGTCCAGAACCGCTGGTGTGATTCCTCTGTCTAGGGCAAGCTGCAGAGAATCAGTAGAGTATAAGTCAGAAATTTCCTCCACATCAGGGTCAATTATATCAATGAAATTCACACTAGAAAATTTAGAAGGGTAGAGAATAGCATCAAGCATGCTGAATTTTATGGTTGCTCCATTGAATTCAAGGGTGATGGAGGCGTCGTGCACATCGATCTTGGCTCCGGCTGTCCAAAGAAACGGCCTGCCCAAGAGCATGTCTGTCGGTCTGGTGGATTTTTCGTCCTCCATGCTAATCACATAGAAATCAGCCGGGTAAAGGAAGTCGCCAACCTGCACTAGAACATCTTCAATAATGCCTTCGGGATATATAACGGAGTGGTCGGCCAGTTGGATGACAACTCTAGTTGGTTTGAGTGGGCCTAGGCCTAGGCTGTTATATATCGTCAAGGGCATTGCGTTGATACCTGCACCAAGATCACACATAGCTTTGCCCACATCAGTATTTCCAATTTTACAAGGGATGGTAAACATCCCTTGGTCCTTACACTTTGGTGGAAGTTTCCTCTGAATGACGGCTGAAACGTTAGCACCCACACTAATCTTATTCACTTCTGCCAATTTACATTTGTTAGTACACAAAGATTTTAAGAATTTGGCATATCAAGGAATATTTTTAATTGCTTGAAGAAGAGGAATATTGAGCGGCACTTTGTTAAATAATTCAAAAATTTCCCTATCCTCTTTGTCCCTTTTTGTTTTGACTAACCTTTGTGGGAATGGTGGCTCAAGTACCTTGGTAATGAATTCTTCCGAAAATTCAGAATTTTCATCTACCTTTCGTGGGGAGCCGTGTCTTCTAGCAATGTAGGCACGTTTTTCTTTCTCCACTTCTGCTTTTACCTCCTCAGGTTTGGGTGTGGGTTCAGGTAGTTCAACGTCTTGGGCAGGCAGCTCACGGGATGGTATTTCAGTACCACTTCGAAGCGTCATGGCACAAGCTCCATGCTTCGGGTTTGCCTCTGGTTGGGGCGGTAGTCGGCCACCATTCTTCAATTCCTTCATTTCTGCAGTCATAGAACTCATTTGTTTTTGTATATCAAGCATGAAATTTCTTACCTCTTCGGATAGTGGTACCGGAGGCGCTGATTCTAGGGGAGCCTGATATTGCTGGTTGTTAGGGTAGCATGGTCGTGGCACGAAATTCTGAAGGTTGAAGGGTGGCTGCTACTGACTAAGGCAAGGCGCTTGAATGTTGTTGCCATAGCTAAGGTTCGGATGACGCCATCCCTTGTTGTAATTCTGGGTGTACGGCTCAAATTTCTTTGGAGCTCCGTTGTAGTTTCCTACTGCATTGACCTGCATTTCATCTGGAATATAGGGGCAAGCATCAGTAGGGTGATCATAAAAATTGCAAAATTCGCATGCTTTGACCTGCACGGGCTGACCGGTGGAAAGTTTCTGAACCATCCCTGTGAGGTTGGTCAGCTGGTTTTCTATGGCGACCTGGCGTGCGTCTTGGATATCATTTGGTTCTATAGAGACAGCGTTCCTAGCCATGAGTTCCAGGATTTTCTTGGCTGCGGCAGGGGTAAGGGCAACCAAGGAACCATGGCAAGCAGCGTCAACTATAGCTTTGTCTCGCCCTAGCAGTCCCTCATAGAAGTATTGTAGCAATGTGTGGTCTATGAAATTATGAGAAGGGCAAAGGGCTTGCATTTTCTTAAACCTTTCATAGTATTGCCCTACATTCTCCTTCGGGTTTTGTACTATGGCTACCAATTGCTTTCTAGTTACACCAGCCATGGAATTGGGGTAGTACTTATCAATGAAGGCTTTGAACATGTCGCCCCAGCTGGTGATGGAACGCGGTGGTAAGTCATAAAACCAACTACGGGCTTCGTCTTCCAAGGACCACATAAATGCTTTCAGCTTAGCATAATCAATGTCAATAGCGGCCGACTTCATGGCCTCGCAGATGGAATGCAACTGCTGGAGATGTCGGATTGCGCTTTCCTTGGGCAAACCATGAAACTTGGGCAAGTGGTGCATGACCGCGGACTTGATTGTCCAATCGTTGGCCACTACAGGCCAAACGATGCAACTGGAATTTTTCTCGGTGGTGGCATTGAGGTCTATTGTTATCAATACCTAAGCGCTCCATGTGCACTATAGCTTGCTCACGTGGTATCTTCGCCATCACCAAGTTCTTGTCAGCACCTAAGCTTGCAAAATACTTTAAAGAACAAGGGGTTAACGGTACCACAATTATAAATCCGTATCCAAATGAATTATAAGTAAACAATAATGATAAGTCATCAACAAACGCAAACTTGCATACAATTGGATACCAAACGAAACTAAGAGTTTGTTCTTTGTTATCAATCACATAGACCTTATCCTCCAATTTTCGGATGCTCACATCATCAATTAAATTAATTTTAAACCTAGGATCATACAGCTCAATGATGTGCACAAATTCAAATGGTTTAGGTCTAAGGAAAGAAAGATTAGACAAACCGTTGCGACTAGGGTTAGCCGCTCTAGTCTCTATCTTAGCGCAAAATTCTCCACGCTTCATTGTCACGACTGAACGTCGTCTTCTTACTGCCAATGACTCTCTCTTTTGCTGCAGATGAGGAAAAATAAAAGTAGAAGAGAAAATAAATGTATTACGGTTAGCGAAATCAAAATGCAAAGATCCAAAGTTAGGGTCTTGGTGGCTCACGCTAAAATAATTTTTTCACATAACCAATGCGTTTCTCACTTTTCTCTCTAGCGTTATCACACATCTCTCCTTCTTTGCAAACGCTATTCTCAGCATGCTCTTTTTTTTCATGCAAGTGTTTTCCCTCACAATCGCTCTTCCTATGCTCAATCTTTTCATAGGAGCTGTTTTTATTTTCATCACTTTCTTTTTCTTTTCCTTTTCTCTTTCCCTCAAACTCAGCATAAGACTTAATGAGTCTCTTTTGATCTTCATGGATCTCCATTCTTGTTAAATGCGCTAGCGTTAGCCGCTTTCCATCCTTGATCACTTTGTAGCGATTACTCTTTCCTTCATGTTCGGCACTCTTATCGAATTGCCAAGGTCTTCCAAGTAGAATGTGACTTGAATTCATGGGAACGATATCAGAAAGCACTTCATCTTTGAATCTCCCAATTGAGAATGCAACCAATACTTACTTTGTCACTTTTATGATACGATCCTGGCTAGGCCAAGACGCGTATAAGTGACGATCTTGTTCTTCTCTCGATTTGGTGTGCGGAAGTAAAACAAATCCCTCCTTGAATGCTCCTTTTAATCAATTAGCATCCCATACTACTAATTGAGGTTAATGTAAGAATCACTCTCACCGTTAGAACTCCGTTGATTGCTTAGTACTTGACTAACGCCTAAGGTCCAATTCGTAAGCGTCGCACCAACGAATCCTCCTTACCGAGATTGAGTCCGTCCAATCCCCAAAGAAATTGAATCACACAATTTCAAGCTTGATTCACACAAGCTCCAACGAACGAATCCCTCGAATCGTTAGTACGCCCCTTGAGCACCTCCCACAACCGAATCCCACGGTCGTCACCCAAGAACACGCACGCGTTGCTCACGCACCTCCCACAACCAAATCACTCAGCTGCCATGCTTTGCCTACGCCACGCTCCTTGCAGAACTGCGCAAGAATCCCTCAAGCACCACACAAGTCACGCACACGCTCCTAACGCACCTGCACTCGAATCCCTCAAGCACCACGAAGGTCACGCCCTAGTCGAGTACCTTGTTAAGTGACTAAGTTACACAAGAACGACTTTCTCTAGAGATCAAAAGAATAAGAAGGTAGAATAGGGAAACGGGGATTTGGTAAGGTGTATTTGCTGAAAAGTTTGATCTGATTTTATTAATAATAAAGCAAGCCTTTAAATAGGCGTTTACAACTTGTAATTATAATAGGAATAGAACTTCTACCTATAATTAAACTCTAGCAATTAAGGAAATAATAATAATACTAATATTAACTCATCTAGCAATTAGGGAAATAATAATAATACTAATGTTAACTCATCCAGCTCACCCAAGTTGTTTCTTCTTGCGCACGCTTCTCTTCTTACTAGATCCAAGCTTGCCTCTTGCCATTAACGCACCCTAGGATTTGGTGCGATCCTTGAACCGTATCACTTTATTTCACCGCAATTATTCATCCATTGCAACGGATATAGTTTTGGATGCTTCTTGATCGCCAAACCCAATTTGTGTACCAATAGGGTGCTCGCACAATTGGTACAACTCCCATTGTCAATCACCAATGAACATGTCTTCTCCATAATCTTACAAGGAGTGTAGAATAAATTCTCTCGTTGTTCCTCTCCACATGTCTCGATCGTGACGTGAGCGCTAAGGGCTCGCTTAATAACAAGGGTTAGGCCGCCTTCTCCTCGCTCTTCATCCGAATCACCCTCAACTTCTTCTTTCACATATTCGCTTGCTTCACTTGCTCTATCATCATCCGAATACATCTCACCATTATCGCGAATAAGCATGACACGCTTATTAGGACAATCGGACTTCATATGGCCTTTACTAGAGCACTTAAAGCAAATAATATCTTTTGTTAGAACTCTAGTTTCGGGATTGGAAGAAGTATTACTTTTATTGAAGTTCCTTGGAGTTATTGGAGTGCTTGTTGCTCCTTTGGTGCCGTAGGTGTGCGGCAATACCTTAGGTGGCTCCCTCGCACCTTTAGTATCCTTCGTCTATGGTGTGGCTCTTATGTTTGTTGAAGCCAAATTAGAATAAGTAGGCTTTTGTGCTCTATGCCTTTCGATCTTGATAGCCATGTGCATCATTTCTTGTAGATTGGTATAATGTGTCAACTCCAATGCGTTAGCTATCTCACGGTTGAGCCCACTAAGAAACCTCGCCATCGTGGCTTCTCTATATTCCACCACTCGCGCTTTAGCTAGTGCTATCTCCATCTCATTGAAGTATTCTCCCACACTTTTACTTCCTTGTTTCAAATTTTGTAACCTTTGATGAAGGTCACAGTTGAAGTAAGTGGGTACAAAGCGTCGCTTCATTAGAGACTTCATCTCTTCCCAAGTGTTAATTGGACCGACGCCAACTCTCTCGCGATCCTCCAATAATTGATCCCACCAATGGATCGCATAACCACTGAATTCTACCGCTGCTAATCTAACCTTCTTCTCTTCAGAGTAATTGTGACAATGAAATATGGATTGCACCTTTCTCTCCTACGCTAGGTAAGTGTCCGGATCATCCTTGCCTTCGAAAGGTGGAATATTCATTTTAATGCTCCCTATGTTGGAGTCTATTCTGTTTTCACCTCTAGGTCGCCGCTCATAAGCTCGGTCACGCCTATCATACTCCTCGTCCTCATACTCGGACTCTTCATGCCAATGCGCGTGAGGCGCGGGACGCTCGACTAGTGCGTTGTGCACTCGGGGCTCACGCCTATGTGTGCGCTGCGGTCTCGTATTAGTACTAATGGGACCAGTCGTGAATCTCATCCCATCTTCTTCTCCTCCACCAACGTAACCTTCGTGCACACTCCCAAATAACCCTTTAGCACCCTTTTCTTGCTGACTATCATACAAGTGCTCGGCGTTGTTAGGATTAAGTGTTTGTGAAAAATGCGGTAGGGGTTTCCCCTTCTTTGCCGCGGATAGCTCCTTCACCTCTTCCTTAACTCCTTGAGTTGATACTTCTAATGCACTCAACCGGTCATTGACAAGCCGAAGCATCTTAAGCATCTCCCCCCTTTCGTCTTCCTCCATTCCTTTCTCCGATGACCTAGACATTCCTGAAAATTTACAACAAGCAAAAGAAAACGTAAAATTGCACTAAACCTACGCTCCCTCACATATTTTCTCTCGTGTTTAAATGCTCAATTAGTCTCACAAAATCACTCACACTTCTCTGCAATTGTTCACGAGGAAACACCAATGACTCAAGAATTTTCAAGAAAGGCTTCCAAAAAGACGCGCAAAGACAACTAGCTTCGAAAGGAATTTAGATGCTCAACAAATAAATTAGTTGCAAAGATCAATCAACTAAATACTTTTTAGGCTGGAGTAAAAGATATATAGATGTATAAGAATCAAATAAAGCTCAAATTTTCACGAAGACTCAAGTAGATCACAAAATTTCATTTTTGACTAAATTTGTGAAATTAGGGTTTGCAACCTGTAAACTTGATATCTCTCAACTTTGACCACCAAATCGAATGAGTCTTTTTGCTATGAGTCTGGAATACTCTCCAGTATTTTGTATTTTCTTTCCCGTTCTGATTTGATTTTTTTTTAATTTTTTGACTCTTTTGTTTTTTACTCTAAGAATGTATAACAATTAAATAAAAGACTCTTTTTGGTTTTTTTTTATTTGACACTTTTGGGATAGAAAATAAAGACACACAAATCGCAACTATGATTTGTTACACAAAACGCAACTTGATCTATACCCTAGATCGACTCGACGCAACAAAACAAACTAACACAACGAGACGCAAGGAGATTGATTATAGATCGGGAAGAAGAAGAATCAACCTCAAAAAAGAAAAATAAATAATTAAAAGGATAGATACCAAACCTTGAACGCCTTGAGCTCCGCTACCAACTGATATGATCCTAGTTGCCTAGGGTTCGTAACGAGTACGTTTTTGATCTAGTTTGAAGGATTGGATTTTGACTGCAGAATAAATAACTCTCTTGAGTGCTTAAACCTCCTAACAGACCTGCGTTAGGAAACCCAAGCTAAACAATTGAAGTTCTTGAATCGAGTTTTATGCCTTATTCAACCTAGGTGAAACGAATCAATGGGGTTTGAACTCTCGGTTTTTTACTCATAGATCGACTTAAGCGTTCGGACTTAAGAAGTTACAAGGCTCACACGTGAACAATTGAGAAAATCCTCTTTGAATTTAATTTATAAAAATCTTCTTTACAATGAGCACAAAAGGCTATATATATAGGCAAAGCACCTAGTACTAGTTTAACTATAACTATAAGTTCTAATATGAGTAGGAATAGAAGTCCTATCTAATAAATAACTCTAATAACTAAATAAACTAAATAATAAATACTTAATTAAGTTCCAGAAGCTTCAGAATCATAGTACCCATAAAATTCATGTGGAAGAGGATAAGAAAACAGTTAGACAACCCCAAAGGAGGCTAAACCCTCCGATGATGGAAGTTGTCAAGAAAGAAATTATTAAATTGCTTGATCCTGGAATTATTTACCCAATCTCTAACAGTTCATGGGTTTCCCCTATATAGGTTGTGCCTAAGAAGACAGGTATTACCGTGACTGAAGGCGAAGATGGAGTAAAGAGGACCACAAGAATTCAGAATGGATGAAGGGTCTGCATAGACTACCGCAGACTTAACCAAGTCACGAGAAAGGATCACTTTCCATTACCATTTATTGACCAAATGGTGGAAAGATTGACTGGGAAATCCCACTACTGTTTCTTGGATGGTTACTCGGGATTTCATCAAATCCCAGTGGCATTAGAATACCAAGAGAAGACAGCATTCACATGTCCCTTCGGAACCTTTGCGTATAGAAGGATGTCATTCGGATTGTGCAACACACCAACCACCTTTCAAAGGTGTATTTTTTAGTATCTTTTCAGACTATGTGGAAAAAGGTATTGAAGTGTTCATGGATGACTTCACCGTCTATGGTGATGATTTTGATCAATGCTTATCTAACCTGAAAAATGTTTTGAAAAGATGTGTGGCCACTAATCTTGTGCTAAACTTTGAAAAATGTCATTTTATGGTAGAACAAGGTATTGTCTTAGGCCATGTAGTTTCTAAGAAAGGTATAGAAGTAGACCAGGCTAATATTGATGTTATAAAGAGTTTGCCTTACCCCTCATGCGTGCGTGAGGTTAGAAGTTTTCTTGGCCACGCAGGATTTTACCGTAGGTTTATTAAAGATTTTTCAAAGATAGTGGAGCCGATGTGCAAGCTTTTACAAAAAGAAGTGGACTTCAATTTTGACGAAACTTACCAGGTGGCGTTTGACAAGATTAAGAAGAAACTCACATCAACCCCAATCATCCAAGCACCAGATTGGAGCCTTCCATTCGAATTGATGTGTGACACCAGCAACTCAGCCGTTGGTGCGGTTCTGGGTTAGAAAAATGGTAGAGATCCACACGTGATCTACTACGCCTCTAAGATGCTTGATGATGCATAAAAGAACTATACCACAACCGAAAAGGAATTATTTGCGATAATCTTTGCGTTGGATAAATTTAGATCATATTTGTTGGGAATAAAAGTCATAATCTTTTCTAACCATGCAGCCTTAAGGTACCTCTTGACAAAACCAGAATCTAAGCCAAGACTGATCCGCTGGGTTTTACTTTTGTAGGAACATAATTTAGAGATTAAGGACAAAGCAGGAAAGAAAAACTTAGTCGCGGATCACCTGAGTAGGTGCTTTGTGAAGGCCGATTCAGAACCAATTAGAGATGATTTTCCAGACGAACACCTATTTGCTGTCCAGGCGATGAGGCCATGGTTTGCTGATCCCGTCAATTTCTTAGCCACGGGTAAGCATCATGGAGACTTAACGGCTCAAGAAAAGGTAAAGATTAAGCATGACAACAGGTATTTCATTTGGGATGACCCCTATCTTTGGAAAATTGGATCTGATCAATTGATTAGGAGATGTATTCCTGAAAGTGAGATTCCATATGTCCTAAGATTTTGTCATTCTTATGCATGTGGTGGACATTTTGGAGCCAAGAGGACAGCCATAAAAGTCCTTGAGTCAGGATTTTATTGGCCTACTCTATTTTATGATAGCTATAGGTTTTGTAAGACATGTCCCGAATGCCAAAAGATAGGAAACATAAGTTCTAAAAATCAAATGCCTATGAATGTTATATTAAATTGTGAGATTTTTGATTTATGGGGTATTGATTTTATGGGGCATTTTCCTATGTCAAATGGAAAACAATATATATTGCTTGCTGTGGATTACGTGTCTAAATGGATAGAAGCGAAAGCAACTAGGACCAATGATGCTAAAACTGTTGTTTCATTTTTGAAATCTAACATTTTGAACAGGTTTGGTGTGCCTAGGGGGATCATTAATGACCGTGGGACACATTTTTGCAATAGTGTTATTGTTTCGCTTTTCAAGAAATATGGTGTAACTCATAAAGTTTCCACTGCTTACCATCCTCAGTCAAATGGCCAAGCGGAGGTATCAAACAGAGAAGTCAAGTCGATCTTAGCTAAGACAGTTGGCTTAGATCGGCGAGATTGGAGCCAAAGGCTGGATGATGCATTATGGGCATACAGGACTGCCTATAAATCTCCCATAGGAATGACTCCATACAAATTGGTGTATGGGAAAGCATGCCACCTGCCAGTAGGTATGCAACATAGAGCTTATTGGGCAATTCGAAAATGCAATCTATGGTAGGACCAGGCAGGTGAGGAAAGGAAACTTCAAATCCACGAGATGGAAGAACTGAGGAATCAAGCATATGACAACCAGCTCTTAGCTAAGATCAGGATGAAGACATACCATGACAGCAAGATTGTTGAGAAGAATCTCCAACTTAGGGGAAAAGTCCTTCTATACAACTCCAGATTCAAGCTCTTTCCTGGTAAGCTTAAGACTAAATGGGAAGGTCCATATGTTATCACTAATATCTATCCTCATAGTGCAGTGGACATTAGGAATGAAAAGACAGGAATAGTATTCAAGGTCAATGGACAGTGGCTTAAACCATTCCTAGAAGGATTTCCAACATTTAAGGAAAATCAGGAGATTGAAGCCCCACCTGAGATTCATTGAAAGAAAAGCAAAGTCATGCCTAGGACTATAACTAGGGCGCTACATGGGAGGCAACCCATGCATTTTGTTTTTAATTTTAGTAAATAAATTGTATGTTCAAAAGTAGTCCAGAGTCACTTACTGATTTTTCTCTATCAAGAGTTTTTAGGATCTTTTGGAATTTTTTGGAGTGGTCGCGAGGAATTAAGTGTGGTGAGGAGGCTTGGCTAAGTCTTTTTAATCTAGGCCACATTTTATTCAGCCAAGAATTAGGTGACACGTGGAGAAAAAGGGAAAGAAGAGCAGATTACGTGTAAAAAGGAGGAGAAAAAGCAGGAGCAAAGGTTATATTTTTTGAAAAAAATTAATTATCAGATGGGAATTAATTTTTAAATTTAGAGATAGACTCCTTACCTCCCACTTACACCAAAATTCCTGAAATCCCTAAAATTTCACCCTCACCCGATTATCTCTCAAACCATCCTCAGCTAAATCACTCCACTCTCCTACTTTCACTCCACGATCAATCGACTTTAAACATGGGAAAATCCAAGAGATCTGCAAAGAAATCAGCCACACCAAAATCTACCCCAATTAGGCAAGAATCTCCCATCCCTTCGCAATCTCCCGCTCTCTTAAATCCAGAGAAGGATCTGCCACCGAATCTTAACGAAGTACTCAGAATAGCAAGGACAATCATGTCCATGGATGCAGCCCCCTCTGGTTCCCCAAAGTAAGATCTTTCCACTCCTCCTCCAGTTCCTACCTCTGAATCTCTTCAGGGCTCCCTCCCGACCAAGAGGAAGATTGATCTCCCCGAAGAGCCAAAAACCCAATCTAGGGTTAGCAAACCAGGCGATTCAGAGGTAGAAGTGATTTCGGAGACTAAATCCGATAAGAAACCCTCTACTAGAGCTAAGCAGGTGGCTCGCAAGAAGGTTGGGAAGAAGGGAGCTGACTCCGAACCACAATGTGAAGAAGGTTCGGTAAAATATAAGAGATAGGGAAAGAGAAAAATAGAAGAAGGTGATGAAGCACCCCCAGCCAAGAGAACGCGTTCTGCGGCTGCAAAAGGAAAGAAGAAGGTTGAGGAAACTAGTCCCGAGGACGTTTCAGACGATGATGCAGCTGCAGTCTTGGCCAAGCCTGCGGCCAAGACTGCCAAGGTACTCCTACCTCTCTTGAGCTCTTTAAATGAATATTTACGGCCTGATACCCCTGATCTTATGGTTAGATTGAATGAAAAACATGCATGTGAGATTACTCAATTTGTTGTTCTTGATTTTTCATTCCTTGATGCCTTGGGTGTGGGTAATAGGATTAGGCAGTATATTATCAATCTTGGGTGGGATTGTTTTATGTACCTTGACATGCCTATCTATGCTGAATTGTGCTTGGAATTTTATGCTTTTTTCTTGTTGGATCAGGAACAATTGTATGCTAATGGTAGAGCTAATCCTGATCTTGGCGTGTCTGATGTTGTGAATTTCAGATTGCTTGATATTTGGTCGCACTTTTCTGTGAATGATTTGAATGTTGTGCTTGGGTTTGTTAAGGAAGATGCACTTAATTCTGAGGAATATTTGAGTGCCTTGACTGATTATCCCCCTGATTGGGATAAGACAGCTGCCTACAGGGAGCTAATTGGTGACCCAAATGGGAAATTTGATAAGAATGCCAAGGCCCATCAGATTCAAGATCCTACCTTGAGGATTCTCCAAAGGATCTTATCTATTAACCTTTCTAGCAAAACTACTGTTTCAGGCAACATCTCTAAGTTAGAAGTCTTTCTGCTTTGGTGTATGCTTCATAATAAGAGGTTTAATTTGGGTTATTGGATAGTTAGGCAGATTAAGGCATGCGATAGTATTCCCAAGCTGATCTTAGGCACTCTCATTTCTTTTATCACTACTTCTACTAGGGGTGTCAATTTATCTACTTTGAATATGCATCAGTCTTGTGCTGTTAAGGTCATGGACCTTAAAGCTTTTGACCAGATGGGTCATTTCCACGAGGAAAAAGGCTTTCTTTGTTTCAATACAGGTTATACACAGGTAGCAGACCACCTCTACGGCAGAAGGGTCAATGGGAATTTCAAGCTAAGGCCAATCCAGCTTGACGATGCAGACAAAGAGCCCAATCTTGGGCAAGATGAGAAAAAGCCAAAGATAACCCAATGCGACCTTGATTCAGACCACCCTCTGCTTCCAGAATGGGCTGACCAACTCCTGAAATTTATCAATGAGCAACTCCTATTCTTCACTACCAACCAGAAGTTGTTCCATGAATTTCAAGATTTTGCTCAAAAGCAGATGCAGCAGATTATAGACCAGCAGCAGGCTCTATTCCTGAGCATTGAAAGAAACCAGCAGGAGCGTCTCGATAAGTTTTTGGAGCAGCAGGAGATCAAGTTCCAACAAATCCAAACCCACCTTGATGTTACCTTCAAATTTATCCAAGCCATGGATAAAGCGGTTGCGCACATTCGAGACAAGGTGGATGACCATTTCAGCAGTAGTAGTGATGACTCCTCTGATGAAGAAGATGGTGCAGCACCATCTGTGTAAGACCCAAACCAGCCACCTCCACCTCCCACAACACAGTAAATGCCCCTAGGTCGTGTTTTCCTTTCTTTCCTTTTCCATTTATTGTGTCTTTTTGTTTTAATTTTTTCTCTCATTTACACATTGAGGACAATGTGTTTTTTAGGTTGTTTGTCTGTATATACATGTTTTTGATGTGCTTTTGTGTGATTTTCTTTGGTTGCATGAAATTTTTTGTGAATCTAGGCTAAGATAGTTGGCCTAGATTGTCTAGCAGAGTCTGATGCATGATTTTTTCTTGTCTTAATGTGTGTTTTTAGGAATGTGTGTTTCGTGTTTTGTTTGAGTGTCGGTAAAAATCTAGACTATGCTTAAGGCTTTTCTCTTAATGTCTTAACCTTGGCCTTTAGCATCCTTCACCTTGTGACCCCATAAGATATGAGCAAGGCATGTTCAACGCCTAAAACATCCTTATTGTACATGATCATAGGGTCTGGCATTATGTAACAGACTTGACACATAGGCAAGCTTTCACAAAATATACTTAATATCCCCTTAAGGAAAACTGCTAAGTGGTTAATGGAGTTTGATGCCTTGTAATTATGCTGAATTGATCTAATGTAGAGAACTACTTTTATGCCTAGTAAATTACATGCTCTAAAAAAAATATATAATAAAAAATAAATAAATATAGATGAATAAAATGTCTTAATATTTCTACCTCACTAAGTAGAAATACTCAAGAAACTTTAGCTAGAGCAATGAAAAAAAAAATGTGTATTTGTCTTCATATTTATGCCTCACTAAGCATTAATAATCAAGAAACTTTTAGCAATACTGGCATAGAAAAAAATAAAACCTCAGGCAAGGTAATTGAACGATGATGTTAAGCATTAGAATTAGAGGGAGAAAATCCAAGTCGGTGGATGTCTTGTCTTGTTGAGTCTGTTGTGGAATGCAAAGATGTTATGGTCATGTGGAATTCGGATGATTGGGGTGTTGAATAGGTCGTGTCCATAAGGGTTGGGATCTATTGAGAAGTATGCTGACTGTCACAGGTATGAAGGTATAAGGAGGCTGGTTAAGGGTAGTCTGTCTAGAAATTTGCCACTATTTGTTGTGTCTGTTTTGAGTCTGTCTTTTCTTTTTTCTTAGCTAAGAGTCCAGTATGCTTGGGGGCAAGCATTGGTCAAGTGTGGTGAGGTTTGATTGACGTTTATTTCCATGTGTTTTTACCATCTAAAACCACCTTGGTTATGGTAAAAATAATCTCTTTCACGTCAAATTGTGGTCTTTTGAAGGAAGTCTTGGGCAAGAGAAGAATTGAAGAAAACGGGTGCCTTGAGCGACAAAGTGGCAATCATGGCCGCAGGCTTGGCCAAGATTGCAGAGATAGAGGCGTGCTCATCATGGATTCACGGAAGGCGGGTTTGGATCAGGAAGCCAACTGGTTATTACATCCCTTCGATGAAATCTCAGATGTAATCTTATTTGAACAAAAACAATATTTTAGAATCCTATTTTATTTCGCTTTCGAATTTGAACAATTGGGATTATACCCCTATCTTTTAGCTATTTTGAAGTTTGGAATTTGGAAAGGAACGTGATTGGTGGGGACTCTAACCTTGTTAAAGGTTAGGAAAGGCTGTCAATTACGGGATCTCCGTTCTTCCAACTTTTGTTCTTGTAAACACATTGCTGCGAATTCTTTTTGAATATCGCATTTAATTCTATTTCATGTTCTTCGATTATTTCTTTATTTGATTATTATGTCTAGTAGCTAAACACCAAATTCTTGGTAAGGGTTGAGTGGGCGTACTTATGATTCGTGAGACCGATCGTTCTTATTATCCTCTCGTTCATAATCAATTCAAGTTCTGTTTTAACAAACTGGTTCCCGTCTAGGCTAAAACTTGATCAATCTTAGGCAAGATGACGAATTTGTAGGCAGTCAC
Organism: Viola odorata; assembly: GCA_963691705.1. Lineage (NCBI taxonomy): Eukaryota > Viridiplantae > Streptophyta > Magnoliopsida > Malpighiales > Violaceae > Viola > Viola odorata. Next base: position 54,488,828 of record OY829545.1, on the reverse strand, counting down.
AAAGGGGACGAGCGAAACCGGAGTGACGAAGTAGGAAGCTAACCTCGCGGGGGTGGTTACTGAACTTGAATCGATATAGGCCTAACCAGACTGACAATCTGGGGCTCCGAGTTGGGAGTAGCTTGGCCTAGACTCTGTCTTTCTCTATGCCATTGAGAAAACGCATGTGCCTCAAGCTAGCAGCCAATTGGATAAACCCTTTAGCCAGCAAGGTGTCCACTGGCCAAGATCACTAGGAAAGGGGGTTCCCTCCAAGTGATTTGAATAGGAGGAAAGTAGGATTGGGAAGGGATTCCTCCAAATCTATAGCAGAGTTATGAGAGAGAAGGAGAAAATCTAAAGTCGATGATCGATTAAACAAGTAATGCGCTCACGAATTCGCCTTTACCAGGAGTTTACCACACGACAGTTCACAACCAACCCCAATCTGCAATCTTAGCTAAGATTTCCTTCTGCTTAAGATTGCCTCCTTTTATTTTATTATTGCTTGTTCTCTTTTATGCTTTGTTTATCTTAATTGCAGGAACAAAACCCCTCAACTCCAGTGACGAGGAAGTCGAGTCAAGACTACAAAACCCCAACAAGATCTTTGTGGACGAACCTCTTATCACGATCTACGAGTCCCAAGTGGACGAGTGATAAGTTGTATTCCTACCCGATTTTTATATCTTTTTTACAACTAAATTTGATTCCCTCGACACGCAATCAAAGGCGTCGGACAAATCTCTCCAAATCTTGATCCTAACCCTATCCAGACTCATGTACCAAGTCAAGGCATGCTTGGCCAAACTCTCTCTAAATAAATAGATCAACAGAGGTTCATTATGTATCGCCTCAGACATCTTGTTACAGTAGATCTTGAGATGAGTCTTGGGGCATTCAATTCCAGTATATTTCACAAATTCTGGGATCTTAAACTTTATAGGCATTACGATCCCTGGGACCACGCACATGTCTGCGGGACCCGTGGGATCGAAGGGATTAGTTCCTTCAATGACTCTGAGCCTTTCTTCTAGTAGGCTCAATCTATCCATGTTTGGTCTTTCTATGATGACAACATTTAGACCAAAGTGGGGCGGGGGTTCCACCGTGAATGGTGGTTGTGTTGGATTGACAAAAGGATGTTGAATTCCCAAAGATTCAGGAATCAAGGCTTGAGTAGAGGGGTGGCCCTAAGATGGGCGGAGATGCTGGGATTCCTGACGAATCTGATTTTTATCCGGGTCCAAAGTGAGATTAGCCAAAGGGCATTGGGGAGGTGCCTCAACTCCTTCACCTATGTTGATTACAGGGTTCGTGGGGGTGGGTGCGACGAAAGGATCAATCCATTTCCATTAACCCCCCGGACCAGAAAATGATTGAGGTACCGAAGATCCAACGACGACGGATGAAGAAGGTCCCATCATTTGAGTAGGATCAAAACCAGGTGCGAACTCAGTGGTTGCTTTATCTCACTCTTTTTCGGCCTGAGCGGCCCTCTCTGTATTAACCCTAACTTGCTCTTCTAAATCGGCTACTCTAGCTGCCAACGCTTCTTCGGTCTTAGCTTGTTTGGCCATTTTTCGCGCTTGAAGCCTAGCTGTGGGGAGTCTGGGCGGAGTAGTTTGCTTGTGAGGCTCTATGGTTAACCTGCGGGAAAAAAAAGTGACAAGAAATAAACATAAGTGATAACATGCATGCTATGAGCGATCCCGAGGCCTCTACGCTGCTTATTCCTTCGGCTATACTTTCACTTGAAAATTTTAGGGTGACTGAAGCGATGGCCCATCTTGAATCAGCATTTTCGGTGAAGATATGAAGGAAGCTGCTATTCATTCCAATGACGTGACATGGTCTTGGGTGTTCTTTAGTCGTTTATCCGAGGAACCAAGGCTTGCAAATATCGTTGTGTGCGAGGCTCGCATACATTGCTTGCGATCTTGCGCTCTTGTGGCCTGTCGAAATTGTGTATGTCCATGATGAATCAGCGGTGTTCAGCTTTTCCCCTTCACACTCTTCGCTCATCTTGTGTTTGTTATCAGCACTTTTCGTGTCTTAGCCAAGTTGAAATTCCAAACAAATCGCGTCCATTTTTGCCAAGGTAAAAGAGCGCGCCACTGAGACTAAGAAGAAACCGCTATCCTTGCGTTCTGAATTGTTTATGGGAGATGTGCCACCCAGAAAATTCTGAAATTTGGTGTGGGCAGACTTCAACCCATTATCAACGTTTTTCGTGGTTTAGACAAGTGGAAAATACAAGCCAATCGTATCAATATTGACCAAAACAAAAGATCACGCAGCTGAGACCGAGAAGAAACAGCTATCCTTGCATTCTGAATTTTTTGTGAGAGAGAGGCAGCCTAGAAAATTCTGAAATTTAGTGTGGGCAAACTTCAACCCGTCATCAACGTTTTTCATGTTTTAGCCGAGTGAAAAATCTGAGCCAATCGTATCCATATTGGCCAAAACAAAAGAGCGCACAGTTGAGACCGAGAAGAAACAACTATCCTTGCATTCCGAATTTTTTTGTGAGAGATGCGCCGCCCAGAAAATTCTGAAATTTGGTGTGGGCAGACTTCAACCCGTTATCAACGTCTTTCGGGTTTTAGAGCAAATTGTATCCATATTGGCCAAAACAAAAGAGTGTTCAGCTGAGACCGAGAAGAAACAACTATCCTTGCATTATCATCATTTGGTCTATATATACCTTTTTTGCGTTTTTATTTCAAGGGTTAGCCATTTGGTTTGTTTTTTAGTTTTTGTTTTGGTGGGCTCTAATATGTGGTTTATTTTGGGGGAAGGTTGTTTTGATCGTAAGTGATAGCCATTTGATATCTTTTGGATGTGTAAAGTGAACAAACGCATTTCATAATTATCCGAATAATTACAAACTGTCATTGATTTTTTTTGTCAAAAAAGGGGTACAAACATTGTAAGTTGGATTGACTATCTAAATTTATCCAAAAGTTTGGTAGACAAAGTCTAGGAACATCATTACATGGGGTGAAAGAAAAAATCTAAGCAACTAATGCTCGATTTTGTAGGCGTCAACCTTGGAAGTCGGGATCTGTTTGCTCATCAAAAATATTCTAATGACGCAATCTCTCCTTTTTGCATCACCACTTCCTCCATCCCAATCTTGGCCGTAATATCGGGAATGAAACCGGACCTCAACATATCCCCTCGTGCAGCTTGGTTCTCAAAACTTCTTCCCCCAAAAGTATCAAGTGAAAGTAATGCAGGTACTATCATTTTGAATAAGCGAATGGGTCTTGGAAGAAATAAAAAAAAAAAACAAAGTTCAAGTGTTAGTAAACTGAATAATTTAATTTACTGAGTTTTTAATTACATGCATATCGCAAAAAATGTGAGGAAACGTAAAAACAGGATAAACAAAGTCATGACAAAGCAAGTATGATGCACATGATGGGGGCTTTGACGTCGACTAACCTCTAACGGCCGCAAAGTTCCTGGACGATACCATAGAATGGTCCCTAAAGTACCGTCTAGTGTCAACCGATTCCTTGCGGAACCAGGCAACCTTTCGACTAGCTTTAGGGGTTCGTCCGAGTGGGGTTTGTTAACACTACCCAAGACTCGTGTCCTAGGGCGTCACTACTACCCTCCTAAGCCTATTTGGTAATTGTCCCTTGGGTGTAGGACACTATGCATGAGTATGACAATTGATCAAAGCATATAACAAATAGCAATCACAAAAACAATTCAATAAAGCGAGTAAATAAAACAAAACAAACACCATAAAACCGACTTCGACCCTAATGTCCCAGTGAAGTCGCCAAACTGTCGCACCCTTTTTTTTATGTTGCGAAACATAGGTTTGGGACGGGAATGTGAGACAAGCGTTGGACTCGTCTTACATCATGCAAAATGAAGTTGCCACCCTATTTTTATAGGTTTAGGGAACCTAATCGTCATGGCATAAAAAAAAATAAGACTAAGGCACAATAAGTCTAAACCAAAGAACAAGCGGTTCGAGGTCGTATTTATGGACTTGGGAAGGTGTTAGGCACCCAAGTCACATCCTTAAAAAAGGTTACCGGTATGCGAGGTGTTTTGAGAAAACAAATTTAACATGTAATTTGGCCCTCAAAGGTGACGTTACATCTTAGCATTTTTCGTCGGGACATTGTTATTTCTGTTCGGGACTGAGGGGCGGGGTTATTGTTTTGTCTCTTTGCTAGAGCGGACGTTCCCCCCTTATCATTGGGCCATGCATGATTTAACCTAAACTAGGTGATTCTATCATGGCAAAACTAATCATCGTACATTTTTATGAATGCACGTATATTCCGTGTGGGATCGAAGCCACCATGCGTAGCATTTAACAAGAAGGCGATTAATTCCATGGCATAAAATACAAGTGACTTAAACATGGTATGCATGTGAGTTGGTTTTAATTTTCTAATAATTCTATATGCCATGCATACGAGTGGGTGGTTCTAACGCATTCCTAAGTGGTCATGCATCCGATTCGGCTCGGATTTAGCATTTCTAATAAACATTCAAGGAAACGTTTAAAATAAGCGTACCTTTTTTGATGAGACTCGATCAACGAGCAAACGAACAATAATAGCGTAGGTATAACAAACATACACGATTTTTAACTACTTAACTACATATTACAAACCAACAGTTGATAATAAAAACTACTTATCTGATTATTACAAATTGGAGGTCGGAATAATTAATCTAGCTAATTATTACAACAACTGAAATGAGCAATTAATTAATTATTACAACAAGTGAAATGAGCAATTAATTAAAAGCATTAATTAATTATTACAACAAGTCAAAATAATTAATCAAGCCTTTATACGAAATATTAAACAAGCATACGATTTAAGCATACGATTTAATAAACATGGCATACAAACAATTAAATAAAACATGAAAATGATGCACGAAAATAAATGCATGTTTTAAACCTACGGAAAATTAATGGGTCGGGCTTAGGCCCATTTTTGATTTTTGGACATGAAAAAATGGGCTTGGAATTAATCCAAGCCCAAAACTTTTTCATTAAAACAAATGGGCTTGGCAAAGGCCAAATCCATCACCTTTCATTTTCTTTCCCGCCAACAGACCCTCTCTTCCTCTTCCTCATGTCGTGGGCGCCATGGCCAGCGACTAAGGTGACTCCCACAAATTAAAACTCACTCAAACCAACCCCAAATAAACTCCAAACATAGCAGGAACTCAAATTCATGAAAACAGCAAGTTTATTGAACGAAAACAGTAGCAAATTTCAACATGGAATAACAAGCTAATTAACATGCATATCATGCTATTAATTACTCAAGACATTACACAATTAAATCGAAGTAAGGGAAATGAAATTAGCATGGAAACTAAGCATGTGAGGCAAATTTTAGCAATTTATTCATGCATTAAGGATGAAAATGAAAATTGAAGAAAACTAGGAAGAAAGCTTACTTGTTTCCAAGAGAGCTTAACCAAGAAGGTAGTGCAAGAAATTGAGAGTGAGAGTGAAATTAGGTGCCTATCCAAACAACAAGCAAGTTGGTTAAAGACAGCAAGCGAATTAATTAAAATGCAAGTAATTAATTTGAAATGCAAGCAATTGAATTAATTTAAATTAAAGCAGAGGGAGAGAGTTGGAATAAAAAGGGGGGCTGAATTGGTCCTGCTTTTCTTGTTGTGTGGAGCTCGGTATTTATAGGGGTGGAGGCCGCGAGTGGACTTGGAGGCCAAGGCAAGAGTGGGCGTCACAGGCGTGAGGCGCAAGGGTGAGTGGCCGTGAACAGTCCAGTCGATGGGAGGTTCGTGATGATGAAGCTTTTGGTTCTGGAACAACATGAGGAGAATGCTTGGCTAAGGAGCAAGGAGGGAGTCGGTTGCTAGAAAGGTGATGGGATTTTTAATATGCATTAATTGGCATTAATGCATGAATTTGGATACGAATGGATATTTTTAGTACGAGCGAAATCGCTCGCAAATGAAAATAAATCTGAACCGAGAGGAACACGACGTGCAGAAAAATAAGACAAGAAAACTAGCATACAGTGAAGAAATGCGAAACTTGGTCTAACGCGTTTATTTTCTCTTTCGGAAACGTTGAAAGTTTGGATGTAAAATAAATGCCTTTACGGCAAAAATTGTACGAAACCAAACGAGATGGCGTGGACCGATAGAAGTTCTAGCGAAAAGACAGTCAAAAATACGAAAAATTTAAAAAGACACGAAATGGCACGGAATATTAAACAAATATCCTACGATCAAAAATTGACTGAATTTTGACGTAAACGGGCTTTTAATGTGATAAGCAATAAATGGTTGTGATAAAAAATCCAAAATCGGGTAGCAACAAGAACTAAGCAGTGATTATTAAGTGTTGTAATCGTCGGTGAGTACGATGCATTCTTGATTTGGTACTGTAATTTGAGGGAAAGGAAATATGAATATAATTTGAGTATTGTATGAATGTATTTTGTTTTCTAATCAATTTCAGTACTGTCATTTGAGGGAAATATTTAGATAATTGTGAAACTGGTTGGGTAGAGGCGCTAACAGTTTGAATGCATTATTAAGGTTTCTGATTCTGCAGTTGGAATGTATTCATTGTGTTTCCATGTTTAATTTCTTGGATACGTGTATGTGGTTGGTGTATAAGCACATGTTTTGCAGTATCATCTGATCTTTCTCTATCTGATTTTGGTTTATTTTTTAGGATCAAAAGCAAAACATGTGCAACATACTTATCTATCTTAACTCAGCTTAGCTTAACAAATTTTCAGTTTAATCCATATACGCATATGATCATTTGCAATTTATATTTCTTTATGCTCATTAGACTCTTGCATATGTGGTTTAAGTCTGTAGTCAGCATATGCAGTTTTCCAAATATTGTTTTGCTAAAATGAGTGCATTTTATGCTATTTGTGTGCAGTGATGAATTGGGTCATTTTGTTGCTGATAGACGTTGTCTTACAAGCCTTAAGATAATAAGATGGAAGGATGCTCTAATCTAGGGGATTTTATACTTTGTTCGAGTAGTCTTACGACACTTTGTCTTTCAGAACTTTATTGGCTTTCAAAATTTTCAATTACAAACCATTCTGTACATTAGTTTATATATATATTTTACTGAAATTTTTAAATTAAGTTTAGAATAATGAGGTGTTAATTATTTTATTACATTCACATTTCTCTTCATTCTACAAAGTTGAAGTACGTTACAAGATTACAAGAACATTTTCGTCATTTCCTGAATTTTGGTATTAAAATGATTATACAATTAGAGCGAATCCATTTCAATTTCAGCATATCTGCCATGCAAATCTGTCATGTTTCTAATTATCCTAGAATTATGCATCATTTTAATTTTTACACAATTAGAGTGAATCCATTTCAATTTTAGCATATTTTTCTTACTTTTTTGTGTTCAATTGATGGTTGCAGGTTAGTCAAGTTCTTATTTTAACTTCTTCTTGCTTCTTATACCTTACGATTCTCTCCCAATTTAATGCTAATTAGTAATTAGAATGCAATATGCCAATATGTTGGATTTGCTGGTTTGGTATTTAGTTTTCTTTCTCTTTTAAGTAATGAATTTGTCAATTTGATGTTATACAGTTCGCTATATATTTTTTTCAAATTTCTTGGAATAACTACAAGACTTCTTTTCAAATTTTTATGAAACAATGGGGGACCTTTTAGCCATTTTATGGAGTAATTATTGGGTGTTCCGGGAATGACATCTCACACGAATGAGTTGTCATACTCTTACTAATAAAAATCCGCCATATGGTTTTTTTTTTACACATCACACAATTTAAAAATTACCCTAAACAAACATCAGTCATCTCCTAATTCAAAATTAGAAAGAAATTAATATTTTCTATTTTCTATTTTCAACTCCTCCTCCTCTCTCTTCCACGGATGTCGCCACTGTTCTACAACCTACCTCCACCTCCTCCTCCTCCCTCTTCCATCGACGCCACTCCTGCAACCCACCCTCACCTCGTTTCGTCGATACAAGAAGAAAGACCAACAGCGGCGGCGTGAGGTTGGTCATTTGGTATGTATTTGTCCAATTTCCCTGCTATTTATTTGTTTATTTAGTTCTCTGATTTTGTTTCGTGGAGTGAGGTTGGTCATTTGGTATGTAAACAGTGAGTGTGTTTACTTGGACAAAGAAGAATTAATTTTAGGTTTGAAAAAGAGTAAGAGGTATCTGTTACTGTCATTAGTTTGATTGAGTGTTTTGCTCATTTTGTATTGAAAGAAAGACGAACAAGGGCTGCGTCATTTCCTCTCTAATCTAACTTTTGGTATAAAACAAAAAAGCAAAATATGAATATGTTGTTATTTGTTTGATAGATACCAAGGATTGAATATTCTGCAAAGCATTGTATCTGTCTGATTTTGGAATGAATGGGAACTCTTCATGTTGCGGAATATCCACAGACGCCGCCACTATTCTACAACCTACCCCCACCTCCTCCTCCTCCCTCTTCCATCAACGCCACTCCTGCAACCTACCCTCACCTCGTTTCGTCGATACAAGAAGAAAGACCAACAACGGTAAATTCCCAAGAAATGATTCGATCAAAAGAATTTTGTTGCTCAAAACAAGGGAAATATGTTGATTACCAACCATGCAAAGACAGACATCAAAATAAATTTGAGACAAGAACCGATTGTAAGGCTATGGTGCGCTTTTCGATTGAAAATGACACGTGGAAGGTTACGACATTTGTCCCGACGCATAATCATGAATTGGCATCACCTTCTGAACTTCATTTATTAAGGATGAATAGAGAAGTAAGTAAGGCAAAGGCAGATGTTATTGATACCGTTGTCAATGCAGGTAGAATACCAACGATTTTCTTTTGTTTACACTTTACTATATTTACATAAAAGATTAATAAAGTAGTTGTCAAATTTCTATCTCTAAATTCTAATGAACTTTGTACTGTTGTAGGAATAGGGGTTGCTGAAGCTTATTCTCTAATGACTGGAGAAGTTGGTGGCGAGGAGAACGTAGGCTTCACAAAAAGAGACTGCTACAATTATGTCAATAAGCAGAAAATGAAAATGATTGAAGTTGGTGATTCTCAGAGTGTCATCAATCATTTCAAGAAAAGAACCATAAAGGATGTTATGTTTTTCCACCTTGAAGATGTAGATGAAGAAAATCGGATGGTAAATTTCTTTTGGAGGGATGGAAGGCCAAGAATTGATTATGATTGTTTTGGTGATGTGGTTATCTTTAACACCACTTATCTCACAAATAAGTATAAATTAATTTGTGCTCCATTTGTGGGAGTTAACCATCATTGGCAAAACGTAATGTTTACATGTGCGTTTTTGTCAAATAAGAAAACATCATCGTTCGAGTGGTTATTTAGGACATTTTTAGAGTCTATGGGTGGGAAAGCACCAAAGACTATAATGACTGATCAAGATCAAGCGATGGCCAATGCAATTAAGGTGGTTTTCCCTACTACACGTCATCGGTTATGTTTGTGGCACATTTCAAAGAATGCACCTTCTCATTTGGGCGGTTTCAATTCTAATCCAGAATTTCGCAAGTTATTTTACAAGTGTTTAGAGGGGTGTGACACAGAAATTGAGTTCCAAGAGACATGGGATAAGATGTTGACGGACTTTAATAAACTTAAAGCACACCGTTGGTTGAATGACTTGTATGAAATTAGGCAAAAGTGGTGTACAACTTTGAATAAAGATGTCTTTTTAGCTGGAATTTTGTCTTCACAAAGAAGTGAAAGTACAAATCATGTTTTGAATAAAATAGCAAGCAAAACCACCTCACTTATGAAGTTTATGGCAGAATTTGAGAATCGAGTTGCAAGCTGGCGTTTCTCTGAAGCTGAAGCTGATTTTCGCTACAAACAAGGTATTCCTTCTCGAATAATAAAAAACAGTGGCCTTTTAAACTATGCAGTAAAAGTTTACTCTTGCAAGATGATCGCGCGTCGAACGCGTCAAATATAAGAGTGAAATATGTATGGAAAAGGGGCTAGAAATACAACTTATCACTGTCCACAAGGGTTTGTAGATTGTGGTAAGAGGGTCGGTCCACAGAGACTTCTAGGGAATTGTAGTTCTTGATTGACTTCCTCGTCACTTAATTTGGTTGGTTGAATCTAAAAATAAAGACAAAAACAGAAAGAAATAAAATAGCTCAAAATAGTATTGGCCAAAGGCTTGGCCAAGACAGGGGGTCAAGATTGAGATAAATCAATAAAAAGGGAATTCCAGGTAAGGGCGATAGGAGAGCTTCTGTTCTTATGCTTCGATCATAGATTCAAAGGTATTCCTCTCTTCGTTCATATTACTGTTATAGGGTGGAGGTACTCTTGTTCACTCCTGTCTTCCCTCCTCTTCAAATTACCTGGCGGGTACTCCTTTTCCTGATAATCCTAGCCAAGGGACACCTTGCTGGTTAAAGGGTTTATCCGTTTGACTGCTGTCTTGAATGGTTGTTCGCTTCCTCAATGGTATAGGGGAAGACAGTACCTAGGCCAAGGTGTCTCCCTATGGAAACCCTAGTTTGTCAAGCTGGTCTTGACCTAGATCACTTATTTCTTCTAGTCTGGCGCGAGACTAGTCACCTACTTTGCCTAGCCGACGGGTGCTCCCTTTCCTTCTAGGCTGGTCGCAACTCTTCTCTACTAGGGTACAAGAATGGCCAACTCTTGTCTCTAGTGAGTAAGCGATTAATTAAGCTCAAGAAATAAGTGAATACGAACCGAACGAGATTATTAAGGACGATTTGATCTCACGAATACATAAGAACGAAGCTCATCAACCCTTACCAAAAATAGGTGTTTAGCTACTCATACTCATGAATGAAAAATAAAAATACTTTGATTGCATAAATAAAATAAATCCGAGATTCAAAGAATTAAATCCGGAGCAATAGTATAAAGTGGCGGAAGAGAGGAGAAGAAGAAGAGAGACCGAGAGGAGAACGAGTTCAGCTATAAGTAAGTTAAAACTCCCCTGTCCTTCTCCAACTCAATCTCCTAAAGAATCTCCTAAATAATTTATCCTGATTTCTTTTGAATAAAAATAGGAATTTAAAATATACAAAGATGGAAGGAGATCCTTTATAGGATTCTTAAATAAATATCTTCTTGATCCTTCTCTTTCTTGCTGGACAGCTGTGATTTGCCAACTCGCAAGGCCCAACGCCGCTGCTCATGATTCCTCTCTCGCGAATCAGTCTTGGCCGGAGTCTTGGCCAAGACGATCTGGTGGTGCGATACGTTGAATGCGAAGGAGTCTTGGCCAAGCGCTGATAAGATTTTGTCTTCTGCCGAAGGATGTATGGTGGAACGGCTCCTCTCAGATCAGTAGTCATGACGGTCCGCGGTACCTGCAATACGCCGGAGGGGGTCTCCGGCGGAAACACTCCGATGCTTAAGTCAGTATGTGTACTGAATTTGGCAGAGCTTGGGCCAGTCAGATTATGCTTACCTGCCTCCTTTGAGGGGGAGGTATATATATAGAAGAATTGAGCATTTCCGCGTTTGGGGATAGCTAGAGAGCTATCCCTAACGTTAGGGATCGTGGTTCGCCCCTCGGATGATATGTTACCGTGGCGGTAGCCATGGGATAAATGGTACCACGATAGGGTAGCGACTGAGTGGTCCCCCTGACGCGTGGTATTCCTCAGAATGAGACAGCTCCTCGAGCCATCTAGAAGGTTTGTTTGGGGAGACTCCTGAGCACTGTTTTGCCCTCGTGGCGTCAGCCTCTGGGGTAGGCGGTGGCCCTCTATCCACCGCGACGGTGGGAACAGTGATTTCTTCTTTCAGTTCAGGGCAATAGACGGAAATACCCTTTTCCTTAGGTGGATTGTTATCATAAGCCCAACTGAAAATGAGCCCGAGTGTTCACCAAGGGCTAACGCCCCTTCTCCATGAGGTATCAGAGTGTTTCCTCGTCAGAAAGTGGTTTAGATGATTTTTGTCAAGGCTTATAAATTGAAGTTTCTTCTGCGCAAGTTTCCTCGCACTTGCACGTCCCTTTCTTTTCCATATTTCGCCATGGATGAACTGAGCCGAAATTTCCTGATCTCCAAAACTTTGACCTTGAAGAACCTTACTGAAGGTGACATCGGCTTCCTGGAGAGGATGATTACCAAGACCTCGGAAGATGTCCTGGAGTTGCAGGGGATACTGACCCCTATTTTGTCCAAACAGCTGGGAATATCTTTGGAGGACTTCAGTCCTTTGGAGAGCTTGGCAAAGTTGGCCACTACTACTGCCCACCTTGACGTGGTTGCCTCGATGCTGCAGCAGCGGAAGGACTTGCTAGCCTGCTGCTTGAAGAGGATGAGGGCCTGCTCCGCTGAGCTGACCTCCGTTGCTGACACGCTGAGGGATATCCCAGTCGTACCAGGGGAGGATAATGCTGGATCCAATGCCTGACCGCTGCCTTTGTTTCCTCTTGTTGCCTTTCTCTTATGCTTTTATGTATATATCTGAACGCTGAGGCCGCTCAGGCCATAAATAAATGGTTGTTTTTGCTTTTTCCAGTCTTTTTCGTTTATTTCTTGCTGCATTGGTTGAATGTGTTGGTGGCAAGCCCAACTGAAAATGAGCCTTCTTCCGCACATACCCTTTCAGTGGTTGCGTTCCATGAATGAGCAATGAATGCTTTGACTCAACTGTTTCCAAAGCCGCCGTTCCAGGGGTGAGTGATTGGGTAGTTATTTGGTGCCTTTTGGTTGGCGCGTTTAACGAGGTATATTGGTGCCGGATCAGCTTCTGCCATTGCGGTTATTTTTCCCAGACATCTTAATTGATTTTTCAGGATCTGTGCGAGGATCGGAGCGCTTCCTTGGTTATTTAAGGGAAATGTTTTCCCTTTCCCTGTTCATCTTCATCTTTTCCTTCTCTTTGCTTTTTGCAGGTCAGAATGACAGATTTTTGCGGGCGTGATTCCTTGCCAACACCTCCGACTTCACCGGATTCGGATAATCCTCCTTCGACTCCTCCGTGGAGACCTACTAAATGTCCTGCCAGACGCCAGGATCGCAAGAAACCAGTGAAAGTGAAGAAGCAGACCTTTGAGTCCTTCTTTACCGGCTTTGTGCCCCACTACGTGACGCTACCAAAAAGTGATGAGGCGTCACCGTCTGCCCCTCCTTGTCCTTCTTTTGAGAATAAGGCTCTTTCTCATGGCACTGATTTGAAGCCAGCAGTTTCTACCGCTGGGGAGAGTTCTCGTGCCCGTTATTACAAGGCGGTACCTCATGCGACAAAGCTTGTGCCCAAACCTGTCGAACATTTCTTTTCCTACAACAGTGGATTACCGTCGTCCCCGGAGGACTATGAGTACTGTTATAACATGGATTGGGCTGATGAGGATTAACGCCTCTGTGTTGTATATGCCTATTGGCATTTTATGAATAAGATGATGTTTTCTGCCTTTTTCTTTTGTCGTTATTTTCCGTTAGCCTACTGGTCCTTGGTGATAGCCAGCGCAAGCGGTTGGCTTGGCCGAGGCAGTTGCTTCGCAGTTATCTTGACTGGGTCAACTCTGTCGCCCTTTTGGGGAATCACGCTGAATAACTTCTCTTTTTCTAATTTCTTTAATGTGTTTCCACGTGGCCAACCTCTTTTTACACGCGTCTCTGCGCGATTGGTGGCTCAATTAATGCGGTGGCATTTTAATCCTTTAAGAGGGGCCATTTTTCTTTTTTCAGAACTTTTGCCCTTGCTTTGAATTTTTTCTCTTATCTTCCTTCGTCTTCTTCCCCGAATATCTTACCGGCTGTCCGTCGTCGTCTGCCGATTCCTCTGTAACTCTCCCCTTTCAAGGTACCAATTCAATCCTTCTCCGATTTCCTTTTTGCTAGTTTGTTATGGCTAGAAATAGACCTCGCCAGGTTATCTGGAAACCCATGGATCCAGAGGTCGCGCAATCACCTAGTATTTTTACATGCGATGTGGTTCTGAAAGCCGAACTGGAGGAACACGGTATTACCTTTCCTCCTGGGTATGAGCCCTCTATCCCTAGAAGTGATATGCGGCTCCATAATCCGGCGTGGGGTTACAATAGGCTTTTTTACTTTAAGATGTTCCTTTACGATTTCCGCTTTCTTGTTCATGAATCGATACTAACACTGCTGCGGGAGTATAACCTTAATCCTTCCCAGATAACTCCCTCTTCCTGGTGTGCGGTTTATGCTTTTCTTCGCGCTTGCGAGTTGAAGAACATTTCTACCCCATCTCTCAATTTATTTCGCAAATTCTTTAGTATGAATTGCCATAATTGTTTAATCAAAATTACTCCTCGGTGGAATGACGCGCTCGTGCAGTCATTCTGGCAGCGTTTTCACGGCTTTAAGAAGGGTGTAGCTGATTGGAAAAGCAGTTTCTTTATTCTGGAGCTACCGTCCCGTTTGTGGCGTATTAATTTCAACCAGGAGCTGATAGGCCCCATTTGGTCGAATCCCTCGATATTGACCAGGACTGAGTTGGAGCAAGCTAACGCTCTGTTAGACGAAGGTACTCACTACCGCATCCGTAGCTTTGCCTTGTTCAAACCTCTGGAGGAGTGTACTATGGGTGAGTCTGCCTCTTTTCGCATTTTCCTTGCTTTTGTCTTTGCGCGTTTCTTTTGTTATAGGAGGCTAACGGTTAATTCTCAGGTGACGCTAGCGCTCCTTTGAATGTTACGCCACTTCAAACTTTACCAGCTTCCCCCCTGCCGATGGCTCTAATCAGTGTAGCGTTCGTCCCCCGAGGAGGAGAACCAAGACAGTTGCCCGAGGAGGGCGAAGGCCCGTTAGCTCTGGCCGAGTTTCTCGCTTTGTGGAAAATTGGCTATCGGAGCGTCGCAAGAGGACAGACTCCAGCCCAGCCACAACGACGGTGATTGCTAGTGATGATGAGGATGTGGATGTCGAGTCGGACCTTTGCCATGCCTCTTCCTTGCGTTGGAAGAAACTTCAATTTACCACGGGTGAGCAGGCCACCGGGGCTTCTTCTATGGATGCAGCGACTGCTCCTATCTCTGCCGTTTCGGCTGGGACGAGTGTCTCCCAACCGGTGGGAGCTACTGAGGCGTCGGCTGCTACTTGTTCTGCCGAGGCGGAGGTTCCATCGAGAGCGTGTCCTCTTCCTACAGTTGACGCTCTCGATTCTCTAATTTCTCATTGCATTCCTGACGTAGTTGCTACGCCTTCTACTACGGATTCGACTGCTGGGCTACCGCCTAAAGTCCTTCCACAACTGTTCTTTTCTCCTATCACGGATGTTTTTTCCGGGAGTTCCTCTCCCGCTCCGTCAATCAATCTTTCTTATGGCAGTCCTACCGAGACCCCCTCCTACCGTATGGGCTTGAAGGGATTCTGCTTTGATGGTCTTCGTGCTGTCGCGGTTCCCCAACCTTTTTCCAGAGATGAGTTTACTGCGCCTTTGATAGGAGAGATGTTGGGCTCCCAGAAGGAGAAGGAAGATTTCTTCAGCTTCCTCCACCGGCTCGTCTTCGCCATATGATGAATGATTCTCTGGATTTCTTCCGTCACCTGAACTATCTGTTCGAGATTCATGATCTCGAGTCACGTAATTTTTCCAACGCGCTGCGCGTTAAGCAAGTGCAGCTTGAGAAAGCGGTGGAGCAAATGGGGTTGCTAACGCGTCTTTGCGATGTGTCGCAAAAGGAATTAATCAGAGAGAGGTCTGTCGGGAAAGCAAAGGTGGAGGTTCTGGAGGCAGAGGTAGCACTGGAGAGGAAGAAAAATCTCCTTCTTCGCGAAGAGATGTCTGCTCGAGACGAGGAATCCGCTAGGACATCATTAAATGAGGAATGGTGGAAGAAGAAAATCCTGGAAGTCTTTACTTCTGGATTTGCAACCCGTTTTAAGGGTAACTCTTCCGACCCTGCCCAGGTTGCTGAATATATTTCTGCCATGATGGATGAGGTTAGCAAAGGTGGGATTGGTTCTTCTTCCTCAGAAGGGGAAAGGGGCTAACGCCAAAGATAGGGGCGCCGCTTTGCTTTTCGAGAAGTGTCACAACGGGTTTCTGGACCCTCTCTTGTTATTCTTATTGTTGTCTGCTTTTATTTTTTTCCGAAAACCATTTGTCATTATTCCTCTTGTAATAATGCTGACGCTACATAACCTTTATCGCATTCGTGTGAATTGTTGTGATGCTATCGCCATTTCTTCATTATCTTCCTTGTGTTGCCGCGCCATTTGGCTAAGCCAGCACTGCTTTTTAGGCCATTAAATACCGCAGTCCTTCCATTTAATGCGATCTGAAAAGCAATGATGGAAAAGGACACGTGTCTTTCTATGAAAAGGCGTTTGAAGCAAGCATCCCCTAGGGAGACGTGAATCGCCGAAGCATTTCGTCATCATTTTTTAAACTTGTATCTCCTCGCACGTGCCTTATTTCCCGACGCGCTGCTTTGCCATGTGTCCGCCGCTGATTGGTCACGCCCTTTCAGTGTTATATATAATGTTTTTCCTTCCTCCTTTTTCTTTTTTAATCTCCTCTCTCGCACGCTGCTGCTTTCTGGACAAACAACTCGCGCCGCTCTCTTCTTTTTGGTCTGAGACTCCTGGTGTTCTCTTTGCGAAGGTACACACCCTTTCTTTGCTCGTCACTTCTCCTTTATTGGTTATGGCTAAGACTAAGAGATCTTCCGATGAGGAGGATCCTCAAGGGTCCGCCGGAGAAGAAAAAATTAACATTACCCCCACTTCTCTCTATACTCTGCCCTTAGTTAATCGTAGGCTTGCCGCGTGTAATGCGCGATTTCCCAGAGAATATCCCGTGCGCGCTGCTTCCGAATCACTTCGCCTGAACAGCGTTCTGCCCGGTAACAATAGAATATTATATGATAAGTTATTTGACCATGGGTTTTGCCTTCCTCTTGACCCGCTTGTTGAGTTGTTATTGGTTGATTCTGATTTGGCTCCGGCTCAATTGAGCCCTAACGCGATTTGTGTTGTCAGTGCCTTTGCTGCACTGTGTTGTTTCAAGGGGATCGAGTCTCCCACTCTGGCCCTTCTTCATGACATTTTCCAGTTGTATTCTCGTAAGGGGGTAATATCAATATCCCCTCGTTATGAAGATGGCTCATTGAAGCCCTTTACCTGGAAGCTTATGGGTATCGAGTCTTCTGTTCCACATTGGAAAGAGGAATTTTTTATTATTGATTTGCCCGAGCCGTTATGGAGGGTCGGCTTCAATGAGAAAATTAAAGATGGAGCTTGGGGCCATCGGAAACCCCTTTCTGATCCAGAAGATGGCTGGTGGAAGACGCTACTTCAACTAGATTTCAGCGTTGATGCCCGAAAAGTGGCTAACGGTCTGGAAATGGAACAGTGCGAAAAGGGTGAGCGTTTGCCCTTTTTCTTTTTGTGCTGCCAAGAGGTACTAACGCTAACGTTTCTTTAACTGTGCAGTGCCTCCGCCTGATTGGGAGCCCGAGTACTTCCGGAGGAAGAGGAAACAGGAACAAAGGAAGAAAGTTACCGCCGCCGCCAGGGCTGCTGCCGCTGCGGAAGAGGAAGGCATTGCTACCGCTACGGGTACTACCTCCTCGCACCCTTGTTGCAAGGAAGAAGAGAGTGAGGAAAACACGTGCCACGCAACCCGTTTCCCTCCACACCGTTGTTTCTTCGGAGGCGACAGTTGATCCCATTCCTACCGCGATACCTCTGGTTTCCACAGTCACCCAGGTATGCGTTCCTTTTTCCCTAAGGTTTTCTTTTCTTCTGTATAATTTTCTTATCATGCGTGCACTGCGTTTCCTAGGAGGCTTCCACTGTTTCTGCTCAGTCAACCTCTGCGGGTGATATGTCTATTGCTGAGGTCCTTCGAGAGCGTCAGAAGAAGGCCCGCTATGAGCTTCAGCACAGCCCTACCTCTTCTGCTGCGAATCCTCCTCTGAACGTCTCTGAGGGCGGTGGCATTCTTGCTGAGCAATCGCAGGGTATTGATTTCGGTGGTAATCCTCACATTTTAGGTGATTCCTCCACCGCGACAGGCTATAACTCAAGTGCCCTTAACCTTGAAGCACTTGGTGGAGATGGGTCCCCAGTGCCCAACGCGGGAGGTTCCGACAGTCGACCCTCTTCTCCTACCGCTCTATTTTTTGTTCCGATGTCTCCTCCCACTATCACGAGAGGTGGCCCTGCCCCTGCTTTGATAGCCGGTGCCTCTACTTACAATCCTCCCCTCATGCCCACTCATCATATTGGTTTGCGTTCCTTCAGGGACAACATTTTGCAATTTCCTGCCGGGACTAATCATGATTCCATTCTCGCGTCTACCTCTTACCTGGTAGCCGAGATTATGTATCTTCCAAGGGAGAGGGATGCCTTTGCGGCTAGGAGTGAGCAGGAGCGTATAAACTTTCTTCGCTCTCAAGCGCTCTCTTTTTTCTGCCACCTCCATTACCTGGATGAGGAGAATGCTAGGATTGCCGCAAACGGGCAGGGGGAGGTGACCAGGTTGCAGAACGAGCGCCATTGTTTTGTGGATGCGCTTAACCTTGCCAACCAAGAAACAGAGTCTGCCCGACAGGAAGTGACGACTGTCAAGCAAGAGCTGGAGGTTGTCAAGCACGCTTTGGAGGAGGAGAAATGGATTCTGACCGAACGCCTTTCTCGTGAGGAGAATGAGTTGCGCCAGGAGAGGCAGAGGAATGCCGAGCTGACTGCCGATCGGGCTTTAAACGCTGAGAAAAATCAGTGGTACTTGAAGGAAGGCGGAGGGCTCATGTCGGAGGCGTTGATGCATCATCATGGGGTAGAAAAACTCCGTATTGATGAGTTGGCTGCGTATTTTGATAGGAGAGTCTCCACTATTACTGATGACGACTTCTATTTATGGAAATCGAGGCAGCAAGGAGGAGTCAACGCACCACCCCCTCCTTAGTTTTTTTTTTTTTGAATTTAGATATATTCTGATTTTTGCGGTCGACGAGCCCTTCCTTGTTTTGTAATATTAACGATATAACTTTTTACCTTGGTTGGGCTACCCCTTTTGAACGGAACTTCCTTGTCTGCTCTGTTTCATAATACTGCTTGCGCAATTATTCGTCCGTGGCGTTTGCTGCCGCGCCTTTATAGATATGCCCACTTTGCTCTTGCATGACCTTCATATAGGTTCCTCAGCTGCCTTTTCGATGGCCTTATTGTTGCCTTCCGATAGCATTTCCAAGAATGACTCAGCATTGCTCAGATTCAAATTACCCTTTGTTGTCAGGGGGGTTTCTTGCCCCGTTAGGCCTACTACGGCGTTGTTGTTGCAGTAGGGGTGTCTTTCCTGCCTTACTTTGTCGGGTATCGACCTCTTAATTTCTAGCTGGAGTGTCCCCTCCTTCCTTCCGCCGGAGATTGGCTTGGGGAGTGCCTCATCTTAGCGAGCTGTCTGATCAGGACCAGTCATCGCAAGGATAGGATTTTCACTCCTAAGCGTTGAAACCTCGCGTCCCTGGAACGTGCCTCGTCTCAATGGGCCGTCTATATGAGCACGGTTGCCACAAGGATAGGATTTTCACTGTCAGGACGGACTTGGTCTCTCCTTGGGGTCGTGCCTCGTCTTAATGGGTCGTCTGTGTGAGCACGGTTGCCACAAGGATAGGATTTTCACTCCCAAGGATACCGGGGCGTGCCTCGTCTTAATGGGCCGTCTATGTGAGCACGGTTGCCACAAGGATAGGATTTTTCACTCCCGGGAGCGTTTGGGGTCGTGCCTCGTCTTAATGGGTCGTCTGTGTGAGCACGGTTACCACAAGGATAGGATTTTCACTCCCAACGCTTAGTCATGCCAGGGCGTGCCTCGTCTTAGTGAGTTGTCTGATCAGGACCAGCCATCACAAGGATAGGATTTTCACTCCTGGCATGCTTCATTATCTGCATTTTATTCAACAAAAAATGCACAGAAAGATATATCTTGTTAGAATAGTATTGATGTTACCAGATAGGGTGAGCTAGTTCCTGGTGTGGTATAGCTTCAACCGGGCTATATTCCACGAGTTCTGTAGGGGCATTCCATCGAGCGTTTCCAAGTGGTAAGCTCCTCTTCCCACAATACGGGTGACGCGATACGGTCCGTCCCAGTTTGGGCTGAGTTTGCCCATGCGCTGCCCTGCCGCTCGTCTATCTCTGAGCACTAAATCCCCAGCTTTGAGCAATCGCTCTCTCACTTGCCGGTTGTGGTATTGCGCGATTTTTCTTTTGTAGTGCAGAGTTTTCAGCAGTGTTTCCTCATGTGTTTCTGGTAGGGCGTCAAGGTTAGCACGTAACCTTTCCTCGTTATTTTCTTCTCTGAAATGAGCCACCCGAAGGCTCATCATTCCGATCTCAACCGGTGTGACAGCTTCGGTTTCGAATGCTAACGCAAACGAGGTCTCTCCAGTACCGGTCTTGACAGTCATGCGATAGGCCCATAGTACGTATGGCAGTTTGTCTGGCCATTTCCTTTTGGAACCTTCCAGGTTTCTTTTGATGCCACTAAGGATGCTACGGTTGGTTATCTCTGCCTGGCCATTGGTTTGGGGGTGTGCCACGGAAGAGAACCTTTGTTCGATCTGGAATTCCGCACACTGGTCCCTGAAGAATTGGCTTGTGAACTGTGCTCCGTTGTCGCTAACCAGTATGCGCGGAACTCCGAATCGCATGATGACTTGGTGCTTGAAAAAATGCCAAATTTTTTCAGTGGTGATGGTGGCTAACGCCTCGGCTTCGGCCCATTTTGTGAAGTAGTCTACTGCCATGACCACGAATTTTAGCTGAGATCTAGCCATTGGAAACGGGCCTAATATGTCAATGCCCCATTTGGCAAACGGACATGGAGCAGTTATTTCTGAGATTGGCGTGGCCGGTTTTCGAGGGATCTTAGCGTATTCCTGACATTTCTGACAGGTTTTCACGAAGTTATGGCAATCTCTTCGTATGGTGGGCCAATAGAATCCCGACCGAAAGACTTGAGCTGCCAGAGTATCATTCGCGATGTGCATGCCGCATATCCCTTCGTGAATTTCTCTTAGCACATGCAGGCCTTCTTGTTCCGTTATGCATTTAGCGGCTGGGTGGGAGAAGCACCTCCGTATTAACTCTCCATTGTAATATGTACATCGCGCCGCCCGTTTTAGGATTTTCCTTCTTTCCGCAATTTTATCTGGTAGCCTATCATGCTTCAGATATTCTACCACTGGGATCCTCCAGTCACTTTCTATTTCTTCCACACACAACGATGCTTGCTCCTCCATGAAAGAGGGTATGGATAGCTCCTTGTAATGTACCTCGTTGGGTATGGAGGCGTCTGCGTTGGCTGCCATCTTGGCGAGGCTATCAGCCTCTTCGTTACTTTCTCTGGGGATGTGCTCGAAGATGACCCGAGTGCTTTTTTTCTGCATCTCCGACAGCTCATGCTTTACTTTGGCCAAGTATTGAATCATGACGGGTTCTCGGGCTTGGGAGTTTCCAAGGACTTGATCCATTATCAATTTAGAGTCTCCTCGTATCTTTAGGCGCAAGCCGTATTGCTCTTCCGCCACGGTAGAGGCTTCGACGGAGAAGGTGTTTCCAATTCTGAGTCCTGCCAGCAACGCTTCATATTCAGCGGCGTTGTTGGATAACGGCTGCTGGATTCTAATGGCATATCGCATTTTCATGCCGTTTGGCCCCACCAGGAAAACGCCTGCTCCTGCTAGCTCTTGATTTTTTGCGCCGTCCACGTTGATAACCCATGAGTCTGCGTGCGTTTCCGGGAACGGTACGCATGAGTTTTCTGGTTCTTCCTCTAACAGTTTTTCCGACACCTCCTTGGTGAATGTGCACTCCGCTATGAAATCAGCTAACGCCTGGGCTTTTATTGCCGGCCTGGCTTTGTATTGCAGCTCGTATTGTTCGAGCTCGATTGCCCAAATCAACATTCTCCCTGAGGACTCAGGCTTTCTAAAAAAAATTCTCAGCGGTTGATCAGTTAGAACGGTAACGGGGTGGGCCTGGAAGTATCGGTCCATCTTTCGCGTTGCCTGTATTAGGGCAAGCGCTATCTTCTCGATGCGGGCGTATCGTAGCTCCGCGTCTTTTAATATGTGACTCACGAAAAATACAGGGCGGTGTACATGCCCTTCGCTTCGTACGAGGACGGCGCTGACTACCTCGTCAGCTACTCCCAAGTATAGGTATAGCTCATCGCCGAACTCAGGCCTCGTTAGCACTAGATCGAATGTCAAGTAGGCTTTCAGTCTTGCAAACGCGTTTTCACATTCCTCTGTCCACCCAAATGGGGCCTTATTTCGAATGACTTTGAAAAAGGGGAGACATCTCTCTCCTTGCTTAGATATGAACCGTCCTAACGCGATGATGCGGCCAGTGAGCTTTTGTATTTCCTTGACGGTTCGCGGGGATATCATATCCTGAATGGCCTTTACCTTTGAAGGGTTGGACTGAATACCTTTTCGGCTAACCACGTAGCCCAAGAATTTTCCCGTTTGGAACGCGAACATACACTTTCGTGGGTTCAGCTTTGTTGATACCCGAATTTTGACGCCATTTTTATTTAATTTTAGCATTTCTGTTATTTAGTTAATTTACAGTCATTTTCAGTTGATTTAATGTCGCTAGCATTCTTAGGTGTTTCGTTGCATTTTAGCATCATCGTTAGCATCGTCAGCTTTCGAAGTCGCATTTTTAATTTTTCGTCAAGTATTTTCATTATTATTATCATTATTATTTTTAGCCTTAAAAATCACATTTTTAATTATCCGGCAGTCGTTTCTTAAATTATTCTTCGTTTTAGTTCATCACACGAATTTTAGGATTTTTTATATTTTCGCACATTTTTTAGTATTTTTATTTTTTATTATTATTTTCGTTCGAGCTTTTATTGGACCCGAGTAAGTTCGCTCGGACAATAACTCGACTTTAAAATGTTTTCCATCAACTAGTTGCTAGATGTTTTTCCGGTCGCAACGGTCTACAGCGTTTCGTGTAATTTTCGGTGTAACGCTTTATTTTATTTTTTTTTTTGTTCCCGCGTTTCGCGCCTTTGAACACTAAAATAAACGCGTTAAACGAGAAGTTCTCATCGTTCGCTGTAGACGGTTAAAACCGTTGTATTTTTTTCTACGCCCCGGCACCTTCGGCTCGAAAAGTCGGAACGTTTGCTCGACGGATCCGGCTCGAGGCTATTTAAATCAGATGAAAGGCCATTTGATCATGGCCATTGATCTGGTCAACCAAGGAAAGTCAACCAGATCAATGGCCCTTGATTTATTGTGCATAATGCACATGCACAGTGCACGCACGAGGGAGGCGACCAAAGTCCTCGCCCGAGCCAACTGCTCCCTAGCTCCCTAGCCCTCCGCCATCATCACGGCTCCCCTAGCCTCCAGCTCCTCCACGCGCAGCTCCTCGTCCGGCCACCACGCGTTTGAGGCCTATAAATGCGGAGCTGTTCCTTCGTTCAAATGGCACCAATTTTGCAAGAAAAACTTGCCCTCTCTCCCTCCTTGATCAGCTTGCTCACATTGAGCGAAGATCGTCCAGTTCAAGGCCTTGAGGTGAGCTCTCTCTCTCTAAGCTTTTTTCGGTTTTTAAGCCAAGTTTTTATTTAATTTCGTTTGGCTCTTGTTTGAGCAATTAAATTGCTTTCTTTTATGTTATTAATTCGTATGCATAACGTAGATTAAATACACGCTTTCAATTTTAAAAATCGTTGGTTAGATCGTTCGAATTAATTAGTTTTCGATAATTAACGGTTTCGTCATTTTTTCGAAATTAAACTCTGTACGGTTTTCGCTAAAATTCGAGGTTAGTATAGTCGGGAAGCCGTCGAGGAGACGAGCGTCCCGGTACGAATATTTTTTTGATCCGGCCACGGGTGGCCGGACCTTGGTCGCCGACAGTAGCGCCGGCGACTTGGTTAAGAAGAAAGTGAATAGTGTGTGCATGTGTATTATGGGTTTACCGTGGAAGAGAAGGAGGAAAGGTGATGGGCTTGGCCCATCACCATTCTTTTTTTTTTATTTCCTTGGGCCAGGAATAGTTCCTGGCCCATTTTCTCATTTTCTTTTCATTTTTCAAACTGGGCCCAGCCCATTTTCATTTCTTTTCGAGATTTCGGATCGCGTTTTTTCGTAAAAATAATTCGTATGCTTCGTACGGTTATTTTTCGTATTATCCACTGTTTTATTTTTCTGTAATTGTCAACTGTTATTTTTCTGCAATATCACCTGTTTTATTTTCTGCCAAAAATACAAATTGTTATTTTTCTGCAACTATCAAACTGTCTTAATTTCTGTAAATATCAACTGCTTTATTTCTGCGAATATCAATTGCATTTTTTTCGTATTATCAACTGTTTAATTTTCCGCACTTTAAATTCAGTCATTTAAAATACCGCCTATATGGTCGGTCGCTT
This sequence comes from Viola odorata, assembly GCA_963691705.1. Taxonomy (NCBI): domain Eukaryota; kingdom Viridiplantae; phylum Streptophyta; class Magnoliopsida; order Malpighiales; family Violaceae; genus Viola; species Viola odorata. Next base: position 54,464,433 of record OY829545.1, on the reverse strand, counting down.
TTCTAATTTTCGTAAATATTCAACTGCTTTAATTTCTCGCAAACTGCTGGAAACCCTTCCGCAAATTATCAACTGTTTAATTTTCCGCACTTTAAATTTCAGCAATTTACTTTCAGCAATTTAAATTCAATACCGCCTACATGGTCGGTCGCAATATCAACTGTTTATTTTCTGCAATATCAACTGCTTTAATTTTTCGCAAAACTGCTGGAAATCCTTCCGCAAATTATCAACTGTTTAATTTTCCGCACTTTAATTTTTCGCACTTTACTTTTCCGCACTTTAAATTTCAGCAATTTACTTTCAGCAATTTAAATTCAATACCGCCTACATGGTCGGTCGCACTTATCAACTACTTACTTTTCCGCACTTTAAATTTCAGCAATTTACTTTCAGCAATTTAAATTCAATACCGCCTACATGGTCGGTCGCACTTATCAACTGCTTAATTTCCCGCACTTTAAATTTCAGCAATTTAAATTCAGTACCGCCTACATGGTCGGTCGCAATATCAACTGTTTATTTTCTGCAATATCAACTGCTTTAATTTTTCGCAAAACTGCTGGAAATCCTTCCGCAAATTATCAACTGTTTACTTTTCCGCACTTTACTTTCCCGCACTTTAAATTTCAGCAATTTAAATTCAATACCGCCTACATGGTCGGTCGCAATATCAACTGTTTATTTTCTGCAAATATCCAACTGTTTATTCCCTGCATTATCAACCTGTTTTATTTTCTGCAAATCATTAAACTTTTTTTCTTCCCTGTAAATCGCCAATATCATTTAATTTTTCTGCACTTATCAAAACAGCATTTCATTTTCGTATGCGTAAAATCCATCATTTTTCGCATGCAATCAACCCAGCATTTAAATTCTCGTATGCGTAAAATCCATCATTTTTCGCATGCAATCAACCCAGCATTTAAATTCTCGTATGCGTAAAATCAATCATTTTTCGCATGCAATCAACCTAGCATTTAAATTCTCGTATGCGTAAAATCAATCATTTTTTGCATGCAATCAACCCAGTATTTAAATTCTCGTATGCGTAAAATCAATCATTTTTCGCATGCAATCAACCTAGCATTTAAATTCTCGTATGCGTAAAATCAATCATTTTTCGCATGCAATCAACACAGCATTTAAATTCTCATGTGCTTAAAATCAATCATTTTTCGCACGCAATCAACTCGGTATCTCATTTTCGTATGCGTAAAATTCATCATTTCTCGCATGCAATCAATTGTCGTCATTTATTTTCATGCACTCATCAAGCTCAGCATTTAATTCTCGTATGCGTACAATCCATCATTTTACGTGTGCAATCACTTGTCATTTAAAATTTTCATTGTTCAGTTATCTCTCAAGCTATCACTAACACTCTCGTTTTGCAGGTTTTAGTTTCAAGCTTCGCTCGAAAGTACGCCTTTCGATTCCTTTTTATTCGATGCTTTTGGCAAATATCCATCGTATGCATGATATATAGAACTGCTAGAACTAAAATCAACCCACATGCACAACATGTTTAAAGACTTTCTTAAAATGCCGCGTTCATGTGATTTTAATTCTCGCTTATATTGACTGCATGTACATGGGGACTTTCGATCCCACAGCAAAATATCGTTTTAAATCCATCATTTAAAATGGTACTCTGCTAAGCTATCCATGTTAGGATCACGTAGTAACTAATCTAAGCATGCATGGCCCGATGATGAAATAAGAGGGCGCTCATTCAGTCTTACGGAAAATTCAGTCCCATCACGTTACGGTCAAGAATAATCGATCGATCTTGATAAACGGTAACCCCGTCCGAGAGATCTTTTTATTATTCCTGAACGGTCCCGATCATGGAAAAGACTAAAGTGACGATTCCTCTGAGGGCCACCTTTTTCGAAACGCATTTTATCAAACACCTTTTTAACACCTCTCTCATCAACCGGTAACCGTTTTCGGATGTGTCTCGGGTGCCTAACACCTTCCCGAGACCATAATACGACCCCGAACCTTTGTCTGGGGTCCAGACCCCCTTTTTGTGCCTTTAGTTTTTTTTACTTATTATATTTCCTATGCCATGACGATTAAGGTTCCCTAAACCTAGCAACCAAATTAGGGTGGCGACTTCATAGCATGTTGCGAGGCGTCTGTTTACGCTGAGCATTGTAAGGTCCCAAATTCCGTTGCACACTCGCGAATGACTTCTTTGTCAATTTTTGGGGCGCGACAGTTTGGCGACTTCACTGGGGACGTTAGGGTCGGAGCCGGTTTTATCTTTTTAGAGGTGTTTTATTTATTTATTTATTTATTTGCTTTGATCAATTGCTGGTCTGTTCATTTATTTGCTTTATCAATTGTCATATGCATTTCATAGCGCCCTACACCCAGGGGACAATTACCAAATTAGGAGGGTAGTAGTGACGCCCTAGGACACATGTCCTGGGTAGTGTTCACCAATCCCAACTCGGATGAACCCCTAAAGCCAGTTGAAAGGTTACACGATTCCGCAAGGAATCGGGACACTGGACGACACTTTAGGGACCTTTTCATGGTATCATCCGGGGACCGTTCAAGCCAGTTAGAAATGTCGGAATCAGAGCCCCAGCACGTGCATCATGATTATAACTGTTTATCGTGGCTCTATTTGTCTTGTTGGCATATTAACATGATTTTTTTGTTATACGAACTGCGGATTTCTTACGCGTGCAGGTTACTTTGCATTTAAAATTTATTTTTTGTCCCACATGACCCGTTTTGCTCATTCAATATGTCGGCACCTACACTACTTTCACTTGATATTTTCGGGGAATGAAGTTTCAACGATCAAACTCCGCAGAGCCGAATCACTGCTTTAGAGGCTGAGATAGAGATGCAGAAAGGGGGGGTGGCTTCGATGGAATACCTTTGGCAGGAGCATGAGAACTCTGACGTCTAGGGTTGATACCTTCATGAGGAGACTCAAATATCAGCAAACTTTCATTTTTCTCATGTAACTAGGACCCTTGATTTCATGGATTTAGGTAGTTGGCAAGTTTACCATATTTTGTAAACGCTTTTTAATAAAGTCGTACTCTTTCGGATGTTTATTAAATTGCCTCAACTTTTCCTTATCAATTATCTATCCAAAGCGACTTAAAAGACCATCGCAAAAACAGAAAGAGAAAATCCCTCCGGGATAAACACAATCGTTTCACCAAAAAACCGAAAAATTAGACCAAACACTCGAAACACTCGAGCTTTGCTTGCTTATAGCTATGTCTACTTTATTCACCATAAGAACTCCGAGTTCATGGTATGGATGGTCATCCTTCCCCTCAGTTGGGTTCATCAGGCATCAGGCCTTACGTCGTTTGAAAGCATAGAGTAAAAGAGATCTTTCTAGCATGGTGGCATGGGTTGCCCCTGCTAATTTGGGTTTCATAGATAGCATCTCAGATTGCTCCATATCGTTGGAATGAATAGAGGCTTCCTACGCATATCATCAACGACCAAGAGATCACGCCTCTCCGACCGCCCTGAAAATATCAAGTGAAAGTGTAGCTGGAAAAGCGAATGAGCAAATGCGGAGGCCTCGGGATTGCACATCACCTGTGTATCCTCACTTACACTTACTCTTTTCTATGTTTTTCCCCTTTTCAGGTTCACGATAGCTCCTCGGAAGCACGCTAATCCGCACAGGCTCCCTTTAACTAGACTTCAAAAACGAAAAATGGCTGAACCAGCTAAGACTGACGAAGCACTAGCAGCTAGAATCGCTGAGTTAGAGGAGCAAGTTAGGATCGCTACAGAAAGGGCCACCAGGGCTGAAAAGGAAAGAGATGAAGTTGTCGCCGAATTGCCACCGGGTTTCGATCCCCCTCAAACAAGAGGACATTCCTCTTCGCTCACCGTCGCAGGGCCTTCCGTACTCCCACCACTTACTGGCCCCCCGGGCCAATGGAGATGGGTTAATCCCTTCCCTGTACCCACCGCTGCAAGTTCTACGGTTAAGGCGGGTGAAGAGATCTCCACATCGCTTCAGCACCTTTCAATCAACCCTGCTGTGGACCCCAGCAAGAGTCAGGCCCACCTAGAGGCTTTGTATCTCCCCCCTATTCCTCCAAGCACAATTCCCGGACCTGTGGGAACTCAGCTCCTCACTTTCAACCTAGCACATCCTCAGTTCTCGTCAGAACCTACGCTACCCTTCGGTTCTAACCCCATCAGAACCGAAGAACCAAAAAGTGACAGACTGAATCTTCTCGAGGAAAGACTCAGAGCAATCGAAGGGCCCGATCCATTTGATCCCACTGGTCCCGCCGATATGTGTATGGTCCCTGGGATCGTTATACCTCCGAAGTATAAGATCCCTGACTTCGAAAAGTATACTGGGGAAGAGTGCCCAAAGACCCACCTCAGAGCATACTGCAATAAGATGGCCGAGATGATCCACAACGAGCCGTTGTTGATACATCTATTCCGAGAAAGCTTGACCAAGCACGCCCTAACTTGGTATATGGGTCTAGACAGAGCCAGGATCAGGACATGGAGAGACCTGTCCGATGCCTTCTACAAGCAATACAAATTCAACTTGGAAGTTGCACCAGACCGTTCTGATCTACAGGATCTAGAGAAGAGGACTGACGAATCGGTGAAGACTTATGCTCAGAGGTGGAGAGGGCTAGCATCTAGAATTTCTCCTCCGCTAAATGACAAAGAACTCTCGTCAATTTTCATAAACACTTTCAAGGCTCCCTACTACACCTATCTTATATCCAATCCATCAAATAACTTTTCCGACATAGTCACGGTGGCTGAGAGAGTTGAACAAGGAATTAAATCCGGGAGGATCACCACTTCCACACCAGAAGAAACGCTTAAAGGAGCACCTATCATGAAGGAAGATGTCATCTTTGTCTCCTCGGGACCTAGTAACCGGCGACCTTCCCCATCGCCTCCACCACATATCCCACCAAAGAACCAACACACCCATTGGAACAGGAAATCGCTACCACCTCTTCCCATTCCTTTAGAGGAAATTTACGAGCATCTCTTGGCAGCAGGGCAAATTGCGCCAATCTCGATTCAGCCTATACAACCTCCTTACCCGAAGTGGTACAACCCTATTGCTAGATGCACGTACCACGCCGGAGCTCAAGGCCACGCCATAGAAGACTGCTCTGCCCTTAGAGGAAAGGTTGATCGCTTGATCAAGAACAAATGCATCTCTTTCGAAGGTTCTAGCATGACCATCAACCCTATTCCAAATCATACGTTGGGTAGTGGAAGGATGATATAGGGCTCGGCCATTTGCGTGAAGAAGTCTGAGGGGGGGGGGGGCTCTGCGTAATTAGACCGCCACCACGCTTCCTGATGTCTTTTTGTAATATGTATGCATGTTTTATTGTCTTTTATAGGAACTTGCGTTCCCCTTCGGTTTAAAAAAATAATAATAAACATATTTAACCCTCTCTTTGAGCGTCTTGTACTGTTCGCGTTTCAGGGTGAACGTTGATTTAGTTGGTTTTGATAAACCCTATGTCTTTACTGGTAAAGAAAGTATCACTGCAACTAAGAAAGAGGTCGAGATTCCACGCAAATCGGTCCATTTAAGAGAAAGGGCGGAAAAGGAGATAGTCCCTCATCAGGAGAAGTCTAGGGGGGGGCAAGCAATGAAGTTCAGAGGGATGCTGATCCAAAAGCACAAGACTCCAACGCACACCATAGTCGAGCCTACGACTTTAAACAAGGGCGCTTCGTGGGAGGCAACCCACGTGTTCTTTTCAATTATTCTATCTTTCATTAATTTTAAATTCAACATCTTGGGATACCTTTTCCCTATGAATTTATTATTTAACCGTCTCTTCATTTCAGGTGCAGCGAGACTTGTAAACATGGGGGCAAGCGAATGAAGTGACAACCAAAGAAAGGCGTTGAAAAATGTCAAAGCTCATTTTTCAAGGAAGTTGTCCTTCATGTTTACAATTTCCCTTTGTCGCGATTTACGAAAATTATGGTCTCGCAATTTACATTTCCGTGGTTTTGCATTTCAGGTGCAACGAGACTTGTAAACATGGGGGCAAGCAAATGGAGTGACGACCAAGAAAAGGCGTTGAAAAATGTCAAAGCTCATTTTTCAGGGAAGTTGTCCTTTTACATTTTTGCAATTTACGTTTCCACGATTTTTAAATTGCCACAATTTATGTTGTTGCAAAAGTGTGTGCGTCATGTCTGCTAAGGTTCTTAATTTTTGCACCAAAAAAAAAAAAAAAAACAGAAATAAAGGCATGGTCGCTTGGCTTGAAAATCCCACGTTTTGAACGTTTTCTTTTTTCTTTTTTTGGCAAGCATATTCATCACTTTATCACGACATGGATGACTTGTGCGTTCATTAGAAATTATATGAAACATACATGATTTTGTCTGTTAGCTCTTATATCCATGGCACATCTAGCCGTAAGCAATCACAAAACATATCCCTGTGAGTATTTTGGGCCTTTATGCCTTGTTTCTTTCATGAGTGTAAGTGCCTGACTAGATACTAGTTGAATTCGCATAATATCCAGGGTACATGCGCAATTAGACATGGGATAGCTATAAAATGACGTGGGACTTTTACGATCTTCTTCATTTTTTTTCATTTCTTCCCTCTTTCCACCATAAATGTCATCACTCCCCCAAACCTTCACTATCACTCATACCCCGGGAGCCAAAGAGCAGTTTCAGCTAAAATTGCCAGCCGGAAGCATGAGCACATCAAGTCCAAGAACACGAGGAAGGAGACGGAAAAGGTCACCAGGAGATCGTTAAGGACCAGCACCGAAGAAACAGCAATGACGAAGGCCGAGGCCTCAAGACAGAAGGGGGAAGAGATCAAGACGAAGGCTGTGCTTGCTCTGCTCTGTTGCATTTCAAATCAAATCAAAAAGGGGGGGAATATAAAAAAAAATTGAGAGAAAAAGAAAAAAAAAAAAAGAAGAAAAAAAAAGAAGAAAAAAAAAAAGAAAAAAGAAGAAAAGAAAAGAGAGAGGGGAAAAGGGAAAAGAAAAGAAAAGAAAGAAAATGCTCAGAGACCTTCGAATAATACAAACAATCGAAGAGACAAAGCAAGCACAGCCCGGGGACAACTCAATTCGAGAAATCTCGAAGAAAACTTTCCCCAGTAAGCTCGAGCCAAAAAGGCCCAAGGCCAACTCGAGAAATCTCAAAGCAACCTTCCCCAGTGAACTCGAGCAAAAGAGGCCCAAGGCTAACTCGAGGAATCTCAAAGTAAGCATCCCTAGTGAGAACCCGAGAAGAGAAAGGGGCCCCAGGCCAACTCAAGTAGTGAGGCGCAAAAGGAACAGCGACGACACTCCCCAACGAAGACTCAAGAAAAGGGCCCCTGGCCAAACGGAAAGCACCCCAGCAAGGATCCCAGAGCTCACGCACTCTGTCAAGCAAGCATCCCCAGCAAAAAGCGAAAAGACTCGCGCACCTCGCCCTCATCCTGGCCAATCAGCAAAGCATCACTCATCAAAAACTTTCCAACTCCTTAACAAAGCAATCCTTTCCCAAAACAAGCTCCTTTTCGGACATTTCATGTCCATTCATTCTTTTTCGTAAAAGTCTTATCGATTATTAGAACGCCCATGCATGTGCATCTTCATTTGAAGTCTATTCACTCGGATTAACATTGCGAATTGAAAATTATGTATCATGTTAGTTGCATCTTTATGAGCGTAAAAATACTTAACCTTGTTTCAGAGCGTGAGTGCAAACACTAATATCAGGTGAGGATTGCGTACGGCTGCATGTTGTGGGAAAGTCTTGTCCTTGAGGTCGTTATTTCTTGAACAAGACGTAGATGCTATCTAGACTTAAATCAATCATGTTCATATAACGAAAACTGAACGAACATTTTTATCCAAAAAAAAAAAAGAAAAGAGAAAAAGGCTTGAATTTATTTTCTTAAACAAAGAAATCATTTTCATTCCAAACAAAAAATGTGGGGGCAAGCCATGGGATAAATGTAGGAATATTTGATATTTCTCACATAGGTCAATTGTTCTTTCATTTTCCATCTGTTGCTGCTTCGTGTTTGCTTCCTTTCAATTTGAAGGATACAGATATGCTCCAGTGAAACCTCAACCATGGGTCTTCGATGACAACATCGTTGTAAAGCCCTCGCCATCTTGGATTTTATCAAAATCCAATCAAATGGAGTACGTTAGCACTCCCAAATCAACTTCGTGTGGTGGATCACGCTCCCTCACACCCAAATCAACTTCGTGTGGTGGATCACGCTTCCTCACACCCAGATCAACTTCGTGTGGTGGATCATGCTCCCTCACATCCAAATCAACTTCATGTGGCAGATCACGTTCCCTCATGGTCGACCGCTCTCCATTTTAGTTCATACGGTAAGTTCAAGGTGAGACTTGCTTTCCCTTTATACCATCTGTTTAGCATTGTCACCTGTCAAGCATTGTGCAGGGTCACGTCCCCACATCGTGTTGTTAATATTGTGTTTGGTCACGTCCGCACATGTCGTCTGATAATATTGTGTCTGGTCACGTCCGCACATATTTTCCATTAAGCGTTGTGAAGGGTCACGTCCCCGCATCGTGTTTTTAATGCTGTGTCCGGTCACGTCCGCACATGTCGTCTGATAATATTGTGTCTGGTCACGTCCGCACATATTTTCCATTAAGCGTTGTGAAGGGTCACGTCCCCGCATCGTGTTTTTAATGCTGTGTCCGGTCACGTCCGCACATGTCGTCTGATAATGTTGTGTCTGGTCACGTCCGCACATATTGTCCGTTAAGCGTTGTGAAGGGTCACGTCCCCACATCGTGTTGTTAATATTGTGTTTGGTCACGTCCGCACATGTCGTCTGATAATATTGTGTCTGGTCACGTCCGCACATATTTTCCATTAAGCGTTGTGAAGGGTCACGTCCCCGCATCGTGTTTTTAATGCTGTGTCCGGTCACGTCCGCACATGTCGTCTGATAATGTTGTGTCTGGTCACGTCCGCACATATTGTCCGTTAAGCGTTGTGAAGGGTCACGTCCCCGCATCGTGTTTTTAATGCTGTGTCCGGTCACGTCCGCACAGTCATCTGATAATGTTGTGTCTAGTCACGTCCGCACATATTGTCTGTTAAACGTTGTGAAGGGTCACGCCCCCACATCGTGTCATTTAAAAGTGTCCGGTCACGTCCGCACAGTCGTCTGATAATGTTGTGTCTGGTCACGTCCGCACATATTGTCCGTTAAGCGTTGTGAAGGGTCACGTCCCCACATCGTGTCATTTAAAAGTGTGCTTGGTCACGTCCCCACATCATGCTGTTAATGTCAGGTCCGGTCACGTCCGTACAGTCGTCTGATAAGGTTGTGTCTGGTCACGTCCACGCATATTGTCTGTTAAGCGTTGAAGGGTCACGCCCCCACATCGCGTTTGTTAATATTGTGTCTGGTCACGTCCGCACATGTCATCTGTTAATGTTGTGTCAGGTCACGTCCCCACACCATATCTTGAAAATTCATAAACAGTCACCCCAAATATCAAATCAACATCAGGGCAAAGGTATGTTATCGTCAATCAATATCCGAGCGAAGCACCAGCGTCCGGAGAGCGATAGCCTCGCACAGACCTTCATCCGCATTGCCACGTCAACACTCGGAGAGCGATAGCCTCACACGGACATTCATTTACATTGCCACGTCAACATCCGGAGAGCGATAGCCTCGCACGGACCTTCATTCACATCACCACGACGACGTCCGGAGAGCGATAGCCTCACACGGACCTTTATCCGTATTTCCACATCATCGTCCGAAGAGCGATAGCCTCGCACCGACATGCAACCTCATTTTTCATACCATCATCAAGCAATGCGATAGCCTCGCCCAGACTAGAATTTAAAGCATGCCTCCTCCCAAAGTGACATCAAAGGCATACCTCCTCCCAGAGTGACATCAACCAACCATCTCCTCCCAGAGTGACATCCATGAACAACATCATCAATTTTGTAAACACTTTTTATCCCCAGTGCCAACATCAATTCCCTCATCACCAAATAACACCATCAAAAGCATTAGCATTCTTCTCCTCCCAGAGTGACAGCATTTAGATTCCGACCTAGCATTTCTTCTCCTCCCAGAGTGACAGCATTTAGTTTTCAGCCTTAGCATTTCTTCTCCTCCCAGAGTGACAGCATTTAGTATTCAGCATCAAGCATTTCTTCTCCTCCCAGAGTGACATCATAGGTTTAGTTTCCAGCGTAGCATTTCTTCTCCTCCCAGAGTGATAGCATAGCGTAGTTCTACCTTTTTCAACCTTAGCATTTCTTCCCCTCCCAGAGCAACATCATTCATACAATTCTACATTTCTGCATAATTATTTTCCTCCTCCTAGAGTGACATCATTAGGACAAATCATTCATACTTCTGCGAATCGCGCATTATCTTCCGAAGCAACATCAGTCACATGTCAAGTGATCATCCCCCCAGTGGGGCTGCCGTTTACATTTTCGTAAAATTACTTTCCATCCCCGGATCAACAACCTATCTCCTTCCAGAGTGACGTCAAGCAAGCACCTGGTATCCCCAGTAACAACATCAATCAATCTCCTCCTCCCAGAGCGACATCAAGCAACTACCTCCTCCCAGAGCGACCTCATCACTGTAAGTTTGAGGTAAGACCTGCCGTGTCGCCAAAATTCGGATATCTAGGGACAACTGTCTTTACTGCTTATCAAATACTTCGATAAGGCAGTAAAGAGGGGGCAACTGTTGATACCCGAATTTTGACGCCATTTTTATTTAATTTTAGCATTTCTGTTATTTAGTTAATTTACAGTCATTTTCAGTTGATTTAATGTCGCTAGCATTCTTAGGTGTTTCGTTGCATTTTAGCATCATCGTTAGCATCGTCAGCTTTCGAAGTCGCATTTTTAATTTTTCGTCAAGTATTTTCATTATTATTATCATTATTATTTTTAGCCTTAAAAATCACATTTTTAATTATCCGGCAGTCGTTTCTTAAATTATTCTTCGTTTTAGTTCATCACACGAATTTTAGGATTTTTTATATTTTCGCACATTTTTTAGTATTTTTATTTTTTATTATTATTTTCGTTCGAGCTTTTATTGGACCCGAGTAAGTTCGCTCGGACAATAACTCGACTTTAAAATGTTTTCCATCAACTAGTTGCTAGATGTTTTTCCGGTCGCAACGGTCTACAGCGTTTCGTGTAATTTTCGGTGTAACGCTTTATTTTTTTTTTTTTTTGTTCCCGCGTTTCGCGCCTTTGAACACTAAAATAAACGCGTTAAACGAGAAGTTCTCATCGTTCGCTGTAGACGGTTAAAACCGTTGTATTTTTTTCTACGCGCTGGCACCTTCGGCTCGAAAAGTCGGAACGTTTGCTCGACGGATCCGGCTCGAGGCTATTTAAATCAGATGAAAGGCCATTTGATCATGGCAATTGATCTGGTCAACCAAGGAAAGTCAACCAGATCAATGGCCCTTGATTTATTGTGCATAATGCACATGCACAGTGCACGCACGAGGGAGGCGACCAAAGTCCTCGCCCGAGCCAACTGCTCCCTAGCTCCCTAGCCCTCCGCCATCATCACGGCTCCCCTAGCCTCCAGCTCCTCCACGCGCAGCTCCTCGTCCGGCCACCACGCGTTCGAGGCCTATAAATGCGGAGCTGTTCCTTCGTTCAAATGGCACCAATTTTGCAAGAAAAACTTGCCCTCTCTCCCTCCTTGATCAGCTTGCTCACATTGAGCGAAGATCGTCCAGTTCAAGGCCTTGAGGTGAGCTCTCTCTCTCTAAGCTTTTTTCGGTTTTTAAGCCAAGTTTTTATTTAATTTCGTTTGGCTCTTGTTTGAGCAATTAAATTGCTTTCTTTTATGTTATTAATTCGTATGCATAACGTAGATTAAATACACGCTTTCAATTTTAAAAATCGTTGGTTAGATCGTTCGAATTAATTAGTTTTCGATAATTAACGGTTTCGTCGTTTTTTCGAAATTAAACTCTGTACAGTTTTCGCTAAAATTCGAGGTTAGTATAGTCGGGAAGCCGTCGAGGAGACGAGCGTCCCGGTACGAATATTTTTTTGATCCGGCCACGGGTGGCCGGACCTTGGTCGCCGGCAGTAGCGCCGGCGACTTGGTTAAGAAGAAAGTGAATAGTGTGTGCATGTGTATTATGGGTTTGCCGTGGAAGAGAAGGAGGAAAGGTGATGGGCTTGGCCCATCACCATTCTTTTTTTTTTATTTCCTTGGGCCAGGAATAGTTCCTGGCCCATTTTCTCATTTTCTTTTCATTTTTCAAACTGGGCCCAGCCCATTTTCATTTCTTTTCGAGATTTCGGATCGCGTTTTTTCGTAAAAATAATTCGTATGCTTCGTACGGTTATTTTTCGTATTATCCACTGTTTTATTTTTCTATAATTGTCAACTGTTATTTTTCTGCAATATCACCTGTTTTATTTTCTGCCAAAAATACAAATTGTTATTTTTCTGCAACTATCAAACTGTCTTAATTTCTGTAAATATCAACTGCTTTATTTCTGCGAATATCAATTGCATTTTTTTCGTATTATCAACTGTTTAATTTTCCGCACTTTAAATTCAGTCATTTAAAATACCGCCTATATGGTCGGTCGCTTTTCTAATTTTCGTAAATATTCAACTGCTTTAATTTCTCGCAAACTGCTGGAAACCCTTCCGCAAATTATCAACTGTTTAATTTTCCGCACTTTAAATTTCAGCAATTTACTTTCAGCAATTTAAATTCAATACCGCCTACATGGTCGGTCGCAATATCAACTGTTTATTTTCTGCAATATCAACTGCTTTAATTTTTCGCAAAACTGCTGGAAATCCTTCCGCAAATTATCAACTGTTTAATTTTCCGCACTTTAATTTTTCGCACTTTACTTTTCCGCACTTTAAATTTCAGCAATTTACTTTCAGCAATTTAAATTCAATACCGCCTACATGGTCGGTCGCACTTATCAACTACTTACTTTTCCGCACTTTAAATTTCAGCAATTTACTTTCAGCAATTTAAATTCAATACCGCCTACATGGTCGGTCGCACTTATCAACTGCTTAATTTCCCGCACTTTAAATTTCAGCAATTTAAATTCAGTACCGCCTACATGGTCGGTCGCAATATCAACTGTTTATTTTCTGCAATATCAACTGCTTTAATTTTTCGCAAAACTGCTGGAAATCCTTCCGCAAATTATCAACTGTTTACTTTTCCGCACTTTACTTTCCCGCACTTTAAATTTCAGCAATTTAAATTCAATACCGCCTACATGGTCGGTCGCAATATCAACTGTTTATTTTCTGCAAATATCCAACTGTTTATTCCCTGCATTATCAACCTGTTTTATTTTCTGCAAATCATTAAACTTTTTTTCTTCCCTGTAAATCGCCAATATCATTTAATTTTTCTGCACTTATCAAAACAGCATTTCATTTTCGTATGCGTAAAATCCATCATTTTTCGCATGCAATCAACCCAGCATTTAAATTCTCGTATGCGTAAAATCCATCATTTTTCGCATGCAATCAACCCAGCATTTAAATTCTCGTATGCGTAAAATCAATCATTTTTCGCATGCAATCAACCTAGCATTTAAATTCTCGTATGCGTAAAATCAATCATTTTTTGCATGCAATCAACCCAGCATTTAAATTCTCGTATGCGTAAAATCAATCATTTTTCGCATGCAATCAACCTAGCATTTAAATTCTCGTATGCGTAAAATCAATCATTTTTCGCATGCAATCAACACAGCATTTAAATTCTCATGTGCTTAAAATCAATCATTTTTCGCACGCAATCAACTCGGTATCTCATTTTCGTATGCGTAAAATTCATCATTTCTCGCATGCAATCAATTGTCGTCATTTATTTTCATGCACTCATCAAGCTCAGCATTTAATTCTCGTATGCGTACAATCCATCATTTTACGTGTGCAATCACTTGTCATTTAAAATTTTCATTGTTCAGTTATCTCTCAAGCTACCACTAACACTCTCATTTTGCAGGTTTTAGTTTCAAGCTTCGCTCGAAAGTACGCCTTTCGATTCCTTTTTATTCGATGCTTTTGGCAAATATCCATCGTATGCATGATATATAGAACTGCTAGAACTAAAATCAACCCACATGCACAACGTGTTTAAAGACTTTCTTAAAATGCCGCGTTCATGTGATTTTAATTCTCGCTTATATTGACTGCATGTACATGGGGACTTTCGATCCCACAGCAAAATATCGTTTTAAATCCATCATTTAAAATGGTACTCTGCTAAGCTATCCATGTTAGGATCACGTAGTAACTAATCTAAGCATGCATGGCCCGATGATGAAATAAGAGGGCGCTCATTCAGTCTTACGGAAAATTCAGTCCCATCACGTTACGGTCAAGAATAATCGATCGATCTTGATAAACGGTAACCCCGTCCGAGAGATCTTTTTATTATTCCTGAACGGTCCCGATCATGGAAAAGACTAAAGTGACGATTCCTCTGAGGGCCACCTTTTTCGAAACGCATTTTATCAAACACCTTTTTAACACCTCTCTCATCAACCGGTAACCGTTTTCGGATGTGTCTCGGGTGCCTAACACCTTCCCGAGACCATAATACGACCCCGAACCTTTGTCTGGGGTCCAGACCCCCTTTTTGTGCCTTTAGTTTTTTTTACTTATTATATTTCCTATGCCATGACGATTAAGGTTCCCTAAACCTAGCAACCAAATTAGGGTGGCGACTTCATTGCATGTTGCGAGGCGTCTGTTTACGCTGAGCATTGTAAGGTCCCAAATTCCGTTGCACACTCGCGAATGACTTCTTTGTCAATTTTCGGGGCGCGACAAGCTTCATTTTGTATTTTTTCATCACATTGAAAACTTCTTCCAAATCGGCCAGATGGTCGCCGAAGCTTCGACTTTTAATCAGAATATCGTCCACGTAGGCCTCTATGTTTTTCCCTATTTGTTTTTTGAAAATCTTATTCGCCATGCGCTGAAATGTTTCCCCGGTATTCTTCAGCCCAAACGGCATTGCGGTGTAGCAATATGTGGCCCTAGGGGTGATAAAGGCAGTTTTTTCTTCGTCTTCTGCGGCCATTGGGATTTGGTGATACCCGGAGTTGGCATCCAGAGAGCTTAAATAAGCGTACCCCGCAGTTTGGTCGACCAGCTGGTCAATTCGAGGAAGGGGATAGCAATCTTTGGGACAAGCATTATTTAGGTCAGTGAAATCGATGCACATGCGCCAATCTCCGTTAGGCTTTGGAACTAGCACCGGGTTAGCCAGCCAAGTTGGGTACTGAACTTCTCGAATGAATCCCGCGTCCATGAGCTTCAGTAACTCCTTCTTGATAGCCGCCACTTTTTCTAATGAAAAGGCGCGTCGTTTCTGCTGAATAGGTTTGGCCTCAGGGCTGACATTTAGTCGATGCTCTGCGACTTCTCACGAGATTCCAGGCATGTCCGCTGGTTTCCATGCGAATTCTCCCTTGCATTTTCTTAATAGTCGGGTTAGTTGCACGCTCTCTTCAGGGCTCAGTTTCTCACTGACCAAGAGATTTGCCTCATTGTCCTCAGCGATAGGTATTGACATCATCTGATCTAGTGGCTGAGTGCATTTTTCTTCTTTATCGTCAAAAGGATCGTCTACCACGCAAACGTAGCGGTCACAACTCCTCTGAGTCATGAGCAAATAACATTCGGCTGCCAGTTTCTGGTCTCCTTTGATTGAGACCACTCCGTCCCACGAGGGGTATTTCATTCGCAGGTGTTTTTGGGATATCGCTACCCCAAAACGATTGAGGAACGGTCGTCCCAGTATAGCGTTGTATGGTAACGTTAGGTCTACAACCAGGAATAATAGCTCTTTTGAGCGCTTGGATGTGTCTTCTCGGAAGTATACTGGCAAGGATGTTATTCCGGCCATCGGTATTGGTACGCCATCAATCCCGATAATTGGCTTCACGCATGACGCTAGCTCCCCATCAGGGCATTTCATCAAGTTATACGCTTCCAGCGAAAATAGATTTACTGCGCTCCCATTGTCAACAAGGGTTCTTCTCACCCTGTGACTTCCTATGACAGGTGTGACTACCAACGCGTCGTTGTGTGGGAAAACAATGCCCTTTTCGTCTTCTTCTGAGAAGGACAATATCATTCTATCTAAGGCGTTTATTGCCTCAATTTTTACCTGGGCGCTTTCTCGCTTGCGCTTTTCCCTAGGACTGGGCGTTTGTGGTATGGCCTCCTCGAAGTAGGGTGTTCCCCCGGCAATAATATTAATCATAGGCATCTGATCGCTATGGACAACGAGAGCTTCTCTATTTTGTCCAAGGGGAATTGCGTTAGCCCCCGTGGCGCGTGAAGGCGCTTGCCTCTGATCGGTTGTCATTCCCGTTGGGTTGTTCCTGGCCTCTTCTCTTGCCTTGGTGGCAAATTCTCCTAGGTAGCCCTCATCGACCAATCGCTCTATGGCCAATTTCAGTTCTCTGCATACATCTGTCGAATGTCCCTTGACCTTGTGGAACTTGCAATATGCGTTTTCCCTTCCTCCCATGATCACTCCTGGCTTCACAGGAGCCGGATATCTAATGGGAAGATTTCGCTGTTGGACTATCGCTAGGATTTCAGCCCTTGGGAGTATAAGAGATGGAAGGTCAGGATCATATATCCGGCATTTTGGCGGATCCGCTTGTTTCCGAGAGGGGGACCCTCCGGGTCTTCCTTTCGAGAAATTGCCTCTCTGCCGATTAGAGGCCTTGACAGTATGCTCCTTTCGTTGCCCCTGATCATCAGTGGGTCGTGCGTCAGGGGCACTGTTATGCGGGGCGTTAGGGGCCACATATGGGTCCGTTGGCATGTCTCGGATCCATTCTCTATTTTCCTCCTCTTCCATTCTCGCATAATTATGCGCTTTCAGCCTCAGCGCATCCAGGGTCATCGGTGGGTCCACCGTTAGCGTGTCTCTCAATTTTCCGTATCGGCAGTTGCGTTTTAGGGCCTCAACCACAAAATCAATAGTGACCCCTGGCGTTAGGGACATTTCAAGATCAAATCGACCTAAAAAGTCGTTCAACAACTCCTACGGTTTTCGATGGATATCGAACAGTGCAGCTGCTGACTTCCTGATAGGAATAGCCGTGCTAAACTGAATTTTAAATTTTTCTTCCAGTTGAGAAAAATTATCAATAGATTCGGCCGGGAGTCCCTCGAACCAGAAACGTGCCACGCCTGACAGCGTCATCACGAAGATCTGACACAATGCTGTGTCACTGCGCGTTTGGAACTGCACAAAATCTTTCACCTTATTGAGGTGAGAAATGGGATCTTTCGTGCCATCATATGATTCTGCTGGGAGTTTCACGTGTCGATGGACTCTATGGTGCCTGACACGGTAACTGAACGGATGGCCAACGTTAATATCAGGGACCCCATGAGGCTGATGCGGGTGTGGAATTTCAACATC
The DNA here is from genome assembly GCA_963691705.1 of Viola odorata. Taxonomy (NCBI): domain Eukaryota; kingdom Viridiplantae; phylum Streptophyta; class Magnoliopsida; order Malpighiales; family Violaceae; genus Viola; species Viola odorata. The sequence goes on along the minus strand of OY829545.1, from coordinate 54,446,941 downwards.
ATATCTGGGATTCTGAGGGTCATATTCCTGATGCCGCCTGGGAGATCGGCTGCGGCTTCTTGGAGTTCGAGCTCGTCAACCTCTGCTACTAGATCTTTCACTGTATCTAGGAGATGGCTCTCTCAATATATCCCCTCGTCGATCGTCCCAATGTTCTCTGTACTCATCACGTCGGCGAGCTGCTTCAAGGATAGAGATTCCTCCCCTGTATTGTCCAGAATGTTCAGCAGGTCCACGCGCGAGCGGCGGGACGCTGATGGGGGCCAATGAAAATGGTAAGGAGGACGGGAGTCCTCTGGATTGTCGGGGCGATAATGGTCGTTCATTGACAATGGCAGAGTGAAAACTACTTGGGAGGACACACCAGGTCTCGAGGCATGAGGAGTGAATCCAGCAGCCATCTCTGTCAACTGATCCAATTGATCTTGGAGAGCTGCTATTGAATTTGCGAAAGGGTTGTCTGCTTCACCCATCATGGATCTCCCTGCTTGAGGAGCAAATCTGGAATGTAATTTCTTCCGAACTTTGCCCAGGAGGAAGATCTGATTCTCCTGCAGTGACGTCCTGCACTAGGGTGGAGGTATCAGAGGTAGCGAAGGCAAACAGTCGTCTGCGGGTGTTGTATGGAATGTTGGAAGTTTGGGACAGCGCCGGATCTGACTCTGAGGCCATAATCCTTCTGGCTTCGGGGAGGAGGAGCTTGGTTATTAAGGATGCTCACTTAATATAACCAATACTCTCAATGAAAGCACCAATTTGATAAGATTTTGTCTTCTGCCGAAGGATGTATGGTGGAACGGCTCCTCTCAGATCAGTAGTCACGACGGTCCGCGGTACCTGCAATACGCCGGAGGGGGTCTCCGGCGGAAACACTCCAATGCTTAAGTCAGTATGTGTACTGAATTTGGCAGAGCTTGGGCCAGTCAGATTATGCTTACCTGCCTCCTTTGAGGGGGAGGTATATATATAGAAGAATTGAGCATTTTCGCGTTTGGGGATAGCTAGAGAGCTATCCCTAACGTTAGGGATCGCGGTTCGCCCCTCGGATGATATGTTACCGTGGCGGTAGCCATGGGATAAATGGTACCACGATAGGGTAGCGACTGAGTGGTCCCCCTGACGCGTGGTATTCCTCAGAATGAGACAGCTCCTCGAGCCATCTAGCAGGTTTGTTTGGGGAGACTCCTAAGCACTGTTTTGCCCTCGTGACGTCAGCCTCTGGGGTAGGCGGTGGCCCTCTATCCACCGCGACGGTGGGAACAGTGATTTCTTCTTTCAGTTCAGGGCAATAGACGGAAATACCCTTTTCCTTAGGTGGATTGTTATCAAGCGCTAGGCCAAGACTCGGGAAAATAGCTTCAGCGCTCCACAAGTCATATTCTTCTATAAATTGCCTCCAGACCAGAACTGCTAAGATATGGGAAATACAAGGATAAATCAGTAGGTTTACTGCCCAAATAACAAGTAAATGGATAGTAAAAACATGATGAAATGCAATGTAATCACAAGATTTTCAAATTGTTTGAGAAAGAGTTACTTGATGTCATTGCAACGACTCACCGTGAACTTTCTTATGTTGAAGATCATTATAGTTTTGAGGTAACTAGGGAGGGGATGGAATCAAGAGCACGCATTATCAATTTCAATGCATCCACTTTAGCTATTAATTGCAGTTGTAAAAAAATTGAATCAGTGGGTTTGTTATGCTCTCATGCATTGAAAGTTCTTAATTTGAAAAATGTGGCTAAGATTCCTGATCAATATATACTAGACAGATGGACAAAAAATGCAAAGGAGAGAGTCTTTCACAATGAGCATGCAGAGTCATCTCTTAAAGGTGATATTGAGTCGGAAACTTTATTTCGCAATCGTATGATCAGGTATGCCTACAATATAGTCACAAAATGTCAAGGCAATGAGTCGACAAGACAAATTTGTCGGGATAGTTTGTTGAAGATGAATGGAGAAATTGAAAGACAATTGTCTAAGTATGAGTGTTGATTGTGATGCGGAAGACAATGAGGTTAACATGGATACTAATGGTGAGCATGAGGAAAATGTACTAGACCCACCACATGTAAAGCCGAAAGGTATTTCAAATGCAAGACTTAAAAATCACTGGGAGAAGCAGAAGAAAAAAGCGCAAAAAATAAAACCAAATTCAAGTAAGTGATCATTTATTCTTATTATTACACTCCAGTACACTTCTTTTATAAACTCATATTCTTATTATGATATATACATTTGATGCAGGAAAAATGAAGAACGCACATACTGTAATTGATAGATCTTTCCCAAGTAACTTCTCAATTACACCAAGTATTATAGTTGATGATCATTGTAATAGTTTAAACATTAACATTAATTTATACAAATATCATCACTGTTCTCTTTGCTTTGCTATTGCATTCCTACCAAACAGTACTGTGGAAGTTCAGGAAAATGGTTTAATTTTTTTTATTACAAAAAAGAGTACAAATGTTTATATTATTTTAACAAGTGAAGAAGCTCTAATAATGATATAAGATATTCAGCGGGATAAATCTACCATAAGATATCAACACAACAAAATTCTTAAATTATGAAAATGTTACAAAGTCAAGCTCGGTGATAACAATATAACTAACGACAAGGGCATTTGCGTCTTATACCCTGTGGAGGGGGTAAAGCTACTATTCCTACCGCTACGACAGCATCGAGGCTATCGCCTCTCTCTCTGTAACTGACACTGGGATGGTCGACATCAGCGAGGGGGTCCCACACGTCACTTCGTCATGACACAGGGCGTTATCCCATCCCAGACCAAATCGGGCATCCCGTGAGAAGTGTAGGCATTACCTTATCCAAGTAATGCCTACCCTCATACATATGTCTAACGCCGTAATACTACACATCCCACCTAACGGGAAGACCTTGGCCTCTAACGGGCACGTCAACGCATCACAGTCCTGATCACGCAGAAGTGCTCCACTTTGCCTATAAATACCTCCCCCACTAAGGAGGAAGGTAAGCAGAACTGACTGGCCCAAGCTCTGTCAAATTTGCCACAAATACTAACTTAAGCATCGGAGTGTTTCCGCCGGAGACCCCCTCCGGCGTCTTGCAGGTACGGCGGACCACCGCGGACACTGAACTGGAAAAGACCCTTTCCCCTTCTACCCTTCGGCAGTAGACAAATTCCTATCAAATTGGTGCTTTCATTGAGAGTTTTGGTTCTATTAAGTGAGCATCCTTAATAACCAAGCTCCATTCTTCCCGAAGCTAGAAGGAATATGGCCTCAGATTCAGATCTCATGTCGTCCCAACCCTCCAGCATCCCATTCGACACTCGTCGACGACTCTTTGCTTTCGCTACTTCTGATGCTTCTACTGTAATGCAAGAGGTCACTGCAGGAGGATCAGATCCTTCCCCTACACAAAGAACGGAAATACCCGCATTCTAGATTTGCTCCCCCTTTTCCCACATAGCGGGACCCAGTTATTCTACCCCCCAAGCGAGGGGATCTATGGTCGGTAATGCAGACAACCCTTTCACGAACTCTATAGCGGCCCTCCAAGCCCAACTGAATCAGTTGACAGAGTTGGCTGCTGGGTTTACGCCTCATGCCTCAGGACCTGGCGTGTCCTCCCAAATAGTTTTCACTCCATCTATTGTCCATGAGCGACTGTTGTCGCCCCGGCAATCAAGAGGGCTTCCGTTTTCTCTACCCTTGTCATCGGCCCCCATGAACGTCTCACAGCTTGCACACGGACCTGTTGACCTCCCTGGGCAATACAGGGGAGAAATCCATGTCCCTGAAGAAGGTCGCCAACGTGACGAATATAGAGAGCATTGGGATGATAGGCGCGGTGAGATGTTTAGAGAACCATCCTCTAGATATAGTGAGAGATCCAGTAGCAGAGGGCGATGAACTCGAACGCCAAGAAGCCGCAGCCGATCTCCCAGGCGGTATCCTGAATACGACCCGCAGAACCCAAGATACGATGCTGAAAATCCGCACCCGCATCGACCTCGCAGAGCCCACGACGGTAACGCTGGTCACCCGTTCAGTCACCGCGTGAGGCACCACAGGGTCCATCGACATATAAAACTCCCCACAGAATCATATGATGGCACGAAAGACCCTATCTCTCACCTTAACAAAGTGAAAGACTTTGTGCAGTTTCAAACCCGTAGCGATGTCGCACTGTACCAAATTTTTGTCATGACACTGTCAGGAGTGGCACGTCTTTGGTTCGAGGGACTCCCAGCTGGATCCATTGATAACTTCTCCCAGCTAGAAGAAAAGTTCAGGAGTCGTTTTAGCACTGCAATCCCTATCAGAAAGTCAGCGGCTGCGCTATTTGATATTCATCGGAGACCGCAGGAATCATTGAATGAATTCTTAGGTCGATTTGATCTCGAAATGTCCTTGACACCGGGGGTAACCATCGATTTCGCAGTGGAAGCCCTTAAGCATAACTGCCGTTATGGGAAATTGAGAGACGCATTAATGGTGGACCCGCCATTGACCTTGGATGCACTACGCCTAAAAGCGCATAATTATGCGAGGATGGAAGAAGAGGAAAATAGAGAGCGAATGCGGGACATAACGACAGACCCATACCTGGCCCCTAACGCCCCGCACCACAACGCCCCTGATACACGACCAAATGACGACTATAGTCAACGGAAAGAGTACACCGCCAAGGCTTCTAATCGGCAGAGAGGCAATTTTTCGAAAGGGAGGCCTGGAGGGTCCCCCACTCGGAAACAAGCGGATCCGCCAAAGGGCCAGATATATGACCCTGATCTCCCTTCCCTCATACTGCCAAGAGCTGAAATCTTAGCGATAATCCAGCAGCGAAATCTACCCATCCGTTACCCAACTCCTGTGAAACCGGGAGTGATAATGGGAGGAAGGGAAAACGCGTTCTGTAAGTTTCATAAAGTGAAGGGACATTCAACCAATGTATGCAGAGAGCTAAAACTGGCCATAGAACGTCTGGTCGAAGAAGGCTATCTGGGAGACTTTGCCACCAAGGCAAGAGAGGGAGCCAGGAATAATCCGACAGAAGGAATAGCTAACCATAGGCAAACGCCTTCTCACGCCACGGGAGCCAACGCGATCCCCCTCGGGCAAAATAGAGAGGCACTCGTTGTTCACGGTGACCAAGTGCCTATGATTAATATTATCACGGGAGGGACACCCTATTTTGACGAAGCAATACAACAAACGCCCGACCCCGGGGAAAAGCGCAAACGAGAGAGCGCACAGGGGAAAATCGAGGCAATAAGCGCGTTAGACAGGATGGTGCTATCCTTCCCGGAGGAAGACGAGAAAGGCATTGTTTTCCCGCATAATGATGCATTGGTGGTAACACCCGTTATCGGTAGTCATGGAGTAAGAAGAACCCTTGTCGATAACAGGAGCGCGGTAAATCTATTCTCGTTAGAAGCGTACAATCTGATGAAACGTCCTGACGGGGAGCTAACGCCTTGCAAAAGGCCAATTATTGGGGTCGATGGAGTCCCAATCCCAGTGATAGGGATCACGTCACTACCAGTGTAATTCAGAGAGGACACATCCAAACGCTCAGAAGAGTTGTTATTTCTGGTCGTAGACCTGAATCTGCCCTATAACGCCATACTAGGGTGGCCGTTTCTTAATCGTTTTGGGGCAGCGATATCACAAAAATACCTGCGGATGAAATACCCCTCGTGGGATGGCGTGGTTTCAATTAAAGGAGACCAGAAGTTGGCTGATGAATGCTACTTACTTATGACTCAAAGAAGCTGTGATCGCTACGTTTGCGTAGCGGACGATCCTTTTGAAGACAAGGAAGAAAAGCGCACTCAGCCGCTGGATAAGATGATATCAATACCCATCGGTGAGGACAGTGAAGCCAACCTCTTAATCAGCGAAAAGCTAAGCCTTGAAGAGAATACACAGCTAGCTCGACTGCTAAGAAAATGCAAAGGAGAATTCGCTTGGAAACCAGCGGATATGCCCGGAATTTTGCGAGAAGTTGCGGAACATCGGCTTAACGTTGACCCTAACGCTAAGCCCGTTCAACAAAGGCGGCGTGTTTTCTCACCAGAAAAGGTAACGGCTATCGAGAAGGAAATAGTAAAGCTAACAAACGTAGGATTCATCCGAGAAGTCCAATACCCGACTTGGCTGGCTAACCCCGTGCTAGTCCCCAAGCCTAATGGAGAGTGGCGCATGTGTATTGACTTCACCGACTTAAATGACGCCTGTCCTAAGGATTGCTATCCCCTTCCTCGTATCGATCAGTTGGTCGATCAAACTGCTGGGTATGCCTACCTAAGCTCTCTAGATGCTAACTCCGGGTATCATCTAATTCCCATGGCCATGGAAGATGAGGAAAAAACTGCCTTCATCACCCCAAAAGCCACTTACTGCTACACTGCCATGCCGTTTGGGCTGAAAAATGCCGGGGTAACATTCCAGCGCATGGCAAACAAAGTCTTTGAAAAGCAGATTGGGAAAAACGTAGAAGCCTACGTAGATGACATCTTGTTCAAAAGTCGAAGCTTCAAAGACCACTTGGCCGACTTGGAAGAGGTCTTTAAGGTGATGAAAGAATACAAAATGAAATTAAATCCGCGAAAATGCATGTTCGCGTTCCAAATGGGTAAATTCTTGGGCTATGTGGTCAGCCGGAAGGGCATCCAGCCTAACCCTTCAAAGATAAAAGCCATCCAAGACATGATACCTCCTCAGACTGTTAAAGAAATACAAAAGCTCACGGGGCGCGTCATCGTGTTAGGAAGATTCATCTCTAAACAGGGCGAGAGATACCTCCCCTTCTTCAAGGTTATTCGAAACAAGGCCCCTTTTGGATGGACGGAGGAATGCGAGAAGGCGTTCGCAGAACTAAAGGCTTATCTCTCATCTGATTTAGTGCTAACGAGACCTGAACCCGGCGATGAGCTATATCTGTACCTGGGTGTAGCTGACGAGATAGTTAGTGCTATCCTCGTAAGAGGGGAAGGGCATATATATCGCCCTATGTTTTTTGTCAGCTATATATTGAAAGACGCCGAGCTGCGATACGCCCATATCGAGAAGATAGCCCTCGCCCTAATACAAGCAACGCGGAAGATGGACCGATACTTCCAAGCCCATTCCGTCACGGTACTCACCGACCAGCCTTTGAGAAGAATCTTCAGGAAACCAGAGTCCTCGGGGAGGATGTTAGCCTGGGCAATTGAACTCGAGCAATACGGGTTGCAGTACAAAGCTAGACCAGCCATTAAAGCCCAAGCGCTAGCAAACTTCATAGCGGAATGCACCTTCACAAAGGATGCGTCAGCAGGCCCATCAGAAGAGGAGCCAAAAAACTCACACCTCTTGTCCCCGGAGGTATATGCGGACCTGTGGGTCATCCACGTAGACGGAGCAAAAAACCAGGAACTAGCGGGCGCGGGTGTTCTCTTAGTCGGACCAAACGACATAGAGATACGGTATGCCCTCAGGATTTTGCAACCATTATCCAACAATGCAGCCGAATACGAGGCGTTACTGGCAGGACTTAGAATAGGAAACAACTTCTCTGTCGAAGCTGCACATGCCACGGGAGCGGAACGTGGTCTACGCCTAAAGATACGCGGAGATTCTAAACTGATAATAGACCAAGTCCTGGGGAACTCCCAAGCCAGAGAGCCTATCATGATTCAGTACTTGGCCAAAGTAAAGCGAGAGCTGTCGAAAATACAGAAAAAAGGCACCCAAGTCACCTTTGAGCATATTCCTAGGGAGGATAATGCGGAGGCTGACAACCTCGCCAAAATGGCAGCCAACCTAGAGGCCTCCATACCCAAGGATGTGCACTACGGAGAGTTATCCACGCCCTCTTTCATGGAAGAGCAGGCATCACTTTGTGTGGAGGAAGTAGAAGATGACTGGAGAGTTCCAATAATAAAATATTTGAAGCATGACAAGCTACCGGCAGAAAGCACAGAAAAAAGGAAAATCCTGAAACGAACGGCACGATGCACGTACTACAATGGAGAATTGATTCGAAGATGTTTTTCCCACCCGGCCGCCAAGTGCCTATCGGAGACGGAAGGCCTCCATGTGTTGCGAGAAATTCACGAAGGGATATGCGGCATGCACGTTGGCAGCGACACCTTGGCAGCTCAGGTCTTTCGGTCAGGGTTCTACTGGCCCACTATTCGGAGAGATTGCCACAACTTCGTAAAGACCTGTCAGAAATGTCAAGAATACGCTAAGATTCCGCGAAAGCCGGCTGTGCAGATTTCAGAGATAGTCGCTCCATGCCCGTTTGCTAAATGGGGCATTGACATTTTGGGCCCGTTTTCGAAGGCCAGATCCCAATTAAAATTTGTGGTCGTAGCGGTGGATTATTTCACAAAATGGGCTGAAGCAGAGGCGTTAGCCACCATCACCACTGAGAAAATTTAGCGCTTCTTTAAGCACCAAGTTATTATGCGATTTGGGGTACCGCGTGTACTGGTTAGCGACAACGGAACATAGTTTATGAGCCAGTTCTTCAGGGATCAGTGCGCGGAATTTCAAATCGAACAAAGGTTGTCTTCTGTGGCACACCCTCAAACTAACGGTCAAGCCGAGGTAACCAATCGCAGCATTCTTAGCGGCATCAAGAGAAATTTGGAAGGCTCCAAAAAGAAATGGCCAGACGAACTGCCATACGTATTGTAGGCTTATCGCATGACCGTCAAGGCTAGCACAGGAGAAACCCCATTCGCGTTAGCCTTTGGAACAGAAGTCGTGACACCGGTAGAAACGGGCACCATAAGCCTTCGAGTGGCTCATTTCAGAGAAGAAAACAATGAAGAAAGGTTACGTGCTAACCTTGACACACTACCAGAAGCACATGAGGAAGCCCTCTTAAAAACCCTGAATTACAAAAGGAAAATGGCGCAATACCACAACAGGCAAGTGAGAGAGCGATTGCTCAAAGCGGGGGATCTGGTGCTCAGAGACAAACGAGCAACAAGGCAACGCATGGGGAAGCTTAGCCCAAATTGGGATGGACCATACCGTGTCACGCGCGTGGTGGGGAGAGGGGCATACCATCTGGAAACACTCGACGGAACTCCCCTGCAAAATTCTTGGAATATAGCTCGGCTAAGGCTATACCATGCTAGAAGCTAGTCTCTCTTATCCGGTAAGATCAGCGTTACCCTAATAAATAAATCAGAATTCTCTGTGTACTTTGTGACAGGAAATATGCAGGCAATGAAGAATGCCAGGAGTGAAAATCCTATCCTTGTGAGGCTGGTCCTGATCAGACAGCTCATTAAGACGAGGCACGCCCTAGCATAATGTAGTGTTGGGAGTGAAAATCATATCCTTGTGGCAACCGTGCTCACATAGACGGCCCATTAAGACGAGGCACGCCCCAACACCCCCGGGAGTGAAAATCCTATCCTTGTGGCAACCGTGCTCACATAGACGGCCCATTAAGATGAGGCACGCCCCGGTATCCTTGGGAGTGAAAATTCTATCCTTGTGGCAACCGTGCTCACATAGACGGCCCATCAAGACGAGGCACGCCCCAAGGAGAGAGCAACTCCGTCCTGGAAGTAAAAATCCTATCCTTGTGGCAACCGTGCTCACACAGACGGACCACTAAGACGAGGCACGCTCTAGAGACGTGAGGTTTCAACGCTTGGGAGTGAAAATCCTATCCTTGTGAGGCTCAGTCCTAATCAGACGGCTCACTAAGACGAGGCACGCCCCAAGCTGACCGTTGATGTTCAGAATGAAAAGAGATACCGCAGCCAATAATCGAGCGGATTGATACCCGGTGAAGTGAGCCCAGAGAGGTGTCCGTATCACAGCAACATTGTTGCGACAGGCCTAAATTCAACAAGGCTAGATAATTCCCCTGACAACAAAGGGCGCCATCAGTACTAATACAACACGGGTAGAAATAACATTGATTCATCCTCGGAAAAGTACTATCAGAGACAGTGGAAAAGTAACACAAAGGTGCAGCGGAGAAGCCTGTATCAGAAGTCAAACCACTACAGAAATGATATGTCTCTAAGAAGGAAAACATGACAGCAAACGCCACGGTCGAGCAGTCACACAAACAAGTATTAAGGGGCAAAGTGGGAGAAGAGATTCCATTCAAAAAGTAGCAGAGGGATGATATTGTTAATATTACAAAACAAAGGAAGGCACAGTGGCCACAAAATAAAAAATAAATCAGGCAGGATATGCCTAAGAAGCAATCGACGAATGGCCTCCTCCTTGTGCAGCAGATCGCGAGCGGTGGAAGTCCTCATCAGAAAGGGTCGCGACCCTCTTGTCAAAATAATCAGCAAGCTCTTGAACACGAAGACCCTCCGTCATGATGACCCGCCTTCCTTCAAATACCAGCGACTCTTCTCGACAGAAATCTCAGCATTTTTCTGTGTTTCATGACGCAATTCGGTCTCCCCTCGAGAAAGACGTTCGTTCAGAGCAACACTTTTCTGTCTTTCCTCTTCCAAAGTAAGCTTGACAGCTTCCACCTCTTGCTTAGCAGTCGTTGTCTCCTGCTTAGCAACTGCGGCCTCCCGTTTGGAAGCCTCTGATTCTTGCTTAGCGGCGGTAAGGGCGTCCAGGTAACGCTGACGCTCGGATACCAGCCTATCTATCTCTCCCTGCCCGTTTGCCGTTTCCTTTGCGTTTTCCTCATCCATGTAATGAAGATGGCAAAGCGAAGAAAACAGTTGGGAGCGGAGGAAGTTTATGCGCTCCTGCTGGCTCTTGGCCGCGAAGGCATCCTGTTCTCTCTGAAGAAACATCATCTCGGCCGCCAGATAGAAGGTAGATGCGAGGATAGTGTCATCAGTAGCATCCGCTGGAAACTGCAGAACGTTATCTCTGAAGGAGCGCAAGTCAATCTGGTGAGTGGGGAGAACGGGAGGAAGATGTGAGGTGGCACCAACCATCAAGCTAGGAGCAGGGCCGCCCCTCGTGGCAGCAGGCGGAGACATCGGAACAAAAAGCAGAGTAGCAGGAGAAGGAGGACGGCTGCTGGAATCTCCCATGTTAGGAACAAAAGTCCCCTCCTCGCCAAGCGCTTCAAGGTTAGGAGCGTGAGCGGCGGTAGTAAAGTAAATCGGAGAATCACCAAAAGTACCGGGATCGCCACCGAAATTAACGCCCTGCGATTGCCCGACAGGCATGTCACCGCCCCCAAGAGACGTGAGCAGAGGGTTAACGGCAGAAGAGGAGGGAATATTCTGAAACTCATAGCGAGCTTTCTTCTGACGCTCTAGGAGGGCCTCCGCGATAGACATATCACTGTGAGAAAAGGAAGGGGCAGAAGCGGTGCCGGCCTCCTGATAGCACAGAGCATAATAAGATACCGCATGAATGGAAAGAAAGAAAATGGTAAGAGAAGCATAAATACCTGGGTGCCCGAAGAAATCAGAGGAAATCCAGAAGGGGCAGTAGTAGCTGTTGCCTCCGAAGAAACGGCAGGTACGAGAGGCGTAGCGCTCGTCTTCTTAGCTCTCTTCTTCTTCGCAACACGAGCTCATGGGGGAAGCATTTGGGCGGTATCCAAAGTGGCAGCAGCTTCCCTCTCAACAGCGGCGATAGCCTCGACCGCTGCCTTTCTCTTCTGCTTATGTTTCCTCTTTCTCCGAAAATACTCAGGCTCCCAACCAGGTGGAGGCACTGCATAGTTACAAAACGTTAGCGTTAGTACTTCACTACAGCATAAAGGGAAAAAGGCCAAACGCTCACCCTTTTTGCATTTCTCCATACCTAACCCGTTAGCCACTTTACGGGCGTCAACACTAAAGTCCAATTGAAGCAGTGTCTTCAACCAACCATCTTCCGGGTCAGAGAGGGGTTTTCTGCTACCCCAAGCCCCATCTTTAATGTCTTCATTAAAATCGGCCCTCCACAAAGGCTCAGGCAAGTCAACAATGAAAAATCCCTCCTTCCAGTGAGGAACGGAGGATTCAATACCCATAAGCTTCCAAGTAAAGGGCTTCAGGGACCCATCTTCATAACGGGGGGATACTGATATCACCCCCTTACGAGAATATAGCTGGAAAATGTTGTGAAGCAACGCTAAAGAAAAAGATGCGATTCCCTTGAATCGGCACAATGCCCCAAAGGCACTAACAACGCAAATTGCGTTAGGGCTCAGTTGAGCCGGAGCCAGATCAGAATCAGCGAGTAATAGTTTCACGAGTGGGTCAAGAGGAAGTCGAAACCCATAATCAAATAATTTGGCATACAACATTCTACTATTGCCAGGCAAAGGACTGTTCAGGCGGAGCGACTCAGAAGCAACATGCACAGGATAATCCAACCGAACACTAGACTCGGCCAATCTACGGCGAATTAAAGGCAGAGTATAGAGAGAAGTAGGAGTATTATCAATTTTTTCCTCCCCAACAGACCTTTGAGGATCCCCTTCCTCGGCAGGGTTCTTAGAACGAGTCTTAGTCATGATCGACAAAAAGAAGAGAGAAAAAAGAAAGAAAGGGCATATGTACCTTCGCAAAGAAAACGGCAGGAGTACCAGACCGGAAAGAAAGAGCAGCGCGGGCTATTTTCTAGAAGGTAACAACGGACACATGGCGAAACGGCGTGACGAAGAGACTGGCACGCGCAAGAAGGCGTAAGTTTTGAAAAAGAAGAGGAAACGCTTCAGCACTCACATATCCCAAGAAGGGGCTTGCTTCAAACGTCTCTCCGAAAAAAGGACACGTGTCTCTCCTCATCATTATATTTCAAATCGCATTAATGAGGGATTTTGCAGCATCTAATGACCTAAAAAGCAATGCTGACCTTACCACTCAACCATGCGAAACGACACGACAGTACAAAGACACTAACAAAGAATAAATAACAGTAACAACACAATAAGCCAAATGTTGCAGTAAAGGTTGCATGGCGTCAGCATTATTACAGAAAGAATAAAGTCAAGTGACTTTCCAAGGAAGAATAAAAGAAATACAGATAGAGAATGGAATAACAATCAAAGGGGGACTCAGGGATTTGCCACGGCACTCAAGCCGCCCCTTGAGGTGAAACGCTACGTATCCTCACCACCGCTGTCGTCAGCCCTTTCTCCTTCCAAAACAGACGAGCCATTCCTACTTTCGCTAACCTCGTTCATAACGGTGGAAATATAGTCAGCAACCTGAGTCAGATCAGAAGAGTCACCCTTAAAGCGGGCTGCGAATCCAGAAATAAAGGCTTCTAAGACTTTCTTTTTCCACCACTCCATTTTCAGCGGTGTCCTAGCAAGCTCCTCGTCTCGAACCAGCATCTCTTCACGGAGAAGGAGATTTCTCTTCTTTTCCAACGCTAACTCCGCCTCCAGAACCTACATTTTTGCTTTCCCGGTGGATCTCTTTCTGTTTAGTTCCTTTTGTGACTCATCATAAAGATGCGACAGCAACCTCACATGGTCCGCCGCTCGGTCAAGTTGCACCTTTTGAGCGCATATCGCGCTAGAAAAATTTCGCGACTCCCGATCGTGAATCTCGAACAGATAGTTTAGATGGCGGAAGGTATCTAGAGAGTCATTCAGAACAAGCCGATGGCGAGCCTATGAAGAGAGCTGGAAAAAATTTTCTCTCTCTCTGCGGGAGCTCATCATTTCCCCTACCAAAGGTGCAGTAAGCTCATCTCTAGAAAAAGGATTAGACACCCTGTTGCTACCCGATTTTGGATTTTAAATTTTTCATTTGTCGCATTTCTGTCATCAATTTTCAAAAATCGTTCTTCCATTTATTTTAATCAATCTGATGTTTATTATTACACTTAATGTCGTTTAAATTTTATTTTGTACTTTTTCGCATTTTTATCACTTTTTTCCGTTCGAACCTGTATCGGTTCCCGAGTCAAATTCTCGAGACCAAGGGTCGAACAATTTCGCTCATTAGCTACTTTTCTTTTATTATTTTTCTAATTCACGCTATCTATTTGTGTTTCGTTCAATTTTTGCTTTAAGCATTTTTCTGTTCGAACTTTTATTACTTGCAAATAAATATTTTTTTATCGAACTCTGTATTAAACTTTTTATCGCTTACTGTGTGCTAATTAGTTTATTTTATTTTATTCTACATTTTAACATTTTCGGCTCAAGTTATCCTCTGTTTTCAAGCGAAATTTGCCTGTACCGTCAGCTCGAACCATTAAATAAATAATAAACCTTTTTCCTTCTCATCTTTATCTCAATCGTTGGATTGGTTGACTCGCCAATAGTCAACCATCCAACGGCCATGCCTTTTTCAACCATCATCTTCCTCATTTTCTTTTCCTCTGCGCCAACATCGCCAACTCCCTCTTTTCTTTCCTTCACGCAATCGTCACATTAATTGCTCCTCTCTGCCCTACATTTAGCTAGCCTTGTTACCTCCTCCCCCACTCCCATCACTCATCATCTCTCCATCTACTTCCATCTACTTCCTCTCAACTCATCCATCCCTCACTGCCAAATCTCCTCGAGCCTCACCCTCTCCATTTTCCAAGCCTACCTCTAACCATGATCATCATTATCTCTACTCCCTCATCCGGCTCAATCTCCATTTCCCCCCTATAAATACTCTCCTATGTTCTCAATCAAGGGGGGGAAGCTCAGGCAACAGTTCTGCACAGGCCAATTTTAGCCCCAAATTCAATTCAGCCCACCAATTTCCATTTTCTTCCCTCAATCTCCAGCCATACCTTTGCAACCAAAATCCAAACCAACCAAATAAACAAAAATTAAACCGAATCAATCACATAATCCTCAATCTTTCAATTCCAATTTCAACCCAAATCGAATCAAACCTTTCTCTCATGTGGGCTCCTCAATCGGCAACGCCACACCGCCGCTGCTCAAATCGTCCCGACACCACAAGCCGTTGTCGCCGCAATCAACGCCACAACCGCCGCTCCTCAATCGGCCGCACCACAACCGCCGCTGCTCAATCAGCCTCAACACCCGCAACCACTCACAGCCGCACAACCAATCCACCCGGCCACATCAACCCGCAACCACCCACAGTCGCGCAATCAACTCGCAACCACCCACAGCCGCACAGTCCACCCACAGCCGCACAATCCACCCGAAGCCACCGCCGCAACCAAACACCCAATCCACAAACCACCACCGCAATCAGCCCCAATCCACCAGCCACCGCCGCAATCGGCCATGCCCCCACCAACTGCGGCCTCAATCGGCCACGTCACCACAGCCATCGCCTCAATCGGCCAACCCGTGCCTCAGCCACACCCAATCGCCGCAGCTACAGCCACAGCCGCCCAGCCACAATCCGGCGCCATACCCATTCCACCCTACCACCATCTAACCCTCATCACCAATCCAAGCCAAAGAGAAAGAAAAAGAAAAGAAAATGAAGGAAAAGGGAGGAAGAGTATGCGGCGAGGGGGAGAGAAGAGAAAGAAAAGGGAATTAGGGAAAGAAAAGAAAGAAAGCAAAAGAGGGAGAGTTGGGCCGCGTCTGGCCCAGCTGGAGGAGAAGAGTGGGCTGCTAAGCAGCCCATGAGGGAAAGAAAAGAGGAAGCTGGGCCTGCTCAGGCCCAGCGCGTGAAGAAGAAAGAGGGGCCAGCCCAACTGGGCTGGCCTGCTGGTGGGCCTGCTAGGGCGCATTCTCAGCCCAGTGGGTCAGGCCCAACTGATCGGCCCACCGTTTTTCATTTTTATTATTCTCTTATTTTATTTTAGTTTTATTTTTATTTGTATGTCTGTACTATTTATTTTCGCACTTGCATATTTAACTTTCCGTATGCTGTACTATTTATTTAATTTCCGCATGCTTGCATGTTTATTTAATTTCTGTATACCTGCATGTTTAATTTTCACAGGTTTGTACTGTTTATTCGTTTTTCGTACGCTTGCATGCTAAATTATTTATGTTTGCATGTTTAATTATTAATTTCGTATGCTTTTGCATGTCTAAGTATTTTACTAGCGTATAATCGTCAAAAATTAATTATTTCACTTACGCACAATAAATTTGATGTCGATTAGTCGTATGTTCGTATCATTCAATTAATTATCTTTGCATGCTTTCGAATATCTAAATAATTATTCTGCTCGCATTTAACCACTAAAATCAGTTATTCCACTCGCAATAAATCGTTAAATATTTATCTATTTTTCGATTATCGTTGTTTTCCTCAAATTAATAATCTCGTCTTTTATAGGGCAAATCAATCGATGCCCTTCACAAGTATTCCTCACATTTTTCGATCTAAAAGGGTAAAATCAACAGATACCCTACGCAAGTAAATGTTTCTTCCCTTTTATTTATTCATGCTTTTCTGTATTTACGCTCGTATGCATGATATTCATAATTATTAGAATTATTTATCCATTGGGCATGGTCACTAAATTAGGACTTTTTATTTGTTTCAAACATGTTTAAACACCTCCTTCTCCGGTAACCTTTTTAGGATGTGACTCGGCTGCCTGACACCTTCCCGAGTCCATAATACGACCCCGAACCGTTGTTCTTGGGTTCAGACCCACTTCGCCTTAGCATTTTATTTTTTATGCATGACATTAGGTTCCCTAAACCTAGAAACAAATTAGGGTGGCTACTTCATTGCATGTTGCGACGCGTCCTTTTACGCCGAGCATCGTAATGTCCCAGATTCGTCGTATACTCGCAAACGTTTATTTCATTTTCGCGGGGTGCGACACACCCCGACGGCGCCGAGACCGTCAAAGAAGAATCCTCTCAAGTTCATACGATATCTCTGGGTCCCGTTAGGATCGTGAGAGGAAAGATGGATTGATGGAATCGAAGAGGAACCCTCGGTAATCACATTCGAGATAGGGGTAAAGAACAACTGTGGAAGGGCCCTAGGCGGAAACTCAGCAACCGGGACCGTGACGGAAGGCTTGACCACCACATCGGGAATGCAATGAGAAATGGGAGAATCATGAGCGTTAAGGGAGGAGCTTGCCGTCAGTGGAACCCCTGCTTCGGTAGAGTGGGCGGTAGTCGACGCCTCAGTAATCTTCACCGCTTGAGAGGTACTTGCCTTAGACGAAGTGGCGGGTATGAAAGCAGCCGTTGCGCTGGCAGAAGAAACTCCGACAGCCTGTCCGGTCGAACCCGTTCGAAGTTTTTTCCGAAGGGAGGGAGAAGTATGGCGGAGGTCTGGTTTAACATCCATATCCTCGTCGTCACTATCAGAAACCCTTGTTGAGGGTCGGCTCGAGTCTGTCCTCCCGTGATGATCTGGTAGCCAATTCTCGATGAAACGAGAAGCTCGGACGGATCCGCTAAACTTTTGCCCTCCCCGGGCAACCGTCTTAATCCTTCCCCTTTGAGGCCGAGCGCTTGGGCAATTAGAATCTTTGGCAGGGGGAGAGGCTGGTAAAGTCTAGAGCGGCGTTATATTTAAAGGAGCGTCAGCATTGTCGGGTGATCGACCGTCAGCGTCTCCTGCCAGAAAAACGCGTAAGGACAAGGGACAAACGCAAGAGAAAATGTAAGAAAAGACAGACTCACCCATAACGCACTCCTCCAGAGGTTTGTACAAGGCAAAATCACGGATACGGTAGCAGGAACCCACATCCAACAAAGCGTTAGCCTGTGCTAGCTCAGTCCTGGTCAGTATCGTGGGATTTATCCAAACGGGGCCTAGGAGATCCCGGTTAAAGTTGATGTGCCACAAACGCGACGGTAGCTCGAGGACAAAGAAACTACTTTTCCAGTCAGCCACACCTCTCTCAAAGCCGCGAAACCGCTGCCAGAATGACTGCACGAACGCGTCATCCCACCGAGGAGTGATGTCGATTAAACAATTATGACAATTCATACTAAAGAATTTGCGAAATAAATTGAGGGATGGGGAGAAAATGTCCTTCAGTTCGCAAGCGCGAAGAAAAGCATAAACCCCACACCAGGAAGAAGGAGTTATATGGGCAGGATTAAGATTATACTCCCGCAGCAGCGCTAGGATTGAATCATGGACAGGAAAGCGAAAACCATAGGGGAACATCTTAAAATAAAGCAGCCTACAGAAACCCCACGCCGGATTATGAAGCCGCATATCACTATCAGGAATAGAGGGCTCATATCCGGGGGGAAAAGTAATACCGTGCTCCTCCAATTCGGCCCTTAGAACCACATCGCATGTAAAAATACTGGAGGATTGTGCGACCTCTGGATCCATGGGTCTCTAGAGAATTTGGCGGGGCCTAGTCCTAACCATTGTGAACCAGCAAATAGGGAATCTAAAAGGAGTAAAGTGGTACCTTGAAAGGGAAGATTTACGGATGACTCGGCGGACGGCGGCGGTCGACTAGGAAGTTCGTCTGAGAAGAAGCCGAAGGAAGACGAAAGAGAAAATTTGGAGCGAGGGCAAAAAAGTGTTGGAAAGAGAAAAGGGCTCCTTTTTAAAGGGTTAAATGCCACCGCATTAATGAAACTACCAACCAGGCTGAGACGCGTGTCAAAAGAGGTTGGCCACGCGGAACCATATTAAAGGAATCTACGAAGAGAAGTTATTCGTCACGACCCCCCAAAATGACGACAAAGCTGACCTAGTCAGATAGTTGCGAAACGGCTACCACAGCGAGGCTAAGCCCCCGCGTTAGCTAACGCTATATACAAGATCGACATGCTAACGGAAAGACAATGACAAAGAGACAAACATGGAAAGCATCACTTTATTCATAAAATACCAAAAGGCGCATACAGTACGCATAACGCAAAGGTACTAATCCTCATCAGGCCAGTAGATGCCATAGTGGTAGACCTCATCATCATCCAGGAACGGCATCTTCTCATTAGCATAAGGGAAAGGCTTGTCCGCTCCCCTCTCTAGGCCGAACCCTGACGAGCATGACTCGTCCTTAGTAGAAGACGCTACCATTCCAGTGCTAGCATTAAGGGAGAAAGCTTTTTCCAACGAACAGTCAGGCGAAGGGAAGCGTCTATTACCCTTCTGGGAGGCGAAGCCAGAAGGATAGGAAGGCGCGGTGGATCCCTTGGAGGTTTTCTCCTTTCGCTTCTTGCGGCCCTTTCGACGGACGGGAGGCCTCCACGGTGGCGACGGAGGAGGATGATCTGAGTCCGGCGAAGTCGGAGGGGTTGGCAGGGAGTCGCGATCTGCGGCACTCAAAAAGTAGAAATCTGCCATTCGACCTGCAAATGAGCAATAGAAAAAGAAGAAGATGAAGATGAACGGAAAAAGGGAAAGTAATTAAATAGCCAAGAAGGCGCTCCGATTCTCTCGCACGCCCCTGAAAACAGTCAAGACTCCTGGGAAAAATAACCGTAATTGCAGAAGCCGATCCGGCACAAGCATACCCTCTCGTAAATTGCGCCAATCAAAGGGCACCAAAAAACCGTCCAACCACTGCAGTGCTGAGTCCTGAGGAAGACTCATTTTCAGTTGGGATCGCAACAAATACCCCAACTAACGCAACCAGGAATCAAGCAAGGAAAGGAGGAGATTTAAGAATAATAGAAACAACTATTTATTTATGGCCAGAACGGCCTTAACGTTTGGATTTACATATGAAAAAGTAAAAGAAAAAGAAACAAGAGGAAGTGGGCACCGCGGTCAAGCGTTGGAACTGGCATCATCCTCCCCTGGTACGACGGGAACCTCCCTCAGGGCGTCAGCAACAGAGATCAGTTCAGCAGAGCAGGCCCTCATATCCTTTAAGCAGCAAGCCAGTAGGTCCTTCCTCTGCTGCAGTAGTAAAGTGACCACCTCAATGTGAGAAGTGGTGGCGGCCAGCTTCGCCAAACTCTCCAAGGGGCTGAAGTCCTCCAAAGACACCCCCAGCTGCTTAGAAACAATAGGGGTCAATATCCCCTGCAATTCCAAGACATCCTCTGAGGTCTTGGTGATCATCCTCTCTAAGAACCCGATGTCGCCATCAGTGAGATTCTTCAGGGTCAGAGTTTTGGAGATCAGGAAATTTCTGGTCAGCTCGTCCATGGTGAAATTTCAAGAGGAAAAAGCAAGAAAGATGGGGAGGGATTTGCACGAAGAAAAACTTCAATTTATAGACTCCGAGGAGCAGCGGTCAGGGCAATGCCATTCCCAACAAAGAGCCGCCCCGGCATGAAGAGGATCGATGATCCGAAAGAGGGAGCGGTAGCCCTTGGTAAACACTCGGGCTCATTTTCAGTTGGGCTTATGATAACAATATAACTAACGACAAGGGCATTTGCGTCTTATACCCTGTGGAGGGGGTAAAGCTACTGTTCCTACCGCTACGACAGCATCGAGGCTATTGCCTCTCTCTCTCTGTAACTGACACTGGGATGGTCGACATCAGCGAGGAGGTCCCACACGTCACTTCGTCATGACACAGGGCGTTATCCCATCCCAGACCAAATCGGGCATCTCGTGAGAAGCGTAGGCGTTACCTTATCCAGGTAACGCCTACCCCCATACATATGTCTAACGCCGTAATACTACACATCCCACCTAACGGGAAGACCTTGGCCCCTAACGGGCACGTCAACGCATCACAGTCCTGATCACGCAGAAGTGCTCCACTTCGCCTATAATACATCCCCCACCAAGGAGGAAGGTAAGCAGAACTGACTGGCCCAAGCTCTGCCAAATTTGCCACAAATACTAACTTAAGCATCAGAGTGTTTCCGCCGGAGACCCCCTCCGGCGTCTTGCAGGTACGGCGGACCACCGCGGACACTGAACTGGTAAAGGCCCTTTCCCCTTCTACCCTTCGGCAGTAGACAAATTCCTATCACTCGGCAATGCCTGTCAAGTATCAAGGTTTCTCTTCATCCAAACTGAGAATGAGAAAGCCAAAACAGCAAGGAGAGAATGAGATTACGTTTCTTTTCATCCTTTCTTTTCCTTTTCATATTCTCCATACTTCTACCTTTCTCTGCTACTCCCTTCACATCCATCTTCACCTGCGAACAACATCAAGAGAGAATGCAGCGAATCACTAAAACTTGGAATTTAATTTCACATCAATTTTCAACATGAAAAGTTCCCATTCATTCCAAAATCACAAAGATACAATGCTTTGCAGAATATTCAATCCATTAGGGACTTCCATGGACGTAGCATCAATTTCAGTATTGTCCCACAAAAGTGACCTAGATCATGGATTATATATAACTCTTATTGGCCCCAAAACTTTGACTTGTAAAGGAACTGAATCAAACAAAACCCAGAAATCTACTTCCCTAACTCTCTAATCAAACTGAATTGATAACAAAACAACACAAAGGGCTCAGTAGCCTCAATCACTAAGCCATTCAAGAGCTTCAAGTAGAACAGAACAAAAAAAAAAGGGAATCCAAAACATTATCCGGAGAAGTAGAATTCCTTGGTATCTACCCAAAATCACAAGAAACACTACTTAATGCAACATCCACATGCTTTAGCAACCTTTTGAATATTTAAATCAAGCCTGTAAGCTTCATACCACCAAAAAGCAAAATTCACACAAAGATAATTCACAGTTCAGCAATGGTTTCTAGTATCCACTTACAGACTAAAACCGCAATATGCAGAACACGACACTTAGAATCATTTCTTGGGAATTTACCGTTGTTGGTCTTTCTTCTTGTATCGACGAAACGAGGTGAGGGTAGGTTGCAGGAATGGCATCGATGGAAGAGGAAGGAGGAGGAGGTGGGGGTAGGTTGTAGAATAGTGGCGGCATCTGTGGATATTCCTCAATATGAAGAGTTCCCATTCATTCCAAAATCAGACAGATACAATGCTTTGCAGAATATTCAATCCTTGGTATCTATCAAACAAATAACAACATATTCATATTTTGCTTTTTTGTTTTATACCAAAAGTTAGATTAGAGAGGAAATAACGCAACCCTTGTTCGTCTTTCTTTCAATACAAAATGAGCAAAACACTCAATCAAACTAATGACAGTAACAGATACCTCTTACTCTTTTTCAAACCTAAAATTAATTCTTCTTTGTCCAAGTAAACACACTCACTGTTTACATACCAAATGACCAACCTCACTCCACGAAACAAAATCAGAGAACTAAATAAACAAATAAATAGTAGGGAAATTGGACAGATACATACCAAATGACCAACCTCACGCCGCCGTTGTTGGTATTTCTTCTTGTATCGACGAAACGAGGTGAGGGTAGGTTGCAGGAGTGGCGTCGATGGAAGAGGGAGGAGGAGGAGGTGGGGGTAGGTTGTAGAACAGTGGCGGCGTCCGTGGAAGAGGGAGGAGGAGGAGTTGAAAATAGAAAATAGAAATTATTAATTTCTTTCTAATTTTGGATTAGGAGATGACTGATGTTTGTTTAGGGTAATTTTTAAATTGTGTGATGTGTAAAAACAAAACCATATGGCGGATTTTTATTGGTAAGAGTATGACAACTCACTCGTGTGAGATGTCATCCTCGAAACACCCAATAATTACTCCATTTTATGTACTCTTAGTTTTGTTGAATTTTTTTTTAGGATATTTCGAGGTGATGTACTATGTTAAAATGATTTGTTTCTTTCGTTCCAATAAGTGGTAGTTGAACCAGCCCATGAACCATATGTTTTTATGCCAATAGAATTATGTTTTAAAAAAAAAAATTGGGGCAGAATCAGAACCGTCCTGATAAGCAAAAAAAATTCAAAAGAATTCTGTTAGTTATTTACTCTCGCGAATGCATTTGTTTTTTTAATTTATTAAATTGAAATAATATAATAGCTGAGGGAAAAAATGAATATCTAAATTTGACCATTTGAGCACTTTTCTTTATTTTTTAATTTTTAAGGTCTTACTAAAGTATAGATGAGATATCCTGCCATTACAGACCGAAATAGGTCGGGACAAAATTTTCATCCAAGAAAAAAAAAGTTAATCTCCATAGTTATCAGATTTTTTTTAACAAGGGTAATTATCTGTTTAACCTATTTAATAACATAAATTATTTTTGTCAATGAATCGAAATTGCAGTATATTCTTTTAGGACAATTATATTATTTTATGCCCAAATTAATTAAACATGATTTGTATTGTTGCATGAGATCACAAGTTTAAGCAGACAAGAAAAGCCATTAACAACGTTGACTATATATATAAACAGTTGCCTCTAACGCATATATAGCCTTGAAAACAATATTATAATAACTAGTAATTAGTAGAAACAGGAATTCATCTTCTTCTGTCACCTCTTCTTCCAATCCCAAGAAGTTTGCCTCTGATTGAAATTAACTGAGCTGCAACCTCATCCAATCTCATCCTTTCCCCTAGAGTTTCAACAGAACAAGCAACTCCAATCTTGAATATTGGAACGAGCAACTCTTCTATCCTTTGAGTATTGCTTGTCGTGCTTCTTTGATTTCGAACCATCTTTGTATTTGTCTCTTCTATTTCCTGATGAAGAACCGGATCTAGAATTCTTGTAACTTGTTCGGGCAAAAAAGACTGGACAAAGTTGTGCAGGTTTAAGCGTTCAATGAATATGTCATCAACAGGTCTCTTTCCTGTAAACATTTCCAGCAGAAGAATGCCATAGCTATACACGTCACCATATATTGCCACCTCATTCCCCATTCCATACTCTGCCATGTATCCATAGAAGAGACATTTGTTAGAAACTTTTATGTGCATAAATTTATGAGATAGATAAGTATGGACAAAGATTACCCGGAGGAGCATAGCCAACTGTTCCTCTTACTCCTATCGAACTTGATTGATTGCCATTAGACTCGTTGGGTGCTTCTAGAAGGAATCTAGCCAATCCAAAATCACTGACATGCGCTGCCATCTCTTCATCAAGAAGTATATTGCTTGGTTTGAGATCACAGTGAACAATAGGTGTTTCATTTTGATGATGGAGATAATCAAGGGCACATGCAACATCAATCGAGATATGTAGCCTCTGAAGAAAATTTGCGCGAACAGGATAATGGTGCAGCCACTCCTCAAGGCTTCCATTGAGCATGAACTCATAGACCAAAGCCTTGAAGTCATTTCCATGGGAATCAATACTTGAGCAAACAGTTAGCACCCTTATAAGATTCCGATGCCTGATGTTCTTTAGAGCTTCACATTCGGCTTTAAAACTCTTGAAATCCCCAAGGCGCGTAAGGTTCAACACCTTAACTGTAACTAAAGTTCTTCCCGCCTTAAGCGCTCCCTTGTATACAGACCCGAAACTATCCTCACCAATCAAATTAGCTGAGGAGAATCCTTCAGTAGACTCATACAGATTGCGATAAGATAATTGTATGATCGTGTTGGCTTGATTATTCAAGGCTGGTGTTTTTCTTCTTTTCAGGAGCTAAAAAGAAAACAGCACAGACATGAGTCCTAAAATCCCAACAGCAATGCCAATTGCTAATTTTATTCCTGTCCCCAATGCCTTCTTGTTTGGCCTTTTAGAACTGTATGTCGGCAACTGGAATTCAGGTATGCTGCCTCCACAAAGTTTACTATTTCCTGCCACAAAAGTAGCACTCACATTCTGGAAGATGCCACCTGTAGGCAAATTGCCTTCCAAATTATTGAATGATAGGTTCAAATACTGCAGCGTTTTGAGATGAGGCAAAAACTCTGGTATTTCTCGTAAAAATCTATTGTGAGACAAATCCAAATATTTAAGAGCCCTTAGTGAAATCAAAGAGGAAGGAATAGATCCTTCAAATAAGTTGTTTCCCAAATATAAGTATTCAAGGCTTGTGCAACTACTCAAAGTACTAGGAAGCACACCTGACAACATGTTACTAGAAAGATCCAAGAATCCTAAGTTTTTCATGTTTTCGATTTCCAAGGGAACAACATCACTCAAACAGTTATTAGACAAGTCAAGTCCTACAAATAATGATGGTAAGCCAATAACTTGTGGGGGTATGGGGCCGGTGAGATTGTTTTCGGATAAATCTAAGGATAACACATTTTGGCACTCTCTTAAGCTTGAAGGAATACTACCACCAAGATAATTTGTTCTTATTCTGAGATCAATTAACCCGGTTATATTTCCAAAAGATGGTGGAATACATCCCGAGAATATATTATCATACAAGTACAAGATTTTTAATTTTTTAAGCTTCCCAATTGTGGTGGGAATGATACCTAAAAGTTTGTTATCGCTCACATCAATGATTTCCAAATTGATAAGATTATCGATTTCAAATGGGATGCTCCCTTGTATTTGATTACCCCACAGCGAAAACCTTTGAAGCATGGTAGAGAAGTTGCCAATTTGTTGTGGTAATACCCCTCTGAATGAATTGTTAGCTATGATCATGGCCTCTAAGATGGTGGCATTTGAGAAAGAGGCGAGGAAACTCAAGTCATTTGCTTCTCCATTGCCAAGATTGTTGCTAAAGATATTAAAAACCCGAAGCTTCTGAACCTTAGTAAGAAAGGGCACTCCTGCCGTAAGTTGGTTTCTTTGTAATTGAAGATGTTCCATGTTTGACAAATTAGATAAGGAGGTTGGAATGGGACCAGAAATTCGATTGGTGCCGATGGAGAAATATGTGATATTTGGAAGAGAGATGAATGAGTCCGGGCTAAGATTACCTGAGAGACCATTCAATCCGAAGTCTAAACCAGTGATAGAAGAAAGATTGAAAATGGAGACAGGAATAGTACCTGATAACCTATTTGAAAAAAGAACCAAGACATTAAGATTGGCCAGTTGGCCCAAAGAATCAGGTATGCTCCCAACCAAAAGATTTTCACCAAGGTCCAGTCTCACAAGATGTGATAAGTTGCCAAGAGAATGAGGGATGGTTTTGGTTAGATTATTGCGCCGTAAGCTAAAATATCGGAGTTTTGACAAGGAACCAAGCTCCTGAGGAATATGTCCAACAAGGTAATTGCAACATAAATGAAATTCAACAAGATTGGAGAAGGTGGATATATTGGAGGGAATATTTCCACTTACTGTGTTATTGTTCAGGTATAGATACTTCAACCTGCGAAGGTGAGCTATTTCAAGAGGGATTTCGCGGCTAAAGCTATTATTTTGGAGGTATAGTTCTCTCAAGAAGCTCAGATTTCCAATGTAGGGTGAGATTGTCCCTGACAACTTCAAGGACTTCAAATCAAGTACGGTGGCCCTTTGGTGCCGACGGGCACACGTGACACCATACCATTGGCAGAAATGGATGGAGGCGTTCCAGGAGGTCAAGACACGATAAGGGTCATTGGTGATTTTGGACTTGAATTGAAGCAAGGCTTAGAGGTCAGTCTCATTACTCTTACCACCACTAATGCTTGTAGCTGCTGAAGAGGACGCGGTGGAGCAGAGAAATTATGATAAAAAGCAATAAGAAGTTTCGGTTCCACATTGCTCGAAGCGGATGGTAGAATATCTGGGCGTAGAAACTGTAAACCCAATGAAGTAAGTATATATAAGAAGAAAAGATGCAAATTAAGCAGAGAGTTTGGTATAGATACATACATTGCATTGCAGTGTTCCAGAGCAGACTTTTGAATTCTTCAAGAGAGCCCTCGTCCAATGAAAAACTGGTCCACGGCAGGTAAGAAGAATCTTGTTCATTTTGTGATCTCACTATGCGTAATCTGGTTTCGTCATTTTTTAATTTTTTTGACTTCAGTAAAAAACAATAGATTTCTTCCTTTTTAATTCAAGAAACAACTATTTTCTAATCGATCCTCGTTTTTTATCAAATTCAATCATTATATTCCATTTTAATGAGAAAATTTTAATTAAATTTTTATATTGTAACTCATTTTTGTGTTTTAATATTATAACTTTAAAATTTTAGTCATTTATTATGTTCTCATATTCAGTTTTAGTCTTGAGATTATGTAGGCTATTAACTCAGGTAACTTGCCGTTAGGCTACACTGGTTTAAATCTTCATCATGTGTTGCCGCTGTAGTTGGGTCCGAGATGTTCTTTTAGGCATGTGAAAAGAGGATGTAATGTCCGCGTGATACGATCCTCAGATCCTAAGTCACGCATGCGCAAATCCTAAGGCGCAAGGTGCGTGCAAGGAAGTTGCTAGCAAGCGAGGAAGCTAGCCAACAGAGTTGCAAGTGCTCAAGTGAGGCTTTTATCCATGCACCAGACAGATTATGAGAGTCATCGCACGGAGGAGACACTCATTAGAGCAAGAATGTGCAAGCTATTGCGGATAGGATCAAGGGTGCTGCGCCAGAATCGACAGAGGATAAACGTGATCAAATCACCTCCGATTTGAGTGATTCTAATTGAATAATGAAGCCTGGAGTCTTGGCTATCTAATGTCCAAATTTTAGGTTATTTGGACTAGGGAATCTGGAGTTATATCAAGTCGAAGTGCTGTTGCGCAGACTGTGAGCGAGAATGGACAATGCTGGATTGTCAACGAGCCTCAGGGAAAACGGCTTGAGCTTTTTGTGAGATTCCAACTGGATATTAAATTTAAGTCCAAGACGAAGCTTTCGGTTCAAGTTTCGACCCATTTTGGACTTGTGGATCAACAGAAACGCTAGTTGGACATTTTGCCACGCATGGTGCACGCGAGAAGATATTTGTCTCGGAGTTTCAAGTCGAGTAGAAGTCTTGAGCGTCTACAATGCGTGTGGAAGCTTTCCAGTATTTATTTAGTAGTTATTTAATAGTTAGATTAAACTTGTAATATTTGTTTATTTATCTGCGCAATTAAATAGATAAGTATTACAATAGGATAAGATAAGTTTTGAAGTAGGTTACTTTTATTAGGATTGTAATCCTTGAGTCTATTTAAAGGCCAAGCGTTTGATGGAATAAAGAAGTTGAATATGAATTTTTGAATAGACGTTGTCTTTAAAGAGGGAAACCTCAAAACCCATTCGTGGACTCGAACCTTGAACTATTCCCAGTCTGACATGCTGAGTTTAGCTCTCAAGTAAAATACGAAATTGTCATTCCATTCATCGTTCGTCTGGGTTGTCTAGGTATTACAGCTAGGAAGGTCAGGCTCCTTTGAAGAACCTCTAAAGATTTCATCCAGATTGTCTAGGCATTGCGCTTAGGAGGGTTGGAGTTTCTGACGAGTTAATAATTTCGCATTCAAATCCTTGTCGCTAAGCAACAATCCATTACTTGGCGTGTCTTTCATATAGGCACCATATCACCGCGCATATGAATTAGCAATTTTTTGTGGTTCAGGGGAAGACGACGGGAAGAATGGTGAATCCTTTCGTCATAGTGGCCGGAGGCGACGGTAGCGGCGTAATGGAGGAAGGCGGCGGACACGAAGTGATAAATAGGAATTCTTGAAAATGCAGCCCGATTCAAGAATCTGGTTCCAAAAATCAGAAATAGGAATTCTTTTTGAAACTTTTTTTTCTAATTTTTTGGCTATTTTTGCTGTAGCAGAGGAGTGAAGAAGATAGGTGTGTGTTATATTTAAGTTGGGTACTGCAAAGATGATGTGGCGTGCCTAAAATCGTTGACTAAGCGATGCGCGTGCCACATTTTTATTTTATTTTTCGGTATTAAATAATTATATACGTAGGATAATAATTAATTTATAGAATTAAAAAATAGGTCAATTTAAATTGAAGGGTTTAATTAAGCCAATTAATATAAAAAAACGCAAATGCAAATAAAAAATTTCTGAAACATCGGGTACTATTTGAAAAAAAATTAAAATAGTTATCTAACTTTTTAAATACCATCAAGTATTTTTATAACAATCTTTTTACAAATTAATCTTGGAATAAAATTTTAGTTGTGATATTTAATTTTTATTCATTAAAGAAATTGTTTCCATAGGGTGGTTCGATCTTCTTCCCTCCTTTTATTCCCCTCATGTCCATTGTTCATTTGTTTTGAATTTTATTCTTCTTCTATTTTCTTACTTTTTCGTTTGGAGTAAGGTAACAATTTTCTAAGATTTGTCCAGGTTCTTGATGAGGCCACTTCTCGTGGTTCTTTATATACTCATCAGCTTAGCAACAAAAAAAATCCTTAATTTTTTTTTTACCTATCATTTATCCATATAAATAAGTTATATTAAAATTATTTAATTACTTTTTTGTGAAAACAAATGTCTTACTTTTTCTACACCACTGTATACATTTATAATGGTTATGAATTTTAAATTTTTGTAGTGAGCTACTCAAATTTTATTATTTATTGATGATTGTATTATAAACAATCCTCAATAAAAATATTATTTTAAAATATACACATATACAAATACTATACCATAAATGTTTTTCATGACTAAATAACACCTATACAGTGAATAATAATAATAATTGAAACAAAAATAAATACATTTTGATTGAACCTTAATTGTAGTGGTTTTTACTACTTTATCTCTCGCAATTTTGAATGGTATGCTATTGATTTTTGATACGAACCATTTGAATTTTGCAGGAGACAACCAAAAAGGGCAGCAAGCAGAAAAGGAGAAGAATCGGGCATGATTTTGGGCAGAACTAGAGCAGGTTGTTTGAAAGTCGCTTTCTTGGTCAAGGTTGGAACAAACAACTCCCTAGACCAAGACAGACCCGCTTGGCCATGCCTCACTGGGAGAATATCGCGGAGTAGACTATGGATTGGATGAGCTGGCACACGATTTGCCTTGCCTTTTTTGCCACACCACTAATCTCGGATGATTAAAGACACGATCCTCTAATCTGATCGGATTTAGTGAGAATGAGAGTAATCAAATACAATTTAAATAGAACTGCTAACTCGCGCTTATTTTCTAGGAAGAGAGAACTTTATATACTCTTCCTAGGGTTTTGAGAAGAGGCGGCTCCCTCTCTGATTCTGAATTTCTTTGATACATTTTTACATACATTTTTGCTCCTTCAAAAACGAAGGATATTCCACCATTTTTAATACATTTCTATTTGCTTCTCAATTATGTGTATGAGTAGCTAAACACTATTTTCTTAGTAGAGGCAATAAGGCATGAGCATGAATATGCATGAGATCTAATCATTCTTATTAATCTTTTTGTCTACATTTAATTAATTCCGCACTTAATCTTAACGTGTTTTCTGTTTGGTTTTAGAACTGCCAACTCGGTAAACCCTTTAACCAGCAAGGTGCTGATTGGTAAGGCATCATCTCTAAGTGTACCTGAGGTGGTGTTGATACAAGAGGGAAGCAAGGGTCATAAGCGTACCTTGATCCTATAGCAACTCTATAGATTGAAGATGAACATCTTTGCATCGATGATTGTATATCTTGTCTTATAGTCGCCAACCTCTACTAGGAATTTCTCTCATACTAGATCTTTACTCCCGAATTAATCTTCTTGACCAAGGATCTCATTCTTGGCCAAGAATAGTGCACGCTCCATTTACTTTTCAATTTTAGTCCTATCACAAACACCAAAATTTCACCTAAGTGTTAATTGGTCATCATAACTTCACACAAAGAATTGTACCATTGCTCTCTGTGGTTCGATCCTCTTATTGCTATTTACAAGTAATTTATTCTTAGTAGCGAGTTGTAATTCTCATTTATTTTTGATGAGTTCGATGCTCAGTCACATT
Organism: Viola odorata; assembly: GCA_963691705.1. Lineage (NCBI taxonomy): Eukaryota > Viridiplantae > Streptophyta > Magnoliopsida > Malpighiales > Violaceae > Viola > Viola odorata. Next base: position 54,416,523 of record OY829545.1, on the reverse strand, counting down.
TGTTCAAATAACTAATAGCATCCATAAGCACCACCCAACATTATTTTTTTTCCATATAAATAATCCATCCAATAGTATTTATAATAATACATAAAGATATGCCAAGGGCATTTAGGTCTTTTCACCTCTCCAGTAACCCAGCTTCCGGATGACCAAAGAGTTACTGGTAATCATGTACCGTACCGGTATCTATGTCACATATACGACAAGGCGTCACAAGGTCAACTGCTACCTATCATTATCAACAGAGGGGTCTCAATACTCATACAACCCGGTATCCATTATCTACGGTAGACAAGACTACATCTACCAGCTATGACAAGATCTGGCTAAACACCTACTCTTAGTAAGGGCCAATTGAGTTATGTTCCTATGCTTTGTGAGATCTAACTACTCTTAATAATCTTCATTTTTGTAATTGTTTGTTTTCATATTTTATAAATCGTTTTCTTGTTAAAATCTAGAATTGATCACTCTTGCATTATAACCTAAAAGTTGCAGTCAACCTTGAAAAAGACGAGCGAAATAGGATAGGTTAAAGTAGACAACTAGTCTCACGTAGGCTAGAGAAAATGAATAATATGACTCAGACCAGACTGACAACTTAGGGCCTCAACTGTGAGGTAGCTTGAGTTAGGTATTGTCTTACCAGGAATCTCCACACTCTGAGTTTTCAACGCTGTGACTTTGTCTTGGCCAAGCTCTTGACCAAGTCATAATTAATTGCTTTATTTCAAGTCTTTTATTTTCCAGTTCCAGAATCAGCCAAATACCTTTCAGTGACGAGGAAGTCAAACAAAATCTACACACCCGAGAAGTTTGTGGATGATCCTCTTGCCAATGTCTGCAAGTTGTAATCTCATTTTATTTTTTGATGCTTTTGGCGGGCGATCAACATTGTTGGTCCATCATCAACTACTGAAGCATCTCCTCCTACGCCACACCACTCGCCTGTTGAGGTTGCCCATGAGCATGAGATAAGACAGTTACCACCATGACACACTAGAGGTATTCCTAAACCTACACATGAACCTGAACTCTCTAGTAAAGTTAGATACCCTATGAACCACTATGTGTCTAATCATCGGTTGTCTGAGGCAAACATGTCCTTTGTGAATCAATTATCTTCTGTAGCTATTCCTAACAGCATGCAAGAAGTCTTAGGGGATCCAAGATGGAAGGCAGCCATGAATGAGGAAATGAAATCCCTATAGAAAAATGATACTTGGGATCTTATTGATTGTCCGCTTGAAAAAAGTAAAGTTGGATGTAGATGAGTTTAATCTGTAAAGTACAAAGCTGATGGAACCATCGAACATTTCAAGGCTAGGTTGGTGGCAAAAGGGTATACTCAAATGTGTGGAATTGATTATACAGATACATTTACACTAGTGGCAAAGATCAATACTGTCTGAGTTCTACTAAGTCTATCAGCAAACCTAGAATGGCCTTGCAATAATTTGATGTAAAGAATGCATTTCTACATGGTGAATGTTGATACCCGAATTTTGACGCCGTTTTTAATTAATTTTAGCATTTCTGTTATTTAGTTAATTTACAGTCATCTTCAGTTGGTCTACTGTCGCTAGCATTTTTAGGGGTTTCGTTGCATTTTAGTATTATCGTTAGCATCGTCAGCTTTCGAAATCGCGTTTTTAATTTTTCGGCATGTATTTTCATTATTATTATCAATTTTATTTTTAGCCGTAAAAACCACATTTTTGACTATCCGACAGTCGTTTGCTAGTTTTTCCTTCGTTTTAGGTCATCACATGAATTTTAGGATTTTTTATATTTTCGCGCATTTTTTAGTATTTTTATTATATTATTATTATTTTTCATTCGAGCTTTTATTGGACCAGAGTAAGTCTGCTCGGACAATAGCTTGACTTTGAAATGTTTTCCATCAACTAGTTGCTAGATATTTTTCTGGTCGCAACGGTCTACAGCGATTCGTGTAATTTTCGGTGTAACATTTTTATTTTTTCGTTCCCGCGTTTCACACTTTTGAACGAGAAAATAAACACGTCAAACGAGAAATTTTCATTATTCGCTGTATACGGTTAGACTCGTCGTATTTTTCTCTACGCGCAGGTACCTTCGGTTCGAAAATTCTGAACATTTGCTCGCAGGACTCGGCTCGAGGCCGTTTAAATAAGGTAAATGGCCATTTAATCTCAACCGTTGATCTGGTCAACCAAGGAAAGTCAACCAGATCAACGGTTGACTGATTAAGTGTGCATGGCACACGTGAACAGGGTGGAGACGAGCAAACAGTGGAGCGAGCCAACGAGCTGCTCGCTCCCGTCCCATCGACCGTTGTCCGTCCCATCGTTCATCATCACGGCAGCCTAGACCAGCCATCATCACGGCCGTAGCCCCGCCACCGCGACCAAGCAGCCACCACGCGCAGTCCGGCGTCTCCCTCCTCACGCGATCTTCGGCCTATAAAAGGACCCTCCCTCTCAATGTTTAAACGGCTCCAATCTTGCAAGAAATCCTTGCTCCTTCTCCCTCTTGATCATCTTGCTCATATTGAGCGACAATCGCCCAGTTTAAAAGCTTGAGAGTAAGCTTTCTCTCTCTAGCATTTTCGTTTGTTTATGCACGTTTTCTTTTTAATTTCGTTTGGCTTGATTTCAAGCAAATAAATTGATTGTTTTTGTGCTATTAATTCACATGCATGATGTAGATTAAATACATACTCTCAATTTTAAAAATCGTTAGCTAGATTGTGGGAATTAATTAGTTTTTGATAATTAACGGTTCGGTCATTTTTTCGAAATTAAACTCGGTAGGTTTTGTATTAAAATTCAAGCTTCGTACGGTCGAGACGTCGTCGAGGAGACGAGCGTTTCGGTACGAAGATCGAGCGAAACGGGCAAGGGCAGCCGGACCTTGGCCGCCGGCAGTAACGTCGGCGACCAAGGAAGACGATGAATAGTGCCATGTTTCGGCACTGTTCACGTATGCATGGGTGATGGGCCATCACCGTTTAATTTATTTCCTTGGGCTAGGAATAGTTCCTGGCCCATTTCAATTTTCTTTTCCTTTTTCAACTGGGCCCAGCCCATTTTTAATCCTTTCCTGAACTTCGGATCACATTTTTCGTAAAAATAATTCGTATGCTTCGTATGATTATTTTTCGCAATATCAACTGTTTAATTTTCTGTACTTATCAACTGTTTAAATTATTCGCACTTTAAATTTCCGCAATTTACTTTCGGCAATTTAAATTCAGTCATTCATTTTACCGCCTACATGGTCGGTCGCATTTTAATTCTCGTAAATATCAACTGCTTTAATTCTTCGCAAACTGCTGGAAATTCTTCCGCAACATCAACTGTTTTATTTTCTGCAATATCAATTGTTTTATTTTCCGCAACATCAACTGCTTTAATTTTTCGCAAACTGCTAGAAATTTTTCTGCAATACCAATTGTTTACTTTCTGCAAATTATCCAACTGTTTTAAATCCCCTGTGAATCGTCAACTGCATTCAATTTTTTTGCAATCATATCATCATTTTAAATTCTCGTATGCGTAAAATCCATCATATATCGCATGCAATCAACGCAGCATTTCAATTTCGTATGCTTAAAATCAATCATTTTGGGCATGCAGTCACCGTAGCATTTTAATTCTCGTATGCGTAAAATCAATCATTTTTCGCATGCAAGTCAACGTAGCATTTAAATTCTCGTATGCGTAAAATCCATCATTTTTCGCATGCAATCAATACAGCATTTAAATTCTCGTATGCGTAAAATCCATCATTTTTCGCATGCAATCAATACAGCATCTAAAAACTCGTATGTGTAAAATCAATCATTTTTCACATGCAATCAACGTAGCATTTAAATTCTCGTATGTGTAAAATCAATCATTTTTCACATGCAATCAACGTAGCATTTTAATTCTCGTATGCGTAAAATCAATCATTTTTCGCATGCAATCAACGTAGCATTTTAATTCTCGTATGCGTAAAATCAATCATTTTTTGCATGCAAGTCAACGTAGCATCTAAAATCTCGTATGCGTAAAATCAATCATTTTTCGCATGCAAATCAACTCAGCACTTAATTCTCGTATGCGTAAAATCAATCATTTTTCGCATGCAATCAACTCAGCATTTAATTCTCGTATGCGTAAAATCCATCATTTTACGCATGCAATCCACTGTCATTTAAATTTTCGCACTCATAAAATTGCTTATTTATTTCTCAAGCTATCGCTAACACTATCATTTTGTAGGTTTTAATTTCAAGCTTCGCTCGAAAGTACGCCTTTCGATTCCTTTTTATTTATTCAACGCTTTTCGTAAATATTAATCATACGCATAATATATAGAACTGCTAGAACTAAAATCAACCCACATGAACAACGTGTTTAAAGAGTTGCTTAAAATGCCATGCTCATGTGATTTTAAATTCTTGCATATATTGACTGCATGTACATGGGGACTTTCGATCCCACATCGGTTTTTCCACTTCAAAATCAATTGATAACAATTCACCTAAAAGAAAGGGTACTTTCGTCTATCACCCAGTGGGAAAGGACATAGCCACCGTTTCGCACCGCCGCGGTAGGGACAAGGTTAATACCGCCCCCGAAGTCTAACGCTATGAGGGCTAACGATGCCCTACCGGCTCCTCTCACGGACCTCTTGGATGGCTCAAGGAGTTATCTCCCCCCTAGGGGAAACCACGCGTCAGGAAGAACGCTCCGGCCATTATCCTACCGCGGCAATATCTACCTATACACCTATCGCCAAGGTAGCGTGTCACGATAAGGGCGAACCACAGACCCTAACGCTAGCGATAGCTCCATACTCGTTTACACGGGCGGGAACGCCCCATTCTCCTATAAATACCTCCCCCACAAAGGAGGCAGGTGAGCATACTCTACTGGCCTAAACTCTGCCAAATTCAGTACACATACTGACTTAAGCATCGGAGTGTTTCCGCCAGAGACCCCTCCGGCGCATTGCAGGTACCGCGGACCGTCGTGAGCGCGGATCTGAGAGGAGCCGTTCCACCATACATCCTTCGGCAGAAGACAAATTATCATCAAATTGGTGCTCTCGTTAAGAGCTTTGGTTCTATTAAGTGAGCATCCTTAATAACCAAGCTCCTCCTCCCTGAAGCTAGAAGGATTATGGCCTCAGAGTCAGATCCGGCGCTGTCCCGAACTTCCAACATCCCATACAACACCCGCAGACGCCTGTTTCCCTTCGCTACCTCTGACACCTTCACCCCAGGGCAGGACGTCACTGCAGGAGAATTAGATCTTCCTCCTAGGTCAAGTTCGGAAGAAATTACATTCCAGATTTGCTCTCCCTTCTCCCATATAGCGGGAACCAGCCATCCTACCCCCCAGGCGGGGAGATCTATGATAGGAGAAGCGGACAACCCTTTCGCGAACTCAATAGCAGCTCTCCAAGCTCAACTGGATCAGCTGACAGAGATGGCTGCTGGATTTACTCCTCATGCCTCGAGACCTGGTGTGTCCTCCCAAGTAATTTTCACTCCGTCCATTGTCAACGAACGACCCTTATCGCCCTAACAATCTAGGGCACCCCCGTCCTCCTTGCCTTTCTCTTTGGCCCCCATAAACGTCCCACCATTCACGCGTGGACCTGCCGACTATTCTGGACAATGCAGGGGAGGAATCTTTATCCCCGAAGCAGCCCTCCAGCGTGACGAGTATAGAGAGCACTGGGATGATCGACGGGGGAATATAGTGAGAGAGCCATCTCCTAGATACAGTGAGAGATCTAGCAGCAGAGGACGACGAGCTCGAACTCCAAGGAGCCGCAGCCGATCTCCTAGGAGACATCAGGAATATGACCCTCAGAATCCCAGATACGACGCTGAAATTCCACACCCGCATCAGCCTCGTGGGGTCCCTGACGCTAACGTTGGCTATCCGTTCAGTTACCGTGTTAGGCACCACAGAGTCCATCGACATGTGAAACTCCCCGCAGAATCATATGATGGCACGAAAGATCCTATTTCTCACCTCAATAAGGTGAAGGATTTCGTGCAATTCCAAACACGCAGTGATGCAGCATTGTGTCAGATCTTCGTAATGACGTTGTCAGGAGTGGCACGTCTATGGTTTGAGGGACTCCCCGCCGGGTCTATCGACTATTTTTCTCAATTGGAAGAAAAATTAAAAAGTCGGTTTAGCACGGCTATTCCTATCAGAAAGTCAGCAGCTGCACTGTTCGATATCCATCGAAAACCACAGGAATCGTTGAACGACTTCTTAGGTCGATTTGATCTTGAAATGTCCCTAACGCCGGGGGTCACTATCGATTTTACGATTGAGGCCCTGAAACGCAACTGCCGATACAGTAAATTAAAAGACACGCTAACGGTGGACCCCCCAATGACCCTGGACGCGTTGAGGCTGAAAGCGCATAACTATGCGAGAATGGAAGAGGAGGAAAATAGAGATTGGATCCGAGGCATGCCGACAGACCCATATGTGGCCCCTAACGTCCTGCACAGCAATGCCCCTGACACTAGACCCATCGAGGATCACGGGCAGCGGAAAGAACATAATACCAAAACCCCTAACCGGTAGAGAGGCAACTTCTCGAAAGGAAGACCCGGAGGATCCCCCACTCGGAAGCAAACGGAGTCGCCAAAAGAAGCGCTCGCTATCGATAGTGATCAGATGCCCATGATAAATATCATTACTGGGGGAACACCCTATTGCGAGGAAATCATGCCGCAAATGCCCAACCCTGGGAAAAAGCGCAAACGGGAGAGCGCGCAAACGAAAATCGAGGCGATAAGTGCCTTAGACAGAATGATATTGTCTTTCTCAGAGGAAGACGAAAAAGGCATTGTTTTCCCGCATAATGACGCAATGGTCATAACGCCCGTCATTGGAAGTCACGGGGTAAGAAGGACCCTTGTCGATAACGGGAGCGTTGTGAACCTATTTTCATTGGAAGCGTACAACTTGATGAAACGACCTGACAGTGATCTATTGCCCTGCACGAGGCCAATTATTGGGATTGACGGAGTACCGATTCCGGTAGCCGGAATAACATCCCTGCCGGTGTACTTCCGGGAAGACACATCCAAACGCTCCGAAGAGTTATTATTTCTAGCCGTAGACCTAACGTTACCGTATAATGCCATTTTGGGACGACCATTCCTTAATCGTTTTAGAGTGGCCATATCTCAAAAACACCTGCGGATGAAATATCCCTCGTGGGACGGCGTGGTCTCAATCAAAGGGGACCAGAAGCTGGCAACCGAATGCTACTTGCTCATGACTCAAAGGAGTTGCGACCGCTACGTTTGCGTGGCAGACGACCCATTCGATGATAAAGAAGAAAAGCGCACTCAGCCACTAGATCAGATGGTATCAATCCCTATCGGTAAGGATAGTGAAATGAATCTCTTAGCCAGTGAAAAACTGAGCCTTGAAGAAAACGCGCAATTAATCCGGCTGTTGAGGAAATGCAAGGGAAAATTTGCATGGAAGCCAGCAGACATGCCCGGAATCTCTCGGGAAGTTGCGGAACACCGGCTGAACGTTAGTCCTGACGCCAAGCCCGTTCAACAAAAGCGACGTGCTTTTTCATCGGAAAAGATAGCGGCCATCGAAAAGGAGTTGATAAAACTCACAGATGCGGGGTTCATCCGAGAAGTTCAATACCCGACCTGGCTAGCTAATCCTGTGTTGGTTCCAAAGCCTAACGGGGACTGGCACATGTGCATCGACTTCACTGACCTAAATAATGCCTGTCTGTCGCGCCTCGAAATATAAAAATTCGCGAGTGTGCAACGAAATTTGAGACCTTCAGATGCTCGGCGTAAAAGGACGCCTAGCAGCATGCAATGAAGTCGCCACCCTAATTTGGTTGCTAGGCTTAGGGAACCCTAATCGTCATGGCATAGGAAATATAATAAGTAAAAAAAAAAAAAAAAAAAACTAAAGGCACAAAAAAAAAAGGTCTGGACCCCAGACAAAGGTTCGGGGTCGTATTATGGTCTCGGGAAGGTGTTAGGCACCCGAGACACATCCGAAAACGGTTACCGGTTGATGAGAGAGGTGTTTAAAAAGGTGTTTGAGAAATGCGATTTGAAAAAGGGGGCCCTCAGAGGAATCGTCACTTTAGTCTTTATTATGATCGTGATGGGACTGAATTTTCCGTAAGACTGAATGAGCGCCATCTTTTTTCATCATCGGGCCATGCATGATTAAATTAATTACTACGTGATCCTAACATGGATTGCTACCAGAGTACCATTTTAAATGATGGATTTAAAATGATAGTTTGCTGTGGGATCGAAAGTCCCCATGTACATGCAGTCAATATAAGCGAGAATTAAAATCACATGAACGCGGCATTTTAAGAAATTCTTTAAACACGTTGTGCATGTGGGTTGATTTTAGTTCTAGCAGTTCTATGAATCATGCATACAATGGATATTTGCAGAAAGCACCGAATAAATAAAAAGGAATCGAAAGGCGTACTTTCGAGCGAAGCTTGAAATTAACCTACAAAACGAGAGTGTTAGTGATAGCTTGAGAAATAACTGAGCAATGAAAATTTTAAATGACAATTGATTGTACACGTAAAATGATGGATTGTACGCATACGAGAATTAAATGCTGAGCTTGATGAGTGCATGAAAATAAATGGCGACAATTGATTGAATGCGAGAAATGATGAATTTTACGCATACGAAAATGAGATACTGAGTTGATTGCGTGCGAAAAATGATTGATTTTAAGCACACGAGAATTTAAAGGCTGTGTTGATTGCATGCGAAAAATGATTGATTTTACGCATACGAGAATTTAAATGCTAGGTTGATTGCATGCGAAAAATGATTGATTTTACGCATACGAGAATTTAAATGCTGGGTTGATTGCATGCGAAAAATGATGGATTTTACGCATACGAGAATTTAAATGCTGGGTTGATTGCATGCGAAAAATGATGGATTTTACGCATACGAAAATGAAATGCTGTTTTGATAAGTGCAGAAAAATTAAATGCTATTGGCGATTTACAGGGAAGAAAAAAAAGTTTAATGATTTGCAGAAAATAAAACAGGTTGATAATGCAGGGAATAAACAGTTGGATATTTGCAGAAAATAAACAGTTGATATTGCGACCGACCATGTAGGCGGTATTGAATTTAAATTGCTGAAAGTAAATTGCTGAAATTTAAAGTGCGGGAAAGTAAAGTGCGGAAAAGTAAACAGTTGATAATTTGCGGAAGGATTTCCAGCAGTTTTGCGAAAAATTAAAGCAATTGATATTGCAGAAAATAAACAGTTGATATTGCGACCGACCATGTAGGCGGTATTGAATTTAAATTGCTGAAAGTAAGTTGCTGAAATTTAAAGTGCGGAAAAGTAAACAGTTGATAATTTGCGGAAGGATTTCCAGCAGTTTTGCGAAAAATTAAAGCAGTTGATATTGCAGAAAATAAACAGTTGATATTGCGACCGACCATGTAGGCGGTATTGAATTTAAATTGCTGAAAGTAAATTGCTGAAATTTAAAGTGCGGAAAATTAAGCAGTTGATAAGTGCGACCGACCATGTAGGCGGTATTGAATTTAAATTGCTGAAAGTAAATTGCTGACATTTAAAGTGCGGAAAAGTAAGCAGTTGATAAGTGCGACCGACCATGTAGGCGGTATTGAATTTAAATTGCCGAAAGTAAATTGCTGAAATTTAAAGTGCGGAAAATTAAACAGTTGATAATTTGCGGAAGGATTTCCAGCAGTTTTGCGAAAAATTAAAGCAGTTGATATTGCAGAAAATTAAATGCGACCGACCATGTAGGCGGTATAATAAATAATTGAATTTAAATTGCTGAATATAAATGACTGAAGTTAGATAACGTAAAAAGAATATCACGATAAGAAATGAGCAATTCACGTATAAAAACAATTAAATAACAAATTGTCGCAAGAATGAGCAGACGAAAAATATGAACACGGAAATGACGCATGTGAGCATTTAAATCATGTATAAACATTTAAAGCATGGTATACGACTATTTAATTTCGTGCATACATATTTAATCATGGTATATAAATATTTAAGCAAAGCGAAATAATAAACAAGTATTGTAAATAATGATTAATTAAATATGGTATACGAATTAAATTAAACATTACGTACGAGCATGAAATAAAAAAAAATGACTCGAATGCTTGACGAAGAATTAATGGGCTGGGCCCCATGTGCTGAAATTTAGTTAAAATGGGCTAGGAATAAATCCTAGCCCATAACTTAAATTGAAGGGAAAGGAAAGGATGGGCTTGGCTTAAGCCAAAGCCCATCAGCATGCTAAAAGAAAGGAGGGACGGGCTTAGCCCGTCACCTTCCTCATGAAGAACAGCAGCCGCTGTTCATCTTCTTCCTTGCGCCGGCGTTACTGCCGGCGACAAGGGAGGAGCTCCGGCCATCCGAACACCTCCAAAATGGTCACAATGCGACCGGGGTCAAGCGACGACCAAAACCCGACCAGAATTAAACCACTTCATCCATGGACGAGGAGCAATTTCACGTTTGAACAAATATACGCATTAAAGCCCAAAAATTCATAATTAATTAAAGGAAACAGCAGGCATTTGAATTGAAGCAAGTAACACGTTTACAACTTGAAAATGAAGTATACAAAACAGATTTGAGCCATTGATTAAATGTTTAAAGCTAAAAATGAAAATTAAGGGAGAGAAGCTAGAGAGAGAAAGCTTGATAAACTCACCTTGATTGCTTTCCTTTGCCTTGGTTCGGGTGGATGAATTGGGTAGGAGAAGGGAGGTGAGCCGTGTGTGAATTGGCTAGGAGAATGGAGAGGGAGTAGAGCTTTTTTTTGTAAAATTTTCGACCCCCGCGAAGGGAAATGGTGACGGCTATTTATAGCCGAAGGGAGCCGCGTGGAGGCCGGACGCGGGCTGCGCGTGGAGGCCGGACGCGGGCTGCGCGTGGAGGAGCTGGAGGCGTGATGATGGCGGAGCTAGGGAGCTACGGCTAGGGGCTCGGACGAAGACGTGGCTGAGAAGGAGAGCAGGTGGCTCGGGCGCGGGCTCGTGGCTGAGAATTTCCTTGCACTGTGCATGTGCATTATGCACAATAAATCAAGGGCCATTGATCTGGTTGACTTTCCTTGGTTGACCAGATCAATGGCCATGATCAAATGGCCTTTCATCTGATTTAAATAGCCTCGAGCCGGATCCGTCGAGCAAACGTTCCGACTTTTCGAGCCGAAGGCGCCGTCGCGTAGAAAAAAATACAACGGTTTTAACCGTCTACAGCGAACGATGAGAACTTCTCGTTTAACGCGTTTATTTTAGTGTTCAAAGGCGCGAAACGCGGGAACGAAAAAAATAAAGCGTTACACCGAAAATTACACGAAACGCTGTAGACCGTTGCGACCGGAAAAAAATCTAGCAACTAGTTGATGGAAAACATTTTAAAGTCGAGTTATTGTCCGAGCGAACTTACTCGGGTCCAATAAAAGCTCGAACGAAAATAATAATAAAAAATAAAAATACTAAAAAATGTGCGAAAATATAAAAAATCCTAAAATTCGTGTGATGACCTAAAATGAAGAATAATTTAAGAAACGACTGCCGGATAATTAAAAATGTGATTTTTAAGGCTAAAAATAATAATGATAATAATAATGAAAATACTTGACGAAAAATTAAAAATGCGACTTCGAAAGCTGACGATGCTAACGATGATGCTAAAATGCAACGAAACACCTAAAAATGCTAGCGACATTAAATCAACCGAAAATGACTGTAAATTGGCTGAATAACAGAAATGCTAAAATTAAATAAAAATGGCGTCAAAATTCGGGTATCAACAGTTGCCCCCTCTTTACTGTCTTATCGAAGTATTTGATAAGCAGTAAAGACAGTTGCCCCTATATCCGAATTTTGACGACACAGCGGGTCTTACCTCAAACTTACAGTGATGATGTCGCTCTGGGGGAGGTATGCTTTAAATTCTAGTCTAGGCGAGGCTATCGCATTGCTAGATGCTGGCATGAAAAAAATGAGGTTGCATGTCCGTGCGAGGCTATCGCTCTTCGGATGCTGATCTGGAAATGAGAAGGGAGGTCCGTGCGAGGCTATCGCTCTTCGGATGTCGGCGTGGCAATGGGGATGAAGGTCCGTGCGAGGCTATCGCTCTCCGAACGTTGACATGGCCATGTGAATGAAGGTCCGTGTGAGGCTATCGCTCTCCTGATGTTGATGTGGCAATGTGAATGAAGGTCCGTGCGAGGCTATCGCTCTCCGGACCCTGGTGCTGAAGATGTAACGACACGACCGTGCGAGGCTATCGCTCTCCGGACGCTGGTGCTGAAGATGTAACTACACGACCGTGCGAGGCTATCGCTCTCCGGACGCTGGTGCTGAAGATGTCACTACACGACCGTGCGAGGCTATCGCTCTCCGGACGCTGGTGCTGAAGATGTCACTACACGACCGTGCGAGGCTATCGCTCTCCGGACGCTGGTGCTGAAGATGTCACTACACGACCGTGCGAGGCTATCGCTCTCCGGACGCTGGCGCTGAAGATGTCACTACACGACCGTGCGAGGCTATCGCTCTCCGGACGCTGGTGCTGAAGATGTCACTACACGACCGTGCGAGGCTATCGCTCTCCGGACGCTGGTGCTGAAGATGTAACTACACGACCGTGCGAGGCTATCGCTCTCCGGATCGCTCTCCGGACGCTGGTGCTGAAGATGTAACTACACGACCGTGCGAGGCTATCGCTCTCCGGATCGCTCTCCGGACGCTGGTGCTGAAGATGTAACTACACGACCGTGCGAGGCTATCGCTCTCCGGACGCTGGTGCTGAAGATGTCACTACACGACCGTGCGAGGCTATCGCTCTCCGGACGCTGGTGCTGAAGATGTCACTACACGACCGTGCGAGGCTATCGCTCTCCGGACGCTGGTGCTGAAGATGTAACTACACGACCGTGCGAGGCTATCGCTCTCCGGACGCTGGTGCTGAAGATGTAACTGCACGACCGTGCGAGGCTATCGCTCTCCGGATGCTGGTGCTGAAGATGTAACTGCACGACCGTGCGAGGCTATCGCTCTCCGGACGCTGGTGCTGAAGATGTAACTACACGACCATGCGAGGCTATCGCTCTCCGGACGCTGGTGCTGAAGAAGTAACTACACGACCGTGCAAGGCTATCGCTCTCCGGACGCTGGTGCTGAAAATGTAGTCACTCAAGGAGGAGTTATTTAGACATGCAGAAAAGTAGTCGCTCAAGGAGGAGTAATAATTATGCCGAAATGTAGAATTATGTGAATGAGAGTGGTAACATACCTTCGCTCAGATATTGATTGACGGTAACATACCTTTGCTTTGATGTTGATTCGATGACTATTTATGAATTTTTGGGAGACGTGACCGTATGAATCCATTGGATTTTGATGAAAATTCCAGATGGCGAGGGCTTTACAACGATGTTGTCATCGAAGACCCAAGGTTGAGGAGTGGTAACGTTCTCTATTCGATGTTGATTGGACTTTGAGGAAAATCCAAGATGGCGAGGGCTTTACAACGATGTTGTCATCGAAGACCCCTGGTTGAGATTTCACTGGAGCATATCCGTATCCTGCAAATTGAAAGGAAACAAACCCGAAGCAGCAACAGATGGAAACATGAAGAAGCAATTGACCTATGTGAGAAATTTCAAATATTCCTACATTTATCCCATGGCTTGCCCCCAAGTTTTTTTGTTTGGAATGAAAATGATTTCTTTGTTTAAGAAAATAAATTCAAGCCTTTGTCTCTTTTCTTCTTCTTTTTTTTGGATAAAAATGTTCGTTCAGTTTTCGTCAAATGAACATGATTGATTCAAGTCTAGGTAGCGTCTACGTCTTGTTCAAGAAATAACGACCTCAAGGACAAGACTTTCCCACAACATGCAGTCGTAAGCAATCCTCACCTGATATTAGTGTTTGCACTCACGCTCTGAAACAAGGCTAAGTGTTTGACACTCATAAAGATGCAACTAACATGATACATAATTTACAGTTCGCAATGTCAATCCGAGTGAATATACTTCGAATGAAGATGCACATGCATGGGCGTTCTAATAATCGATGGGACTTTTGCGAAAAAGAATGAATGGACATGAAATGTCCGGAAAGGAGCTTGTTTTGGGAAAGGATTGCTTTGTTGAGGAGTTGGAAGGCTTTTGATGAGCGATGCTTTGCTGATTGGCCAGGATGAGGGCGAGGTGCGCGAGTCTTTTCGCTTTTTGCTGGGGATGCTTTCCGTGTGGCCAGGGGCCCTTCTCTTGAGTCTTCATTGGGGAGCGTCGTCGTTGTTCCTTTTACGACTCACTACTTGAGTTGGCCTGGGGCCTCTTTCTCTTCTCGGGTTCTCACTAGGGATGCTTGCTTTGAGGTTTCTTGAGTTGGCCTTGGGCCTCTTTTGCTTGACTTTACTGGGGGAAGGCTGCTTTGAGATTTCTCGAGTTGGCCTTGGGCCTTTCTACTCGAGTTCACTGGGGAAAGTTTTCTTCGAGATTTTCTCGAATTGAGTTGTCCCCGGGCTGTGATTGCTTTGGCTCCTCGACTGTTTGTATTCGTCGAAGGTCTCTGAGCATTTTTCTTTTCTTTTCCCTTTTTCCCCTCTCTCCTTTTTCTTTTTTTCCTCTCATTTTCCCTCTTTTTTTTTTTCTTTTTTTTTTTTTTTTATATCCCTCCCCTTTTTGATTTGATTTGAAAATGCAACAGAGCAGAGCAAGCACAGCCTTTGTCTTGATCTCTTCCCCTTCTGTCTTGAGGCCTCGGCCTTCGTCGTTGCTGCTTCTTCGGTGATGGTCCTTAGCGATCTCCTGGGGACCTTTTCCGTCTCTTTCATCGTGCTCTTGGACTCGACGCGCTTTTACTTCCGGCTGGCGATTTTAGCTGAAACTGCTCTTTGGCTCCCGGGGTATGAGTGATATTGACGGTTTGGGGAGTGATGACATATATGGTGGAAAGAGGGAAAAACGAAAAAAGTGGAGAAAATCGTAAAAGTCCCATGTCACTTTATAGCTATCCCATGTCTAATGGCGCATGTACCCTGGATATTATGCGAATTCAACTAGTATCTAGTCAGGCACTTACACTCATGAAAGAAACAAAGCGTGAAGGCCCAAAATACTCACAGGGATATGTTTTGTGATTGCTTACGTCTAGACGTGCCATGGATATAAGAGCTAACAGACAAAATCATGTATGTTTCATATAATTTCTAATGAACGCACAAGTCATCCATGTCGTGATAAAGTGATGAATATGCTTGAAAAAAACGTTCAAAACATGGGATTTTCAAGCCAAGCGACTATGCCTTTATTTCTTTTTTTTTTTTTTTTTTGCAAAAACTAAGAATCTTAGCAGACATGACGCACACACTCTTGCAACAACATAAATCGTGGCCATTTAAAAATCGTGGAAACATAAATTGCAACAACGGATAATGCGGAAACGGAAATTGCAAAAATGTAAAAGGACAACTTCCCTGAAAAATGGGCTTTGACATTTTTCAACGCCTTTTCTTGGTCGTCACTCCATTTGCTTGCCCCCCTGTTTACAAGTCTCGCTGCACCTGAAATGAAGAGACAGTTAAATAATAAATTCATAGGGAAAAGGTATCCCCAGATGTTGAATTAATGAAAGATAGAGTGATTGAAAAGAACAAGTGGGTTGCCTCCCACGAAGCGCCCTTGTTTAAAGTCGTAGGCTCGACTATGGCTTGCGCTTGAGTCTTATGTTTTTGGATCAACATTCTTTTGAATTTCATTGCTTGCCCCCAAGTTCATCCTTTCAAACTGCTCCTGATGAGGGACTATCTCTTTTTCTGCCCTTTCTCTTTAAAGGGACCGATTTGCGTGGAGTCTCGACCTCTTTCTTAGCTGCAGTGATACTTTCTTTACCAGTAGAGACATAGGGTTTATCAAAACCAACTAAATCAACATTCACCCTGAAACGCAATAGTACAAGACGCTCGAAGAGAGGGTTAAATATGTTTATTTATTTTTAAACCGAAGGGGAACGCAAGTTCCTATAAAAGACAATAAAACGTGCATACATATTACAAAGAGACATCAGGAAGTGTGGTGGCGGTCTAATTACGCAGAGGCCCTCCCCCCAGACTTCTTCACGAAAATGGCCGAGCCTTATATCATCCTTTCGCTACCCAGAGCATGATTTGGAATAGGGTTGATGGTCATGTTAGACCCTTCGAACGAGATGCATTTGCTCTTGAGCAAGTGATTAACTTTTCTTTTAAAGGTAAAGCATTTTTCTAGCATGTGGCCCTGGGCTCCTGCATGATACTCGCATCTAGCATTAGGATCGTACCACTTTGGGTAGGGAGGTTGTAGAGGTTGGGCCAAGATCGGTACAATTTGCCCAGCTGCTAAGAGATGCTTGTAAATCTCTGTCAAGGAAATTGGAAGAGGTAGCAGTGGCTCCCGATTCCCACGATTATTTGGGTTATTTTGGTTGTTTGGTGGGTTATATAGAGATGGTGGAAATGGCGTAGGGCATTGAGGAGGTGGCGCGAATGGTGGCTTGTAACTAGGTTGGTGAGAGGCAAAGTTGACATCTTTCTCCATGATGGGCTCTTTCTTAGGTGTTACCTCTGGTCTGGAAACATCGATTCTCCCCGACTTGATCCCTTGTTCGACTCTTTCCGCCACCATGACCATATCAGAAAAGTTATTTGATGGATTGGATATAAGATGAGTGTAGTAGGGAGCCTTGAAGGTATCCACGAAAATGGATATGAGTTCTTTGTCATTCAAGGGCGGTGAAATCCTAGAAGCTAGTTCTCTCCACCTCTGAGCATAAGTTTTCACCGATTCTTCAGTTTTTTTCTCAAGATTTCGGAGATCAGAACGGTCTGGCGCTACCTCCAAATTGAACTTGTATTGCTTGAAGAAAGCATCCGATAAATCTCTCCAAGTTTTGATCTTAACCCCATCCAAACTCATGTACCAGGTCAAGGCATGCTTGGCCAAACTCTCTCTGAACAGATGGATTAACATGGGCTCATTGTGTATCATATCGGCCATTTTGTTGCAATAGGCCTTGAGGTGAGTTTTTGGGCACTCGATCCCAGTGTACTTCTCAAAATCTGGAATCTTGTATTTTGGAGGCATTATGATCCCCGGGACCATGCACATGGTGGCGGGACCTGTAGGGTCGAAGGGGTCTGTTCCTTCGATGGCCCTGAGCCTTTCCTCTAGCAGGTTCATTCTATCCATATTCGGTCTTTCTGTGACGAGAGCGTTTGGACCAAGGTATGGCGGGGGTTCTGTCATGAATGGTGGTTGCATCGGATTGACAAAAGGAGGCCGACTTCCCATAGGATTGGGAATCGCGACTTGAGTGGGATAGCCCTGGGGTGGGTAAAATCCCCGGGATTCCTGACGAATTAGATTCTGACCAGGGTCCACAGTAAGGTTGACAAAGGAATGTTGTAGAGCTGCATCAACTCCTTCACCCGTGTTGGCTACAGGGTTCGGGGTGGTGGGTACAAAGACGGGAGCAGTCCATTTCCATTGACCCCCAGGAACCGAAAATGATTGGGGTCCCGAAGATCCAGTGATGGAGGATGAGGAGGGTCCCATCATTTGACTAGGATCAAAACCAGGTGGGAACTCAGTGGTTGCTTCATCTCGCTCTTTTTCACCCCGAGTGGCCTTTTCTGTAGTAACCCTTACTTGCTCTTCTAACTCTTTTATTCTAGCAGCCAATGCCTCTTCTGTCTTGGTTTGTTCGGCCATCTTCAGCGTTTGAAGTCTTGTTATGGGGGGCCTCGGTGGAGTAATTCGCTTGCGAGGAGCTATCGTGAACCTGAAAAAAAGAAAATGAAAAAAGAGTAAGTACAAGTGATGGACGATCCCGAGGCCTCCACGTTGCTCATTTGCTTTTCCGGCTACACTTTCACTTGACATTTTCAGGGCGGTCGGAGAGGCGTGATCTCCTAGTTGTGGATGATATGCGAAGGAAGCCTCTATTCATTCCAACGATATGGAGCAATCTGAGATGTTATCGGCGAAACCCAAATTAGCAGGGGCAACCAATGCCGTCATGCTAGGAAGATCTCTTTTCTACTGTGCTCGCAAATGACGCAGGGCCTGACGCCTGGTGAACCCCACCGAGGGGAGGGATGACAATCTATGCTATGACTTTGGAGTTTGCGATAAGCTAAGAGGACAAGGCCACGAGTGGGCAATATTTGGCTATTTTTCGAATGTTTGGTCTGATTTTTCGGTTCTTTGGTGAAACGATTGTGTTTATCCCGGAGGGATTTTCTCTTTCTTTTTGTGATGGTCTTTTGAGTTGTATTTGGATGGATAATTGATACGGAAAAGATGAGGTGATTAAATAAATATCCGAAAGAGGTACGACTTTATTAAAAGTGTTTACAAGATGTAGTAAACTAGCCAACTACCTAAATTCACCAAAAAAATGGCTAAAATTGATGAAAATAGGGATTCTAGTTACATGAGAAAAATGAATGTTTGCTGATATTCGAGTCTTCCCATGAAGGTATCAATCTTGGACGTCAGAGTTCTGCTGCCAAAGGCACTCCATCGAAGCCAACTCCCCTTTCTGCATCTCTATCTCAGCCTCTAAAGTGGCAATTCGGCTTTGTAGTGTCTGATCGTTGAAACTTCATTCCCCAAAAATATCAAGTGAAAGTAGTGTAAGTGCCGATATATCGAATGAGAAAAAACGGGTCCTGTGGGACAAAAATAAAATTTTAAATGCAAAGTAACCTGCGCATGTAAGAAATTTACAATTCGTATAAAAGAAAAATCATGTCAATATGCCAACAAGACAAATAGAGCCACGACAAATAGGTATAATCATGATGCATGTGCTGGGGCTCTGATTCCGTCATTTCTAACTGGCTTGAATGGTTCCCGGATGATACCATGAAAAGGTCCCTAAAGTGTCGTCCAGTCGCCCGATTCCTTGCGAAATCGTATAACCTTTCGACTTGCTTTAGGGGTTCATCCGAGTTGGGATTGGTGAACACTACCCAGGACATGTGTCCTAGGGCGTCACTACTACCCTCCTATTTTGGTAATTGTCCCCTGGGTGTAGGGCGCTATGAAATGCATATGACAATTGATAAAGCAAATAAATAAACAGACCAGCAATTGATCAAAGCAAAAAAATAAACAAATAAAACACCTCTCTAAAAAGATAAAACCGGCTCCTACCCAAGCCTTCCCCAGCGGAGTCGCCAAACTGTCGCGCCTCGAAATATAAAAATTCGCGAGTGTGCAACGAAATTTGAGACCTTCAGATGCTCGGCGTAAAAGGACGCCTAGCAGCATGCAATGAAGTCGCCACCCTAATTTGGTTGCTAGGCTTAGGGAACCCTAATCGTCATGGCATAGGAAATATAATAAGTAAAAAAAAAAAAAAAAAAAACTAAAGGCACAAAAAAAAAGGGTCTGGACCCCAGACAAAGGTTCGGGGTCGTATTATGGTCTCGGGAAGGTGTTAGGCACCCGAGACACATCCGAAAACGGTTACCGGTTGATGAGAGAGGTGTTTAAAAAGATGTTTGAGAAATGCGTTTTGAAAAAGGGGGCCCTCAGAGGAATCGTCACTTTAGTCTTTATTATGATCGTGATGGGACTGAATTTTCCGTAAGACTGAATGAGCGCCCTCTTTTTTCATCATCGGGCCATGCATGATTAAATTAATTACTACGTGATCCTAACATGGATTGCTACTAGAGTACCATTTTAAATGATGGATTTAAAATGATAGTTTGCTGTGGGATCGAAAGTCCCCATGTACATGCAGTCAATATAAGCGAGAATTAAAATCACATGAACGCGGCATTTTAAGAAATTCTTTAAACACGTTGTGCATGTGGGTTGATTTTAGTTCTAGCAGTTCTATGAATCATGCATACAATGGATATTTGCAGAAAGCACCGAATAAATAAAAAGGAATCGAAAGGCGTACTTTCGAGCGAAGCTTGAAATTAACCTACAAAACGAGAGTGTTAGTGATAGCTTGAGAAATAACTGAGCAATGAAAATTTTAAATGACAATTGATTGTACACGTAAAATGATGGATTGTACGCATACGAGAATTAAATGCTGAGCTTGATGAGTGCATGAAAATAAATGGCGACAATTGATTGAATGCGAGAAATGATGAATTTTACGCATACGAAAATGAGATACTGAGTTGATTGGTGCGAAAAATGATTGATTTTAAGCACACGAGAATTTAAAGGCTGTGTTGATTGCATGCGAAAAATGATTGATTTTACGCATACGAGAATTTAAATGCTAGGTTGATTGCATGCAAAAAATGAGTGATTTTACGCATACGAGAATTTAAATGCTGGGTTGATTGCATGCGAAAAATGATGGATTTTACGCATACGAGAATTTAAATGCTGGGTTGATTGCATGCGAAAAATGATGGATTTTACGCATACGAAAATGAAATGCTGTTTTGATAAGTGCAGAAAAATTAAATGCTATTGGCGATTTACAGGGAAGAAAAAAAAGTTTAATGATTTGCAGAAAATAAAACAGGTTGATAATGCAGGGAATAAACAGTTGGATATTTGCAGAAAATAAACAGTTGATATTGCGACCGACCATGTAGGCGGTATTGAATTTAAATTGCTGAAAGTAAATTGCTGAAATTTAAAGTGCGGGAAAGTAAAGTGCGGAAAAGTAAACAGTTGATAATTTGCGGAAGGATTTCCAACAGTTTTGCGAAAAATTAAAGCAGTTGATATTGCAGAAAATAAACAGTTGATATTGCGACCGACCATGTAGGCGGTATTGAATTTAAATTGCTGAAAGTAAATTGCTGAAATTTAAAGTGCGGAAAAGTAAAGTGCGGAAAAGTAAACAGTTGATAATTTGCGGAAGGATTTCCAGCAGTTTTGCGAAAAATTAAAGCAGTTGATATTGCAGAAAATAAACAGTTGATATTGCGACCGACCATGTAGGCGGTATTGAATTTAAATTGCTGAAAGTAAATTGCTGAAATTTAAAGTGCGGAAAATTAAGCAGTTGATAAGTGCGACCGACCATGTAGGCGGTATTGAATTTAAATTGCTGAAAGTAAATTGCTGACATTTAAAGTGCGGAAAAGTAAGCAGTTGATAAGTGCGACCGACCATGTAGACGGTATTGAATTTAAATTGCCGAAAGTAAATTGCTGAAATTTAAAGTGCGGAAAATTAAACAGTTGATAATTTGCGGAAGGATTTCCAGCAGTTTTGCGAAAAATTAAAGCAGTTGATATTGCAGAAAATTAAATACGACCGACCATGTAGGCGGTATAATAAATAATTGAATTTAAATTGCTGAATATAAATGACTGAAGTTAGATAACGTAAAAAGAATATCACGATAAGAAATGAGCAATTCACGTATAAAAACAATTAAATAACAAATTGTCGCAAGAATGAGCAGACGAAAAATATGAACACGGAAATGACGCATGTGAGCATTTAAATCATGTATAAACATTTAAAGCATGGTATACGAATATTTAATTTCGTGCATACATATTTAATCATGGTATATAAATATTTAAGCAAAGCGAAATAATAAACAAGTATTGTAAATAATGATTAATTAAATATGGTATACGAATTAAATTAAACATTACGTACGAGCATGAAATTAAAAAAAATGACTCGAATGCTTGACGAAGAATTAATGGGCTGGGCCCCATGTGCTGAAATTTAGTTAAAATGGGCTACGAATAAATCCTAGCCCATAACTTAAATTGAAGGGAAAGGAAAGGATGGGCTTGGCTTAAGCCAAAGCCCATCAGCATGCTAAAAGAAAGGAGGGACGGGCTTAGCCTGTCACCTTCCTCATGAAGAACAGCAGCCGCTGTTCATCTTCTTCCTTGCGCCGGCGTTACTGCCGGCGACAAGGGAGGAGCTCCGGCCATCCGAACACCTCCAAAATGGTCACAATGCGACCGGGGTCAAGCGACGACCAAAACCCGACCAGAATTAAACCACTTCATCCATGGACGAGGAGCAATTTCACGTTTGAACAAATATACGCATTAAAGCCCAAAAATTCATAATTAATTAAAGGAAACAGCAGGCATTTGAATTGAAGCAAGTAACACGTTTACAACTTGAAAATGAAGTATACAAAACAGATTTGAGCCATTGATTAAATGTTTAAAGCTAAAAACGAAAATTAAGGGAGAGAAGCTAGAGAGAGAAAGCTTGATAAACTCACCTTGATTGCTTTCCTTTGCCTTGGTTCGGGTGGATGAATTGGGTAGGAGAAGGGAGGTGAGCCGTGTGTGAATTGGCTAGGAGAATGGAGAGGGAGTAGAGCTTTTTTTTGTAAAATTTTCGACCCCCGCGAAGGGAAATGGTGACGGCTATTTATAGCCGAAGGGAGCCGCGTGGAGGCTGGACGCGGGCTGCGGTGGAGGCCAGACGCGGGCTGCGCGTGGAGGAGCTGGAGGCGTGATGATGGCGGAGCTAGGGAGCTACGGCTAGGGGCTCGGACGAAGACGTGGCTGAGAAGGAGAGCAGGTGGCTCGAGCGCGGGCTCGAGGCTGAGAATTTCCTTGCACTGTGCATGTGCATTATGCACAATAAATCAAGGGCCATTGATCTGGTTGACTTTCCTTGGTTGACCAGATCAATGGCCATGATCAAATGGCCTTTCATCTGATTTAAATAGCCTCGAGCCGGATCCGTCGAGCAAACGTTCCGACTTTTCGAGCCGAAGGCGCCGTCGCGTAGAAAAAAATACAACGGTTTTAACCGTCTACAGCGAACGATGAGAACTTCTCGTTTAACGCATTTATTTTAGTGTTCAAAGGCGCGAAATGCGGGAACGAAAAAAATAAAGCGTTACACCGAAAATTACACGAAACGCTGTAGACCGTTGCGACCGGAAAAAAATCTAGCAACTAGTTGATGGAAAACATTTTAAAGTCGAGTTATTGTCTGAGCGAACTTACTCGGGTCAAATAAAAGCTCGAACGAAAATAATAATAAAAAATAAAAATACTAAAAAATGTGCGAAAATATAAAAAATCCTAAAATTCGTGTGATGACCTAAAACGAAGAATAATTTAAGAAACGACTGCCGGATAATTAAAAATGTGATTTTTAAGGCTAAAAATAATAATGATAATAATAATGAAAATACTTGACGAAAAATTAAAAATGCGACTTCGAAAGCTGACGATGCTAACGATGATGCTAAAATGCAACGAAACACCTAAAAATGCTAGCGACATTAAATCAACCGAAAATGACTGTAAATTGACTGAATAACAGAAATGCTAAAATTAAATAAAAATGGCGTCAAAATTCGGGTATCAACACTGTCCCAAGGACTGCTATCCCCTTCCGCGAATAGATCAGTTAGTCGATCAAACCGCTGGATATGCTTATCTAAGCTCCCTAGATGCAAATTCCGGATATCACCAAATCCCCATAGCCGTAGAGGACGAAGAAAAAACTACCTTCATCACTCCTAGGGCTACATACTGCTATACCGCAATGCCGTTTGGGCTAAAGAATGCCGGAGCAACATTTCAACGTATGGCAAAAAAAGTTTTTGAAAATCAAATCGGGAGAAATGTAGAGGCTTACGTGGATGACATCTTGATCAAAAGTCAGAGTTTCAGAGAACACCTCGCTGACTTGGAAGAAGTTCTCAATGTGATGAGAAAGCACAAGATGAAGCTAAACCCGCGGAAGTGCATGTTTGCATTCCAAACGGGAAAATTCTTGGGCTATGTGGTCAGCCGGAAGGGCATCCAACCCAACCCTTCAAAGATAAAAGCCATACAGGATATGATACCCCCGCGGACTGTCAAAGAGATACAGAAGTTAACCGGGCGCATCATCGCGTTGGGACGATTCATATCTAAGCAAGGCGAGAGATGTTTGCCTTTCTTCAAAGTCATCCGAAACAAGGCTCATTTCGGGTGGACAGAGGAATGTGAGAAAGCGTTTGCAGGGCTAAAAGCTTACCTGTCATCAGATTTAGTGCTGACGAGGCCCGAGCCCGGCGATGAACTATATTTATATTTGGGAATAGCTGACGAGGTAGTCAGCGCCGTCCTTGTGCGAAGTGAAGGGCACGTGCATCGGCCTGTATTCTTCGTGAGTCACATATTGAAAGATGCCGAACTGCGATACGCTCCTATCGAGAAGATAGCACTCGCTCTAGTGCAAGCCACACGAAAGATGGATCGATATTTCCAAGCCCACCCCGTCACTGTACTCACGGATCAGCCGTTGAGAAGAATCTTCAGAAAACCTGAATCTTCAGGAAGAATGCTAATTTGGGCTATCGAGCTCGAACAATACGGGTTGCAATACAAAGCTAAACCGGCCGTTAAAGCCCAAGCGTTAGCTGACTTCATAGCTGAGTGCACGTTCACAAAGGACGCAAAAATAGATCTGTTAGAAGAAGAAGCAGAGAGTTCACGCCTACCGTCTCCGGAGACATATGCAGATACGTGGGTCATCCACGTAGATGGAGCAAAAAATCAAGAGTTAGCAGGCGCAGGAGTCTTCTTAGTTGGACCAAACGGCCTGGAGATGCGATACGCCATCAGAATCCTGCAGCCATTGTCCAACAATGCGGCTGAATACGAAGCGCTACTGGCAGGACTCAGAATCGGAAACAGTTTCTCCATCGAAGCCACTCCCGGTGTGGAGAAGGAAGGCAGAACACGTTTAAAGATCCGAGGAGATTCCAAGCTAATAATGGATCAGGTTCTGGGGAACTCCCAAGCCAGAGAACCCATCATGGCCCAATACTTGGCCAAAGTGAAGCATGAGCTGTCAGACATACAGGAAAAAGGTACTCTGGTCACCTTTGAGCACATTCCTAGAGAAAATAATGAAGAGGCTGATAGCCTCGCCAAGATGGCAGCCAATCCGGAAGCCTCAATACCCAGTGACGTGCGCTATGGAGAACTGCCTACACCTTCTTTCATGGAAGAGCAGGCATCGCTCTGTGTGGAAAAAATGGAAAATGATTGGAGGATCCCAGTGATAGAATATCTGAAACATGATAAACTACCGAGAGACCATACAGAGAGAAAGAAAGTCTTAAAATGGGCAGCACGATGCACATATTATAACGGAGAGTTAATACGAAGATGTTTCTCCCATCCGGCCGCTAAATGCATAACGGAACAAGAAGGCTTACACATGTTACGAGAAATTCACGAAGGGATATGTGGCATGCACATCGCTAGCGCTACTCAGGCAGCCCAAGTCTTCCGGTCAGGATTTTACTGGCCCACCATTCGACGAGATTGTCATAACTTCGTGAAAACCTGTCAGAAATGCCAGGAATATGCTAAGATTCCTCGAAAGCCGGCTGTGCCAATTTCAGAAATAGTTGCTCCGTGCCCGTTTGCAAAATGGGGGATTGACATCCTGGGCCCGTTTCCAAAGGCCAGATCTCAGTTAAAATTTGTGGTCGTAGCGGTAGACTACTTCACAAAGTGGGCCAAAGCTGAGGCGTTAGCTACCATCACCACCGAAAAAATCTGGCGTTTCTTCAAACACTAAGTCATCATGCGATTTGGAGTACCACGCGTGCTAGTTAGCGACAATGGGACACAATTCACAAGCCAGTTCTTCAGGGATCGATGTGCAGAGTTCCAGATCGAGCAAAGATTCTCCTCTGTGGCACATCCCCAAACCAATGGCCAGGCGAAAGTAACCAACCGCAGCATCCTCAGTGGCATCAAAAGAAACCTGGAAGGTTCCAAGAAGAAATGGCCAGACGAATTGCCATATGTACTATGGGCCTACCGCATGACTGTCAAGGCCAGCACGGGAGAGACCCCGTTCGCGTTAGCATTCGGAACTGAGGCTATCACACCAGTCGAGATTGGCATGATGAGCCTTCGGGTGGCTCATTTCAAAGAAGAAAACAACGAAGAAAGGTTACGAGCTAACCTCGATACTCTACCAGAAACACACGAGGAAACCCTCTTGAAAACCCTGCACTACAAAAGGAAAATGGCACAATATCATAACCGGCAAGTGAGGGAGCGATTGCTCAAAACCGGAGATTTAGTGCTCAGAGACAGGCGGGCGGCAGGACAACGTATGGGAAAACTCAGTCCAAACTGGGATGGACCGTATCGTGTCACCCGCATTGTGGGAAAAGGAGCATACCATCTGGAAACGCTGGAGGGAACGCCCTTGCAGAACTCTTGGAACATCGCCCGGCTGAGGCTATACCACGCCAGGAGCTAATCGGGTAACATCAAAGTTATTCTAATAAATGAATATTGAGATATTCACTGTGCGTTTGCTACTGGTAATATGCAGGTAGCCAAGAATGCCAGGAGTGAAAATCCTATCCTTGTGATGGTTGGTCCTGATCAGACAGCTCACTAAGACGAGGCACGCCCTGGCATAACAAGGCGTTTGGGAGTGAAAATCCTATCCTTGTGGTAACCGTGCTCACATAGACGGCCCATTAAGATGAGGCACGACCCCAAACGGCTTCCCGGAGTGAAAATCCTATCCTTGCGGCAACCGTGCTCACATAGACGGCCCGTTAAGATGAGGCAGGCGCCGGAATCCTTGGAAGTGAAAATCCTATTCTTGTGGTAACCCCATAAGGAGAGGCACGCCCCAAGGAGAGACCAACTCCGTCCTAGAAGTGAAAATCCTATCCTTGTGGTAACCGTACTCACATAGACGGCCCATCGAGACGAGGCACGATTCCACGGACGTGAGGTACAACGCTTGGGGGTGAAAAATCCTATCCTTGTGATGGCTGGTCCTGATCAGACAGCTCACTAAGACGAGGCACTCCCCAAAGCCAATCTGTGGCGGAAAGAAAAAAAGGACATCCCAACTAGTAGCCGCGCGGTTGATACCCGGTGAAGCGATGTTGGAGCCAATCTGTGGCGAAAAGAAACAAAGGGCATCCCAACTAGTAGTCGCACGGTTGATACCCGGTGAAGCGATGTTGGAGCCAATCTGTGGCGAAAAGAAACAAAGGGCATCCCAACTAGTAGCCGCGCGGTTGATACCTGGTGAAGCGATGTTGGAGCCAATCTTTGGCGAAAGGAAAGAAAAGAGATCCTAACTAGTAGCCGCGCGGTTGATACCCGGTGAAGCGAGGATGAAGAGGTGTCCATACTGCAACAACAACGTTGAGACAGACATAAAGCCCCCTTTGACAACAAGGGACGACATGAATATGAGCGCAGCAGATGCGGAAGCAACGCTGACTTACTCTCAGAAATGTTATCGGAGGATACAATGGTAAAGCTACTGGAATACGGTTGATGAAAAGAAAATGGGGGAATATTATATATCTATGGAAACCGGACGACAAACGTCCTATGCGGACAAGCGATTAAACGGTATTATGAAGGAAAGCAGATTATCCAAAAAAGAGGGGATTAACCAAGTCAAGGCCGACATTGTTTAAAGTACAAAATATAGACGGGCACGTCAGCCACAAAAATTTAAAGCATCTAAACAATAAGAAGTCTAAGGATTGGGCGACGCGTTGACCCCTCCTTGCTGAGCAGCCTTCCACAGGTAGAAACCACTATCAGTAACGGATGAGGCTCTCTTGTCAAAATATGCAGAGAGATCGTCAATGCGGAGCCCCTCAACCCCATAGTGATGCATCACAGCTTCCGACATGATTCCCCCGCCCTGCTCCAAGTACCAACGACTCTTCTCAGCATTAAGGGAGAAATCGGCATATAGCTCAGCGTTTCTCTGCCTCTCCAGACGCAGATTATTCTCCTCCTGAGAAAGGCGTATGGCCAGATCGACACTCTGTCACTTTTCCTTTTCCAGAGCCAACTTAGCGGTCTCCAGCTCTTGCTTAACAGCGGTAGCCTCTCCCCGGGCAGCTTCCATACCTTCGTTGGCAGCATTGAGGGCATTTTCGAGACGTTGTCGCTCTTCCAGCAGCCTGTTAGCTACAATTCTGGCATTCTCCTCATCCATATAGTGAAGGTGGCAAAGCATAGAAAGCGCCCGAGAGCGAAGGAAATTTATGCACCCCTGCTCGCCCCGAGCCACAAAGGCATCCCTCTCTCTCGGAAGGGACAAAATCTCTGCCACCAGATAAGCGGTAGAGGAAAGCACGGTATCATTATCAGCATCGGCAGGAAACTGCAGAATATTGTCCCTAAAGGAGCGTAAGCTGATGTGGTGAGTTGGCAAGAGAGGAGGCTCGTCCTGAGAGATACCAGCCATTAAGGCAGGGGCGGGGCCATCCCTCGCAATAGTTGGATGAGGCATTGGAACAAAGAACAACGCAGTAGGAGAAGCTGGCCGACTGGTGGAACCTTCCACGTTAGGCATTGAGACCTCATTTCCTCCAGGCACCTCAAGATTAAGGGCATCGGAATCATAGCCCGTTGGGGTGTGAGCAGAATGAATTGGAGAACCAGGAGGCACATGGGGCTGACCGCCAAAATCAACATGTTCAGATTGATCAGCAGACGCACCCTCGCCCCCAAGGACACTCGAAGTACGGTTGGCGGCCGAGGAAGAAGGGCTATTCTGAAGCTCATGGTGAGCCTTCTTCTGACACTCGCGAAAGACATCTGCGATAGCCATATCTCCCTGGGAGGTGGAGGGGGCAGAAGCAGCAACGACTTCCTAAATAACGCAGAACGTGGTAAGGAAATCGTGCAAAAAGAAAAACAAAGTTTTAAAAAGAAGAAAAATACACACCTGAGTGGTTGAGGATACAAGAGGAATTCCAACAGGAATCGGATCAACCGTAGCCTCTAAAGAAACAACAGTTTGGGACGAAACGGGTTGGGCAGCGCGTGCTTTCCTAGGCATTTTCTTTCTTACAACCCGAGTGCCCGTAACGTTAGCGGTAGCAGTGGCCTCCCCTTCCTCGGCGTTAGCAGCAGCCCTAGCTTCCACGGCAGCCTTCTTTTTCGCCTCCTGTTTCCTTCTCCTCCGGAAATACTCGGGCTCCCAACCAGGCGGAGGCACTGCACAGTTACAAAACGTTAGCGTTAGTACTTCTTGACAACGCAAAGGAAAAAGGTCAAACGCTCACCCTTCTTGCACCGTTCCACGGGCAACCCGTTGGCCACTTTTCGGGCATCAACACTAAAGTCAAATTGAAGCAGCGTCTTCAACCAGCCATCCTCCGGGTCGGAAAGGGGTTTTCGATGACCCTAAGCCCCATCTTTAATTGTTTCATTGAAGCCAGCCCTCCACAACGGCTCAGGCAGATCAACAATAAAAAATTCCTCTTTCCAGTGAGGAATAGAAGACTCAATGCCCATAAGCTTCCAGGTAAAGGGTTTCAAAGAGCCGTCTTCGTAGCGAGGTGATATCGATATCACCCCTTTACGGGAATACAACTGGAAAATATCATGAAGCAACGCTAAAGTGGGAGATTCTATTCCCTTGAAACGGCACAATGCGGCAAAAGCACTAACAACGCAAATCGCGTTAGGACTCAACTGAGCCGGAGCCAAATCAGAATCAGCCAACAACAACTTTACGAGCGGGTCAAGAGAGAGACGAAACCCATGATCGAAGAGCTTAGCATACAGCATTCTACTATTTCCGGGCAGAATGCTGTTCAGTCGAAGCGACTCAGAAGCAGGATGCACGGGATATTCCTTGGGAAATCGTGCAGTAAACCCAGCAAGTCTACGGTTAATTAAGGGCAGAGTGTACAGAGAAGTGGGAGTAGTATCAATTACTTCTTCCCCGGAGGACCTTTGAGGGTCTCCCTCTTCAGAGGATTTCTTAGTTCTAGCCATGGCTAACAAGGAAAAAGTAAAGAGAAAAGAAAAAGGACGTGTACCTTGTACCTTCGTGAAGAGAACACGAGGAGTCTCGAGCCAGAAAGAGAGAGCGGCGCAAAGTATTTATCCAAAGACGCAATGGCGTATAAGGGAAAAGATGGAAAAAGAAAAATGGGTAGAAGAAACAATAGATATAACCCTGAAAGGACACGACCAGTCAGCAGCAGACACGTGGCGAAGTAGCGCGTCATAAAGTAAGGCACGCGCCAGAAGGTTCAAATTTGAAATAAGGACGAAACACTTCTGCATTCGCACCTCCCTAGGAGACGCCTGCTCCAAACGCCTCTCTGTGGAAGGACACGTGTCTTCTTTCATCATTACCCTTCAAGTCGCATTAAATGAGGGACTGGGGGATTGATTAAAAACCATAAAAAGCAGCGCTGGCCTTGCCAAACGGTGCGATGGTACAAAGAAGATAAGAAAGGAATAACGGTAATATCACGATAAATCATACAGTACGACGAAGGATACAAAGCGTCAGCAAATAATGTTCGAATGGTTTTCAAGAAAAAACAAAAGAAAAGAGACGACAGCAAGAAAAACAAGGAAAGGCCCAGGCACCATCGCTAGCGTTAGGTTCCCTCCCCCGAGGGACCAGAAGAATCGTTGTCACCTTTGCTAATCTCACCCATCACGATAGATATGTAATCAGCTACCTGGGCCGGATCTGAAGGGTTACCTTTGAAACGGGCCGCAAATCCAGAAACGAAGGCCTCCAGAACCCTCTTCCTCCATAACTCTTCCTTTAATGGCGCCCTAGCAGACTCCTCATCTCGAGCAAGTATCTCTTCGCGGAGAAAGAGATTTTTCTTCTTTTCTAGCGCCAATTCTGCCTCCAGAACCTCTATCTTAGCTTTCCCGATAGACTTTTCTCTGTTCAATTCTGTTTGGGACGATTCACAGAGACGCGTCAGCAACCTAGAGTGCTCCACCGCCTTTTCAAGCTGCACCTTCGCAACACATAATGCGCTGGAAAAATTATGTGACTCGTGATCGTGAATTTCGAATTGATAATTCAAATGGCGGAAGAAGTCCAGAGAATCATTCAGAACACGGCGAAAGCGTGCCGAGGGAGGGAGTTGAAGAAATTCCTCTTTCTCCTTTTTGGAGCTCAGCATCTCTCCTATCAAGGGTGCAGTAAACTCATCTCGAGAAAAAGGTTGGGGAACCCCGACAGCGCGAAGGGCATCAAAGCAAAACCCTGCAAGATTCATACGGTAGGTCGGGACCCCGTCAAGACCGCGCATAGGCAAGATTGATCGATGGAGGTGGAGAAGAGCCCTGGGAAAAAGTACTCTTGATAGGAGTAAAAAATAGTTGTGGAGTAACCCTAGGCGGTAGCTCAGTAGTCGAATTCGCAACAGGATGCGTGACCACTACGTCAGGAATACAATGAGAAATCGGAGAATCGGTGTTGATACCCGAATTTTGACGCCATTTTTATTTAATTTTAGCATTTATGTTATTTAGTTAATTTACAGTCATTTTCAGTTGATTTAATATCGCTAGCATTCTTAGGTGTTTCGTTGCATTTTAGCATCATCGTTAGCATCGTCAGCTTTCGAAATCGCATTTTTAATTTTTCGGCATGTATTTTCATTATTGTTATCATTAATATTTTTAGCCTTATAAATCACATTTTTGACTATCCGGCAGTCGTTTGCTAGTTTTTTCTTCGTTTTAGGTTATCACATGAATTTTAGGATTTTTTATATTTTAGCGCATTTTTAGTATTTTTATTATTTTATTATTATTTTTATTCGAGCTTTTATTGGACCCGAGTAAGGCCGCTCGGACAGTAACTTGACTTTAAAATGTTTTCCATCAACTAGTTGCTAGATTTTTTTCTGCTCGCAACGGTCTACAGCGTTTCGTGTAATTTTCGGCGTAACGTCTTTATTTTTCCGTTCAAACGTTTCACGTTTTTGAACGCGAAAATAAACACGTTAAACGAAAAATTCTCATCATTCGCTGTAGACTACGTGACGGTACCTTCGGCTCGAAAAGTTCGAACGTTTAGTCGCGGGAACCGGCTCGAGGCCATTTAAATCAGATGAAAGATCATTTGATCATGGCCATTGATCTGGTCAACCAAGGAAAGTCAACCAGATCAATGGCCCTTGATTTAATGTGCATAATGCACATGCACAGTGCACGCACGAGGGAAGCGATCGAAGTCCTCGCCCGAGCCAACTGCTCCCTAGCCCCTAGCTCGTAGCTCCCTAGCTCCGCCATCATCACGGCCAGCCCTCCTCCACGCGCAGCCCCTCCGTCCGGCCTCCACGCGACCCCTTTGGCTATAAATAGCCACGCTCCTTCAACGTCAAAGGGGCCGAGAATTTTGCAAAAAAACCCGCTACTCCCTCTCCATTTTCCTGGCCAACTCATGTACTCCTAAGCCCCATTCACTCACCCTCATTCCCGTTCCTCGTCGTCGTCCGTACGCAGCCGCAGCACGGTGAGCGTTCTTGCTCCCATTTTTCTTTTAAATTTCGTTTAGAACTTAGTCAATTAATTTATCACCAAGGCTTGCTGCGATCACCTTGTTTTCGACCTAATTCTACCATGCTAACACCCATCTAAATTATCTTAGCTTAGTTTAATTGTTTCATTAATTAACGTCAAAATGCATCCATTCGTTCCCCTAAAAAACCTACTGTTTTAGTGACCCTTTTCGGGCTGTGATCGCATGGTTGCAATGGTGGAGGGGAGAGGCTCTTTCGGGCCAAGAACCAGGCGAGTTGGTCGCCTGGTTTCGTTGCATGAGTCGCCGGTCACAGCGCCGGCGACGTGGAAAGCAAGAACAGCCATGCTGTTCTTACGAGGAAGAAGAAGATGGGAACGGGCCAAGCCCGTCCCTCTTGAAAATTAAGGCACTGATGGGCCTTGGCTTAAGCCAAGCCCATCTTGCCTTTAATTGTTGTCATGGGCTAGGATTCATTCCTAGCCCAATTTGATTTAAATCTTGCATGCGGGCCCGGCCCAAACGATTTTCGTCAAGCATTCGAGTCGTTTTTAACATCATTTCGTTTCATGCTCGTAGGTAGTATTTAAATTAATTCGTATGCCATATTTAATTAATCATTATTTACTTGTTCAAATTTAAATACTTGTTTATTATTTCGCTTTGCTTAAATATTTATATACCATGATTAAATATTTATGCACGAAATTAAATAGTCGTATACCATGCTTTAAAGGTTTGTACATGATTTAAATGCTCCCATGCGTCATTTCCGGGTTCATATTTTTCGCATGCTCATTCTCGCGTCAACTTGTTATTTAAACTGTTTTTATACATGAATTGCTCATTCCTTATCATAATATTTATTGTCATGATTAACCTCAGTCATTTATATCTAACTGTTTAATTTCAGTCATTTAAAATACCGCCTATATGGTCGGTCGCTTTTTTTAATTCTCGTAAATATTCAACTGTTTTAATTTTTCGCAAACTGCTGGAAATCCTTCCGCAAATTATCAACTGTTTACTTTTCCGCACTTTAAATTTCAGCAATTTAAATTCAATACCGCCTACATGGTCGGTCGCATTTTAATTCTCGCAAATATTCAACTGCTTTAATTTTTCGCAAAACTGCTGGAAATCCTTCCGCAAATTATCAACTGTTTACTTTTCCCCACTTTAATTTTCCGCACTTTAATTTTCCGCACTTTAAATTTCAGCAATTTACTTTCGGCAATTTAAATTCAATACAGCCTACATGGTCGGTCGCATTTTAATTCTCGTAAATATTCAACTACTTTAATTTTTCGCAAACTGCTGGAAATTCTTCCGCAATTTATCAACTGTTTATTTTCCGTAATTTATTAACTATTTATTTTCTGCAATCTATCAACTGTTATTTTTCTGCAAATATCAACAGTTTACTTTCTGCAAATATCCAACTGTTTATTCTCTGCATTATCAACCTGTTTTATTTTCTGCACATCATCAAACTTTTTTTATTCCCTGTAATCCTCAACTACATTTAATTTTTCTGCCCTCAGCATTTAATTTTTCTGCACTAATCAAAACAGCATTTCATTTTCGTATGCTTAAAATTAATCATTTTTCGCATGCAATCAACCTAGCATTTAAATTCTCATATGCTTAAAATCAATCATTTTTCGCATGCAATCAACGCAGCATTTTAAATTCTCGTATGCGTAAAATTAATCATTTTTCGCATGCAATCAACCTCGCATTTAAATTCTCGTATGCTTAAAATCAATCATTTTTCGCATGCAAACAACCCAGCATTTAATTTTCGTATGCGTAAAATCAATCATTTTTTGCATGCAATCAACGTAGCATTTAAATTCTCGCATGCTTAAAATCCATCATTTTTCGCATGCAAATCAACTCGGCATTTAAATCTCGTATGCGTAAAATCCATCATTTTTCGCATACAATCAACTGTCATCATTTTTATCAAACTCAGCATCTCACTTTCGTATGCGTGAAATCCATCATTTCTCGTATGCAATCAACTGTCATTTAAATTTTCGCACTCTTAAAATTGCTTAGTTATTTCTCAAGCTATCACTAACACTTTCGTTTTGTAGGTTACTTTCAAGCTTCGCTCGAAAGTACGCCTCACAAGTCCTTTTTATTTATTCGATGCTTTCTGCAAACATCAACTGTATGCATGATATATAGAACTGCTAGAATTAAAATCCACCCACATGAACAACGTGTTTAAAGAGTTGCTTAAAATGTCGTGTTCATATGATTTTAAATTCTCGCTTATATTGACTGCATGTACATGGGGACTTTCAATCCCATATCAGTTTTCCATTTCAAAAAACTCATCATTTAAATTTGTACCCTGTTAGCAATCCATGTTAGGATCACGTAGTAATTAATCTAATCATGCATGGCCCGATGATGAAAAAAGAGGGCGCTCATTCAGCCTTACGGAAAATTCGGTCCCATCACGTTACGGTCAAGAATAATCAATCGATCTTGATAAACGGTAACCCCGTCCGAAAGATCTTTTTATTATTCCTGAACGGTCCCTATTGTAAAAAAAGGCTAAAGTGACGATTCCTCTAAGGGCCCCCTTTTTCAAAACGCATTTTTCAAACACCTTTTTAAACACCTCTCTCATCAACCGGTAACCATTTTCGGATGTGACTCGGGTGCCTAACACCTTCCCGAGACCATAATACGACCCCGAACCTTTTGTCTAGGGTCCAGACCCCTTTTTTGTGCCTTTAGTTTTTTACTTATTATATTTCCTATGCCATGACGATTAGGGTTCCCTAAGCCTAGCAACCAAATTAGGGTGGCGACTTCATTGCATGCTGCTAGGCGTCCCTTTTACGCCGAGCATCTGAAGGTCTCAAATTTTGTTGCACACTCGCGAATTTTTAAATTTCGAGGCGCGACAATCGGGAGCGTCAGATAGGGGAGGAGGGCATTCCATCGGTAGGGCCTCTCCCTCAATAGAACAAGTTTTTTCCAACGCCTCAGCGGCTTCCATTGGCTGAGAGGCGCCTGCCTCAGACAAAACAGCAGGCGTAGAAACAGTTGCCACATCCGCAAGAGATGTCCCGGTAGCTTGTCCGCTAGTGGCCACTCCAAGTTTTTTCTGACGCTAGGAAGCAGCAAGGGAAGAAGCTTGGCAAAGGTCTGACTTAGCATCCTCATCCTCATCATCACTAGTAATTACCGTCGTTGCGACTGGGCTGGAGTCCGTCCTCTTGCGACGCTCCGGTAGCCAATTTTCCACAAAGCGAGAAGCTCGCGCAGAGCTAACGGGCCTTCGCCCTCCCCGGGCAACCGTCTTAGTTCTCTTCCTCGGAGGAGGAACACTACCCCGACTAGAGCCCTCTGCCGGAGGCGAGGCCGGTAAAGTTTGAAGCGGCGTTACGTTCAGAGGAGTACTAGTGTCACCTGGGAATCAACCGTTAGCTTCTTATAGCAAACAAAGCATGCGATGACCAAAGCAAAGAAAGTGTGGAAAGAAATAGGCTCACCCATAATGCACTCTTCCAGAGGTTTGAACAGAGCAAAGGCGCGAATGCGGTAATGAGTATTCTCGTCTAACAAAGCGTTAGCCTGGTCCAACTCAGTTCTGGACAATATCGCGGGATTCGTCCAAACGGGGCCTATCAGTTCCTGATTGAAATTAACATGCCATAAACGGGACGGTAGCTCCAGAATAAAGAAACTACTTTTCTAATCAGCTACACCCTTCTTGAAGCCGTGGAAACGTTGCCAAAATGACTGCACGAGCGCATCATCCCACCGGGGAGTAATCTTGATTAAACAATTGTGGCAAATCATGCTAAAGAATTTGCGAAACAAATTGATAGATGGGGTAAAAATGTTCTTCAACTCGCAAGCGCGAAGAAAAGCATAAACCGCACACCAGGAGGAAGGAGTTATCTGGGCAGGATTAAGGCTATACTCTCGCAGCAGAGTTAGTATCGACTCATGAACGGGAAAGCGGAAACCATAAAGGAACATCTTAAAGTAAAGAAGCCTACTGTGGCCCCACGCTGGATTATGAAGCCGCATATCACTTCCAGGGATAGAAGGCTCATGCCCAGGAGGAAAGGTAATACCATGTTCCTCCAATTCGGCTTTCAGAACCACGTCGCATGTAAAAATGCTCGGTGATTGGGCGACCTCTGGATCCATGGGCCTAGAGATAATCTAGCAAGGTCTATTCCTAGCCATAGCAAACCAACAAAAAAGGAAATCGGAGAAGGGTCGAATTGATACCTTAAAAGAGAAGAATCGCAGAGAAATCGGCGGACAGTGACGAGCGGCCGGAAAGGTATTCGGAGAAGAAGACGAAGGAAGACAAAAAGGAAAAAATTCGAAGTGAAGGCAAAAGTTTTGAAAAAATGGAGAATGGCCCTTCTTAAAGGATAAAAATGCCACCGTATTAATTGAGGCACCAATCGGGCGAAGACGCGTGTAAAAGAAGTTGGCCACGTGGAAGCGCATTAAAGAAATTTGAAAAAAGAAATTTATTCGGCATAACTCCCCAAAAGGGCGACAGTGTTGACTCAGTCAGAGTAACCGCAAAGCGATTGCCTCAGTCAGGCCAACCGCTCACGTTAGCTATCACCAAGGAGCAGCAGGCTAACGAAAATAACGACAAAAATGAAAAGACAGAAAGCGTCATTTTATTCATAAAACGCCAACAGGCGGGTACAACGCAAAGTGGCTAATCCTCATCAGGCCAGTAAATGCCATGGTGATAAACCCCGTCATCATCTAGAAAGGGCATCTTCCCGTCAGCATTCGGGACAGGTTTGTCTGCCTCCCTTTCTGGGCAGGATCCTGACGGGCCTGACTTTCCTTTGATACTCGAATCTGCCAACCCCGCACCAGCATTGGTGGGAAAAGAATTATTCAGCAAACAATCAAGGGAAGGAAAGCGTTTGCCGCCCTCTTGAATAGCAGAACCAGAAGAAGCCAAAGTCGCGAGGGGCGCCTTTGGAGTTCATTTCCCCTGCCTCTTACGACCTTTTAGGCGGACCGGAGGCCTCCATGGTGGCGAAGGAGGGGGATGATCTGAGTCCGGCGAAGTCGGGGGAGTCGGCAAGGAGTCGCGATCCATGGAACTCAAGAAATAAAAATCTGCCATGTGACCTGCAAAAGCAAAAATGCAAAAGAGAAGGGAAAGGATGAAGATGAACAGGAAAGGGAAAGCAACCCCCCTTATATAGCCGAGTAAGCACTTCGACCCTCGCGCAGATCCCTGAAAAATCAATTAAGACGCTTGGGAAAAATAACTGCAATTGCAGAATCCGATCCGCTATAGGCACATCTGCTCGTCGAACGCGCCAATCAAAGGGCACCAAATAACTGCCCAACCACCTGCCACTGAAAAGACGACCCTGTAACAGTCAAGACAGATCATTCATTGCTAATTCCCGGAACACGACCACTGCAGTACAATGTCCCGAGGAAGACCCATTTTCAGTTGGGCTCATGACAAATAATTCCAACCAATGTAGCAAGCAACCAAGCAAGAAGAAAAAGGAGGAGACTTGGGAAAAAGCAGAGACAGCTATTTATTTATGGCCAGGTGGCCTTAGCGTTCAAATATGTACAAGAAACATAAGGAAAAACAGCGAGAAGAAGCAAAGCCAGCGGTCAGATATTGGACCCAGCATCATCTTCCCCTGGCACAACGGGAACCTCCCTTAAAGCGTCAGCAACGGAGGTCAGTTCGGCAGAGCAAGCTCTCATGCCCTTTAGGCAGCAGGCCAGCAGATCTTTCCTCTGCTACAGCATCGAGGCCACCACATCAAGGTGGGCAGTGATAGTGGCCAGTTTCGCCAGACTCTCTAGGGGACTAAAATCCTCCAAAGTTATTCCCAACTGTCTAGACAGAATAGGGGTTAGCACCCCCTGCAACTCCAAGACATCCTCGGAGATCTTGGTGATCATCCTCTCCAGGAAGCCGATGTCACCCTCAGTAAGATTTTTAAGGGTCAGAGTTTTAGAGATCAGAAAATTGCGAGTCAGTTCATCCATGGCGAAATATGAAAAGAAAGGACGTGAAAATGCGAAGAAACTAGCGCAGAGAAACCTCTGATTTATAGATCCTGACTTTTGATGCAGAACCACCCCGGTACTCAGAGGGACTCTCCATAAGAGAAGGAACGTTAGCCCTTGGTAAACACTCGGGCTTATTTTCAGTTGGGCTTATGATAACAATTCACCTAAAAGAAAGGGTACTTTCGTCTATCACCCAGTGGGAAAGGACATAGCCACCGTTTCGCACCGCCGCGGTAGGGACAAGGTTAATACCGCCCCCGAAGGCTAACGCTATGAGGGCTAACGATGCCCTACCGGCTCCTCTCACGGACCTCTTGGATGGCTCAAGGAGTTATCTCCCCCCCAGGGGAAACCACGCGTCAGGAAGAACGCTCCGGCCATTATCCTACCGTGGCAATATCTACCTATACACCTATCGCCAAGGTAGCGTGTCACGATAAGGGCGAACCACAGACCCTAATGCTAGCGATAGCTCCATACTCGTTTACACGGGCGGGAACGCCCCATTCTCCTATAAATACCTCCCCCACAAAGGAGGTAGGTGAGCATACTCTACTGGCCTAAACTCTGCCAAATTCAGTACACATACTAACTTAAGCATCGGAGTGTTTCCGCCGGAGACCCCTCCGGCACATTGCAGGTACCGCGGACCGTCGTGAGCGCGGATCTGAGAGGAGCCGTTCCACCATACATCCTTCGGCAGAAGACAAATTATTATCATCAATCATTTAAATCTGTACTCTGTTAGCAATCCATGATAGGTTCACATAGCAATCAATCTAATCATGCATGGCCCAATGATGACATAGAGGGCGCTCATTCAGTCTTACAGAAAATTCAGTCCCATCACGTTACGTTCAAGAATAATCAATCGGTCTTGATAAACGGTAACCCCGTCCGAAAGACGCTCAAACGGTAACCCCGTTCAACGATTAATTATTTCTGAATGTCACGATCATAAAAAGACTAAAGTGACGATTCCTCTAAGGGTCCCCCTTTTCAAAACAAAACGCATTTTCATCAAACACCTTTTAAAAACACCTCTCTCATCAACCGGTAACCGTTTTCGGATGTGACTCGGGTGCCTAACACCTTCCCGAGACCATAATACGACCCCGAACCTTTGTCTGGGGTCCAGACCTTTTTTTTTGTGCCTTTAGTTTTTTTACTTATTATATTTCCTATGCCATGACGATTAAGGTTCCCTAAAACCTAGCAACCAAATTAGGGTGGCGACTTCATTGCATGCTGCTAGGCGTCCCTTCTACGCCGAGCATCTGAAGGTCCTAAATTTAGTTGCACACTCGCGAATTACCTTTTCGTAATTTTTTGTGGGGGCGTGACAGTTTGGCGACTTCACTGGGGAATTAGGGTCGGAGCTGGTTTTGTCTTTTTAGAGAGGTGTTTATTTGTTTATCTATTTGCTTTGATCAATTGTTGGTCTGTTTATTTATTTGCTTTATCAATTGTCATATGCATTTCATAGCGCCCTACACCTAGGGGACAATTACCAAAATAGGAGGGTAGTAGTGACGCCCTAGGACACGTGTCCTAGGTAGTGTTCACCAACCCCAACTCGGATGAACCTCTAAAGCCAGTCGAAAGGTTACTCGATTTCGCAAGGAATCGAGACACTGGACGACACTTTAGGGACCTTTTCATGGTATCATCCGGGAACCGTTCAAGCCAGTTAGAAGTGTCGGAGTAAGAGCCCCAGCACGTGCATCATGATTATAACTGTTTGTCGTGGCTCTATTTGTCTTGTTTGCATATTGACGCGATTTTTCTGTTATACGAGCTGCGGATTTCTCACACGCACAGTTTACTTAGCACTTAAAATTCTATTGTCCCACAGGACCCATTTTGCTCATTCGCTATGACAGCACCTACGTTACTTTCATTTGATATTTTCGGGGGACGAAGCTTTGACGATCAAGCTACCCGAGGAGATCTATTGGAACAGGGATTCGCCCCTGACATCACCACTAAAATCAAAGTAGAGGTCGTAGACTTTGATTTAACTAGGATTCGGATGTTGAGAAATGAGTTGACTGAAGATGAGGAGACTCAGTTTGAGGGTAGTTATGGAAAGCTACTGACCCTAGTTGACGTCAAAACCGATTGGGGTTGCATCCGGGCAGCCCTAAAGTT
This sequence comes from Viola odorata, assembly GCA_963691705.1. Classification (NCBI taxonomy): domain Eukaryota; kingdom Viridiplantae; phylum Streptophyta; class Magnoliopsida; order Malpighiales; family Violaceae; genus Viola; species Viola odorata. The sequence continues at coordinate 54,375,972 of OY829545.1, read as the reverse complement.
CTGAGATCCCTATTACCATTGCTTCTCTTTCGACAAAGGAGTAGACCTAACTCCCACCCTCGAGGAGTACTCAGCTTTGATGTGCTTCGCATCTACCAGAATGTCCGACTTGACTCTGCGAGTGTAAAAATAAGACTCGACAAGCTATTAGGAATCACTACTCGCGTCAAGGAGGGTGACTACGTTTGGTGTTGGTCGGATATCGAGGCACAATTTCAGCTATCCAATGGAGCCAGGCGCTTAAGAATTCTGGCCTTCGCTATTGTAGGATTCGTCCTTTTTCCGAGGATGAGAAACGCCATCGACTTTTCAGCAGCCAATATCTTTTATGAGATGGAGGTAAATGCCATCAATCCTACAATAGCCATCTTGGCCGAGACTTTTCGCTCCCTAGATTCTTGCCGAAGGAAAGGGAAAGGGAGGCTCACCTGCTGCACCCAGTTACTGGCAGTATGGTTGATCAGCCACTTCAAAAAGGTTCCTGATCAGTCCATCTTCTTCAAAAGCTACGTCAGGTCGTGCCCTCTGCTGAGAGTTATCAATGCAATGACCACGGATAAATGGGAGATGAAAAACAAGGACGTCTGGATTGACCGATTCATAAACCTCTTAGAAGAGGACTTCAGTTGGCATGCCAAGTGGCTGCGAACCTCCGATCCTATTGTCTGTTGTATGCCCCTACCTTGGGTTCCTCTAATCGGAGCATGGGGATGTGCTCACTACTGCCCTGCCCTCGTACTCAGGCAGTTTTGCATCACCCAAATCATTCCAGTGACTTTCGGCATGACGAAATCAGATCTGCCACACACCGGAGAAAATCAGAACATCCAGGTATACGCCCAAGACTGGGCCAACCCCTTTTGTCTCAAAGGACGCGTTGCTCCTACAACGACGATACCACAATATCCACAGTGGAGATTGCAGCGAGTCAACGGCAATGTCTTGCCTCGCCCAGAAAATCAAAAACCGATGGAAGAGGAAGGAGAATCACAAGGAAGTGGAGGAATGGATGCCATGGCTTACGCACAAGTGGTAGACTAAATGCGAGCAGCGCAGGAAGAGCGAGATCTGATGACAGAGGAAAGAGATACCGCCGAAGCACGTCAATGCTACGCAGAAGTCCAGAAGAATGAGGTGGACCGGCGTCACAGGGATTTTGTCCGGGTACAAACAATACAAAAGAAGTTGGCCCTCAGGGCCTTTAAAGAACGCTTGAGCAGTGAAACCCGCAAGAAAGAAGCGTCGAGTGCCATGATCCAAGACAGGGATTCGACGATAAGGATCTTGACTACTCGTGCAGATTTGGGGGATAGGAAAAGCCAGGCATTGCAAAGCCGAATTACCGCGTTAGAGGCCGAGATAGAGATGCAGAAAGGAGAGTTGGTTTCGATGGAGTACCTTTGGCAGGAGAACTCTGACGCCCAGGATTGACACCTTCAAAGAAAGGCTCGGACATCGGCAAACCTTTTCTTTTTAGCTAGGACCCCTAATTTCATCTATCTTAGCCATTTTTGATGAATTTAGGTAGTTGGCAAAGTTTACCATACTTTTGTAAACGCTTTTAATAAAGTCATACTCTTTTGGGTATTTATTAAATCACCTCATCTTTTCCATATCAATTATCCATCCAAACGCAACTCAAAAGACCATCACGAAAAGAAAGAGAAAATCCCTCCGAGATAAACACAGTCATTTCACCCAAAGAACCGAAAAATCAGACCAAATATCCAAAAACATCTGAGTATTGCCCACTCGTGGCCTTGTCCTCTTAGCTTATCACAAACTCCAAGTTCATAGCATAGATTGTCATCCCTCCCCTCGGTTGGGTTCACCAGGCGTCAGGCCCTGCGTCGTTTGCAAAGCATAGTATGAAAGAGATCTTCCCAGCATGACGACATTGGTTGCCCCTGCTGATTTGGGTTTCGCCGATAGCATCTCAGATTTGCTTCATATCGTTGGAATGTATAGAGGCTTCCTTCGTGTCTTGTCAATAGCTGGGATCTCTCGCCTCTCCGACCGCCCTGAAAATATCAAATGAAAGTACAGCCAGAAAAGCGAATGAGCAGACGTGGAGACCTCGGGATTGCACAACACCTGTGTATCTTCACTTGTACTCACTCTTTCTGTGTTTTTCCCTTTTTCAGGTTCATAATATCTCCTCGGAAGCAAGCTACTCCGCACAAGCTCCCTGTAACTAGACTTCAAAAATGAAAAATGACTGAACAGGCTAAGGCTGATGAAGTACTAACGACCAGAATAGCAGTACTAGAAGAACAAGTTCGAACTTTACAAACTGAGAAGGAATGGGATCTTTCATCAACACAACCATCTTCTGTCTAGTGGAAGTGGCAGGATCCCTACATTAGTCCTAACCCTACAACTGCAATAAGTACAACCAGACAGTATTCCCACCCATCTCAGGGCCGTTCTACCCAAGTCGCGATTTTTGGACCACTGGAAACTAAGCTTCCGGGAAGCGATCCGACACGGCCACAATCCTCTCCTGAATATTCACCGACCATAGGTTTTGGCACCATTAGTGCGAAAAGGTCCAGTATTAATCAATTGAGCCTACGAGAGGAAAAACTAAGGGTTGTTGAAAGATATGATCCTAGGGATCCCGCTGATAAAAGCATGATGCTAGGAACCACGACGCCTCGGAAGGTCAAGATTCCACGATCCGAGAGGTACACGGGGATTGAATGCCCCAAAACTCGCCTCAAAATCCACCACAATGAAATGTTTGAACGGTACAAGGTCGATACAGAAATCACACCTAACCGTTCTGATTTACAAAATCTAGAGAAAAGGGCCGAGGAATCAGTAAAAGCTTATGGTCAGAGACGGAAAGAACTAGCCGCAAGTATTTCTTTTCCTTTAAATGACAGGCAACCTTTCCCATCACCCCTAACACAAATACCACAACTTACACAACCTAGACCATATAACCCACCAAACAAACCAAGAAATCAAGATAACCATTGGGATCGGAGGCCACTGCCACCGCTTCCCATTCCTTTGGGGGAGATTTACGAGCATCTTTTGGCCACTAAATAAATTGCACCTACCCCAATCCAACCTTTACAGCCTCCTTACCCGAAGTGGTACGATCATAATGCTAGATGCAAGTACCATGCCGGAGCTCAGGGTCACACGATAGAAAATTGCTCTGCCCTAAGAGGAAAGGTTCACCACTTGATCAAATGTAGATGGATCTCTTTCGAGGACTTAGCCGAAAGACCCGCACAACCCATGCAACCTAAGCCATATAACCCACCAAAGGACCCAAATAACCAAAACACGTCAAACAAACGGTGGAATCGAGAGCCTTTGCCTCCTCTTCCTGTCCCCGCGAGAGAAATCTACAAACATCTCTTGGCAGCCGGACAGATCGTACCAGTTCCAACTCAGCCTCAAATGCATCCTTACCCGAAATGGTATGATCTCAACGCAAGGTGCGAATACCACGCTGGAGCCCCGGATCACACTCTGGAAAATTGCTTCGCGTTCAAAGCAAAAGTCAATCACTTGATCAAAAGTGGATGGGTATCTTTCGAAGGGTTAGCAAAAGGACCCAACACATCCACCAACCCTCTCCCCAATCATTCCCAAGGAAAGGGAGAGGCGAACGCCATCTCAGTAGGAGAGATTGACATTTCTCACCCTTCGATAGAGGAAACACCCAACGAGGAGTTGTTCTTCGCTCTAGCCAACAACACCTATCTACCATTCCCGGGGAATAATCAGGCCCAATGCCTATTCTGCCAAGGGGAAAGCAAGCACGACATCTAGGATTGTGGACTTTTTTGGCAGAAAGTCAAGCAACTCGCCACATTCGGGATCATCCAAACCGAAGGGGAAACCCGAGGAACAATCAACGCCATCGGGGACCACTCTCCAGCACCATATTCCTTCGAATATATGGCCCAGATAGGGGATGCGGCCATGACCCCATGCAAAGTAGTGTTCACATCAGCTGTGAATACTCCTAGCCGGGATTTACACGCAGTTCCATTCAACTACGGATACACGGTGGTCACCACCCCTCCTGCAGTCCCGCCAACGACGCTCACTATCGGCGAAGCCTCTCATATCGGGGGCATGACCCGCACCGGAAGATGTTACATCTCGGAGGAAGTAGAGAAGCAACGACAAGCAAAAGGGAAAAACCCTATGATCCGCGAGGAAACGATAGAGGAGACACAAGGTTTGAGCAAACCTGTAACCGAGGACGAGACAGCCGAGTTCCTCAAAATCATGAAACAGAGCGAGTTCAGCATCATCGAACAGCTAAAGAAAACCCCAGCTCGCATTTCCATCATGGAGCTGATCCTTACTTTAGAGCCTCATCGCCAGGCTCTCTTAAAAGTCCTGAAACAAGCCTTCGTGACTAAGGATATCACCACCGAAGGGGTGGAAAATCTTATCGGAACGATTCAAGCCCTAAGCGGCATTTCCTTCTCTGAAGGAGAGATCGACCCCTCGGGAAAAGATCACAACAAGGCCCTATACATCACGGTAGAATGTAAGGGACACGTCATAGCAAAGGCCCTAATCGACAATGGGTCCGCACTTAACGTCATGCCCAGGCACGTCCTCGAACAACTGCCGGTCGATTTCTCTCACATGAAACCCAGCGGAATGATGGCTAGGGCTTTCGATGGCACCACTCGAGAAATCATCGGGAACTTTGAGTTAGATATGGTCATCGGGCCCCACACTTTCGCCTTGACATTCCAGATCATGGAAATCCAACCCGCTTACCGCATGCTTCTAGGACGACCTTGGATCCATTCAGTAGGAGTCGTCCCCTCTTCCTTGCATCAGTGTCTCAAATACGTCAAGGACAATGCCCTCGTCACGATAAAGGCAGAAGAAGCCTTGATCTTAGGCAAGCATGCATCAGTACCTTACATCGAGGCTGCTGAAACCTTAGAGAGCTCGTTCCAGGCCTTCGAAATCGTCAATGCGGATTGGATCGAGGAAGGATCCCTCGTTGGCGAAGCCTCAAAATCTGATAGAGCCGAAACCACCACTCAGCCAATACTAGAGGGAAATTTCCAACTGGGAAAATGGCTCGGCGCCAAGCTACAAGGATCCAAAGGCTGGGCACCTCCGAAGAGCTTCGGGGACCATTTTGGGTTAGGGTACCAACCTGGCAAGGCCGATTTCGTCAGAATTGCCCAAGAAAGAAAAGTAGCTGGCTAAGCTATTTGGACGTTCTACGCCATGGGGCAAGATGCCAATCCCCCATATCATAACCACGTTCCCCTTCGCAGCCGAAACCATCAATGGAAGTCCAGTCAAGGTATTGGACCTCCGTATCTGCGCTCTGGGAGAAGAGGAATCGTCGTCTGGTTCAGTCATTTTCGCTAAGAAGTTAGGGGAGTCTGTGTGCAACTGGACCATCACCATGCTTCCGGATGTCTCTCCGTAATTACTTCTTTTAGAAAAAACACATGCTTGCACGTTTTCTTACGAAAACCTTTTGTAGGAACTCACGTTCCCCTTCTGTTAAAAATCAAATATATATGCAAATTTTCATTTTTACGCATCTCTTTTTTCGCATTTTTAATTTCAGGATGAATGTTAGTTCGGATTGTCATGATAAAACTTATGTCTTTACTGGCGAAGAAATCATCACTACGACCGAAGACAAAGCCGAAATCTCCGACGAACTGACCCGTTTACTAGAAAGCTCAGAAAAGGAAATAACCCCTCATCGGGAGGAATGGGACGAAGTAAATTTGGGGGCAAGCAATGAAAGTCAGAAGTTGGTCAAGATCGGAACTACCTTGGATATGACTCAGAGGGAAAGTTTGTCTCCCTCCTCAAAGACTACTCGGACGTATCTGTATGGTCGTACGCCAATATACCAGGTCTTGATCCCGGGATAGGTGAGCATCGCATCCCATTGAAACCTGAGTTTAAACCTGTCAAACAAAAGCTTGAAGAAAATCATCCAAAAAATGGTAGTCACTCACAAAGACTGGCATGACATGCTTCCCTTCGCACTGCATGCTTACCGGATAGCAACCCGTATATCTACAGGGGTAACTCCCTACTCATTAGTTTACGGCATGGAAACCGTAATTCCCCTCGAGGTAGAAATCCCTTCTCTCAGAATCCTGGCAGAGTCTAAAGTAGAAGAATCAGATTGGGCAAGAGTGAGGTACGAGCAGCTGAAACTCCTTCCCGAAAAGCGTTTGGCCGCTATCTGCCATGCACAATTATATCAGCAAAGAATGACCAACGCTTATAACAAGAGAGGGCGACCTCGCAAGTTCGAGGCTGGGGATTTAGTACTGAAGAAGATTCTCCCTCATCAGGAGGCTAGTCAAGGAAAGTGGGCCCCAAGGTATGAGGGCCCATATCTGGTCAAGAGTGCGTTCTCAAGGGGTGCCCTAGTGCTAACCAACATGGATGGAGACGATCTCCTAAGACCGGTAAACGCCGATGTAGTTAAGATGTACTTCGCCTGAAGCGTCACGAACTGAGCGTTCAGCCAGACCAAGGACATAGGGTTTTATCATGACAATCTATCACAAACATTTGTCCTGAAATTAATAAAACAAGTTTTTTTCAGGAGATGCTTATTGTTTTAAAATTTGTTGTCCCTTTTTTCTTAAAACTTGTGAGATGACAAAAGGAGGCATGGCATAGATGGCTCCCCAAGAGTAGCTCGAGAGATAAGAAACGTCACTTAGACTAACGTCACTAATCATTTTTAAGTTTTGCAGGGACGTAAGGTCTCACACCTCATCTTGTCACCACGAGAGGACCAAGGAGCTTCCGCTCGTAGCAGCTCTTAAATTGCCGCAGCAGGCCACCTTCAAGAGCGAATCAGGAAAGATTTTAAGGCAAACCATCACCATCTAAAGCAAAGTTTCTTTTCCCCGCAGTGCTACCAGCGCAACCGGCATCGCAAACAACCGGTCTCAAAGGACTGAATGCTGGACCGAAGTCACAAAGCCCATCCTACGCCGGCCGAGCTGTCGGAACGCTGACAACATGGGCTCTCATTTCCGTTCACCTATTCGGGGGAGCTCATCACCAAGATGCCATGGTCGCCCAGCGCACCCTTGCAGGCAGAACCCCTGGAAAAAGCACGACAAAAAGCTGTCCTCCTAGGGCCACCATCAACATACTTAATGCGGTCTTGTTCAAGAAGGTTCCGACATCCGCACCCTGATCAATACGGTGTAGATCAATCCTTTAATTGAGGGACAGCCAGGCTGTAAGTATCACCCACGCCAAGGCAAAAGCTACGGCAAAACATCTAAAAACAAAGCTATCATCAACCAACATCCGACATAAGTCGCACTCAGCGACCCACGGATGGCCCGACCAAAAGGGAGAGCTTAAAACTTATCAATCACATTACTTTTGCCAAAAATCATCTTGCATTTACCCCTCCTTAGTTCTTGCCATATCTTTTTCAGGGACTAGGTCACCCCCATTCGTTGCCTGCATAGGAACGGTAAGCATACGCCCTTGCAGCCCCGCTGCACATTTTGGGGACAGAGGATTTCCCCTTACCCCCGAGCAATCACGAAGCCCATCGACAAAGGTCTAGCAAGGACCGGCAAGTGAATGGACCAAATGCGGATCTCGTCCTCCCTTCGACCTGGATCGGCAGTTCCCGCGAAGCAGCTGAAAAAGAAACCAATCAGCGCACCTAAGCAAGGCGTCCCGGAGCTGGGACAACGTCATAGGCACCCTCGAAAAGCCGAGTTAAAAGAAGGGAGAACCCTGAACTTATCTCCTTTTCGTTCTCAAATTGATTTCCCTTTCTGTTGTCCCCTTTGCACCTCACAGGGACTGGAAGTATCTCGCTGTCATCCGCATGGAGCTTGTGGAAGACGCCCTTGCAGCCCCGCTGCACAGTTCAGGGGAGTCCATCTTTCTTTCCCCTTTATTTAAATTTGTTTTCATTCCTGCTAACTTTGTTAGCTTTAAGTCAAGTACGGTCGTCTGGGCCATTGGGGGCAACCTTAGGTTCTCAGTAGAACTTTTCAAATAAGTCATCCCCCACATTCTAGCAATCAAACATCTAGCAATCAAACGTCTAGCCATCAAACGTCTAGCAATCAAACGTCTAGCAATCAAACCATCTAGCAATCAAACCATCTAGCAGCCAATCAGTCAAAAATCAAAAATCAATCAAAATCCCTTTTTAACCCGGCTAAAACAAAATCATATTACTCTCATAAGTATTTCATGCATTGCATAGGTCGGGAATGTCCAGTCCCTCTGTTAAAATCAAGCATCCATCTAAATTACGAGCCAAGCATGATATTACCTGTTTGCTCTTATATCCGCGGTTTGCTCCTACGTAAGCAGTCATAGACAAATCCCGGTAAGCATTTTTGAGCCATCGCACCTTATCCTTCATGAGTGTAAGAGCCTGACTAGATACTAGTTGAGTTCGCATAATATCCAGGGTACATGCGCAATTAGACATGGGATAGCTATAAAATGACATGGGACTTTTACGATTTTCTCCACTTTTTCATTTCTTCCCTCTTTCACCATGTATGTCATCACTCCCCAAACCTTCACTATCACTCATACCCCGGGAGCCGAAGAGCAATTTCAGCTAAAATTGCCAGCCGGAAGTATGAGCACGTCGAGTCCAAGAACACGATGAAGGAGACGGAAAAGGTCACCAGGAGATCGCAAAGGACTGCCATCGAAAAAGCAGCAACGATGGAGGTCGAGGCCTCAAGACAAAAGGGGAAGAGATCAAGACGAAGGTTGTGCTTGCTCTACTCTGTTGCATTTCAAATCAAATCAAAAAGGGGGGGGGAATAAAAGAATATATATAAATATAAAAAAAAAGAGAAAAAGAAAAGAAAAAAGAAAAAGAAAAAGAAAGAAGAGAGAAGAAAAGAAAAGAGAGAGGGGAAAAGGGAAAAGAAAAGAAAATGCTCAGAGACCTTCGAATAATAAAAACAATCGAAGAGACAAAGCAAGCACAGCCCGGGGATAACTCAATTCGAGAAATCTCGAAGAAAACTTTCCCCAGTGAGCTCGAGCCAAAAAGGCCTAAGGCCAACTCGAGAAATCTCAAAGCAAACTTTCCCCCAGTGAGCTCGAGCCAAAAGAGGCCCAAGGCCAATTCAAGAAATCTCAAAGCAGCCTTCCCCATCGAACTCGAGCAAAATAGGCCCAAGGCCAACTCGAGAAATCTCAAAGCAAGCATCCCTAGTAAGGACGCGAGAAGGAAAGGGCCCAAGGCCAACTCAAGTGGTGAGTCGCAAAAAGAACAGTGACGACACTCCCCAGTGAAGACTCGAGTAAAGGGCCTCTGGCCGAACGGAAAGCACCCCCAGCAAGGATCCCAGAGCTCACACACTCTGTCCAGAAAGCATCCCCAGTAAAAAGCAAAAGAGCTCGCACCCCTCGCCCTCATCAGGGTCAATCAACGAAGCATCATTCATCAAAAACCTTCCAGCAAAGCAATCTTTCCCAAAACAAACTCCTTTCCGGACTTTTCATGTCCTTTCGTTCTTTTCCGTAAAAGTCCCATCGATTATCAGAACGCCCATGCATGTGCATCTTCATTCGAAGTCTATTCACTCGGATTGACATTGCGAACTGTAAATTATGTATCATGTTAGTTGCATCTTTATGAGTGTAAAACACTTAGCCTTGTTTCAGAGCGTGAGTGAAAACACTAATATCAGGTGAGGACTGCTTATGGCTGCAAATCGTGGGAAAGTCTTGTCCTTGGGGTCGTTGCCCCCTGAGTAGGACGCAGACGCATTCTAGGTTCGTATCAAGGCCGCCAGCATTAGCATTCTTCTCCTCCCAGAGCGACAGCATTTAGATTTCAGCATTAGCATTCTTCTCCTCCCAGAGCGACAGCATTTAGATTTCAGCATTAGCATTCTTCTCCTCCCAGAGTGACAGCATTTAGATTTCAACCTAGCGTTTCTTCTCCTCCCAGAGTGAACTTAGTTTAATTTCCGCATCTCGCGCCTTCTCCTACGGGAATTGACGTTGTTTAAATTCTCAGCATAGCATTCTTCTCCTCCCAGAGTGACAGTATTTAGTTTCCAGCGTAGCATTTCATCTCCTCCCAGAGTGACATCATAGGTTTAGTCTTCAGCGTCAAGAAATCTCCTCCTCCCAGAGCGACATCAAGCAATCTCCTCCTCCCAGAGTGACATCCTTCACATAATTCTACATTTCTGCATAATTATTTTCCTCCTCCTAGAGTGACATCATTAGGGAAAATCATCCGTACATCTACAAATCGCGCGTTATCCTCCCTAGGCAACGTCTGTTGCATGTCAGACTCCCCAGTGGAGCTATCATTTACATTTTCGCAAAAAAAAAAGAAAAAAAAAACCCCTTTCCGTCCCCGGTAGAGTGGTTATCATTTACATTTCCTGCAACTCATGTTTCTCTCGATACCCGAATAGATCTGAGCTTATATCTTTGCAGGATCAACAACCTATCTCCTCCCAGAGCAACAGCAATCTCCTCCTCCCAGAGCGACATCAAGCAATCTCCTCCTCCCAGAGCGACATCAAGCAATCTCCTCCTCCCAGAGCAGCATCAAGCAATCATCTCCTCCCAGAGCGACAGCAATCTCCTCCTCCTAGAGCGGCATCAAGCAATCTCCTCCTCCCAGAGCGACATCAAGCAATCACCTTTTATCCCCAGTGGCAGGATCAATCAATCTCCTCCTCCCAGAGCGACATCAATCAATCTCCTCCTCCCAGAGCGACATCAATCAATCTCCTCCTCCCAGAGCGACATCAAGCAATCTCCTCCTCCCAGAGTAGCATCAAGCAATCATCTCCTCCCAGAGCGACAACAATCTCCTCCTCCTAGAGCGGCATCAAGCAATCTCCTCCTCCCAGAGCGACATCAAGCAATCACCTTTTATCCCCAGTGGCAGCATCAATCAATCTCCTCCTCCCAGAGCGACATCAATCAATCTCCTCCTCCCAGAGCGACATCAATCAATCTCCTCCTCCCAGAGCAACATCAAGCAATCATCTCCTCCCCGAGCGACATCATCACTGTAAGCTTGAGGTAAGACCTGCTGTGTCGCCAAAATTCGGATATATAGGGGCAACTGTCTTTACTCCTTATCAAATCCTTCGATAAGACAGTAAAGAGGGGGCAACTGTTGATACCCGAATTTTGACGCCGTTTTTAATTAATTTTAGCATTTCTGTTATTTAGTTAATTTACAGTCATCTTCAGTTGGTCTACTGTCGCTAGCATTTTTAGGGGTTTCGTTGCATTTTAGTATCATCGTTAGCATCGTCAGCTTTCGAAATCGCGTTTTTAATTTTTCGGCATGTATTTTCATTATTATCAATTTTATTTTTAGCCGTAAAAAACACATTTTTTACTATCCGACAGTCGTTTGCTAGTTTTTTCTTCGTTTTAGGTCATCACATGAATTTTAGGATTTTTTATATTTTCGCGCATTTTTTATTTTTATTATTTTATTATTATTTTTCATTCGAGCTTTTATTGGACCCGAGTAAGTCTGCTCGGACAATAGCTTGACTTTGAAATATTTTCCATCAACTAGTTGCTAGATTTTTTTCTGGTCGCAACGGTCTACAGCGATTCGTGTAATTTTCGGCGTAACATTTTTATTTTTCCGTTCCCGCGTTTCACACTTTTAAACGAGAAAATAAACACGTCAAACGAGAAATTTTCATTATTCGTTGTATGCGGTTAGACTCGTCGTATTTTTCTCTACGCGCAGGTACCTTCGGTTCGAAAAGTCCGAACATTTGCTCGCAGGACTAGGCTCGAGGCCGTTTAAATAAGGTAAATGGCCATTTAATCTCAACCGTTGATCTGGTCAACCAAGGAAAGTCAACTAGATCAACGGTTGACTGATTAAGTGTGCATGGCACACGTGAACAGGGTGGAGACGAGTAAACAGTGGAGCGAGCCACCGAGCTGCTCGCTCCCGTCCCCTCGACCGTTGTCCGTCCCATCGTTCATCATCACGGCAGCCTAGACCAGCCATCATCACGGCCGTAGCCCCGCCACCGCGACCAAGCAGCCACCACGCGCAGCCCCGCGTCTCCCTCCTCACGCGATCTTTGGCCTATAAAAGGACCCTCCCTCTCAACGTTTAAACGGCTCCAATCTTGCAAGAAATCCTTGCTCCTTCTCCCTCTTGATCAGCTTGCTCATATTGAGCGACAATCGCCCAGTTTAAAAGCTTGAGAGTAAGCTTTCTCTCTCTAGCGTTTTCGTTTGTTTATGCACGTTTTCTTTTTAATTTCGTTTGGCTTGATTTCAAGCAAATAAATTGATTGTTTTTGTGCTATTAATTCACATGCATGATGTAGATTAAATACATACTCTCAATTTTAAAAATCGTTAGCTAGATTGTGCGAATTAATTAGTTTTCGATAATTAACGGTTCGGTCGTTTTTTCAAAATTAAACTCGGTAGGTTTTGTATTCAAATTCGAGCTTCGTACAGTCGAGACGTCGTCGAGGAGACGAGCGTTTCGGTACGAAGATCACGCGAAACGGACAAAGGCAGCCGGACCTTGGCCGCCGGCAGTAGCGTCGGCGACCAAGGAAGACGATGAACAGTGCCATGTTTCGGCACTATTCACGTATGCATGGGTGATGGGCTTGGCCCATCACCGTTTAATTTATTTCCTTGGGCCAGGAACTATTCCTGGCCCATTTCAATTTTCATTTCCTTTTTCAACTGGGCCCAGCCCATTTTTAATCCTTTCCGGAACTTCGGATCATGTTTTTCGTAAAAATAATTCGTATGCTTCGTATGATTATTTTTCGCAATATCAACTGTTTAATTTTCTGTACTTATCAACTGTTTAAATTATTCGCACTTTAAATTTCCGCAATTTACTTTCGGCAATTTAAATTCAGACATTCATTTTACCGCCTACATGGTCGGTCGCATTTTAATTCTCATAAATATCAACTACTTTAATTCTTCGTAAACTGCTGGAAATTCTTCCACAACATCAACTGTTTTATTTTCTGCAATATCAATTGTTTTATTTTCCGCAATATCAACTGCTTTAATTTTTCGCAAACTGCTGGAAATTTTTCCGCAATATCAATTGTTTACTTTCTGCAAATTATCCAACTGTTTTAAATCCCCTGTGAATCGTCAACTGCATTCAATTTTTCTGCAATCATATCATCATTTTAAATTCTCATATGCGTAAAATCCATCATTTATCGCATGCAATCAACGCAGCATTTCAATTTCGTATGCTTAAAATCAATCATTTTGCGCATGCAGTCAACGTAGCATTTTAATTCTCGTATGCGTAAAATTAATCATTTTTCGCATGCAAGTCAACGTAGCATTTAAATTCTCGTATGCGTAAAATCTATCATTTTTCGCATGCAATCAATACAGCATCTAAAAACTCGTATGTGTAAAATCAATCATTTTTCACGTGCAATCAACGTAGCATTTAAATTCTCGTATGTGTAAAATCAATCATTTTTCACGTGCAATCAACGTAGCATTTAAATTCTCGTATGTGTAAAATCAATCATTTTTCACATGCAATCAACGTAGCATTTTAATTCTCGTATGCGTAAAATCAATCATTTTTCGCATGCAATCAACGTAGCATTTTAATTCTCGTATGCGTAAAATCAATCATTTTTCGCATGCAAGTCAACGTAGCATCTAAAATCTCGTATGCGTAAAATCAATCATTTTTCGCATGCAAATCAACTTAGCACTTAATTCTCGTATGCGTAAAATCAATCATTTTTCGCATGCAATCAACTCAGCATTTAATTCTCGTATGCGTAAAATCCATCATTTTACGCATGCAATCCACTGTCATTTAAATTTTCGCACTCATAAAATTGCTTATTTATTTCTCAAGCTATCGCTAACACTCTAATTTTGTAGGTTTTAATTTCAAGCTTCGCTCGAAAGTACGCCTTTCGATTCCTTTTTATTTATTCAACGCTTTTCGTAAATATTAATCGTACGCATAATATATAGAACTGCTAGAACTAAAATCAACCCACATGAACAACGTGTTTAAAAAGTTGCTTAAAATGCCATGCTCATGTGATTTTAAATTCTTGCATATATTGACTGCATGTACATGGGGACTTTCGATCCCACATCAGTTTTTCCACTTCAAAATCAATCATTTAAATCTGTACTCTGTTAGCAATCCATGATAGGTTCACATAGCAATCAATCTAATCATGCATGGCCCAATGATGACATAGAGGGCGCTCATTCAGTCTTACAGAAAATTCAGTCCCATCACGTTACGTTCAAGAATAATCAATCGGTCTTGATAAACGGTAACCCCGTCCGAAAGACGTTCAAACGGTAACCCCGTTCAACGATTAATTATTTCTGAATGTCACGATCATAAAAAGACTAAAGTGACGATTCCTCTGAGGGTCCCCCTTTTCAAAACAAAACGCATTTTCATCAAACACCTTTTAAAAACACCTTTCTCATCAACTGGCAACCATTTTCGGATGTGACTCGGGTGCCTAACACCTTTCCGAGACCATAATACGACCCCGAACCTTTGTCTGGGGTCCAGACCCTTTTTTTGTGCCTTTAGTTTTTTTACTTATTATATTTCGTATGCCATGACGATTAAGGTTCCCTAAAACCTAGAAACCAAATTAGGGTGGCGACTTCATTGCATGCTGCTAGGCGTCCCTTCTACGCCGAGCATCTGAAGGTCCCAAATTTCGTTGCACACTCGCGAATTACCTTTTCGTAATTTTTCGTGGGGGCGCGACAGTGAACTGACAGAAGAAGTGTATATGGATCTTCCACCAGACTGTGTGGTATCTGAACATCAACAACAAAAGGTGTGCAGGTTGAAGAAATCATTGTATGGGCTTAAACGATCCCCAAGAGCTTGGTTTGGGAGATTTACAAAATCCATGAAGGAATTTGGTTACTGCCAAAGAAATGCAGATAATACATTGTTCCTAAAGAAAGGACAAGACAAGATAACTGCGCTCATCGTATATGTTGATGACATGGTGGTGACTGGAAATGATCCTAAAGAAAGAAGAGCATTGCAAAACTACCTATCTACTGAATTTGAAATGAAAGATCTTGGTCCACTAAAGTACTTCCTTGGAATTGAAGTGTCTAGTCCCTGATCCTCTAAAAGTATATCTCTATCACAATGGAAATATACTTTAGATTTGATACATGAAATTGGTATGTCAGCATGTCAGCCAGCTGAAACACCCATGGAAGAGGGCTTGAAGTTGTTAGTTGAATCGATGAAGTCTTTATAAATAAAGGGCAATACTAGAGACTAGTTGGAAGATTGATGTACTTGGCACACACTCAGCCTGATCTTGCCTATGCATTGAGTGTTATCAGTCAGTTTATGAATAATCCTAGAGAACAACACATGAAAGTAGTCATGCGTATACTAAGGTACCTCAAATTTGCTCCAGGGAAAGGGATTTTGTTCACCAAGAATTCCGATTGTCATAATGTGGCTATGTATACTGATGCAGATTGGGCTGGATCTATTGAAGATAGACGATCCACCTCGGGGTACTTTACCTTTATAGGAGGTAACCTCGTGACATGGAGAAGCAAGAAGCAAAATATGGCTTCCCAATCCAGTACAGAAGTCGAGTACAGAGGGATGACCCTTGGATTATGTGAAGCATTATGGTTGAAATTGCTTTTGATATATCTTAGATTCCCACCTCCAAAACCGATTGAGTTGTATTGTGATAATAAGGTTTCCCGTGACATTGCACACAATCCCATCCAACATGATCGAACTAGACACGTAGAAGTAGACCGTTTCTTCATCAAAGAGAAGGTGGATGGAAAGAGACTTAAACTACCTAGTATTCGATCAGAGGATAAGCTAGTTGATATCCTTACTAAGGCAGTTTCAAGCCAAGTATTCTCGAAGACTCTTTGCAAGTTGGGCATATGAGATATTGATGCGATCCCGCAAACCTTAAAGTTTTAAGAACCGGATATAACTCCAGCAGGACCGGTAACTCACAGCAGAGCCAAGAAGTTGACGCTATGGATTGAGCAGGAGGTACAAACGGATGTTGCCGATGCACCAAATCAAACATTGATGCAGATAACTAACGGGCCGGAAACCACAATGAAAGTTACCAGGCATACGCCTCTATCGTGAAAGGTCAAATTAAGTTAAACGGGTCCCGTTTTCTTACCAAACGACTTGAAGGAAGTTACCGGCAGACACATCTATCGGACAGTCAAACTAAGTCAAATGGATCTCGTTTCCCTTCCAAGCTGATGACATGTCAAGATCTACCGGAAACCGTTACCGTCCCAAAATCTATCGGATTTCCTTCAGCCTATAAATAGCGCACTGTGTACTTCATTTTTGGTAGTTTTTGTGTAAAGTGTTTATTACTTGCGTAGAGAATACTCCGCCTTCTAAACACCAGAAACTCACCTTGTAAGGATCAAGTCCAGAAGACAACTTAATCATTGCAAGTAAAAGACCCACTATCTTCAACCTTTAATTTACTATTTGAGTGTTAATTCCTTTAAGAATTTGGGATATTTGTGTTCAATTAATTATCTTGGATTTATGTACTTGGATGTTTATGAGCAAGTGTGATTTGGATGTTTATTGTCAATCGATTGTTTTGAATTAATTATCCACTGCAAATTCCATCGTTGTTGTTTCGTTCTGTGTTCATCTTCATCTTCATCAGTACTCTTTCTTGTATCCTCGCAACCACCCAAATCTGCATCAGTGAATCCTTCCAAGATTATATCTTTCCTACGGAAACATAATGCAACCTTAGAGGTACCTTTCAAGTAGCGTAGCAGCCACTTAACTGCCTCCCAATGCTCTCTCCCAGGATTAGACATGAATCTGCTAACAACTCCCACTGCATGAGCAATGTCTGGTCTCGTGCACACCATAGCATACATCAAACTACCAACTGCAGATGCATACGGAACATTAGCCATTTCTTCCTTGTCTTTATCCGTTTAAGGTGACTGCTTCTTTGTGAGATTGAAATGGGCTCCCAAAGGCATACTTCTGATCTTCGCATCTTGGAGGTTAAACTTATTTAACACCTTCCTAATGTACTTTTCTTGCGACAATTTCAGAGTACCTTCACTTCTATCTCTGATGATGCTCATACCAAGTATCTGCTTTGAGGGACCCAAATCCTTCATCTTAAAATCTAGAGACATCTGTCTCTTCAACTTGTTGATTTCCCTCATGTCAGATCCTGCGATTAACATGTCATCAACATACAACAGCAATATAATATAAGATGAATCAAATTACTTAACGTAGCAACAATGATCCATAGTACACCTCGTGTACTCACTCATCATCATAAAGCTGTCAAACTTCAAGTACCACTGTCTTGGTGCTTGCTTCAAACCATACAAGCTCTTTTTTAGCTTGCAAACCATGTCCTCTTTCCCAGCTACCGGGAACCCCTCTGGTTGTGTCATATAAATGTCCTCCTCAAGATCACCATGTAAGAACGCGGTCTTCACATCTAGTTGCTCTAGATGTAATTCCTCTACAGCCACGATACCCGAAACAAGTCTGATAGTAGTCATCTTGACAACCGGAGAAAAAATATCATTGTAATCAATGCTTTTTTTCTACTGAAAACCTTTCACCACTGACCTTGCTTTGTATCTCTTGCTGCCATCAAGTTCTTCTTTAATCTTGAACACCTATTTATTCTATAAAGTCTTCTTTCCTGCTGGTAACTTAGTCAACGACCAAGTCTCATTCTTCTCAAGCGAACTCATCTCCTCGTTCATGGCTAGCTCCCACTGAACTGACTCATTCATCTGCATTGCCTCTAAATAAATCTCAGGCTCACCATCCTCAGTCAAAAGCAATTAATAAGCTGAAGGAGAGTATCTTTGTGGCGGTCGTGAAACTCTATTTGATCTTCTTACTACAACATCTGGGGCAATTGGGACTGCCTCCTCAGCATCTCTATTTTCCAAACTCCCACTGTCCCCTGCAAGAACATCCTCTGTAATGTCTTCCAACACAATCTGCTCTTTAATTTCTTATTTCTTTGTAGTTTCAGAATCTGCCGCAAGCTTATCCTTATACACTGCATTCTCATTGAAAGTGACATCTCTGCTTCTAATGACTTTCCTGTTCAACGCATCCCAGAAACGGTACCCCATCTCATCTGAACCGTAGCCAATAAAAGTAACCTTCTTTTCTTTAGGATCAAGCTTAACCCTATCAGAATCTTTAACTCGCACATAAGAAACACAGCCAAAAACTCTCAGGTGTGAGAGATTTACCTTTTTCTTTTGCCACTCTTCCTCAAGAATCTTGAATCCCAAGGGAATTGAGGGTCCTCTATTAATGAGATATGCCATTGTACTAACTGCATCTGCTCAAAACATCTTTGGCAATCCTGTATGTATCCTCATACTCTTGGCTCTCTCATTCAAAGTCCTATTCATTCGCTCTGCAACTCCATTTTGCTACGGTGTCTCAGGAATAGTCTTTATCATTCTGATTTCGTGTTCTACACAATAGGCTTTGAACTCATCACTGTTGTATTCACCCCCATTATCTGATTTCAAGCTCTTAATCTTCAACCCTGTCTAGTTTTCAACTTCTGTCTTCCACTTCTTAAAGGTTTCAAACACATCATATTTAGTTTCAGAAAATAAACCCATACCTTCCTGGTGGCATCATCAATGAAAGTGGCATAGTAGCGTGATCCTCCCAAGGAGGTAATTGTAGCCGGTCCGTACACATCTGTATGAACTAGTTCTAACTTCCCAGACTTGGGTGCATTCCCTGATTTTGCAAAAGTAACTAGTTTCTGCTTCCCAAACACACATGGTTCACAGAATCCAACTTCCACATTCTTCAGTTCTGGAATCTTGCCTTTAGAAACTAGCAACTTCATACCCTTCTGACTCATAGGCCCAAGCCTTTGGTGCCAAAGAGTCGATGGACCAACATCATCAGTAACTGCATTAACCTCGTCGTATGATTGTTCCATAGTATAAAGAGTTCCAACCTTATCACCACGAGTAACAACCAAATTCCCCTTTCACAGCCTTCCATTGTCTGTTTCCAAAGATGACACGATACCCTTCCTCATCCAACTGACCCACAAAGAGCAGCATCCTCTTGAGTCCAGGAACGTATCTAACATCTTTTAACAACCAGATTGTTCCAAAAGGAGGTTTTGACTTTGATGTCTCCCATACCTGTAATGTCCAAAGTCTCGTCATCAGCAAGACGAACTTTGCCAAAATTTCCAGATATGAAATTTAACATTGGATCCTTGCTTGGAGTGGCATGGAATGATGCACCAGAATCCATGACCCAAGATTCAATAGAACACTCAACACAACAAATCAGCGCATCATCACTAACTTCTTCCACTGTGTTAACTGAGTTATCATCATTCTACTTTGGTTTAGGAACTGCAGGAGCCGTACACTGATTCCTGAAGTGACCAGTCTTTTGACAGTTCCAGCACACAATATCCTTGCTATTCTTGGACTGCCCTCTCTTCCTGGACTTCGATCTGTTACGCCCTTGATTCTGCCCCTTCCCAACTTGTTTGCCTCTACTATCCATACTCAACAAAGAGCCCGATGATTCCCCAGAATTCCTCCTACGAATATCTTCTCCAAGAATTGAGTCTCGAATTCCTGTGAACGTTAGCTTAGTAGTCTCAGACGAACTGCTAACTGCTGTGACAAACCCTGACCAGTTGTCAGGTAATGAGGACAACAACAACAAAGCATGTACTTCATCATCGAATTTAATCTCAACGGAAACTAATCTCGACAGTATATAATTAAATTCATTCATATGATCAGCAACAGAACCACCTTCTTTCATCCTCGTATTGACTAATAGATGAATCAAATATACCTTATTAGCTGTAGAGGGCTTCTCGTACAGATTTGATAACGCCTTTATTAGTGCGTGTGTAGTCTTCTCACCAAGAATGTTGTAAGCAACATTCTTTGCTAGTGTCAATCGTATCACACCTAGAGCCTGCCTATCTAATAAGTCCCAATCTTTCTGGACCATTGCCTCTGGCTTTTTCTCCTCTAAGGGTTCGTGAAGCTTTTTCTGATACAGCAAGTCCTCGACTTGCATCTTCCAAAATCCAAAGTCCATCCCATCTAACTTGTCGATCTTTATCTTCCCATCGTCTGCCATCGCTCCTATTTGCTAACCTTGCTCTGGTACCAGTTGTTAGGAATTAACTGAGTAGGAGACCGAAAGATAACCTAGATTGAGAAAGATAAATGACAATATACAAGACAAGGTATTAACGTGGTATCGGTCTAGCCGCACTCCGCACTCCACAAACCACACAAATATTATTGATCTTAATATTCGTTAGTTTTACAATTACAAGAGAGTCTATTTATAGGGAAAGGGCCGACCTCCATTCCTTACGTTAGCAATGTGGTATATCAGACTCCACATACCCAACATTATTTCCGTTGTGTTTTTCATCTTCCTTTTTTCGCTTCATTTATAGTTTCTGTTTGTGAACCCCCACTGGATTTATTTGATAACTCAAGCTAGATCCATTAGCTACAAAGCTCAATCGCATCCGATTCTTCGGAAGGGAACTCGGGTCGCGTCAGATATTTATACACCAACTTGAGGGAGAGTATTGATTATTGAATACATTCAAAGGTCTACTATATTCAAAGTTGTAATACTTTGAATATTAAGCCATTCCTATGCTTTACGCAAATGATATGTAAATATTGATTAATTAAATTGAAAGTATTTCATCACAAACACCATTGTTATTTTCTACTACGCCCACCTATCACTGTTTGTCAACTTGGCAGCAAGCCGACATGGCAACAAGGAGTTGACGTGCCAAAAAAAAATAGACGGAGTTATTGACACATCATTTTTTTTAATGGTAGGGGAATAATTTGACAATTATTTATAAGTTCAAGGGGGTATTAAATAAATAAATAGTTCAGGGTTGCAATTAACTAAAATATTAAAATTTAGGGTTATTTTTTTAGCTTTATATAATTTTGTTTTCATTATAATTTTAAAATACAATATTAATATGCACAATATAATGCGGGTCACTTTCCCCCGTTTATTTCTCTCATTTTCACTGTTTATTTATTATTAGTTTTCTATAATTTCTCTTGTCATATTTTTTTTCTATATTTTTAACTTTTCACTTTCTTTTTACCTATTTCTTTTACACATGTATAATTATTATTCATATTCAATCATTATACTCCATTTTAATGAGTAATTTTTAATCAAATTTTTATATTGTAACTCATTGTGTGTTTTAATACTATTATAACTCTTTAACTAGATTCATATTCAATTTTGATTTTGATATAATATCCACGCTATTAACTCAGGTAACTTGCTGTTAGGCTACACTAGTTTAATTCTTCAAGGTGTGTTGCTGCTACAGTTGGGTTCAAGATGTTCTTTTAGGCATATGAATTGTGAAAAGAGGATGTAATGTCCGCGCACAATATGTGAAAGACTAGGTGTACATAGCTTCGTATTACTACTATTAATAATAAATAAGTATATAAAAAAAGCCATATGAGATTGAGTCATATTATTAAGTCAACACGGCGGTAGATAGAAGAAAAATTCATTTCCTAATGATTATGAATTTTAAATTTTTGTAGTGAGCTACTCAAATTTTATTATTTATTGATGAAAAAATTGTTTTAAAATATACCATATGAGTATATAAATAGGGGTGACAAAGGGGTGGGTATGTGTAGGTATAGGTAAAGATTAAATGGGTATGGGTGGGTATGGGTATCATACCCATTTATTACCCATATAATTTTTTAAATGGGTATGGGACCTATTTAAATCATACCCACCCATTTGCATCCATTTATACTCATTTAAATCATACACATTTAATAAATATAATTTTTTATTAAGTAAAATTAAAAATACTATGTTTAACCATTTTGGCTCGGGTTTGACCATTTAGGTTCGAGTTTGACCGTTTAGGTTCGAGTTTGACCGTTTAGGCTCGAGTTTTATCGTTTAGGCTCGATTTTTATTATTTATGTTCGATTTTTAATATTTTAAATTTAAATCGGGTAAATTTCATACACAAAGTTTCTTTTTTATAAATTTTAGTATAATTGTATTTACGCGGTTACAAATCGAGATCATCTTAAACTAGAACAACTAGTCTATGCACATACACTTTAATCACCCTCTCACCTTCACATCTCCCCTGATTCATCCAGAACAACCATGCACATTAGAAGATCACACCCCATGAGTGAAACAACATGACTGATCGTACACAAAAATGCAAATCAACATGCAAAAAGCAAACCAGCCAGTAAAAACAATGAATTGATCAAGTTTTTTTTTATAAAAAAAGAAATCTATGTTAATAAGGAGCAAGGTACAGCTTTTCTTTTACCCATCAACAAACACTCATTATAACCTAGAAACAACCAGAAAACCTCTCGTGGTCCTACACTCTACTACTATATATGTAACATTATATTTTAGCAGAAAAGAGAAAGGCGCAACATATTTTAACAGAAAAGAGAAGGGCGCGACCGGAATGCCTCAATCAACATGCCAGCCAAATGCAAGCAGTCAACAGGGTTTCCAGTAGAACAGTGACTAGCAGATACCATAAAGTTCCATGTCAAAGCTTATCAATCAGTATCACAAAATTTTAGACATAGTTATCAGCACAGCGGTGCTGCAATGTCAATCGTTTGTCACAAATTTAAGACAGATGGTTACTGCAACATTATATTTCCATAAGAAAAATGCAATCCTACAGAGAAAGGGAAAGGATCACACATTTCCAGGAGATGAATGATAAAGAAACTTGCACTAAAAGGAAAAGAGGATAGGAGTACATGTTAATGGACCATTGAAAGATCAACATTACAATAAATCATTCAGATGCTTATATGCGACCGTCAATATCTATATGTTTTATCAGTATTTAACAACATAACAAGTATGACTTATTTCATGCTGCTCAGAGTGAAGAAAGGGATGAGAAAGAGGAATGAGTGCAGAAAAAAAAAGGGCATGGAAATGTTTGATGTCATGAATACTGAAACTGATTCCTTTATCAAGAAAGCGGCGTTTGAGAAATTAAACAAGAGTAGTAACATCAAAACAGAGAAATTCATGATCCAACGCTGTAAATGAAACTAAAATGCACATCAATAATATTTCTGTCAGGGATTACAATTCGCCATTCACTGATTTTTTTTATACACATGTTCTTTTCTAATAACAACACTTCTCCAGTAGGAAACAAAGTAAGAAAGGCTGCTAAAAGATATTGGATAATCTTTTGACATTGAAAGCTCTCAAGTACTCCCTCTGTCCCTCAAAGAATGTCGTTTGAGGGATGGGCACACAGATTAAGAAAACACTGTGTGCGTATGGAGATAACGAAAATGCCCTTCACGCCCATCTTCCTCAAACCCTCAACTCCAAATCCCACAGCCATGGCCACCGTCTCACCTGCAATTCACGCCCATCTTCCTCAAATCCTCAACCACAAACAGAAATCAAAAATCCAAAAATCAGCCATTGCCACCGCCCCACCTGCAATTCACGCCCATCTTCCTCAAACCCTCAACCACAAACAGAAATCCAAAATCCAAAAACCAGCCACCCAATTAATCAAAAATCAGCCACCCATCAAAAATCAAAAATCAAAAATCAGCCACCCATCAAAAATCAAAAATCAAAAATCAGCCACCGGCAAATTAATCAAAAATCAGAAAAAATCAGCCACACAATTAATCCAAAAATCAGCCACCCATCACCACCGTGTCGGTCCGATCGGCCACCCATCACCACCGTCGGCAACCATCGTCACTGCCGTCGAATTACCCACTCCCTCAATCTCAATACAAAACCTATCTCTTTCATCACCGACAGACCCACTGCCACCCATCACCACCACCGGCACCACCCACACAAAAAGAGAAAGAGACGGTGAAGACGGTGAAAAGTGTTAGATCTTCCTCATCTCTCTCGAATTTATTAGAAACAAAAAGAAACAAAACAGAAAAGAAAAAGAAAAGAACAAAAAAGAAAGAAAGAGACGGTGGAGACGGTGATGAGAAAGAGAGGAAATTGGAAGATGAGGGCAGGATTGGAAAAAGGGTAACAAAATTGCTTTGGAAAAAGAAAACGACATTCTTTTCTAGGCACAAACGAAAATGCTAAAACAATAAACATTGAGGGACAAAGGGAGTAATAATAATAAAAAATACCAACGAATTAGAATAGATGAGCATCCATCTCAAGACTAAATAAATAAAAATGAATTTCTTCATAATCGCCAGTTAACATCACGCAACGCAACATATTGAGCAACACCTTGATCAAATTTCTCCAAAACCCAGAAATTTTTTATTTATAACTATTTCAAAGACACCCAATTCCTACCCAAAATGTATAAATATCAAAATCAAAATAGACAAACGAAGCAAAACCTTACCCGAAAGTTAAAAGCAAGATAAGTATGTAGTGCAGCAGTAGCGCAATTGGTTTGCTGCACTCACTTGATCAATGACGGACACCGAGAAGAGGAAGAGGAAGAGGAAGAGGCTTCGACTGTGAGAATTCAGAAGTAACTGAAAGGAGATTGATCTGATCACTTCTCGGAAAAATAAAGAGAGAATTGATTGCGAAGAAGCGGCGGCGGCAGACGGATTAGGTTTGCGCGAGAGGCAGAGGAGAAAATGATTTGGGCGAGCAGAGGGAGAGGAGAAAATGGTTTGGGTTTAATTGGTATGGGTACACATACCCAAACCCACTTAAACCCATATATTTTAATTTAAATGGGTATAATACCCATTTATACCCATTTAAAATTTAACTAACCCATTTAATACCCATACCCATTTAATTAATTGAGTATGGGTGCGTAATTGAGTATGGGTATATATTTACCACCCCTACATATAAGTCATGAATGTTATACCAACACGAAACTAACCTTGATTTGTTTGCAATACCATAACTAATAGTGAACAAATATTATACCATAAATGTTTTTCCATGACTAACAATAATTGGAAGAAAAAAAATAGAACACGAAACTAACCGTGATTTGTTCAAATAACTAATAACATCTATATGTGAGCACCACCCAACACTTCTTTAATAAATAGAATTGATGATTGATAATTATATTAAATAATATAAAATATAAAAGTATTATATTTCATGTCAATTTGTAAGATATATAAAATATGGCAATACAATTTTTTTATAATTTTTTTATTATAAATTATCATTACAATAGATTTACCTCATAAGTCAATGGTGAAAATGATGATCTTGCAGCACCTCCTCTTAAAAAATGCCCAATCATTGCCAAATGCCAGAATTTAAAGCATATAATGTTGGCTGATAGAGCATTTTATGTCCATAATTCTTCCCTCTTTTGTATGCCTTTTTAGATCATGATGCTACTTATGTTGCTGTGTTTATTCACTTTTTACATATCTGGGCTAATTAAGAGGAAAATACAAAAAGGAGCGCTTTCTATCATTTTCTGGAGAGAATTGAGCAGCTAGGCCGTGCAGCTGGATGTTCGCAGAAGGCAGCAGTGTCCTAGCGAGAAAAGGAAACAAGCGCAGAAAAGGAACATATCGGATTGCTCCAGGAATCCCAATTTCGATAGAAGACCAATGAGGAATTTAATCCAGTCGGATTAGGAGTTTTATTTTGTAATAGTTCTATAAATACTTTTAGTAATTAGGTTTTTCTCTCTCTCCCTTCCGCTCCCGCTAGACTTTAGCGCCACCATTGCCTTCGGGATCCTTGTTCTTTCTTTCAATAAACCGGAGCTTTGCTCCGGCCGGTAATAAATAGGATTTCTTTCTTCCTTCTTCCTTCTCTATAATTATGCAATTGATTTATTTATTTATTTTTACTTTTAATATGTGCGGCTAAGTCTCCTTATTCTTGGTAAGAATCGATTGAAGGTTACAAGGGAAGCCGTGAGGTCAAACTGCGCTTTACATATTCCAGGCTAATATCTATCTTGTTTAATATTTAATTGTCAAAAACCCTAGGATTAATTACAAGCTTGATCAACTAGTAGTTAACTTAGAGTTTTATAATCGACTTTGTGGTTATACCTAACGCGAAGCTACAGGGTAAAAGCAGGTAACCATTCTGGAGGTAATCGGGATTCTGGTCTCTTTTAGTTGGATTAAACGGATCGTTCGGGTAGAGCCTCGAGCGTACTGAGTGTCTCGCCCGAGATGCGTCTTACCTCCTCTTCATGGGCAGCCGAGTGTTGTCTCCATAAGCGTACCTTGGAGGACGGCGGACTGTCAAGGTTACCCCATAAGCCTACCTTGGGGTAGCTTCTATTACGAAGGTAAGTAAGGGACCTAAGCGCACCTGGTCCCCATAGCGCGTCTATCAGCTCGGGGTAGACGATACTTGCACCAATGACCGGCTGACCATAATTACAACCGGATATAGATTCTTACTGGGAACCTTCTCTCTATTGATTTCTTATCTCTTTTATCTTTCTTTTATTACTGTTTTAAATAGTCAATAAACAAACAAACAAACAACCATTCAAAAACCCCCCCTTTATTACTACCTTATTTGGACTTCTCTGTCAATTAAATCGAATTGAGTATTAATCCCTTAATCCTTGTGTTCGACCCTGTTGTCACTATATACAATTTATTGTACATTTGACTGCAGGTTTATTATTATTTTTGACGGGTTCGACAACCGATCATTGTCCATGTCCATAAGTTTATGCTGGCCATGTCCATAAGTTTAGCGACGCAAGCCAATTTCATTTGTTTTCAGAAAATTCAACCACGACCCAAGCATTTCATTTGCGTCACACCCACTGCAGAATCTCTGCAATGCTCATTTCTTTCTCGTGTAGCTCTAATCTAGACAGGAGACAAGAGGCCATTGGAAGGAGCTAGGTGGAAACCCATCAACTTAAGAAGCCCCAGCCCATAGGTCACGAATAATATGGGCCGGGCCTGAATAAAAAAGATTAACAAGCTATTACATGCGATAACCCCATTGATGTATAACTGCAGCGATTGAGGGGGATTTGAGAAAATATTCATACAAAAACTGTCCAGGAAAAGGGAATACAAACTCAGTAAATGCCATTTGTTTCTATTTGTTCCTAAATGCACCATTGACATTGCTCACAATCTATACTAAAAGCGACCCCGTCATCACAGCAATAGCCTTCCCTCGCAGCAGCACTCTCTGGTTCTGCTCGTCTAGATGAATGCTCAGAGTTCCAGTTCTAGGTGATGCCTGGAAGGCCATAAAATCACACTTCCCCAACTTTTTGTTCCAATAGTGTGCTAAAGCACAATGCGCACTCCCGCAAACAGGATCCTGAAGAATACAAACATGTAGGATGAGAGAATCTTTTCTAATTCAATTCACTTATTTGTTACTAGGCTTTGATGTTTCCTAGACGAATAGAGGTACTATCTTTTGTCAGTTGAGTCTGGTTTGAAAAGGCATTGAGGTTGGAAATAATCTGTGTTCGATTATTGTAATGTGAGCATTATCTTTTGGAGATACCTCAGAACCTATTCAAATTCCTGGATTCAACAGTTATCAGAATTATGGTGGCATACTTAACAGTATATATCACTAACTTATTTCTATCCAAGAGAATTAGGAACATCTTTCCATTTGAAGGAAGGAATGTGATTGATAGTTACTCTATATCAGGAACTTTGACGGCATTAGAAAAACTAGAAACCATATGTTACATGCTTACCTCATCTATTCCATTTTTTGGACAGAAGAACCGACTATAAAAATCAAATCCAGATTCAGAGGGTGCAGCCGCAGACACAATTATTCCCCTTCCAGGACACTTGCGTATATCATCGAACTGTGGCTGTAATTCTACAACATCTTTACTGGATGGCAGCACAACCTACAAAAGATCCACTTAGTACGAAATGCACCTCCACATAAAACCCAAAATGCACCCTCTTTCATTGATTTCTTTTCACAAAGGATGTGAATGAAAAATTTCGTGGCTAACCTACAGATGCATGTTCCAGAAAATGAATAGAAAGTCTTACAAAGAGGTCATCAGCAGCGGTAGTCCTTCTGATATC
Organism: Viola odorata; assembly: GCA_963691705.1. Lineage (NCBI taxonomy): Eukaryota > Viridiplantae > Streptophyta > Magnoliopsida > Malpighiales > Violaceae > Viola > Viola odorata. The sequence continues at coordinate 54,347,820 of OY829545.1, read as the reverse complement.
GATTATGGGAGCACCATTCAAGGCCTTAGAAATCGGTGCAAGGTCAACATCATTGTGTTCAATTGTTGAATCAGCTGGGAAGTCCAATTCAATCAAAAAGGGATCATTGGGTTCGCGATTTTCACTGCTTGACACTTCAGCTTTCTCCAAGATCTTCTTAGCGGTTAAAATCCCAGAGAGTGTGACGAATTCAAGTGTGCTAGAATTTACTAATCCATTACTAAACAAAGCGTGTGCAGCCGCCAATGTACCATGCCCACAAAGCTCAACCTGCAAAAAGCATTTTTTTTTTCCATAATTAAAGCTAACCCACAGTCACACCCATCACCACTCAAGCTAAAGCTACCCCATTTTCGATATAAATTTCTTTACTTTCTTATTCTAAATTGAGTAATGCTAGACAGCATACTCAAACAGCACCCTCAAACGGCACCCAGAACAATTAATGACATTTTTGTAATTTTTGATTGACGTGGCACAATCATGATTGCCCTAAGTGTTATTTGAGGGTGTTTTTTTGAGTGTGCTGTCTAGCATTACTTTTCTAAATTTGGTCCGAATCGAAAAAAGAGATACCAATTGATGATTTTGAGAAGGTAGCTGTACCTCGGTAACAGGGGTGAACCACCTGAGACGAAACCTAGGATTGGGGGCAGCATGGTCGGAGTCGTTGACCCGAGTCAAGTAACAGGTCTCGGAGATGTTGAACTCCGCCGCCACGGCCTGTAACCATTTCTCATCTCGCTCTTCGTCCAGTAAACAAACCGCCGCCGGGTTCCCCTTGAAGGCGGAGTCGGTGAAGGCGTCCCACCTGACCAAAACGCAACAACAACTCAGTGTACTAATAGAAAATAGATAATAGAAAGAGAGATAGTGCGGAGGAAGAGAAGGGTACCACGTAGTAGTTGACCATTCCTTTTCTCATTTGCGAGGGAGAAAGATGGAGTGAGTTGCCGCCGTTGATATTGGGTCGGGAGAAGATGGTACAGAGCTGACCGAACGGACACAAAACCGGAGAAAAAATGGAATCTTTCAAACCTGGTATTCTTTTCAAATATATTTCTTTTTAAATACAATTCCCTGAAATAAAAAATTAAAACAAAAAAGTTTGAATCATGTTTTTGTAGCAAATGATCCTCTTAACAAAACTTGTTTTACCTGAATTAATAAACATAATAAACTTGAATTAATTTATTCCTATTGCATAGATGATATTTATATCATCATAAATTACTTGAATTAACTAATTCATCAATCTTAAATTAAAACACTTGCAAGGATACTTTAGTAATTTCATTTGCTAAATTCCTTCATCATATTCCAAAATGAATTATATACTCGTTTTGCTTAATTTGGTGAACAGATACCTCTTTCAGCATTGATTAAACAATTTGTGGAAGAATTATAGATATAAGGAATATGTTTATTCACATTTTATATTTTATTTATGCTAGTATCATATCAGTCGAGACTTTAACAAAAAAAAATTAATTTTAAACTCTAGACCTATACAAATGTGATGTAATGTAATGTGTGACTCAGCATACATTCTACTATTAAACAATATATGCACTCCATTATTTTGCCAAGATTAGTAGTATAATATTTGGATTGGTAGTATAATACTTGGCAAACTCTGCTTCCGTTGTCAATATTTGTTCAGCGGATAAGAATATGTGGTCTTCAAAGTCGGGATTGCGCACCCGGAGGTCCCTCCACTTATTATTTTCATTTTAGTCAGTCTCTAACGTTTGTTTTTGTTCGATTTGGTCCCACACGTTACCTCCGTTAGACCTGTGGAGTCCCTCCTCCCTTAACGGTGACAAACGGCCGTTAGTTTCTATTATTTTATTATTAAAACTGAAAAAGGTGCTGCAAGCGGGTCCCACGTGTCGGAAAATTAATTTAAAATTTAAAAATATTACAAAAATACGGAAAAATTAGAAAAACTAAAATAAAATTAATATTATTAATTTCAAAAATACAGAATATTTAGAATATTTAATTTTAAAATTAAAAAAATTAGAAAAATACGGAAAAATAAGAAAAATTAAAAGAAAAATAATATTATTAATTTCAAAAATACAGAATATTTAGAATATTTAATTTTAAAAATAAAAAATAATTCAAAAAAATAATTATTTAATTTTTTTCTTTTTTCTCTTTCTTTCCTTTTTATTTAATTTTGAGAAAAAAGAGTAAGAAAGAAAGAAATAAAGAAAAAAAAGGAAAGAAAGAGAAAAAAAGAAAGAAATTAAATAATTAATTTTTTGAATTTTAAAATTAATTAATTATTTTTTTGAATTTTAAGAAACGGGAAATATCATTTTTTTCTTTTCTTCTCCGTTTTTCTCATTTTTATTTTCTCTTTCTTTCCTAATTTATTTAAATTAACAAAATTAAAAATGAAATAAACGAAAAATGAAATTAAAAATCTAAATCAATTTGAATTTTAATTCCAAAATTTCGTTTCCCATATCTCTTCCTCCTCTCTCTCCTCCCTTTCTCTTCCAATCCTCCACTGCATAAATCACTCTTTCTTCCAACCACCATACAGCCACACCATCTCTCCTCCATTTTTCTTCCAATAATAATATGTCAAAAGGGAGAGCAAAACGGGAGAAAATAATTAATTAATTTTAAAATTCAAAAAAATAATTATTTAATTTCTTTCTTTTTTTCTCTTTCTTTTCATTTTTTTCTTAATTTTTTTCTTTCTTACTCTTTTTTCTTAAAATTAAATAATAAGGAAAGAAAGAGAAAAAAAGAAAGAAATTAAATAAATTTTTTTTTGAATTTTAAAATTAATTAAATTTTTTTTTGAATTTTTTTTATTTTTAAAATTAAATATTCTAAATATTCTGTATTTTTAAAATTAATAACATTATTTTTCTTTTAATTTTTCTGTATTTTTCTAATATTTTTTTTTTATTTTTCTAATTTTTTCCGTATTTTTTTTATATTTTTTAATTTTAAAATTAAATATTCTAAATATTCTGTATTTTTGAAATTAATAATTTTATTTTTATTTTTCTAATTTTTCTGTATTTTTCTAATATTTTTCTTTTAATTTTTTCAATTTTTTCGTATTTTTCTAATATTTTTAAATTTTAAATTAATTTTCCAACACATGGGACCCGTTTGCAGCACCTTTTTCAGTTTTAATAATAAAATAATAGAAACTAACGGCCGTTTGTCACCGTTAAGGGAGGAGGGACTCCGCGGGTCTAACGGAGGTAACGTGTGGGACCAAATCGAACAAAAACAAACGTTAGGGACTGCCTAAAATGAAAATAATAAGTGGAGTCCCCTTCAAAGTCTCTCCCAACAAACTAAAAAAGATCCCCAAATTTCTTTCTTATCAATCATTGATTGACTGATTTGGTACCTCCTCTTATTTCTGCGTTTAAAAGGTACCTCTAAACAAACAAAACGTCACATTTGGTACCTCCGTCCAACTCCGTCCACTTTCCACCGTTAAGTGTCCTACGTGGCATGCCACGTCATACGCGGCTGACGTAGCATGCCACGTAGGTCAATTCTGACCCGGTTACGATTCCACGGGTCGGGTCCGAATTTTCACGACCCAGATTGTTTTTTAATGCGTCATTCATTTCTTTTCTTTTCTTTTTTTCTTTTCTTCTTTCTACTTTCTACGACCTTATCATCTTTTTTCTTTTCTTTTCTTTCTTTCTTTCTTTTCCTTTCTTTCTTTCCTTTTCTTTTCTTCCTTCTTCCTCTGCACAATGTGCACCAGCACTGCCGCCTCCTCCCATTGCAATACCCAACTCAAAATAATCCATACCCGTAACAAATCAACCCATACAAATTAACCAAATAAATACAAACTATCCAAAATCAAACAAACTCGAATCAAACTAAATACAACCCGTACCAATACAAAATAATTCGTACCCAATACAAATCAAACCGTATCAATACCCATAAAAATCAACCCGAATCAAAACCCATATCAATTACAAACAAATCGGCCCTCCTAATCTCCTCATCTCCTCTTCCAACTCAAACCAATCCTGGAAATCAAATACAAACACAGCAGCAAACCAACGAACAAATGAAGAAAAAAAAGGAAAACGAAGCCAAACTCTGACACGTCAATGAAGAAAAAGAAGAAATAGAAGAAATATGGTTTTTGGGTGACAATTCGAAATATGGTTTTTAGGTGACAATCCAAAATTTGGGGTTTAGGTTTTCGGAATTTGGCGAGGGAGATTGGAGAGGATTTGGTGGTTAATCTTTGAAATTGATGCACGGGTTTTGTTTAGGGTTCAGTGATGATTGATTGTCTGAAATTTCGTTCCATTTGGACGATATTTATGTGTTTAATCGAAGAAATTGAATTTTGGGGAGAGGGAGAGTGTTCTTGCGGGTTGGAGGAGAGAGAAGGATTCTAGAAAATGAGGAAGAAGAAGGAAAAGAAAAGAAAAGAAAAAAGAAAAGAAAAGAAAAAGAATGGAATAAAAGAAATAAAAAGGAGAAAAGCGAGGAAAGGTTTAGAAAAGAAAAGAAAAGAAAAGAATGAAACGGCGTCGTTTCAAGCAAATGTGAAACGACGTCGTTTCAATCCGGGTCGAGAAAATCCAGACCCGACCCGTGTAATCATAACCGGGTCAGTAATGACCTACGTGGCATGCTACGTCACTCGAGTCTGACATGGCATCCGACGTGGCGTGCCACGTAGGACACTTAACGATGGAAAGTGGACGGAGTTGGACAAAGGTATCAAATGTGACGTTTTGTTTGTTTAGAGGTACCTTTTAAACGCAGAAATAAGAAGAGGTACCAAATCAGTCAATCAATTGTTTGACAGGTACTAATTTTTGCAATTTCCCTATAATACTTGGCAAACTCTGCTCCCGTTGTCAATATTTGTTCAGCGGATAAGAATATGTGGTCTTCAAAGTCTCTCCCAACAAATTAAAAAAGATCCCCAAATTTCTTTCTTATCAATCATTGATTGACTGATTTGGTACCTCCTCTTATTTCTGCGTTTAAAAGGTACCTCTAAACAAACAAAACGTCACATTTGGTACCTCCGTCCAACTCCGTCCACTTTCCACCGTTAAGTGTCCTACGTGGCATGCCACGTCATACGCGGCTGACGTAGCATGCCACGTAGGTCAATTCTGACCCGGTTACGATTCCACGGGTCGGGTCCGAATTTTCACGACCCAGATTGTTTTTTAATGCGTCATTCATTTCTTTTCTTTTCTTTTTTTCTTTTCTACTTTCTACTTTCTACGACCTTATCATCTTTTTTCTTTTCTTTCTTTCTTTCTTTCTTTTCCTTTCTTTCTTTCCTTTTCTTTTCTTCCTTCTTCCTCTGCACAATGTGCACCAGCACTGCCGCCTCGTCCCATTGCAATACCCAACTCAAAATAATCCATACCCGTAACAAATCAACCCATACAAATTAACCAAATAATTACAAACTATCCAAAATCAAACAAACTCGAATCAAATTAAATACAACCCGTACCAATACAAAATAATTCGTACCCAATACAAATCAAACCGTATCAATACCCATAAAAATCAACCCGAATCAAAACCCATATCAATTACAAACAAATCTGCCCTCCTAATCTCCTCATCTCCTCTTCCAACTCAAACCAATCCTGGAAATCAAATACAAACACAGCAGCAAACCAACGAACAAATGAAGAAAAAAATGGAAAACGAAGCCAAACTCTGACACGTCAATGAAGAAAAAGAAGAAATAGAAGAAATATGGTTTTTGGGTGACAATCCGAAATATGGTTTTTGGGTGACAATCCAAAATTTGGGGTTTAGGTTTTTGGAATTTGGCGAGGGAGATTGGAGAGGATTTGGTGGTTAATCTTTGAAATTGATGCACGGGTTTTGTTTAGGGTTCAGTGATGATTGATTGTCTGAAATTTGGTTCGATTTGGACGAGATTTATGTGTTTAATCGAAGAAATTGAATTTTGGGGAGAGGGAGAGTGTTCTTGCGGTTGGAGGAGAGAGAAGGATTCTAGAAAATGAGGAAGAAGAAGGAAAAGAAAAGAAAAGAAAAAAGAAAAGAAAAGAAAAGAAAAGAATGAAACGGCGTCGTTTCAAGCAAATGTGAAACGACGTCGTTTCAATCCGGGTCGGGAAAATCCGGACCCGACCCGTGTAATCGTAACCGGGTCAATAATGACCTACGTGGCATGCCACGTCACTCGAGTCTGACATGGCATCCGACGTGGCATGCCACGTAGGACACTTAACGGTGGAAAGTGGACGGAGTTGGACGGAGGTATCAAATGTGACGTTTTGTTTGTTTAGAGGTACTGTTGATACCCGAATTTTGACACGATTAACTTAAGACGTTCATTTTTTCGCTTATTCTTGATCTTATTTTTAGTATTGTTATTTCCGTTTATTTACTATTTACTATCTTGTTTTCTTTTGTTTCATGTTATTTATGTTATTTTGTATGTGTTTTTCGTTCGAACTTTTATCAATTTTAAATAAAGTTTCTCGTATCATTGGATCGAACCACAAAAAACTAATCATACCCATTTTTCACTTTCACCTTACTTTACATTACTTTACTCATCTTTTCCTCTCCACCATCCGAACATAATCATCTCTCCCTTTTCCATTTTTTCTCTTCCACGACCATACCAACATTGGATTCATTTTTCTTACCTCAACTCTCCAATTGTAAAGAAACCTATACACTAGCCCGCACACGGCTCCCCCCTCTGTTTTACAAAAATACAATCTCTTATTTTTCAAAAGATTTGATACGAATGGATCCTCCACATTTTTCTTTAAGGAGAGCCATCACAATTCCCCCAAATCAATTCAAACCATCTCCTGCCCGATCCCTCTTTCCCGAATTAAATCACAGATCCACCCAAACCAATCTCTCCCGAATTAAATCCCAATCCCCTCTACCAAATTAATCGAGCCTTTGCCCAGAAATCCAAACAATCATCCTCTGCTGAAATCAATTCGAACCATCCCCTGCAAAATTAATTATAGCTATCACAATTCCCCTGCAAATTCAATAAAAATCTAAATCCTTCTGCCCAATTCAATAAAATCCGAATCCCTCTGCCAAAATTAAATCCAATCCCATTCCAATCTTTCTGCCAAAATCAAATCCAAATTAAACACCAAATCTATCCCAACCAATTAAACCCAGCCGGAACCAGCTGCAGCCTACAGCCATCGCCTCACCTCGCCGCTGCACAACCACCCGCCGCACCCAACAAACCGCCGGCCTCCGCCACCCCCAACGCAGCCACGACCAGCTCCCACTGCCCAAAATTCCACAACCGAATTAAGCCAACCAGCACCCAATAAACCACAAAAAACCCATCCGTAAACTACCTGAACCAAAACCCAGCCATCCCGATCGCCCAACCACCACAGCCGAACCACACACCTAACCATCACCTCCGGGCCAACCCACGACCATCCAACGAAACCCGAAAAATCCAGCTACCCAGCCGCTCAAACCCGTCGGCCATCCAACCAAAATACTCACCTCAGCCATCGCAGCCATCATCGCCGCCGCTGCTCGCCCAGCCGCCGCTCCTTCAGCCGCCGAACTGCCACTGCTCACTGCTGGTCCGGTTGAAGAAAGAATAAAAAAGAATGAATGAGAAGGAGAGCAGAGGGTTGTGGCAGCAGCCCTAAAATGAGAAAAGAATGAAGGAAAGAAAAATGAAGGAAGAGGAAAAGAGAGGAGGGCCTTGTCGTTTGACAAGGAAGAGAAGAAGGGTTGGGCTTCGGCCCAACCAATGAGAGAAAAGAAAGAATGGGCTGCGGCCCATGAAGAGAAAAAATAAAAGAAATGGGCTACGGCCCAAGCCTTTTTAATTAAAATCGTGTATTAACTCGTTCTTCATTTTTGCAGGTGCCGAATTCACGATTACCATCCCGATCGGATGCTCCGCCAACTTTAATGGGTAAGGTGATCTCATTCTTACTGATATTTGATCATTTGAAATTTATTTGTGAATCCCTAATGTGCGTTTATTTGTCTATTTTGTTCGTATGTTTTATTTGCACGTTCGTCGTGATGATGCCCAACGAGTTTGATGGAGCTCGACGAGGAGTTCGATGTTCATTCCCAATTGCGGAGCTCGAATGGAGAATTTAATTGTTGTATTTATTTATTCGCGAATTTGTAATCAATTTGTAATATTTATTTATTTTATTATTAATTGTTGCCACTAATCATTGATTTGCAGGTAAAGCTTGCTCAGGTATGTTTTCTTTTTTCTCTTTTATTTTGGATAAATGTACTGTAATTTATTATTAATCGTATGCATGATTATTTAGAATTGTTAGAATTCGAATTAATCCGTTTGCATGAGAATTAATTTACATCAATAACTCCCTTTAATAATTTCATTCAAATCGACCCTGCTTGAATGAACTAGGCTTAGTAATCACTCATTGTTTATTTTATTAAAAGCATGAAATAAAATAGGAGTAGTAATTAAACATCACGCTTTAATTTGATTGCATGATTATTAATTACTAAAATCCTCAAATCTTCAATAAATTCCCACAAATCTAAACGAATAAAATCAATCCAAGAAAACTAAACAAAGTAGTAAATAAACACAGGATTTAAATCTTTTCCAATAACTTAGGCTCCTCTAAAATTATTGGATAGTAAATCACCAAAGAAAATAATCATTTGAAAGCGAAAAGATAGTAAATGGGCCTTAAGCCCAACTCGTAGAAAATACCTCCATATTTTAATCCCTCTTATTGTTAGAGATCCTCTCTTAAAATGCACTTTAAATGTTTAATGTTGTATGATCATTTAAATTTAGTAATCGATTATTTTATGCTTGTTTCGTGTGCGGCTTCGTCCCCACGAATTTATGTTTATCTTGATGAATGTGTATCGTGTACGGCTCCGACCCCACGATTGTATTTTAATTTATGTTATCTTGACGAATGTGTTATGTGCGCGGCTTCGACCCCACTTCCTAGTTTTTCTCTTTTCAACGTGTTTTCTCGCATTCATATAAACGGTACTTTGTTAGTCTATGCATGCTTAGAATCATCTAGTAAATAAGATTAATCATACGCATGGCTCGATGATGATAGTGATCCATCGTTGTTCACTAGGGTCGTCGCTTTAGTAAAGATTAACAAAACGGTAGTAATCTCACCTAATTCTGCATGTAATCGGACTAATTTTGAACTCGGCTAAATATAACCCGAATAGGTATACAACCAACCTTTTTATCTTTTAGAGGATAAAAAATGTTATTTTCTATTAAACAACTCGACAACAGTTAGGATAAAATCAATCTCACAAACTTAAGAACTAAAGCGACGATTCCCCCTCTGAGGGCCAAATTACTTGTTTTCAACATGATTTTTAAACACCTCTTTTTAGAACCGGTAACCTTTTTTAGGATGAGACTCGGGTGCCTAACACCTTCCCGAGTCCATAATATGACCCCGAACCATCGTTCTCGGGTTTAGGCCCTTTTCATTTGTGCCTTAGTTTTATTTTATTTTCTTTATTTTTTTGGACTTTTAGGTTTCCCTAAACCTTAGAAAAATAGGGTGGCGACTTCATTGTTATGTGAATTTCATTGCGTCCCGAATTTCGCTCGCGACGGTACGACAGTTTGGCGACTTCACTAGGGACTTTAGGGTCGAAGCCGGAATTATTTATTTGAGGTGTTTATTTTTGTTATTTATTCGCTTTGATATCAATTGTTGTATTCTCACACGCATTTCATGCATAATGCCCCACCACCGGGCCCTTCCCAAATAGGATTAGGTGGGTAGTAGTGAAGTCCTGGGGCACATGTTCCAGTAAGCTTTCATGAACCCCAAACTCGGACTTGAACCCCTAAATGGATTGAGCGCCCCGGATCCTTTTATGATTCGGTAAACGCTCTCGTATCCATTTACTGAGGGACCATTTTTTGGTATCGTCCGGGAGCCTTTCAGCCAGTTAGAAGTAGTTGAAATTACCCCAGCACGTGCATCATGGTTGTGTGTATATATGTTCCAATTTGCTTCATTATTGCCATGATATATCGCATGTATATTTTCCAACCTGCTTCATTATTGTCGTTGCTCTCCATATTCTCTCAATTTATTGAATTTATTCTTTATTATTACTTTCATTAAATCACCTTTTATTTATTATTATTCAATTCAGATACTACTGATTAGTATTAATTTTCTTAATACTTCCAGAATCATGGTATAACAAAGAGTTTGGTGGAATTGCTTTCCTCTCACATGTCCACTCATCAAGGAGCATTAATTACATATCTAGTTCAATATGTTTTTTTTGTAGCTAGTGATGAGTTGTAATTATTTTTGACACCGCTGTCGGAGAATGATTTATATTATAATCAAAACGAAAACCATATATTTTGTATTGCTGTATAGTTTTCATTATACTTATTTACACTTTTTTGTTTATAACCAGGCTTGGAGAAGACAAACTAGATCCTCGGGGTCCAAAAACTCTCATTTTGATTAGTCATAATTTGTCTTGCCCAAGACACAGAACCACCAAAAAAAAAAGGTGAAATTAAGGCGTGGTCTCCCTTGATTAGTCATCATTTGTCTTCCCCAAGACACAGAACCACCTAAAAAAAGGTGAAATTAAGGCGTGGTCTCCCTTGATTAGTCATCATTTGTCTTGCCCAAGACACAGAACCGCCAGAAAAGATGAAATTAAGGCGTGTCAAACTACTTCGCTTTGCTCAGATTACCCTAACACTCCAACATCCCGACACCATACCCAATGGATGTTTCTCATACCATATCAATATCATTAATCCTTTAGCACATGCATGAATTTGATGCTACTAATGGATTGGATTTTGTAACTTGACAGGTGATGATCCATGGGAGATTGAGAAGGAGATAATTAGGATTTGATTCCAATATCGTCATGAACCCAAGTCAGAATTTGAATCACGTCGTGGTTATCTGCATAACGCCTTGCTAGAAAAGGGAGATTCTAGAACTCATTGATTATATTGATCATTTTCTTGAATCACCCTTCATTCTAACCATTTCTTCTTTTTGCAGGAACCCGAGTCAAAATTTGAATCACTTCGAGGTTATCTGCATAAAGCCTTGCCAGAAAAGATCCCGAGTTAGAGTTTGAATCGGGCCGTGGTTACCTACATAATGCCTCACTAGAAAAGGGAGAGTTTGAAACCTATTGATTACATTGTCCATTTTCCTAAATTGCCCTTCAGTCCTACCCATTGTTTCCCCTTTATTTTTGCAGGAACTCGAATCCTACTATGGTTACTTGCATAGTGCTCAGCGAAACTGAGGAATCCTCCTCTTATCAACTCTTGCATGACCATCTTGTGTACCTTCACTGCCCTGCCACGCGTATCAGGGAGTCCATTAAGCATTCTACGTTGGGGGCAACCTTTTGGAAATATCTTGCTCTCATCCATTGCGGCGCCTCAGTTCCCCCTATTTTCATCCTTTTGCGACGGCCACACCCTGTTGTCCTCTTTACATCAACATTCAAACTTTACGGTGCCCTTGCCCTGGTTTCAATCTACATTCCTACATGAACATCGCAGTAGGCATCAACGTCAGAGTGAGGTTTACATTCATATTTCCGCAGCAACACCTTGCGCCGACCTCAGCACTTGCCGCACCCATCCAGAGAAGTCCATTTACCTCTCTGCCTCTTTAATTTTTGTACAGTCATTCATTCCCATATTGGGGGCAATTCTTTCTTAATTATTCATAAAATTCTTGTGAGTGGTCATGCCCTCACGTTTTATCTGTAAAATTGCTTTTTTTGATTGTATAAACTGTGAATAAAAATCCTTTGAATAAAATCCACATTACCCCCAAAATTTTCAAACCTTCCTTAAATTAAGCATGTTCAACATGTTTCTGCATCATGGATAACTTGTGCATCCATTTGAAATTATATGACATACATGATCTCACCTGCTAGCTCTTATATCTACAACATGCTTTAGATGTAAGCAGTCACAAACACATCCCTATGAGTATTTTGGGCCTTCATGCCATACTTCCTTCATGAGTGCAAATGCTAAACTAAAGTGCTAGTTAGATTTGCATAATATCCAGGGTACATGCACCATTAGCCATGGGATAACAGTAAAATGACATTGGACTTTACTCTTTCTTCCATTTTCATTTTTTTATATAAGACAATGAACAGTGCCAGACTGAGATTGCTAACTGGGGGGCAAGGTGCACAGCGAGTGAGGTTTGCAAAAGAAGAAAGAAGAAATCCTTGAATATTGATGGTCGGCACTGGAAGGACGCCGAGAAGAGCAAGAAATGAAGGCCTCTGCCTTAAACCAAGACCAAGGAAAGCCAGCACGAAAACGGTACTTGCTTTGCTTGCTGATGTATTTTGTGTTAGAATAAAAATAGAAAAAAAGAAACAAAAAGGAAAAAAGAATAAAAAGAAACAAAAAAAACAAAAAAAACAAAAAAAAAAAGAAGAAGAGAGAAAAAAGAAAAAAGAAAGAAAAAAGAAGAAAAAAAGAAAGGAAAGAAAAGCAGAAGCAAGTACGAAAAATGGCTCCAAGTCAATCTTCCAAAAGGAGAAAAGTGAAGGCTATTTCCTCATAACAACCAAGGCAGGGGTGGTACACAGCAGTGGCAATTACTCCGACCAGTCTCAGACCCATGAAAAACCTCATCGTCTAGGGTTCACCGAGATTCAAAGACTTAGAACCCAGTTGTATTCAAACAATAAATTGTGGACCTCTCAAGGGAAAGTTTTAGGGCTTCACCAAAGTAATCAAAGAGCGTTCCCGACAAAGATCAAAGAACCTGGGCGTTTTGCCCTCAAAACGACCAAGGAGGAGCATATCTAGCATCTAAGCACTGCGCCCTCAAAGTGATAGTGGGAAGAAGCATTCCCAGCAAGACTGAAGGACTTGTGTACTTTGCCCTCACTGTGGCCAATCAGCAGGCCCTGTTCATTAAAGAAAAATATATTCACTTCTTCTCCCCGCAAAGTCCTTTCGATTATTAGAATGCCCATGCATGTGCATCTTTATCTGAAGTTTATTCACTCGGATTGACATTGCAAATCTGACTGTGAGCTATGTTGTAGCATTTCTATGAGTGTAAACACATAGCCTTATTCCTGAGTGTGAGCACAAACACTAATATCTGGGGAGGATTGCTTACGTCTACATGTTGTGGGAAAGTCTTGTCCTGGAGGTCGTTATCTCCTGGGTAAGATGCAGATGCTTTTCTAGGCTTGTATCAAGCATGCTTATATGATAGAAACTGGATGGCATGTTCTCCAGAAATGCATTAAACTTGTTGACCCTTCTCTTGATAGGGAAGTTGTTTTTATAAAACGCTGGGGGCAAACTTTAGGGTAGTGTGGAAATACTTTCATATACAACATACATTATTTGATTCCATTGTTTACATTTATTAATTGCATCCTCTTTTTCCACCCATTGCTGCTTCGTGTTTGTTTCCTCTCTATTTGCAGAATACAGATATGCGTTAGGAGAATCTCACACTGTGATCAATCTCCGCCAATAAATCCATCCAATAAACACCTGAACGAAGTACGTTGCCACTCCTCAATCAACTTCGTGCGGCGGCCCATCTTCCCCACCATTATCGACATCCGAATGGAGATGCGTTACCACTCCACCTTCAAAATTTCGTGTGGTGGTTCAAACCCCCACTCTTCAATCTTGTATGGCGGTTCAAACCCCACTCTTCAAAAATTGTGTGGCGGTTCAAAACCCCCACTCTTCAGAAATTGTGCGGCGGTTCAAAACCCCCACTTTTCAACCTTGTGTGGCGGTTCAAAACGCCCACCTTTCAAAAAATCGTGTGGCGGTTCAAACCTCACATTTCAAAGATCGTGTGGCGGTTCAAACCCCACCTCTCAAAAAAAAAATCGTGTGGTGGTTTAAACCCCACCTTTCAAAAATCGTGTGGCGGTTCAAGCCCCACCCTCCAAAAATCATGTGGCGGTTCAAACCCCACATTTCAAAAAAATCATGTGGCGGTTCAAAAACCCCACCTTTCAAAATCGTGTGGCGGTTTAAACCCCACATTGCAAAAACCGTGTGGCGGTTCAAACCCCACATTTCAAAAAAAATCGTGTTGAGGTTCAAAAAAACTCCACCTGTCAAAAAATCGTGTGGCGGTTCAAACCCCACCTTTCAAAAGAATCATGTGGCAGTTCAAACCCCACATTTCAAAAAAAATCGTGTGGAGGTTCAAAAAGCCCCACCTTGCAAATATCGTGTGGCGGTTCAAACCCCACCTCTCAAAAAAAAAAAATCATGTGGTGGTTTAAACCCCACCTTTCAAAAGAATCATGTGGCGGTTCAAACCCCACATTTCAAAAAAAATCGTGTGGAGGTTCAAAAAGCCCCACCTTGCAAATATCGTGTGGCGGTTCAAACCCCACCTCTCAAAAAAAAAATCATGTGGTGGTTTAAACCCCACCTTTCAAAAATCGTGTGGCGGTTTAAACCCCACATTGCAAAAACCGTGTGGCAGTTCAAACCCCACATTTTAAAAAAAATCGTGTGGAGGTTCAAAAAAAACTCCACCTGTCAAAAAATCGTGTGGCGGTTCAAACCCCACCTTTCAAAAGAATCATGTGGCGGTTCAAACCCCACATTTCAAAAAAAAATCGTGTGGAGGTTCAAAAAGCCCCACCTTGCAAATATCGTATGGCGGTTCAAACCCCACCTCTCAAAAAAAAATCATGTGGTGGTTTAAACCCCACCTTTCAAAGATCGTGTGGCGATTCAAACCCCACCTTGCAAAAAATCGTGTGGAGGTTTAAACCCCACCTTTTAGAAATCGTGTGGCGGTTCAAACCCCACCTTGCAAAAAAATCGTGTGGAGGTTCAAGCCCCACCTTTCAAGAAATCGTGTGGAGGTTCAAAAAAAACCCCACCTTGCAAAAAAATCATGTGGCGATTCAAACCCCACACTTCAAAAAAATCGTGTGGTGGTTCAAGCCCCACCCTCCAAAAATCATGTGGCGGTTCAAACCCCACCTTTCAAGAAATCGTGTGGCGGTTCAAACTCCACCTTGCGAAAAATCATGTGGTGGTTCAAACCCCACATTTCAAAAAATCGTGTGGCGGTTAAAACCCCACCCCTCAAAAAGCCTGTGGAGGTTCAAACCCCCACTCCTCAAAAATCATGTGGCGGTTCAAACCCCACCTTTCAAGAAATCGTGTGGCGGTTCAAACCCCACCTGCAAAAACCATTTAACGTTTGTTTTGCAGAATCAGTCATGATTATCAGCGTCCGAGTGGAGCTGAATTTATCAACGTCCGAGTGGAGTTGTAAGCATCTGAGTAGAGCCATTATTGATCAGCGTCTGAGTAGAGCTGAATTTACATTTTCTGCATCGCGACATTCGAGGGGAGACGTCCGAGTGAAGTCGCATTTTATATTTCTGTAAGGTATCCGAGTGGAACCATCAGCGTCCGAGTGGAGCTGAATTTATCAACGTCCTAGTGGAGTTGTCGGCATCTGAGTAGAGCCGTTATTTATCAGCATCCGAGTGGAGCTGAATTTATATTTTTCAAGACATCCGAGTGGAGTCATCAGTGTCCGAGTGGAACTAAATTTGCAAGGCATCCGAGTGGAGCCATCAGCGTCTGAGTAGAGCTGAATTTATATTTATGCATCGCGGAATTCGAGTGGAGACGTCCGAGTGTAGCCGTAATTTATGTTTTTCTGCAAGGTATCCGAGTGGAGCCATCAGCGTCCGAGTGGAGCTGAATTTCCTTTTCTACAAAGTATCACGAAGGGCATCAGTGTCCGAGTGGAGTTCAATTTCCTTTTCAGTAATTTAAAATTCCCGCATCAGCGTCCGAGTGGAGCTAAATTTACGTTTTTCTACAAAGTATCCCGGTGGGCACCAGTGTCCGAGCGGATCAATTTCCTTTTCAACAATTTAAATTCCCGCATCAGCGTCCAAGTAGAGTTGAATTAACATTTCTGCAAAACATCATGTTGGACATGAGCGTCCGTTTTCTTTTCTGCTATCTAAATTTCTGCCACAGCGTCCGAATGAAGTTGAATTTACATTTCTGCAAAGTATCCCATATCCTAAGGACGTCAGCGTCAAGGAGGTTGGTCCGAAGACGATTTGGAAGAATTAAAGGATGAGCTCACAGTCACATCAAAAATTTAAAACCTAATCAATGAGTTCGATACACATCTGACCCCCTCAGGTATCTCGAAAGCCTTGAATTTATCATATCAAATTACTGAACTCCAACCTTCAATATTGCAGGCACTAGACTTGAAGCTCAAAACACTGCCTGATCACTTGCAGTCATCCACACCCTATTCACGTGAGCGGCTTAGTCCCCACAACTTTGTTCTTGTGAGCGGCTTCGTCCCCACAACCTTGTTTTCGTGAGCGGCTTCGTCCCCACCGTCCCATCTCGTGAGCGGCTTCGTCCCCACAGTCCCATCTTGTGAGCGGCTTCGTCCCCACAGTCCCTTTTCGTGAGCGGCTTTGTCCCCATATCCTTGTATTTGTGAGCGGTTTTGTCCCCATACCGTATTTTCCTGACCAGCTACATCCCCATATCCTGTGAGGCATCCGATTGGAGCCATCAGCGTCCGAATAAAGCTGGATTTACATTATTGCAAGATGTCCAAATGGAGCCATCAACATCAAATAAAGCTAAGTTTACATTTCTGTAACTTATTTTTCAACAACATGGTATCTATATGGAGCCGTTTCTTTTTCTGCTTTCAGATTTATGTCCTTTCATAACATCCGTATCTGAGTAGAACCGATGTATCTGTACCGCAGTATTCGAATGGAACCATCAGCGTCCGAGTGGAGCTGAATTTATCAACGTCCGAGCAGAGTTGTCGGCAACTGAGTAGAGTCATTGTCCATCAACATCCGAGTGGAGTTCAATTTATTTTCTTGCAATTTAAGCAATTTAAATTTCCACATCAACGTCAGAGCAGAGGTAAGCACACATTTTTGCGATTTACATACCTGCATCATCATGGTGTCCAAGTGGAACCATTTTCTTTTTCCGCTTATAAGATTTCTACCCCTCAAATGACATTCTGCATTTTGAACATTTGTGGCACTGGGGCAACCGTCTTTACTGCTCACCAAAAATTTCAGTTACACTTTATTTTTGATAAGACAGTAAAGAGGGGGCAACTGTTGATACCCGAATTTTGACACGATTAACTTAAGACGTTCATTTTTTCGCTTATTCTTGATCTTATTTTTAGTATTGTTATTTCCGTTTATTTACTATTTACTATCTTGTTTTCTTTTGTTTCATGTTATTTATGTTATTTTGTATGTATTTTTCGTTCGAACTTTTATCAATTTTAAATAAAGTTTCTCGTATCATTGGATCGAACCACAAAAAACTAATCATACCCATTTTTCACTTTCACCTTACTTTACATTACTTTACTCATCTTTTCCTCTCCACCATCCGAACATAATCATCTCTCCCTTTTCCATTTTTTCTCTTTCACGACCATACCAACATTGGGTTCATTTTTCTTACCTCAACTCTCCAATTGTCAAAAGAAACCTATACACTAGCCCGAACACGGCTCCCCCCTCTGTTTTACAAAGATACAATCTCTTGTTTTTCAAAAGATTTGATACGAATGGATCCTCCACATTTTTCTTTAAGGAGAGCCATCACAATTCCCCCAAATCAATTCAAACCATCTCCTGCCCGATCCCTCTTTCACGAATTAAATCACAGATCCACCCAAACCAATCTCTCCCGAATTAAATCCCAATCCCCTCTACCAAATTAATCGAGCCTTTGCCCAGAAATCCAAACAATCATCCTCTGCTGAAATCAATTCGAACCATCCCCTGCAAAATTAATTATAGCTATCACAATTCCCCTGCAAATTCAA
The DNA here is from genome assembly GCA_963691705.1 of Viola odorata. NCBI lineage: Eukaryota > Viridiplantae > Streptophyta > Magnoliopsida > Malpighiales > Violaceae > Viola > Viola odorata. The sequence continues at coordinate 54,329,896 of OY829545.1, read as the reverse complement.
TAAAAATCCAAATCCTTCTGCCCAATTCAATAAAATCCGAATCCCTCTGCCAAAATTAAATCCAATCCCATTCCAATCTTTCTGCCAAAATCAAATCCAAATTAAACACCAAATCTATCCCAACCAATTAAACCCAGCCGGAACCAGCTGCAGCCTACAGCCATCGCCTCACCTCGCCGCTGCACAACCACCCGCCGCACCCAACAAACCGCCGGCCTCCGCCACCCCCAACGCAGCCACGACCAGCTCCCACTGCCCAAAATTCCACAACCGAATTAAGCCAACCAGCACCCAATAAACCACAAAAAACCCATCCGTAAACTACCTGAACCAAAACCCAGCCATCCCGATCGCCCAACCACCACAGCCGAACCACACACCTAACCATCACCTCCGGGCCAACCCACGGCCATCCAACGAAACCCGAAAAATCCAGCTACCCAGCCGCTCAAACCCGTCGGCCATCCAACCAAAATACTCACCTCAGCCATCGCAGCCATCATCGCCGCCGCCGCTCCTTCAGCCGCCGAACTGCCACTGCTCACTGCTGGTCCGGTTGAAGAAAGAATAAAAAAGAATGAATGAGAAGGAGAGTAGAGGGTTGTGGCAGCAGCCCTAAAATGAGAAAAGAATGAAGGAAAGAAAAATGAAGGAAGAGGAAAAGAGAGGAGGGCCTTGTCGTTTGACAAGGAAGAGATGAAGGGTTGGGCTTCGGCCCAACCAATGAGAGAAAAGAAAGAATGGGCTGCGGCCCAAAGAAAGAAAGAAGGAAAATGGGCTGCGGCCCATGAAGAGAAAAAATAAAAGAAATGGGCTACGGCCCAAGCCTTTTTAATTAAAATCGTGTATTAACTCGTTCTTCATTTTTGCAGGTGCCGAATTCACGATTACCATCCCGATCGGATGCTCCGCCAACTTTAATGGGTAAGGTGATCTCATTCTTACTGATATTTGATCATTTGAAATTTATTTGTGAATCCCTAATGTGTATTTATTTGTCTATTTTGTTCGTATGTTTTATTTGCACGTTCGTCGTGATGATGCCCAACGAGTTTGATGGAGCTCGACGAGGAGTTCGATGTTCATTCCCAATTGCGGAGCTCGAATGGAGAATTTAATTGTTGTATTTATTTATTCGCGAATTTGTAATCAATTTGTAATATTTATTTGTAATATTTATTTATTTTATTATTAATTGTTGCCACTAATCATTGATTTGCAGGTAAAGCTTGCTCAGGTATGTTTTCCTTTTTCTCTTTTATTTTGGATAAATGTACTGTAATTTATTATTAATCGTATGCATGATTATTTAGAATTGTTAGAATTCGAATTAATCCGTTTGCATGAGAATTAATTTACATCAATAACTCCCTTTAATAATTTCACTCAAATCGACCCTGCTTGAATGAACTAGGCTTAGTAATCACTCAATGTTTATTTTATTAAAAGCATGAAATAAAATAGGACTAGTAATTAAACATCACGCTTTAATTTGATTGCATGATTATTAATTACTAAAATCCTCAAATCTTCAATAAATTCCCACAAATCTAAACGAATAAAATCAATCCAAGAAAACTAAACAAAGTAGTAAATAAACACAGGATTTAAATCTTTTCCAATAACTTAGGCTCCTCTAAAATTATTGGATAGTAAATCACCAAAGAAAATAATCATTTGAAAGCGAAAAGATAGTAAATGGGCCTTAAGCCCAACTCGTAGAAAATACCTCCATATTTTAATCCCTCTTATTGTTAGAGATCCTCTCTTAAAATGCACTTTAAATGTTTAATGTTGTATGATCATTTAAATTTAGTAATCGATTATTTTATGCTTGTTTCGTGTGCGGCTTCGTCCCCACGAATTTATGCTTATCTTGATGAATGTGTATCGTGTACGGCTCCGACCCCACGATTGTATTTTAATTTATGTTATCTTGACGAATGTGTTATGTGCGCGGCTTCGACCCCACTTCCCAGTTTTTATCTTTTCAACGTGTTTTCTCGCATTCATATAAACGGTACTTTGCTAGTCTATGCATGCTTAGAATCATCTAGTAAATAAGATTAATCATACGCATGGCTCGATGATGATAGTGATCCATTGTTGTTCACTAGGGTCGTCGCTTTAGTAAAGATTAACAAAACGGTAGTAATCTCACCTAATTCTGCATGTAATCGGACTAATTTTGAACTCGGCTAAATATAACCCGAATAGGTATACAACCAACCTTTTTATCTTTTAGAGGATAAAAAAATGTTATTTTCTATTAAACAACTCGACAACAGTTAGGATAAAATCAATCTCACAAACTTAAGAACTAAAGCGACGATTCCCCCTCTGAGGGCCAAATTACTTGTTTTCAACATGATTTTTAAACACCTCTTTTTAGAACCGGTAACCTTTTTTAGGATGAGACTCGGGTGCCTAACACCTTCCCGAGTCCATAATATGACCCCGAACCATCGTTCTCGGGTTTAGGCCCTTTTCATTTGTGCCTTAGTTTTATTTTATTTTCTTCATTTTTTTGGACTTTTAGGTTTCCCTAAACCTTAGAAAAATAGGGTGGCGACTTCATTGTTATGTGAATTTCATTGCGTCCCGAATTTCGCTCGCGACGGTGCGACAGGTACCTTTTAAACGCAGAAATAAGAAGAGGTACCAAATCAGTCAATCAATTGTTTGACAGGTACTAATTTTTGCAATTTCCCTATAATACTTGGCACACTCTGCTCCCGTTGTCAATATTTGTTCAGCGGATAAGAATATGTGGTCTTCAAAGTCTCTCCTAACAAATTAAAAAAGATCCCCAAATTTCTTTCTTATCAATCATTGATTGACTGATTTGGTACCTCCTCTTATTTCTGCGTTTAAAAGGTACCTCTAAACAAACAAAACGTCACATTTGGTACCTCCGTCCAACTCCGTCCACTTTCCACCGTTAAGTGTCCTACGTGGCATGCCACGTCATACGCGGCTGACGTAGCATGCCACGTAGGTCAATTCTGACCCGGTTACGATTCCACGGGTCGGGTCCGAATTTTCACGACCCAGATTGTTTTTTAATCCGTCATTCATTTCTTTTCTTTTCTTTTTTTCTTTTCTTCTTTCTACTTTCTACGACCTTATCATCTTTTTTCTTTTCTTTTCTTTTCTTTCTTTCTTTCCTTTTCTTTTCTTCCTTCTTCCTCTGCACAATGTGCACCAGCACTGCCGCCTCGTCCCATTGCAATACCCAACTCAAAATAATCCATACCCGTAACAAATCAACCCATACAAATTAACCAAATAATTACAAACTATCCAAAATCAAACAAACTCGAATCAAATTAAATACAACCCGTACCAATACAAAATAATTCGTACCCAATACAAATCAAACCGTATCAATACCCATAAAAATCAACCCGAATCAAAACCCATATCAATTACAAACAAATCTGCCCTCCTAATCTCCTCATCTCCTCTTCCAACTCAAACCAATCCTGGAAATCAAATACAAACACAGCAGCAAACCAACGAACAAATGAAGAAAAAAACGGAAAACGAAGCCAAACTCTGACACGTCAATGAAGAAAAAGAAGAAATAGAAGAAATATGGTTTTTGGGTGACAATCCGAAATATGGTTTTTGGGTGACAATCCAAAATTTGGGGTTTAGGTTTTTGGAATTTGGCGAGGGAGATTGGAGAGGATTTGGTGGTTAATCTTTGAAATTGATGCACGGGTTTTGTTTAGGGTTCAGTGATGATTGATTGTCTGAAATTTGGTTCGATTTGGACGAGATTTATGTGTTTAATCGAAGAAATTGAATTTTGGGGAGAGGGAGAGTGTTCTAGCGGGTTGGAGGAGAGAGAAGGATTCTAGAAAATGAGGAAGAAGAAGGAAAAGAAAAGAAAAGAAAAAAGAAAAGAAAAGAAAAAGAATGGAATAAAAGAAATAAAAAGGAGAAAAGCGAGGAAAGGTTTAGAAAAGAAAAGAAAAGAAAAGAATGAAACGGCGTCGTTTCAAGCAAATGTGAAACGACGTCGTTTCAATCCGGGTCGGGAAAATCCGGACCCGACCCGTGTAATCGTAACCGGGTCAGTAATGACCTACGTGGCATGCCACGTCACTCGAGTCTGACATGGCATCCGACGTGGCGTGCCACGTAGGACACTTAACGGTGGAAAGTGGACGGAGTTGGACGGAGGTATCAAATGTGACGTTTTGTTTGTTTAGAGGTACCTTTTAAACGCAGAAATAAGAAGAGGTACCAAATCAGTCAATCAATTGTTTGATAGGTACTAATTTTTGCAATTTCCCTATAATACTTGACAAACTCTGCTCCCGTTGTCAATATTTGTTCAACGGATAAGAATATGTGGTCTTCAAAGTCTCTCCCAACAAATTAAAAAAGATCCCCAAAATTCTTTCTTATCAATCATTGACTTTTTAATGTTGTTTACGGATTTTTCATTTCTACAATCCACCTTTTTTCTGTCTGTTAACTAGAAAAAAATGTAGATTATGCATTGTATTAGTACGCAAACATGGAGCTTGAAGAGAGGTTTAGCAACCATGGATAAGGAAATTGTTTTATTTTTAGGAAAATTTTACCATAAAGTGATTATAATATCGTTATTTGAATTGAAATATCGGTAAAAAGATTTAATGAGTAATTAATAATATAACATTTTATTTAAATTTACGTTATGTCACTCCAAAGAACTCATTGTTTTCAAAATTTGCTTTGGTGTTAGATTTCGAAATTAACGTCGAGAACTATTAGAAGTCAATGGTCAATGATGACCTGGCAGCACCTCCTCTTAAAAAATGCCTAATCATTACCAAATGCCAGAATTTATAGCATATCATATTGGCCACGTCCATAAGTTTTGAATCTAGTGACTCAAGCCAATTTCATTTGTTTTTCAGAAAATTCAACCACGACCCAAGCATTTCATTTGCGTCACACCCATTGCAAAATCTCTGCAATGCTCATTTTTTATTCGTGTAGCTCTAATCTAGACAGGAGACGAAAGGCCATTGGAAGGAGCTAGGTGGAAACTCATCAACTTAAGAAGCCCCAGCCCATATAATATGGGCCGGGCCTGAAGAAAAAAGATTCCGTCACTTTTATGACTAAAAATATCATGTTATGTCCAAGTATTTCACATAGGAAAAGAAATAGAGTGTTATGTAAGAAAATAAATTCGAATTTTTAAGGTTGAAAAAATTTTAAATCTAGGAAAAATAAAGGAGGGTGCTAATTGGAATAACTTGTACAAACATGTGGTGCAATTTAAATTTTTATTATTATAGAATTCTGAACCAAAAAAGTTATTAGGAATAAGAAAAGAAACTAAGTAAAGTGCCATCAAAAGAATGCGTTTTAAGAAACTTAATTACAAATGATAAATTTTAAATCTTATTTAGTCATTAATCCAGTTATAAGAAATATATCTATTAGTATCTTTATTTGAAGGAGATAAGTCTACTATTAATTTGAGTCTTAAATTTAAGCTGGAAAAATTAAAAAAATTATACGATATTGAAATAACTCACCATTTGACTACATCGAACAAAATTAGTTTTTTTTCAGATTTTTTTTCCTTCCACGCATTATAATTCCTTTTTTATATCTACGCTTATAATTTTTTCATGAGTATTAATTATAGTATTTTTTTTTAAAAAAATAATTCTAAATAAACCCCACAATTCGGCAAAATCATATACACTTAGGTTTGGTTAATGACATTTTATTTTTCCCTTGGAATCACTCTCCCAAAAGAATGATTAAAGGGAATATTAGTTTTTTGCGTTTGGTTAGCATTTAAGATTCACAGAAAAGTATTATTTTTATTTTTATTTTATACATAATCCTAAAAGAAAATAAAAAAATTACTAATTTATCCTTAAATAATTATTATTATTTTAAATACAATACAAAATAAATATTTTTAACTTATTCTAAAATATAATACAGTTAAAAATAATATTATGCAAGTAAGATATTTAATAAAAATTAAATTAATAAACAAAAAAAAGTAATAATGAGAAAAGGTTGTGTAAACTCATTTAAAAAAAATATAGAAATATATATAGTAAAATAAAATGGACGAATATGTAATTTTAAAAAAAAAAATATAATTTTCATTGGACTAGGGAATCACTTTACCCACCACTAGGGATGACAATTCCGCCCGCGGATATGGATATCCACCCAATACCCGCAATTGTGGGTGAGTATTACCCGCACATTGTGGGTATTTCGCGGGTATGGATATACCCGCACTCGCAAAGTGCGGGTATGGATGTGAGTATGGATAGTGCTTACCCGCTCCAATACCCACACTAAATACCCACAAAAAAAATAAATATATAATTAATTAATTAATTCAATATATAATATATATATACTTTTATAATATTTTAATATATAATTAACTCAATAAAAAAAGCTCTCATGTTTATGCCTTCATTTTTTAGTTTATCGTCTCTTTTTATCTTTCTGGCCTTGCCTTGCCTTTCAGCCTTTGAGCTGTTGTTGTAGTGGATGCAAACAACACATTTCGACATACTTATTTTTCAGGTTCAAATTTCCAAGCCTTTTTGTTTCTTACTGTTGCACTTTATCAAGTATCAAAAACACAATCTAATTTAAAATTCAAAATGATTTTATGGGTTGGAGTCAACTGGTTCAATTCCAGGATATAATTTTTTTAACTAAAGATCTTTTAAATATAAAATAAGTAATGAAATTGTTTCATCTTATTCTTAGTTAGACACCCGTAGAGATGACAATGAAGCGGGTTTAAAATGAGTGGGTCGAGTCCCTTCAACCCTTATTAACCTTAATACCGGTCATTTACCCTCACTCGCATTTAAATGAAATGAGTTTATAGTGAGGATTATCATGTTGGATTAGTGTATCGTATTATTGTGTGGTATTATTATTAAATTAGATTGATTTTTTTTATATATTAATTTGATTGAAATTTGAAATTCAACCAAATTTGTAGGTATCCGTGGGTTATCCACGAGTATAATTTCTCTTCTCTTACCTACTTCATATGGATGCGGGTGCGGGTATGAATTACTTGCAAATTTCCGGGTGTGGGTATGGATAGTACTTACCCGCTCCATACCCGCCCACTTGCCATCCCTACCCACCCCTAGTCAAAAAATCACTTTCCTTTATCTTGGTGAAAGTGGATGGGGTCAAAGAAAGTTAAATTCCAAAAATTTCAACTTTTCTTATGTCAACCAAACGCAATAAAACTGACAACCAAAATGCTACCTTAAAAAGATTACTGCCCAGCTTGGCAACCGTACACCGTCATTAACTCCCCGTTTTTTTAACAATGTGACCCATCGTCTACCTTTCTCAACTTGTTACTTTTACATGTCCATCTCTCTTCCCTCTTTTGTAAAATAAAATCTGAACTCTATAAATTCTACCAGCTTCCAAAATGTCCATTCTACTCATCCTCTTCTTCCTCCCTTTCCTCCTTCTACTTCCTCCGGCTATTGCGAAACAGTCATTCCTCTCACCAATCCAAAAAGGCCCTACTAATCTTGATCACCTGTCAAGAGTGTCAAAAATAAAATGAGATTACAACTTGCAAATAGTAGCATGAGGTTCGTCTACAAAGACTCCCTGGGTGTGTAATTCTTATTGGGTAAAAGCTGAAAATCAACCCTGAACTTTAAAATTTTATTTAATCGCAACCCTGATCTTTTATTTTGTTTAATTACAACCCTGGTCGTCGCTAGTATTGTTTAATCACCCCCCTACCGTGACAGAAAGTAGACGTGGCACCGTTGACTGACATTATGTGCCACGTCAGCGATGACACGTCACGTCTCCTGCCACGTCAGCGATGCCATGCCAGACTCCACGTGGTTTGTGGCAAGTTTAGGGGCCAAACTTCATCTTCTTCATAAATTCAAGGACTAATTTCTACCTTGAACAAAAAAAAATCCATCTCTCCCCCTGCCAAACCCGAACCAACAACCCTCTCATCTCCCTTATCCATCACAGTCACTCCATCCCATCGGTAACCACTACTACCCATCACCGATCAACCACAACCGAACCCTCACCGCCGGCAACCACCTCGTCCTCTCACCACCAAAATCATTACCATCTCTCAAATCCATTAAACCCACCGCCATCTCCTCACCCAATCTACACCATCACCAACCTCACAACCGACCATTATCAACATCACCGCCAGCCACCGACCACACTAGTTAACCACCGCCACCAGCCGAACCATCACCGATCCACACCCACTGCCTAACCTCACTGCCCCAATCCAAACCAACCATCTCCCATCAACCATCTACCTACACCCCAACCAAACCCATCTCCGCCATGATCCACCCACCTTTGCCACATCAAATATATCCACATCAAATCAAAATCCCTAATTTATACTCCGGTAATTGAGAATGATCGGTGGTGGTAGTAGCAGCTCCTACCACAAATCCTCCGCCTGCAACAACCCCTACTCCTCCAACCGCAAATCACGCTGGGACCCACCACCGTTTAGTACACCAACGAACAAAAGTAACATCCATCATCCAATCCAAAACCCTCCAAACCTGTATCCAATGCAAATCCCTCGCCCAAGACCAAAGTCGGCCCATCCCCGGGGCTCAATAACACCGCCGATACTCCTCCGCCCGTGTCCGCATTCCCTTTCCCGGATGGTTTACACGTTGGGGTCTAGTAATTAAGGGGCATTCGGGACGAGTAGTCCCTTGCTGCGGGTGACGATGAGGAAAGTGAGAGGAAGGATCGTGTGGCAGGAATGAAGCGTGAGTGGAATGGGGGGCCCACAAGCCATGTGGCATCTGACGTTGTCGCACCTAGGGGTGTTCATCGGTCGGTACGGTAATTTTTCAGTACAAAAATTTCGGTATTCGGTATACCGAACTTAAAAAATTTGATACCGTACCATAGTTTTTATTGATCGATACTGTTACCATATTACCGAAATTATTTTAGTTCGGTATTACGGTAATACCGAATAACAAAATTTTTGGAAATTTTAGCTTGTATCCATATCCTTTGACAGTTTCAGACATTAGTCGATTTGAGTTTGGGTTCTGAATTGGAATCTGACTCTTTGGACTCTCCAGAAATTACCTCATGAGCCTGATCAGAAATATTTGACTCCTCATCTGGTGTTTCCATCTCCACCTCTGTGGAAGCATCATTAGTCTCAGCAGTAGTTCCCTGGCCGCAGATGAATTGAATCCAAAACGTTGAAAAGGTGATGAATTGAGGCATAATGGTGAAATAGAGCAACCTGACCTGGAATTATCTGCTTCAAAAGAACCAAGCCAGACTTTATAAGAAAAAAAAAGAAATACAAAATGGCAACTAATAAAAGAAGCCAATCCACAATAGGAATGACGAAGAAGCTGTCAGAATCATAACGCACAAATGCAATTTAAACTCCAACATGGTAACACCAACTATCATACAATTTAAGACAAACACGGATGAAACACAACTCAAACTTTAGAATTTCGGCAGGTACGGTAATACCGCACCTGCAAAATCAGATACCGTACCGTACCGAACAAAGTTCGGTCTGTAATTCGGTATACCGAACAGTAAAAATTCCAAAAAAAATACCGACTGAATAGAGTAAACTTCGGTACGGTATTACGGTAATTTCAGTTCGGTCGATATTTGCACAGCCCTAGTCGCACCGCACCTTTTTTTTTGTTGAAAACGAGTTTAGGTTCGGGACGGATGCTAAGCATAAATGGATGCCTCGCATAATGCAATGAAGTCGCCACCCTAATTTTCTAAGGTTTAGGGAACCTAATCGTCATGGCATAAAATAAAAAAACTAAGGCACATGTGGTCTAAACCTAAGAACGAAGGTTCGAGGTCGTATTATGGACTCAGGAAGGTGTTAGGCACCTAAGTCACATCCCTTAAAAAGGTTACCGGTTATAAAGATGAAAGGTGTTACTATGTTCAATTTTTAATATGAAAAATGAATAAACCATCGAAGCATGTCAACCAATCCCGCGTACGAAAACGGGCCACTTTCCAATCATTTACAAGGTAAACGATCGTAGAGCGTCGACCGAAATCCTTTTACGAAAATTGGGCCACTTTCCGATTATTCAAACATTTTTCACAAGTGATTTGGGCCCTCAAAGGTCACGTTACATCTTAGTATTTTTCGTTGGGACATTGTTATTTCCGATCGGGACCGAAGGATGGGGTTACCGTTTGTTCGTATGCTAGAGCGGACGTTCCCCCCTTTTTATCATCGGGCCATGCATGATTAATTAATTAATTACTATGTGGTCCTATCATGGATAAAACTAACATAATACCGATTTTATGAATGTATGTAACCGTGTGGGATCGAAGCCACCATGCTCATGTATCAATGTATAGCAATTAATTTCATGGCATAAAAAACGAGTGATTAAACACGTAAACATGTGCGTTAATTTTATCATGCATACGAATATGATATGAGTTTTTTAACATTTTTCTAAATAACATGCATATAAGTAATATTTGCGAAAAATATTGAATAAATAAAAGAGGCTAGAAAGCGTACTCGCGTTGCGTGATCTTGATCTACCTTGCAAATTGAAAGCATTAGCGATCGTTTGAAAATAAATAAATAATAAAGAGCACATGCAGACATTTAATTCGACGAGCAAATAATTAAATAAACACAATAAATAAGTAAGCAATTTATTTCATACGAGAGATCTCACGAAAAATTAAAACATGGCATAATTATAAAAGGAAGCATATGAATATTTCATGTGATTTAAACATGTTATCAAAAAGCATACGAATATTTCATACGATTTAAACATGTTATAAATAGCATACGAATGTTTCATGTGATTTAAACATGTTATAAAAAGTATACGAGCATTTCATGTGATTTAAACATGTCTGATAACTATAGAGTCAATTCTGGGGGAATTTCCGTCTTTACACCTAGCGGTAGGACTGGAACACTGTAGCCCATATCGTTAAGATTGTCGCTTTGCATTTAACGGGGAGCTCTGGGATGGTCGACATCAACGGAGCTCGCGCGTTAGCCATCTTATCGCACGACGTTATCCCATCCCAGACGTAGCCTGACGCCACCAAAAGGACGAGGGCATTATCTTCCCTAGCTAACATCCACCCCGTAACGCTAACACTCACATTTTGCCTATAAATACCCTCATATGCAAGATTTGAGGTAAGCCTAAGATTGCTGGCCAAAACTTTGCTATTTTCACCACCCTCACTGACTTAAGCATCAGAGTGTTTATGCCGGAGTCCCCCTCCGGCGCTTTGCAGGTACATCGGACGGCGGTGCACAGTAACGTCGAGAAGCTATTTTTCCCCTTCTGTCCTCCAACAAAAATCTAGATCTTATCAAATTGGTGCTTTCATTGAGAGCTTTGGTTCAATTAAGTGAGCATCCTTAATAGCCAAGCTCTATTTTTCTAGGAGACCAAAGGATCATGGCTTCTGATTCAGATTCTCTACCACCTCATTCTTTTGGCCTTTCTTTTGCTACTCGTAGAGAGTTTTTTCCTTTCGCTACTACCGCTGTTTCTACTATGATGCAGGAAACTCCTCAGGGAACGTTAGATTTCTCCTTCGGGCAAGCAACGGGAACACCTTTTTCCCAGATGCATACTCCTCTTTCTCAGATGGCAGGATCTAGCTATTCCACCCCCCCTTTCACGGCGATCCATGATGGATAGTGCAAGCAACCCTATTGTGAATTCAATATCAGCCCTTCGGGTTCAACTAGACCACTTGACTGAATTAGCTGCAGGATTTACGCCCAATGTCTTAGGGCCTAGCGTTCCTTCTCACATAGTTTTTACCCCATCTATTGTCACCGACTGACCTCTATCACCCCGGCAGCATAGGAGTGTCCCGCTGACCGCGCCCGTAAAGACGACCCCCGTCAATCTCGGGCAACTCGCTCATAGACAAGTGGAACTTTCCGCGCAACACACGCGAGAAATCCCCGTTTCTCAACAGGAACAATGGTGTGACGAGTATGGAGATTGTTGGGACGGCAGGCAAGGTGAGATATTTGGGGACATATCCCCTAGACACAGCGAAAGTTCGAGTAGCAGAAGACATCGAACCCGGACGCCCAGGAGTCGTAGTCGGTCCCCCAGGCAACATTATGAGCATGACCCCCGAGGTCAAAGGCGTCACCTGGAAGTTTCTCCTCCCCGTCACCCTCACGGAATTTTCGATGATAACGCTGGTCACCCTTTCAGCTATCGCATAAGACACCACAGAGTCAGTCGGCACGTAAAACTCCCTACAGAGTCGTATGATGGTACGAAGGATCCCATCTCTCACCTTAACAAGGTAAAGGACTTCGTACAGTTTCAAACTCATAGCGACGTGGCTTTGTGCCATATATTTATTATGCCACTGTCAGGGGTAGCACGTCTTTGGTTTGAAGGACTCCCAGCGGGGTCGATTGACAATTTTCCGCAGCTGGAAGCTAAGTTTCGGAGCCGATTTAGTATGGCCATCCCTATCAAAAAATCTACAGCGGTGTTATTCGATAACCATCAAAATTCTCAGGAGTCCTTGAAGGACTTCCTTAGTCGCTTTGACCTCAAAATGTCGTTGACGCCAGGCGTTACCATTGATTTCGCTGTAGAAGCCTTGAAACGTAATTGTCGCTATGGGAAGTTACGAGACACGTTAATGGTGGATCCCCCATTGACTCTGGATGCGTTAAGACTGAAAGCTCATAATTATGCGAGGATGGAAGAAGAAGAGAATAGAGACAGAATCTGAAATGCGCCACAAGACACACAGCCAACACCTAACACTCATGCTAGCACGACCTCGGACACTCGTCCAATTGACGACTACGGCCAACGGAAAGATCATATATCCCTAGGGCCTCAAATCGACAAAAGGGTAATTTTGTGAGAGGGAGGCCTGGTAATTCTCCCCCTAGACGCCAAATGGATCCACCAAAGGGTCGAGTGTATGACCCTAACCTTCCTTCTCTCATACTTCTGAGGGCAGAAATCTTAGCAATCATCCAACAACACAACCTACCAATCCGTTATCCAGCTCCTGTAAAACCAGGAGTAATTATGGGAGGAAGGAAAAATGTCTTTTGTAAATTCCACAAAGTCAAAGGACACTCTACAGATGTGTGCAGAGAGTTAAAGTTCGCGATAGAGCATTTAGTGGAAGAAGGTTACCTTGAAGAGTTTACCACTAAGGCAAGAGAAGAAGCCAGAGGCAACCCGACAGGTAAAACTTCGGACAGCAGACAAACACCCTCTCACCCCCTGAAAACAATGACGTCCCCGGTGGAAGAATGAGAGAGACGTTAGCAGTCCATGATGACGACATTCCTATCATCAATATTATTGCTAGTGGCACGCCGTATCTTGATGAGCCTGTGCAGTTAACGCTCAATACAGGGGAGAAGCGTAAACGAGAAAGCACGTTAATAAAAAGTGAGGCGATAAGATCGAATGGTGTTGTCCTTCTCTGAGGAGGACGAGAAAGGTGTTGTCTTCCCGCATAAAGATGCGTTAGTTGTTACGCCCATTATTGACAATCATAGAGTTATGAGAACTCTTATTGATAATGGAAGCGCGGTAAATTTATTTTCATTAGAGGTGTATAACCTCATGAAACGTCCTGACAGCGAGTTGACGCCTTGCAAGAAACTGATAATTGGGGTAGATGGAGTTCCAATCCCCGTGACTGGAGTCACATTATTGCCAGTGTACTTTAGAGAAGATACATCCAAGTGGTCGGAGGAGTTGTTCTTCCTAGTCGTAGACCTAACTCTGCCTTATAATGCCATACTTGGACGACCGTTCCTCAACCATTTTGGGACAGTGATATCTCAGAGGCACTTAATGATGAAATATCCCTCATGGGATAGGGTAGTCTCGATCAAAGGCGATCAGAAGCTAGCGGCTGAGTGTTACTTACTCATGACTCAAAAGAGTTGCGACAGTTATGTGTGTGTGGCAGATGACCCCTTTGAACAGAAAGATGAAAAGCGCACCCAGCCTGTGGATAAGATGGTACCAGTTCCCGTTAGCGGAATCAGAGAAGCAAATTTCCTGGTGAGTGAAAAGTTAAGCCCAGATGAGAACGCGGAGTTAGCTCGATTGTTAAACAAGTGCAAAGGAGAATTCGCTTGGAAGCCTGCAGATATACCTAGAATTTCACGAGAAGTAGCGGAGCATCGACTTAACGTTGACCCTAACGTTAAGCCAGTTCAACAAAAGCGTCGTGCGTTCTCTGCAGAAAAGGCGACGACTATTGAGAAAGAGGTATCGAAACTCCTGGATGCAGGCTTCATTCGGGAAGTTCAATACCCGACCTGGTTAGCTAACCCTGTTCTAGTTCCAAAACCTAATGGAGATTGGCGTATGTGTATCGATTTCACTGATCTAAACGACGCCTGTCCCAAAGATTGCTACCCTCTTCCTCGAATCGACTAGTTGGTTGACCAGACTGCCGGATATGCATATCTAAGCGCCTTAGACGCCAACTCCGGGTACCACCAAATCCCTATGGTTATGGAAGATGAGGAAAAAACCGCTTTCATCACTCCAAAAGCCACCTACTACTACACAGCAATGCCGTTTGGTCTAAAAAATGTTGGAGCCACGTTCCAGCGCATGGTAAACAAGGTTTTCGAGAAGCAAATTGGTAAGAAAGTAGAGGCGTATATAGATGACGTGTTAATAAAGAGTTGAAGATTTGAGGACCACTTAGCGGATTTGGAGGAAGTGTTTGGAGTAATGAGAGAATACCAAATGAAGCTCAACCCCCGCAAATGCATGTTTGCATTCCGAACGGGTAAGTTCCTAGGCTATGTGGTCAGTCAAAAAAGCATCCAGCCCAACCTATCAAAAATCAGAGCCATCCACGACATGGTATCTCCTCAAACAGTTAAAGAGGTACAAAAGCTTACAGGACGCATTATCGCTTTAGGGCGATTCATCTCCAAGCAGGGTGAGAGGTGCCTACCGTTCTTCAAGGTTATTCACAAAAAGGCTCATTTCGGGTGGACAGAAGAATGTGAAGAAGCGTTTGGTGGCCTGAAAGCCTACCTTTCCTCTGACCTAGTGCTGACAAGACTAGAGCCGGGCGATACTCTATATTTGTATTTGGGGGTCGCTGATGAGGTGGTCAGTGTTGTACTCGTGTGAGATGACAGTCATGTTCATCGCCCCGTATTCTTCGTTAGCCATGTTCTGAAAGACGCCGAGCTATGATATACTCGCATTGAAGAAATAACATTCACATTACTACAGGCCTCGCGAAAAATGGATAGATATTTCCAAGCTCACCCTATTATCGTGCTCAGAGATCAACCTTTGAAAAGGATTTTCAGAAAACCTGAATCGTCAGGAAGGATGCTAATTTGGGCCATCGAACTCAAACAGTACGGATTGCAATATAGGGCCCGACTGTCTATAAAAGCTCAAGCGCTAGCAGACTTCATAGCGGAATGTACGTTTACGCAAGATCCATTGACAGACCTACCAAAAGATGAAAAGGATGACTTGGATCTTCCGTTCCCGGAAACCTATACTGACCTATGGGTTATCCATGTGGACGGGGCCAAGAATCAAGAACTGGCTGGAGCTAGAATTTTCATGATTGGGCCACACGGCATAGAAATACGATATGCCATCCGAATCTTACAACCGTTATCTAACAACACGGCAAAATATGAGGCGTTGCTAGCCGGACTCAGGATAGGAAGAAGTTTCTCCACCAAAGCTATACATGATACAGGAATGATGGGAGACTTGCGACTAAAAATTTGTGGAGACTCCAAGCTGATAATAGACCAAGTCTTAGGAAACTCTCAAGCCCGAGAGCCCATTATGGTTCGGTATCTCGCTAAGGTGAAACGCGAACTGTTGGAAATAAAGAAAAAGGGCATGCAGGTCAGTTTTGAGCATATCCCTCGAGAGGATAACGCTGAGGCAGACAACCTCGCCAAAATCGCAGCAAACCCGGAAGCATCCATACCTAAGGGCGTGTACTATGGAGAAATATCCGTGCCTTCTTTCATGGAAGAACAAGTGTCGCTTTGTGTCGAGGAAATAGAAAATGACTAGCGAATCCCCGTGATAAAATACTTGAAGCATGATGAGTTGCCAGTAGATAATGCTGAAAAGAGAAAAGTCTTGAAACAAGCAGTGCGATGCTCGTATTATGACGGAGAGCTGATTCAGAGAAGCTTCTCTCACCCAGCCGCCAAGTGCATAACAGAGTAAGAAGGCCTCCACACTTTGCGAGAAATCCACGAGGGGATATGCGGCATGCATGTGTCTGGCGACACTATGGCCGGGCAGGTTTTCCGGACGGGATTCTATTGGCCCATCATCCGCAGAGATTGTGATGCCTTCGTACGAACTTGTCCGAAATGTCAGGAATTTGCTAAGATCCCCCGGCGACCTGCCACGAAAATTTCTGAGATCACTGCTCCTTGCCCGTTCGCTAAGTGGGGAATCGACATCTTGGGCCCATTTCCAAAAGCCAGGTCTCAGTTGAAATTTGTGGTTGTGGCGGTAGACTACTTCACAAAATGGGCAGAGGCAGAAGCAGTAGCCAACATCACCACAAAAAAGATTTGGCATTTCTTTAAACACCAAGTCATCATGCGATTCGGTGTACCCCGCGTATTAGTCAGCGACAACGGAACATAATTTACGAGTCAAATTTTTAAAGATCAATGCGCGGAATTTCAGATTGAACAGAGGTTCTCTTCCGTAGCACATCCGCAAACTAATGGTCAAGCGGAGGTAACCAACAGCAGCATCCTCAGCGGTATCAAAAAGAACTTGGAAGGTTCTAAGAAGAAATGGGCAGATGAGTTACCATACGTGATGTGGGCGTATCGCATGACTGTCAAGACTAGTACAGGAGAAACCCCTTTCGCGTTAGCATTCGGCACTGAGGCCGTCACACGAATAGAGATTGGCACCCTGAGCTTGAGGGTGGCGTACTTCAAAGAAGAGATAAATGAAGAGAGGTTGCGGGCTAACCTCGACGCGTTACCAGAGTTACAAGAGAAAGCTCTTTTGAAAACGCTACATTAAAAGAGAAAAATGGCACGTTATCACAATAGACGAGTCAGAAAACGATTACTCAAAGTAGGAGATCTAGTGCTCAGGGATAAACGAGCAGCTGGACAACGCATGGGGAAACTTAGTCCAAATTGGGATGGCCCGTACCGCGTTACTCGCGTTATCGGAAAGGGAGCGTATCACTTAGAAACACTTGACGGTACTCCCTTACTAAACTTTTGGAACATTGCTCATTTGAAATTATATCATGCTAGAGTCTGATATTTCCTCTATGCAGTAATATTGATAGCATGTTTAACAAGTGAATCGAAGATATTTCTTGTGCTATCTCTGGTTGATAACGTACAGATAATGAAGGGTGCCAGGAGTGAAAATCCTATCCTTGTGACAACCGCTTCTAATCAGACGGGTCACTAAGACGAGGCACACCCTAGCATACGTAAAGATTCAATGCCGGGAGTGAAAATCCTATCCTTGTGACAACTGTGCTAATACAGACGACTCACTAAGACGAGGCACGCCCCGGCACTATCGGGAGTGAAAAGTCCTATCCTTGTGACGACCGTGCTAATACAGACGGCTCACTAAGACGAGGCACGCCTCGACTCCCCTAGGAGTGAAAATCCTATCCTTGTGACCGCTCCTGATCAGACGACTCACTAAGACGAGGCATGCCCCAAGGAAGTTAAAAACTCCACCCTGGAAGTGAAAATCCTATCCTTGTGATGACCGTGCTAACACAGGCGTCTCACTAAGATGAGGCACGCCCCAGGGATGCGAGGTATCAGCGCCTGGAAGTGAAAATCCTATCCTTGTGATGACCGCGCTAACGCAGACGGCTCACTAAGACGAGGCACGCTCCAGGCCAATCACTATCACTTGAAACAATAGCGGATATCCCAGCCAGTAACTGGACGGCAAATACCCGGTGAAGTAGGGCTGGACATATATCTCTATAGCAAAAGTAATGCCCCGGCGAGGCCAGATTCAGCAAAGTCGAATGATAAAGTAATGCCTCGAAGTAATGCCCCAACTTTGCTGAATGATAAAGTAATGCCCTGGAAATGCCATATCCAGCGAGGCTGAGTGATCCCCCTAGCAACAAAGGACGGTGTTGAGGCGATCCCCCTAACAACAAAGGGCAGTGTTGAGTGATCCCCCTAACAACCAAGGGATGACGATAATCTATCCTCCCTAGCAACATCATAGGGACGGGGTTAAAAGAGTGTCAGCCATATGATATGCAGGAATCAACTCCTAGTTCTCGCTAAAGAGAAACGCGAAGAAAGATATCGCGATGGATTCTACCTCTGTAAACACTATATGATCCGGTGAAAGGTATCTATTTCCAGCCAGGCGTTGGGACATATACGAAAATGCATCCAATTGTTATATCTTCCTCAATAGGAGACGATATCAAGGCCCATTATTATGTGGTTCGTGAGCAAGACCCATCTGATACAATGGGTATTCATTACGGTAAAGTTATGATTAGTATGGAGACTTGTCCATTGGAATATCCTCTCTTTTCGGCGACATGTCTTCAAAAGGATATTGCGTTATCATATCCGCGTATCTTTAAAGGCAGAAGTATTTTAACACCCCCATATGCGGCATGTTATCTTGAAGTTGTGTTACTAAAGCCACAACGATTAGTTCTTTGTATAAGGTATGATAATTATAATCTTTCAATCTTAATTAATAATGTTACTAATTATGTCATGGCAGAAGCGCTACGAAATAAAATTAACAAGCGAAATTCCAAAGAGAAAAGAGCAGTAACTGTTCATGGCAATTTTAACATTGTCAGTGTTACAAAAACGTCATTTCTCTTGCATATACCAACGACATTTCTCGGCAGAAAGATTGAGCTCTGCGGTCAGCTCCGCGTTTCTACGCCTTTCCTCCTCCAGCTCGGCGTTAAGGGTAGTATGACTAGCCTCTTCCTCAGAAAGACGAGTATTCAGAGCTACCCCTTTCAGTCTCTCATTTTCCAGTGTGAGTCGGGCATCCTCTGCTTCCTTCCGGGCAGCTGCCGCAGGGTCTAATAGCCCCTGACGCTCAGTCATCAGTTTGTCTATTCCCACTTGTTTCTCCGCTGCTACCTTCACGTTATCCTCATCCCAATAATGAAGATTACAAAACGAAGAAAACAGGCGAGAACGGAGGAAGCTTATACGCTCCTGACGATTCTTGCCCAAAAATATATCTCTTTCTCGTCGATGTGACATCTCGCGAGCCACTATAAGAGATGAAGAGGTGAGGGCGGTGTTATCACCTTCCGCCCCTAAAGTCTGAAAGGCTTCCTCTCGAAGGCCATCCAAATTAACTTGGTGGGTAACGGGCCCAGAGGAAGCGAACGTACTCAAACTGATCATCACGTTAGAAGCGGCGTTACCCATTTCCTCAGAAGATGGAGACATAGGAACTAGAAACAAAGCGGCTGGAGAAGGAGGGTGATGAGAAGAACCTCCCATGTTAGGAACAAAGGACCTAGGTCCAGTGAACATTTCAAAATTGGAACCCATTGCATCTGAAGAAAAGCCCATGGCGATAGAGGAAGAGTGAAGAGGAGAGGACTCAACAAAAGGGTGAAAAGCATCGTCAACGTTAATACCCTGAGACAATTCAGACAGCGGACCACCTTCCATAGAAATTCTTGGGGAAGAGTTAACACCGGACGACGTTTGACGAACCGGGCCACTTTGAAAGTTATGACGATCCTTCTTTTGATGGCTCACAAGAAAATCAGTGAAGGGAATACTCATGCTGGGAGGAGAAGGAGCGGAAGTAATACTGGTTTCCTAAAGGAGCCAAAACGGACTAAGAAAACAGCGAGAAAATAGAGAAAAACGATAGGGACAATGAGCGTAAATACCTGAGTAGATGTCGAAACTAGGGGAATCCCTGTCAGAACTGCGTCAGCAACTATCACTTCTGAGGTAGTAGCATCCTGAGAAAGAGTAGAATGTACTCTGCCTATGTTTCTAGTTCTCTTCTTCCTCACAACACGTACTCGTGATGAAGATGCTTGGGCAGTGTCAACCGTAGCGACAGCCTCTTGGGAAGATGGTGGGACCAAAGTAACAGTAGTGGCCCCTCCCTCAGCAGATGCAGCAGCAGCAGCGGCAACAGTAATAACTTTTTCTCTTTGCTTCTGGGCCCGTCTCTTTTTTCATCTTATATACTCTAGTTCCCAACCGGGCGGAGGCACTGCATATTCACGATGTAACGTCAGTTTTATTACTTCTCGGAAGTATAAAGAAAGTGGGTTAAATACTCACCAACTTTACACGCTTGGACATCCATCCCGTTGGCCACATCACGAGTATCGACGCTAAATTCCAGTTGGAGTAGTTTCTGTAGCCAACTGTCCTCCGGAGAAGGAAGTGGTTCCCTACTACCCCAGGCGCCATCTTTAATCTTATGGTTAAAACCCGTCCTCCACCAAGGACAGGGTAGGTCAACAACAAAAAACCCCTCTTTCCAACCAACAATGAAAGACTCAAGGTGCATGAGTTTCCAGGTGAATGGTTTTAGGGACTCATTGTCGTAACGGGGTGTTATTGCTATTACCCCTCTACGGAA
This sequence comes from Viola odorata, assembly GCA_963691705.1. Lineage (NCBI taxonomy): Eukaryota > Viridiplantae > Streptophyta > Magnoliopsida > Malpighiales > Violaceae > Viola > Viola odorata. The sequence continues at coordinate 54,309,203 of OY829545.1, read as the reverse complement.
ATACAGTTGAAAGATATTTTGAAGTAACAAAATAGAAGGAGACTCAATTCCTTTAAATCTACATAATGCTATAAAAGCATAGACAACGCAGAATGCGTTGGGACTCAGTTGGGTAGGGTTCAAGTCAAATTGGGTTAACAGTTGTTCTACTAATGAGTCGAGAGGAAGCCGAAACCCATAATTAAACATTTTTGCATACAATATCCTACTGTTATCAGATAATTTGCTGTTAAGGCGAAGAGACTTGGGGGCAACTCGAATCGAGCAACCAATAGGAAATCGCGCATTGAATTCATCTAACCCCTGATGGAGCATGGGCAAAAAATAAAGAGAAGTTGGGGTTTTTTCAATTTTTTCTTCCCCAATGGATTTTTTAGAACGACAGGTTTTTGCCATGAGTAAACACAGACAAAAAATCAGAAGGAGAAGAAGAAATAAGTGTACCTTTGTCAAGAAATGCCAGGAATTCCAGATGAAGGAGAAAAAGCAACACAAGTCATTTTTCAAAGATGGTATTGTGCAGGAGAGGAGATAAAAAAGAAAAGAGGAGGTGCGGCGAGTATTATATATAACCCTAAAGGGGTCAAGAGGAATGACCAGTGGGTAATCGACACATGGTAGGGTAGCGTGTTAGAAAGGCACGAAGCGCGCTAAAGATATAATCTTTGAAAAGAAGAAGACGTTTCAGTTCTTGTCAATCCCTAGGGGGCACTTGCTTCAAACGCCTCCTAAAAGGAAAGACACGTGCCCTTTCTCATTATGACTTCTTCAAATCACATTAATGAGAAGATTTCTAGCATTTAATGCTCTGAAAAGCAGCATCAACTTTTAGCACATGATCACCAAGAAAGCCCGAGATAGCGCCAACATTAACGCTACAAGAGCGAATAGGCGTCAATAGACATGATCAACGTTAACAACAAAATAAGCCAAGACTTAAGATTCAAGATTCACGAGAAGAAAATAACGGTTCCGCAGCATATGCGTTATTACAAATAAATAGCGTTAAATGGTTTTACGTTACAACCTTTGGAAAAATAAAAAATAAGCGAGGATTAAATCAAGCGTCAAACGCCATTGCTATCACCAGCATCTTCCTCCTCTGAAGAGAGCTGACCTTCTTTATGTCCATCAATTTTATTCATTGCTGCGTAGGTATAGTCGGCAATCTTAGCTGGATCAAAAGAACTGCTCTTATGGTAACCTGCAAAACCGGAGTTAAAGGCCTGCATAGCCTTCTTTTTCCACCACTCTATATTCAACGGAACTCTGGCGAGCTCCTTATCTCGAGCTAGTATTTCTTCATGAAGAAGAGAATTCTTCCTCCTTTCTGTCACCAACTCCGCCTCCAAAACCTCGACTTTCGCTTTCCCTTTGGATTTCTCTCTATTCAACTCTTTTTGCGTTTCGTTTTGGAGTTGCGTTATTCACTTCACTTGACTTAACGCTCGGTCAAGCTGCACCTTTTGAGCACACATCGCGTTGGAAAAATCTTACAATTGGCTTTCATAAGCCTCGACAGCATAGTCTAAATGGCGGAAGGCGTCTAAAGAATCATTCATAGCATGTGCATATCGAGCCTTTTGAGAAAGCTGCAAAAAATTTTCTCTTTCTTTAGAAAGGCTCATCATCTTACCTATTAAAGATGGCATTAATTCGTCTCCTGAGAAAGGGTTCAGCACCCTTGCGGCTCGAATACCATCGAATACAAGCCCTACCAAATTTAGACGATAGGACGGGACTCCCCTAGGGCATTGGGAAGAAAGATTGACCATTAAGGCCGGAGAAGAATCCTTATCACCTGCTGCAGTAACAAAAGTGAAAAACAACTGTTGAGGAGCCTTGGGCGATGATTCAGAAAGTGAACTCGCATGAGAAGTCGTTATCGCCACGTCTGGAATACAATGGGAGATATGAGAGTCAGGGGCGCTAACCGGCGGAGGTGAATCTACCACCGGCGGAACTTCAGTGTTAGCTGGAGGAACGACAGTTGACGTCTCGGCAGCCTTGGTCGTCTGAGAAGTACTTGCCGTGATAGGAATGTCAGCCCTCACGGTAGGGACCCCGTCAGCATCTCTAGAAAAAACCTTAGCAACCGGCCTATCTTTCTCTATTCTGAGTTTCTTTCGTTGGGCTGAAGAAGCATGGAAAAGATCTTCTTTAGTATCCATATCCTTGCTATCGCTGTCAATTATCCTAGTTACGGGTCGGTCCAACTTTACTCCTCTACCACGAACTGGTAACCAATTGTTAAGAAAATGAGAAGCTTGAGGAGAAATGCCCTGCCCCCATCTAGCGACTGCCTTCTTTCTTCTCTTCTTTAACGGGACATCCTGACGACTGGAGCTCCCAGATGGTGGAGAAGCTGGCAATGTTTGGAGCGGCACCACGTTCAAGGGAGCGTTATTCTCATCGGACGGTTGACCCTCAGTGTTTCCTGCAAAGAAACTACGTTAGAACGATAAGCAAGTCAAAACGGCAACGCAAAAAGAAGGAAACTCACCTATAATGCACTCTTCCAAGCGTTTGTACAAAGCCAACTCCCGAATACGGAAGGACGCATCTATCTCTAGCAAAGCGTTAGCCTGAGCTAACTCGTTTCTAGTCAACACTACTGGTTCCACCCAGATGGCACTAGTAATCTTCCGATTAATACCCCTGCGTTACAAACGCGAAGGTAGCTCGACAATGAAGAAATCACTCTTCCAATTAGCCACAGTCTCCTCAAAGCCCTGAAATTTCTGCCAGAACGGCTGCACGAACGCATCGTCCCACTTTGGGGTAATATTAACCAAGCAGTGAAGACACTTTAAACTAAAGAATTTACAGAATAGACCGATGGACGGAGTAAAGATGCCCTTCATCTCACAAACACGAAGAAAGGCGTAAATTCCACACCAGGAGGAAGGAGTTATCTGAGCCGGATTAATATCATATTGGCGCAATAATTTCTCTACAGAAGTATGAATTGGGAAACGAAAGCCATAAAGAAACATCTTAAAGTAAACCATTCTATAGTTTCTCCATAATGGATCGTGAAGCTGCTGACCATCCTCAGGAACAGTAACAGAATAATCAGGGGGAAACGAGATACCATGACTCTCTAATTCAGCCTTAAGAATCGTGTCATAGGAAAAAATACTAGGTGTTTTATCTACTTCTAGATCTAAAGGTCCCTGAAGACCCTAGGAGATCTTATCATACGCATAATGAACCAGCAAAAAGAAAATCTGAAGAAGATGAAGTGAAATACCTCAAAAGAAAAGAGTTACAGGTGAGCCAGTAGAGGACGGCGGACGAGCAAGAAATTCTTCGTATAAAGTAGAAGAAAAAAAGGGAAAAGAAAATTTGAAATGAGGGCAAAGAGAGTAAGGAAGGAAAAGAAGTCTCCTCTTAAAGAACTAAGTGCCGCCACATTAATTGAACAGCCAATCATACGAAGACATGTAGTAGCCACGTGGAATCATATTAAAGAAGAATTTAAGACCAAGCAGTTACTCGTCACGTCTTTTCGGGGAGCGGTTGACCGAGTTAGATAGTTATAAAGCGATTACTTTGAAATGGCTAACGCGTTCGCAATAACTAGCAAAGAAATTAGGGAGCAAACGCCAGAACGTAATAAAGAAGAAAAGAAAGAGGGAAACATTATTTTATTAAGAGCCATACGACATCTACAAAGTGCCTAATGCGCAAAATCAGTCCTCGTCAAGCCAGTAAGAAGGCCAGTAGAAATCATCTCCATCCGAAGATGGCAACTCCTCGTGAACGAAGGGAAAAGGTTCCTCAACCCTTTTCTCTTGACCCAGCTTTGATGAACCTGAATCTCCCTTAGTGGCAGAAGCAGTTATCTCAGCACCCACATCGCTGGCCGAACCTCCTTCCATGGAGCGGTTAATGTGAGGATATAGTTCATCACCCCTCCTCACAGTAGGGACATAAAAGTTAGGAGACAGGTCGACCGCTCCGGAGGTCTTCCTCTTCGATCTCTTACGACCCTTACGACGGGGAAACCGTCTCTTCAGACACGACGGCAAAGGAGGGTTGTCAGAATCTGGAGAAGTTAGAGGAGTTGGGGGAGAGCCACGTTCGGCAACATCCAGGGAGTATGAGTCAGCCATGAAATAGCAAGCAATCTCAACAGAGAAATGAAAAGAGGAAGATGAACAGGAAAAATAAAGGGAAATCTCATTAAATAGAAGAAGCGAAGAGGCCTTCCTGCCTTTCCGCACGTTCTTTGAGAGTAATTAATATATTTCGAAAGGAATTATCATGATTACAGAATCTGATCTTGCGTGATTGCACCTGCTGAAAAGTCGCGCCAGTCAAGAGGCGCCGAAAAACTGCCCAATCATTCACCATTGAGAGTGCAGCGGAAAGTCGAATACAAGAAACGATTGAGTAAAACATTTATTATCCACATGGTTAATAAGGAACGTAAGTATTGCGAGAATACGTCCCGCAGAGGACTCATTTTCGGTTGGGCTTGCAGCGGCCCCAACTGGCCTGATGATGGTCTGATGATTCATACAACACCAGAAACAGAAGACAGCAAAGTATATAACATAAAAGGCATATTTATTTATTCATGGCCTGAATGGCCTAAGCGCCCAAGCGCGTACAGTACAGGCATAAAAGAAAAATAAGATGACAATGGCCGGCGGTCAAGCCTGCGACCCAGCGTCGTCATCCTCTGGCAGAGTGGGGATCTCTCTCAGGGCATCGGCCATGGAAGAAATCCTCATGCCCTTCAAGCAGCATATCAGTAGGTCCTTCCTCTGTTGCATCATGGTGATCACCACCTCGATGCGGGAGACAGCAGCAACCAACTTTGATACACTCTTTATGGGACTGAAATCCTCTAGAGAAGCCGCACCAAGCCTGGACCGAAGAGGGGTCATCATCCCCTGGAGCTCCAGGATGTCCTCAGAAGTCTTGATCAGCACGTTTTCCAGAAAGCTGACGTCGCCATTATTGAGATACTTCAGAGTATGGGATTTGGAAATCAAAAAGTTCTTAGTGAGATTTTCCATGATGAAAAGGCTAAGAGAAATGCGAAAAAGATGTGAAAAATTGGCGCGGTGGAAGATCCAATTTATAGAGTAAAAGAAATAACTGTTTGAAAAGACGTGTTCCTCAAAAAAATGAACCACCTCGTTACCTCGAGGACCGTCAGGCATGACATGGAAGTGAGACTAAGTGATAGCCCTTGGTAAACACTCGGGCTCATTTTCAGTTGGGCTTGTGATAACTATAGAGTCAATTCTGGGGGAATTTCCATCTTTACACCTAGCGACAGGACCGGAACACTGTAGCCCCTATCGTTAAGACTGTCGCTTTGCATTTAACGGGGAGCTCTGGGATGGTCGACATCAACGGAGGGTCGCACGGCGTTATCCCATCCCAGACGTAGCCTGACGCCACCAAAAGGACGAGGGCGTTATCTTCCCTTGCTAACATCTACCCCCTAATGCTAACGCTCACATTTTGCCTATAAATACCCTCATATGCGAGATTTGAGGTAAGCCTAAGATTGCTGGCCAAAACTCTGCTATTTTCACCACCCTCACTGACTTAAGCATCGGAGTGTTTACGCCGGAGTCCTCCTCCGGCGCTTTGCAGGTACATCGGACGGCGATGCACAGTAACGTCAAGAAGCCATTTTTCCCCCGTCTGCCCTCCAACAAGAATCCAGATCTTATCAATGTCATAAAAGCATACGATTTAAACATGTTATAAAAGCATACGAACATTTTATAAAAAAATTGACGAAAATAAATGGGTCGGGCCCCACATTTTGGATTTTTGGACATTAAAAAATGGTCTTGGCTAATTTTAATTTAAAACAAAGATGGGCCGAATCCCATCACCTTTCTTTCTTTTCTTTCCCGTCTCACCTTCTTCTTCTTCCTTTCTTCTTCTTCAACGTCGCCGACCACCATGGTCGGCGACCAAGGCACAATCAATTCAATAAAACCCAACCAAATCTACACCAATAATTATAATATCATAGCAGTAGATCAAGTCAAGCAAAATAGTAAGCAAAGTAACAAGAAAACAGTGGCAATTTCACATGGAATAATAAGCTAATTAACATTAATATATGGCTATTAATTACTCAAAGCATCATGTAATTAAATTGAGACAAGGAGGACATAATTAACATGAAAACTAAACATGTGAGGCAAGTTTTAACAATTTATTCATGCATTACAAGCAAAAACGAAAATTAAAGAGAAAACTAAAGGAAAATGCTTACCTCTACGGGAGAGCAAAATGCCAAGAAGGTAGTGCAAGAAATGGAGATTAAGAGGAGATTTTTTGTGCCCTTGATACCTTGCTAGTTTCCTGCTATTTATAGAGGAGGGAAAAAATTAGAGTCGGTTTGCATGTGTGGCTGCAAACCGACGGGAAGAAAAAGGGGAAGGTGATGATGAGCTCTAGGCCGGAAATAGTGAGCTAGCAGGGGTTGATTGTGGCCAAGGTTGATCGGATGGGACACTGTGATGATCTAGGTGAGCTGGTGCCGAGTTGGAGGGTGAGAATGAATTAAATGGCATTTATGTGGAGTTTATCCCATTTTTGGGTACGAACGGGATATTTTGGTACGAGCGAAATCGCTCGAAAATGAAAATAAATCCAAACCGAGAAAATTGCGATGTGTAGGAAAATAAGACGAGAAAACTAGTATACAGTGAAGAAATGCGAAACTTGATTTAACGCATTTATTTTCTCTTTCGGAAATGTTAAAAGTTTGGACGTAAAATAAATGTCCTTACGACAAAAATTGAATGAAATTGAATGAGGTGGCGTGAAAGAGAAAAATAGTACGTAATTATCAATTAAAGAAATTACGCGTTCGATCTAGGGTCCGAGAAAGTTTACTCGGGACCGATAGAAGTTCGCGCGAAGACAGTTAAAAGTACGAAAAATTAAAAAGGCACGAATTGACACGGAATATTAAACAAACTAGCTTAGGACCAAAAATCGACAGAATTTTGACCTAGACGAGCTATTAATGCGATAAACGCTAAATGTGCAAAGTTGTGGCGTGAGAAATCCAAAATCGGGTAGCAACAGACGTGGCAGGAGATGCCACGTGTCAAGCTGACGTGGCACCGTGACATGGCACATAACGTCGGTCAACGGTGCCACGTCTGATTTCTGTCACAGTATGGAGGTAATTAAACAATACTGACGACGACCAGGGTTGTAATTAAACAAAATAAAAGATAAGGGTTGTGATTAAATAAAGCTTTAAAGTTTATGGTTGATTTTCAGCTTTTACCCAATTCTTATTTGAGTTCCTCATCACTGAAAAATGTTGTTTGGTTTTGAAACTAGAAAATGAATGAACGGATATTGACATGGAATAAAACGATTGTATTATTTGCATAAAAGAAAGTAAATCCGTAAATTCCAGCACTGGAAAATTATAGAGCAAGAACAGAAATATCGTCCAGAGAAAGAGAAAAAAGGTTTCTAACAGCTTTGAACATAAGCTGTCTTCTAGTCCTACTCTAATTTTCTCTCTTCAAAATAAAAGACAAATACAAAATAAAATAAAGTCTATTGTTCAAAACTAGATAGACTAAATATTGTTGAAATTTGAAATCCAAATGAGGATTCTCGCTGGTCATTAGTGGGGTTTATCCCTCAAATCTCGCCTCGGTTGCAACCGTTATCCTGCATCTTTGCGCTTTGCCCAAAATCTCCTACTTTATGTAGTCTGTCTCCTTCACAGCTGTCTTGGCCAAGCCTGCGGTCAAGACAGTCTCAAATGTCTAATTTTGCTTCGCATATGCTCTTTCTCCCTTTTTATCCACTTTTAAAAAATTATGCGCAAATGAGGGAAATTCATTAATTTAAATAGTTTTACTACTCATTTTATGAATAATTAAGTAGTAAAAATGTGAGAATAAAACATTGAATCAACCCTCCTCTACACCCTCACAGTTTACCTAAATACCCCTCCCCAACCCACCAAATTACCCCTCGACCTAGGCTCCTCCTCCTTCTCCTTGCTACAGCCACAACTCCAGCACCTCCCGCCCCATCCCCTGTGGCTCACCTCTCTACAATTCTTTTCGCTCCTCTTCCTGCTCTAACAACACCACCTGCTCCCTCTACCTAGAAAATCCAGTCCAAGCCACATCCGCCGCCACATTCACCGACTCCCTCGCCTTGCCCACCAACAGCGGGTCCACCGCCGACAAACTCGTTGTCATCCCTAGTTTTGCCTTCTCCTACTCAGCGATTTTTCTCCTCAAGGGACTCGCGAAGAAGACCGCCGGACTTGCCGCGCTCGGTACCGTTTGTACCATTTGTACACGTTGGAACATATGGACGCATATGTTATGTGTGTACCGTCATATAATATATTGTTAACATAAGGTTAATTGGACCAAATTGATGATCTATTAAAGTTAAGTGGTCCAATCGTCTAATTAAAACAGTGTGGGGGGGTAAATCTAGTGATTGTGCAGATTCCGGATTAATTCTGAATTGTTGATGGACCGATTCGGAATTAATAAAAACATTAAGGAAGGAATTGATCCCTGATGGAATTTCTAAAAGGAATTAAAGTATTTCTCTGTAAATTTTAATTAAAGGATAATTTGCCTTTTCAGTTTTTAAGAGAAGTTGGAAAACTGACGTTAAACCAACTATAAAACTAAGAGACAACTTACGTTAAAAACACAGAAGAATAAAAATATAGATCTCTCTTGGTTCTCCATCCAACCCCACATAGCAATCATCCACCAGAAGATCAAGATTCTGGGATTTCTTCAATTTCATGGCATCATCAAGTACGCTTCCGCATTCAGTTATTTAATTCATGCAATAATTTGAATTGCTTACGGTCCAAGATTGTTCCGGTGATTTAACAATTGGTAGCGGAGTAATTCAATTTTGATTTTGCATGCAAATAATTTATGATGCATAATTGATTTCGGGAATTGAATTAGGAATTGATTGATTTCGGGAATTGCTTTGATTAATTGTTTGCGCATCGTTTGCGCAATTGGTAACCGACAAAATTGATTTGTTTGTTTAATTAATTTACTGTTTGCGCATTCATGACAATTATTGGAATTGGATTTCATGACAAGTATTTGATGCGCAAATCATCAGATTATTGGAATTGATTTTGGGATTGATTTATTGTTTGTTCAAATTGCCGAAATCACTAATACTGCAATTCCAATTCATGATTGATTTCGGCAATTCCATGATTGATTTCTGCAACTTCATGATTGATTTTGGGATCAGTGATTGAATCCATGTGATTTATTGGGATTTATTGCAATCAAGACATGTAATTGGTTAATTGCAAACAGACGATTCATGACGACAATTTCGATTTCATGGTTTAATTCTACCATAAATCGACATGAATTAATTGCAATTAATGTATATTCAATCATTAATTCATGACAATTGGCAAGGATTTGGAGTTATATGTATTTTGGTATACTGCATATTTTGTCAATTACATGTATTATGTAGTATGATAGAATTACATGTATTTTGGTTGGATTACATGTCAATTATATGTATTTTGGTATACTGTATATTTTGTCAATTACATGTATTATGTAGTATGATAGAATTACATGTCGATTATATGTATTTTGGTTGGATTACAAAATTGCATACTTTAATTATTTTATGCAATTCTATGTGCTGGTTCGGTTTGCCGGACTTAAAGTTTGACTTAATTATTTTTGAACATGAATATTATAAAATAATTTATTCATGAATGAAAGTAGAATAACACTAAGGAAGCTTTTAACCTTAGCTTGTTTGTCTAACTCGATTAATAAAAGTAGTAAAGTCACAAAAGTGACCTCTGCTGCGGATATTACCGAGTTAGACATTTCAAGTATGGTGTTAATAATTTCATGTGGATAGTTGTCGGCCCAAAGGAAGATGACTATTTGGCAAAAATTATAAACACGATAGTGATGAATTTCAAGACCTATAGCTATTGAGAGATTTATGCGATTGTTTGATCGGCCCAAAGGAAGATTAAATAATTGGCAAAATCAAGCTATACGATTCACACTATGACAGATTAATTAGCTGTGAGTTGTGCCTTTAGTCCAAAGATTAGACACAATGTCATATAATTAATCTTTTGATTTAGTCAATGTGTTATTCATTAAGTTTATTACTTTCATATTTTCACTAAAGTGAGCTGATTATATGTTGTGTTCTGTCAGATATGAACTCAGCAGGCTCGGTATCTGCAAACCTGAATAGCGTACCATTATTGTCTTCCAGCAACTTCAAGTTGTGGAAGAGGAAAGTCGAGACTGCACTCTACTGTATGAACAAAGATATGGCTCTCTACAGGGATTGTCCTCCGGAACCAGATTCTGAAAGTTCTGATAAGGATCAGCAGACTTTCGAAGACTGGCAACAATCCAACAGAGCTTGTCGGTTGGTCATACTGAGTGTCGTCCCACTGTCCATGCAGAGCACACTGGAAAAAAAAGCTAGTGCCAGCAAGATCCTAGAAATCTTGGCTCGTCGCTATACCCATACAGATAAGGCCAAAATTAGCGATACTATTCACAAAATTTTGACCATAAAGTACAGAGGGGATAGCGACATACATGAGTATGTCCAGGAAATCATCAACCTAGCTGAGAAGCTGAAGGCACTTAAAGTTGAGTTACCAGATGACTATCTGGTGCATCATGTGCTGGCTTCACTTCCACCTCAATACAGTCATTTCGAGGTGAGTTACAATTGTCAGGAAAACAAGTGGACAATTGATCAGCTGACTGTTCATTTGGTTCAGGAACAGGAAAGGTTGAGACACTCTCAACTGGATAGTGCTCATCTAGCTACAACCTCTTCATATGGTTTTAAGAAGAGGAAAGGTAAAGGGACTGCAGGGCCTGACTCTCATAAGAAACCTAAAGGCTCTAATGTAGAGCATAAAGGACCCAAATGTTTCTTCTGCAAGAGATCCAGCCACTTTAAGAAGGACTGCGCCAAGTATAAAACTTGGTGTGATAAGAAAGGTGTGTCCTTGTCTCTTGTTAGTACGGAATCCCTTTTAGTTTCTGTACCTAAGAACACTTGGTGGTTAGATACAGGAACCACTAAACATATAAGTGTTTCTTTGCAGGGGTGCAGAAAGTACCGGAAGCCCATGGAAAGTGAGAGGTTCCTCTATATAGGTGCAGGTGACCCGGTACCAATTGAGGGCATTGCTACACTGGAATTAATTTTATGTACTGGTTTTATATTAGAGTTAAATGAGACTTTATATGTACCGTCTTTTAGACGGAATCTGATTTCGGTTTCTTTGTTGGACAAAGAATGTTATTCATTCAGATTCGGGAATTATAAAAGTCTACTTTATTTTAACTCTACTTTGGTTAGAACCGGTACATTGATTAGTTCTGATAAATTATATTTATTGCATACAGTTGACAACAATAATGAATGTTATGTTAGTGATTCTCATGGGATAAAGCGTAAATTGCCAACTGAGGATTCATTCAGGTTATGGCATAGACGGTTAGGTCATATCTCCACAAGGAGAATAGACCGACTTGTGTCAGATGGAATTCTTGGTGAACTCGATCATACAGACCAGCAGGTTTGCATCGAGTGCATAAAGGGCAAAACAACTAACAAAAGACGATTTGAGACCGAGAGAAGTTCGAAAACTCTAAAACTGGTACATACAGTCATTTGTGGTCCATTCCCTACGGCATCCTAGAATGGTCAACGATACTTTATCAGTTTTATAGATGATTGATAAGATTCGAAGTTTTGGGAGTCGGAAGGGGAGGTGGGGCCGATCAGAGTCACTGTAGTTTCTGCCGAATGTACCTGCAAAGCGCCGAAGGGGGGACTCCGGTATAAACACTCTGATGCCTAAGTTAGTGAGGCGGTTCAAAATAGCAGAGGTTCCAGTTGCGATCTTAGGCTTACCTTGCGTTTTAAATGGAGGGGTATTTATAGGCCGCGTGAGGGCGTTATCTGGGAAAATAACGCTTCCAGCGACATCAAGGACGATATCTCCGAATGACGTCAGGGACGGTATCTCCAGGTGACGTCATGGGCGACAACTTCAAGTGACGTCATGGTTGCCCTGGGATGGATAGCGTCGTGCGTGTAGGTGGATGACGCATGAGACCCTCCCCCCCGCGCTGATGTCGACCATCCCAGGGCTCCTCGCTGGTTAAGGGGCATCAACCTTCCTTGGCTAATCCTTGGCAGGCGCGGTAGGGTTCCGGCCTTCGCAATGATACAAGGACGATAATACCCTTGAAGTAGCCTTAATTGTTATCATAAGCCCAACTGAAAACGAGCCCGGGTGTTTACCAAGGGCTATCATTTCAGCTTCCGTTTAGATTGCATGTCGATATGTGCGATATCGGGTGGCTAGGTCCTCGAGAAGCACGTCTTTTATCGCCTTTTCTTGACGCTTATAAATTCAAATTTTCTTTGCACCAGTTACGCATCTTTTTAGCATTTCTTCTTCGTATTTGCATTATGGACAGTCTTACCAAGAATTTTCTAATCTCCAAAACTCACACCCTGAAGAACCTCAACGACGGTGACGTCGGCTTTCTGGAAAATATACTAATCAAGACATCTGAGGACGTTCTGGAGCTTCAAGGAATGCTGACTCCCCTTCGGTCCAGGCTTGGTGCGGCTTCTCTGAAGGATTTCAGTCCTTTAGAATGCGTGTCCAAGTTGGCTATTGCTATCTCCCACATCGAGGTGGTGATCACTATGCTGCAGCACAGGAAGGATCTGCTGAACTGCTGCTTGAAGGGCATGAGGATTTCTTCTGCCGGACAGACCTCCGTGGCGGATGCTTTGAGGGAGGTCCCTACACTGCCAAAGGATGATGATGCTGGATCCCAGGCTTGAATGTCGACCGTCGTCGTTCTGCCTTTTCTTCTCTTTGTATAAATGTATGCCCAGGCCATTAAGCCATAAATGAATAAATAAAATATTTTTCTTTATGGGAGTCGTCGTTTCTTCTTGCCATGTGTCCGTTGAGATTTCAATTGGTTGCTACATCAACCCAACTAAAAACGAGTTCGTCCTCGGTTAGACTTTGGTAGTAGTTATCCTCGCGAACCATTCTGCATTAATTTTGCGCCACCTTTTCAGTATCAACTGATTGGGCGGTTTTTTGGTGATTATCAATCAGGGAGATTCTCCAATAGGCATGATCATAGGATTCAATTCTGCAATATAACCCGCTTTCGAAACGCACCAGTTTTCTCAAAAATTGTGCGGGAAGATGGAAAATCACCTCCTCCCTAGCTATTTAATGGGATTTTCTCTCCCTTTTTCTATTCATCTCTTTCCTCACGCTTTCTTGTTAGAACCGCTTACAGTTTCATGGCCGATTCATACTCTTTAGACTTTGCAGAACGCGACTCTCCTCCAACTCCTCTGACCTCTCCGGATTCTGATAATCCTCCTTCGCCCTCACGCTTGAAGAGGCGACTTCCTCGATGTAAAAGTCATAAGAGGTCAGGGAAAAGAAGGACTTCGAAGATGGCCGACCCGTCTCCACTCGTTTATGCCTCACCTGTTTAGAATGGTGACGTTCTGTCTCCTCACGTCAGTCGCTCTATGGAGAGGGGTTCGGCCAACGGTATCGGTGCTGAAATCGTGGCCACCGCTACCAAAGGGGAGCCAAGTTCACTAAAACTGGGTTAGACGAGGCACACCGAAGAACCTTTCCCACCTATTGCTGAGGAGTTTCCATCCTCGGATGAGGAATACTGGTACTGGCCTTCCTATTGGCCTGATGATGATTAGTCTTACGTATCGTGCCTTTTTGTAGATGTCGTACGACCTTGATGGAATAAAATTACGCTTTTCATTTTCCTCCTTTCCTTAATCGCCTTTCCGCGTTAACTCCTTTCGCACTTGGTTAGTTATCGCTGAGAAGCAAACGGCCGCTTGATGTGACCGTTTTGTCAGCTTCTAGCCAGTGGCTGTTTTTCTTCGAGAATATAAATGCTTAGTCATAAATATCCTTATGCGGTTTTTCCACGTGTCACTTTCTGTTTTGCACGCGTCTTGTTTTCACAGGTTGTTGGGTACTCAGGTCAACCTTTAAAAGGGAACCACTGTTCTCTTTTAACACTTTTTGCTCGTGCTTTGAAATTCTCTCTCATCATTCTCTCTCTTTTGCTTCTTCCTCTATTCGAAGAAATTTTCTTCAACCGCTCATCGGCGCCGGCGGCCTATATACTGCCTTCTTGTTCCAAGTATTTTTGCTCCATTTTCCTCAGATTTTCCTCTTATTGGTTCATTATGCACATGACTAGAGACCCCTACCAGGGGGTGGTCCCCTCCAAACTTTTTAATTTTTTTAAAAATATATATAGTATTAATAAACTAATAAATATTAAATTAAATATTGTTTAAGAATATGAAAGCAAAATAACATTGCAATCCAATGCACCTAGGCAAGAAAGCCCAACCCACTAACTTACGAAGCTCAAGCTTCCTTATGGCCCCATGAAAGCCCAAACACAAACCCAAAAGACCAAAAACCATACACAATTCACTCCACCGTCTCCTCTTTTCATCCACCAGAAATTCACATTAACCAAGACAACGCAAACACTCCTTCTCCTTCCTTCAGTATAAGCAGTATTTTATTCTCAATCAAGCTCGCATTCCATTCCTCTCTTCCCAGTCATTGACATTCACAAGGTAAATTAAATTTGAAATAAATCAATACTCTTGAAATAAATCAAGACGCAGAACAAACATCCGGTTGGATCGGTTGGTATTTTTCGACCTAGTTATTGTCATATATGCACCTATTATTGTCGTTACCTGCCATTTTAGATAACTCTTTATTATTTAATTTCTTTTGCTTTCCCTAGTATCTTAGCAATTTACCTTGATATTTAAATAACACTTTACCTTACTTGCAACTTGCAACTTGCAAGTGTATCGAATTTGAAAATCAAAAAATTCATGGGCAAGCGAAAGCAACAATGTCTCGATTCATTTTTTAGAAAACAAAGTGTTCAATCCGGAGCTAGCACACAATTGGATGTTGATGTTGATGTTGATGTTGATACTTCAACAACTCTAGCGCATCACTCTGAACCTTCTGAGATTGAATGTGAGAGCAATCTTGATTCCTCTATTCGTCCCATGTCTACTAGTGTCAAGGTAGATGATTGGGAACGTGATCCAGGATTACGTCCCCAAATGTGGGACTATTTAGTAAATCAACGAGATGAGATTTGACGTGTTTATCTAACTGTTGGTCTGTATCAACCTTGTGCTTCTAGCTCTGACTCTAAGTATCCTTTATGTAAGAAGCAACAACGACATTTTCAAGCTTCTTGGTTCTCTCAATTTCCTTCTTGGTTAGAGTACTCTCATACCAAAGATGCTACATATTGTTTGCCATGTTATCTTTTTACTGTGAAATCATCTAAGCGACCTGGATGGGATGTTTTTATTAGAGATGGATTCAGGAGATGGAAGAAGGTCAATGATGGAAAAACTTGTGCTTTTCTGAACCATATCGGGACAGATCCGTACTCACCACATAATAATGTCGTGAAAGCTTGCGCATATTTAATGAATCAACCTAGCCACATTGATAAAGTATTACTTGCGCAACGGTCTGATCAAATTCAGAACAATAGACTGAGACTCAAGACTTCTATTGATGCAGTTCGTTGGCTTGCATTTCAAGGGTGTTCATTTAGAGGCCATGATTAGGGATGGCAATGGGTACCCATACCCGCATACCCGCCCATAACCATACCCATAATTACCCGCTCAAGCGGGTAATTGCGGGTATGGTTTGGGTATGGATAATACCCGCATTTATAATTGCGGGTATAATTGGGTATAGTACCCGTACAATACCCGCAAAATACCCGCATTTTTTTCAACTTCCCTGAATTTTTTTTCCTTGGTTTTGTCTCTCTCCTCTTTCCTCTCTCTCTCATCTTTTTAATTTTTCTTTCGTAATAAAAACTCAATATTTTTGCTTAATACTTTGAACAAAATAAATTAAAAATTATAAAAATATAATCTTTATCTCAAGATGAGTAATTAGACATCCACTTTTCATATTTTTCTTAATTTTTTTATAAATGGGTTTTACGGAATATGATGCTATAAAAAAAATAATATAAATAAAATAAAATTATAGTAAATTTTTACTTAATTATAAAAAAATAAAATTTTGGTGAAATAAATTTTTTAAGTTAAATAATAAATAAGTGTAATTGGATATCCATTACATACCCAATTGGGTATTGGGCATATTGGGTATGGATAATAATGGATATTTAGTTACGGGTATGAGTTGGATATTTACCCATACCCGCCCATACCCGCTTTTAACATACCCATACCCGCCCAATTGCCATCCCTAACCATGATGAGACTTCAAGCTCTAGAAATCGCGGTAACTTCCTTGAGTTGATACAACTTTTATCATCATACAATGAAAATGTTGCACATGTTGTTTTGAAAAATGCTCATACAAATGCTAAATACACTTCACATGACATTTAAAGGGGATTCTACATGTTCTAGCAAATAAAGTTTGCAATAAGATTTGAGAAGATATTGGTGATTTCAAATTTTATATTACTGTTGATGAGGCTCGAGATGAGTTTAAAAGAGAGCAAATGGCTCTTATTTTGAGATTTGTTAATCAAGATGGTTTTATAAAAGAGCATTTCTTTGATATAGCTCATGTTAGAGACACAACTTCAGCAACACTAAAGAGTGAGATTTCAGGTATTCTCTCTCGTTATTGTCTTGATATCCAGAACCTGCGAGGTCAAGGATATGATGGAGCAAGCAACATGCGTGGTGAATGGAAAGGGCTACAAGCATTATTTATTAAGGATTGTCCTTGTGCCTATTATATACATTGTTTTGCTCAACGGTTACAACTGGCATTAGTTGCTGCAGCTAGAGAAGTATATCCAATTCATGAATTCTTTTCCAATTTGACTTTTATTGTCAATATTGTTACCTCTTCATGTAAACGTCATGATGAATTGCAAGCTGCCCAAGCATCTAAAATTGTCTATTTGCTTGCTATTGATGAACTTGAAACTGGAAAGGGTCTCAATTAGATTGGAACTTTAAATCGAGCTGGTGATACTCACTGGGGATCACATTTTCATTCCATTTGCAGACTTTCTAAGCATGTATGATGCAATTTGTTTTGTTCTTGAAAAAGTAAAGACTGATGGATCTACATACTCTCAACGAGGTGATGCCAACTCAGCTTTGAATATGATGACATTGATGGTTGCCGGAACCGTCAAAATAAAATAAATACAATCTACCATGCACATGTAATTTTAAAACAACATCAAGTGGTAAAAGGATCGTTCCTCAGGGATTCGGTGGATAAAATCAATTCTTTGTCTTATCAAAAAGAGGGTGGTAAATACCAATATAAGTTGTTTGGATGCAATAATTAAAAGACAAAAATAAAGAAAGCAATAAACAGATAATTGAGTGTAACAAATGGAGGAAACTTCCCAGTAAGGATTCTACTTAGCCCATGATTCACTTAGACTGATCATTGATGCAAAAGTGTTAAACACCAAACTTATAGGATGGCTATAGAGATCAGGTATTGGTCACCTAGATCTCCTGCTTTCCTCCTACACAAGACTTCCAAAGAGACACTCTATTGGAAGTCCCTAATCATCCTAACAATCCTAAGAGACACTCTATAGGATTTAATTAGGGCAATTGATAGACACAGGGAAAGACCTAATCCCAGGCCTAGGATAGAGAATCGTGTCTACCCTATAAACCAGATCTGATCCTTCTTCTAGCTGTCACCAGCTAGTCGCCTTCGTATCCTCTTCGATAATGTAGACTCCAAAACCTTAGAGGAAGACTGTAATTACTCAAGTTCTAGGTGAAGATGATCAAGCTTTACTCAAAATAAAAATAAACTAGTATGTTATCAAGAAAGACAAGAATGTAAGTGTGATGTGTGTGAAGTACGATTTGATCTCACAATCACAGAATCATGGCTTCGAATCCTTACCAGAAAGAGATTGTTTAGCCTAGCATCGACATAACAATAATAAATAAATAATAAAACGCATAAACCGTAATTGAAATTGAATTAAAGAAGAAAATAGAAAAAGAGTTTGAGCGCAACAATGGCAGAACGTGAATAAGGAAGAAGACCCCCTTTTCTTCTGCCCAGCAACTAATTAAATAATAACCTAAGGAATCGTTCCCCAAAAATCCGTGATAAGGATAAAATAAAGTAGTTTTAAATCTCCTAAATTGAAACTAGGAGTTTCACTATCAAAAGGACTTCTAGCTGGAGTTGAACTCTGTAGAAAAACCCTTCTGGAAGCAGAGCAGCTGGCACACACGCTCAGCTCACGGCCCAGGCCCATATGTTGTATCCTCATTAATCCAGTTGACCTTGGTCAACGTCACTTATGGCTCGCCTTATCCCAGGTCTGGGATAAGGACAACTCTCTTTTATCCAAAACAACTCTAAAACAGGTTCTTTCAGCTCCTTTTGAATATTTCTGCTTCATAGCAGTAGATCTGTAGAAAAGGAGAGAAAATTCATCATTTAGCAGTATCATCATCCCAAAACAGATGTAAAAGGATGATGAAAAGAAGACATTTTAACGTTCTATCAAATCCCCCACACTATCCTATGCTTGCCCCTAAGCATTTCCATAAAAAAACAAGACAAAACAAAGCAAAACATAGACAAATAAAGACCAATCAGTACCGACTTCAGAACACCCGATTCATCACATAAGATCCACAGATACTTAAGTTCATAGCTCCATGCTAGATTACCAAGGCTTAACTAAGACCCCAAACTCACCTTATTTGAAATAGTATTATAATCGAGCGCTTGGCGATCAAACCCTGCGATTGACAACACAACAGAACAGTTCCCGTTTCCTTCTACTACCCCCTCCACATTGACTGAATTGAAGATTTTCGGCCTACCCCTTAATCATTTCTCTATCATTTTTTTATTTAATTTCAATCAGCTGTAGTTCCTTGGGTACTCTTGCTTAAATGAGACATGGGTACCAAGACATTCATCTTTTCTTTTTTTAGAGCTGATTGTAGTTCCTTGGATATTCTTGCTTGAATGAGGCATGAATACCAAAGCAGCAAACATAACATTTTCATTTTTTTTTAGCTGCTATATTTTTTTTTTCTCGAAAGTTCTCTGCTTATTTTTGCTTAATGAGGCAATAATATCAGAGCATTTAACATTTTAAGCATCTCTTTTATTAACTACAAATGATTTCAGGGGTAGGCCTATATTGATAGTCAATGTGTCAAAGGCGGTAGGGTAAAGAATCCCAGTTCTGCATATTTTCTCTCGCAAAATTCAATCATAAAGCCCAAGCATCATGACCCTATATAAATAAAGTGAGTTTCACAGGTATTGGAAAGATTATACCTTAGTAATAAAACAGGGAGCTATGAAATCAAGCATCTTTTGTTTCCTATGTGATGAAGTGCATGTTCTGAAACTAATTTTTATGATCTTTATTTGAACAAGACAACTACAAAATTTATCTAAAAACATGCAATAAAATCAAAACAAGGCACGCTCAAGACAAATAGACAAGACATGCATGCAAGAATTGAAAAACATACCACAAAAACTGACTCAAAACTGACTGACTCAAACAAGCAATCAAAACAGATCATGCTCAACACAAAAAGTCCTCCCCCACACTAGACGACACTTTGTCCTCGAAGTGTAAGAAAGAAAAAGACTCAACGTTAACTGAAATAAAAGAAATAACAAGGAAAGGAAGTACCCAGGGCAATTTAGGCGTGGGGTGGGATGGTGAATCTTCCATGAGCCTCTCTATAAGCATTCTGTCTAGGGTGGTGTTATGCTTCTGCTATTCTAGAATGACTTTCAAGGTTTTATTCTACTCATCATGACCAACTCTTCCCCAGGTCTGGGTACCTGGTCATTCTGTGGTCCCCCTGCTTGACCTGGGAACGAGTCAGGTCTGATTATTCATCTTCATTCTTTGCACCTGGCAAAGAAAATCAAACACTCCACTAGAATTCTCTAAATGATGGTAACTTTATTCAAACAAAATGACTTAAATAAAAGACTTGGGTTGCCTCCCAAGAAGAGTCCTGTTTTAATGTCTTGGACTAGACACTGTTCTTGTTCAATCTCCAGTAGGTAGGTTGTGGATTGCATCACTAGTGTTAGCTATCCTCCATTCAACAGCCTCCTTATACTCCATTATTCTCACACGCTCTTCCTCTTCCAGTTCTGTCAGCCTGCTGGAAATTTTCACTGGCAGGCTCTTTCCCAGACCTGGGATAAGGTCCTTCAGGTGATCTGGTAAAATTTTCAGCTCCAAGTTTGTGTTCTGCAAAACTGAAGGGAGAAGTGTGTTATTAGTGATTGTCAAATCCAGAATATTAGGAATATTGATATCAGAAGGAAAGTTAGAATGATCAAGCTAAAAAATAGATTCTTTAATTTCTTCTCTGATTTCAAAACTTTCCTCCATCTCAAGCATTTTCGGCTTGTCAATGTCTCTGCTAAGAACACAATCCAAGGGGTCAGTAGCAATAAATTCATGAATATTATCAGCATCAGGATCAATAATATCTATGCAATTAACATTATACATGTCTTCAGGAAATCGCATGGCATCATACATATTAAAAGTAATAATCTCACCACTGAATTCCAAAGTCAAGCATCCTCCAAACACATCTATCTTAGCCCTAGCAGTCCTCAAGAAAGGTCTGCCTAATAACATTTCAGTAGACTTAGAGGTTTGTTCATTACCCATATCCACCACATAAAAATCAGCAGGGAAAACAAAATCGTTTACCTGCACCAACACATCCTCAATGACACCGATAGGGTAGATAATAGATCTATCCGCTAACTGAATCACAAGCCTAGTTTCTTTTAACTCACCAATATTAAGACTTTTAAAAAGAGTTAACGACAACACATTTATTCCTGCCCCTAAGTCACACAATGCCTTCTCAATAGTCTGATACCCAATCTTACAAGGGATCACAAATGTCCCCCCATCTTTGCACTTGTTCGGCAACTTTTTCTGGAAAACGGCAGATACGTTTTCATCCAGGTTTATTCTTTCTACCCCTGCAAGCTTTTTCTTGTTAGTGCATAGCTCTTTTAAAAACTTTGCATACTTAGGAACCTGTGATATCATATCAAGTAAAGGAACATTAACGGCTACTTTTCGAAATAAATCTAAAATAGCTTTTTCTTCATTTACCTTCTTGGCCTTTTCAGACCTATCAGGGAAAGGAAGATCGATTACCTGTTCCTTTCTTAGTACGGATACCTCAGGAGTAGGGGTTACCTTGACTTGCTTTTCTGAAATTACCTCTGCCTCTAGTTCCATTAGGTCTGATGGTGGTGTAGCTGAATGCTTCTTCCCCAGCCCTGGGGAAAGGGTTGTTCTTTCTGGAACTTCTGTCCCACTCCTCAACGTCATGGCTGAGACATTATACTTCGGGTTATCAACTGTAGTTGATGGTAGCCTACTTCCTCGCTCCTGGTTGTTAATGTTCAACTGCGAAATCTGTCTTTCTACATTAGAAATGGATGCTTGGGTGGATTTCATGCATTGTTTAAGTGTTTCACTTAGAGAATCAACAATGGTTTCAAGAGGTTGTTGTGGGACTGGGTGTATGAGCATGGGATCTTGCAGGTGGTACTGATGTTGTTGTTGTGGTTGTGCCCAATTGAAGTTTGGGGGATACTCTCATCCTTGATTGTAGTTGTAGGCATTCGGCCAAGGGTATGATTGGAAATCATATGTGGATTGTTGCATTTGATTTGCAATAGAAGAGATACAAACGTGTAGGTTATTTATTTTATTGTCTATGGATTTTAACCATACCTCTATTGCGCCAGCCATCTGAGTGCAGATGTGCTCTCTCCCAGGTCTGGGAGAGAGTCCAGTGACTGATTGTGTAGAACTTTCCTCTGGATATGTTTTTTTTTCTGTCCTCTGTCCTTATTGATCTTTGGGTTGCTTACTTGCTAACGAGAGGACCTGTTCATAAAACAAACAAAGAAAATTAATTAATACCGTTGAATCCCCGGCAACGGCGCCAAAATTTGATGGTTGCCGAAATCGTCAAAATAAAATAAATACAATCTACCATGCACATGTAGTTTTAAAACAGCATCAAGTGGTAAAAGGATCGTTCCTCAGGGATTCGGTGGATAAAATCAATTCTTTGTCTTATCAAAAAGAGGGTGGTAAATACCAATATAAGTTGTTTGGATGCAATAATTAAAAGACAAAAATAAAGAAAGCAATAAACAGATAATTGAGTGTAACAAATGGAGGAAACTTCCCAGTAAGGATTTGATATGATCCGGCCTAGTGTAAGTAAGCCGAATGATATATGGAGCTTGAGGAGGATCTAGCCGATGGAGTTATCAACAAGACTTGAAAGAAAGACACGAAGTTCACACACAAAGACACGGATTTGCAGTGGAAATATAGAGTAGAAAGGAAGAAACAAAGTACCGGAGTGTTGAATGTTGTTAGATGGACCAAACGAAAGTAATGAACAAATGCACCACTTGACAAGCTCAAACCCATCCAGCAAACAAAGCTTCAAATATATTTGAGTCACCCAAACTTGTTACAAATTCGATTACAAAGGTTTCCCGGAGGAAGATCGGGAGGAGTGTTCTCTACTCAAGCGATCTTTCTCCAAGAAGGATTGAAGAGTTTAATGACCTAGGTGATAAGTTTAAGGAGTGCTCTCAACTTATCAAATATCACTCAAGTCCAAAAACTAACTAATGAAAGTGAAACAAGAGCTATTTATACAAGTAGGCAAAAAGGCAGCAAAACCGACGCTAACGTGATTCACGGTTAGGAAAAACCGTGATCACGTTAGCCAAAAACTCACTACCGTGATCACTGATAGTCCTTAGCGTGAATCACGCTCGACACAACTCCTACCGTGATTCACGGTTAGAACGAACCGTGATCACGGTAAGGCACCCAAGGATCAGCCCCCACATCAGGAGGTAGCGTGATTCACGGTTAGGCCTAACCGTGATCACGTTACCCAAAATTCTCCAGGCGTGATTCACGGTTAGGACGAACCGTGATCACGGTCATGCATCTTCTTTGGTTCGATGGGAAATCACATAGGCCGGCTTTTCCTTGACTTGGGTGGATCCGTTCTCTCTCATTTTGCCTTCCAACCATAAGGACAAACCTCTTGCCTTGCTTCGTGTGATCGGACATTGAGGGTACACATCTTGAGTGTCGATAAGGGTGTTGGAAGGGTCCGGGATCATATCAACTCCTTCCCCTTCGAAAGGATTCGTCCTCGAATCCATTTCTTGAGGGTCTTCTTCATCTTCGGGGTAGAAAGACAGATCATTAACATTGAAGGTACGGCTGATTCCCCCATATTCCCTTAGAAGATCTAGGACATAGGCGTTGGCGTCAATGCGACGGATAATTTGAAAAGGCCCGTCTCCTCTTGGACTTAGCTTGCTTTGGCGTTCACGTGGAAATCGGTCCTTGCTCCAGTGAAGCCACACCCATTGACCCTGTTCAAAGGAAGTAGGGACCTTGCCCTTATTGCGCTTGGCCACTGCTTTTTCGTTCATACTCTCAATATTTTTGCGGACTTGCTCATGGAGTTTCTTAACAGCTGTAGCCTTGGAACTACCATCTACACACTTAAGAGAACTCAAAGGCAAAGGTGAGAGATCAAGAGGGGTCAGGGGTTTGAACCCGTAAACCACCTCAAAAGGAGAAAACCCGATGGATGTATGATAAGCATTATTGTAGGCAAATTCAGCAAATGCAATGCAATCCTCCCATTTCACTCCATGTTTAGCAATCATTATACAAAGTAATGAGCCTAAAGTTCTATTCACCACCTCTGTTTGGCCATCCGTTTGAGGGTGACACGTGGTGGAGAAGAGAAGTTTAGTCCCCAACTTCGCCCAAAGAGTCCACCAAAAATGACTCAAAAACTTGGTGTCCCTATCACTCACAATACTCTTAGGCATTCCATGTATTCTTACCACATGTTGGAAAAATAAAGAGGCAATATGTGTAGCATCATGAGTTTTCGAACATGGTATAAAATGTGCCATTTTGGAAAATCGATCCACCACAACAAAGATAGAATCATAGCCATTCCTAGACTTAGGCAAACCCAAAACAAAATCCATAGATAAATCTACCCATGGGTGTTGTGCAACAGGTAGAGGCATATAGATAGCATGATGTTTAGATTTGGATTTGGCAAGTTTACAAGCAATGCACCGATTCACAATGTTAGCCACATCTACTTTCATTCGCGGCCAATAGAAATGAGACTTTAAAGCATGCAACGTTTTGGTGATGCCAAAGTGACCACTTAAAGCTCCTCCATGAGCTTCCAACACAAGTAGTTCTCGAACATTAGAACGGGGCACACACAATTTATCATACTTGAACAAATAATTATCATGCCTAAAGAAATGCGTATGTGATCCATGTGCACATGCTGCATATATGTCACAAAAATCCTCATCATTCTCATACAATTCAATTAAATGTGAAAACCCAAATAGTTGTGCATCAGGGGAGTTCAAGAGAGCGTACCTTCGCGAGAGGGCGTCGGCTACCATGTTCTCCTTGCCTTGCTTGTACTTGATGGTGTAGGGAAATGCCTCAATGAATTCCATCCACTTGGCGTGGCGTTTGTTCAACTTGGCTTGGCCTTGAAGGAACTTCAAACTTAAGTGGTCGGTGTGGATGACAAACCGATTTGGCAGCAAGTAATGTTCCCACACCATGAGTGTTCTCACTAAGGCATATAGTTCCCTATCATACGTGGAGTAGTTGAGCTGGGCACCGCTGAGTTTCTCACTAAAGTATGCAATGGGTCGTCCCTCTTGAGTTAGGACAGCTCCTATGCCTATGCCACTTGCATCACACTCTAACTCGAAAGCCTTGTTGAAGTTGGGTAAGGCTAACACCGGAGATTGCATAAGTCTCTCCTTGAGTTCCTTGAAAGCTGCCTCTTGTCGACTTCCCCACTCAAAAGTTACATGTTTCTTGGTGAGCTCATTGAGGGGAGCAGCTATGGTTGAGAAGTTTGGTACAAATCGACAATAAAAACTCGCGAGACCATGGAAGGATCTCACTTCACTAGCATTCTTAGGATTAGGCCACTCTCGAATGGCCTTCACCTTTTCCTCATCAACCTGTACGCCATCTATACTCACAACAAAGCCAAGAAAATGTACTCTATCCAAGCATAATTCACACTTAGAAAGTTTAGCATATAACTGATGTGCACGCAAAGTGTCAAGTATGGTGCGCAAGTGATTCACATGTTGTTCAAGAGAAGGACTATACACAAGAATATCATCAAAATACACAACAACATATTTTCCTATGAATTCTCGCAGCACATAATTCATCAATCTCATAAAAGTGCTAGGGGCATTGGATAAACCAAAAGGCATTACCATCCATTCATACAAACCATGTTTGGTTTTGAAGGCTGTTTTCCATTCGTCGCCCTCGTGCATTCGGATTTGGTGGTAACCACTCATGAGGTCAATCTTGGAATAGACCGTACTCCCACTTAACTCATCAAGCATATCATCGAGGCGTGGTATGGGATGTCGATACCTCACTGTGATCTTATTGACCGCGCGACAGTCCACACACATCCTCCATGTCCCATCTTTCTTCGGTACAAGTAGTACGGGCACAGCGCAAAGGGACATACTTTCCCTAATGAAGCCTTTACTCAACAACTCCTCGACTTGCTTTTGGAGCTCTTTTGTTTCCTCGGGGTTGCATCGATAGGCTGGTCTATTTGGTATGGTAGCACCGGGCACAAGGTCTATCTTGTGTTCTATTCCATGGATGGGAGGAAGACCACTAGGCATCTCGGATGGAAACACATCATCAAATTCCTGCAAAAGGGAAACAAGTGGACTTGGTAGAGAAGAAATGGGGTTAGTGGCAGCATTCAAACAATGGGGCTTGTACCGAAGCACAAGGCACACTTTGTTGGTGACAAGGGCTTGCCTCACATTCTTACCCCTCGCTACTACACTCAACTGCTTTGGCTCACTTTCTCTACCATGCTTACTTTTGTCATGGCGTGTATTCAGCTCTCCTCTTACTTTCTTCTCTCCTCTCTTTTCTTGTGAGCTACACTCACCTTCCCTCAAGATACCATGCTTACTTTTTTCATGGCTGGTTTTTTCCTCTTTCGCACAACTTACTTTCTTCTCTTCTCTCTTGTCTCTCATCTTCCTCATTAACTGAAATTCTGCACTTGCTTTTGCCATGTGCATTTGATCTTCCCGGACTTGTATAGGAGTGAGTGGAACAAAGCTGAACTTCTTCCCACGGTGAGTGAGATGAAGCTTGTTAGTCCGACCATCATGGACTACCCACCTATCAAATTGCCATGGTCGACCAAGAATGAGATGACTCGCATCCATGGGAACCACATCGCACAATCGTTCATCCTCATAACCACCCATCTTAAGAGCTACAAGAACTTGCTCTTTTACCTTCACTTCCCCATCATCATTAAACCAATGCAAAGAGTAAGGATTGGGATGTGGGGTTGTAGGCAAGCCAAGCTTTAAGACTAAGAGATGGCTTGCTACATCCACCACACTCCCATTATCAACAATAAGTGAAACAATTTTACCTTTGACTCCACACCGTGAATGAAAAAGGTCCTCCCGTTGCTCTTCCTGGAAATCCTCCTCCTTTGTTTGAGCACTCATGCTCCTCCTCACAACCAAAGTCATAGGGGCTGTCGGAACCACTTCTTCTTCACTACCTTCAGTTTCTTCTTCTTTCATCCCATCCTCTTCTTCCATCTCATCATCACTTCCAGTTTCATAGTTACCCTCACGGATGATCACTATTCGTCGGTTGGGGCACTCGGATGCAATGTGACCTCTTCCTTGGCATCGATAACATTGGATGTTCGATGAGAATCTCTTGGGCTGATTTGGATTGGTAGTGAGTGTGTTAGGGGCTGCTTTGGCGGAGGATTAGGAGTGTTACTCTTGGAGTAAGGTGTGTATGGTTTTGGGTTGGGGTTCACTGTTTTGGGATCTTTTTGGTTTGGTTGGTCTTTAGGGTAGGATTTCCATGGTGTTTTTGGGGTTGAAGAGTAGGTTTGGGCAATGTTTCGGTTAGTGTAAGGTTTCTTCTTGGTGGACTCGTATGCTTCCACTTTCAAGGCATAATGGAGCATAGGTTCCAAGTGGTCAAGCTCCTTCAACTCAAGCTTATACCGAATCCGTTCATTGAGCCCATTAAGGAACCGAGACATAGTGATTTCTTCACTCTCATCGGTTTCGGTTTTGATAAGAAGCTCCTCTAGCTCATTAAAATACTCACCCACGGACTTGGAACCTTGCTTGAGGCCTTGTAACTTGTTTTGCAAGTCCCGTTTGTGATTAGCGGGCACAAACCGAGCTCTCATTACCCGCTTCATCTCTTCCCAATCCCGGATGGCATCCTCTGCCCCTCTGTTTTTGCAAACCTAATCCCACCAACTAACCGCATAATCATCAAACTCCATGGCAGCTAGCTTGACTCTCTTCTCATCCGAATACCGGTGACAATTAAAAATACGCTGAATTTTCCCTTCCCATTTGAGGTACTCCGAAGGATCAGTAGTGCCTCTAAAGGTAGGAATTTGCACTTTAATACCACTCAACTTGTCATCAACCTTCTGTTCTTGTGTCGCCTCATAATGCCTTCCAAACTGAAAAGTGGGGTTTCGTTGTCGCCTACCCCTATGGGACTGTGGAGGCTCTTCAAACTCTTCACCACCACTATCACAAGGTTCCTCATAAAATCCATGTGTGTTATGAGGTGTGGTTTTAGCATGATAATGAGGAATTAGTGGTCTACTACTTGTTGCATTGAGATCCCTTCGGTCAAGGTTGACGTTGTCATACTTCTTTCGGATGGACATCATTTGCTCCTCAGTTATGGGTACCTTAGGAGGAGGTGGGACTATTTTTCGGGTCTCCGTGGTGAGGCAACTAGGGAAGCCACGGCTGGCCACCCCTTTGAGCTTGGCCTGTAAAGGATCATGCACCTCATCACTGTCAAGGTGACCCTCCTCTTCGGTCTCACAATCAACATGCTCCTCGTGGGAACCTTTAGGGGGCTTAGGGGGAAACTCCCTTGGGGTTACCGGGGACTTATTAATCCCCTCTAGCAAGGTGAGACGTGCCTCGGTTCGTTCAGCAGTAGCCTTCAATGAGGCCAAGGCAGCAAGGACTTGCTCTAGGGCCTCGGCACTTCTACTACTACTAGAATGAGGTCTACTTCGGCTGGACATTGTGTCAAGGAATGGTACCTGCACTCTCAATCAAGCGTTAGTAAAATATGCCCTCCCTCACGTGTTTGAACACTCGTGTTTAGGTGTTTAGGTCACTCGAAAAAATACGGGCTCACAAACACTCAACTTCACGTTCCCTCTGTACCTGCACACTTAAACAAGGGTTAGGGAAATAAATCTCTCCCTCACGTGTTTAAACACTCGTGTTTGATCACTCGAAAAATACGTGCTCACAAATCGCTCAATAAATCCTTACACAATCATGTTCACCACACAACTTCTTGTCGTAAATAATCTTGTGGTTCAAGTCAAGCATTTGTTCACAACTAGCTTTACCAATAATCAAACGAGTAGTACAAGAGTAGGAGAGACTCAACAAAGAACTCAAAGAAACTGCAGCGATTCAATGAAAAGTGGCAGAAAATTTTCAGAATTTCAGGAACGTTGGAAATCTCGATTCTTTGGAGAAAATTTGAAATCTCGTTGGGAGGGAAGGAGGTTGGAAAATATGACTCACAAGAGTAAAAGACTCAAGGCAAAGTCAAGGACTGAATGAAAAGGACTTTTCCCTTTTTTTTTTTTTTTTTTTTTTTAAAGGGTTTAGGACTTAAGTTTAAGACTTAAGTCCTAAACTTGGAAAGGAGTAAAAGACTGCTGGACTTAAAGAAAGGACATGGACGTGGGAGTATGGAGGAAAGGATGGCACAAGTGGTTAAGAATGTTCTTTTGGTAAAGAAGGAATGTTTGCTACTTTTGAAAAGTCTCTTTCACTTAGTCTTGGTGTTAGGTATTGTGTTCCCTCTTTGCATTTAATGCAAAGGAGGGCTAAGAGGACTTGATGGCCGGCTATGCCTTGGCCAAGGAGACTTTGTTGGCTAAGTTGGTGAGTGGAAATAATATTTTAGAGGGAAACACTAGGCTTTAGCCTCTTGAATAAATTTTTAGATCAAAATTTTCCTTTTCACACCAAATTGCAAGAACACCAAGAACACACTTTTCCGATTTTGATCTTTTGATCTAGCACAAGTTGGCACAAATACCACCTGAACTAGGCAGCAAAGTCAGACACTTTTGACCGCAAGAAACTAAGAAGGAATGAGATTAATAAGACACGAAGAACACCAAGTAAACTCCAAGGCGCCAAAAGCTCCGCTACCACTTGATATGATCCGGCCTAGTGTAAGTAAGCCGAATGATATATGGAGCTTGAGGAGGATCTAGCCGATGGAGTTATCAACAAGACTTGAAAGAAAGACACGAAGTTCACACACAAAGACACGGATTTGCAGCGGAAATATAGAGTAGAAAGGAAGAAACAAAGTACCGGAGTGTTGAATGTTGTTAGATGGACCAAACGGAAGTAATGAACAAATGCACCACTTGACAAGCTCAAACCCATCCAGCAAACAAAGCTTCAAATATATTTGAGTCACCCAAACTTGTTACAAATTCGATTACAA
Organism: Viola odorata; assembly: GCA_963691705.1. Taxonomy (NCBI): domain Eukaryota; kingdom Viridiplantae; phylum Streptophyta; class Magnoliopsida; order Malpighiales; family Violaceae; genus Viola; species Viola odorata. The sequence goes on along the minus strand of OY829545.1, from coordinate 54,279,339 downwards.
AGGTTTCCCGGAGGAAGATCGGGAGGAGTGTTCTCTACTCAAGCGATCTTTCTCCAAGAAGGATTGAAGAGTTTAATGACCTAGGTGATAAGTTTAAGGAGTGCTCTCAACTTATCAAATATCACTCAAGTCCAAAAACTAACTAATGAAAGTGAAACAAGAGCTATTTATACAAGTAGGCAAAAAGGCAGCAAAACCGACGCTAACGTGATTCACGGTTAGGAAGAACCGTGATCACGTTAGCCAAAAACTCACTACCGTGATCACTGATAGTCCTTAGCGTGAATCACGCTCGACACAACTCCTACCGTGATTCACGGTTAGAACGAACCGTGATCACGGTAAGGCACCCAAGGATCAGCTCCCACATCAGGAGGTAGCGTGATTCACGGTTAGGCCTAACCGTGATCACGTTACCCAAAATTCTCCAGGCGTGATTCACGGTTAGGACGAACCGTGATCACGGTCATGCATCTTCTTTGGTTCGATGGAAAATCACATAGGCCGACTTTTCCTTGACTTGGGTGGATCCGTTCTCTCTCATTTTGCCTTCCAACCATAAGGACAAACCTCTTGCCTTGCTTCGTGTGATCGGACATTGAGGGTACACATCTTGAGTGTCGATAAGGGTGTTGGAAGGGTCCGGGATCATATCAACTCCTTCCCCTTCGAAAGGATTCGTCCTCGAATCCATTTCTTGAGGGTCTTCTTCATCTTCGGGGTAGAAAGACAGATCATTAACATTGAAGGTACGGCTGATTCCCCCATATTCCCTTAGAAGATCTAGGACATAGGCGTTGGCGTCAATGCGACGGATAATTTGAAAAGGCCCGTCTCCTCTTGGACTTAGCTTGCTTTGGCGTTCACGTGGAAATCGGTCCTTGCTCCAGTGAAGCCACACCCATTGACCCTGTTCAAAGGAAGTAGGGACCTTGCCCTTATTGCGCTTGGCCACTGCTTTTTCGTTCATACTCTCAATATTTTTGCGGACTTGCTCATGGAGTTTCTTAACAGCTGTAGCCTTGGAACTACCATCTACACACTTAAGAGAACTCAAAGGCAAAGGTGAGAGATCAAGAGGGGTCAGGGGTTTGAACCCGTAAACCACCTCAAAAGGAGAAAACCCGATGGATGTATGATAAGCATTATTGTAGGCAAATTCAGCAAATGCTTAAAGCTCTGTTATCTATATGCTTAAAGTTGGATTTTCTTCGTTTAGTAAGCACGCAGTCGCACTAATAGGGACCTCCTGCCTTGAAGATGGAAGGAAATATTTTATTGCACAAAACTGTTATGGAGAAGAATGGGGAGATAAGGGGGTATTTAGGATACTAGCAGACGATATTGTTGAGTTTATTGTTCCTGATCTACGTGTTTAGTCTTACTTTCATGTTTTAACTCATGTGATGGAATTATATGTTCTGTTTGGATATTCAGCCTCAAAGTTGTTGTTGTTATTGCTGTCTTCTCTTTTCGGTCAGCTACTCTCTGTATGAGGAGATTCTAATTTTGATATGGCGATTAAGCATTGATACTGATTCTCCTCAAAACAGAGTTGGAATCTTGGACTTAACCAAGAATTGTCTTCTCACTTCACATGGTTGCCATCATCTTGATGGACAGCATTAGAGGACCTAACGATGTATCCTTTACTTGACTAAGGCCAAAGATCACGAAACTAATGCCAGTTTAGAAATTGAATGACAGACAAGAAAAACAAAAGTTCAACTTCATTGATCGCCTTAGTGTGGAACCACTTCACTCAAAAGATGACTTGTGAATGTGATTCAAGATCCAGTATTTATTTAGTTCTCAACACGCCTTTGCTACTTTCATGTATGATACAGGACGTGTCTTTCTTGGAACATGCTTATTAATACTAATATATTAGTATATTACATATACATCTATGCTTTGTGGCCGGGGCAACCTTATTATTGCAGGAAGAGACCTCTATCAAGAGGCCAAGATGGCACAGCATTCAAGCATCAGACCAGGTGACAACCATCTGACCCCACCTTCCGTCATTTTCGTTCACACCTAAAGCTTTCCAAACTGCTTTTGATGCGTCAACAATGTTGTTAGGACCACAGTAGAGTCACACTCATCAACCACTCTGGCCTTCACGCTCCTTCCGTTTGCCCTAATGATGATTTCCCGGTTGCACCTCTTCTTGCTGCTGAACCATCCAGTTGATAATGCGACAACAGGCGTGGTATCGCTGTGAAACTTGCCATCGCATTCCGACTGGGAGCCTCCATCCCCACCTTTCTCGAAGCTGTTAATGGTTAGAGTTGCCTTGGTGTGCTTGGACACAGGTGGCGAACATTTGTAAGTGGCGTAGTGCTTCCCTTTGCTGCAGCAATCTGAATCATTTTCCCTGTTGCACTGACCCTTTGGAGGTTTCTTTCCTAGGACTCTGCCGCTTGGCCTGCACTGTTGTGCTTCAACCATAACGGTAGCACTAACAATGAGAACAAAGACGGGTAAGAGCAACGAGATGAAGTTCCTGCAAACTTGCACCATCTTTGTTAGAGTGTGGTTATTGTGTAGAGAGTCCACGAAGTTTGGAAATTGGAATTAATAGAAGTGTTAGAGCTAAGAAGACAAACTTTTCATCGGATAATAGAAGAATTTCACATGATGTTTTTGTGATTATTTTATTGTACTCTTTTTTTTCTTTCTTTACCCTGGCTATCCTCTTTGGCAGGATAACCAACATAGGTTTGTATTTATACTGTTAAATGAAAGCTAAACGTTCTAGTTAAACGATCTAGGTAAATATTCTAGTTAAAAGAAAGCTAAATGACCTTTGTTTCAAATAGATTTTTATATTTATAAGTGTCTCAAATATGTATATGGAGCCGCAAACGCTGTTGTGGTATGGATGTACCCAACTTTGGAGGAAGTAATATCAATATTTTATTATTAGTTTAGTTCTACTTACGGTATTCCTAATATAAAATAATTTGGGATTTTTAGAAAATAGAAAATGAGTTAAATTAAATAATTGAACCTATTCGAGATACTTGGACAAACGTAAGAACTTATTTGAAATATTTGGACAAACGTAAGAACTTATTTAAGACACTTGCAAATATAAAGAACTATTTGAGACAATTGCGCAAACATAATGATCACAGAGGTCGTTTAACCTTAAAAAAATACAACAAAATTTACTCATATTCTCAATTTACTTTATTAATGTGATTTATTTTCAATCTCACTGATTAATTTTACTCGAATACTATCAAATCTCAAATGTGATTTATTTTCAGTCTCACCAATTAATTTTACTCTGAGCACTATCAAATCTCAAAGAGAAATGAATGATCATCGCAGTAAAAATTGACATGATCATCACCACTCGATCGCGACATCAATTAGTTTTTTCCTATGCAACCAATGCAAATATTATATGCATGACTCAACTTTATGCTTTTAGATATTATCAATGCCTCGATGGGTTACTGTGGCGGCGTGTTTAGCTTTAGCACCTAAGAACAGGACTTTTTCACTGTAGTTTGACGCATTGCGACTAGAGGTGTCAAAACGGGTCCGGGACCCGTGGACCCGACCCGATCCCGACAATTCGGGCCGGAGCCGGGTCTAATATTTAGTCCCGTTTTGAGTCGGGCCGGGTCTGGTCCCGACCCAAAAAATCCCGGGTCCATCCGAGCCGGACCCGGATTTTGCTGACCTTTTTTTTTTTTTTAAATTGCTAACCTAATTTTTTTTCTTAAATTGCTAACCTAATTTTTTTTCACTTCGTTCTACTCTTTCTTTCTTCTGCTGCTGCTGCATATCCCATTTTCTCTCCTTTCCTTTTTTTCCTTTTTCTTCGACAGCACTATCCTTCCTTTTCTCCCTTATTCTTTTTCTTTTCTTCCCTCCAGCCGTGCCGGCACGATGGTGGTGGTTTCGGCGGTAAGAAATGGTGGCAACGGTGATGCGGCAGCAGAGGGAGAGGGTGATGACTGACAGGTGGCTGTCGGCGGAGGCGGTGAACGGTTGGGTTTGGTGATTTTTGGTGGTTTTAGTGATTGGGCTTTCGATTAGTCTAATTGGGTGCTGGGCGGTTTCATGATTGGGTGATTTGGTGATTGGGATTTGGTTGATTTTGGAGGTAGTGGTCGAGATGAGATGGTGATGATTTGGTGGAGGGGAGAGGTTTGGATAGGGTGTGGGTGGTTGTGGTGGATTTGATGTGGTGGTCGACGGTTGGGTCCGCGACGGAGGAGAGGAGATCGGGTGGCAGAGGCGGCGCGGGCAGTTGAGGCGGGTTGTGGCTGAGAGGATATCCATATCCCATTTTTTGGCAACAAATTAATTAATTTACAAAGAAGAAAGGAAAAAAAGGAAAAAAAATACATATAACAAAATAAAATAAATAAAAAAATTCGGGTCCGGGTTAGCCGGGCCAGGACCGGGACCAGAAATTGGTCCCGTATAAAAACGGGACCGGTCAGGTCTAGATTCGGATTTTCCGGGTCCGGGTCCATGGACCCGGATTGACAGATTTGCGACAACGCCTTCAATCAAAATAGACTAAGTACCATATTTTATATATACAATTTTATCTATCATTTGGATGTTGTTGAAGTTGCTGTCATTATTCTATCTTTATTGGTCGGTTGCTCTGAATTTAACGAGATACTAAATTACAGACCAGCATCGATACTGAATCTTCTCTAGACAACATTTGGAATTTTTAATTTAACTAACACAACTCTTCTCCTCCACTTTAACACGTGCTCTAGTGGTATCCTCTTTCCTTCTCAAACAAGAGACTAATGGTCGAGTTTGAAGGAATAATTTTTTCGAGAGGTAATAGTAAAAAAATCTCATGTACTATTTTTTAAAATAGAAACCTCCTCTGTCTTTTAAAAACTCTATTCCACCTCCCATATATTAATGGTCAACTACAAAAGTGTAGTTTTTGTTAGTCAACGTTTGACTCTGTTAATATTCACTGGTTACAACATGTTTTTGTTTTTTTGTTACCGGTTGCCACTTCTTTTCCATTTTCACTTTGAATTACCTTCTAAATAAATAAATTAAAACCTCCAACTTAAAAAAGGAAACGCGAAAACTTAAAAAAGAAAATTAGATCAGTTGCGTGGGACAAGAGGCATTTCAAAATTAAGAACCCTAGAAATTAATCACTCCAGTTTTAGGGTTCGTTTGGGTCAGAGGTCGCGACGGTGATTGTGGCCAAATTGCATCTCAACCGACATGGCTTCTTCAAGTAATCGGTCAACCACGTCATCCGCCGGAACTGCCGTTGGTAATGGTGCAACATCGTACCCACGATACAAGAATAGAGCGTGCAAGTGTGGGGTAAGAGCTGTTGTGAAGATATCAGAATCGACTCCTAACCCAGGTAGGTTGTATTACAAATGTGGGAATGATAAGTGTGGGTTCTGGGCATGGTGTAACTCCCAAGGCGGATCTGTGCCGGAGGTGCGTCGGGATGAAATTAGTGAATGAGTTGCGCTTAAGGATGATATTGTCAATGCTATGAAGGAAGAAAGTGATGTGACTCGTAGAGAATTGAAGAAGTATATTGCTTCGATATCTCGCAAACCAGAAGCACAAGTGAAGGGGTACTAATGTTCGTCTGTAGTCCTATATCTTGCCATCCTTCTCCTACTTATCTTGATCGTCATTGTAATTTGTTGGGTTTGAACTTGGATTTTAATTTTACGGTTTGATTTAGGTTTTAAATTTGAGGGTTTTAAATTTCTGTAATTTTGGTTTGATTTTGTTGTTTGTCTTTTATTGAATGAATTATTATTAGCAATTATGACCTCGAGCACGGAATTCATGGAAAACCGAATAGACACCAGGCTTGGAAAACCAAACGGTGGGAATCCAGACGTTGGCAAACCAACAGACAACAACTCTAGGCTTCTATTGAATGCCAAAAGCCACCTATCTCGCCTATAAATTGAGTGTATGATCGGTTGTCGAAGCTGTAAAAAATAATAAAGAAAATTTGCTAGCTAGTGCACAAAGAATTATGTATAGTGGTAACAAGGTCGAACACAGGGACTAGATGTAGACACTGAGTTTTGTGTGTGACAAGGGCAAACAAACCGAAACAAAAACAAATAAGGGGGGTTTTCAGAGATTTGTTGATTAACTAAGATTATACTAAATCAAGCAAGTAAATATCGATGTAAAATCAGATGGGAAAGGATCCTAGCAGAGGTACATTCTCCGGTTGCATCTAGGCCTAGTTAATCACTAGTGCAGATATATTCCATTCCTAGTCATAGGTGTGCTATAGGGGCTAGGTACGTTTAAGCCCCCTACTTTTCTTCATATGAGAAGTTACTTCAAGGTACGTTTATGAAGTAACCTTGACACTCTGTCGTCTCCCAAGGTACGTTTATGGGAGCAATACTCAGAGGCCTATTAAGCAGAGAAAAGACACACCTAGGGCGAGACACTCAGTACGTTCGAGGCACTGCCCTAGTTGACCACTTGCCCTAGTCAGATTGGACCAATACGACGTGATGACTCTAAACTAGTTATCTGCTTTACCCTGCAGCCTCACATTAGTTATTACTACAAAGACGAATTTAATCACATAGATTCAATTAAGAGTTGATCAGACTTCTAATTAACCCTAGGCAAATTGGCAAGATCTTGACAAGTGAGCAAATACGAACAAGGAATTTATTAAGCACAAATTAACCTCATAACTATCCTAAGCAACCATTGAATTACCTCTGCCAAAAAGGAGAGATTTAGCTGCTCATAACAATAAAATAAATAATGGAAGAATGTATAAAAGAAGAGAAGAAGATACTAAATAATATTGAATGTTACCGGCTGGAGCAAAGCTCCGGTTTATTACAAAGCAGCAGTGGCGGCTGTGGTGATAAAACTCCAGGAAGAATGATAATAAAAACCGTCCATAACCCTAAACCTAGAAGCTATATATATAGGCTACCAAATAGGAAGTTCCAAAAGTGGAAAATATAAAAAAAGGAATTCTACTCCTAATAGAATTACAAAAGATGGAAATAAAATCGTTGCTGGAATAGAAAACCATGGGGAATGAGATTGGAATCCGCTGGAGATTATATTATGGAATATTCTTTTGTGTATTGGAGTTGTAAGCACCTGTAGCGCTCGACAGCTAGGCCTAGACGATCCGCACCTTGCCTAGATGCCCAACATCCGTCAAAGTCCAGCTAATAATGTATCTTTCAAGAATTTCCTCTCCTAAAGCCCAAATTTGCATAAAGTAAAGAAATAGAGGCAAGTCAGTAGCATCAAGATCCGAAAAGGGCCAGGAAAGGAAGGGAAAATGTGCACAAAATATATTATATCAAATACCCCCACACTGCCTAATGCTCACCCTCGAGTATTTATCCAAAATCAAAAACCTTCCTGATATAACGTATTTTAGTCATGTTTTCCTCTATGTTTTTAGGCTTATCTAGGGCATGATTCTGCTAAATTTCCTTTGAATTTGCACTTTTTGCAGATCTGAGCTTGAAGAGGAAAAGATGCTGAAATTTGCCATTTTTGTGGAATTCTACGTGGATCTCAGAGCGTCGAGGCCTTACTGTTCCTCCTCTCGTCAAGCCCTTGATGCCAGTTGTGTCGTCTTGCCCAAGACACCCATTTTTGTCATCCAGAGCCGTATTTTGCACCAAGATCGCTGTCGCACGTACAGACTTCTCCTTAAGGACGCGCACAACAAGATTCTAGCGGGATTCCTTCCCAGATTCCTTTTGGATACCCTAGGAATATTTCTTTAGGGTGCCCTCCCTCTTTTGTCCCTTTTGCCTAGCTGTCCTTTGTCTTCTAGTGAGTTGTGAGGGTATTTAAACAGTAGTTGTAGGATTTTTAGGGCGTAACCACTGAGTATTACATCATAGTATCATTTTGGGAGTAGCTGATTGATGGTTTATTATGGATGTTTTATCTTCTCTTTTATTATTAATTGAGATGGTAATTATGCTACTTTAAGTCCTTTTGCTTCCTTTCTCTATAAACAGCCTTTGGAGCATCAATCTGAAGGAAAGGAGCAGAAAGCTTGAAGATTAGAGCTTAAATCAATCATTTGGTGATGGAGTTTCGTTTTCAGCTTTGCTGCCTTGAATTTGGTCCATTCGTCCCGAGGCCACTTCACTATTTTGCCGAGATCAGCTCTTCTCGAGGCCTTGACATGAAGCGACCTGTCAGAGTTCCAGCCTGGACAGCACTGAGCGTACTTTTGTATTTTATTTGTTAAAGCTGGTTCAGCCAGCATGGAACCTGGAGGACATGGGCACGAGTGTTAGTGCTTGGATTCCCTCTTCCACCTTGCAGAAGCACCAAGGGGACATCAATGGAAGAATGATGAAACATTCCCCTTGTATTATTCAAGAATATTCTCTCCAAAAGTAATGTAGTGCCCAGCACCAGCCTGGTATGGCAACACATGCTGCAATTATTTTATGGTGAAGGCTGGACCTTTGAAGTCTATCAGAGGAGAAGGAGAATGGCTATTAATAGAACAACGAAGCAAAAGAGAAAGAGGAGGACCAGACCAGAAAGAGGGGGTCCAACGAGACCAGAAAGAGAGGGAGACCAGTGGAGAAAATCAGCACTCCATATTTTCCAGATTTTCCAGCTTTTTGTATTTTCGGTTTTACACTTCTTATTTCATTTCCATTATGTTTTGTAACTAAAATCCTCCATTCCTGGTAGGGATCTGGTGGTTGATGATTCCAGTAGGGTGTGAGACTCTTTGATCTTCAATAAAAACGTTTTTCATATTTCTCTCCTTCTTGTTTTAACTCCAATTTGTTCTTGTTGAATTTGGGCTTAGCTAACCTATGTTTTAACTTGAATGATTACAGTCAGTTCTCTTGTGATTAAATCACTCTTAGAGAACAGTAGTAGACGAATCAGCAGGGCATGAGGTGCATGTGCTTGGTCTAAGCTGATAGAAGGAACTGAACTAGACTACCCTCCCATCCCGAGGCCTTGAGAAGGGCCGACCTAGGTGACAGCTGGGTCAAGTGCCAGACTAGACCAGACTTGTGGATGACGAACAGCTACCATGTCTAGAAGAGGGACCTCACTGTTTTTAATCAATCTCTTGAGCTTTTCCATAAGTTTTCTGATTCCTTTGTAGAAGGCTCTGCATAGCCAAGGCAAAGTGGCGGATTAGAATCTTAGGATGAACTTAGGAAGATTAGGGTATTTAAAATGAAGAGATTCTTTTAAATACTTTTGTAGCAGGTTGGGAATCTAGCGAGAGCTGGTTCCACAACTTCTTCTATAAAACCGTTTTGAAAATACTTTTGTCAATGATCAACTAACATGGAATTGTCACCACATAAGGATCTCTACTAGGGATTTTCTATCTCTTCTGTATTTCTTCATTTCACTTCTGTTTTCTTTTATGCATTATTATTTTCGTTCTTTTTGTTTCTCAACCTATCAAACTCTCACCTCTTTGCTGATTATTGTCATTTGCAGGAGGAATAAAGATCAGACCGACTTGTCCCTGTGTTCGAACCTCTTGCCGCTATCTACATTCATTTGTGGTTTAGTGACCAGTTGTAATATTTTTATTTATGCAGGGACCGCGACAACCCTCGTCAGTAGCCACCCACTTTCTCCTTAGGATTTGTCACTCCCATCTTCTTGTATCCATTGCCAACATTACTCTCTAAACCGAAGCTTTAGCTCCTGCCGGTATTTAATATTATCGCATTTTCCTTTCATTTTTCTTCTCTTGTATGCTCTCATTTAATTCTGTTTTGTTATTGATGAATATGAGTAGCTAAGTCTTTAGCTTAGCAAGGGTGTTTTAAGGGTTTCATGAGGTAGTCTCGAGACCAAACTATTTTTAATATACTCTCTTCGCTACATTTACTTTCTTGCCGTTTTAATGCTAGAGCTAGATGGTTTTGTTAGGAACTTGATCACCTTTTAATTTACTATCCTAGATCTTCGTCATTTCTTTGGTTATAACTAACGCGAAGCCTTAGAATACAGTAGACACTAGATGGATTGTCATTAGGTTGGTCCATTATGTCTAGGGCAAGTAAGTATTTAGGGAAGTGTCGCGAGCCTGAAAAACTGAGAGGCATCTTGCCCTAGATGTGTCTTTCCTTTTCTTCATAAGCGTGGTGAGTATTGCCTCCCCGCCCGTAGCCTAGGAGGACGGCGCAACGTAACGACTACCTTATTAATAGTGAAAACGGGGGGTAGTTTCTCATAAGAGGAAAGTAGGAGGCCTAAACGTACCTGACCTCTATAACAAGTCTATAGCATGAGAGTGGACTATCTTTGCGTCGACGACTGACGAGACCTCGACGCAACCCGAGAAAATACCTTTGCTAAGATTTCTCTTTATCTGATTTTAATTCATTTCCCCTTTGTTTGCTTTGTTTATGATTGCTAATTCCTTCATTTCATTATTTACGTCCTTGTTAGCTATCGTGCCCTTGACATCTCTAGTCGACTTGTTACTTTTTATGAATTTCTCTCTGTCATGTCTAAAGCAAGATTTTGTACTTCAATCTCTCTCTGTGGATCGACTTTGTTACCATTGTATACAAATTAATTTGTGTATCTAGGCCTTAGGTTTTAATATTATGTTTGACCCGTTTCGACGTCGAGTCAAATTTTGGAGCCGTTGCCGAGGAGATTTTGATTTGTACTGATTTTTGTTGTTATTTGTATGACCAGGAGATCTGCTCCAGACCTCATACCACTTGATCTCGAGCTTACCAGAACAGAGAGAGGACTTCGAAGGCAAGCTAAAGGGCCAATTATCCCTCATCCGGCCCTCGACTGAAATCTAGTCGATCTGGACAATCCTGAGGGTTTCTTTCTTGAAGAGTTCCCTTTCTTTCATCAAGACCTCGACAACGCTGAGTTTTTCCACCCCTATATTCCCAACATGGAAGACCAATGACCACCACCTCCGCCGCCTGTTGACCAAAAAATAGACGATCTCAATGCTGCCCCTGAAGCTCCTAGTAGCTGTATCGTCTGGCTCGTTGTCCAAAATGATTGGATACTCAAATCTACCGTTATGCATCATCTTCCATCTTTCCACGGATTGCCTAAGGAGAATCTGCATCGTCACTTACAACATCTTCATTCAGTCTGCGAGGCCATGAAGCCCACTAATGTTGATATCGACCAGGCCAAGCTACGAGCTTTCATGTGGTCCCTCAAGGATGCTGCCAAGGATTGGTTCTACGACCTTCCTTCCAGATCTATTACGTCATGGGCTGAGATGTCTAAAGCCTTCACGGATAAGTATTATCCAGCAACCACAACAAGCATGACTCGCAAGCAATTAGTTTCTATTGTGCAAAAGGACGACGAAAGTCTAGGGCAGTACCACGAGCGTTATAAGAAGATGCAAGCCTTGTGTCCTTCACACAATCTGACTGATCATGCCCTCATCCAGTACTTCTACGAAGGTTTGAAGAGAAATGACAAAGCTTTGTTAGACGCTGCAACCGGTGGATCTCTTTGTACCCGCACCCCAGCTGCAGCCAAAGCCATAATTGAGCTCATGGCCAAGATTATTGTTGCATCTGAAACAGTAGCAAGTAACAACCAACATGCCCATGTTGCTGCCATGCAGGGTCAGTTAGATAACATCACGGGTATATTGCAGAATATGGCTTCAGGACAACCTGTCCAGGTCAAGGCCTGTCAGATTTGCAATTTCATAGAACATGCCACAGACGCCTGTCCATATATTCCAGAGGAAATATCAGTTAATGTGGTTGGCAGATACAACCTCCCTTATGGCCAGAATTACAACCAGGGCTGGAAACACCCCAATTTTAGCTAGTCTCATAATCCGCAATCATCCGGCCCTAGTCAACCACAACAGCAGCAGTACCAGTATGGTAACCAGCCCCAGCCCCCTTTCAACATGCAGAATTTTAGGCCTCGACCTCTATATCAGCACAACCAGCAGTACCCATATCCACCATCTAAGGATCCAGCCCCTGCTCCTCTATCAGCTGACGAGAGCATTCACTACAAGAGTGTTATTTCCGAACTCCAAAAGCAAATGAGTATGATGACCGCCGAAATGAAGGAGTTGAAAAATAGAGGTCGCCTTCCTGGGCAGACTGAACCAAACCCGAAACACGAGGCATAATGCCATGACCCTCCGAAGTGGTGTTGAATTACCACCTCCAGTACACCCTGCCCTTGACACTGCACAATCTTCCGAGCCCGAACTCAAGGTTAAAAAGAAAAAGGAGCCTAAAATTCCAGATGTGATGGTAGACCGTATCCGTTCTCCAAGGGGATCTCCACGGAATGATCCGAACCCTCCGGAGTTCACACAAGAATACATTCACCAAATCCTTGAACCTCCTTTTCCCGAACGCCTTGTCAATTCCAAGAAGGGTAAAGAAGAGCGTGAAATATTTGATATATTTAGCAAAGTTGTCATCAATATTCCTCTGCTTCAAGCGATCAAGAGAGTTCCCCGCTATGCCAAGTTTTTGAAAACATTATGCATCAATAAACACAATATGGCCGGAGTCAACAAAATCAGCATGGGCGCCAATGTATCAGCCCACATTTAGAGAAAAATTCCCCCTAAGTGTCAAGACCAGGGCATGTTCATTATCCCCTATAAGATTGGGACAATTGATGTTGGGAAGGCTATGTGTGATTTAGGTGCTAGCATTAATGTCATGCCCTTGACGATTTATAACCGTCTAGGCCTCTGTCCCCTGAAAAGCACAAGACTTGCAATCCAGTTAGCCGACCGTTCCGTCATCTTCCCTGAAGGTGTTATTGAGGATGTCTTTGTCCAAGTTGGTGGGTTTATTTTTCCAGTGGACTTCTACGTTATTTCCATGGAGGGAGATGGTTCCGCTAAAGCCACTGATGTACTTCTGGGTAAACCATTTCTTGCCACCGCCAGGGCCAAGATAGATGTCCACAACGCTACAATTTCACTTGAATTTGATGGCCAAATCATTAAATTCAACATGCTTGAGTCCATGTGATATCTGTCGCACCGTCGCGAGCGAAATTCGGGACGCAAATGTGAAAACACATAACAATGAAGTCGCCACCCTATTTTTCTAAGGTTTAGGGAAACCTAAAAGTCTGAAAAAGAAGAAAATAAAACAAAAACTAAGGCACAAATAAAAAGGGTCTAAACCCGAGAACAACGGTTCGGGGTCGTTTTATGGACTCGGGAAGGTGTTAGGCACCCGAGTCTCATCCTTAAAAAGGTTACCGGTTCTAAAAAAAGGTGTTTAAAAATCATGTTGAAAACAAGTAATTTGGCCCTCAGAGGGGGTATCGTCGCTTTAGTTCTTAAGTTTGTGAGATTGATTTTATCCTAACTGTTGTCGAGTTGTTTAATAACATTTTTTTATCCTCTAAAAGATAAAAAGGTTGGTTGTATACCTATTCCGGTTATATTTAGCCGAGTTCAAAATTAGTCCGATTACATGCAAAATTGGTGAGATTATTACCGTTTTATTAATCTTTACCAAAGCGACGCCAGTATCGTCATTGGGCCATTGCACGTGATTAATCCTATTTACTAGGTGATTCTAAGCATGCATAGACTAGCAAAGTACCGTTTTATATGAATGCGAGAAAAAAAACAAATTGAAAAGAGAAAAACCGGGAAGTGGGGTCGAAGCCGCGCACATAAACACATTCGTCAAGATAGCATAAATTAAAATACAATCGTGGGGTCGAAGCCACACACGAAACACATTCATCAAAATAAAGCGTAAATTCGTGGGGACGAAGCCGCACACGAAACAAGCATAAAATAAAGCACATTCAATGGTATAAGCATCATGCAAACTGATTAATTCGAATTCTAACAATCACGCATTAAAATACGTTTATCCAAAATAAAGAGGAGAAAAAGGAAAACATACCTGGAGAGCTTTACCTGCAGATCAAAGATTAGTGGCAACAATTAATAATAAAATAGATAAATACTGCAAATAAATATTACAAATTAATTACAAATTCCCAAATAAATAAATACAACAATTAAATTCTCCATTCGAGCTCCGCAATTGGGAATGAACATCGAACTCCTCGTCGAACTCCATCAAGCTCGTCGAGCATCATCATGCAAACAAAACATACGAACAACATAGACAAATAAACGCGTATTAGTAAGGGATTCACAAATAAATTTCAAATGATCAAATATCAATAGGAATGAGATCACCTTACCCGTTAAAGTTGGCGGAGCCTCCGATCGGGATGATAATCGTGAATTCGGTACCTGCGAAAATGGAGAAATAGTTAATATGCGATTTTAATTAAACGGGCTTGAGCCGCAGCCCATTTCTCTTATTTTTCACTCATGGGCCGCAGCCCATTCTTTCATTTTTTTCTCCCTTGGGCCGTAGCCCATTCTTCTTTTCTTTCATTGGTTGGGCCGAAGCCCAACCCCTCCCAATTTTCCTTGTCAAAACGACAAGGTTCCCCTCTCTTCTCCTCTAATTCTTTCTTTCATTTTAGGGCGGCGATCGGGTGCAGTGTCGACGGAGGCGGGTGATTGCTGGTCGTGGCGGTTTGGGTTGAGTCTGATTTCGGTGATTGATTTGGGTGGATTGATTATTTTGTTGGTCCGGTTTTAGGTGGAGTAGATTCGGGTTGGCCGGGCGAGTGGTGGTTGCTGGTCGGAGCTGGTGGCTTGCGGTGGCAGTATGTGGCGGTTGTGCAGCAGAGGAAGAGATGGGTTCGGTTTTGATTTGGGTGGAGCGGCAGGGATTTAATTGATTTGGTGTGGGGATTGGATTTTGGATTTGCACGGATTGAATTTGATTTAGCGCAGGGATTGATTTGGGTTTTAATTTAGCAGAGGGATTCGGATTTAATTTGGGCAGAAGGATCGGAAGGGATTGGGATTTAACTCGGCCGAGGGATGATTGTTTGGTGGATTTGTGATGGTTTGAGGCGGTGGCGGCTGCTGCGGTTGGGGGTGACGGAGGTATGGTGGTTGTTTGGCTTTGGCTGTTGGCAGCGGCGATGGGTGATGGATTTGGATTTAATTTCGGGTTGGGTTAGAGGAAATTGGTTTGAGAAGGTTCGTAGCCGGAGATGGGTTTGGTCGATTTGGGTGTGTGATCGAAGAGGAATTGAAATGAGGGAGAGGATTCTTCTTTCTGATTTGGCAGAGAGCTTCCTTCTTAAAAGGAAATGGTGGGTTGATTCATTGAGGAGGATTGGTTCGTATCAAATCTTTGAAAAAAATGGTAGAAGTTGGTATGTGTCTTTGAAAAAATAGGAAAGGGAGCGGGTGTGATGATTGCGGCCGAAAGTGAGAATTTATTTTATTTGATTCGAGCCAATAGCTCGAGAAATTTTTATTTTAAAGTGTCAAAAGTTCGAATGAAAAATAAAATACGTACAAAATAAAATAAAATGACATGAAACAAAATAAAACAAGATAATAAATAGTAAATAAACGAAAATAATAATAATAAAAATAAGATCAAAATTGAGCCAAAAAATGAACGATTTAAATTATTCGTGTCAAAATTTGGGTATCAACAGTTGCCCCCTCTTTACTGTCTTATCAAAAATAAAGTGTAACTGAAATTTTTGATGAGCAGTAAAGACGGTTGCCCCAGTACCACGAATGTTCAGAATGCAGAAAAAGAAAATGACTCCACTCGGACGTCATGATGCAAAGATGTCAATTGCGAGAATGTGAGCTTACCTTCGCTTGAATGCCTTACAGAAATAAAAATTGCCAAAATTGTAAATTTACCTCCACTCAGACATTGATTAAAACGCATGAAAATAAGTTCAACTTCACTCGGATGCTGATGTCGCAAGGTAGAAACATAAATTCCGCTCTACTCAGATGCTGGTGTCGCAAGGTAGAAACATAAATTCAGCTCTACTCAGATGCTGGTGGCTCCTCTCGGATGCCTTTTGGATTCAGTTTCACTCGGACACCGTCGAAGAAACGTAGATTCATTTTCATTCGGGCATTGATGGCTCCATTCGGATGCTGCGATGTAAAAATGTGAGTTAGTCCCACTCATAAATGTATATTATGAAAGGACATAAATCTGAAAGCAGAAAATCAAACAGCCTTATACGGATGCCGTGTTGCAGAAAAGTAAATTACAAAAGTGTAAACTTAGCTTTTTCGATGTTGACGGCTCTATTTGGACAGCTTTGCAATAATGCCAATTCAGTTCTGCTCCAAGGCCGATGTTACTGGGACACTGATGAGGAAAATAAATTGCAGAAAAATAAATTCAGCTTCACTCGAACGCCGATGCCTACTGGGATGCGAGATGCTTTGTAGAAGGGTAAATTCAGCTCTACTCAGACGCTGATTGATAGGTTCTATTCAGATACTGACAACTCCACTCGGATGTCGGTGCTGTAAATACAGCTTCAATCGGATGTCTTGCAGTAATGGCTCTACTCAAACGTCGACGACTCCACTTGGACGTTGATTGTTCAATTCGGATACTAGGATGCTTTGCAGAACTGTAAATTGCAGCTTCACTTGGATATCTCCATTTGACCACTTCGATGCCTACTTAATTGCTGATGCGGAAATTTAAATTGTAGAAAAGAAAATTTAGCTCCACTCGGACGCTGATGGCTCCACTCGGATGCCTTGCAGAAAAGTAAATTGCGGCTACACTAGGACGTCTCGTCTCGAACTCCGCGATGCATAAAATGTAAATTCAGCTCTGCTCAGACGCTGATGGCTCCACTCGGATACCTTGCAAATTCAGTTCCACTCGGACACTGATGACTCCACTCGGATGTCTTGAAAAATATAAATTCAGCTCCACTTGGACGCTGATCACTAATGGCTCTACTCAGATGCCGACAACTCCACTCGGACGTTGATAAATTCAGCTCCACTCGGACGCTGTTGGTTCCACTCGGATACCTTACAGAAATGTAAAATGCGACTTCACTCGGACGTCTCCCCTCGAATGTCGCAATGCAGAAAATGTAAATTCAGCTCTACTCAGACGCTGATCAATAATGGCTCTACTCAGATGCCGACAACTCCACTCGGACGTTGATAAATTCAGCTCCACTTGGACGCTGATAATCATGACTGATTCTGCAAAACAAACGTTAAATGGTTTTTGCAAGGTGGGGTTTGAACCGCCACACGATTTCTTGAAAGGTGGGGTTTGAGCCGCCACACGATTTTCGCAAGGTGGGGCTTGAACCGCCACATGATCTTTGAAAGGTGGGGTTTAAACCGCCACACGATTTTTGAGAGGTGGGGTTTGAACCGCCACACGATTTCTTGAAAGGTGGGGCTTGAACCGCCACACGATTTTTTGAAAGGTGGAGTTTTTTTTTGAACCTCCACACGATTTTTTTGAAATGCGGGCTTTGAACCGCCACATGATTTTTTGAGAGGTGGGGTTTGAACCGCCATACGATTTTTGAAAGGTGGGGTTTGAACCTCCATACGATTTTTGCAAGGTGGGGCTTGAACCGCCACACGATCTTTTTGAGATGTGGGGTTTTTGAACCTCCACACGATTTTTTTTGAAAGGTGGGGTTTGAACCGCCACATGATCTTTGAAAGGTGGGGTTTAAACCGCCACACGATTTTTGAGAGGTGGGGTTTGAACCGCCATGCAATCTTTTGAAAGGTGGGGTTTAAACCGCCACACAATTTTTGGAAGGTGGAGTGGTAACGTATCTCCATTCGGATGTCGATAATGGTGGGGAAGATGGGCCGCCGCACGAAGTTGATTGAGGAGTGGCAACGTACTCCGTTCAGGTGTTTATTGGATGGATTTATTGGAGGGATTTTGATCATAGTGTGAGATTCCCCTGACGTATATATGTATCCTGCAAATAAGGAGGAAACAAACACGAAGCAGCAGTGGATGGAAAAAAGTAGAGCAAATGATAAATGGAAACAATGAAATCAAATCATATATGTTGTATATGAAAGGATTCCCACACTACCCAAAGGTTTGCCCCCAGTATTTTATAAAAGCAACTTCCCTATCAAGAGAATGTTCAACAAGTTTATGCATTTCTGGAGAACATGTCATCTATTTTCTATCATATAAGCACGCTTGATACAAGTCTAGAAAAGCATCCGCATCTTGCCCAGGAGATAACGACCTCAAGGACAAGACTTTCCCACAACATGTAGACATAAGCAATCCTCACCAGATATTAGTGTTTGCGCTCACACTCAGGAATAAGGCTATGTGTTTACACTCATAGAAATGCAGCAACATAGCACACAGTCAGATTTGCAATGTCAATCCGAGTGAATAAACTTCAGATAAAGATGCACATGCATGGGCATTCTAATAATCGAAAGGACTTTGCGGGGAGAAGAAGTGAATATATTTTCTTTAATGAACAGGGCCTACTGATTGGCCACAGTGAGGGCAAAGTGCACAAATCCTTCAGTCTTGCTGGGGATACTTCTTCCCACTATCACTTTGAGGGCGTAGTGCTTAGATGTTGGATATGCTCCTCCTTGGTCGTTTTGAGGGCAAAACGCCCAGGTTCTTTGATCTTCACCGGGAACGCTCTTTGATTACTTTGGTGAAGCCCTGAAACTGTCCCTTGAGAGGTCCACAATTTATTGTTTGAATGCAACTGGGTTCTAAGTCTTTGAAATCTCGGTGAATCCTAGACGATGAGGTTTTTCATGAGTCTGAGACTGGTCGGACTAATTGCCACTGCTGTGTACCACCCCTGCCTTGGTTGTTATGGGGAAATAGCCTTCACTTTTCTCCTTTTGGAAGATTGACCTGGAGCCAATTTTTCGTACTTGCTTCTGCTTTTCTTTCCTATCTTTTTTCTTTCTTCTTTCTTTTTTCTTTTTTTCTTTTTCTTCTCTTTTTCTTTTCTTTTTTTCTTGTTTCTTTTTTTTCTTTTTTTCTTCTAACACAAAATACATAGAGCAAGTACCGTTTTCGTGCTGGCTTTCCTTGGTCTTGGTTTAAGGCAGAGGCCTTCATTTCTTTCTCTTCTCGGCGTCCTTCCAGTGCCGACCATCAATATTCAAGGATTTCTTCTTTCTTCTTTTGCAAACCTCACTCACTGTGCACCTTGCCCCCGGTTAGCAATCTCAGTCTGGCACTGTTCATTGTCTTATATATAAAAAAAGAAAATGGAAGAAAGAGCAAAGTCCAATGTCATTTTACTGCTATCCCATGGCTAATGGTGCATGTACCCTGGATATTATGCAAATCTAACTAGCACTTTAGTTTAGCATTTGCACTCATGAAAGAAGTATGGCATAAAGGCCCAAAATACTCACAGGGATGTATTTGTGACTGCTTACGTCTAAACATGCCGCGGATATAAGAGCTAGCAGGCGAGATCATGTATGTCACATAATTTCAAATGGATGCACAAGTTATCCATGATGTAGAAACATGTTGAACATGCTCAATTTAGGGAAGGTTTGACAATTTTGGGGGTAGTGTGGATTTTATTTAGCAAAAAAATTGATTTCACAAAAATCTCAATAGTTTTAGCAATTCTATAGACAGAATGTGAGGACGTGGTCGCTCGCAAATTTTTTTTGAACAATTAAAAAAGTTGCCCCCAATATGGGAATGAATGCATACTATTTGTACAAAATTTAAAGAGGCAGAGAGGTAGATGGACTTCTCTGAACATGTGCAACAGAGCAGAAATGACAGTCATTTCAAAGTCAGCAGGAGGAGGATTCCTCTACACTCACTGAGTAGCGTTGGGCTAAAGCCAAGGTAAAATGGACGCAAAGAGCTCATTGTTGCGAGCTATCATTCTGTATGTTTACCCCCCTGCAAAAATAATATCCCAACTATGGATGAAATGTCCCTTAATGTAGAAACGAGACTACACTAAAAGGAAAAGGCATAAAAAGAAAGGGACTACCCGGGGTTTGCGAAGCAGAAGCAGCAAGGGTAGAAATGACGATTATTCAAGAGTTGGTAGGAGGATTCCTCTGTCCCGCTGGGTAGCGATGGAATTCTTCTAGTCGTCATTTTGTTGCTTGCCCAAGCTAATGATTGATGTGCTCCTTTCGTCCACCTGGAATAAAGGGATTTAAATAGAAAGTTCAAAGGAAAAGATATCCTCAAATCTTAACGAGCAAAAAATACTAGTGAGGAACACGTGGGTTGCCTCCCACGAAGCGCCCTTGTTTATAGTCGTAGGCTCGACTATCCAAACTTCACGTTGTCAATCAATTCTATTAGATGTTTTCCATGCATTTAGTTTGATGTGAGTTATCACATGAAGTGAATGGTCTTCTAGCAAATTATTATGCAGGTAACCATGACAGGATAGGTTCCATTTCTAGCGAGGCATTATGCAGGTAACCACGACCTGATTCAAACTCTAACTCGGGTTCCTGCAAAATAAAGAAGAAATGGTTAGAATGAAGGGTGGTTTAAGAAAATGATCAATATAATCAATAGGTTCTAGAATCTCCCTTTTCTAGCAAGGCTTTATGCAGATAACCACGACATGATTCAAATTCAGACTCGGGTTCATGACGATGTTGGAATCAAATCCTAATTATCTCCTTCTCAATCTCCCATGGATCATCACCTATCAAGATACAAAATTCAATCCATTAGTAGCATCAAATTCATGCATGTGTTAAAAGATTAACGATATTGATATGGTATGAGGAACATCCATTGGGTATGGTGTCGGGATGTTGGAGTGTTAGGGTGATCTGAGCAAAGCGAAGTAGTTGGACACGCTTTAATTTCATCTTTTCTAGCGGTTCTGTGTCTTGGGCAAGACGAATTATGACTAATCAAGGGAGACCACGCCTTAATTTCACCTTGTTCTTCTTTTTGGTGGTTCTGTGTCTTGGGCAAGACAAATTATGACTAATAAAAATGAGAGTTTTTGGACCCCGAGGATCTAGTTTATCTTCTTCAAGCCTGGTTATAAACAAAAAGTGTAAATAAGTATAATATAAATCATACAGTAATAATAATAAAAAAACACATGGATTTCGTTCTGATAAATAATTCTCCGACAACGGTGTAAAAAATAATTACAACTTATCACTAGCTACAAAAAAACATATTAAACTAGATATGTAATTAATGCTCCTTGATGAGTAGATATGTGAGAGGCAAGCAATTCCACCGAACTCCCTTTTGTCCTTTTATTCTGCAAGTACGCAGAAAAATGAACGCTAATCAGTAGTATCTGAACGGAGAATGTATATAAAGGTGAGTAATAATGAATAAAAATAGGATATAATAACAATAACAATACGGACGAAATTCAATAAGACGAAAGTAAAATCATAGCATCGCGAGAAAAATAGTGAATCATTGCATCGCAACAAGAATTATCATGGCATCATGGTAAAAGAAATGGAGAATAATGGCAATGATGAGGCACGTTGGAAATATACATACGATCATGATGCATATGTCGGGTAATTTCAACTATTTCTAACTGGCTGAAAGGCTCCCGGACGATACCATAAAAGTGGTCCCTCAGTAAATGGATACGTGATTGCTGACCGAAACATAAAGGAATCGGGGCGCTCACCCATTTAGGGGTTCTAGTCCGAGTTAGGGTTCATGAAAGCTGACTGGGACCCAAGTCCTCAGGGCTTCACTAATACCAACCTAATCCTATTTGGGAAGGCCCGGCGAAAGGGCATTATGCATGATGCGAATGAGAAGACAACAGTTGATATCAAAGCGAATAAATAAATAATAACAATAAACACCTCAAGCAAATAATTCCGGCTTCGACCCTAAAGTCCCCAGTGGAGTCGCCAAACTGTCGCACCGTCGCGAGCGAAATTCGGGACGCAAATGTGAAAACACATAACAATGAAGTCGCCACCCTATTTTTCTAAGGTTTAGGGAAACCTAAAAGTCTGAAAAAGAAGAAAATAAAACAAAAACTAAGGCACAAATAAAAAGGGTCTAAACCCGAGAACAACGGTTCGGGGTCGTTTTATGGACTCGGGAAGGTGTTAGGCACCCGAGTCTCATCCTTAAAAAGGTTACCGGTTCTAAAAAAAGGTGTTTAAAAATCATGTTGAAAACAAGTAATTTGGCCCTCAGAGGGGGTATCGTCGCTTTAGTTCTTAAGTTTGTGAGATTGATTTTATCCTAACTGTTGTCGAGTTGTTTAATAACATTTTTTTATCCTCTAAAAGATAAAAAGGTTGGTTGTATACCTATTCCGGTTATATTTAGCCGAGTTCAAAATTAGTCCGATTACATGCAAAATTGGTGAGATTATTACCGTTTTATTAATCTTTACCAAAGCGACGCCAGTATCGTCATTGGGCCATTGCACGTGATTAATCCTATTTACTAGGTGATTCTAAGCATGCATAGACTAGCAAAGTACCGTTTTATATGAATGCGAGAAAAAAAACACATTGAAAAGAGAAAAACCGGGAAGTGGGGTCGAAGCCGCGCACATAAACACATTCGTCAAGATAGCATAAATTAAAATACAATCGTGGGGTCGAAGCCGCACACGAAACACATTCATCAAAATAAAGCGTAAATTCGTGGGGACGAAGCCACACACGAAACAAGCATAAAATAAAGCACATTCAATGGTATAAGCATCATGCAAACTGATTAATTCGAATTCTAACAATCACGCATTAAAATACGTTTATCCAAAATAAAGAGGGGAAAAAGGAAAACATACCTGGAGAGCTTTACCTGCAGATCAAAGATTAGTGGCAACAATTAATAATAAAATAGATAAATACTGCAAATAAATATTACAAATTAATTACAAATTCCCAAATAAATAAATACAACAATTAAATTCTCCATTCGAGCTCCGCAATTGGGAATGAACATCGAACTCCTCGTCGAACTCCATCAAGCTCGTCGAGCATCATCATGCAAACAAAACATACGAACAACATAGACAAATAAACGCGTATTAGTAAGGGATTCACAAATAAATTTCAAATGATCAAATATCAATAGGAATGAGATCACCTTACCCATTAAAGTTGGCGGAGCCTCCGATCGGGATGATAATCGTGAATTCGGTACCTGCGAAAATGGAGAAATAGTTAGTATGCGATTTTAATTAAACGGGCTTGAGCCGCAGCCCATTTCTCTTATTTTTCACTCATGGGCCGCAGCCCATTCTTTCATTTTTTTCTCCCTTGGGCCGTAGCCCATTCTTCTTTTCTTTCATTGGTTGGGCCGAAGCCCAACCCCTCCCAATTTTCCTTGTCAAAACGACAAGGTTCCCCTCTCTTCTCCTCTAATTCTTTCTTTCATTTTAGGGCTGCAGCCGCAGCCCTCCCTTCTCCTTTTTCCTTATTCTTTTTCCTTTTCTTTGTTCGCTGCTTCCGGCCAAGGAGCAGTGGTTGTGGCGGCGTGGCTGGGAAGCTGGTGGCTTGCGGCTGGGCAGTGGTGAAACGGTAGTGCGGCAGCAGCGGCGGCGATCGGGTGCAGTGTCGACGGAGGCGGGTGATTGCTGGTCGTGGCGGTTTGGGTTGAGTCTGATTTCGGTGATTGATTTGGGTGGATTGATTATTTTGTTGGTCCGGTTTTAGGTGGAGTAGATTCGGGTTGGCCGGGCGAGTGGTGGTTGCTGGTCGGAGCTGGTGGCTTGCGGTGGCAGTATGTGGCGGTTGTGCAGCAGAGGAAGAGATGGGTTCGGTTTTGATTTGGGTGGAGCGGCAGGGATTTAATTGATTTGGTGTGGGGATTGGATTTTGGATTTGCACGGATTGAATTTGATTTAGCGCAGGGATTGATTTGGGTTTTAATTTAGCAGAGGGATTCGGATTTAATTTGGGCAGAAGGATAGGAAGGGATTGGGATTTAACTCGGCCGAGGGATGATTGTTTGGTGGATTTGTGATGGTTTGAGGCGGTGGCGGCTGCTGCGGTTGGGGGTGACGGAGGTATGGTGGCTGTTTGGCTTTGGCTGTTGGCAGCGGCGATGGGTGATGGATTTGGATTTAATTTCGGGTTGGGTTAGAGGAAATTGGTTTGAGAAGGTTCGTAGCCGGAGATGGGTTTGGTCGATTTGGGTGTGTGATCGAAGAGGAATTGAAATGAGGGAGAGGATTCTTCTTTCTGATTTGGCAGAGAGCTTCCTTCTTAAAAGGAAATGGTGGGTTGATTCATTGAGGAGGATTGGTTCGTATCAAATCTTTGAAAAAAATGGTAGAAGTTGGTATGTGTCTTTGAAAAAATAGGAAAGGGAGCGGGTGTGATGATTGCGGCCGAAAGTGAGAATTTATTTTATTTGATTCGAGCCAATAGCTCGAGAAATTTTTATTTTAAAGTGTCAAAAGTTCGAATGAAAAATAAAATACGTACAAAATAAAATAAAATGACATGAAACAAAATAAAACAAGATAATAAATAGTAAATAAACGAAAATAATAATAATAAAAATAAGATCAAAATTGAGCCAAAAAATGAACGATTTAAATTATTCGTGTCAAAATTTGGGTATCAACAATATCCTTATGAGTTTTCTAGCCTCAATTATGTTGATTTAATTGATCCATTTGTTGATGAAATCTCTTAATTAAATTCTGTTGATCCGGTGCAGTTTGCCCTCGACAGGAGTCTTACGCCAGCCACTTTAAAGGACTCAGCCTCGATAGTCATTACACTCCCTGCGTTGCATTCGGCTATTTTAGATCTAGAGGAGCTACATACTCTCTCTCCAGAACCACCTATTGTCTCACCTCATCAAGATACCCATGTTAAACTTCCTTCTTCTCTAGAGCAAGCACCGACGCTTGAATTGAAAGTCTTGCCCTCGCATATTAAGTATGCTTATCTTGGCACCAAGAAATCTCTTCCAGTAATTATTTCTAGTAAGCTGAATGAACCAGAAGAGAAGGAATTGATTTCCTTGTTGAAGGAATTCAAAAGGGTCATCGGATGGACAATAGCCGACGTCAAGGGCTTGTCACCCACCCTATGCACCCATCGAATTCATCTTGAGGATGCTAGCAAGACAGTCCGTCAACCTCAATGAAGATTGAACCCTCCCATGATGGAGGTGGTCAAGAAAGAAGTGCTGAAGTTATTAGACACGGGAGTTATCTACCCCATTTCTGATAGCCCATGGGTGAGTCCAGTCCAAGTCATGCCCAAGAAAACTGGCATCACGATTACTACAGGCTACGATGGTGCTTTGATCCCAACCAGAATTCAAAATGGTTGGCGAGTATGTATTGATTATCGTCGCTTGAACGCGGCCACGAGGAAAGATCATTTTCCGCTTCCCTTTATTGATCAGATGTTAGAGCGCCTCGTGGGCAAGATGCACTATTGTTGTCTAGACGGGTATTCAGGCTTCCACCAGATTCCAGTCGCCCTTGAGGATCAGGAAAATACTACCTTCACTTGTCCGTTTGGAACATTCGGTTATCGCAGAATGCCCTTTGATTTGTGTAATGCCCCCGCTACCTTCCAGCGATGCATGATGAGCATCTTTTCAGAATTCGTCGAGAAGGACATCGAGGTCTTTATGGATGACTTTACTGTCTATGGCAACTCCTTTGCCTAATGTTTAGCCAATTTGAAGAAAATCCTACAACGCTGCATTGAGAACAATCTGGCCCTGAATTTCGAGAAATGTCACTTTATGGTAGATCAAGGCCTCGTTCTAGGTCATATTGTTTCCAGCAGAGGCATTGAAGTGGACAAGGAGAAGATTGAAGTCATCGAGTCTCTGCCTTATCCCTCTTGTGTCAAAGATGTTCGTTCCTTTCTAGGGCACGCTGGTTTCTACCGACACTTCATTAAGGATTTCTCGAAAATCACTCAACCCATGTGTCATCTATTTCAGAAGGACGTGGAATTTTTATTTGACGATGATTGCAAAAATTTGTTTGATTTGCTCAAGACTAAACTCATCTCAGCTCCTATCATTCGAGCCCCCGATTGGTCCATTCCTTTTGAGATCATGAGCGATGCTAGCAATCATGCCCTCGATGCCATTTTGGGTCAAAAGAAGGATAAGGAGACATACGTCATTTACTATGTATCCAAGTTATTAGATCCAGCCCAGCAGAATTACACGACCACAGAAAAAGAACTCTTGGCAGTTGTCTATGCCCTCGACAAGTTTAGGCAGTACCTTTTACTCAGATCATTCAGCCCTTAGATG
The DNA here is from genome assembly GCA_963691705.1 of Viola odorata. Taxonomy (NCBI): domain Eukaryota; kingdom Viridiplantae; phylum Streptophyta; class Magnoliopsida; order Malpighiales; family Violaceae; genus Viola; species Viola odorata. Next base: position 54,253,219 of record OY829545.1, on the reverse strand, counting down.
CCTATTGACGAAGGCTGACGCTAAGCCTCGCCTCATTCGGTGGATCTTGTTACTACAAGAGTTTGATATCTTGATCAAGGATAAGAAAGGAAGAGAAAATCTGGTGGCAGATCATTTAAGCAAACTTCCAGCCCAAGAGGATGATTCGTAAGTGCATATCCGTGATACTTTCCCAGATGAACGCTTGTGTCTTGCCCACGTTGTTCATTTTTTGTGGTTCTCTGATATAGCTAATTTCCTCACCACTGGATCTTTCCCTGTCTATTCCTCACCGTCCAAAAGATAGCGCATCCGGAAGCAATCTAAATATTATGTTTGGGATTCCCCTCGATGTTTTTTCAATTAATTTTTTACTCAGAGGCTTAGTCAGAGGATCGGCCAAATTCACTTCTGACTTCACATAATCTATAGAAATGATTCCATCTTTCTGCAGCTGCTTAATCACATTCCAGATGATTTTGATCCGAGTGTAAAGCTACCAGGATCATTTGATGATGGAGACCCACAAACTACAAATCTGTATGTGGGGGAACCTTTCACCACATGTCATATTGCTTTTTTGAAGCTTTTACACTGTCATTTGGCTATTTGATTAATGAATATTGATAGTGTGCATTTTATGCATGTTTTCTTTCTTATTTATAGCCTTGTTTTGAACATGATGCTGCTAATTTTCCTTTGAATTCACTCTTTTTGAAGATCTAGGCTCCAAGAAGAAAAGATGCCGAAACAATCCCTTTTGGTGGAATTTTCACTTTTGGATTTCGGAGCATCAAGACCATCGTCGAGGCCTAGTTGTTGTTATATCGTCAAGCCCTTGCTGCAGACTCGTCTTGCCTAAGGAGCTACTCAGTGCCTACGTTCAGCTGCCACACGTGCGAGTTCTCTAACCAATGACGCATTCCAGAAGATTCGCACGGGATCCCATGAAGATTCCCTGTCGCCATTAGGGAATATTCCCCCTCTAGGACGCGCGCCCTTCGTACCTCTGTCCTTCCTCCAGCTGAATTTTGTTCTTTTGTGGGCAATTAGGCTATTTAAACCCTTAGCTTTTAGGGTTTTAGGGAGATCTTACATTATTCTCCTTAGTTTTATAATTAATTTAGGGTTGCTAGCTGCCAACCTCTCTCCTGGGATTTGTTCCTCTCCACTTCCTTCATTTAATACTGTCAACTCTTGAATCCGGAGTATTTTTAGCTCCGGTCAGTATCTATTTAGTTTTATTTATTTTCGTTGCATTCTCTTCTCTGTTTCTTGATTTGGATCTGCTTTTCTTTGTTTACTTTCTGGTATGAGTGGCTAAGCTTTCCCGCTTAGCAAGGGTATTTTAAGGGTTGCAAGAATGAGATAGTTAAGAGGCCAAATTGCGCTTTACATATTCTTGTTGCTATATTTGTTTGCTTGTCGTTCTTAATGCTAGATCTATTTGGTTTTATTAGAAGCTTGATCACCTGCTAATTTACTATTTTAGATCTCTATCATTTCTTTGGTTATAACTAATGTGAAGCCTTGGAATAGAGTAGACACTAGGCGGATTGTCATTAGCTTGGTCCGTTCTGTCTAGGGCAAGAGAGCGATTAGGGTGGTGTCGCGAGTCTGACAAGCTGAGAGGCACCTAGCCCTAGACGTGTCTTTCCCAGTGTTATCAGAACCGGACTGGACAGCGAACCGGAAATGAAAATTTGGTGGTTCAACCGGGTTGAACCAGGTTCGACCGGATTGTAGTTGCTGGTCCGTCCGGAATCGTTCACACATTAAACCGGTAAATCTTAGACTATTAAACCGGATTAAACTGAATTGAACCGGCTGGTTTTTTTACTGTAGCATTTTATAATATATCAAAATAAAGTTATAATATATCAAAATAAAGTATATCAAGTAGATCAAAAGTTGAAAATAAAGAAACTATCTAACATTCAAAATCAAATGACACTTAAATATTTCAATTACAAAATAAAGAAACAATCCAACATTCAAACACACTTAAATATTCATACACACTTAATTATCCAAATTACAAAATAAAGAAACAATCCAACATTCAAATGAAATCATTCTCAAAGTTCAAACACCTAAATATTCAAATTACAACATTATTAATTCCATGGATTGGTAACAGGTTGAGAGGTCGAGCCACTAGTGTTTTCGAAAATGTCTTGAACAAAAAATCCGCTTTCATTTCCTTCATCTTCATCATTGTCATCATCAAGCACATTTTGGAGGTTCAACTATAGTATTATCAAATAAAACATAAAAACAAAGAATCAATAAATTAACAACAATAGTTTCATATCAACAACTTTTAAAATAAATAGGTAGTTACCAACTTACCATCATCAGGGACATCTTCTTGAATATTGCATGCTTCCATCTCATTTCAAAAAGTCTCTAATTCAACACTTGTTAGATTTGACGGTTCATCCTCTAATATCCAAGTGTCATTATCTCGAAAGTCCTCAAAGTTTATAGGGTCATAATTCCTACCCTTTAAACTCTTAACCAAAATATTAGTCAAACAATTTAATCTAAACGCAACTACAATCAAAATTCAAAATTATAGATTGTTTGTTAATAAATAAAAAGTAAGAAGTATAGAAACTTACTTTTGTTGTAGCCTTAGATTGTAATGAACATATACCAAATCATTAAGTCTTTGATGCTCCAATCGATTTCTTTTCTTTGAATGAACATGCTCAAATATGCTCCACTTTCGCTCACAACCAGAAGCACTGCATGTTTGGCTTAAAACTCGGATAGCTAGCTTTTGCAACTCTGGTGCATCACTCCCATAGTTCATCCACCATTCATCTACACATAAAATTAAAAATATTAGTTTTCCATATTTTTAGTAAACCAAAAAACATTAATGATAAGATTTGGACTCTTCGCTGAAGGGTAGGAGGGGAAAATGGCTCCTAGGGTTTGCTGTCCTTGGTCGTCCGGTGTACCTGCAAAGCGCCGGAGGGGGTCTCCGGCGTAAACACTTAGATGCTTAAGTCAGTAAGGGTGGTGAAAATAGTAGAGCTTTGGTCAGCAATCTTAGGCTTACCTTTCTCCTTCATTATGGAGGTATTTATAGGCGAAAAGTAGAATATTTTCCGAGTGAACTTGGCCACAAAAAGTGCTAACGGGCCTGTCAGGGGGGCTGGAATTCCCTTTTAATGGAGTTTGCTACCGTTGCGTTGGATATAGGGGGTAGGTGCTATCTTGGGCAAGGTAACACCTATATTCTTCAAGGAACAGTGTGCTCAGCCTGGGATGGGATAACGCCTGGTCATGACAAAGTGACCTCGTGGGACCCCCCCGTTGATGTCGACCATCCCAGCACTGATCGCTTGATAAAAGGCGATAGCCTCGAGGTTGTACGCTCGGTAGGTATAACAACATTCTGTCCCTAGCGCGGGGTGTAAAGACGAAAATGCCTCGGGCGTTAGGTCTATTGTTATCATAAGCCCAACCGAAAATGAGCCTGAGTGTTCACTAAGGGCTACCGCTTCATCTTTGGCCTCGATGTCGTGCCTGACGGTCTTTGAGATAACGGGGTGGTTTATTTTCCGAGGGACTCTTCTTCTTAATCAATTACTTCTTTGAACCTATAAATTAGATCTTCCACCGTAGCAATTTTTCACATCTTTTCGCACTTTTCTTGGCACCTTTATCATGGACAATCTTACTAAGAACTTCTTGATCTCCAAATCCCATACTCTGAGGAATCTTAATGATGGTAACGTCAGCTTTCTAGAGAACATGCTGACCAAGGTCTCTGAGGATATTCTGGAGCTCCAGGGGATGATGACCCCTCTACGGTCCAGGCTAGGTGCAGTTTCTCTGGAGGATTTTAACCCTCTAGAGAATGTGTCGAAGTTGGCTGCTGCTATCTCCCGCATCGAGGTGGTGATCACCACGCAGCAGTAGAGGAAGGACCTACTGGGGTGCTGTTTGAAGGGCATGAGGATTTCTTTCTCTAAGCTGACCTCCGTGACTGATGCCCTAAGAGAGATCCCTACTCTGTTGGAGGACGACGATGCTGGGTCTCATGCCTGACTGCTGACCGCCGTCTCTTTGCTTTTATATTTTCTGTGTACGCGCCTAGGCGCTTAGGCCGCTCAGGCTATAAATAAAATGTTGTTTCGATTATTGCACATGTCTTTTACTTTTAATATCTTGCTCCTTGCCATGCTGACTGGATGCGATTGCTAGCCCAACCGAAAATGAGTTTTTCGTGGGATATAGTGTTGCAATGCCTGCATTGGCAATAAATATTTTGCTCAACCGTTCCTCGCGCCGCATTCCTAGTGGTGGGTAGTTGGGCAGTTTTTCGGCGCCTTTTGATTGGCGCTATTTTCGAGCAGGTGATCACGCCGGATCGGATTCTGCAATTATGATTGTTCTTCTCCATGCGTATTTATTGCTTTCGAGGGACGCGCGAAGAGATCGGAGTATCTCTTTGCCTCAGCTATTTAATGGAGTTTTCTTTTCTTTTTCCTGTTCACCTTCTTCTTCTTATTTCTCTTCCCAGATTGTTTCAATTCGTACTATATGGAGATTGTTGAGCGCGAGCCTCCACTTACTCCTCCAACTTCCCCAGATTCTGATGATCCTCCTTCTCATTTGTGTCTGAAAAGACGATTCCCTCGCCGTAAAGGTCGCAAAAGGTCGAAAAGGAAAATTTCTAAAACGGTTAACACACCTTCTGCTTTCTCTGCGGCCCCTGCGCGAAAGGATAATGAGCTGTTTCCTCATGTTAATCGCGTTTTGGAAAAAGATTCCTCTCGTGACGCTGGTTCTGAAGCGACAGTTGCTAACGTCGCGGAAGGGCCGAGCTCGGCGCTGTTGGGTCAAGAGAAAAGGGTTGACGAGCATTTTCCTCCTACCAACGGAGATCTGCCGTCCTCAGATGGAGACAAAGTTTTCTACTATGACATGTACTGGCCCGATAAGGATTAGTGCCCAGGCATTAGACACATTGTAGATGCCGTATGACTTTTAACGAAGAAAGTGATGTTCTCCATTTTTCTTTCTTTTGTCACTGTGTCTTCTCGTCAGTACTTTAATTTCGTTGATGGCTAACACGAAAGGCGTTAGCCTCACTGAGGCAACCGCTCTGTGACCGTTTTGACTTGGTCAAAATTAACCGTCATCTGGGAAGTTGTGGCGAATAACTGCTTATTTTTAAATCTTTTAATATAATTCCACCTGGCCAACTTCCTTTACACGCGTCTCTGCTCGACTAGTGGTTTGATTAATGCGGTGGCACTTAGCCCTTTAAGAAGGGACCATTTTCTCTTTCTTGCTCTTTTTGCTCTCATTTGAAATTTTCTCTCTTCTCTTTTCTCTGTTTTCTCTTGAAGAACTTTTTGCTTGTCCGCCGCCCTCCGCCGGCTCGCCTGTGAATCCTTCCTTCCAAGGTACCACTTCATCCTTTCATATTTTCTGTTCATTAGTTTACTATGGTTATAAATAGAACCAGACGGTTCCTCTAGAGACTTGTGGATCCAGAAATTGTACAAACACCTAGTATTTTCTCATGTGAGGCGATTTTAAATGCTGAATTAGAGGAAAATGGTATTACTTTTCCTCCTGGATATGTCCCTACCGTTCCCGAGGGTGACATGCGACTTCACGATCCATTGTGGGAGAGGTATAGGCTAGTCTACTTTAAGATGTTCCTCTATGGTTTTCGTCTCCCAGTCCATGCTTCAATAATAGCACTGCTGCGGGAACACAGGCTTAATCCTGCCCAGATAACTCCTTCTTCCTGGTGTGGGGTTTATGCCTTTCTTCGCGCTTGCGAACTGGAGAACATTTTTACCCCATCTGTCAATTTATTTCGCAAATTCTTTAGTATGACCTGTCGCAATTGTTTAATCGATATCACTCCGAGGTGGAATGACGCGTTCGTGCAGTCGTTCTGGCAGCGGTTTCATGGCTTTGAGGGAGTTGTGGCTGACTGGAAAAGCAGTTTCTTCATCCTTGAGCTACCGTCCCGTTTATGGCGTCCGGGTTTTAATCAAGAGCTTATAGGTCCCCTCTAGGCAAACCCGATGGTGTTGTCCGAACGATGAGCAGACAGATGAGTTGATTCCTGCTGATATTTTGGATAATAATTCTTTGGTTGCAAGTGAAGCTGATGATGTTGGTGTGCAACTCATTTCAATGAATGAGAGAAATCAAGAACAAGTATAGAATGATCATTTTTTTCCTCCTTTTTTCCCTTCCCAAGAGAATGATCATGGAATCAGAGTTCTTGAATTTTGAAAGTGAGTTGCATAGTTTAAGGTTTTACATTATAATTTCTTGTACAAAAAATATAAAGAAGAATACTTTTAATTTCGTTGTTTATTTTTCTTATAAGAAAATAGTTGTTGATTTTTTTGTCATTTTTGCTGAAAAAAAATAAATAAATACAGGCCATGTTTTGGGTCCAAACCCATTAACAAATGTACTTATCCTTTGAAGTTCTATATGCCCATATAACAATAACACATAATTACATAATTAACAAAATTAAAATAAATAATAAATAATAAATATTATATTTTAAGAAAATTATTTGTACTCTACTGTCTCAACATCACGCAAAAATAAAAAAAATAAAAAAATTGAACACATTTTATTTAATTTTAATTAAAAATAATTGTTTCTTTGATTTTGTTTTAGCAATAATTATTATTCTTACTGCCACATACTCCCTCCGTCATTTTTTATCTGTCTCTAGACAAAGAAACACAGTTTTTAAGGATCACTGTTCATGTCAGTCCCTTGTTATTGTTTTCGTACAAATTTGTTCTCTTTTACTTTGAACGGAAAAATACACCCTTTATTAGCGTTTTTTATTGTCACCGCCGCCATAGAAAGGAGTGGACGGCCGTCTCGAGCCAGACACAGGTGGAACGAAGCTGATCGGAGCCTCCACGCGCCGCCAAACTCGCGACGAAGCTTCCGTCGCTCATCCACGCGCCGCCACACGCGCGCGCGTCCATGCTCCGTTCCGGCCGCCGTGACCTACGTTCTGCTCGTCTCGTAATTTCCTGCCCGAATCTATGTTCGCCTTCGTGATCGGATCTACCAAACTCGTTTTATTTCGCATTTGAAATCGGAGGAGGAGAGAGAGTGTGGTTCAACTTTTTCTGACGCATTTCTGTCCATGTGCAGCAAGCATTTCAAATATGGTCCTTTAATTTTTTTGGTTTCTGTTTTTACCCCGTATGACGCCCGTCTCGTGTATAACACGGTTTGTCACGCAAGGGCCTTTTCGGTTAAAAAGAAAGATTGAGGACCAAAATTATAAACTTTATGGAACAACACCCAAAGGCGTCAATTAATCAGGGGCTTGGGTTTTTACTCTTGGGGCGTCATGTATATAATGACGGAGGGAGTATTTGATGAAATCGGTAAAGTAAAGATTTCGAAATTCAAATTATTAATTTTTACTGCTAATATAAAAGGTGGAAACTAAGCGCACAATAGCACGAGTATACAGAATATACAGATTAAAGGAATTGAAGTTAATAAGAAATTGGGCTGAAGGACACAACTGTAAATGCACAAACAATCCCCAAATATATCACCACCCGCACAGAGCCCTAATTCACAAAAATTAATTTGGGTCGGCCACCGCTGGGATCTGCATTCTTTTGCTTGTTCGTAAAGGTAATTGTTCTCCTCAATCTCTGTCTCGCCAATCACTGATTCGATCTTCTTCACAATGTGTCTGACCAATTTTTTTTCTTGTTTTTTCTCCATGCGTTCATCATCTGTTCATCTTCTGACCAATTTAAACCCTCCCATCTTTTCATCGTTTTCATTCCACCTCCCACTCTCAGGTAAATACTCTTCTCAGGAACACGCGATTTTTGCATATATAAGTTCACCAAATCCTGCCTTTTGTTTGTTTGTCTGGTATCGGAAGCCATATCATCTGTTCTGCTGTTATCGGAACTCTGTGCTTGAGCAGATACCTATTTTATATGAGCATATAGATATATTAAATATTGATGGATTTCTTGTGCACTTATGATTTTGTTATTATTTAGGCAAACCACATATCTTAGCACATGTTCTTGTCAAAGTTAGTAAATAGCACATCTTCTGTTTGTTCGCAGAGGTAATAGCTTTCGTCAATGCTGCTTTGGTCTGCCTGACAATGTTTCTAACCAATTTGTTTTCTTATTTTTTTCTTTGTGCGTCCATCTATTTTGGTGCTATTTATTCTTCTTCGTACCCTTTTTCTTCATCATTTTCGTTCCACCTCCCACCCTATACATATACATGTTTTGATTCAGAATTACACTGGAATCAGACGTATACTTAGTTTTTTGCTGCTTTAAATAAATATGATTAAAATTGCTGGTATTTGTGTGTAATATCTGCTGATATGCATATATTAAGCAAATTAGTTGAGTTATAAATCATCAGTGGATTACAATTACATGAATTGCATGCAGATACATAACAATGCAACGTGGGAATATGAACGAGGGAAAGGAAATAACATAATCCAAAATCAGTGAGATGTAAGTTTTGTAGAATAAGTTCCTCAGTTTTAGTTTTAGTTAGTGATTTGGTTGGCTTATTATTACAAGTTTTGGTTGTTTATAATTATTTAGGTTTTCGAATCTGAAAACTACAGAAGAAAATGAACAAGGAAAAGGAAATATGTACGCAATGCCAGGTGGGGACATCAACAAGGGAGATGGAAAGATAATGACTCCTGCTGAAATTAGGGAGATGTAAGTTTTCTAGAATAATTTCCTCTAGTTATAGTTAGCAGTTTTATTTGCTTTTTAAAGTTTCAATTGGTTTTATTCAGCTGTAACAATATGAAAACTAGAGAAGAAAGACATAAATTTTATAGATCTCCCGCCTATGCGGAATGGGTAAAGAAACTAGCAATGCAGCGCGCGGAGGCTTATGCGAAAATTGCTTTGGTACATTACAACGGACAAAACGTATGACGTATTTCTTATTATTATTGTTCTTGTTAGTATATATTGACAACAGTGTCATTTACTTTTTTTTTGTTTTTGTGAAGTGTACTAATTTTGAGCTGCATGAGGTTGCCAAATCATGTTCTTCTGGTGGCCCTGTTCCCTATTTTCACTTGAATTTTGTTGCTAAGTCCAGCGATTCAGAAACATCTGTTATGTTCTTTGCGGAGCTGGGAACGGAACGTTCTGAACTGTCGGTGAGGGTATGTTGCTTGCTGGACCCTGTTTCTGGTAAGTTGCCTGATTAGTGTCTTGTGTTGCAATCATTCTCGGTTACTAAGGGCTTGTTCAGTATCACTGTGGCTTTCTATCTTTTGCTTTTTTTTTCCTTTAAAAAAATCTAAAACGCTTTTATTGCACCCACAGAAAGTGGTTCATAAACAAATTAGGTATTTCTTTCCTCTTTCAATTTTGTTCCTTCCCCCTGTTCCACTTCCCATCTTTCTTTTCATGGCTGACCCAAAAAGTCAGCTCATCTTTCATGGCCATCCTTTGCTGGACAAAGAAACCACATTGCATCTGACCAAACCACCCCCTTATTAAAAAACAAGACCTGTATCTTCAAAAATTAAGGGGAGGGAAGCCTCGTATGGTGGATGGCTGAGCTGCGACGGTGATGATGACGGAGTGGAGAGGAAAGGATGCAGTGGTAGTGCAGGAGATGATTCTGTTTAGTACATGTTGAAAATTTTAAACCAATTTTAAGAAACAGAAAGAGATGAACCAAAGACAGTTTTTGTTTTTTCTATATGTGAATTACAAGAAACAGGGATGGATAATGAACACAACGTAAATTTCCGAATTTGTTTTCCTCAATATGTGAATTTGGCTTTTTTGTTTTTCTTTACTGCAATAATTTTCATAAGGCTAATAAGATGCAAAACATAATGGATTTTGCTATGTTGTTTAATGATTTCAATTTCAATTTCAATTTCAATTTCAATTTCAGGAATGAAAAGCGGTTGTAAATTTTGTGGTCATGATATTCACCATCCAATGGTTCTTTCTTCCCCTTAGTACTATGTTGGCTTTGCCATGTATTGGTGGTGATGAACTCTCTCCATTGTGGATTTCCAGTTTTATTTTATGACTGCACTATGTAATGTTGGTTTCGAGATAATCAAATACTTAGGAAGGGCCTTTTGTTATGCCAGCCTTGTCTTTACGATGATGAAGGGATATTCTGTATGATATGCTAATCTTTGTTGGTGACAGAAACCTTATTTGTGCTTGATCATGTGATAAAACCATAATTAAACATCCATAATTAAACAATCCATAAGTAAATTCATAATTAAACCACAATCCATAATTAAAGAAATGAGTTGAATTCAAGAAAGGAACAGCAGTAAGTTACTGAGCTGGGTGTTCCTTCTTTTTGTCTGATAAGTACCTATTGAAAAGGAATGAAGAAATAAAGGGTGTTACATTGTCGAGCAATTACAACATAAGAATCCAAGAGCAGCAGCATATCAGCTTAGACAAAGATGAGTGAAAATGAATCAACTGTGTCCTGTTCCTAAGACCAGCTAGATCATCATATCTAGGTACAGGTGGCCTTTGATATTCTAGTTTCACTCCATACGAGACCAAAATCAAGGACCACACCACATGCAATAACAAGCAAAATTGACAGAAATCACTTATCCTTTTGGGAAGGAGGCTCCATTTAGATAAATCTGAAATAAAAAACAGGAATCAGTTATGCTTTCAACTTTCAAGTTTCAACCAGAAAAATCAGTTTATGATTTCTTAGAGCTCATAGAACCACATATGTTATTAAATCAGCTTAAACACAAATCAATCAATCAGACAAACACATGCAATTGCTGGCCCACATTCAATATTCAAATATGTACAGGAATAGTCATTATTAATCTACTACCAGGTAGGATTTTTTATCCACAGGGAAAGAAAACCAATCTAGCCACTTTGAACATTAGGGTATCCATCTCATGGTAAGTGAGTTAGAATGCTGTACACCACTGACTTCACAAGCATCTTTACAATTCACAATACCATTCAAGAAGCAACAAACAATTGGAAAACAGAAATTGTACAGCAGCAAGAGGAGGATTAATTTGTGACATGAGAGTATCACATGCCAACAGTGAGAATACATACCAAGTCATTTGAAGGATCAAAACACGTAAAATTTTGGAAAAATGAATATTCTGTTGAAGGAAACTTGATCATTTATTGACAGGTATATAACCAATATCCCTCTGCTAGCAGTTAAAATATATAGCTATAGCAGCAAGAGGAGGATTAATTTGTGACTAAAAATTCAATTACAAATAAGGAAAATCATTTGACACTGTTTTAGTAGGCTATAGGAAATCATCCAATTGAACAAAAGGAGATAGAAACTGGTATCATTTGACACTGTCTTAGTAGGCTACAGGAAATCATCCAATTGAACAAAAGGAGATAGAAACTGGTAGAATAAGACAATAAAATGCCCAGTGTCGCACCCCCTTTTCGTTGAAAACGAGTAAAGGTTCGGGACGGGCCACAATGCGAGACAAGCGTTGGACTTGCCTTAACACCATGCAAAATGAAGCCGCCACCCTAATTTTTTAAGGTTTAGGGAACCTAATCGTCATGGCATAAAAAATAAACAAACTAAGGCACAATGGTCTAAACCAAAGAACAACGGTTCGAGGTCGTATTTATGGACTTGAGAAGGTGTTAGGCACCCAAGTCACATCCTTTGAAAATGTTACCGGTATGCGAGGTGTTTTGAGAAAACATTTTGAACATGTAATTTGGACCCTCAAAAGTGACGTTACATCTTAGCATTTGGGACATTGTTATTTCCGTTTGGGGCCGAGGGATGAGGTTACCATTTTTTCTCGATACTAGAGTGGACGTTCCCCCCTTATCATTGGGCCATGCATGACTTAATTATTTACTACATGATTCTATCATAGCAAAACTAGCATTGTACGTTTTTATGAATGCACATTTATTCCGCGTGGGATCGAAACCACCATACACATGTATTAATACAACAATTAATTTCATGGCATTTTAACGCAAGTGGTTTAAACATGTCGTACACGTGAGAATGATTTTAATTGTTTTAGCAATTATATATGTCATGTATACGAGTAGGGTGGTTCTAACGCCTACTAGGGTGTCATGCATACGAAAATGATCGGGGTTTTAACATTTCTAAATAAACATACAAGGAAACGTTTAAGATAAGCATACCTTCTTTGACGAACGCCGATCGATCCATCTCTTCAAAACCATGGTTAGCAACAAGTAATAAATACATAGGTATAAACAAGCATACACGATTTTTAACTACTTAACTAATTATTACAAACCACAATTCATAATAAAAACTTCTTATCTAATTATTTCAAACCACAATTCATAATGAAAACTACTTATCTAATTATTACAAATTGGAGGTCGGAATAACTAAACTATTACACCAAGTGAAATAATTAATTAAAGCATTAACTAATTATTACAACAAGTTTAGCAATGAAGTATTACCACTTTCGAGCAAAGATTCAAGGTTTTAACCTACAAAGTGAGAGTATTAGCAATAACTCCAACAATAATAAATAATAAAAGCGCATACAAACATTTATTAAATTTCTAACAAGCAAGCAATTAATTACATGAACATGGCAAACATATAAACGAATTGTTTCATACGAGAAATCACAGGAAAAATAAACATGACATAAAGCAAGCAATTTATCGCATACGAGAAGTCATACGAAAAATTAAGCACGAAAAATTAAATGGGTCGGGCCCATTATTCTTGTCCAAAACAGTAGCTGAGCTTGGTATGAAATCAAGCCCAACTTTCATTTAACCAAGATAGGCTTGTGATGAAATCAAGCCCATCACCTTTCCTTTCTCCTTTCCCGCCAAGGCCTTTCTTCTTCCTCACGTCGCCGGCTCCCATGGCCGGTGACCAAAGTACAAACAATCCAATAGAACACAACCAAAACAACACCAATAATTCCAGCAACACAACAGTAGCCCAAGTCAACAAAAACAGCAAGCAAAGCAACTCAAAACAGTGACAATTTCAACAAAAATGAAAATCCGCAATTAAAGCAACAATTGCCCAATTAATTAACCAAGACAACATTCATTTAAATTGAAGCAAGAAAAATGAAATTGACATGAAAACTAAGCATGTGAGGCAAGTTTTAGCAATTTATTCATGCATTAAGGACAAAAATGAAAATTAATGGAAAACTAGAGAGAGAGAGCTTACTTGTCCAGGAGAGCTTATGGCCAAGAAGGATGAACAAGAAATCGAGGGTGAGAGTGAAATTAGGTCCAGAAACTAATTAAAGCGACAAAGGTAGCAATTAATAAATTAAACAATGCATCAAGTAATTAATTAAAAGCAAGTAGTTGAAATTAATTGAAAGCAAAGTAGAGGGAGAGCATGAATAAAGGGAGGGGACTAGAGCCTGAATTCGTCCCCCCATGCGCGTTTGAAGATTGCTTGCTATTTATAGGGAAAGGTTGAGTCGGTTTGGGGAATTTACTTGGCCGAGAATCTTCGGGGGAGGTGGAAGGATAAGGATGGCCGGAGTGGAGGCCAAGTTTGGGCTTGTGCGGTCTAGGATTGCTGATGGGAGGTTTGTGATGATCACAGGAGAGTCGGCGAGGCTAGCTAGGAAGAAAGGTGAGGTGATTTTAGATAAACATGCATTAATGGCAATTAATGCATATTTTTTGATACGAACGGGATATTTTGGTACGAGCGAATTTGTACGAAAGTGAAAATAAATCTGATCAGAGGGAAACACGACGTGCAAAAAAATAAGACAAGAAAACTAGTATACGGAGAATAAATGCGAAATTCGATTTAACGTGTTTATTTTCTCTTTCGGAAATGTCAAAAGGTTCGGACGCAAAATAAATGCCCTTACGGCAAAAATTGAATGAAACCAAACGAGATGGTGTGAAAGAGAAAAATAGTACGTAATTATCAATTAAAGAAATAACGCGTTCGAGCCACGGTCCGAGGACACTTACTTGGGACCGAGAAAAGTTCGAGCGAATAGATAGTCAAAAGTACGAAAAAAATGTGAAGGCACGAAATGACACGAAATATTAAACAAGCTAGCCTAGGACCAAGAATCGACAGAAATTTTACCTAGACGAGCTATTAAATGCGGTAAACATAAAAATACGTAAATGCGTTGACGAAAACTAAAAAATACGATTTAGTCGAAAATATGAAAAATTCAAAAGACGTGAAATATTAAAACAAATAGTCCATGATCAAAAATCGATTAAAATTTGACGTAAATGGGCTATTAATGCGACATGCAATAAAATGAGAAAAGTTGTGACGTAAGTCAAAATTCGGATAGCAACACCCAGCAAACAAGTAACCAATATAATTTAATTCACAACTAATTTCAAAATTAAGGTTTCTATGAAATTACAAGAAAGATGAGAGAAAACTTACCAATCTAAACGAGATTGAGCGAGATTGAGGCGGTGGGTGGTGGAGGAGGCAAGTCAGGCTGAGCGAGATTGAGCGAGCGAGAGGGAGAGCAGAGAGGATGAGGGAAAGTTTAGACTTCAGAGGAGGAGGCGGTGGGTAGGTGGTGGTGGAGAAGGAGGCAGTGACCTGTGGGTGGTAGAGGAGGCACGTCGGGCCGAGTGAGAGGGAGATGGGCAGTGGCGGATCCTGCCCTCGATGTTTGGGGGGGGGGGGGGTGGGGGGGCGAGATCAGTGATAGATCTAGGATTTGTATTCAGGGGTTCGGGGGTAGCGGCCCCGAAATATTTTTTTGGAGTATTTTAAAGGGAAGGTAAGTGAGCTGAACGAAAAATTGGAAAGATGCTTAAGAGTATTTGTATCCGTCACCAAATAAAAAATATTTAGATAAACTTAACAAAAAGATAAATAAAAAGACAATATAGAAAAAAATTAATTATACATTAGAATTCATACAATATACGTACTTTTTACAATTGTTCTCTACTTTAGGATTGGAATTGAATGAGAGATTGAGAGGGTGATCGATATGTGATGATTTGGTGTAGAAATTGAATTAAATGAAGGGATTGGATTTCGGCATAGTTTGAATTGGTTTTGGCACGAGTTTATTGGTAGTGATGATTTGGGAAATGAGGATTTGGGATTTAATTGAAAGGATTTGGGTGTGGGTTGGGTTTAAAATTTAGGTTGGGTTTAAATTTTTTTAAACTTTTCTCTTACGTTCGAACTTTTATCGTTTACGAGCCAATTTTTATCGAACTATAGAGCGGACTTTTCCTCGCTTACTGTGTACTAATTATTTTGCTTTATTTTATTCCACATTTTAACAATTTCAGTTTGAGTTTTTATTCATTTTTAGCTGAAATTGTTTGTATCATCGGCTCGAACCGAACCAGTAATGTATATATTAAAAAAAATATTTTTAAAAAAAAATGTTTTGGGGGGGGAGGCGCAGCCCCCCTGGCCCCTATGAGGCTCCGCCTCTAGAGATGGGAGAGTGAGAGAGTGAGAAATGAGCTGAGAGGGTCGGGAATGGTGATGTTACGGAATGGCAATTTTGGGAAAAATATTCCTTATATACCAACACTAAAATTTTGATTATTTCGGTTAACCAAAATTTCGCAAAATGAAAACCGAAACTGAACCGTATAATATTTTGGTTTTTGACTATCCGTAACCGAACAAGCGAAATTTCAGTTTCAGATAGTCGGTTTCTCGGTTGTTCGAAATCGTTGAGCAGCCCTACTCATTTATGGTGGCAAATGGGTGGGTATGGGTATCATATCTAAGGCTACTCATCGGTTTGCTACAACTGAATAAACCGGAATTTCAATTTCGATTATGTCGGTTTTGGATATTTCGAAACCGAACTTTATTTCGGTTCTGTTTCGGATATTGATAAGGAAAAGTTCGGTTAACCTAACTAACCGAACTTTTCCTTACCCACTATATAAAAAAATTATTTTACTGAAATGACATTCCCTCACTCCTTCCAGATCCATCCTCATCACCAACACTTCCCTCTCCAATTTCACCTTCGACGGCTCCCGCATCACCCACCCAGATCTATTCGCCACAGCTGCCTTCACCGTCCACGGCGTTGCTAACCTCCTCGACTACTCCGTCTATGGCCAAGCTTCTACTGCCACTGCTGAGGCCCCGTCAAGAAAGCTAAATATGCCGCAGATTTTGGGAGGAGTTCATGGGTGAGCACGGAGATGGATCAGGGCCTTACCACCCGTCCGATTTGAGGTACGACCACTCCGATGCTGCTTGTGTGCGCTCTGACGCTTGGGTTACTTTTTTCTTGGCTTTTCGTCTTCAAGATCTTTACATTTGCGAATCTTGGGCGTTGCTTGATGTGCTCTTTCATTTTCTGTTGATCATGCGGTTGAAAGCACAGGTAGAGGTTCGGGTCATGGTTGATCCATGGTTTTTGTAATCAAATAGTTGGTTGTTGTTAAAGCTTAGTTAGTGGTGGCGGTGGTGGTGATTAATTGAGTCTATATTCTTGTATAGGAGGGGATAGTGAATTAGTTTGATAATATGCTTAGATGATGATTGGGAGAATCAATTAAACGCAATCGGATGAATTACTCATGTTGTGATACATTTTTTTGTTCTTTTTTCATTAAATAAAAAAAAAAAGGTTTGAAATTTTAGTTTTTCGGTTTAATCAAAAAATCGAACCGAAATAATTTCGGTTCCTATAAAGTTCGGTTCGGTTTTCATTTTTAAGGAGTTTGGTTAACCGAAATTCGAAACTTCGGATTTCGGTTTCGGTTAACCGATGAACAACCCTAATCATATCCATTTATTACCCATATAATTTTTTAACTGGGTACCCAGACCTATTTACACTCATTTAAATCATACTCACGCATTTATACCCATTTACACCCATTTAAATCATACTTATTCAATAAATATAATTTTTTATTAAGTAAGATTAAAAATACAATGTTTAACTAAAAAAATGTAGATTTTGACAAAATCTGACTATGTGACTCGATTTTGATTGTGTGTGTTGGTTTTATCGTTTAGGCTCGGGTTTAACCGTTTAGGCTTGAGTTTGACCGTTTAGGCTTGGTTTTTATCATTTAGGCTCGAGTTTGACCATTAGGTTCGGGTTTTATCGTTTAGTTTCGGGTTTGACCGTTTAGGTTCGGGTTTAACTGTTATGTGCAATTCAATTAATATGTAAGCAAAATCATGTTTTTCAAATATATTCAAATGTATAAAACTATTTAAAAGTATACGAAAAAAAGCATAAATCATTATTATATTATAAATATAATTATAATTATAATTATTATAAAACCTTCTACGCCAAAATGCTCATGGGAACAGTTGAAGTTTTGTCCTCTTACCATTTCAATAGTAATTTTTTTTATGAAGTTAACAAATTTGTTAACAATCCTTAACATGTTTTATTTGTAGGATTGATGCTTTTATTAAAATTTACATGATCTAGTAACCATATTGGCACGATGGTGAATATAGATAATCATTTTTTAAAGAGAATAAATTTGTTAAATTTACAATTTTTAACATTTTCTATTTATAACAATCTGGTCCTACTATTACTATTGATTTAATATTAATTATAAGAATACTTATGAAATTTCTAAATTAATTTAAAATATATTTAAATAATTTTGAATAGTTGATGACTATGATTTTTTCATGCTTTGAAGAAAAAAACTATGATTGATCTCATGAAAAGTATAAAACCCATTTTTAAAATATTAAAAAAAATCAGAAAGTGGATATAGAATTTGTTGCTACCCGATTTTTGACATTTTATCCTAACATATCGGCATTTTTCCATTTTTTGTCCTATTACTAACCCTTTTAGTAGCAACCTTGTTTTTGTTTATTATTGTCATTTATTTACTATTTACTTCGTGT
The DNA here is from genome assembly GCA_963691705.1 of Viola odorata. Classification (NCBI taxonomy): domain Eukaryota; kingdom Viridiplantae; phylum Streptophyta; class Magnoliopsida; order Malpighiales; family Violaceae; genus Viola; species Viola odorata. The sequence continues at coordinate 54,235,318 of OY829545.1, read as the reverse complement.
CACTTTCATTTTTGTTCGTATTTTAGATTTTTTCGTTCGAACTTCTATCAGTACCAAATGAGATTTCTCGAACCATAGATCGAACATTTCCGTCTATTTCATATTTTTATTTTTTGTCTCGTATCATTTTGTTTATTTCATTTTATCGCACATTTCGGTATTTTCCATTCAATTTTTTATCGGCTTTGAGTGAGATTTATGGTTTCGTTAACTCGAACCGAATAAATAATGAATAAATCATCACCGTTGATTCCTTTTACCTTTGGAGTCAAACTCTTTAAGCACCGTTTAATTCCTTCATCACCTTCTCCATTTTTCTTTTCCATGGCCTTGCACAATTTTTTTTACAACACCCACACCAATTTTTCCAAGCATTTAATTCCTCCCGCACCTTCGTACTCATCTACCCTCTCCATTTTCCAAGCCTACTCACCTTCACCCTCTCCATTTTCAAAGCCTACTCACATTCTCCCCTCACCACATTTAATGCAACCCATCCTTCACATTCCCTATAATACTCTCCCATTTTCTCAATCAAAAGGGGGAGAGAGCTCACAATCGCCGGCATCCATTCTCACTCCCCTCCATTTTTCCAAATCCATTCTCCCTACCTCCAAATCAACCATACTGTCATCATCACCACCAAACCGCCACTGCCCAAATCAAAGAAATCTCCGTCCTCCTCAATCGACCAAACACCAAACCGACTCAACTACCGTCAAACCCAAGAAACCATCTCTCTCGACCAACACCACCAATTCACGAACAAAAACAAGCCTCTAAAGCTCTGTCTCACTAGTTACTCTACTCAACAAAGGTTGAAGCACTTCTCAACCTTTCTTTTAAGAGAAATGCTAAACCAGTCTCCGAAACCAGTCTCCAAAACTTACCGAATGACGTGGACGTTCCACGTCATTCGATATTTACAAAAATGCCACGCTCCATATATTACAAAAATGCTACGTTCCATGCCATTCGTTTCATTTTCTTCCTTCTAGGTTTTCTTTTTCACGATTCATTCCTCCATACCCACGGAAAGCTTCATTGTAAGATCTCCTTCAGCTGCTCCACAATAATTCTCCATCACACCCAAATCATTTGGCATCATAAGTGTTGATACCCGATTTTTGACACATTTTTTAGCACTTTTCTCGTTTATCGCATTATTAGCATGTTTAAATCGAATCTCTGTTGATTTTCAATCATTTGTTGTTTATCTTGCTATTCTGCTTCATTTCGCGTTATTTTAGTTTTTCGCCTTTTTTCGTCATGTCGAACTGTTATCAAGTTCCGGACAAGCTTTTAGGCTTTAAATAAAATATTTCCATTTAGGGAGTTGAGTCCGAATTTTTGTTCGCGTCATTTTGTTCCTTGCATTTTATTACACGTCGTAGTCATTTTCGTTCGAATTTATTATCAGTTTTTATGAGATTTCTCGTACTAATAGTTCGAACCAATTAATTAAGCATTAAGCATTTTTTCACTCACTTTGATCAAAACCATTGGATCAACATACTTTGACTCAAAGTATGCAAGATCAACGACTCATTCTCTCCTTTAGACCCTTACCATCACCCATTAAGACCATTAAATCATTTTCACTATCATGTACCCCTCTTTTCTTCATGAATTCAATTCCCCTTCTCCTTCACGTTTGCCACCAGTCGTTTCCTTTCCAATCAGTAGAAGTTTCCATCCTCTCCGAACCACACAACCGAAACTTGCTCCTCACTCCGGCACTATTCACCGCCACTCGCCGTTGGGCCTCACGCCTGTAGCCCACGCGCACCACCCTCGCCACACAATCGACGAAGCAATCCCCTATAAATACCTCAGCTCTTCACACTTCAAAAGGGGGGCCAATTTCATGCTTTAGTCCCCCCTTTTATTCATGCTCTTTCAACTGCTCTCAATTTATTCAAATTGCTGCTTTTTAAATCACTCTTTCTACAATTATTTCAATCCATTAATTGATCATGTTCTTTAGTTAATTAATGATTGTTTAAGTTTTTAAATAATTTATGTTATTGTTCTAAATTAATTACATGGCTTTATTTCGTCGAATTGTTGGTCGATTCGGGCAATTTGAAGCTTTTGTGTAATTAGTTTAATTTTTGTTTTGATTTATTTGAGTGTTGTTTTTATTAAATTGAAGTGCTGCAATTGCTTGTTTGAGTTACTGTTATTACAGGGGTCATTTTGGTCGGATTTACGCCGGATTTTCTACTATTTCGCCGCTACTGTCACGCAACGCCGTCGCCGCTGCTGTTCGCTAGATTCGCTGCGCTGCCTCGCCGTTGCTGCCCTGTCTCGTCGCTGCTGCCTTGCTGCTAGTCAGCTGGACGAAAGGGGCCGTTGGTCGGCTGGAGAAGGTGACAGATAGGTTGGCCCCTCGGTTGGATGAAGAAGACGATGAACCGTGAAGAAGAAGAAAGAAGAAGGAAAGGGGCTGGCGGGAAAAGAAAAAGCCAAGCCCATTTGTTTTAAATGAATGCTGGGCTTGATTTCATCCCAAGCCAAGCTGCTGTTTTAAATTAAGTGCATGGGCCCGACCGATCAATTTTTCGTAAACTTTCGTGTTTAATTTCTCATATAGTTTTCACATGCTGATAAATTATTTATTTTATTCTATGTGTTAAATATCGTATGTAATTGTTTTACATGTTCGTATGCGATATGTTTATTTTATTCTATGTGTTAAATATCCTATGCAATTTTTCACATGTGCATATGCGATAAATTTGTTTACTTTGTTTTCATGTGATGACTTGTATGCGGTAAATAATGCCATGATAATTTCGTATGAAATTAGTCGTATGCTCACATGATGGCTTGCTTACTTTATGCTATGATAAATTCTTATGAAATATTCACATGTTTCATATGACGATTTGTTTATGCAATGTTTAATTATCGCAAAATTTCTCGTATGCTTGCATGTTATAAATAATTTGTTTATTTGCTTTCCATGTTTATTTAATCAATTTGCTTGTTTGTTATAAATTAAACAAATGTTTGTATGCGTTTTTTATTTTTGAACTATCGCTAATACTCCCACCTTGTAGGTAATCTTTAAGTCTTCGCTCGTAAGTACACCCTCCTAGTCTCTTTTATTTATTCGACATTTTTCGCAAATATTATTCATATGCATCCTATTTAGAAATGTTAAAAAACTCATATCATAATCGTACGCATGATATTTATAATTATTAGACATTAAAATCAACGCACATGAGTACGTGTTTAAAACACTCACTTTTTATGCCATGAAATTAATTGCTATACATTGATACATGAACATGGGGGCTTCGATCCCACACGGTTATATGCATTCATTAAATCAATATTATGCTAGTTTTTTTTATCCATTATAGGATCACGTAGTAAGTAATGAATCATGCATGGCCCAAGGATGATAAGGAGGGCTCTCGCTTTAGTAAAAAAAAATCAACGATTAATCAGTCCCGACCAATCCCGACTAGAAATGATTAATCAGTCCCGACAATCCCAATCGGAAATAACAAAAATACTAAAGCGATGAATACCTCTGAGGGCCCATGGACAACCGGAAAGTGGCTCAATTTTCGTAACAGGATTTCGGTTGACACTCTGCGATCGTTTACTCCGTAAATGATTAGAAAGTGGCGCGTTTCTATGTGCGGGATTGGTTGACGCTTTACAGTTACTTACACATTTTCGTGTTTAAAAATGTTTTCCAAACACCTTTTTTACCGGTAACCTTTTAAGGATGTGACTCGGGTGCCTAACACCTTCCCGAGTCCATAATAAGACCTTGAACCTTCGTTCTTTGGGTTAGACCATATGTGCCTTAGTTGTTTATTTTATGCCATGACGATTAGGTTCCCTAAAACTTAGAAAATAGGATGGCGACTTCATTGCATTATGCGAGGCATCCATCTATGCTCCGCATCCGTCCCGAACCTTATATTCGTTTTCAACGAAAAAGGGGGTGCGGCCGTTTGGCGACTTCTCTAGGGACTTTAGGGTCGAAGCCGATTTTTTTTAGGTGTTTTTTTAAATATTATTTACTTGCTTTAATAAACTATTTTCGTTATTATTTGTTATACGCTTTGATCAATTGTCATACTCATGCATAGTGCCCTACACCCAAGGGACAATTACCAAATAGGCTTATGAGGGTAGTAGTGATGCCCTGGGACACGTGTCCTGGGTAGTGTTTACCAACCCCACTCGGACGAACCCCTAAAATCAATCGAAAGGTTGCCTGGTTCTGCAAGGAATCGGTTGACACTAGCCGACACTTTAGGGACCATTTATGGTATCGTCCGGGAACTTTGCGGCCGTTAGAAATTAGTCAAAATCAGAGCCCTAGCGTATGCATCATATTCATGCATTTATACCATGTATTTATGTGTTACAGCTTTACCTTATTTATTTTGTGTTTATATTGTCCTCACGTTTCATTTATTTAATTCACTAACATAAGAATTTTACTTCTCAAACCCCCACTTTTTGTCAAATTTTTATGTGGTGGTTCACACCCCACTTTTGTCAAATTTTATGTGGCGGTTCACACCCCACTTTTATCAAATTTTATGTGGCGGTTCACACCCCAGTTTCGTCAAATTTTATGTGGTGGTTCACACCCCACTTTCGTCAAATTTTATGTGGCGGTTCACACCCCTATTTTTGTCAAATTTTATACTTTCGTCAAATTTTTATGTGGTGGTTCACGCCCCACTTTCGTCAAATTTTATGTGGTGGTTCACGCCCCACTTTCGTCAAATTTTATGTGGTGGTTCACACCCCACTTTTCATCAAATTTTATGTGGCGGTTCACACCCCACTTTCGTCAAATTTTTATGTGGTGGTTCACACCCCACTTTTCGTCGAATTTTATGTAGTGGTTCACACCCCACTTTTCGTAAATTATTATTTTTTTTTTTGCAGTTCACCCCCCACTTCAATTTCGATCGCATAGACATGAAAGGAAGTTTCGCCATAGTGGGGCCTACGACTTTAAACAAGGGCGCTTCGTGCGAGGCAACCCACGTGTTCTTTTCAATATATCTATTTTTTTTGTTAATTTTAAATTCAACATCTTGGGATACCTTTTTTTCCTGTGAATTTACTATTTAATTCCCTCTTTATTTCAAGTACAGTGAGACTTGTACTTGGGGGGGCAAGCGAGGGAAGTGACGACCAAAGAAGGCGTTGAAAAATGTCAAAACTCATTTTTCAGGGAAGTTTATTTTTCTTTTAAACTAAGCCTTTTACAGTCTTTGTACAGTCATTTTTTATTATTGGGGGCAATTTTGAATTTATCCCCTAAAATTGTTAAATCTTTTCAAGTTTTGTAGTTGTGAAATTATTTTTACTTTGCTTAGAAAGGAGAAAAATAAAAGAAAAAATCCACACTACTCTCAAATTTTCAAAACTTCCGTAAATTGAGCATGTTCATCATTTTATCACGTCACGGATAACTTGTGCATTCAGTAGAAATTATATAAACATACATGATCTTGTCTGTTAACTCTTATATCTATGACATATTTAGACGTAAGCAGTCATAAACACAACCCTGCGAGCGTTTTGGGCCTTCACGCCTTATTTCTTTCATGAGTATAAATGCTAAACTAAGTGCTAGTTAGATTTGCATAATATCCAGGGTACATGAACCATCAGACATGGGATAGCGGTAAGATGACATTGGACTTTGCTTTTGCTCTTCTTCCACATTTTATTTTTTAAAACTTTTTGCCCTCAAACGCATATCCTTATACACCATTGTACAAGTCCATCAAATACTCAAAAACCTCATATTTTCGCCCAACCAAGTGAGTAGTGCTCGACTGGGACCGCTAAACTGGAGTTGAGCATACACATCAAGCAAGGGAATGACAAGGGAGCCCTTAGAGGATCGCTAACAAATCAACATGTCGCACCCCCTTTTTGGATTTTTTCCTAATGCGACGCAGGTTTGGGACGAGATGTGAGACGAAATCGGGCTCATCTCACACTATGCAATGAAGTCGCCACCCTAATTTGTTTCTAGGCTTAGGGAACCTATTTGTCATGCATAAAAAAAAAAGCTAAGGCAAAGTGGGTCTGAACCCAAGAACAGTGGTTCGGGGTCACATTATGGACTCGGGAAGGTGTTAGGCACCCGAGTCTCATCCTAAAAAGGTTACTGGAGAAGGAGGTGTTTAAAAATCATGTTTGAAAAATAAGACGTCCTAATTTAGTGATCATGCCCAACAGATTAAATTTTAACAATTTAAAATATTCATACATATGATTATATATGCGAAAAAAGCGTGAAATAAATAAAAGGGTAAGAAATGGTTACTTGTGAAGGGTATGGCCGATTTACCCTTTTTGGTCGAGTATTTGTAGGTAGAGAGGATACATTTAGATACTTGACGCGAGCGAAAATGATTAGTCTAAGCAAACACAAACATAGAAATAATTATCATGCATACAAAGCGCGCGAAAATAAACAAGCATACGAAAAATAAATAGTACAAGCATGCAAAAAAATTAAATAGTGCAAGTGCGAAAAATAAATAAACAGTACAAGTGCGGAAATAAATAAATAGTACAGGCATACGAAAAAATGGCACGAAAAATAAATGCGATGGGCTGAAATTGGACTAGGCCCACTGGGCCCAGTATAGCTGGGCCCAAGATCAGCCCCACAGATGGGCCAGGCCAGGCCCATGATTAACCAAAGCTGAAAATTAAAAGGCCCAGCCCATCTTAGTTCTTCTCCTTCAACGTCGTCTTCTTTCTTTCTTCGTCAACCAAGAACAACAGTGCAACGGAGGGCAACTGCAGCTCCACGACGAACAACAGCACAGTGGAGCGGCAACGGTGAGGCGAGGCAGCGGCGAAACTAGCAACTCGTCTACCTAGGGCGAGACAACAGGTGCAGCGGTGATGGAGCACGGCGACGAACAGGCAACAACGGAGCAGCGGCGGCAGCAGAACAACGGCAGCTCCGGCAGAAGCAGCCGAGTAGCAGCAGCCATAGTAGCAGCGGTGGTGCAATGGACCTGCAACTCCGGCAAGAAAAAGAAAAAAACATAACAAAATAAATAAACTAGCGGAGGATAGAGTTTATGAGCTCTTCACTTGGCTCCTCCACCCCCCCTTAAATCAAGGGAATGAGCTTGGTATTTATAGGAACTTTGAGTCGGTTGGGGGCGAGGATGACGTGGGCTTGATGACGACGATGGATGATGATGAGGCTGAACGTGAGGAGCAAGGAAGGAGAAGTGCCACGTTGAGGCTGCTCGTAGCCTAGGGACAGTGAGGGAGAGGTTGGACAGAGAGGATAGGTTGCAGAGATGAGAGGATGTGCATTAAATGGGAACTTGGAGACCAAGGAAGAGAGTGAGGAGCGTCGGATGAGTTTGAAGAAGAAAAAGTCATGGTGATCAACGGTGATGATGAAAATGAGAGGGAAAATGCATATCATTTGTTTATTTGGTTCGAGTTGATGATATGAGAAATCTTGCCTGAAATCGAACAAAAACTCGAACCGAAAATGCTAGAATGTAGAGCAAAATAAAACAAAATAATTGGAACACAGTAAGCGACAAAATGTTCGTTGCATAGTTTGATAAAAATTCGCTTCTAATGTGACAAAAGTTCGAACATAAAAATTGCTAAAAATAAAAATTTGAATGAAATGTAACGGGATAGCACGAGTTCAAATAATAATAAAAAATAAGTAGCTAATGAGTGAAATTTTTCAATCATTGGTTTCGAGAAATTACTCGGAACCGATATGAGTTTGAACGGAAAAAGTGATAAAAATGCAAAGAAAGTACGAAAAAAAATTTAAATGATATGAAGCGCAAAAATAAACATCAGATTGACGAAAATAAACAGGAGTATGATTTTAGAAAATTGACGACAAGAAATGTGAAAGACGAAAAATTTAAAATAAAAAAAACGGGTAGCAACACAACGTTAGAAGAAGGCCAAATAAATCAAGATTTAGAGGCTTTTGCCAAAGACAAAGAGGATGACAGACCAAACAAAAATTGTACTTTCTTTGCTTGCAAAAACAAACAAAAAACAAAAAAAAGAGAAAAAAAAGAAGTCATCAAGCATAAACTCATTAAAAACCTTTTGCCAAAAAAAAAAAAACACAACACTTTTCCGTTTCTTCTACAAAATCCTTCTTTTTTCCTCCCTCGCAAAGTGCTTTCGATTATTAGCAGGCCCATACATGTGCATATTTCACTCGGATTGACATTGCAAATATAATTTTTGTGCTATATTTATTGAATTTTTAGGAGTGTAAATACGTAGCCTTGTTTTCTGAGCGTAAGCACAAACACTAATATCTGGTGAGGATTGCTTACAGCTGTATGTCATGGGAAAGCCTTGTTCTTGAGGTCCTTATTTCCTGAACGAGACGCAGACGTTATCTAGACTTGAATCAAATCATGTTTGTATAACGAAATTTGGACGAACATTTTAAAAAAAATTGATGAATTTACTTTCTTAAACAAAGATATCGTTTTCATCCCAACAAAAAAGGCTAGGGGGCAAAGCCAAAAAAAAACAAAAAACTTAATGTAGGAATACGCGATGTATCTTACATAAGCCATTTGCTTTTTTTCCATCTGTTGCTGCTTCACGTTTGTTTCCTTCCTATTTGCAGGATACAAATATGCTTCGGTAGAATCTCACGCCACAAATTGGGTCTTCGATGGAAAATCGTTGTACAACCCTCAAATTAGGTCTTCAATGACAAAGTCATTGTAATGCCCTCATCATGGATTTCCATCAAAATCTGATCAACATTCGCAAATTAGGTCTTTGATGACAACATCGTTGTAAAGCCCTCGCCATTAGGTCTTCGATCACAACATCGTTGTAATGCCCTCATCTTGGATTTTTGTCAAAATCCAATCATTTGAATGGAGTACGTTACCACTCCCAAATCAAATTCGTGTGGCGGATCACGTTCCCTCATGTTCAAACCAACCTCAGTTTGCACGGTAAGTTCGAGGTAAGATCTGCTTTCCCTTTTACACCTTTTTTCAAAAACATCATTCTGCACCCAATTAGCGTAAGCGGTCCATCCCCACGTCATGTCTTTTAAATTTACGTAAGTGGTCCGTCCCCACGCCGTGTCTTTTAAATTAGCGTAAGCGGTCCATCCCCACGCCGTGTCTTTTAAATTAGCGTAAGCGGTTCGTCCCCACGCCATGTCTTTTAAATTTATGTAAGCGGTTAGTCCCCATGCCTTGTCTTTTAAATTAGAGTAAGCGGTTCGTCCCCACGCCTTGTCTTTTGAATTAACGTAAGCAGTCCGTCCCCACGCCATGTCTTTTAAATTTGTGTAAGCAGTCCGTCCCCACGCCATGTCTTTTAAATTTGCGTAAGCGGTCCGTCCCAACGCTTTGTCTTTTAAATTTGTGTAAGCGGTTCGTCCCCACGCCTTGTCTTTTAAATTAGCGTAAGCGGTCCGTCCCCACACATGTCTTTTAAATTAGCGTAAGTGGTCTGTCCCCACGCTAAATTTGCGTAAGCGGTTCGTCCCCACGTCTTGTCTTTTAAATTTGCGTAAGCGGTTCGTCCCCACGCCATGTCTTTTAAATTAGCCTAAGCGATTCATACCACCCCCGCGATCAAATCAACATTGAAACAAATGTACGTTATCATCAATCAATATCCGAGCGAAGGTGCGTTACAACTCTCATTTACTTTTCTGCATATCCAAATTCTCCTCCTTGAGCGACTACTTTTCTGCAAACCAAATACTCCTCCTTGAGCGACTACTTTTCTGCATATCTAAATACTCCTCCTTGATCGACTACTTTTCTGCATATCTAAATACTCCTCCTTGAGCGATTATATCTTTAAATTCCTGTCTATCTACTACTCCTCCTTGAGCGTCTATCTACTACTCCTCCTTGAGCAACTATATCTTTAAATTCCTGTCTATCTACTACTTCTCCTTGAGCGACTATATTCTCACATAATTCTACATTTCTGCATAATTACTACTCCTCCTTGAGCGACTATATTTTACTTTTTCGCATAATTCCACGTCTCAACCGATTACGATGCATTCAAAATGAGGTAATACTTGGGGCAACTGTCTTTACCACCCTTGCCACACAATCGACGAAGCAATCCCCTATAAATACCTCAGCTCTTCACACTTCAAAAGGGGGGCCAATTTCATGCTTTAGTCCCCCCTTTTATTCATGCTCTTTCAACTGCTTTCAATTTATTCAAATTGCTGCTTTTTAAATCACTCTTTCTACAATTATTTCAATCCATTAATTGATCATGTTCTTCAGTTAATTAATGATTGTTTAAGTTTTTAAATAATTTCTATTATTGTTCTAAATTAATTACATGGCTTTATTTCGTCGAATTGTTGGTCGATTCGGGCAAATTTGAAGTTTTTGTGTAATTAGTTTAATTTTCATTTTGATTTATTTGAGTGTTGTTTTGATTAAATTGAAGTGTTGAAATTGCTTGTTTGAGTTACTATTATTACAGGGGTCATTTTGGTCGGATTTACGCCAAATATTTTATTGTTTCGCTGCTGCTGCCACGCAATGCCATCGCCGCTACTGTTCGCTGGATTCGCTGCGCTGCCTTACCGTTGCTGCCTTGCCTGCTGCACTACCCTGTCTCGTCGCTCCTGCCTTGCTGCTGGTCAGTTACTGGTCAGCTGGACAAAAGGCGCCGCTGGTCGGCTAGAGAAGGTGACAGACTGATTGGCCCCTCAGTTGGATGAAGAAGAAGATGAACAGTGAAGAAGAAGAAAGAAGAAGGAAAGGGGCTGGCGGGAAAAGAAAAGGTGAGCTAAGCCCATTTGTTTTGAATGAATGTTGGGCTTGATTTCATCCCAAGCCCAGCTGCTGTTTTAAATTAAGTGCATGGGCCCAACCCATCAATTTTTCGTAAACTTTCGTGTTTAATTTCTCGTATAGTTTGCATGCTTATACATTGTTTATTTTATTCTATGTGTTAAATATCATATGCAATTGTTTTACATGCTCGTATGCGATATGTTTATTTTATTCTATGTGTTAAATATCCTATGCAATTGTTCACATGTGCATATGCGATAAATTTGTTTACTTTGTTTTCATGTGATGACTTGTGTGCGGTAAATTATGCCATGATAATTTCGTATGCTCACATGATGGCTTGCTTACTTTATGCTATGATAAATTCATATGAAATATTCACATATTTCGTATGACGATTTTTTTATGCCATGTTTAATTATCGCAAAATTTCTCGTATGCTTGCATGTTATAAATAATTTGTTTATTTGCTTTCCATGTTTATTTAATCAATTTTCTTGCTTGTTATAAATTAAACAAATCTTTGTATGCGTCTTTTATTTTCGAACTATCGCTAATACTCCCACCTTGTAGGTAATCTTTAAGTCTTCGCTCGCAAGTACGCCCTCCTAGTCTCTTTTATTTATTCGACGTTTTTTGCAAATATTATTCATATGCATGCTATTTAGAAATGTTAAAAAACTCATATCATAATCGTACGCATGATATTTAGAATTATTAGACATTAAAATCAACGCACATGAGTACGTGTTTAAAACACTCACTTTTTATGCCATGAAATTAATTACTATATATTGATACATGAGCATGGTGGCTTCGATTCCACACGGTTATGTGCATTCATTAAATCGGTATTATGCTAGTTTTTTTTATCCATTATAGGATCACGTAGTAAGTAATGAATCATGCATGGCCCGAGGATGATAAGAAGGGCTCTCGCTTTAGTAAAAAAAAATCAACGATTAATCAGTCCCGACCAGAAATGATTAGTCAGTCCCGATCGGAAATAACAAAAATACTAAAGCGATGAATACCTCTGAGGGCCCATGGACAACTGAAAAGTGGCCCAATTTTTGTAACAGGATTTCGGTTGAGACTCTATGATCGTTTACTCCGTAAATGATTGGAAAGTGGTGCGTTTACGTGCGCGGGATTGGTTGACGCTTTACGGTTACTTACTCATTTTCATTTTTAATTTTTTTTTCCAAACACCTTTTTACCGGTAACCTTTTAAGGATGTGACTCGGGTGCCTAACACCTTCCCGAGTCCATAATATGACCTCGAACCTTCGTTCTTTGGTTTAGACCATATGTGCCTTAGTTTTTTTATTTTATGCCATGACAATTAGGTTCCCTAAACCTTAGACTCCGAGGCATCCCGAGGCATCCATCTATGCTCCGCATCCGTCCCGAGGCATCCATCTATGCTCCGCATCCGTCCCGAGGCATCCATCTATGCTCCGCATCCGTCCCGAACCTTATACTCGTTGTCGCACCCCCTTTTTGGATTTTATCCTAATGCAACACGGGTTTGGGATTAGATGTGAGATGAAATTGGATTCATCTCACATAATGCATATGAATTCACCACCCTAATTTGTTTCTAGGTTTAGAGAACCTAAAGTCATGGCAGAAAAATAAAAAGCTAAGGCAAAAGTGGGTCTGAACCCAAGAACAACGGTTTGGGGTCGTATTATGGACTTGGGAAGGTGTTAGGCACCCGAGTCACATCCTAAAAAGGTTACCGGAGAAAGAGGTGTTTAAAAATCATGTTTGAAAAATAGGACGTCCTAATTTAGTGATCATGCCCAACAGATTAAATTTTAACAATTCAAAATATTCATGCCTACGATTATATATATGCGAAAAAAGCGTGAAATAAATAAAAAGGGTAAGAAATGTTTACTTGTGAAGGGTATCGACAGTGGATTTACCCTACAAAGATGAAATTATTAGTTCAGGAAAATGATAGTTGAAACAGATAAATATTTAATGACTTATCGCGAGTGAAATAATTAATTTAGCAATTAAACGCGAGCAGAATAATTATTTAGGAATTCGAGAGCATGCAAAAATATTTTGCTAGGAGGAGAGGTGGATATTTTTCTCAATGAACAGAGCCTGTTGATTGGCCGTGGTGAGGGCAAAGTGCACAAGTTCTTCAGTCTTCATTGGGGATGCTCCTTCCCGCGATCATTTTGAGGGTATAGCGCCTAGATTTTTGGATTTTTACTGGAGATGTTTTTCTTTTTTATCTTTCCGAGGACAAGGTGCTCCAGTTCTTCATTGGGGATTCCCCTTCTTAATTGCTTTGAGGGCACTATGCCCAAGTTTTTGAATCTTCACGGGGGTGATTTTTTGATGGAATTTTTTTAAGAGCTGACCCTAGGGCCCCTTTTGCACTTGCTTCTTCTTTTGTTTTATTGTGTTCTTTGAACACTGTTGATTTTTCCTTTTTCCTTTTTCTTCTTTTTTCTTTTTTTCTTTTTATTTTTTTATTTTTTTTATGCAATCCTATCAACATCCATGCTTACTGGCTCACCAATCAGAGGGTTGATCTTCACCGTATAATTGTTGTGCACGTGGGGGAGATCTTGTTTGTGATGACCAAATTCAAAACATGAGAGATTTGACCATATTTGAATTTTGAATTTTTTTTTCCGAACACAAAACACATCAGCAAGCAAGTACAGTTTTCGTGCTGACTTTCTTCAGTTCTGGTTTAAGGCTGAGGCCTCCGTCTCTTGTTTTTGTTCGGCCTTCTTCCAGCGTTGACGATCAACAATTCCTAGAACTTTCGCATCCCTTCTTGCGCAAACCGAGTTCGCTGTGCACCCTTCCTCTAGTTAGCCATCTCAGTCAAGCTTTGCTCATTGTCTTATTGGAAAAATAAAAAATGAAAGAAAGAGCAAAGTCCAATGTCATTTTACTGCTATCCCATGGCTAATGGTGCATGTACCCTAGATATTATGCAAATCCAACTAGCACCTAGTTTGGCATTTGTACTCATGAAAGGAATAAGGCGTGGAGGCCCAAAATGCTCATAGGGATGTATGTATGACTGCTTATGTCTAAGCATGTTGCAGATATAAGAGCAAGCAGGTGAGATCATGCATGTCATATAATTTTGAATGGATACCCAAGTTATCCTTGATGCAGTAACATGTTGAACATGCTCAATTTAAGGAAGGTTTGAAAATTCGAGAGGGAAGTGTGGATTTTATTGAAAAATTGATTCACAATTATAAAGTTCAACAAATTTTAACATTTTTAAACACAACGTGAGGGCATGGCCTCTCGCGAAGATTTATGAACAATTTAAAAGAATTGCCCCCAATGCGGGAATGAATGCAAAATGATTGTACAAAAATTTAAAGAGACAGAGAAGAAAGTGGACTTCTCTAGATATGTGCAGCAAGCAGCAGCTAACAATCTGACAGGTTCAACAACGGGAAATCAGCGGTATGATTCTGATCCTGATCCAGCGTCGTGTGTACTCCAACAGGATAATGGTATTATTGCAGATATTTCTAGCGAGTCCCTCATAGTCAATCACATCATTTTGAAGGATGGTCATTAAGTCTTGCATAGTGTTCTGGGCTTAGACTGTCTTCTAGATGACCGGGCAATAACTCCTTGCTGGGAAGTGGATGTGCGATCTCTTCATGTGGATCCAACCTTAGAATCAACTCAATTGCTCTTAGACTTAGTCAGATCGCCAAGGAAAGATGAGCTGAGAATGAATCTTGAGACCAGTTGTTTGCAAATATAAGGTGTTCCTCAAAGAAACCATCTCATCGTAGCGAATGAAGAATCATTTTGAAATCTTTTCCTAATTTGTTCCTTGGCTGCTCTTGGTGAGGAGACTTCTTCCTTGCCGGAGATGGGCAATAGTATGACGTAGACATCATCTTGAGGGATGGAAGAGAATCCTTGGTCAACTAGAAATCCGGGTTGTCATTGGGGAATCTAACTAGTTGTTTCTTTGCAGGGAGACGTTTCAACGCTTCAGCTTTTACAGCACGGGATTGCGGATAAAACATGTGAATGCAATCAACATCTCTGCTCACCAGTCAGAGGACTGATTTTTTACAATATCGTGTCCGCACATGGTGCTCAAATTCAAAACATGAGAGATTTGACCATGTTTGAATTTTGAATTTGCAATTGAGGGCCTTGTAAAGGTCGTTGTAGTGGATTGGGACCCCTGAAGAACGTATATCTATCATTGTTATGTTTTTTCACCAAGATGAAGAACTGCTTGCAAAGGGCACTTAGTGACAGTAATATTTTGATGGTGAGACTTCCCGAGGAGGATCACTCAAGAGTTGATAGGAGCAGGGTTCCCCTACACCTGCTACAGCGATGGTTTGCAGGCAAGGGTAGGATGGACGTAATGAGTTCTTTGTGGTGAATTACCGCCTTGAGGTCTTAGCCCCCGGTGAAAATGTGCTCGATTATTGATTTTTTCTGGTCATCATTCACCTGCTTGCCCCCCAGTTTACAAGTCTCGTTGTACCTGAAATAAAGAGGGAATAATAAGTCTAGAGGGAAAGATATCCCAAATTCCGGAATTAAAAAATGAAATTGACAAAAATTCAAATATTTGAAAAAAACATGTGGGTTGCCTCCCACGAAGCGCCCTTGTTTATTGTCATAGGCTCGACTATGGCAAAGCTTCCTTTCACGCCTTGGTCCTGTAAGTAGGAAAGAAAAGAAATGAATTAGTAGCATCTAAATCTTGAATAGATGGAAAATTAGGATAAGGATTTAATAAATCAGGAGAGTAAAATATGGATAATAATGGCAATAAAAATCGCAAACATGGAAAAATTGCGGAGAAAGTTGCAAACAGAGAAAAGTTGAGGGAAAATCTGAACACGAAAAAAATTGCGGAAAAATTTGATACACATGCCAGATTGTGGAAATTTTGCGGGAAAATTTGATACGCGTGCAAGACTGCAGAAAATTTTAAAAACGTGAAAAATTAGCGAAGACATTTGCCACGTGGAGAATTTACGAATTTTTTGTAAATGTGGAAGAATTATGAAAAAAATTGTAAATAGTAAGGAAAAATTTGTAAATGTGAGAAAAAATTTGTAAATGTGGAAAAATTTGCGAAAAAAATTGTAAACATAGGAAAACAATTGTAAATGTTGAGAAATTGCGAAATCAATTGTAAGTGTGGAAAACTTTAAGAAATCAAATGAAAAAAATGAAACAAAGTCACAATATACGCATTTCAATATGATGCATTTGCTGGGGTGACATCTACTACTTCTAACTGGCTGGAAGGTTCCCGGACGATACCATAAAAAATGGTCCCTCAGTAAATGGATGATTGCTTGTCGAACCATCAAAAGTTCTAGGCGCTCACCCATTTAGAAGTCCGAGTTTGGGGTTCATGAAAACTACCCAGGACACGTGCCCTAGGGCTTTACTAGTACCCACCTACTTCTATTTGGAAAAGGCCCAGCGGTAGGGCATTATACGTGAAATGCATATGAATGACAGTTTATCAAAGCAATTAGTAAATCATGTGAACAATTTATTAACAAATAAAAAAACAATAATCACACATAAAGAATCATGTGATAATACAACAATTTATCATATCAATGAAAAATAATTAATCATGTACAAAAATCATATGAAACAAATTCAACAATTTATTGAAAAACAAACACCTGAAAAAAAATTCGGCTTCGACCCTATTAGTCCCCAGTGAAGTCGTCAAACTGTCGCACCCCCTTTTTGGATTTTATCCTAATGCAACGCGGGTTTGGGACTAGATGTGAGACGAAATTGGACTCATCTCACATAATGCATATGAAGTCGCCACCCTAATTTGTTTCTAGGTTTAGGGAACCTAAAGTCATGGTAGAAAAATAAAAAGCTAAGGCAAAAGTGGGTTTGAACCTGAGAACAACGGTTCGGGGTCGTATTATGGACTCGGGAAGGTGTTAGGCACCCGAGTCACATCCTAAAAAGGTTACCGGAGAAAGAGGTGTTTAAAAATCATGTTTGAAAAATAAGACATCCTAATTTGGTGATCATGGCCAACAGATTAAATTTTAACAATTCAAAATATTCATGCATACGATTATATTTATGCGAAAAAAGCGTGAAATAAATAAAAGGGTAAGAAATGTTTACTTGTGAAGGGTATGGGCAGTTGATTTACCCTACAAAGATGAAATTATTAGTTCGGGAAAATGATAGTTGAAACAGATAAATATTTAATGACTTATCGCGAGTGAAATAATTAATTTAGCGATTAAACGCGAGCAGAATAATTATTTAGGCATTCGAGAGCATGCAAAAATAATTAGCTAAATAGTACGAGCATTCGAATAATCGGCATCAAAATTATTGTTCGCAAGCGAAGTAACAATTTTTGACGATTATATGCAAGCAGAATAATTAAACATGTAAAAGCATACGAACATAATAATTAAACATGCAAGCATACGAACATAATAATTAAACATGCAAGCATATGGAAATTAAATAAACAGTACAAGCATACGGAAATTAAATAAACAATACAAGCATAGGGAAATTAAAGAAACAGTACAAGCATACGAAAATTAAATAAACAGTACAAGCATAGAAAATGGATACGAAAAAATAAATGTGACGGGCCAAAATTGGGTTCAAGACAACCCAAGATCGGTCCAGCAAATGGGCCGGCCTTCCCTCCAGCTGGGCCTGGCATGGCCCAGCGCTTTTTCTTATTCTCCGTGTGGGCTGGCCAGCAGCCCACTCTCCTTTCTCGCTTGGGCTGGCGTCAAAGATGCAGCCCGTCTCTTTTGTGCTCCTGGGTCGAGGCAAAGCTTGGCCCATTCTTTCCTTTATCCTCTTCCTTTCATTCTATCCTTTTTATTTTCCTTTCCCTGTCAAGCGAACCCAATCTCCTCTTCTTTGCTTTCCTCTTCACTCCCTCCTCTGCTCTCGTTTCTTCTCTTCTCTTTATCTCTCTTTTTTCTTTTTCTTTTTGATTTGGATTGGTGGCCGAGGTGCGGCTGGGTGTGGCTGAGGCGGTGGGATGGCCGATTAAGACGGTTTGGGTGTAGCTGAGGCGTGGTCGATTGAGGCGGCTGTGACGTAGCTGAGGCGTGGCTGGGGCCGATTGAGGCAGTTGTGGCACTGCTGGAGTGCGGCTGGGTGTTTTAACAATTTTGCAGAGGATGGAATTTTGATTCAATTGGGTGTTTTGATTTCAATTTTGCGATGGATTGAATTGAATTTGTTGGGTTGCTTGGTTTAAATCTTGCCTGCGTGTGTTCGTGTGTGAATTGGCTCTCTATGTTGTTGAAGAGAAATGAGGAAACTTACTTACTATTTATAGGGAGTTAAGTCGGTGATGAGCAAGGGAAAATACAATGGTGCTACAGGATGGATAAAGAGCAGCAGCAAAAATGCAAAATGGAGTGAGGTGGCAAAAAAAGACAAAACGAATATGCATTTGCATTTGGTGTCAGAGAAAAGGAACATGCATGAATCCTCATGCTTAAATTAGGAGCCATTGGATGTGAAGAAAAGATGAGTCAATTTTAATCAATGGTTGAGATGGGTTGACTTTTGAAAAATATTTAATATTTATTTAATTGATTCGAACCATTAACACGAGGAATCTCACTTGAAATGAACAAAATCCTGAACCAAAGATACTAAAATATGCAATAAAATGGAACAAAACAAATAGTAATCAGTAAATAAAGAAAAAGTTTGATTTACAGTTCGAATTTACTCGCTCGAAATACTTAAAAGTTCGAACGAAAAATAAATGCTATAACAAAGTAAATTGAATAAAACAAAATAAGATGACGTGAACGAAAATAATAGTAGATAATTATCAATTAAAGAAAGAAGGCGTTCGATCCATGGTACGAGGAAATTTATTCGGGACCGATAGAAGTTCGAACAAAAAGACAGTAAAAATACGAAAAAACTAAAATGACACGAAATGGTACAAAATATTAAAATAAACAACCACAGATCAAAAATCGATAGAATTTCGATTTAAATAGGCTAATAATGCGATAAACAAAAAAAGTGCGAAAAATGCGTCAAAAATCGTGTAGCAACACTCGTTTTCAACAAAAAAAGGGGTGCGACAATAAGCAATGAGGTAAATGGAGTTTTCCCATGAAACATCTCCTCTTCCTCCTCCCCATTCCCCTGTTCTTCATATCTGCTGGCCGGCGGTGTCTTGGGTCGCAATTCATCTCCATCTCCATCCACTCTCACCATTTCCCTCCTCCCCAGCTACACCAATTGCTCATAAACCTCTTCCCTACACTTTCCAGACCTCAAATACATAGCAGATACATCACTTGGTACCTCAAAATCTTGAAAGTTACAAACTTTCTGCTTAAACAAACAAGACCCAGATCCTGAATCCATCAAAGTTTTAGGTTTCATATCAAACCCAAGAAAATCAGCAAGCTGATTAGTGGATGGGCAATCAGAAAACCCTTCAATTTTGGTTCTTGAGTGAAGAGAGGAAAGAGCACAGTTGTTGTTGTGTGAATCCCAATCACAACCTTGACAGATATTAAGATTATCTGTTGAGCACTAAACTGAGGCTGGCTCGGTTCTACAATTTTCACAGATCTGTGACCGTACATGCTTGAGTGATAGAGCATTTGCAGAGTGGATTTCATGATCATAGAGCAAACATAGCTTGGCAGAGTCAGCCTTGCAATACAAGACTGCTGCTTTTATGTTGCAGAATTCACACGGTAGAAAGGAGAAATTGTTTCTTGATTTTTTTGGAGTTGATTACTCTTCCATGGTCTCAGCAACCAAAAGCAACGAATGGCATGGAACGTGCCATTTTTGTAATATCTGGAGCGTGGAACGTCCACGTCATTCGGTAAGTTTGGGAGATTGGTTTAGCATTTCTCTTCTTTTAAATTCAGTTTTTTAAGCTTTTTTCTGCTAAATTTGGCAAAAAATCATTGTTCGTGTTTTGATGAAAACAATGGTCGTTTTGTATTTAAATAATCTCTATTTAATCTATAGTTTAATCACGTTGCTTCGTTTCAACGAATCGTTGGACAATTTGGATGAGTTTTGATTTTTTCGTTAATTAATGTAACTATCATTTTTTTAATTAATTGAGCTTCGTTTTGGCTTGATAAATCGTTGTGCTTGTGTGTGGGAATTAATATGGGTGTGGGGGATTTTCTAGCCAAGTTTGGGCCATAATCATAGCTTTTTATTCCTTGGTTGCCTGCAATGGCGCCGACGACGCAAGGTTGAAGAAGGTGAGCGGTGTGAGGGAAGGGAGTCGTGCTCTCCTTATTTGAATTTTGGTTTTGGGCTGGCACTGTTTGCCTTGGCCCAAACGTGAGAACGAAGAGATGCTAGCGTTGTGCCAAGCAAGGGAGAAGAGATGGGCCAAGCATTTTGCTTTGGCCCACGCGGAGGAAGGAAGAGTTAGCCCTGGGTGCAGCCCAAGCGAGAGTGAGAGTTGTGCCGCGTGTCTGGCCCAGCCCACCTGCTGGGCTGGATTGTCCTAGGCCCAGCTGTGCCCCCCCCTCCTTCGGCCCAGTGGGCCGAGCCAATTTTTTTCGGTCGTCGTATTTTTTGTGCCTTGTAATCGTGTACTGTTTATTTATTTCCGCACTTGTATTGTTTATTTATTTCTGCACTTGTACTGTTTATTTATTTTCACACTCGTATTATTTTTCGTATGCTTGTATGCTTGTTTATTTTTGCCCGCTATGCATGCTTAGATAATTATTCTGTTCGACCCAATTAATCATTTTTCATGTGCATATATCATCAAGTATTTAATCGTTTACCATTTTCCCGTGCCAATAATTTCGATCAAAAGGATAAAACCGCTCGTACCCTCCACCAAGTAAAAGTTTATCACCCTTTTATTTATTCCACGCTCATATGCATGGATATTTAGAATTGTTGGAATTTACTTCATTGGGCATGGTCACATAAATTAGGACTTTTTATCTTTAAAGCATGATTTAAAATATTTCTTTTATCCGGTAACATTTTTGGATGAGAGTCGGGTGCCTAACACCTTCTGACGTGCTGTCGATTCACCTAAAAAATAATATAAATATCTTGCAACAAATGCACAATTAAACTATGTATAGAGGTACAGGGTTGATCCATAGGGACTAAGGTGAACACTATCTTGTGTTGTGCAACAAGGACAAACTATTCGGAACAGTAACAAGTAATGGGGGGATTTCAAGAGTTGGTTGTTTAACAACTAAGAAAGCAGTAATAGACTGTAATAAAATAGATAATGAATGAATATAAGAGGGAGTTCCCAGTAGGGATCTATCTCCGATTGCTTCTAAGGTCGGCTGATCATTGGTGCAATGATCTTTTAGCCCTCACTGATAGACGCGCTATAGGGACCAGGTACGTTTAGGTCCCCTGCTTCCTTTCGCAAGAGAAATTACCCCAAGGTACATTTATGGAGTAATCTTGACGCTTCGTCGTCTCCCAAGGTACGTTTATGGGAGCAATACTCAAAGGCCCATGAAGATGAAGGAAGACGCATCCAAGGCGAGACACTCAGTACGTTCGAGGCTCTACCCTGATTACTTACTTAACCCAATCAAATGAAACCAGCGACCTGATAACTCCAATTGGTCGTCTACTTTACCCTGCAGCTTCGCGTTAGTTATAACCACAGTGATGACTTTAATCGCCTAGGGCAAACAGCTAGTTGATCAGGCTAGTAGTAGTCCTAGTAGAATTAACAAGAAATCGTTAAATAAATAAATACCAACAGGGATAAATTAATTTCACTTCGACCTCACAGCCTTCTTAAGCAACCTTTGATGATCCTACCAAGAACAAGTGAGCTTAGCCACTCATATTAGAATTAAAATAAATAAATAAATAAAATTGCATAAGGAAAAGAGAGATGAATTAGAAAAAACCCTTATTGATTACCGGCTGGAGCAAGCTCCGGTTTATGATCGGAATTACAAGGGTGCCGAAGGCAACAAAAGAGTTCAGAGCTCCAAAGTGGGGAAGATAGAAGATGAAGAAGAAGTCCGAAACCCTAAGACAAAAAGGGTTTTAAAGAGAAAATTACAAGAAAGGAAATTCCAATAATGGAAATTAATTAAATGGGAAATCCTAATTAATTGGAGCTGATCTCGTAATCTTTTCTTACCAAAACGGGAGTGATTGGATTTAAATAGGGCGGATCAGCTGATTCCCTTTAAAATAGGGCATTTCCTTGTTTAGCGCTTGAGTCCTTGACTGCTGCGTGCGCAACAATGTAGGGGCAAGATGTTGCCTGCATGCTGTCTACCAACTGCTAGGCCTCACTGCTCAAGTCCGTCCAGAATCCATGGGAAAATGCATATTTTTTAGGTTTCCTCTCCAAAAGCCCTGATCTGTAAAATAGTATGAAAATAGAAGAAGATCAGTAGCAACATGCCTTAAAAGGGCTAGGAAAGGAACGAAAAATTGGCACAAAATGCATCTCATCAAATCACCCCCACACTACCCCATGCTCGCCCTCGAGCATGAAACTCAAAACAGCCCCTCGATAAGAACAAATGGTTTCCACAAAAAAGGCATACAGGAATAAGCACACTCAGCATACAAGCACAAAATTTGGCACAACCTCCTTCCTAGATAGCATTCACATCAAACCCATGGAATAACAAAACCAAGGGAGAAACTTTCCCATACCTAGCATAGTCGCAAGCAGCCCTCACATAGGATAGTATTTGCACTCATACTCAGAAAAATCATGGCAAGGTGTTTACACTCAACAATGCAAATGACAATGCACAAAACCAGATTTGCAATAGCGACCCGAGTACGGAGAACACATGCGTGGGCAATCATACAATCATAAAAACTTTGCAAAGGGTAGAGCAAGAAATTGTGGAAGAAGGGGAGAAGGTTCAAAGAGAGGCAGAGAGAGAAGGATAGAGATTTTATTAGCTGGAAAAAGCAAGGTGGTGAGAGGGTTCCTCTTGTTGGCAGCAGCGAGGGCAAGGCAAAGAGCACTGGATGATTGAGGGGGGTATTTTCTTTTGTTTAGGTCATGCGGCCAGTCGTCTGTTTTTCCTCATGCTTCGCTCAGTCTTTGCTTTGTGCTCCTCTTTTGCTCGAATTTATTTGTTTCATTTTTTTTCTTTTTTTTTTCTTTTTTTTGTTCGAGCAAAAGGGAGTGTGTATATACTGTTTTCATCTGTCTGACTGGAGTAGCAAAAATTCTATCGACTAACCTGGCTTAAGCGTGTGATTGCTTTCAGTGTCTTGGCTTATCTCTTCATTTCGATATTGCTCATTGAATGACTTGAGCGTCTTGGCTTGGCTATTCATTACACTGAGGTTTTGTTTCTCTTTGTTCTACAGTTGCTGGTCATACTACTACTTTCAGAATTTTGGGCTAGCGGTTCGATGTTATATTTCTATTCTCAGCATCCGCTTTTGTTTTTAGCTTCTAGGTCTCGCAGCTCGATACCCCCACACTAAACTTGTTGTTTCTCTTTGCCCCACCTTGCTCACTGCCAGAGAACATCTCTCACCTGCTAAGAATAGAAAAGAAAGGCTCAAATGGTCAGAAGGGTGGTGAAAAAGAGGTGTGCAGCAAGGGTGAGAAAATAAAAAATAAGAAAAAAGATAAGAAAGAAGGGTGTAAAGTTTCTAATCATTTCATCGCTTTCCCACGTCTAATGGTTCCTATACCCAGGGGTCTCATACAAATCCAGTCAGTACAAGGTCACGCATTCACTTAGAAAAAATCATGGCATGAAAGTTCAAAGAGCTCACATGGGTAAACAAATGACTGCAAGCGACTAGGGCAAGACATGGATATAGGAGCTAACAAGTAGTGTGGTTGTGCGCGTGAATATGTGCAGTGAGTGAGTGCTTCTTGTACAAAGTGCCTAAACCATTCACTCAAATTAAGGGGCTTTCAAAAACAGGGGCAATGTCATTTTGGCAAGTCAATTTTTTTTTCGAAAACTCCAATCAAAAAGTTATCATGCAAGTGCAAGGGCAAGCAGTATGCAACATGCAATCAAACCAAAAAGTTTAAATACACAAGTGTCCCACCCCCACACTAAGGCAGTGCATCGTCCTCGATGCGAGAATGGGACTCACACACAAACGAAAAAAAAGTTCAAAAGGCAGAAAATAAAAATGGAAAGAAACGTGGGTTGCCTCCCACGATGCCCCCACTGTTAATGTCTAGGGCAAGACGCAAGCTGCTCAAATCATTCTGGATCCGAGGGCTCCGCCATGGGGGGATGGAAACCCTCGTGGAATAGCTCCAACCTGTGGTCATGCACCTGAAAAATGATGCCTGTGTTCATACTCTGAATTGCAACTACACCAGGATCGTACACCTGCGTGATGAGGTAAGGGTTGGTCCACTGAGACTGCGGTTTTCTGGAAAAGAGCCTAAGACGAGAATTGTAAAGTAAAACTTTCTGTCCAGTATCAAAGGTCTTAGGAGAGAGCAACTTATCGTGATAAGCTACTGTCTTAGCAATATTGTTAGCAGCCCATGGGGTTGGGTGAGCATTGGGCGTCATGCCCTTGCTGGTCACGGCATTGGCGGCAGTAGTGAGGGCAGGAACCATTGTGTCCTCAGGATTGGTCGTAGCGACGGTCGGAGTCACTGCCAAGGTGTTGGGGGCAACAGGAGTGGGTGCGAAGGCTACTGGAGCTTGTTGAGGAGTGCAAAAGGCTGGGGCAAGCTCTTTGACGTCGACGGTCATCCATCCAAGGGCCTCGTGATATCCTTTGAGTGTGGACACCAGTTCATGTTCTGCAACAGGATCGAGCTTGCTAGAGATAATGACAGGGAGCGTGTCATACTCGCCAAGGTAGGCGTACTTGAGGTGCGAGGGTAAGCTGTTCAACTTCGACTTTGGGTCCTGCAAAAGAGATGGGAGTTTAGTGTGATCAGTGGGAAAAGGAGAAATAATAGAAGGAGGAGGGATAAAAAAATGCTCTTCCAAAGCAGCGACGTCTTCATGCAATATATGTGGGGTTGCAAGCGTCAAGGCCAAGGGGTCCAATGCTGCTGGTAGAGTGCTCTTGTCTAGGGCAAGCTGTAGAGAATCATCAGTAGCAAGTGCAGAAACATTAGTAACAACAAGGGAAACAATATCAACAAATTTTATGCTAGAAAACTCGGTGGGGGTGTCTCATATCATCAATCATATTGAACTTGATGGTCTCGCCGTCGAATTCAAGAGTAATGGAGGCGTCATGGACATCAATCTTGGCCTTGGCAGTCCAAAGGAACGGCCTGCCCAAGAGCATGTCTATCAGTTTGGTGGATTTCTCATCCTCCATGCTGATCACGT
The DNA here is from genome assembly GCA_963691705.1 of Viola odorata. NCBI lineage: Eukaryota > Viridiplantae > Streptophyta > Magnoliopsida > Malpighiales > Violaceae > Viola > Viola odorata. Next base: position 54,210,153 of record OY829545.1, on the reverse strand, counting down.
AAAAGTCGGCTGGATATAGGAAGTCACCAACCTGTACTAAAATATCCTCGTTAATGCCTTCGGGATATATAACAGAGCAGTCGGCCAACTGGATGACAACTTGCGTTGGTTTAAGTGGGCCTAGGCCTAGGCTGTTATATATCGTCAAGGGCATTACGTTGATACCTGCACCAAGATCACGCATAGCTTTGCCAACATTAGTATTTCCAATTTTACAAGGGATGGTGAACATCCCTTGATCCTTACACTTTGGTGGAAGCTTCCTCTGAATGACGGCTGAAACGTTAGCACCCACACTAATCTTATTCACTTCTGCCAATTTACATTTGTTAGTGCACAAAGATTTCAAGAATTTGGCATATCGAGGAATATTGAGCTGCACCTTGTTAAATAATTCAAAATTTTCTTTATCCTCTTTATCCCTTTTTGTTTTGACTAACCTTTGTGGGAATGGTGGCTCAAGTACCTTGGTGATGAATTCTTCCAAAAATTCAGAGTTTTCATCGACCTTTCATGGAGAACCGTGTCTTCTAGCAATGTAGACAAGTTTTTCTTTTTCCGCTTCTGCCTTGACCTCCTCTGGTTTGGGCGTGAGTTCAGGTAGTTCAACGTCTTGGGCAGGCAGCTCACGGGATGGTATTTCAGTACCGCTTCGAAGCGTCATGGCACAAGCTCCATGCTTCGGATTTACGTCCGGTTGGGAGGGCAGTCGTCCTCCATTCCTGAGCTCCTTGACCTCTGCAGCCACAGAACCTAGTTATTTTTGCATTTCAAGGATAACATTAGTAAGATTTGTTACCTCGGTGGTTGTTGCCGCAGGAGGTGATGGTTCTTGTGCAGCTTGTTGTTGGTACTGCTGGTTACTGGGGTAGCTAGGCCGTGGTACGAAATTCTGAAGGTTGAAAGGCGGCTGCTGCTGATTCTGGAATGGATGCGGTGGCTACTGCTGACTAGGGCAAGGCACTTGAACATTGTTACCATAGCTAAGGTTCGGATGACGCCATCCCTTGTTGTAATTCTGGGTGTACGACTCAAATTTCTTTGGGGCTCCATTGTAGTTTCCTATTGCATTGACCTGTATCTCATCCGAAATATAGGGGCAAGCATCGGTGAGGTGGTCATTGAAATGTCAAATCTCACATACTTTGACCTGCTCGGGCTGGCCGGTGGATATGTTCTGCATCATCCCCGCGAAATGGTTCAACTGGCCTTTTAATCCAGACAGTTGGCTTTCTATGGCAGCGTGACGTACGTCATGGATATTGCTTGGCTCTATAGTGACAGCGTTCCTGGCCATAAGTTCCAGGATGTTCTTGGCTGCGGTAGGGGTAAGGGCAACCAGGGAACCATTGCAAGAAGCGTCAATTATGGCTCTGTCTCGCCCTAGCAGTCCCTCGTAGAAATATTGCAATAATGTGTGATCTTCAAAATTGTGAGAGGGGCAAAGGGCTTGTATTTTCTTAAACCGTTCATAGTACTGTCCCACATTCTCACTTTCTTTTTGCACTATGGCTACCAATTGCTTTCTGGTCATGCTAGCCATGGAGTTGGGGTAGTACTTATCAATGAAGGCTTTGAACATATCGGCCCAGGTGGTGATGGAACGCGGTGGTAAGTCATAAAACCAACTACGGGCTTCATCTTCCAAGGACCACATAAATGCTTTCAGCTTAGCGTAGCCAATATCAACTTGGAGCGGCTTCATGGCCTCGCAGATGGAGTGCAACTGCTGGAGATGTCGAATTGCGCTTTCCTTGGGCAATCCGTGGAACTTGGGCAAGTGGTGCATGACAGCGGACTTGATTGTCCAATCATTGGCCACTTCAGGCCATACAATACAGCTTGAGTTTTTCTCAGTGGTGGCATTCAGGTCCTCTATGAAGTGATTGATAGGAGGGGGTCGGGGAGGTTCGTCTGCCATGATGGGGTTTTTAGCATCTTGGTCTAGATGTTCGATGTTTCCAATTTCAGGGGGGTTTTGAATGGGGTTGTTGATTGCTACTACGATTCTAGCTAGTCTTCTAGCCAATCTTTCTGTTCTTCGGATTTCAGGATCGAGTGGTAAAGGATTCGGATTGGATAACCTGGTCATACATAACAAAAGAAAGGATCAGTACCGAAGTCCTCGGCAACGGCGCCAAAATTTGACGTGCTGTCGTTACACCTCAAAAATAATATAAATATCCTGTAACAAATGCACAATTAAACTGTGTAATGATCTTCTAGCCCTCGCTGATAGATGCGCTATAGGGACCAAGTACGTTTAGGTCCCCTGCTTCCTTTCGTAAGAGAAATTACCCCAATGTACGTTTATGGAGTAATCTTGACGCTTCGCCATCTCCCAAGGTACGTTTATGGGAGCAATACTCAAAGGCCCATGAAGATGAAGGAAGACGCGTCCAAGGCGAGACACTCAGTACGTTCGAGGCTCTACCCTGATTACTTACTTAACCCAATCAAATGAAACCAGCGACCTGATAACTCCGATTGGTCATCTATTTTATCCTGCAGCTTCGCGTTAGTTATAACCACAGTGATGACTTTAATCGCCTAGGGCAAACAGCTAGTTGATCATGCTAGTAGTAGTCCTAGTAGAATTAACAAGAAATCGTTAAATAAATAAATACCAACAGGGATAAATTAATTTCACTTCGACCTCACAGCCTTCTTAAGCAACCTTTGATGATCCTACCAAGAACAAGTGAGCTTAGCCACTCATATTAGAATTAAAATAAATAAATAAATAAAATTGCATAAGGAAAAGAGAGATGAATTAGAAAAAACCCTTATTGATTACCGGCCGGAGCAAGCTCCGTTTTATGATCGGAATTACAAGGGTGCTGAAGGCAGCAAAAGAGTTCAGAGCTCCAAAGTGGAGAAGATAGAAGATGAAGAAGAAGTCCAAAACCCTAAGACAAAAAGGGTTTTAAAAGAGAAAATTACAAGAAAGGAAATTCCAATAATGGAAATTAATTAAATGGGAAATCCTAATTAATTGGAGATGATCTCGTAATCTTTTCTTGCTAAAAGAGATTGGATTTAAATAGGGCGGATCAGCTGATTCCCTTTAAAATAAGGAATTTCCTTGTTTAGCGCTTGAGTCCTTGACTGCTGCGTGCGCAACAATGCAGGGGCAAGATGCTGCATGCATGCTGTCTACCAACTGTTAGGCCTCGCTGCTCAAGTCCGTCCAGAATCCATGGGAAAATGCATCTTTTCTAGGTTTCCTCTCCAAAAGCCCTTATCTGTAAAATAGTATGAAAATAGAAGAAGATCAATAGCAACATGCCCTAAAAGGGCTAGGAAAGGAACGGGAAATTGGCACAAAATGCATCTCATCACCTTCCCAAGTCCATAATACGACCTTGAACCGCTGTTCTCGGGTTTAGACCCTTTTTGTCTTAGTTTTTTTTTTTTTTGTTATACCATAACTTTAGGTTCCCTAAACCTACAAACAAAATAGGATGGTGACTTCATTGCATTATGTGAGATGAGTCCAGATTTCGTCTCACATCTCGTCCCAACCCCGCGTCGCGTAATAAAATCCAAAAGGGGTGCGACATAATTACTGATCTTGAGACAGAGATTACATTGTTGTAGTTTTTAATTTATTTTGTTCATTATATAGAGTAAGAAAATTGAATTTGTTTAAAAAATAAAAATAAAAATAAAAAAGATGAGAGGGAGAAGAGAATGAGAGGCATAGGACTTGGGTTTAATTGGATACCCATTGGGTACCTATACCCAAACCCAATTAAACCCATATATTTTAGTTTAAATGGGTATATACTCATTTATAACCAATTAAAATTGCATTGACCCATTTAATACCCATACCTACTTAAGTTAGTTGGGTATGGGTGTATAATTGGGTATGTGATACGATCCTTGGTCGCACGTACCTTTGATCTAGTTCTAGGCTTGAATTTCGATGTGGAAGATAGATGACTCAATACGACTGTTTAACCCCGCTAATATCTTGTATTAGCCAACCTAAACCTATCGGATGAGGTTCTTCAGACAATCTCTAACCCTGCTAATATCATGTATTAGCCAAACTAGAGCTACGAATCAATGGAATGGACTTTTGGGTTTTACTTGCTATCCTAATCGAGTGTCCAGACTCAATGAGGGAAAAAGTTCGTGAAAAATAATTGAGAAAACTCTCTATATTTTATTTCCAAGATAACGTCTTGAAGTTTCATAAGAAAGGTCAATCCCACGATTTTGACTTCTGTAGGTCTGACTGGGTTAGGGCAAAGTCGCATGACGCATAAGTTAGGTCAATCCCACGTAGGACTCCTGTCAACAAGAATGTTGGCTTGAGATTTTGGATGATCCACTCGTCCAAACGTCCTGAAATTTGGACACAATAAATATAACACATCAAGGTTTCCATAAAGCCTCTGTGATCTCAAATCGGACTCCATTTGCTTGTTGCGCACATGCGATGTGCCATGTCGGTGCATGATACACCCTGGGATCGTATCATTCCCTCCCTCTTCGGAAAGATTCGTCCTCGAATCTTGCTCAACATAATCTGCCCAAGGAAGCCTCACAAATATATGCTCAAAGCATACTCGTCATCTCCTACGCTTCCTTGGTCGCCATCTCTTGCGCTTCAAGGGCAAGACGCTTGATGCGTTAGGGTATGTGTGAGGATTCTCATCATTCCCTCTCCCTTGGAAAGGATTCGTCCTAGAATCCGGATCTAAGCCTGCGGCGCAATACCTTAAGTTAGTAGCATTAAAATAATCACAAATCGAACCATACCAACCTCACAAATTCAACTTGGTTGTGATGCCATGGGGTATGACAACACGTTATGTAGGCCCATCGCCCAAGCGGTTATGTCTGCTGGTACTCGGGTTGGAAATCATTTTCGGCGTAAACACTTCCAAACCCAAGTATGTAACTCGGAGGATTCGCTCATTCTCCCAAGATTCCTCCTAAACGCCATCTTGATATTCACGCGCGCACCATAGCACTTGACTTATCCATGGGCTATTCGCATCACCTCGATTTCCCTATTGCCACCTATGCTAAGTAACACTTTCAAAGGCAGCAATATCAAACCGAATGATATCATATAAACCAAACTACACATGAGTTTAAACAAACCAAAAATAATGACATGCGTCGACAGGTAGTAAGTCAATAAAATAAACGAAAGACATTCTTCTCATGTAAACATATACTTACAAACCAATACATGCCATACAGAACCAAACGTTCTTTTATCCATGCGGTTAGAAATTCTAAATTGTGGTTGACAAGGTGTCCAATTTAGCATCTTCGTGCTCGGCCTCCTCCACAATTCCATTCGTGAGTCGCTAAGTGACTCTTCCCTATGATTACTAACAATACTCCAAGGAACAATATGTGAAAATATAACATCCTTAAAGAATATGTTGGTAATAGTTATATTGCTATGATGTCTCAAACCATCAAGCTCATCAAAATGTCGCAAAAGGTTATGATGTCTCAAGTCCAGTTGACTTACCTACAATTTTATCATAAATTTCATACATAGCAGAACGATTATATAAAATAAATACATGTGAAGATTCAAACAAATTTGTGTTAGGGAACGAGTACACATCTTTTGGTCTAGCCAACATGCCAAAGCTCTTGCGCTTTCGCAAGTAGTCCTCATAAAACTTAGCCTTCGGCTCTGGTACACAACCCTCATTAATTAAATTGATTTTAAAATCAGACTCATAAAAATCAAGAAGGTTTGCATACTCATCCAAATCAGATTTAAGAAAAGAAAGGTACAATGTACCTTTTCGGCTAGGGTTTGTCGAAACACTTACTATAAGCGATTGGTGCTCCTTTCATTTTCTGGGAAGTAAGGGATGGGACTTCTCTTCTTCCAAAAGCCTTCTCTCTCTGTGCACATTACGAGAAACAACAATAGAAGATAAAATAAACAAATTAGGGTTAGATAAATCAAATCGCACTGGCCAAAAATTTAGTTTTTGGTGGCTTGCGCCAAAATAGATTTTTTGCACATGTAATGCATCCCTCACTTGTTCTCTCTTGGTGTAAACACACACCTCTCCTTTTTTTCAAAAATGCCACTCTCTACATGCTCTCTATTTTCATGTTAGTGTTTTAAACTCTCATCTCTTTTCGCATGCTCACTTTTTTCATGCGGGCTATTTTTATTTTCATCTCTTTTCCCATGCTCACTCTTTTCATGGGGGTTGTTTTCCTCATTATTTCCCTCTTTCTTTTCACTCAACTCTCCTCTTTTACTCTCAATATTTTTAGTACTCTCAAATTTGGCAAAAGCTTTTTCTCGTATACTCATCACATTGCGCTCAACAAGCGCCTTAGTTTTCTCCGATAAGACCGTCACATGTCCATCATCACTTGCTACCATCGCACCTTGCGCATTCGCAACACTACTAATAAGGGTAGCCAACTGAATTCCCTTAGTCTCATCATTGTTGCTATGAACATGTTGTGGATGAGTAGTCTTGGCATCTTCAACTTGAATACACTTCTTCGTCCCATGGTCCGCTTTATGTTTGAGCTTCTTCGAGAGGATAGACAAACGCTCAGAATCAGTCTTATTGTTAGGACATTGAATCGAAGTGTGTCCTCGACCTGTGCATGTATGACATAAAATATCTCGCGTTCACACACGAGTTGAAGAAGTAATATTCGTATCCAAACATGAGTTGGGGCCTTCCTTCCCCTTGACAGTTGTAACCCTCGGTCTAATGCTACTCATGTTTGCATCAAGGTGATTGTCATTCCTCCACTTGTGATTTTCACCATGTAACTCTTGTGATCGCCCATACGCATCACAACGCAGTAACCCTTGCACATCATAGCGTCGTCGTGATCCTTGCACCTCATAGTGCCCATTATAGTGCCTCTGTCGTGATCCTTGCGCATCATAGTGTCACTTTTCACCCATTTTATCTCGCCACTCATAAGCATAATCCGCATAACCTCGCCTTTCATCATAGTGCCCCCGCCTCTCATAGGCTTCCTCACGATCAACCTTTTCATACCAATACGCATGAGGCGCTCGTCGTTCGGATCTGCTCCTAGGGTTTGCGTAGCGCATAAAGGGCGCACCATCTGGTGGCTCCTCGGCCTTGTCCCTTAATTTGACTTTGGCCACTCCTGCCCGTTGTTCCATCTTATCAAGCTTTGCACTGATCTTTCTTAGGGCCTCCATCATCTCTTGATTTCTAATGCTTCTTGGTGAATCGCCCGACATTCTTCTTGAGACCACAACACTAAAACAAACCAAGCGTAAAGTTGCCCTAAAAACTAGCACTCCCTTACGTGTTTACTCTCATGTTTAATCTCTCTAATAAACTCACAAAATCACTCACAATTTCCTGCAATTGTTCAATGCAAACGTTAGTGACTCAAGAGTTTCAAGAAAGTTTCCAATAAGACTCGCAAAGACAACTAGCTTCGAAATAAATTTAGATGTTGAATACTTGAGTAGTTGCAAGAACAATCAACTAAACAATTATTCAACTGGAATCGGAATTCAATTGCATGGAATCAAGGAAAGCTCAAAGTTACTCGGATTGTTCAAGCAACTCACCAAATAGTGAATGAGGTGTGTGCAAATTAGTGTTTGTGACTTGCAAACTTGATATCTTTTGATTCTGGCCACCAAATTGAACGAATCTTTTTGCTATAGCTTCAAAACACCTTCTAGTATTTTGTATTTTGTTTCTTTTCTGTTTTTGGTTTTTTTTTTTTTACTCTTGAACGAAACTAAATAACAATTAAATTAAAGACACTTTGGATTTTTGTGACTCTTTTTCTTGGCACTTTAGGGAGAAAGTTTTGTATTTAAAAGACACTACAAATCGCACAACAATTTGCACACACAAAGACGCAAACAAGATCTAGAAATCCTAGATCGACTTGACACACAAATAACTAACACACGGGACTCAAGGAGATTGATTTAGATCTGGTAGAAGAAGAATCAATCTCAACAATTGAAAACAATTAAAAACAATAAAGGATAGATGGATAGATACCAAACCATAGAACGCCTTTGCTCCGCTACCAACTGATACGATCCGTGGTCGCTCGAGGCTCGTAGCACGTACCTTCAATCTAGTTCTTGGCTTGGATTTTGATGCGGAAGATAGATGACTCAACACGAATGTTTAACCCTGCTAATATCTTGTATTAGACAACCTAAACCTATCGGATGAGGTTCTTGAGATGATCTCTAACCCTGCTAATATCCTGTATTAGCCAAATTAGAGCTACAAATCAATGGAATGGACTTTCGGGTTTTACTTGCTATCCTAATCGAGTGTCCAGATTCAATGAGGGACAAGGTTCGCGAAAAACAATTGAGAAAACTCTCTGTATTTTATTTCCAAGATAACGTCTTGAAGTTTCATAAGAAAGGTCGATCGCACGATTCTGACTTCTGCAGGTTCGACTGGGTTCGGACAAAGTCGCTTGACGCATCCTAGAGTCTTAGTCGACATAGGACTTCTGTCAACGAGAATGTTGGCTTGAGATTTTGGATGATCCACTCGTCCAAACGTCCTAAAATTTGGACACAATAAATATAACACATCAAGATTTCCATAAAGCCTCTATGATCTCAAATCGGACTCCATTTGCTTGTCCATTTGCTTGTTGCGCACATACAATGTGCCTTGTCGGTGCATGATACATCCTGGGATCGTATCAGTATGAGTAGATTTTTGCCAACCCCCACGTGATATTAGAGGGCTAAAAGAAAAGAAAAGAAAAAATTAGGAAAGGAAACTAAAAGCAACTGCAGGAATGGATGGGTAGTAGGGGCGACAGTTTTATTTCCGGTCACATGACTCAAATTCATTAAAAAAATATAGGGAACTTTAGATTAGACCAGCCTTAGCTCTCTTCGTTCATGTTTCAAGTTTTCAGTTTCAGCACACCAAACCAGCCTCTACTCTATTATTATTAAGATTTGTTTTATTTTAATTTGTAATGGACCAATGCTGTTAAAAAAAAACAGCAGTAGACCCATGAATTAGATTCAGTTCTTTGTTAATTTTCTTGAATTGGGAGAGGCTATGGGTTGTGTTCATAGGCATGAGTTTTCCTAACAACGATTTTTTTTATTAATGATATAAATTTCTACCAGTACCAACTTTCATAGGTCTGAGACCGGATCAGTCAACATCCAGAGCTGATATAGATTTTTCAGTCCTGATTTTAAACATGAGGGGTCCGGATCCGACCCACAGATCTGCGAAATTGAGGATGTTAGTACCGGGATCCGACCTGTGGTACCGTTTTACCGGCCCTAGGTAGTAGTACCGTTTTGCCAAATATAGTTCAGAAAAATGAGAACAATTTTTTTCTTTTTCAAGCATTAATTAATTAGGCAATTTTGTATCAAACATTTGTTGTTGGTTGGTTCGTTGTTTAGTCCCAGAAATAAACAGGACAGACTAGTCCCAACCCATTTAATAAACGAACGGACCAAACCCGTCCATCTAAATTAGCCGGGTTTGGACGGATTCTAGTCCAAATTTTTTTATTCAAATTTTTTTTTTACCGTTTTGGCTCATTTTTCATCATTTTGTCTCATTTCTTACCATTTTTACCTATTTTGCTCGTTTTTTACCATTTTTGCTCATTTTTTAACCAGTTTTTGCACATTTTTTACCGATTTAGCTTGTTTTTTATCGTTTTTGCTCGTTTATTACCGTTTTTGCGCATTTTTCACAATTTTGTCTCATTTTTACTTATTTCTTTAACATTTTTGCTCATTTTTTACCGTATTTACTCATTTTTTACCAATTTGGTTTATTTTTTACTATTTTTGCTCATTTTTAACCACTTTTGCTCGTTTTTTATCATTTTGTCTCATTCCATACCATTTTACCCATTTTTGGTCATTTATTACCATTTTGCTCATTTTTTAACAATTTAGCCTTATTTTTTATCGCTTTGACCTTTTTTTTACCATTGTCTCATTTTTGCTCATTTTTTACCTTTTTGGCTTGTTTTTCACCATTTTTTATCATTTTTTAGCCATGTTTTACCGGTTTGGCTTGTTTTTTAAATGATCTGATCCAAATAAGCAGTTACAGATCATAACCACAAACATATGTGAATATTGATCGAAAAAGAAAAGAAAAAAGTAGCACTTACATGATTGATTAGAATTATATGGATCCGAATTATTAGAATTATAAGCAAATATTTTAATTATAATTATAGACAGAGATATATAAAAGGTTTCATGTTTCGAAAGTGTACGCAAATAACAATATAAAAAATGATACAAGTTAAAACTGAGACTAAAAAGTCAACATCGGGACTAAAAAGTTAAAACCGAGACTAGAAAGTAAAACCGAGGTGAAAATAATAGTATGTGCTAAAATTTTACTTATTTTTTTTTATAGGCAAATTTTACTTAAATGAATTAAAAAATACATTAGACAATTTTATTGAATAATGAGTTTAGTGGATGCCTAATGGATATCAAATTGGATAAAGATCACATACAGTACAACGTCATGTGCATCAATAAGTTAAAAATGAGCCAAAATGGTAGAAAAAATGAGCAAAAATGGTAAGAAACGAGACAAAATGATGAAAAAATGAGCTAAAACGGTAAAAAATGAGACAAAATAGCGAAAAATGAGCCAAAACGGTAAAAAGGAGAAAATGGTAAAAAATGAGCAAAAACGGTGAAAACGAGCCAAAATGGTAAAAAATGAGCCGAAAAGGTAAAAAATGAGCTAGAATGGTATAAAAATCAGCCAAAACGGTAAAAAATAAGAAAAAACGGTAAAAATGATCCAAAATGGTAAAGTACTAGCAAAAATGGTAAAAACTGAGCCAAAATTGTAAAAAATGAGACAAAACGGTGAAAACGAGCAAAAATGATGAAAAATGAGATAAAATAGTTAAAAATGAGCAAAATAGTAAAAAACGAGCCAAAACGATAAAAAACGAGACAAAACGGTAAAAAATGAGACAAAACGGTAAAAAATGAGCTAAAATGGTAAAAACGAGCCAAAAAATTTAAAAACGTGAAAAACAAGCAAAAATGGTAAAAATTAAGCAAAAACGGTAAAAATTGAGTCATAATGGTAAAAAACGAGACAAAATGGTAAAAAACGAGCAAAACTGTAAAAAACGAGACAAAGAGTAAATAATAAATGGACAGACGAGACAAACAGTAACTTCAATCATACTATTGCACATGAGTAATGGACAGACGGGTATGTAATGGATATCCAATTATATTTACTTATTTATTATTTCACTTAATAAAATTATTTTACCAAATTATTTTATTTTTCCATTATTAAGTAAAAATTTACTACTTAGGTTCGTTTTCACCAATTAGGTTCATTTTTTACAATTTTTGTTTGTTTTTTACTATTTTGGCTTATTTTTTTACCATTTGGATCATGTTTTACCATTTTGGTTCATTTTTTACCATCTTAGCTCATTTTTTACTGTTTTAGCTCATTTTTTACCGTTTTGGCTCATTTTTTTTTCATTTTGGTTCGTTTTTTTTACTATTTTGGCTCCTTTAAGCTCATTTTTTACCATCTTGGCTCATTTTTTACTATTTTGGCTAATGTTTTACCATTTTGGCTAATTTTTCTCATTTTAAATCGTTTTGGCTCATTTTTTACCGTCTTCGCTCATTTTTCATCATTTTGGTACATTTTTTACCATCTTGGCTCATTTTTTACTATTTTGGCTCATTTTTTACCATTTTGGCTCATTTTTTTACTATTTTGGCTCATTTTTTACCGTTCTGGTTCGTTTAAGCTCATTTTTACCGTTTCCCTCATTAGTTACCATCTTCACTCATTTTTCATCATTCTGGCTCATTTTTTACCATATTGGCTCATTTTTTACCATATTAGCTCATTTTTTACTATTTTGGCTCGCTTCTTACCATATTTGGCTCAACATAGTAGTTAGATTGGATATATCATAATATAGAAAGAGAGCACCAATCCATATCATAATAAATTAAAGGTAGCATCATGTCGTACCATCGCGAGTGAAGAACACACATACAATGGAGTCGCCACTGATAAACACAAAAAAAGCCTATCAAATTTCTCGTTCGAGCTCTGCAACTCGTCGAACTCCATTCGAGCCGGTTCCTACCAAGGCAATGGTAGTGGCATCACCAAAACAACAGAAACAAATATAGCATAAAATCGGGTCAGTAGGTGAATAATAATAATAATAATAAAAATAAGGAAAAAATGGTAAATTTGTTTTCCTAAATATAATAAAGAGTGGACACTACAAAATTAAAATGAAAACAACCCTACCCTCTTTCTCTAATGGGCCGGCCCAGTTAGCCATCTCATTCTCATGTTTCGCAGCATCCAAGAATTTCTTCTTTTTTTCCTCTTTTTTTTCAACAGCCACACAACACCTTTCTTTCTTTTTTTCTTTTTTCTTTTCAACCAACAACAACATCTCTGCTCTATTTTCTTTTCTTTCTTCTTCTCTGCTCTCTTTTCTTTCCGTTCACTCTGCTCTCTTTTTTTTCTTCTACAATTGCATACAGACCGACAAGCAAATCGGAGGGGATAGTTGTCGGAGGAGGTTGTTGCCGGATCTGCTCTGACTGGTAAGAAATGGTGACCGGAGAAAGGTTTCGCTGGAGAGGATGGAGGCGCGGTGATGGGTTTTGTTAGAAAGTAGTGTATATATATGTGTGTATTCATATTCATATGTATGTGTATTAGAATAGATGTATAGTATTTAGCTTGTCCTATAAATAAAGGACTCCTTACATGTACTTCATAAGTTGTATCAATGCAAAATACACTTTACAAAGTTACTATTTTCATGCTAGCGGAGCCAATTTTTCTCTCCCAAGTGTCTCGAATGACTCACTTCCCGACGTCTCTGGTTCTCACCGCCCCCATAGAAAGGAGCGGAAGGTCGTCTCGAGTCGGGAGCAATGAACGGTTGTCGAAGTCGTCAAAAATAATATTAAAAACCTGCTAACAAATACACAATAAATTGTATATAGTGGCAACAGGGTCGATCCACAGGGACTAGGGATAGACGCTGACTTTTATGTGTGACAAGGGCAAACAGACCAAAATAGTAGCAAATGAGGGGTTTTGAAGAGTTGTTTGTTTAATAACTAAGAATGTAATAATTAACAAAATTAAAATAAATAGGAAATCAGTAGAGGAAGGGTCCTCGGTAGGAATCCATCTCCGGTTGCATTTGTACTCAGCCGGTCATCGGTGCAAAGATCTTCTACCCCTAGCTGGTAGATGTGTTATGGGACCAGGTACGTTTAGGTCCCCTGCTTTCCTTCATACGAGACACTACCCCAAGGTACGTTTATGGGATAGTCTTGACACTTCGTCGTCCCCCAAGATACGTTTATGGAGGCAATACTCAAAGGCCCACTAAGAAGAGGAAAGACACGTCTAGGGCGAGACACTCAGTACGTTAGAGGCATTACCCTAATTACTTGTTTAACCCAGCTAGATGAGACCAGCGACCTGATTACTTCCAACTGGTTGTCTACTTTACCATGCAGCCTCACGTTAGTTATTACTACAGAGATGACTTTAATCGCCTAGGCTTAGTTACAAGTTGGCCGGACTCCTAACCAACCCTAGGTAAATTGAAAAGTATTTGTTAAACAAATAAATAAAAACCAGAGATGTTTTAAACACAAGTAGACCTCACGACTTCCCTTAGCAACCTTCGATGATTCTTACCAAGAACAAGGGATTTAGCTACACATGCTCAAAGTAAAATAAATAAAAAGATATTGCATAAAAGAGGGAGAAGAAACGTTGCAAAAGTGCAGCTTAATACCGGCCGGAGCTTTAGCTCTGGTTTATTACAAAGTGGGAAAAAAGCCTCAATCGTCGCCTCAAAGAGGAGGGGAGGAAGAAGAGATGAAAGAATGGGAGAAACCCTAGAAGGAGCATGTCTCCCAAAAGTGGTAGAAGAAGTTTGAAACCCTAATTAACTAAAAGTATTTATAGAAAATAGAAAATAGAAATCCTAAGTTTAATAGGAGTAGGGGTGTCAATTCGGGTTTGCGGGTCCGGACCCAACCCGGCCCGACTAGACCCGAAGACCCTCAGGTCGGGATCATACCCGGTCCCAACCAAAATCTGGTCCCCGTCCCGGCCTGACTAAGAATCCGGGTCCCAGGTCTCCCGAATTTTTTTCTTTTTCTTTTTTCGGCCCAAACCTTCTCTTTCTTACCTCCTCTCTCATTTTTCTTCTTTCATTTCTTTTCTTCTTTCCAAAATAATTCTTTCCTTTCTTTTGTTTCTATTTTCATTTTCATTTTCTTCCCCTCCTCCCTACGAGCCCAGAAATAATGTAATTTCCACCTCCTCCCTTCACATTCATCATCATCCCGTTAATCATTCCCTCCATTCCTTGTTGTTATGTTTCAACCCTTTCTTTTCCTTGATGTGTTGTTTTAATTTGCAGGTGGGTTGGAATTGGAAGAAGAGGAGGAGATTTGGTATGGTTTGGTTTGGTTAAACCCGGTTGGTATGGGTACGGGTTTGGTTTGGTGGCGAATCATGTAGCGGCGATGGCGATGGCGTGATGGATGGGTTGCAACGGTGAGGGAGATGACGTGATGGATAGGTAGCTGTGATAGACGGGTTGTAGCAAGGAGGAGGCATAGAAGAAGTAGTGATGGCGTGATGGATGGGTTGCAGCTGTGTGGATTTATTGAGAGGGTTGCAGAGGAGAAAGGAGCATTAATTAATTGTTTGATGGGGTGGGTGATTGTGGAAAGAAAAAAAGGAAAAGGAAATATTTTAGGGGTTTGCCGGGTCTAGACCCGAGATATACTGGGTCGGACTCGGCTAACTTCAGGTCGGTCTCGACCAAAAATGGGACCAAAATCTAGTCCCGGTCCCTACCCGAAATCCCAGGTCTGGGACGGGTCTATGGGTCTCGGGTAAAATTGGCACCCCTAAATAGGAGTAATTTCCTAAAATATAAAAATAAAGTCCTAAGTTTAATAGAACTAGGAATGGAAATATATCTTTTGCTGAGCTGAGGGAATCATGGGAGTAAAGGACTGAATCCACTGAATTTCTTCTTTTAAAAGTTTCCTTTTCCGTGTCAGTCTACGAGCATCCAGCTGCAAGGTCTAGACGCTCGAAATCCTCCAAAATTCAGTAAATAATGCATCTTTCTGGGATTTCCTCTCCAAAAGCCTGAATCTGTAATAAGTAAAGAAATAGAGGCTAATCAGTAGCATCAAGATCCAAAAAGGGCTAGGAAATTAAGGGAAAATGTGCACAAAATACATCATATCAAGCGAGTGGAACGGCATCATTTCGGTTACCGAGGCGCCGCCACTCACGGCCGGAGCATTTCGGCGACTTCTGGCGCCGCCACTCGCTGCCGGAGCATGTCGGTGCATGACGCTCCGTCTGGCCACCGGTGACCTTGCCGTCACCTTGGTTCTTCTCGCCTCATCATTTCGGTCAGGTATCTGAGATCGTTTTGCTATTTTGGCGATGTTTGTTGTTCGTTCTTTATAATTTCAAAATTGCCCTTTAAGTACTATTTACGACCACTGTTTGAACTCGGTTAGTGAATGAACTCGCTTACTGTTTGAACTCGATCATTGTTTGAACTCGGCTTTGGGTACTGTTTATGGGTATTGTTTAGGTATTATTTGAGTATTGTTTGCTCCGTATCTGCTGCATATTTTGCTACATATTCATTACGTATTTGCTCTGTATTAGCTCCGTATTTGCTGCAAATTTGGTTCGTATTTGCTGAGTATCATTCAGTATTTGTTGTGTATCATTCGGTATTTGTTGTGTATTCATTGCACATTTGCACCATATTTGTTGCGCATTTGCTCTGTATTTGTTGCGCATCACTCTGTATTCACGATGAACTCTGTTAATTTTGTCAGAGTACCTAGCTCCTCTTCTGGAAAGACTGTAACTATCTCTGCAGATGAGTTTGCTAGATTCTCTCAGTATCTCTCCTCTTCTAGAAAGACCTTAACTATCTCTGCAGATGAGTTTGCTAGATTCTCTCAGTATATGCAATGTGTGAAGGCAACATTTGGTACTAGTTCAGATGGGAGAGGTAAAACTTGTCTTACTTCTACTTCCAACCAATGGGTTATTGATTCTAGTGCGAATGAGCACATGACAGGTAATCCCAATGTCTTCTCGAGCATCAAGAAAGTCACAACACCCACACCTATTACTATTGCAGATGGCACCATTTGTAATATTGTGGGTTCCGGTACTATCAACCCAACATTTGCTATTACCATGTCATATGTGCTTAGTCTACTAGAGTTGACATTTAATTAGATGTCTGTGAGTAAGCTAACCAAGGACCTGAATTGCTTCATCTTTTTCTTCTCTAATCATTGTTTAGTTTATGATATTGTGACGGGCATTGGTAGAGGACACGTATCTGGTGGTCTCTACATTCTCGATTCATGGGTCCAAAAGCCAGTTGTGTTGTTTTAAAGCTCATTGTCGTTTGGGACATCCGTGTATGTAGTATCTCAAGCAAGTGTGTCCACAATTCAAGTCTGCTACTTCTCTTGATTGTGAATCTTGTCATTTTGCGAAGCACCATCGCACTTCTTTGGGTCCACGGATTAATAGGCATGCGGATTCGATGTTTCAATTGGTTCATTCTGATGTTTGGGGTCCATGCTCTATAACCTCTAAGCCAGGATATTGATATTTTATCACATTTGTGGATGATTACTCTAGAATGACTTGGGTATACTTTATGAAGAGCCGCTCTAAGGTATTTTCTCATTTTTGTGCCTTTTGTACTGAAATTAAGACTCAGCATGGTATGTTTGTTCGCATTCTTAGGAGTGATAATGTTAAGGAATACATGTCAGAATCCTTTCAGAAGTATATGACTCACCATGGTATCTTGCATCAGTCTTCTTGTATTGATACCCTTTTGCTACCCGATTTTTGACTTTTAATTTTTCATCGTCAAATATTTTCTCATTTCAAGCATCAATTTTCTAAAATCATACTTCCATTTATTTACGTCAACCTGATGTTTATTTTTACGCTTAATGACGTTTAAATTTTATCTCATCATTAGGGAAGTCTGCATTTACATTTTGCATTTGTCGAAACCAATGCTGGTTCGGTAGCAACCATCTTTACTGCTCATCAAAAATCTCAATTACATCAGATTTTTGATGAGACAGTAAAGAGGGGGCAACTGTTGCTACCCGATTTTTGACTTTTAATTTTTCATCGTCAAATATTTTCTCATTTCAAGCATCAATTTTCTAAAATCATACTTCCATTTATTTACGTCAACCTGATGTTTATTTTTACGCTTAATGCCGTTTAAATTTTATCTCATCATCAGGGAAGTCTGCATTTACATTTTGCATTTGTCGAAACCAATGCTGGTTTGGTAGCAATCATCTTTACTGCTCATCAAAAATCTCAATTATATCAGATTTTTGATGAGACAGTAAAGAGGGGGCAACTGTTGCTACCCGATTTTTGACTTTTAATTTTTCATCGTCAAATATTTTCTCATTTCAAGCATCAATTTTCTAAAATCATACTTCCATTTATTTACGTCAACCTGATGTTTATTTTTACGCTTAATGACGTTTAAATTTTATCTCATCACTTTTTCGCATTTTTATCGCTTTTTCCGTTCGAACTCATATCGGTTCCGAGTAGAATTCTCGAAACCAATGGTCGAACATTTTCGTTTATTAGCTATTTATTTTTTATTGCCATTTTAACTAGCGGCATCTCATGGCATTTTGTTCGATTTTTATTTTTAGCATTTTCTTTTCTGTTCGAACATTTGTTGTTTTTTTGCGAATTTTAGCGAGCGACATAGTAAACTTTTTGTTGCTCCCTGTATGCTAATTATCTTAGTCTATTTTATTCTAGGTCCTAGCATTTTTTTTTCAAAGCTTTAATAGAATTTTCGTGTACCGTAGATACGAGCTAAAAATATTTCGCTCGTATGCGTTAATTTGCATTAATGCAAATTAATGCATTCCTGCACCATTTCCTCCCTGCTCCTCACGATTCAAATGCCACCTCACTCCAAATTCGTTTTGCTTCTTTCTCTTTCCCTTCGTCCCTGTAGCATAATTGTCCTTTTCCTCCTCAACCCCTCTAAAATATCAAGAGGCGAACAGAACCAACACACACACTCTCTCTCTCTCTCGCGGCCGAAGCAACAACCAAGGCAAGCTCATCTCCCCTTTTATTCTTCTCATTTAATTACCTTTGCTGGCTCTAATATTATTTTTTGTTCTGTTTTTTTTCCTTGGTTATTGCTTGATGTTTGGCGTCGAGAGGAGGAGGAGGAAGCCGCTGCTACGTCGCCGCTACTGGGCTGCTGCCTTAGCCCCGCTGTTGCTCTTGCTCGCCGCTTATGGTCGCCGCCGTCATCGCCTGTTGCTGTCTCCGGAGCCACCGCTCTAGCGTACTACTCCATGCTCCGTTGCTGTCGTTGCCGCCATGCCGCGCCGTCACCTCGTCTGCCACTGCCACGCTGCTGTGCTGCTGCTACCTCCGCCGCTGCTGCTTCGCTGTCGCCGAGCCGCTACTGGCCCGTCGCTGAGTTGCTGCTTTGCCATGCGCCGCCATTGCCACCACCACTGCCGCGAGCCGCGCCACTGCCACTGTGTTTAACGTGCTGGTCTGCCAAGGGAGCTGCTACCGCTGAGCTGCGGTGCCACCACCACCGTCCGTTGCTGTTATTGGCTCGGCCGAAAGAGGGGACAAGCTGCTGCTGTCGTTGCGTTGCCGGACTGCCATGGCGTCTCTTGTTTGCTTGTTGGCTGGATGAGGGGGACGGTGAACAGTGTTGGGGAATTAAGAAAAGTGGGCTTGGAAATGGGCTGCGCCTTGCGCAAGCCCATGAGGAAAAGAAAGTGAGCTGCTGGGCAGCCCACACGGGAGAAGAGAAGGGCCGGCTGGCTTTGGGCTGGTCTATTGGGCCCTGCTAGTGGGCCCAATTCTAGGCCCAGTGGGCCTAGTCCAATTTATTTGGTCCCACCGCATTTATTTTTCGTACTTTTTTTCGTATACTTGCATGTTTATTTAATTCTCGTATGCTTGCATGTTTATTTATTTTTGTATGCTTGCACTGTTTATTTAATTTTCGTATGCTTGCCTATTTATTTATTTTCGCACTTGAACTGTTTATTTATTTTCGTATGCTTGCATGTTTAATTATTAGTTTCGTATGCTTTTGCATTGTTTAATTATTCTGTATGCGTATAATCGCCAAAAATAATTATTTCACTTGTATGCGTACAATAATTTTGATGCCGATTATTCGAATACTCGTACTATTTAACTAATTATTTTTGCATGCCTACAAATACCTAAATAATTATTCCACTCGCGTTTAATTAATTATTTCACTCGCAATAAGTCATTAAATATTTATCTATTTTTCGATTATCATTTTCCCCAAACTAATAATCTCGACTTTGTAGAACAAATCAATCAATGCCTTTCACAAGTACGCCAATAAACCCAATCAAAAAGGGGTAAATCGCCCCTACCCTTCACAAGTAACCGTTTCTTACCCTTTTATTTATTTCACGCTTTTCGCATATATATTTGTATGCATGATATTTAAAATTATTAAAATTTAATTTAATCCATTGGGCATGATCATTAAATTATGACTTTTTTATATTTTTACAAACATGATTAAACACCTCTTTCTCCGGTAACCTGTTTAGGATGAGACTCGGGTGCCTAACACCTTTCCGAGTCCATAATACGACCCCGAACCGTTGTTCTCGGGTTCAGACCCTTTTTGCCTTAGTTTTTATTTTTATGCCATGACTGTAGGTTGCCTAAACCTAGAAACAAATTAGGGTGGCGACTTCATTAGCCTTATGTGAGATGAGTCCAATTTCGTCTCACATCTTGTCCCAAACCCGCGTCGCATTAGGATAAAATCCAAAAAGGGGGTGCGACAGTTTGACGACTTCACTAGGGACTTAGCAGGGTCGAAGCCGGATTTTTTTTGAGGTGTTTTTTTTTCAATAAATTGTTGAATTTGATTTTTGCACATGATTAATTATTTTTTTTATTGATATGATAAATTGTTGTATTGTCACATGATTCTTTATACGTGATTATTTTTTTTATGTATTTATTTGTTAATAAATTGTTCACATGATTTGTTAATTGCTTTAATAAACTGTCATTCATATGCATTTCATGCATAATGCCCTATCGTCGGGCCTTTTTTCAAATAGAAATAGGTGGGTACTAGTGAGGCCTTGGGGCACGTGTCCCGGGTAGTTTTCATGAACCCCGAACTCGGACTTGAACCCCTAAATGGGTGAGCGCCTAGAACTTTTGATGTTTCGACATGCAATCATCCATTTACTGAGGGACCATTTTTATGGTATCGTCCGGGAACCTTCCAGCCAGTTAGAATTAGTAGATGTCACCCCAGCATATGCATCATGATAATATGCGTTATTGCAATTTTGCTTCGTTATTATCGTAATTTTTCATCCTTGCACTTTTATATTTTTATTATTGCCATTATTTTCCACATTTTACTCCTCTAATCTATTTAAATTTTCCATCCATTCAAGATCTAGATACTACTGATTAGTTTTTTTTTTCTTTCCTACTTGCAGAAAAAGGATATGAAAGAAAGCTTCGCACAATAGTTGAGCCTACGACTATAAACAAAGGCGTTTCGTGGGAGGTAGCCCATATGAACACTGAAACTCATGAACCGAGGGGCAAGCAGGTGAATGATGACCAGAAAAAGTCAATAATCAACCATATTTTCACCGGGGGGCAAGGCATAGGGAGCGGAAATTCGCAACAAAAAGTTCTTTACGTCCATCCGACCCTTACCTCCAGATCATCAGGAGCCCCCCTCTCTTTCTCTCGCAACACGGAGACCTCGGGATACCATTTCACATACATATCACGGCTAAGACTCATGACTATTTCCTTTCATTTGTTTTTAGGTTAAAAATGGCTCCTGAAAAGCAAAATGGCTCCCCACAGGCTCCCTATAACTAGACTTCAAATACGAAAGATGGTCGAAAAGGTTAAGGCATTAGAAGCAAGGGTGGAGAAACTCGAAGAATATATTCAGGTAGCCATGGAAAGCACCACACCAGCAAAAAGGAACAAGACAAGGAATTCTATGGCAGCGGCAGGATCCTTCCGGTAGTTTCACGCTCACCTCAGGCACTATGATCAGACAAAGTGCAAACACTCCAGATGGCACACCTCTTAATCCTTCGCTGGCTGAACCCACTCTTAATCTTGGCAAGCAGAAGATCTACTCAGAACCCCAATATTTTTCTAAACTCCTGGGGGCAATCAGATACAACCACATGCATCCTTCGGGTATTCATCAGCTACTGGTTTTGGCACCAATAAAATAGACAGGTTGAGTCTTTTAGAAGAGAATGAGGGTTCCCTTCGACCCAACAACTCCTGTGGATATGTGTATGGTACCAGGGATTACCATACCTTAGAAATTTAAGACTTTAGAATTTGAGAAGTACACTGAGATTGGAAAGTCTGGTCAAGCACGCCTTGACTGGGTACATGGGGCTAGATAAGATCAAGATCATAACCTGGAGAAGAGGACCGATGAATCGGTGACCGCTTATGCTCTGAAATGGAGAGAGTTAGCCGCTAGAATCTCTCCTCCTTTGAACGACAAAGAATTCATTTTCTGCAAGCGCCTTCCAAGCTCCTTACAACACTCATCTTATTTCCAATCCATCTACCAGTTTCCCTGACATGGTCCTAGTGGCAGAAAGAGAGGAACGAGGAATCAAATCCAGAAGGATCATTATTTCCACGCCGGAGGAAACACCCAAGAGATCACCTATTATGAAAGAAGATATCAGCTTTGCCACCCACCGACCAGGATGCAGGCAACCTTTTTCCATCGCCTCAACCGCAACCCACAAAACCCACCAAATAACCATAAGAACCGGGAGCCACCTCTTCCCTTTCCTTTGGGAGAGATTTACAAGCATCTATGGGTAGCGGAGCAAATCGCGCCCACTCCAACCTATACGACCTCCTTATTCAAAATAGTATGATCTTAATGTAAGATTTGAGTACCATGCTGAAGCTCAGAGCCACACAAAAGGAAACTGTTTTGCCCTTGAAGGAAATGCCAATCATTTGACCAAGAGCGGATACATCTCTTCCGAAGGGTTAGCTGAAAGACCCTACAACTCTTGAATAAACGCTCTCCAGGCCCACGATGGACCCATTCAGCTTATTCCTTTAGCAGGAATATTTTTGATATTTTTGTGTATCAGTCGAGCCTAAGACTATAAACAAAGGCGCTCCGTAGGAGGCAACCCACGTGTTCTTCTCAAATATTTCAATTTTTGTCAGTTTTAATTTTTAATTTTGGGATATCCTTCCCTCTAGATTTACTATTTAATTCCTCCTTTTATTTCAGGTGCAATGAACTGGGGGGCAAGCAGTTGAAATGACGACCAGAAGAAGGCGTCAGAGAGCATCAAAGGTTGAACGCATTTTTACCGGGGGCAAGGCATAGGGATCGGTAATTTGCCACAAAGAGCCCGTTACGGAAAAGAGAAGACCTTTGCTGTCACCAAATGCCCTTCGCCAATAATTCTTCATTTTGCTGAAGAAACATAACAATGATAGATGTAGGGACCCCAATCCACATACTTAATGCATTCCGACTCTGAGCTGCAATGATATTTACGCCCTACATGGCCCCCAACTGTAAATTCAAATTCAAACATGGTTAAATTTTTCATGTTTTGAATTTGATCACCTGAAACATGGTCAAATTTTTCATGTTCTGAATTTGATCACCACAATCATTCTCTGCAAGATCTCTCCGTGTATAGGCACTATGATCGTACGGTGGAGATCATGCCTCTAATATATGGGTCGGATTATGTTCAAGCCATACTTCATGAACAAATCACATCAGCAATCAGTCATCCCCAACGCAAAGGATGTCTCCTCGTCCAGAGCAGTCAAGGAGTGAATCTGGAAAGATTTTAAAATGGTCACTTCAATGAGTTGGCTTCTTTACAGAATATTTTGCATCTGCAAACAACCAGTCTCAAGATTCATTCTGAACTCATCTTTCCTTGGCAATCTAACCAAGTCCAGAAGCGATTTAGCTTTTTCAAAGGCTGAATCCACATGAGAAGACTACGCATGCAATCCCGAGCAAGGAGTTATCATCTGATTATCCAGAAAACTGTCTAAGCTCAGAACATTAGTCAAGAACTTAATGGTCATTCATTCGAAATGTTGCGATTGGCTATAGCAATACTATTATCCAGTTTACAAAAGATGTGGGATCAAAGTCGCCAATCCTATTCCGCGCTAACAAGTTTGTTCATGGTTACAGAAACATGACGAATGGATGTTCCCCTAGCATCCCAATCAACATGCTTAAATCAGTCCTATTCTGTGGCATAAGGACATTCACGCCCTGCCATACTCCAAACTATGGACTCAAATTTGATCATGGTTAAATCATTCATGTGTCAAATTTGATCTCCAAACAGTTGATCATGATCGAACGGGTATTAATCCTTTCAGGAGTGGGTAGCTTCTCAGGGATGACTATCACCCATTGATCGAATGACTTTCTCTTCACCATCACTATGGGGAATGAATAAAAGCTTCCCTTTGTATCTTAGTCAAGCTCACCAGCCTGGTGGTTCAAAAGGGTTGTCATCTCCTCAGCCATCACGATTCTAAGAAGAAATGTCCAGCAAAAGTCCAACGTCGACCAAACGAGCAGAAGCCTCAAGATAGCATGTTGATCTCGTCATGATCATCACCTAAGAAGGTGCCATCAAGTTGAAACTTCAGTGCCAAACAAGATCGTGAGTGTCAAAAAAATCATCATGAGCAGAATCAGAAGGCCTTGAGTCGTTGACACTGCATCGCATTTTCAATCCTCTATGCCTAGGGGTAAGCAAATCGGATGAGGGAACCTTCGAAGAAGCCATCTCATTTGTCCACCTCGTACCTTAATCATGGCACATACTAAATGGGCATCATTCAAAGTCTGTCATTGTGACGTTGATCTATGCAAAGGCCCAACACAAGCTCTAAATCTTCAAAAGAGCATTCTCCGAAATGTGGTGCATGGACTTCATTTTCTGGATCCACCACAACAGTCGCGAACCCTCATCAAAGGAGTTTCCCATCCCTTCGAAAGGTGAAGCAATGTCTTTCCCCGAGGATGACATTGAAAGTTAGGCCTGAACTGGTGCATTCCTAGAACCAACCCACTCAATTAGATCGACTACGAAAAGATCGGTCACACTAAGTCCGGAACACCAATATGCATATCCGCAAGGTGTTCGACTAAAGCCATCAACGTTTTTCTGCTTGTCTTATCCCGGACCGCGAGTGCTACTCTCGTCCGAATATGAAATTCAGCACCAACATCCTAGTGGGCAGCAACGCCCGAGTGGATTCTTCATCCCAGGGGGCAGCGGTGCCCGAATAGATTTTTCTTTCCGCATCAACCTTCCTACGGGCAGCAACGCCCAAATAGAACTTTCATTTTTGTTCCCCATCAGAATCTCGATGGTCGGTAACATCCAAACATAATTCTGGAAAGCATGAATGGGTCTCGACATCCGATCAGAATCATGGCGTGCTTGCTAATAAGCCTCACTAGAAAAGGGAGACTTTAAAACCTATTGATTACATTGTCCATTTTCCTAAATCGCCCTTCAGTCCTACCTATTATTTCTCCCTTATTTTTGCAGAAACTCGAATCCTACTATGGTTACTTGCATAGTGCTCAGCGAGACTGAGGAATCCTCCTTTTATCAACTCTTGAATAACCATCTTGTGTACCTTCACTACCCTGCCGCGAGTATCAGGGAGTCCATTATGCATTCTACGCTGGGGGCAACCTTTTGGAAATGCCTCACTCTCATCCATTGCGGCGGCTCAGTTCCCCCTATTTTCATCCTTTGCGGAGGCCACACCCTGTTGTCCTCTTTATATCAGCATTCGAACTTTACGGTGTCCTCGCCCTAGTTTCAATCTACATTCCTACATGAACATCGCGGTGAGCATCAACGTCAGAGTGAGGTCTACATTCACTTTTCCGCAGCAGCTCCTTGCGCCGACCTCAGCACTTTTGCCGCATACATCCAGAGAAGTCCCCTTACCTCTCTACCTCTTTAATTTTTTGTACAATCATTCATTCCCGCATTGGGGGCAATTCTTTTTAATTATTCATAAATTTTCGTGAAGAGTCGTACCCTCACGTTTTTGTCTATAAATTTGCTAAAACTGTTAAAAATTATTATGAACTGTGCATAAAATTCTTTGAATAAAATCCACACTTCCCTCAAAGTTTTCAAACCTTCCTTAAATTGAGCATGTTCAACATGTTACTGCATCATGGATAACTTGTGCATCCATTGGAAATTGTATGACATGTGATAAGATTCAGAGTTCTGGGGATACGGGATAGAGATTATGACCGTCTGAAGTCAGGAGGGCGGCAGTCTGTCGTACCTGCAAAGCGCCGGAGGGGGGCTCCGGTATAGACACTCCAATGCTTAAGTTAGTATGGCTGTGAAATTTGGCAGAGATTTGGGTAGTAATTTCATCGTACCTTTGATCCAAAAATGAGTGGTATTTATAGCCAGAGAAAGAAAGGTTGTTACCTCCAAGGGTGGGCGTTATCAAAGGGAGATATCGCTAGGATGACGTCAGCTAGAGGGATATCGCTAGGATGACGTCAGCTACTGTCAGGGTATCCTGGGATGGGATGACGCTGTGTGGGTCCCTCTCCCCCCCCCCCCCCCCCCCGCTGATGTCGACCATCCCGGGATCCTCTGCCTTTCGGGGGCGGCAGCCGGGTGCCATCGCCAGTTAAGGTCTACAGGGATCTGGTTTTGACTTGAGGTGAGAAGACGAATATACCCTTGGTGTTTCATCAATTGTTATCATAAGCCCAACTGAAAACGAGCCCGAGTGTTTACCAAGGGCTGCATCTTCTGGCTTTTGGAGGAATCGTCACTCCCTTTGCGCCGCGTCAGATTCGGGAAAACCATCGGGTTTTTCTAATTACTTTGTTAGCTCCTTGGTGGCAGATGTGTAACAGCGAAGTGGATAGCAGAAACTGACTTTAGACGGTAATGATTGGCCACAGAGGGGGCGTTCATATGAAATATCATACGGAAGGCGATATTGTCCGGCTTTTCCTACACATTCTCAAATGTGGTTTTGTCATGTTAGCGAAAATGACATATAATGACAAGTACTAGTTACCCTTAGAGGTTTTCACCCACTTATGTCGGGGTGTTTTTGGTGTCGCCGTTTCCCTCCAAACTCGTGGGGTTTGGCCCTGCGGTAAGCCGCTTACCGTTTGTGCGGTCTTATGCCATAGCTACCGGC
Organism: Viola odorata; assembly: GCA_963691705.1. Lineage (NCBI taxonomy): Eukaryota > Viridiplantae > Streptophyta > Magnoliopsida > Malpighiales > Violaceae > Viola > Viola odorata. The sequence goes on along the minus strand of OY829545.1, from coordinate 54,183,718 downwards.
AATATTGACGCGGTTTTACACTGCTCGGAGCTACATGTAATATCGACACGGTCTTACGCTGTAGGCTGCCTACAAATTGTAAGGTTTTACGTTCTCCGATACGATCTCTATTCAAGCATCTAGGGTATTCGCCAGGAATTCCGCGTTAGCCTTTCCCTCCAACTGCCTTTGGGATAACGAGACGACTCATTTTTTGAGGTGCACTCCTAGGTGCGGATTTATTTCTTCGAATCTATAAATGCGTCCCTTTTTCGGTGCAGATTCTCCACACATCCTCTACTTCTCATCTACTATTTCCTTATGGACGATCTCACTAGAAAATTTCTGATTTCCAAAGCCTTAACCCTCAAGAACCTCACTGAGGGTGACGTCAGCTTCCTGGAGAACATGCTGACGAAGACTGGTGAGGATATGCTGGAACTTCGGGGAATGATGACCCCCGTTCAGGCCAGGATCGGGGCCGCTACCATGGAGGACTTCAATCCCATCGGGAATGTCTCCAAGCTGGTTGTCGTCGCCTGTCGCATCGAGGTAGCCATCGCCACGCTGCAGCAGAGGAAGGATCTGCTGAACTGCTGTCTGAAGAGCATGAGAAGTACCTCTTCGGAGCTGACTTCCGTGGTGGACGCCTTGAGGGACATCCCCATTCTGCTGGTGGATGACAACGACGACGCCGGGTCCCGGGCTTGAATGTTTGCCGCTTCGCTTTCTCTTTTGTTTTCCCTTTGTACATTTTATGTATGCGGACGTATATTCAGGCCGTTAGGCCGTAATGAAACTCCTTTTCGTTCTTGGATCTGTGATTTTTCTCCCCTTTTTTGGTCATTAGCCTTGGCTTCGATTGAGAGTCACGGCAAAGCCCAACTGAAAATGAGTCTGACACTGGTCAGACTTTTTGCAGTATTCATTTTTCTTTACCTGCCAGGTGGCGACGGTTGCTTAGGCAAACTGTTCTGCTAATCACGCGCCGTCTCTTCAGTAATAACTGATTGGGCGATTTTCTGTGCCTCTTGATTGTTGAGAAATCTCAACAGGCGTGATCCAAGAGTTTTGAATTTGCCATTATGGTTGATCTTCTCAAGGCACATTAACTTATCCTTCTCTCACTTGAGAAATTTGAAGAGTCTCACCATTTTATCTATTTATGGGGAGTTCTTCTCCTTTTTTCTGCTCATCTTCTTCCTCATATTTTTCTGCTGCTGCTGATCTTCATCTCTCATGGCTGATTCATATGATCAGGTCTCCGACGAGCGAGAATCTCGCCCAACCCCTCCGACGATGCTAGATTCTGACAATCCCTCTTCACCACCACGCCGGAAGAGGCGATTGTCCCACCGTGGAGGTCGAAAGAGATTGAAGAAGAGAGCACATTCTGAAACCACCGGTTGGTTTTCTTCATTTTCAGCCCCTCCTTCCTGTAAGGGGAAAATTTTGCTCCCTCCTGTTGATTGGTTTGAAGAGGAGATTCCTTTAAGCGATACCATCATCAAGGCGGCATCTTCAGCTACAAAGGAGGAATCCAAACCATTGACGCTGAGCCCGGAGCGAAAAGCTGACAAATCCCCTCTTTTCACTGATGAGGATCTTCCGCTCTCCGATGAGGAATATTGCTACTGGTCCTCTTATTGGCCTGACGAGGATTGATTCCGCCCTTGGCAACCCCTTGTAGATGCCGTATGGCTTATTGTTGAATAAAATTATGCTTTACTTTTTTAGTCTTGCATGCTCGAGCGTTAGCTCTTCTCTGGATGACTATCGCTGAGAAGCTAACTGTTGCTTCGATGCAACCGCTTGCAACTGATTGTCAGTAACTACCCCCTCCAGAAGATATAAATGCCTGGAGATAAATATCCTTCTGAGGTTTTTACACGGGTCACTTTTACTTTGGGACGTGTCCCGCTTTTACAGGCTGTTCACTTCTCGAACTCAGCCTTTAAAAGGGAGCAACTGCTCTCTTTTAATACTTTTTTCTTGCACTTCAAAATTTTCTCCCTTTCTCTCTCTAAATTCTTGCTTCAAAGGAAGTCACGACCACCGTTCACCGGCGCCGACAGTTTTGTCCACCGCCTTTCAAGGTACTTCACTTCTTTCTCCTCAAATTTTCTTGCTGATTCATTATGAGTACCCCTAGGATACCCAAGGATTCTCAGTGGCTTCTGGCCACGAATAGGTCTTTGAGGAGCCTCCAGAATTTCCAGCGGCCCATAGATTTAGAAATTGAGAGAACGCCTAGTATTTTTGTTGATCAAGCGGTTTTGGAGGCAGAACTGGAGGAAAATAGTATCTTTTTCCCTCCCGGTTACTCCGTTAGAATTCCTGATGCCGGCCATCGGCTTTATGACCCTCTATCGGGGGGCGATAGGATGGTATATTTTAGCATGTTCCTCTATGGCTTTCGCTTTCCCATCTATGAAGCAGTGAAAAGTTTATTAGTTCGATATGACATTAATTCGGCTCAGATTACGCCTCCTTCTTGGTGTGGGATTCATGCCTTCATTCGTATTTGCGAGTTGCGGGGTATCCTCGTTCCGTCTGTAAATTTATTCCGCAAGTTTTTTAGTTATAGGTGCCCCAAGATGGAATGACGCATTGGTGCAGTCATTCTAGCAGAAATTCCAGGGTTTTGAAGAGACTGTGGCCGATTGGAAGAGCAGTTTTTTCATCGTGAATTTACCTTTCCGCCCCTGGCCTAGGGGCTTCAATCAGTGTCTTAACGACTCTCTTTGGACAAACCCGTCAACAGTATCCAAAGAAGAGCTTCGACAGACGCACGTGCTACTGGAGTTGAACTCGTCTTTTCGCATTCGAGAGTTTGCCTTGCACAGGCTTATAGAGAAGTGTACTATAAGTAAGCTTCTTTTCCTTCGTTATCGCTTCGGCTTAATCATTGTCCTGATGTGCCTTGTTGGCAGGTGACGCTGGCAATCAACCGACGAACAACGTTCCTCTAAACGTGAGGCCGCTTCAATCGTTGCCGCCCTCTCTTCCACCTGAGAGTTCCAGTTACCCTGTCATTCCACCCAAAAGAAAAAGATTCAAGACTGTTGCCAGGCACGGTATCTCTGACCGCACCTCTCGCTTTCTCGAGAACTGGTTACCCGTTTGGAAAGGAGTGAAATCGGCTCGTCCTAAGACCCAAGTAACTGATAGTGGTAGCGAGGACATGGATAATGATTCCGGGCTTCGTCATGCTTCCGCGGCTCAGCGGAAGAAGCTAAGAATGGGAAATAGCAACCCAGTTGCTGAGGTTGTTTTGAAGAAAGTGAACGAGGCTCCCACTATTGGAGCTAACGCTCTTGATGGTGCAGGCACTTCCAAGACGGCGGCAGCAGCTGAGGCGTCAACCGACATTCCTCCTGATACTTTCGAGGCTCCGCCAGAGGTCAACCTTCCTTCTCTAACAGCCGCTCCTGACTCTCCTATCTCTTCCTGCATCCCTGATGTCGCCGTACCGAATCGCAAACCTGCCGATACTCCTGCTCCTCTGCTGAATGGCCTTCCGCCATTTTTCTACACTTCTATTTCAGGAGTTGGTGGTTCCGCTGAAAATCGTTCTTTTCCCTTTACTGCCAATCTATCCTCTCGAAGTCCTTAAGGAGCCACTTCCTATCGCTTGAATCTGTCTACCTTTGGCACCAGCGGACTCCGCTCACTGGGAATATCAAATCCGTTATCGCGAAGCGAGCTGGTGGGTTCGATAGTAGGTGCGATATTTTGCTCTCCTGATGATAGGGAGGAGATGTCAAAGCTTCCTCTAGAGGTTCATCGCGAACGCGCTTTGAATGACGTGCTGGCTAGCTTCCGCATGTTGAATTATTTTCTCGATATCCATGGCGACAAGGCTCGAGGTTCCCCCTCTAAGGTGACGGAGCTGACGCAACTCCAAGACGATACCCAGGCAGAGCTTAACGACTGCCGGGCTGAATTGGCCAGAGAGAAGTCGGTAGGGAAGGCCAAGATAGAACTTCTAGAGGCGGAGCTGGCGGCTGCCGACAAAAGGAACTCTCTCCTTTGTGAAGAGATATCGGCCCGCGATGCGAAGCTAGCGAAGGTGCCCAATGAGATATCGCGCTGGAGAGACAAAGCGATACAAGCTTTTGCCGCCGGATTCCCTAATTATTATCACAGCGAGGCCTTCGATCCTGCCAAAATAGCCGATTACGCTTTCAAGAAGTTGAAGGATATAGATGTCGGAGTCAATAAAGGGGTTCTTCCGTGACTGGCGTAAGGCAACTCCTGAGAGTGCTTTATTTTTATTTTTATTTTTTTCTTCCCACATTGGTTTCATTTGGCTTGTAATAACTGGTAACGCTTGCATAATAACGACTGTCCTTCTGCTCTGGATAACTATTAATTTGCTCCTTGGCGCTATCTTTGCTGATTACGTCATCATGCTTGACTCCTTTTTGATAAAGTAATTCCGCTTTTTCGGAGCATTTAATGCTTAGAATCCCCACATTAATATGAGCGAAGGATTATGATGGTTCAGAGACATGTGTCTGCTCATCAGGACGCTAGGGCTAGCATGATTTGATAGGATCAAAGTGTCTTCTCTCCTTTCTAGGGTTATACTCATTGCTTCTGCCTGTCACGCACGTCGCGACTGTTCCAGCAGTCATTTCTTTTAGCCTCCTAGGGTTATATAAAACCCCTCACCTTATTTCTTTTCCCACTTTCGATAATTTATTTCTCTGCATCTCCTCAAATCATCTTGCATTTCTGATTTTCAACTCCTGGGTACTTCGATTTTCTCCTAAAAAAGGTACCTCTTCATTTCCCTTGCTATCTCCTTCATATTTTTCTTTTCTTTTTCCACCATGATAAAAAGAAAAACTCGTGCTTCTGGGTCTAAATCAATTGATGAAGAAAAAATAGAGACCATAATTAGTACTATTACTTCTTCTGCCATTCTTGATAAACACTTGTCTGATTACGGTGCCGCCCTGCCTGAGGGTTTCAAGGCTTCTATCGCCCCTGTGTCTTTATGCCTGAATAACGTTCTGACCGGTAGGCGCAGAATCATGTATGCCCAGATGTTCCGTTACGGTTTCCGATTTCCAGTTGACCCATTTATCCAAGAGTTGCTTACTTCTCTGGATCTGAACCCTGTCCAACTGGCCCCAAATGCCTACTGTGGCATTTATGCATTTTTAGAACTCTGCAAGTACAAAGGAATTACATCTCCTTCCCTTGCATTACTGAAGTCTTTGTTCAAGATGTATAACCTTTGGGGTGTGATAGCGATATCACCTCGTTATGATGATGATTCGCTCCAGAACTTCACCTGGAAACTCCTTCACTTAGAGTCTTCCATTGATAAATGGAAAGAGCAGTTTTTTGTGGTTGAGACTCCCGAGCTTCCGGAGCCATGGTGGCGGTCTGGTTTCAATCAGGGCGTCAAGGACAGGGCTTGGTGCTGCACGGCTCTTGACGAGACGGAACAGGGCTGGTTTGATAAGCTGCCCAGTCTGGAAGTTAGCGTTCACACCCGCCTTCTGGACCGATATCAAAGCCTGTGTTAGACGTGAGTATCGCATCAATCTTTGATTTTCAGAATTAGTACTAATGCTGACGCTGTCTTGTGCTTTTGCAACAACTGATCCGAAGTACGTTCCCGAGAGCGTTAGGAGGTGCCTAAAGAGGCTTCGAGATAGAGAAGCGGTCGCGGCTGTTAATATCGCCACCGCTTCAACTACTCCTTCTATTATCGCTTCGATTCCTCCCCGAACATCTTCAGTCTCTGTTGATGAGGAAACTGATACCATTCCGGTTGGTATTCCTTTGGTATCAGTCGCTGCTCTTCCTCGCCAGTCAGTTGTTCACAAGGCTTCCGCGAAAGGAAAGAAGAAAAGGAAAATAAGGAGCGTTGCTGATAAGAGTCCGGGGGATACTGAGCAGGATCGGCTTGATCTGGGGCGGTCGGGAACATTGTACTGGGGGCCTTCGTCACCTGCAATGCGCCGGAGGGGGTCTCCGGCGTAAACACTCCGATGCCAAAGTCAGTGTGAGTAGTAAAAGTGGCAGGGGTTCAGTACGCTATCTTAAGCTTACCCTCTTGTCTGAAAAGGTGGGGGTATTTATAGACAAAGGAAGGAGTGTACCGACAAGGGATGGGAATAGTCCCTGGCGGATGTCGCTGGGGTGATATGTGTCGCTGGAGTGCCATAGAGTGACGTCACGCGGGATGACGTCATGGATGACCTGGGATGGGATGCCGCCGTGCGGATGTCGCATAAGAGCCCCCCCGCTGATGTCGACCATCCCAGAGCTGACCGCCAGGCTAGGGGCGGCAAGAACAGCGTCCCGTCTCCCCCGGAAGGTACAGTAGGCTGTCCGGGTCACCCGGCGGGGTAGTCGAGATGCCGCTTCTGTGGTATCGATAGTTATCAGTTGCCACCCTCCTGCCACTAGTTCTTCGGAAGCACCTGCTGCTGAGACGGTAACGGCTACCGCTCCCCTATACTTCTTGCGCTGCTTTTTCAATGCCTTTCTGCCTTTTCTTTTATTTTTCATTGTTTTTCTTCATAGGCTGCTTCTCGTGCCTATACTCCTGCATTGTCGCGAGGCAATATGGACTTGAGACATATTTTGACTCAACCAAGGAAGAGGCAGAGGGCCACTAGAGCTGGTACAAGCTTGTCTTCGAGTCAGGTGATATCGGCGAGGGGTCTCAGACCGTCCTTGCCTCTTCCGCACCTCCCCCGGGCCAGACCGGTAGCATTTTTTAGAATATGGCCATGCCTGGGGCTTTTGAGACTTCTCCGCCTTCCTTTGGCTCGGAAATGCCTCGCTTTTCCTCCAACGTGGTCTTATGAGCTGTCGGGTTTCTCCTCCTATCAGTCCTAGGGATCATTCGTGCCCCAGGGAGGTTTCGCTTCCAATCAGCCTCATAAGACCATAATTATCAGAACCGGACCGGACAGCGAACCGAAAATAAAATTTTGGTGGTTCAATCGGGTTGAACCGGGTTCGACCGGATTGTAGTTGCTGGTCCGTTTTGAACCGTTCACACGTTAAACCGGTCAATCTTAGAAGATTAAACCGAATTAAACCGGCCGGTTTTTATACTGTAGCATTTTATAATATATCAAAATAAAATATCAAGTAGATTAAAAGTTAAAAATAAAGAAACAATCCAATATTCAAATGAAATGATATTCAAAGTTCAAAGTTTCAAACACACTTAAATATTTAAATTACAAAATTATTAATTCCATGGATCGGTAAAAATCCACTTTCAATTCTTTCGTCTTCATCATTCTCATCATCAAGTACATCTTGAAGGTTCAACTCTAGTATTATCAAATAAAATATAAAAATAAAAAATTAATAAATTAACTAGTTTCATATATTGTATTAACAACAATAGTTTCATAAAAATGATAGAGTATGTCTATTGTATTAAAAACATCACCCTCATAACTTTTTATTTTTTACTGTAAAATTTATATATTTACTAAAAATAAAAAATAAAAAAATCTCGTATTGCACCCTTTAGAAATAACAAAATTGTCACCCAAGTCCCAACGTTCATTAAGTTAAAACATATGGGCCCAAGCCCAAGATAACTTTGACAATTTACAAAACAAAAGAAACCCTAAAAAAGTGAATGACCACATTCCAAAGTCAAGGAAGCCGCAATCGCACTCAATTCAGTCCACAATACATTCCATCCTTTCCTTTTCTCTATTTTCTTGCATTGAAACATAATCACCTTAAATTTGTAGAGGTTCCTATAGATCTGCTCTTTTTATTGTCTTCTTCAACTTTCTTTCTCTGATAATTAGGCTATTATTCTCTATTTATGCCCATATGAGTTGAAGAGATCAGAGAATGGAGGCCAGGAGGAGATCTTTTGCGAGCTTGCTTGTCTATTACTTTCTTCCTCCTTTTTTTCAAATTCTGAAACCATTTTTGCCAGGAATGAATACGAAGAGAAGAAATGAAGTGGAGGAGGAGGAGATAATGTTTTACTTACAAAACGGCACCGGTTGTGTAAAAACGGCGTCGTTTACGCGTGGTTCATCGAACCAGCCGGGTCAACATTAAACCGGGCGGGTCGCTGTTTGTCAAAAAACCGGCCGATTCGGCCAGTCGAACCCGGGTGGCATGCATTTCCGATCCGATTGTTGAATCGAACCAGAAACCTAATAAATCACGGTTGAACCGAATGGACCGGCCGGTCGGGTCCGATTCTGATAACACTGCATAAGACCGCCGGGCGTCAGGGAGGTTTTGCTTCTAACCAGCCTCCTTCTCCTGCCGCCGTGGTTTTTGTTCCTTCCGATGCTTCCCTGCTTAAGCGCTTTGGCGAGGGGACGGTAGTGTCCAATCTTATGGCCGACGTAAGCACATATAACGCCACCGGACCCATTACTCATCAGGTGGATATGACTACGCTTCGTAGTTCGGGGATTGCGGCCATGGGGGTGACAGCTCGGCCGTTACTACTTCGTTCTTGGCTGCACACATGCTAACGTCTCTTGAAGAACGAAGTGCCTTTGGTACTATGGGAGACGAAGAGCAAGCCAACTTGCTGCGCTACAAACTTTTCACTGGGTTTCTACAATTTCATCACTAGACTGAGCGCATGTCTCAAAGGGCGGCTGACCTTGCCGCTTCCGCAGCCAAGCTTTCGCAGGAGCAAGAGGAAAAACAGCGGCTGCTGGACGAGAGAGACAGATATATGACAGCCCTGGAGGCAGCCAAAGAGGAAGCACGGGAAGCGAAGGAACAGTTAGCCACTTCTAACGCTGCTCTGCGGTCTAACAGTCAAAGATTATCGCTTTTGAGGGGGAAAAAGCAGCTTGGGTGGGAGAGAAAGAAGCCTTGATAGAAGAGAAAACAACGCTTGAGGCGGAAACGACAATCAAGTGTCGCTGGTATGTTGAGAAGACTGCTTCTATCATGGCTGACTGCTTCGTGGAGGTTCACGGGGAAGAATTTTACGATGGCGACGCTGTTTCTAACGCCTTTTTGAAGAATTTTTCCGATCTTAATGACGAGGGCTTCCGCTTAGCCAGATCGAATGGCTACCCAGAGTAAAACATTTCAGAAGACTAGCAGTAGACAGGGTAATATCGCCCCCCCTTTTTGTTTGTGAGGATTGAGCGTTACCCTTCGTTCATCTTTTTGTATATTTTTGTGACCCCTCGCGGGTATTTGAACAACGATGCTTCAACGATATCAACTTTGTGGGCGCCATTTTCTTTTCCTATATTTTTTCTTCGAGTTTTTGTAACATGGCCTTCGCGCCTTTATCGCCCTGACCGGGCTTTGTCAGGTTCGGCTTGACCACTACTCGACCCCGCCAGGGAGAGAATTTCAGAAAAAGAAGCATTTTTCCTTCTTTCCTTGATTAAAGGAGATAACAAACAGGCTCTTTAGGCTCTATTCTGTAAGCTATGTCAAAATCAGCGTGATTGGCTTCACGTCTATTTGGTTGACGATTTGCGCAATCCTTTTATCGCCTCGAGTGTCACGATCTCCTTCAATCAGAGATATCCTGTACACTCTCAATTAATATATGTTAGTAAGAGATATGCGATAACAGACACAAGTTTCCCGTTGGAGCCGTTTCGCCGCCATTCTAGGGTACAAGTGTCACTTATCATCGCTTTCTCAACCAGCTCACTTCACCAGGGATTCCGCATCTGGTTACTCGCTAGGATTTCGCGATTCCTCGTGTTTCCACGTTATCACGATCGGTCAGAAAGTGCCTATTCCTAGCGAGCTGTCTGATCAGGACAGGCCATCACCAAGTTAGGATTTTTCACTTTCGGCGTTATCCTCACATCTCAGAATCATGCCATCACTTAATGAGCCGTCTATACCAGCCCGGTCACAAGGATAGGATTTTCACTTCCCAAATGGAGTTAATATCTCCCCCGGGTGTGCGTCTCTCCTTAACGAGTTGTCTCCACGAGAACAGTTGTCATAAGGATTGGGCTTTTTCACCTTGAGGAATCCCGGGGCGTGCCCTCACTTAGTGGGTCGTCTAATCAGGACAGGTCATCACAAGGATAGGAATTTTCACTCCCGGGGGTGTCGGGATGTGCCTCGTCTTATGGCCCCACACATGGTCATCATAAGGATAGGACTTTTCACTCCCGACGTTAAATGTCAAGTGCGTCAGGGCGTGCCCTCACTTAGTGAGTCGGTGGATCAGGACCGGCCATCACAAGGATAGGACTTTTCACTCCTAACGCTAAATATCAGGTGTACCAGAGCATGCCCTCACTTAGTGAGTCGGTGGATCAGGACCGACCATCACAAGGGTAGGACTTTTCACTCCTGGCACTTCTCTTTTATTATCTATCTGCACGCACACACGCAGCCACAAAATACAAGAAAGCTCATTACTCGAGCGTTAGCACAGGTCAAGGCTGACGTTAGTAAAACGTGCATAGATAAATCAGAGTCTAGCATGATATAATTTTAAATGAGCAATATTCCAGAAGTTAGGTAAGGGGGTACCGTCGAGTGTCTCCAGATGATACGCGCCCCTCCCGATAATACAAGTAACGCGGTATGGCCCCTCCCAATTTCGGTTGAGCTTTCCACGGCGTTGTCCGGTTGCTCGCTGGTCCCTGAGCACTAGGTCACCTTCTTTTAGAAGTCGTTCTTTGACTCGCCTATTATGGTAACGCGCCATCTTCTGCTTATAGTGCGTCATTTTCAGGAGAGCTTTCTCTTGTAATTCAGGCAGTGCGTCAAGATTCGCACACAGCCTTTCCTCATTCAGCTCTTCTCTGAAGTAAGCCACTCGTAGGCTCATGGTACCAATCTCCACGGGCGTAACGGGCTCAGTGCCGAAAGCCAGTGTTAATGGTGTCTCTTCTGTGCTGGTTTTCGTGGTCATGCGGTATGCCCACATCACATACGGAAGTTCATCTGCCCACTTCTTTTTAGATCCCTCTAGGTTCTTCTTAACTCCGTTAAGGATAGCTCGGTTTGTCACCTCAGCCTGACCATTGGTCTGCGGATGGGCCACGGAAGAGAATCTTTGCTCGATTCCAAACTCCTCGCATTGGTCCCTGAAGAATTGGCTGGTGAATTGTGTTCCGTTATCGCTGACTAGCACACGGGGAACTCCGAAACGCATGATAACTTGGTATTTGAAGAAACGCCAGATTTTCTCTGTCGTGATGTTGGCTACCGCCTCAACTTCTGCCCATTTGGTAAAGTAATCTACCGCCACGACCACAAACTTTAACTGGGACCTTGCCTTTGGAAATGGTCCAAGGATGTCAATTCCCCATTTCGCAAAAGGGCAAGGAGCGATGATGTCATGAATTTGGGTGGCGGGTTGTCGAGGAATCTTAGAGAATTCTTGACACTTCTGGCAAGTTCACACGTACTCATGGCAGTCTTTCCGGATAGTAGGCCAGTAAAACCCCAATCGAAAGACCTACGCAGCTAGGGTTCCGCCGGACGCATGCGTGCCACAAATTCCTTCGTGGATTTTGCGGAGGGCATGAAGGCCCTCTTGTTCTGTTATGCATCTGGCAGCCGGATGAGAGAAACATCTCCGCATCAGTTCCCCGTTAAAGTATGTACACCGGGTCGCTTGCTTCAGTACTTTCTTTTTCTCAGCGTTATCCGCTGGCAGCTCATCGTGTTTCAAGTATTTTATGACGGGGATTCTCCAGTCATTTTCACTTTCTTCCACACAAAGCATCGCTTGTTCTTCCATAAAGGAAGGTACGGGCAGCTCCCGGTAGTATATCCCTTTCGGTATGGACACTTCGGGGCTTGCAGCGAGTTTGGCGAGGTTATCTGCCTTAGCGTTATCCTCTCGGGGAATATGTTCGAAGCTAACCTGTATGCCACATTTCTTTATTTCTATCAACTCGCGCTTCACTTTAGCAAGGTATTGCACCATGATGGGCTCTCTAGCTTGGGAGTGTCCTAGCACTTAGTGCATTATCAGCTTGGAGTCTCCGCAGACTTTCAACCGCAAGTCTCCCATCCTCCCAGAGTCATGTATTCCCTTGATGGAAATGCTCTTTCCTATCCCGAGCCCAGCTAATAGCGCTTCGTATTCTGCGGTATTATTGGATAACGGCTGCAGGATTCGGATGGCATATCGCACATGGATGTCGTGAGGCCCACTCATGAAGATCTCAGCCCCGGCAAGCTCTTGATTTTTAGCACCATCCATGTGTATGACCCACAGGTCGGTGTAAGTTTCAGGGAATGGGAGATCCAACTCTTCTTTTTTTTTTCAGTCAACTCCGTCATTGGATCCAGCGTGAAGGTACATTCCGCGATAAAGTCTGCCAGAATTTGGGCCTTCACGGACGGTCGGGATCGATAGTGCAAGCCATATTGTTCAAGCTCGATAGCCCAAATCAGCATTCTCCCCGAGGATTCGGGCTTCCGGAATATCCTTTTTAAAGGTTGATCCGTAAGCACAATGACGGTGTGAGCTTGAAAATATCAATCCATTTTCCACGTGGCTTGCACTAATGCGAATGCTATCTTCTCAATACGGGCGTATCTCAGCTCGGCATCCTTCAAAATATGACTCACAAAGTATACAGGGCGGTGCGTATGACTGTCATCTCGCACAAGGACCGCGCTGACCACTTCGTCAGCGACCCCAATGATATGATCCGGCCTAGTGTAAGTAAGCCGAATGATATATGGAGCTTGAGGAGGATCTAGCCGATGGAGTTATCAACAAGACTTGAAAGAAAGACACGAAGTTCACACACAAAGACACAGATTTGCAGCGGAAATATAGAGTAGAAAGGAAGAAACAAAGTACCGGAGTGTTGAATGTTGTTAGATGGACCAAACGGAAGTAATGAACAAATGCACCACTTGACAAGCTCAAACCCATCCAGCAAACAAAGCTTCAAATATATTTGAGTCACCCAAACTTGTTACAAATTCGATTACAAAGGTTTCCCGGAGGAAGATCGGGAGGAGTGTTCTCTACTCAAGCGATCTTTCTCCAAGAAGGATTGAAGAGTTTAATGACCTAGGTGATAAGTTTAAGGAGTGCTCTCAACTTATCAAATATCACTCAAGTCCAAAAACTAACTAATGAAAGTGAAACAAGAGCTATTTATACAAGTAGGCAAAAAGGCAGCAAAACCGACGCTAACGTGATTCACAGTTAGGAAGAACCGTGATCACGTTAGCCAAAAACTCACTACCGTGATCACTGATAGTCCTTAGCGTGAATCACGCTCGACACAACTCCTACCGTGATTCACGGTTAGAACGAACCGTGATCACGGTAAGACACCCAAGGATCTGCTCCCACATCAGGAGGTAGCGTGATTCACGGTTAGGCCTAACCGTGATCACGTTACCCAAAATTCTCCAGGCGTGATTCACGGTTAGGACGAACCGTGATCACGGTCATGCATCTTCTTTGGTTCGATGGGAAATCACATAGGCCGGCTTTTCCTTGACTTGGGTGGATCCGTTCTCTCTCATTTTGCCTTCCAACCATAAGGACAAACCTCTTGCCTTGCTTCGTGTGATCGGACATTGAGGGTACACATCTTGAGTGTCGATAAGGGTGTTGGAAGGGTCCGGGATCATATCAACTCCTTCCCCTTCGAAAGGATTCGTCCTCGAATCCATTTCTTGAGGGTCTTCTTCATCTTCGGGGTAGAAAGACAGATCATTAACATTGAAGGTACGGCTGATTCCCCCATATTCCCTTGGAAGATCTAGGACATAGGCGTTGGCGTCAATGCGACGGATAATTTGAAAAGGCCCGTCTCCTCTTGGACTTAGCTTGCTTTGGCGTTCACGTGGAAATCGGTCCTTGCTCCAGTGAAGCCACACCCATTGACCCTGTTCAAAGGAAGTAGGGACCTTGCCCTTATTGCGCTTGGCCACTGCTTTTTCGTTCATACTCTCAATATTTTTGCGGACTTGCTCATGGAGTTTCTTAACAGCTGTAGCCTTGGAACTACCATCTACACACTTAAGAGAACTCAAAGGCAAAGGTGAGAGATCAAGAGGGGTCAGGGGTTTGAACCCGTAAACCACCTCAAAAGGAGAAAACCCGATGGATGTATGATAAGCATTATTGTAGGCAAATTCAGCAAATGCAATGCAATCCTCCCATTTCACTCCATGTTTAGCAATCATTATACGAAGTAATGAGCCTAAAGTTCTATTCACCACCTCCGTTTGGCCATCCGTTTGAGGGTGACACGTGGTGGAGAAGAGAAGTTTAGTCCCCAACTTCGCCCAAAGAGTCCGCCAAAAATGACTCAAAAACTTGGTGTCCCTATCACTCACAATACTCTTAGGCATTCCATGTATTCTTACCACATGTTGGAAAAATAAAGAGGCAATATGTGTAGCATCATGAGTTTTCGAACATGGTATAAAATGTGCCATTTTGGAAAATCGATCCACCACAACAAAGATAGAATCATGGTCATTCCTAGACTTAGGCAAACCCAAAACAAAATCCATAGATAAATCTACCCATGGGTGTTATGCAACAGGTAGAGGCATATAGATAGCATGATGTTTAGATTTGGATTTGGCAAGTTTACAAGCAATGCACCGATTCACAATGTTAGCCACATCTACTTTCATTCGCGACCAATAGAAATGAGACTTTAAAGCATGCAACGTTTTGGTGATGCCAAAGTGACCACTTAAAGCTCCTCCATGAGCTTCCAACACAAGTAGTTCTCGAACATTAGAACGGGGCACACACAATTTATCATACTTGAACAAATAATTATCATGCCTAAAGAAATGCGTATGTGATCCATGTGCACATGCTGCATATATGTCACAAAAATCCTCATCATTCTCATACAATTCAATTAAATGTGAAAACCCAAATAGTTGTGCATCAAGGGAGTTCAAGAGAGTGTACCTTCGCGAGAGGGCGTCGGCTACCACGTTCTCCTTGCCTTGCTTGTACTTGATGGTGTAGGGAAATGCCTCAATGAATTCCATCCACTTGGCGTGGCGTTTGTTCAACTTGGCTTGGCCTTGAAGGAACTTCAAACTTAAGTGGTCGGTGTGGATGACAAACTGATTTGGCAGCAAGTAATGTTCCCACACCACGAGTGTTCTCACTAAGGCATATAGTTCCCTATCATACGTGGAGTAGTTGAGCTGGGCACCGCTGAGTTTCTCACTAAAGTATGCAATGGGTCGTCCCTCTTGAGTTAGGACAGCTCCTATGCCTATGCCACTTGCATCACACTCTAACTCGAAAGCCTTGTTGAAGTTGGGTAAGGCTAACACCGGAGATTGCATAAGTCTCTCCTTGAGTTCCTTGAAAGCTGCCTCTTGTCGACTTCCCCACTCAAAAGTTACATGTTTCTTGGTGAGCTCATTGAGGGGAGCAGCTATGGTTGAGAAGTTTGGTACAAATCGACGATAAAAACTCGCGAGACCATGGAAGGATCTCACTTCACTAGCATTCTTAGGATTAGGCCACTCTCGAATGGCCTTCACCTTTTCCTCATCAACCTGTACGCCACAAAGCCAAGAAAATGTACTCTATCCAAGCATAATTCACACTTAGAAAGTTTAGCATATAACTGATGTGCACGCAAAGTGTCAAGTATGGTGCGCAAGTGATTCACATGTTGTTCAAGAGAAGGACTATACATAAGAATATCATCTAAATACACAACAACATATTTTCCTATGAATTCTCGCAGCACATAATTCATCAATCTCATAAAAGTGCTAGGGGCATTGGATAAACCAAAAGGCATTACCATCCATTCATACAAACCATGTTTGGTTTTGAAGGCTGTTTTCCATTCGTCGCCCTCGTGCATTCGGATTTGGTGGTAACCACTCATGAGGTCAATCTTGGAATAGACCGTACTCCCACTTAACTCATCAAGCATATCATCGAGGCGTGGTATGGGATGTCGATACCTCACTGTGATCTTATTGACCGCGCGACAGTCCACACACATCCTCCATGTCCCATCTTTCTTCGGTACAAGTAGTACGGGCACAGCGCAAGGGGACATACTTTCCCTAATGAAGCCTTTACTCAACAACTCCTCGACTTGCTTTTGGAGCTCTTTTGTTTCCTCGGGGTTGCATCGATAGGCTGGTCTATTTGGTATGGTAGCACCGGGCACAAGGTCTATCTTGTGTTCTATTCCACGGATGGGAGGAAGACCACTAGGCATCTCGGATGGAAACACATCATCAAATTCCTGCAAAAGGGAAACAAGTGGACTTGGTAGAGAAGAAATGGGGTTAGTGGCAGCATTCAAACAATGGGGCTTGTACCGAAGCACAAGGCACACTTTGTTGGTGACAAGGGTTTGCCTCACATTCTTACCCCTCGCTACTACACTCAACTGCTTTGGCTCACTTTCTCTACCATGCTTACTTTTGTCATGGCGTGTATTCAGCTCTCCTCTTACTTTCTTCTCTCCTCTCTTTTCTTGTGAGCTACACTCACCTTCCCTCAAGATACCATGCTTACTTTTTTCATGGCTGGTTTTTTCCTCTTTCGCACAACTTACTTTCTTCTCTCCTCTCTTGTCTCTCATCTTCCTCATTAACTGAAATTTTGCACTTGCTTTTGCCATGTGCATTTGATCTTCCCGGACTTGTATAGGAGTGAGTGGAACAAAGCTGAACTTCTTCCCACGGTGAGTGAGATGAAGCTTGTTAGTCCGACCATCATGGACTACCCACCTATCAAATTGCTATGGTCGACCAAGAATGAGATGACTCGCATCCATGGGAACCACATCGCACAATCGTTCATCCTCATAACCACCCATCTTAAGAGCTACAAGAACTTGCTCTTTTACCTTCACTTCCCCATCATCATTAAACCAATGCAAAGAGTAAGGATTGGGATGTGGGGTTGTAGGCAAGCCAAGCTTCAAGACTAAGAGATGGCTTGCTACATCCACCACACTCCCATTATCAACAATAAGTGAAACAATTTTACCTTTGACTTCACACCGTGAATGAAAAAGGTTCTCCCGTTGCTCTTCCTGGATATCCTCCTCCTTTGTTTGAGCACTCATGCTCCTCCTCACAACCAAAGTCATAGGGGCTGTCGGAACCACTTCTTCTTCACTACCTTCAGTTTCTTCTTCTTTCATCCCATCCTCTTCTTCCATCTCATCATCACTTCCAGTTTCATAGTTACCCTCACGGATGATCACTATTCGTCGGTTGGGGCACTCGGATGCAATGTGACCTCTTCCTTGGCATCGATAACATTGGATGTTCGATGAGAATCTCTTGGGCTGATTTGGATTGGTAGTGAGTGTGTTAGGGGTCTGCTTTGGTGGAGGATTAGGAGTGTTACTCTTGGAGTAAGGTGTGTATGGTTTTGGGTTGGGGTTCACTGTTTTGGGATCTTTTTGGTTTGGTTGGTCTTTAGGGTAGGAATTCCATGGTGTTTTTGGGGTTGAAGAGTAGGTTTGGGCAGTGTTTCGGTTAGTGTAAGGTTTCTTCTTGGTGGACTCGTATGCTTCCACTTTTAAGGCATAATGGAGCATAGGTTCCAAGTGGTCAAGCTCCTTCAACTCAAGCTTATACCGAATCCGTTCATTGAGCCCATTAAGGAACCGAGACATAGTGATTTCTTCACTCTCATCGGTTTCGGTTTTGATAAGAAGCTCCTCTAGCTCATTAAAATACTCACCCACAGACTTGGAACCTTGCTTGAGGCCTTGTAACTTGTTTTGCAAGTCCCGTTTGTGATTAGCGGGCACAAACCGAGCTCTCATTACCCGCTTCATCTCTTCCCAATCTCGGATGGCATCCTCTGCCCCTCTGTTTTTGCAAACCTTATCCCACCAACTAACCGCATAATCATCAAACTCCATGGCAGCTAGCTTGACTCTCTTCTCATCCGAATACCGGTGACAATTAAAAATACGCTGAATTTTCCCTTCCCATTTGAGGTACTTCGAAGGATCAGTAGTGCCTCTAAAGGTAGGAATTTGCACTTTAATACCACTCAACTTGTCATCAACCTTCTGTTCTTGTGTCGCCTCAAAATGCCTTCCAAACTGAAAAGTGGGGTTTCGTTGTCGCCTATCCCTATGGGACTGTGGAGGCTCTTCAAACTCTTCACCACCACTATCACAAGGTTCCTCATAAAATCCATGTGTGTTATGAGGTGTGGTTTTAGCATGATAATGAGGAATTAGTGGTCTACTACTTGTTGCATTGAGATCCCTTCGGTCAAGGTTGACGTTGTCATACTTCTTTCGGATGGACATCATTTGCTCCTAAGTTATGGGTACCTTAGGAGGAGGTGGGACTGTTTTTCGGGTCTCCGTGGTGAGGCAACTAGGGAAGCCACGGCTGGCCACCCTTTTGAGCTTGGCCTGTAAAGGATCATGCACCTCATCACTGTCAAGGTGACCCTCCTCTTCGGTCTCACAATCAACATGCTCCTCGTGGGAACCTTTAGGGGGCTTAGGGGGAAACTCCCTTGGGGTTACCGGGGACTTATTAATCCCCTCTAGCAAGGTGAGACGTGCCTCGGTTCGTTCAGCAGTAGCCTTCAATGAGGCCAAGGCAGCAAGGACTTGCTCTAGGGCCTCGGCACTTCTACTACTACTAGAATGAGGTCTACTTCGGCTGGACATTGTGTCAAGGAATGGTACCTGCACTCTCAATCAAGCCTTAGTAAAATATGCCCTCCCTCACGTGTTTGAACACTCGTGTTTAGGTGTTTAGGTCACTCGAAAAAATACGGGCTCACAAACACTCAACTTCACGTTCCCCCTGTACCTGCACACTTAAACAAGGGTTAGGGAAATAAATCTCTCCCTCACGTGTTTAAACACTCGTGTTTGATCACTCGAAAAATACGTGCTCACAAATCGCTCAATAAATCCTTACACAATCATGTTCACCACACAACTTCTTGTCGTAAATAATCTTGTGGTTCAAGTCAAGCATTTGTTCACAACTAGCTTTACCAATAATCAAACGAGTAGTACAAGAGTAGGAGAGACTCAACAAAGAACTCAAAGAAACTGCAGCGATTCAAGGAAAAGTGGCAGAAAATTTTCAGAATTTCAGGAACGTTGGAAATCTCGATTCTTTGGAGAAAATTTGAAATCTCGTTGGGAGGGAAGGAGGTTGGAAAATATGACTCACAAGAGTAAAAGACTCAAGGCAAAGTCAAGGACTGAATGAAAAGGACTTTTCCCTTCTTCTTCTTTTTTTTTTTTTTTTTTTTTTTTTTTAAAGGGTTTAGGACTTAAGTTTAAGACTTAAGTCCTTAACTTGGAAAGGAGTAAAAGACTGCTGGACTTAAAGAAAGGACATGGACGTGGGAGTATGGAGGAAAGGATGGCACAAGTGGTTAAGAATGTTCTTTTGGTAAAGAAGGAATGTTTGCTACTTTTGAAAAGTCTCTTTCACTTAGTCTTGGTGTTAGGTATTGTGTTCCCTCTTTGCATTTAATGCAAAGGAGGGCTAAGAGGACTTGATGGCCGGCTATGCCTTGGCCAAGGAGACTTTGTTGGCTAAGTTGGTGAGTGGAAATAATATTTTAGAGGGAAACACTAGGCTTTAGCCTCTTGAATAAATTTTTAGATCAAAATTTTCCTTTTCACACCAAATTGCAAGAACACCAAGAACACACTTTTCAGATTTTGATCTTTTGATCTAGCACAAGTTGGCACAAATACCACCTGAACTAGGCAGCAAAGTCAGACACTTTTGACCGCAAGAAACTAAGAAGGAATGAGATTAATAAGACACGAAGAACACCAAGTAAACTCCAAGGCGCCAAAAGCTCCGCTACCACTTGATATGATCCGGCCTAGTGTAAGTAAGCCGAATGATATATGGAGCTTGAGGAGGATCTAGCCGATGGAGTTATCAACAAGACTTGAAAGAAAGACACGAAGTTCACACACAAAGACACGAATTTGCAGCGGAAATATAGAGTAGAAAGGAAGAAACAAAGTACCGGAGTGTTGAATGTTGTTAGATGGACCAAACGGAAGTAATGAACAAATGCACCACTTGACAAGCTCAAACCCATCCAGCAAACAAAGCTTCAAATATATTTGAGTCACCCAAACTTGTTACAAATTCGATTACAAAGGTTTCCCGGAGGAAGATCGGGAGGAGTGTTCTCTACTCAAGCGATCTTTCTCCAAGAAGGATTGAAGAGTTTAATGACCTAGGTGATAAGTTTAAGGAGTGCTCTCAACTTATCAAATATCACTCAAGTCCAAAAACTAACTAATGAAAGTGAAACAAGAGCTATTTATACAAGTAGGCAAAAAGGCAGCAAAACCGACGCTAACGTGATTCACGGTTAGGAAGAACCGTGATCACGTTAGCCAAAAACTCACTACCGTGATCATTGATAGTCCTTAGCGTGAATCACGCTCGACACAACTCCTACCGTGATTCATGGTTAGAACGAACCGTGATCACGGTAAGGCACCCAAGGATCAACTCCCACATCAGGAGGTAGCGTGATTCACGGTTAGGCCTAACCGTGATCATGTTACCCAAAATTCTCCAGGCGTGATTCACGGTTAGGACGAACCGTGATCACGGTCATGCATCTTCTTTGGTTCGATGGGAAATCACATAGGTCGGCTTTTCCTTGACTTGGGTGGATCCGTTCTCTCTCATTTTGCCTTCCAACCATAAGGACAAACCTCTTGCCTTGCTTCGTGTGATCGGACATTGAGGGTACACATCTTGAGTGTCGATAAGGGTGTTGGAAGGGTCCGGGATCATATCACCCAAGGTATAAGTACAGAATATCGCCAGGTTCTGGTCTTGTCAATACTAGGTCAGACTATAGGTAGGCCTTCAGGCTCGTGAATGCTTCTTCGCATTCTGCTGTCCATCCGAAGACGGCTTTCTTGCGTATAACCTTGAAGAAAGGAAGGCACCTCTTGCCTTGCTTAGAGATAAACAGTCCCAATGCGATAACCCGCCCCGTTAGCTTTTGTATCTCTTTTACAGTTAGAGGGGATATCATGTCTTGGATGGCTTTGATTTTTGACGGGTTAGGCTGAATACCCTTTTGACTGACCACATAACCTAAGAATTTGCCCGTTTGAAAGGCAAATACGCACTTCCTGGGGTTCAGCTTCATTTGATATTGCTTCATCACTTCAAAAACTTCCGTCAGATCAGATAAGTGATCTTTAAAACTCCGGCTTTTGACCAGTATGTCATCGACATACGCCTCTGCATTTCGCCCGATCTGCTTTTCAAAGACTTGATTCGCCATTCGCTGGAAGGTGGCTCCAGCATTTTTCAGCCTAAAAGACATCGCCGTGTAGCAGTAAGTGGCATTCGAAGTGATGAAGGCTATTTTCTCTTCATCCTCCTAGGCCATGGGGATTTGGTGGTACCCCGAGTTGGCATCTAGCGAGCTCAAGTATGCGTACCCGGCAGCTTGATCGACTAGCTGATCAATTCGGGGAAGTGGGTAGCAATCTTTAGGGCAAGCGTCATTCAAATCTTTGAAGTCAATGCACATGCGCCACTCTCCGCTGGGCTTGGGAACCAAGACAGGGTTAGCCAACCAGGTGGGGTATTGTACTTCTCGAATAAAACCAGCGTCAAGAAGTTTTGCGACTTCCTTTTCGATAGCCATTGCTTTCTCGGTCGAGAACACACGTCGCTTCTACTGGACCGGTTTTGCATCAGGGTTGACATTGAGTCGGTGCTCCACCACCTCCCGCGAGATGCCAGGCATGTCGGAGGGTTTCCATGCAAACTCTCCCTTGCATTTATTTAACAATTGGGCTAACTGAAGGTTTTCCTCTAGGCTAAGGTTATCGTTAACTGTCGCACCGTCGCGAGCGAAATTCGGGACGCGAATGAAATCACATAACAATGAAGTCGCCACCCTATTTTTCTAAGGTTTAGGGAAACCTAAAAAGTTCGAAAACGGAAGAAGAATAAAATAAAAACTAAGGCACAAATAAAAAGGGTCTGAACCCGAGAACGATGGTTCGGGGTCGTATTATGGACTCGGGAAGGTGTTAGGCACCCGAGTCTCATCCTTAAAAAGGTTACCGGTTCTAAAAAGAGGTGTTTAAAAAATCATGTTGAAAACAAATAGTTGGGCCCTCAGAGGGGTATCATCGCTTTGGTTTGTAAGTCGGTTTGATTGATTTTATCCTAATTATTGTCGAGTTGTTAAAAGAAAATAAACATTTTAATCCTCTAAGAAAATAAAAGGGTTGTTTCATACCTATTCCAATTAAATTTTGTCGAGTTTAAAATTAATCCGGTTACATGCAAAATTGGTGAAATTACTACCATTTTATTAATCTTTACCAAAGCGACGCCACTTTCATCACCGGGCCAATGCACGTGCTTAATCCTATTTACTAGGTGGTTCTAAGCATGCATAGACTAGCAAAGTACCGTTTTGAGTGAATGCGAAAAACACATTGAAAAGAGAAAAAACCGGGGAGTGGGGTTGAAGCCGCGCACATAACACATTCGTCAAGATAACATAAATTAAAAAACATTCGTGGGGTCGAAGCCGCACACGAAACACATTCATCAAAATAAAAGCGTAAATTCGTGGGGACAAAGCCGCACACGAAACAAGCATAAAATAAAGCACATTCATTGGTATAAGCATCATGCAAACAGATTAATTCGAATTCTAACAATCACGCATTAAAATACGGGAAAAAGGAAAACATACCTGGAGAGCTTTACCTGCAGATCAAAGATTAGTGGCAACAATTAATAATAAAATAAATAAATACAGCAAATAAACATTACAAATTCCCAAATAAATAAATACAACGGTTAAATTCTCCATTCGAGCTCCGCAATTGGGAATGAACATCGGACTCCTCGTCGAGCTCCATCAAGCTCATCAAGCATCATCGCAACGAACATGCAAGTAAAACATACGAACACCACAGACAAATAAATGCGCATTAGTAAGAGATTCACAAATAAATTTCAAATGATCAAATATCAGTAAGAATGAGATCACCTTACCCATTAAAGTTGGTGGAGCATCTGACCGGGATAATAATCGTGAATTCGGTACCTGCGAAAATAGAGAAATAGTTAGTATGCGATTTTAATTAAACGGGCTTGGGCCGTAGCCCATTTCTTTTATTTTTACTCATGGGCCGCATCCCCTTCTCATTTTTATTCCCTTGGGCCGCAGCCCATTTCCTTCTTTCTTCCCTTGGTTGGGCCGAAGCCCAACCCTTCCCAATTTGCCTTGCCAAACGACAAGGCCCCTCTCCTCCTTCTTTTCTTTTCTTTTGTTTTAGGGCTGCAGCCGCAGCCCTCCCTTCTCCTTTTCCCTTGTTCCTTTTCTTCTTCTTTTTATTTCTGCCGGATAGCAAACAATGGCGGGAGCACGGGTGGTGAGCAGCGACTGGGCAATGGAGGAACGGCAGTGAGCAGCAACGGCTGGGGCGCGGCTGGAGGCTGCAGCTGGTTCGTTTTGGTTGTGTAAAGGTTTGATTTGTGTGGGGTTGGGTATTTGGTTGCGGCAGGGTTTGGGTTTGTCGGTCGGGAAGGCTGATGGTTCACGGGTTTGCAGGTGGCAGACGGTGATGGGTTGAGAGGGTGACAATTTGGGGGGAGCGGGTTGGATGGCTGATTTGGTTGATTGGGATTTGATTTGGTTAGGGAGGCCGGTTTGAGGGTTGGGCAGCGGTGGTACGGCTGCAGGGTAGGTTGATTTAGTGGCTGTGTAGGGGGGCTGATCGGGATTTGGTACAGGGGCGGTTTGTGCGGGTTGTGGCGAGGCTGATGGTCGGATTCGGCGGTGGTGATGACCGGTCGGATGGTTTGTGGAGGTAGATTGGTTTTCGGGTGTTGATTTGGGTTGTTTAGTGGTGTAGGTTTGGGTTAATGACTGTTTGGGGAGTTGAGGGGGAGAGTAGATGCAGTGGCTGTGAGGCGGTGACTGACTAGGTTTGCCGGAGGTTGCGGCGGCGAGGGAAGCAGAGGAGGCTACGGTCGGGAAGGGCTGCTGTGGTGGCTGCCATTTTCTGTGATGGACTCAAATGGGATTAAAAGGGAGAGGGAGAGCACGAGCAGGAACGGATGGGTCAACTGCGCTTGGTCGGGCGTGGGAATAAAATGAGGGTGTAAACACGAGGAAGTGACTGTCCGGGCGTGGGAATAAAGAAATGAAAATGGAAGTGATAAACCAACTAAAATAATTAAGTACGAACCAAATAAAATAATGATGCTAATAATTAACAATAATCATGCAAAAATTGCGAAATCGAATGTAAAATGACTCGAACGAATAATGATAAAAATGCCAGTAAAGCGAAATAAATCTAGACGATTTAAATGGTTCGTGGTCAAAAATCAGGTAGCAACAGTTGCCCCCTCTTTAATATCTTATCAAAAATAAAGTGTAACTAAAATTTTTGATGAGCATTAAAGATGGTTGCCCCAGTATCACCTAAATGCAAAAATGAACGTGTCATAAACATTGCAAGGCATAACTCTTATAAGCGAAAGAAAGAAGATGGCTCCACTCGGACACCATGATGCATAACTGTAATTTGCGAAAAGGTGAGCTTACCTCCACTCGGGCGGCTTGCAGAAATATAAATTGCTTAAATGTAAAGTTACCTCCACTCGGACGTTGATGCGGAAATTAAAATTGCTTAAATGTAAATTCACCTCCACTCGGACGGTTGATGCGAAAATTTTAAATTGTAGGAAAATAAATCCAGCTCCACTCGGATATTGATGGACAATGACTCTACTCGAACATTGAAAGGGTCAGCTCCGCTCGGACACTGATGGATCCACTTGGACAGAGAATAGGGTCGTGGGGACAAAGCCGCTCGCGAGAACAAGGTGTGGGGACTAAGCCGCTCATGAAAACAAGGTTGTGGGGACGAAGCCACTCACAAGAACAAGGTGTGACTTCCCTTGGACACTGATGTCCTTAGGATGCAGATGACTTCTAGTGATCAGGCAGTGTTTTGAGCTTTAAGTCTGGTGCCTGCAAAATTGAAGGTTGAATTTTAGTAATTTGATATGATAAAATTCAATTCGAGATACCTGAGGGGGTCAGAAGTGCATCCAACTCATTGATTAGGTTTTGGGTTTCTGATGTGACTGTGAGCTCATCCTTTAATCCTTCGAAATTGTCCTTCGACCAACCTCCTCGACGCTGACGTCCTTAGGATGTGGAAATTGAACTCCACTCGGACACTGATGCCCTTCGGGTGGAAATTGAACTCCACTCGGACACTGATGCCCTTCGGGATACTTTGCAGAAAAGAAAATTCAGCTTCACTCGGACGCTGATGGCTCCACTCGGATACCTTGCAGAGAAATATAAATTGCGGCTACACTGGGACGTCTCCTCTCGAACTCCGCGATGCATAAAAAATGTAAATTCAGCTCTACTCAGACGCTGATGGCTCCACTCGGATACCTTACAAATTCAGTTCCACTCGGATACTGATGACTCCACTCGGATGTCTTGAAAAATGTAAATTCAGCTTCGCTCGAACGCTGATCAATAATGGCTCTACTCAGATGCCGACAACTCCACTCGGACGTTGATAAATTCAGCTCCACTCGGACGCTGATGGTTCCACTCGGATACCTTACAGAAATGTAAAATGCGGCTTCACTCGGACGTCTCCCCTCGAATACCGCGATGCA
Organism: Viola odorata; assembly: GCA_963691705.1. Classification (NCBI taxonomy): domain Eukaryota; kingdom Viridiplantae; phylum Streptophyta; class Magnoliopsida; order Malpighiales; family Violaceae; genus Viola; species Viola odorata. The sequence continues at coordinate 54,158,095 of OY829545.1, read as the reverse complement.
GAAATTTAAATTCAGCTCTACTCAGAAGCTGATGCGGAAAAGTAAATTCAGCTCCACTCGGACGCTGGTACAGAAAAAATATAAACTCCACTCGGACGTTGCTGCCCACTGGGATTGGGAGTGGTTGGAAGCCACTGCTCTAGAAGAAAGACTGGTGAGTGGTTGGAAGCCACCGCATTTAAACAGACTGGTGGGTAGTTGGAAGCCACCGCTTGAAAATAATGCTATCTTTGGGTTCCTTTACACGAACATCGAGACCTTTTTTATGAAATTTCATTGGAGTTTCTTTTCATATCTGTATTCTACAAATAGAAAAGGAAACAAGCATGAATCAGTATGAAAGTATTCCCACGCTACCCCAAGGCTTGCCCCCAAGTTTGGCATTTTGTCAAATTTGAAAACAACTTCCCTATCTGGAGAAAGTTCAACAATTTTATGCATTTTTGGAGAACATGTCAATCAATTTTCTATCATATCAGCATGCTGGATGCAAGCCTTTGAAAAGCATCTGCATCTTGCCAAGGAGATAACGACTTCCAGGACAAGACTTTCCCACAACATGTAGATGTAAGCAATCCTCACCGGATACTAGTGTTTGCACTCATACTCAGAAATAGGGCTATGTGTTTACACTCATAAAAATGCAACAAACATAGCACAGAGTCAGATTTGCAATGTCAATCCGAGTGAATAAACTTCAAATGAAGATGCACATGCATGGGCATTCAAATAATCGAGAGGACTTTGCAAGAGAAACGAAGTGTAGTGTGAAAATCTTGAAAATAGAATGTCTTGGCAGAGAGGCACAATGGGTTCTTATGAGCAGTATTCGACGATTGGTCGCGGTGAAGGCAAAGCGTACAAGTTATTCGATCTTGACTGGGAATGCTTTTTTTTTTCAGAGCCCACTTTTGTTGGCTTTGGGTAGTTCTTCGTATTCATCTTTGCTCCTGTTTGTTGAACATTTTTTTTCTTTTCTTTGATTTTTCCTTTCTTCTTCTTTTTCTTCTTTTTTCTTTTTTCTCTTTTTTTTTTTTTTTTTTCCTTTTTTTTTTCATTTTTTTTCTCTTTTTTTCCTTTTTTTTTTCTTTCTTTTTTTTTTCTTTTTTTTTTTTCTTCTTCTTCTTTTTTTTTTTTTTTGCAGTAGAGATACAAACAGTGAGCAAAGCAACTAGATTTCCATCTTGGCTCTCCCCGATTCTAATTTTGGACATGGTCGTCAGCCAATTTTTATTCCTCGGTCTCCTTCCAGTGTAGACCATTAGCAATCTTCAAGGGCTTCTTTTCCGCAAACCACATTTGATGTACACTTTGCCTTCAGTTAGCCACCTCGGTCGAGCACTGCTCCTGGGCTAAGGGAGAATCAAGAGGGAATAAGATTTTACAAGGGGCTTACAAAAGAAGTAAACAAATTTTGCTAGGCAGTATGCAAGGATGAGTTTGGTGGGCAAAAGGTTGAGAAAATCAGAGAATGTGGAAGCAAAGTCCAATGTCATCTTACTGCTATCCCATATCTAATGGTGCATGTACCCTGGATATTATGCAAATCTAACTAGCGCTTAGTCTGACATTTGCACTCATGAAAGAAATAAGGCGTGATAGCTCAAAGTGCTCACAGGGATACATTTGTGACTGCTTACATCTAAAGCATGTTGTAGATATAAGAGCTAGCAGGCGAGATCATGCATGTCATATGATTTTGAATGAATGAACAAGTTATCCATGGTGTAACAAAAATGATGAACATGCTCAATCCAGAGAAGATTTAAAAACTAGGGTAGTGTGATTTTTTTTTCTTTTTTTTTCTTTTTTTTTTTTTTTTTTTTTTCAAAGACAGAGTACGCACACACGCATTGACACAGAAATATAAATTGCAGAAATTTAAATGACTACTTCCCTCATAGTGGGGCGAAAAGTAAATTCATATCCGGGCGAGGGTAGCACCCGCGGTCCTGGACGTGACAACTTGGAAAGTGGGGGTTTGAACCGCCGCACAAAATAAGACTGAAAAGTGGGAGTTCGAACCTCCACACAGTTTTTGAAAGGTGGGGTTTGAACCGCCACATGATTTTTGAAAGGTGGGGTATTAGAACCGCCACAATTTTTGTCAAGTGAGGTTTAAACCACCACATGATTTTGAAAAGTGGGGTTTGAACCTCCACAAAAATCTTGAAAAGTGGGATATTTAACCGCCACGTAATTTCTGAAAAGGTGGGGTTTGAACCGCCACACGATTTTGAAAAGGTGGGGTTTAAACCGCCACGTGATTTCCGAAAATGTGGGGTCTGAACCGCCACGTAATTTTTTGAAAATGTGGGGTTTGAACCGCCATGACTTTTTAGAAAGTGGGGTATTTAACTGCCACGTGATTTGAAAAGGTGGGGTTTGAACCGCCACGTGGCCTTCAAAAGGTGGGGTGTTGAACCGCCACACGATCTTCAAAAGGTGGGGTGTTGAACCGCCACACGATCTTGAAAGGTGGGGTCTTTGAACCGCCACGAAATTTCTGAAAAGGTGGGGTATTTAACCGCCACGTAATTTCTGAAAAGGTGGGGTTTGAACCGCCACGCGATTTTTTGAAAACGTGGGGTTTATAGCCGCCACGTAATTTTTGAAAGGTGGGGTTTGAACCGCCACGTGATTTTTTGAAAATGTGGGGTTTATAGCCGCCACGTAATTTTTGAAAGGTGGGGTTTGAACCGCCACGTGATTTTTGAAAATGTGGGGTTTATAGCCGCCACGTAATTTTTGAAAGGTGGAGTTTGAACCGCCACGTAATTTTTGAAAATGTGGGGTTTGAACCACCACGTGATTTTTGAAAATGTGGGGTTTGAACCACCACGTGATTTTTGAAAATGTGGGGTTTGAACCGCCACGTCTTTTGGAAAGTGGGGTATTTAACCGCCACGTAATTTTTGAAAATGTGGGGTTTAAAACCGCCACAATGATTTTGAAAGGTGGGGTTTAAACCGCCACGTGATTTCCAAAAATGTGGGGTTTGAACCGCCACGTGATTTTCGAAAATGTGGGGTTTGAACCGCCACGCAATTTGGAAAGTGGGGTATTTAACCGCCACGTGATTTTGAAAAGGTGGGGTTTGAACCGCCACGATTTTTTTGAAAATGTGGGGTTTAGAACCGCCACAATGATTTTGAAAGGTGGGGTTTAAACCGCCACGTGATTTCCGAAAATGTGGGGTTTGAACCGCCACGTGATTTCCGAAAATGTGGGGTTTGAACCGCCACAATGATTTTGAAAGGTGGAGTTTGAACCGCCACGCAATTTTTGAAAATGTGGGGTTTGAACCACCACGTGATTTTTGAAAAGGTGGGGTTTGAACCGCCACAATAGATGAAAATGGAATGTTTCGCAATGGTTGCCCCCAATGTAGAATGCATAACGGATTCCCTGATAAGGGCGGCTGGGCAAAGAAGGAACACACGAGGATCATTCAAGAGTTGATAAGAGGAGGATTCCTTCACCTCATTGAGCATTATGCAAGTAATCATGGTATGATTTGAGTTCCTGCAAAAATAAGGGAGAAGCAATGGGTAGAATTGAAGAACGATTTAGGAAAAATGGGCAACGCAATCAATAGGTTTTAAACTCTCCCTTTTCTAGTGAGGAATTATGCAGGTAACCATGACATGATTCAAATTCTGACTTGGGTTCATGACGATATTGGAATCAAATCCTAATTATCTTCTTCTCAATTCTCCCATGGATCATCACCTGTCAAGATACAGAATTCCATCCATTAGTAGCATCAAATTCAGGCATGTGTTAAATGATATTGATATGGTATGAGAAACATCCATTGGGTATGGTGTCGGGATGTTAGAGTGTTGGGATGATTTGAGCAGAGTGAAGTAGTTGGACACGCTTTAATTTCATCTTTTCTGATGGTTTTGTGTCTTGGGCAAGACAAATTATGACTAATTGAAATGAGGGTTTTTTTTGGACCCGAGATTCTAGTTTGTCTTCTTCAAGCATGTGAGGAGCAATTCCACCAAACTCTCTTCATACCCTTATTCTGGACGAATGACAAAAAAAATGAATCCTAATCAGTAGTATCTGAATAGAGAATGTATATAAAGGTGGGTAAAATCATAGGAAAAAGAATCATGGTATAAATAGAATCATAGCATCGCAAGGAAGAAAAATGAAACTTTGCATCGCGACAAGAATTATCATGGTATCATGGTAAAAAAAATGAAGAATCAGGGCAATATTGAGGCATGTTGGAAATATACATACGATCATGATGCATATGTCGGGTAATTTCAACTATTTCTAACTGGCTGAAAGGCTCCTGGACGATACCATAAAAGTGGTCCCTCAGTAAATGGATATGTGATTGCTGACCGAAACATAAAGGAATCGGGGCGCTCACCCATTTAGGGGTTCTAGTCCGCGTTAGGGTTCATGAAAGCTGACTGGGACCCAAGTCCTCAGGGCTTCACTAATACCAACCTAATCTTATTTGGGAAGGCCCGGCGAAAGGGCATTATGCGTGATGCGAATGAGAAGACAACAGTTGATATCTAAGCGAATAAATAAATAATAACAATAAACACCTCAAGCAAATAATTCCGGCTTCGACCCTAAGGTCCCCAGTGGAGTCGCCAAACTGTCGCACCGTCGCGAGCGAAATTCGGGACGCGAATGAAATCACATAACAATGAAGTCGCCACCCTATTTTTCTAAGGTTTAGGGAAACCTAAAATGTTCGAAAAAGGAAGAAGAATAAAATAAAAACTAAGGCACAAATAAAAAAGGTCTGAACCCGAGAACGATGGTTCGGGGTCGTATTATGGACTCGGGAAGGTGTTAGGCACCCGAGTCTCATCCTTAAAAAGGTTACCGGTTCTAAAAAGAGGTGTTTAAAAAATCATGTTGAAAACAAATAGTTGGGCCCTCAGAGGGGTATCATCGCTTTGGTTTGTAAGTCGGTTTGATTGATTTTATCCTAATTATTGTCGAGTTGTTAAAAGAAAATAAACATTTTAATCCTCTAAGAAAATAAAAGGGTTGTTTCATACCTATTCCAATTAAATTTTGTCGAGTTTAAAATTAATCCGGTTACATGCAAAATTGGTGAAATTACTACCATTTTATTAATCTTTACCAAAGCGACGCCACTTTCATCACCGGGCCAATGCACGTGCTTAATCCTATTTACTAGGTGGTTCTAAGCATGCATAGACTAGCAAAGTACCGTTTTGAGTGAATGCGAAAAAACACATTGAAAAGAGAAAAAACCGGGGAGTGGGGTCGAAGCCGCGCACATAACACATTCGTCAAGATAACATAAATTAAAAAACATTCGTGGGGTCGAAGCCGCACACGAAACACATTCATCAAAATAAAAGCGTAAATTCGTAGGGACAAAGCCGCACACGAAACAAGCATAAAATAAAGCACATTCATTGGTATAAGCATCATGCAAACAGATTAATTCGAATTCTAACAATCACGCATTAAAATACGGGAAAAAGGAAAACATACCTGGAGAGCTTTACCTGCAGATCAAAGATTAGTGGCAACAATTAATAATAAAATAAATAAATACAGCAAATAAACATTACAAATTCCCAAATAAATAAATACAACGGTTAAATTCTCCATTCGAGCTCCGCAATTGGGAATGAACATCGGACTCCTCGTCGAGCTCCATCAAGCTCATCAAGCATCATCGCAACGAACATGCAAGTAAAACATACGAACACCACAGACAAATAAACGCGCATTAGTAAGAGATTCACAAATAAATTTCAAATGATCAAATATCAGTAAGAATGAGATCACCTTACCCATTAAAGTTGGCGGAGCATCCGACCGGGATAATAATCGTGAATTCGGTACCTGCGAAAATAGAGAAATAGTTAATATGCGATTTTAATTAAACGGGCTTGGGCCGCAGCCCATTTCTTTTATTTTTACTCATGGGCCGTAGCCCCCTCTCATTTTTATTCCCTTGGGCCGCAGCCCATTTCCTTCTTTCTTCCCTTGGTTGGGCCGAAGCCCAACCCTTCCCAATTTGCCTTGCCAAACGACAAGGCCCCTCTCCTCCTTCTTTTCTTTTCTTTTGTTTTAGGGCTGCAGCCGCAGCCCTCCCTTCTCCTTTTCCCTTGTTCCTTTTCTTCTTCTTTTTATTTCGGCCGGATAGCAAACAATGGCGGGAGCACGGGTGGTGAGCAGCGGCTGGGCAATGGAGGAACGACAGTGAGCAGCAACGGCTGGGGCGCGGCTGGAGGCTGCAGCTGGTTCGTTTTGGTTGTGTAAAGGTTTGATTTGTGTGGGGTTGGGTATTTGGTTGCGGCAGGGTTTGGGTTTGTCGGTCGGGAAGGCTGATGGTTCACGGGTTTGCAGGTGGCAGACGGTGATGGGTTGAGAGGGTGACGATTTGGGGGGAGCGGGTTGGATGGCTGATTTGGTTGATTGGGATTTGATTTGGTTAGGGAGGCCGGTTTGAGGGTTGGGCAGCGGTGGTACGGCTGCAGGGTAGGTTGATTTAGTGGCTGTGTAGGGGGGCTGATCGGGATTTGGTACAGGGGCGGTTTGTGCGGGTTGTGGCGAGGCTGATGGTCGGATTCGGCGGTGGTGATGACCGGTCGGATGGTTTGTGGAGGTAGATTGGTTTTCGGGTGTTGATTTGGGTTGTTTAGTGGTGTAGGTTTGGGTTAATGACTGTTTGGGGAGTTGAGGGGGAGAGTAGATGCAGTGGCTGTGAGGCGGTGACTGACTAGGTTAGTCGGAGGTTGCGGCGGCGAGGGAAGCAGAGGAGGCTACGGTCGGGAAGGGCTGCTGTGGTGGCTGCCCTTTTCTGTGATGGACTCAAATGGGATTAAAAGGGAGAGGGAGAGCACGAGCAGGAACGGATGGGTCAACTGCGCTTGGTCGGGCGTGGGAATAAAATGAGGGTGTAAACACGAGGAAGTGACTGTCCGGGCGTGGGAATAAAGAAATGAAAATGGAAGTGATAAACCAACTAAAATAATTAAGTACGAACCAAATAAAATAATGATGCTAATAATTAACAATAATCATGCAAAAATTGCGAAATCGAATGTAAAATGACTTGAACGAATAATGATAAAAATGCCAGTAAAGCGAAATAAATCTAGACGATTTAAATGGTTCGTGGTCAAAAATCAGGTAGCAACACTAACCAGAAGTACAGCCCCATCTATTCTGTCAATTGGGATGTGAGTCATTTTGTCCATGGGTTGAGTGCGTTTCTCCTCATTTTGTTCATACGGGTCCACCGTAACGCATACGTACCTATCGCAACTCTTCTGAGTCATGAGCAGGTAGCATTCAACCGCTAACTTCTGATTACCTCAGATCGAGACCACACCATCCCAAGAAGGATATTTCAACCTCAAATGCTTTTGCGATATCGCCGCTCCGAAACGGTTGAGGAATGGCCGCCCTAGTATGGCGTTTTAAGGCAGATTTAGATCCACCACCAAGAACAAAAACTCCTCCGACCGTTTGGAGGTATCTTCCTTGAAATATACCGGCAAGGTAGTTACTCTAGTCAATGGGATAGGGACTCCGTCCACCCCAATAATGGGTTTTTTACAAGGCGTAAGCTCGTGATCTGGACGCTTCAGGAGATTGTAAGCTTCCAGTGAAAATAAGTTTACGGCGCTTCCGTTATCAACCAGAGTCCTTCTAACTCCATGGCTAGCGATAATGGGTGTAACTACTAACGCATCATTGTGCGGATATACCACGCCCTTCTCGTCTTCTTCAGAAAAGGACAATATCATACGATCCAAGGCACTTATCGCCTCACTCTTTATTGGCATGCTCACTCGCTTCCGCTTATCTCCTGACACGGGTGTCAGCTGTGCGGGTTCATCCAAGTAAGGTGTACCTCCCGCGATAATGTTAATGATGGGGACGTCCTCGTTATCAATCGTGAGCATTTCCCGGCCTCCTCCCACAGGACCTGTGTCACGGCCCGGGGGGGGGGGGGGGGGGGGGGGGGGGGGAAGGTGTCGCTCTGCCATCGGCTACTCTGCTTGTTGAGTTACTCTTGGCTTCTTCTCGTGTTTTCACAACTAATTCTCCCAGATAGCCTTCCTCCACCAGGCGCTCTATTGCCGATTTGAGTTCTCTACATGCCTCGGTAGAATGTCCTTTCGCTTTGTGAAATTTGCAATAGGCGTTTTCTCTTTTCCCTAGGGTTACCCCCGGTCTTACAGGGGCAGGATAACGGATGGGCAGATTTCGCTGCTCCACTATTGCTAATATTTCTGCTCTGGGTAAAACGAGGGAAGGAAGATCTGAGCCATAAACTCGTCCCTTAGGAGGGTCACCCTGCCGCTGGGTTGAAGAGTCACCAGACTTTCCCTTTGAGGATTTGCCTCTCCTCCGATTAGATGTCCTGGGAATATGATCCTTTCGCTGAGCATAATCATCAACGAACTGATCTTCAGAAGTAGCCGGAATATGAGCGTTATGGGCTGGAGGCACGGCTGGCAGCATGTTCCGAATCATGTCCCTATTCTCTTCCTCTTCCATCCTCGCATAGTTGTGGGCTTTTAGCCTTAACGCATCTAAAGTTGCTGGCGGGTCAACCATTAAAGCATCTCTGAGCTTTCCATAACAATAGTTTCGCTTTAAGGCTTCGATGGCGAAATCGACCGTTACCCCTAGCATTAATTACATCTCTGTGTCAAAATAATGGAGGAAGCTCCTCAAGGATTCTTGAGGTTTTCTGTGCAGGTCAAACAAAGCAGCGGCAGACTTCTTGATAGGGACTGCGGTACTGAATCGACTTCTGAATTTAGATTCCAGCTGCGAGAAACTATCAATAGATCCACCCGGAAGACCTTCGAACCATAAGCGTGCAACCCCCGACAAGGTCATTACAAATATCTGACACAAAGTAGCATCATTATGGGTCTGGAATTGCACAAAGTCCTTCACCTTGTTAAGGTGAGAGATGGGATCTCTAGTGCCATCATAGGATTTTGAGGGGAGTTTCACATGTCTACTAACTCTGTGATGCCTTATACGCAGGCTAAAGGGATGGCCAGAAGTATCATCGAGAATCTCACGCGCATATCGAGGTGGGGATACCTCCAAATGACGTCTACGATCTCGCGGGTTTTGATCATGATGTCGTCTGGGGGTCGGACTGCGGCTCCTTGGCGAGCGAGTCCGATGCCTCCTACTGCTGGATCTTTCACTCCCTCCTGGAGACATATCCCTATCATTTTCATTCCTTCTGCCGTCCCAACGACCTCTGTCCTCGTCACGCCATTGTCGCTCCTCCTAGGGAACAGGAAGTAAAGGTGCCTGTGGCACGTACGGCTCTACTGTCCTGTGAGCAAATTGTACCAGGCTGACTGGCGCATTCAATGCAGGCAACGTCAGAGGAGCACTCGCGTGCAACGGGGACGACAACGGTCGCTCTATAATAATGGATGGGGTGAAAACAAACTGGGATGGGACGCCTGATCCAGAAGCACTAGGCGCGAATCTGGCAGCCAATTTTGTCAGATGGTCCAACTGGGCACGAAGGGCTGAGATTAAGCTCGCGAAAGGGTTATTCGCGCGGTCTATCACGGATCCTCTTGACTGAGGAGTAAAATGACTAGGCCCCACTATCTGGGATACCGGAGTATACGGCTGGGACGCTAATGTTCCCGTTGTTTGTTCAAAGGAGAGATCTGACATTCCTGAAGGGATTTCTTGCCCCGAGATGGGAGCAGCGGAAGTGGCGAAAGCAAAAAGTCGTCTGCGGGTATCAAATGGAAGGCTAGAGGACTGGGTCAACGGCGGATCTGAATCAAAAGTCATAATCTTCAAATTCCCAGAAGAACAGAACTTGGCTATTAAGGATGCTCACTTAATTGGAACCAAAGCTCTCAACGAAAGCAGCAATTTGATAAGATTCAGAGTTCTGGGGATGCGGGATAGAGATTATGACCGTCTGAAGTCAGGAGGACGGCAGTCCGTCGTACCTGCAAAGCGTCGGAGCCCCCTCCGACGTAGACACTCCGATGCTTAAGTTAGTATGGCTGTGAAATTTGGCAGAGATTTGGGTAGTAATTTCATCGTACCTTTGATCCAAAAATAAGTGGTATTTATAGCCAGAGAAAGAAAGGTTGTTACCCCAAGGGGTGGGCGTTATCAAAGGGAGATATCCAGGATGACGTCTGCTACTATCGGGGTATCCTGGGATCCCCCCCCCCCCCCCCCCCCCCCCCCCCCCCCGCTGATGTCGACCATCCCGGGATCCTCTGCCTTTCGAGGGCGGCAGCCGGGTGCCATCGCCAGTTAAGGTCTACAGGGATCTGGTTTTGACTTGAGGTGAGAAGACGAATATACCCTTGGCGTTTCATCAATTGTTATCAACATGCATGATCTCGCCTGCTAGTCATAAACACATCCCTGTGAGCATTTTGGGCCTCCACACTTTATTTCTTTCATATGTGAAAATGCCAAGCTAAGTGCTAGTTGGATTTGCATAATATCCAGGGTACATGCACCATTAGCCATGGGATAGCAGTAAAATGACATTGGACTTTGCTCTTTCTTTCATTTTTTATTTTTCCAATAAGACAATGAGCAGTACTTGACTGAGATGGCTAACTAGAGGAAGGGTGCACAACGAACTCGGTTTGCGCAAGAAGGGATGCGAAAGTTCTAAGAATCGTTGATGGCCAGCTCTGGAAGAAGGCCGAACAAAAACAAGAGACGGAGGCCTCAGCCTTAAACCAAAACTGAAGAAAGTCAGCACGAAAATTGTACTTGCTTTGCTTGCTGATGTGTTGTGTTCGAAAAAAATTCATTCAAAATTTGAATATGGTCAAATCTCTCATGTTTTGAATTTGGTCATCACAAACAAGATCTCCCCCACGTGCACAACAATTATACGGTAAAGATCAACCCTCTGATTGGTGAGCCAGTAAGCATGGATGTTGATGGGATTGCAAAAAAAAACAAAAAACAAAAATCAAAAGTGTTCAAAGAACACAATAAAACAAAAGAAGAAGCAAGTGCAAAAAGGGCACCAGGGTCAGCTCTTAAAAAATAAAAATAAAAATTTCACCCGTGGAGATTCAAACACTTGGAAACAGTGCCCTCAAAGCAATCAAGAAGGGGCACCCCCAATGAAGACAAAGAACTGGAGTGCCTTGTCCTCAGAAAGATCAAGAAGAAAAGCATCTCCAGTAAAGATTCAAGAATCTAAGCGCTACACCCTCAAAGTGATCTCGGGAAGAAACATCCCCAGTAAAGACTGAAGGACTTGTGCACTTTGCCCTCACCACAGCCAATCAACAGGCCCTGTTCATTGAGAAATATTCACTTCTCCCCCCCCCCCCTCCAGCAAAGTTCTTTCGATTATATGAAGGCCCATGCATGTGCATCTTCATTCGAAGTTTATTCACTCGGATTGACATTGCAAATTTGATTTTGTGCTATGTTTGTTGCATTTTTATTAGTGTAAACACATAACCTCATTTCTGAGTGTGAGCGCAAACACCAATATCCGGTGAGGATTGCCTACGTCTACATGTTGTAAGAAAGTCTTGTCCTTGGGGTCGTTATCTCCTAGGCAAGATGCAGATGCTTTTCTAGGCTTGTATCAAGCATGCTTATATGATAGAAAACTGGATGACGTGTTCTCCAAAAATACATAAATTTGTTGAACCTTCTCTTGATAGGGAAGTTGTTTTTATAAAATAATGGGGGCAAACCTTAGGGTAGTATGGGAATACATTCATATACAACATACATGATTTGATTTCATTGTTTTCACTTATCAATTACTTTCTCTTTTTCCACCCATTGCTGCTTCGTGTTTATTTCCTCCCTATTTGCAGGATATAGATATGTGTCAGTGGAATCTCACACTGTCATGAATCTCCGCCAATAAATCCATCCGATAAACATCCGAATGGAGTATGTTAGCACTCCCAATCAACTTTGTGCGGTGGATCACATTCCTCCACTATCCGAGCATCTGAATAGAGATACGTTACCACCCCACCTTTCAAAATTTCGTGTGGTGGTGCAACCTCACCTTTCAAAAATTTAATGTGGCGGTTCAAAAACCCCACCTTCTGAGTTTTGTGTGGCGGTTCAAAACCCCACCTTTCAAAATTTTGTGTGCTTTCAAAATTTTGTGTGGCGGTTCAAAAACCCCACCTTTCAAAGTTTTGTGGGGCGGTTCAAAACCCCACCTTTCAAAAATTTTAGTATGGCGGTTCAAAAACCCTACCTACTGAGTTTTGTGTGGCGGTTCAAAATCCCACCTTTCAAAATTTAGTGTGGCGGTTCAAAACTCCACCTTTTGAGTTTTGTGTGGCGGTTCAAAACCCCACCTTTCAAAATTTCGTGTGGCGGTTCAAAGCCCCTCCATTTAAAATTTCAAAACCCCACCTTCCAAGTTTTGTGTGGCGGTTCACATCACCATTAATTTTCTCCATTATCAGCGACGGCCTACGAGTACGACCCTCGACGGAGCTGAAGTTTAATTCTCTACCTCAATCAACGACGGCCTACGAGTACGACCCTCGACGGAGCTGAAGTTTACATTTTCTGCATCGACATCTAAGAATTGCGGTGTCCCCGTTCGGATCTCAAAATTACATTTTCTGCATCGACGTCTGAGAATTGCGGCGTCTCCGTTCAGATGTCAAGTTTCATTTCCTGCATAGAGGTCTGACAATTGCGGTGTCCCCGCTCGGATCTCAAGTCATATTTCTGCAATCTACCCAGGTCAAAATCCTCCAGTCACCCACTCCAAGAGTGACATCTTTCTCACTATCAGAGATCATCATCTTCCTCACTATCAGAGATCATCATCTTCCTCACTGTCCAGAGGTGACCATCTTCCTCACTGTCCAGAGAGGTGACTAGAGAGGTGACTATCTTCCTCAACTATCAGAGTGACATTTTCCTCATTATCCGAGAGAAGATCAGCAGGTCTCACTATCCGAGATCATCATTTGTTCTCACTATCAGAGAAGATCATCTTCCTCATTATCCGAGAGAAGATCAACTGATCTCACCATCCGAGATCATCATCCGAGAAGACCACAGAAAAGGTACGTTATAATCAACCAACGTCAGAGCAAAGGTATGTCCTAATCTTTATTTATTTTCTTGCATGAAATTCCCTTCCTCCCAGAGCGACTTTATTTACTTTTATTGCATGAAATTCCCCTCCTCCCAAAGTGACTTTATTTATTTATTTCCCTGCATGTAATCACCTCCTCCCAGAGCGACTTTAGTACATGTGTTTGTCTTTTTAAACGTTGTGGTTGGTCACGTCCCCACAACATGTCTTTTAAAAGGTGTGAAGGTCACGTCCCTCACATCTTGTCTTTTCAAACGTTGTGGTTGGTCACGTCCCTCACAACATGTCTTTTTAAACGGTGTGAAAGGTCACGTCCCTCACATCACGTCTTCTAACATGGTGTGAAAGGTCACGTCCCTCACATCTTGTCTTTTCAAATGTTGTGAAGGTCACGTCCCCACAACACTTTTCTTTTCAAACATTTAAATTTGCATAGTTGAGTCAGAACTACATCAGCATCAGATAATTTTCTGCATCAGTCAGCTATGGCCTACGAGTACGACCCTCGACGAAGCTAAAGTTTAGTTTTCTGCACAGTCAGCAACGGCCTACGAGTACGACCCTCGACGGAGCTGAAGTTTAGTTTTCTACATAGTCAGCTACGGCCTACGAGTACGACCCTCGACGGAGCTGAACATTTTCTGCTTCGATCAGCTACGGCCTACGAGTACGACCCTCGACGGAGCTGAAGTTTAGTTTTCTACATCAACAGCAACGGCTTACGAGTGCTACCCTCGACGGTGCTGATTTACTTTTCTGCACAAGGGTATGGACTGCGAGTGCTACCCTCGCCCTACCTAATTTACTTTTCTGCACACCCTCGCCCTACCTGATTGACTTTTCCGCACAAAGGTATGGACTGCGAGTGCTACCCTCGCCCTACCTAATTTACATTTCATCATTTACTTTTCACCCTATTATGAGGGAAGTCATCCTTTACATTTGTCCTCATTATCAGAAAAGCAAGTCATTTACATTTCTGCAATTTGTATTTCACCCCATTATCAGGGAAGTCTGCATTTACATTTTGCATTTGTCGAAACCAATGCTGGTTCGGTAGCAACCATCTTTACTGCTCATTAAAAATCTCAATTACATCAGATTTTTGATGAGACAGTAAAGAGGGGGCAACTGTTGCTACCCGATTTTTGACTTTTAATTTTTCATCATCAAATATTTTCTCATTTCAAGCATCAATTTTCTAAAATCATACTTCCATTTATTTACGTCAACCTGATGTTTATTTTTACGCTTAATGACGTTTAAATTTGATCTCATCACTTTTTCGCATTTTTATCGCTTTTTCCGTTCGAACTCAAATCGGTTCCGAGTAGAATTCTCGAAACCAATGGTCGAACATTTTCATTTATTAGCTATTTATTTTTTATTTTTTATTTTTTATTGCCATTTTAACTAGCGCCATCTCATGGCGTTTTGTTCGATTTTTATTTTTAGCATTTTCTTTTCTGTTCGAACTTTTGTTGTTTTTTTGCGAATTTTAGCAAGCGACATAGCAAACTTTTTGTCGCTCCCTGTATGCTAATTATCTTAGTCTATTTTATTCTACGTCCTAACATTTTTTTTTCAAAGCTTTAATAGAATTTTCGTGTACCGTAGATACGAGCTAAAAATATTTCGCTCGTATGCATTAATTTGCATCCTGCACCATTTCCTCCCTGCTCCTCACGTTCAAATGCCACCTCACTCCAAATTCGTTTTGCTTCTGTCTCTTTCCCTTCGTCCCTGTAGCATAATTGTCCTTTTCCTCCTCAACCACTCTAAAATATGAAGAGGTGAACAGAACCAACACACACACTCTCTCTCTCTCTCGCGGCCGAAGCAACAACCAAGGCAAGCTCATCTCCCCTTTTATTTTTCTCATTTAATTACCTTTGCTGGCTCTAATATTATTTTTTGTTCTGTTTTTTTTTCCTTGGTTATTGCTTGATGTTTGGCGTCGAGAGGAGGAGGAGGAAGCCGCTGCTACGTCGCCGCCGTTCGCCGCTGCTGGGCTGCTGCCTTGGCCCCGCTGTTGCTCTTGCTCGCCGCTTCTGGTGGCTGGCGTCATCGCCTGTTGCTATCTCCGGAGCCACCGCTCTAGCGTACTACTCCATGCTCCGTTGCTGTCGTTGCCGCCATGCCTCGCCGTCACCTCGTCTGCCACTGCCGCGCTGCTGTGCTGCTGCTACCTCCGCCGCTGCTGCTTCGCTGTCGCCGAGACGCTACTGGCCCGTCGCTGAGTTTCTGCTTTGCCGTGCGTTGCCATTGCCACCACCACTGCCGCGAGCCGCGCCACTGCCACTGTGTTTGACGTGCTGGTCTGCCAAGGGAGCTGCTGCCGCCGAGCTGCGGTGCCACCACCACCTTCCGTTGCTGTTATTGGCTCGGCCGAAAGAGGGGACAAGCTGCTGTTGTCGTTGCGTTGCCGGACTGCCATGGCGTCTCTTGTTTGCTTGTTGGCTGGATGAGGGGGACGGTGAACAGTGTTGGGGAATTAAGAAAAGTGGGCTTGGCTTGTGGGAAGAGAAAATGGGCTGCGCCTTGCGCAAGCCCATGAGGAAAAGAAAGTGAGCTGCTGGGCAGCCCACACGGGAGAAGAGAAGGGCCGGCTGGCTTTGGGCTGGTCTATTGGGCCCTGCTAGTGGGCCTAGTCCAATTTATTTCATCCCACCGCATTTATTTTTCGTACTTTTTTTTCGTATGCTTGCATGTTTATTTAATTTTCGTATGCTTGCATGTTTATTTAATTCTCGTATGCTTGCATGTTTATTTATTTTTGTATGCTTACACTGTTTATTTGATTTTCGAATGCTTGCCTATTTATTTATTTTCGCACTTGTACTGTTTATTTATTTTCGTATGCTTGCATGTTTAATTATTAGTTTCGTATGCTTTTGCATTGTTTAATTATTCTGTATGCGTATAATCGCCAAAAATAATTGTTTCACTTGTATGCGTATAATAATTTTGATGCCGATTATTCGAATACTCGTACTATTTAACTAATTATTTTTGCATGCCCACAAATACCTAAATAATTATTCCACTCGCGTTTAATTAATTATTTCACTCGCAATAAGTCATTAAATATTTATCTGTTTTCCGATTATCATTTTCCCCAAACTAATAATCTCGACTTTGTAGAACAAATCAATCAATGCCTTTCACAAGTACGCCAATAAACCCAATCAAAAAGGGGTAAATCGCCCCTACCCTTCACAAGTAACCGTTTCTTACCCTTTTATTTATTTCACGCTTTTCGCATATATATTCGTATGCATGATATTTAAAATTATTAAAATTTAATTTAATCCATTGGGCATGATCATTAAATTAGGACTTTTTTATATTTTTACAAACATGATTAAACACCTCTTTCTCCGGTAACCTGTTTAGGATGAGACTCGGGTGCCTAACACCTTCCTGAGTCCATAATACGACCCCGAATCGCTATTCTCTGGTTCAGACCCTTTTTGCCTTAGTTTTTATTTTTATGCCATGACTTTAGGTTCCCTAAACCTAGAAACAAATTAGGGTGGCGACTTCATTAGCATTATGTGAGATGAGTCCAATTTCGTCTCACATCTTGCCCCAAACCCGCGTCGCATTAGGATAAAATCCAAAAAGGGGGTGCGACATACCCCAGCCCAAAATGGTGTGGTAGAGAGAAAGAATAGAAACCAGTATTTCCCATTAAGCAAAAGATTTTTGGTTGCACCTGCTATGTTTGTGATGCTCGTCCTCACATCACAAAGTTGGACTCTAAGACTTTAAAGTGTGTCTTCTTGGGGTATTCTCGACTTCAGAAGGGGTACCGATGCTACTCTCCAAACCTTCAGAAGTATCTAGTGTCCATTGATGTTGCCTTCTCAGAACAAATACCGTTGTTCTCATCTCATCCTACTCCCACTCAATAGGATAAGGATGATGATAGTAATGATGACTGGCTTATCTATCCCACGATCTCTCCTAGTATCTCTGAACAGTCTTCTAGAGATATTGTCCTGCACCAACCTACTTCCTTGAGTCCTTCTTCTAGTACTCTTGATCACTCTTCTAGTGATACTACTCTGGACCAGGCTACTTCTTCAGGTACTTCTGACCATCCTCCTGCAGATATTGTTATGATTAAGTCTCCTGATCTCTCAGTTATGGGAGACCCACCTTGCAGTGATACTCTGGTCCCTGCACCTCCACCAGAGCCCTCGGTACCTGCTCCCTCTATTGAACTGGATCTACCCATTTGTCTTCGCAAAGGTAAACGACAATGCAAATTTATTTACTCAATTGCCAACTTTGTCTCTTATGATAGCTTGTCTCCATCGACATGTGCTTTGATTTCTTCTCTAGACTCTGTTGTTGTTCCTAAAATAATAAAGGAAGCATTGAGTCATTCTGGTTGGACGAATGCAATGCTTGAGGAGATTACAGTTTTGGATGATAATCACACTTGGGATTTGGTGAATTTACTAAAGGAGAAGAAAGTTATGGGGTGTAAATGGGTGTTTGTAGTCAAAGTCATTCCAGATGATCCTGTGGCCCGCCTTAAGGCACGACTTGTTGCCAAAGGATATGCTCAAACATATGGGGTGGATTACTCTGATACTTTTTCTCCTGTGGCCAAATTATCCTCTGTGAGGTTATTCATTTCTTTAGTCGCTTCCAGGAATTGGCCCCTACATCAGTTGGACATCAAGAATGCCTTCCTTCATGGTGACCTACAGGAGGAAGTCTATATGAAGCAACCACCTGGGTTTGTTGCTCAGGAGGAGTATGAGAAAGTTTGTCGTTTGAAGAAGGCTTTGTATGGTCTAAAATAGAGTCCTTATGCTTGGTTTGGCAAGTTCAATGAGGTAGTTTTAGACTTTGGCATGCAAAAGAGTCAGTGTGATCATTCGGTCTTTTATAGACAATTTGCTGCTGGTGTTATTTTGCTTGTTGTGTACGTGGATGACATTATCATTACAGGAGATGACAGTGTCGGGATTTCTTCGCTCAAATCTTTCCTGCATACCAAGTTTAGTACGAAAGACTTGGGTCAGCTGAAATACTTTCTAGGGATAGAAGTTTCCAGGAGCAACAAAGGTATCTTCTTATCTCAAAGAAAGTATGTTCTTGATCTTCTTGTAGAAACAGGAAAGTTGGGAGCCAAGCCCTGTAGTACACCTAGGGCTTCTAATGTCCATCTCACGAAAGATGATGGTGACCCGTTTGATGATCCTGAGAAGTATATGAGATTAGTTGGGAAACTAAACTATCTCACAGTGACACGTCCTGACATCACCTTCGCGGTTAGTGTTGTCAGTGAGTTCATGTCTACTCCAACAGATAAGCATTGGGAAACTCTGGAGCATATCTTGTGTTATCTGAAAGGGACACCCAGTCTCAAGATCCTGTATAGTAACCATGGTCATAACTGATAAGAATTTGTCTTCAGCCGAAGGGTAGAAAGGGAAAATGCTTCTCCAGCTCAGTATCCTTGGTGGTCCGTTGTACCTGCAAGACTCCGGAGGGGGTCTCCGACGGAAACACTCCGATGCTTAAGTTAGTATGAGTGGTGAAATTGGCAGAGCTTGGGCCAGTGAATTCCACTTACCTTCCTCCTTCGGGGGGAGGTATTTATAGATGAAACAAGCCTGTCTGTGCGAGTGGGATCGCTAGGGAGCAACCGGTCCCATCAGGGGTTGTGGTTTGCCCGTGTTATGATGTACCGTCATGGCGGTAGGTATGGGGTAGTTGTTACCCCGACAAAGTAACGGTTAGTGCATTTCCCTTGAGGTGGGATAGCACCTCTGGTCGTCTAGAAGCTCCATGCGGGGACCCCCAATGAGACGTTAGCCCTCCTAGCGTTAGTCCCGTAGAGGGGAATGACAGCTTCGATCCTACCGTGGCGGTAGGAACAGTGATTCTTTCCTTTCCATATGGGGTAAACAGACGAAAATGCCCTTGTCGTTAGGTGGATTGTTATCATAAGCCCAACTGAAAATGAGCCCGAGTGTTTACCAAGGGCTAACGCCCCCTTTTTGCGCGCAAATCTCGTATGTACCGGAGCGGTTCTTTGTCAGGATGTGGGTTGACCCTGACCGTACTTGTCCAGAAGTTATAAATTGAAGCTTTCTTTGCGCAAATTTCTTCACACCTTTTCGTCCTTTCTTTTCGTATTTCACCATGGATGAGCTGACCAGAAATTTCCTGATCTCCAAAACTCTGACCCTGAAGAACCTTACTGAGGGCGACATCGGCTTCCTGGAGAGGATGATCCTCAAAACCTCAGAGGATATTCTAGAACTGCAGGGGATATTGACCCCTATTTTGTCTAAGCAACTGGGGATATCTTTGGAGGACTTTAGCCCTCTGGAGAGTTTGGCGAAGCTGGCCACCACCACCTCTCATCTTGATGTGGTTGCTTCAATGCTGCAGCAGAGGAAGGACTTGCTGGCCTGCTGCTTGAAGGGTATGAGGGCCTGCTCTGCCGAGTTGACCTCCGTTGCTGATGCCTTGAGGGAGGTTCCCGTCGTGCCTGGAAAAGATGATGCTGGGTCTAACGCTTGACCACTGTCTTCGCTTCCTCTTGTTGCTTTCTTTTATGCTTTCTTGTACATATCTGAACGCTAGGCCGCTCGGGCCATAAATAAATGGTTATTTCTGCTTTTATCAAGTCTTCTTTTTCTTGTTTGATTTCTTGATGCTTTGGTTGGGAGTATTCGTTATAAGCCCAACTGAAAATGAGTCTTCCTCGGGACCTAGCCATTGCAGTGGTTGTGTTCCGGGAATTAAGCAATAAATGCTCTGTCTCAACTGTTTCCAGGGCCGTTTTTCCAAGGGTAGGTGGTTGGGCGGTTATTTGGTGCCTTTTGATTGGCGCATTCATCGAGCGGGTATGCCTGTGCCGGATCAGATTCTGCAATTACGGTTACTTTTCCCAGGCGCCTTAATTGTTTTTCAGGGGCCTGCGCGAGGATCAGAGCGCTTCCTTGGCTATTTAAGGGAGTCGCTTTCCCCCTCTTTGTGTTCATCTTCATCCTCTTCCTTCTCTTGTACTTTTTTGCAGCTCGGATGGCAGATTTCTACTTTTTGAGTTCCACGGATCGCGACTCCTTGCCAACCCCTCCGACTTTGCCGGACTCAGATCACCCTCCTCCGTCACCGCCGTGGAGGCATCTGGTCCGCCGAAAGGGCCGCAAGAGGCAAAAGGAAAGGACTTCCAAGGCATCCGCCGTGACTTTAGATTCTTCTGGCTCCAATACCCAAAAGGGCGACAGACGCTTTCCTTTATCTGACTGTTCGTTGGAGAAAATTTCCTCTACCGCTGCCGGTGTTGGATTGGCACGGTCAGGTGTCAAGGGAAAGTCAGGACTGTCAGGGTCCTGCTTAGGGAGGGAAGTGGACGAACCTGCCCCGACTACTGACGGGAAGATGCCATTCCTGGATGACGGCGGGGTTTATCACCACGGCATTTACTGGCCTGATGAGGAGTAGCGTCTCTACGTTAGGCACGTTGTACATGCCCCTGGGTATTTTATGAATAAAATGATGCTTTCTATCTTTTCTTCTTGTCGTTATCTTTCTGTCAGCAGTTGGTCGTGTTGATAGCTAACGCGAGGGATTAGCCTTGCTGAGGCAACCGTTTCGTGGTTATTTTGACCTGGTCAACTTTATCTCCCTTCTGGGGAATCACGACGAACAACTTCTCTTTTCGTATTCTTTTAATGCTTTCCACGTGGCCAACTTCTTTTTACACGCGTCCCAGCATGATTGGTGGCTAAATTAATGCGGTGGCATTTTAATTCTTTAAAAAGGACCATTTTCTCTTTCCAAAACTTTTGCCTTCGCTTCAAATTTTTCCCTTCGTCTTCTTCTCCGAATAACTTTCTGGTCGCCTGCCGTCGTCTGCTGATTCTCCTGTAAATCTTCCCTTCTAAGGTACCTCTTTAATCCTTCTCAGATTTCCTATTTGCTGGTTTATTATGGTTAGGAATAGGCCTCGCCAGGTTATCTGGAGACCCATGGATCCGGAAGTCGCGCAATCACCCAGTACTTTTACATGCGATGTGGTTCTGAAAGCCGAGCTGGAGGAACACGGTATCACCTTTCCTCCCGGGTATGAACCCTTTATTCCTGAAGGTCATATGCGGCTTCACAATCCGGCGTGGGGTTTTTGTAGGCTACTTTATTTTAAGATGTTCCTTTATGGTTTCCGCTTTCCCGTTCACGAATCAATACTAACACTGCTGTGGGAGCACAACCTTAATCCTGCCCAGATAACTCCCTCTTCTTGGTGTGCGGTTTATGCTTTTCTTCGCGCTTGCGAGTTGAAGAACATTTTCACCCCATCTCTCAATTTATTTCGCAAATTCTTTAGTATGAATTGTCATAATTGTTTAATCGAAATCACTCCTCGATGGGATGACGCGTTCGTGCAGTCGTTCTGGCAGCGGTTTCACGGCTTTGAGAAGGGTGTGGCTGATTGGAAAAGTAGTTTCTTCATTCTCGAGCTACCGTCCCGTTTGTGGCGCATTAATTTCAACCAGGAGCTCATAGGCCCTGTTTGGACGAATCTCGCAATACTGACCAGAGCTGAGCTGGATCAAGCTAACGCTTTGTTAGACGAGGACACCTGCTATCGCATCCGTGATTTCGCATTGTTCAAGCCTCTTGAGGAGTGTGTTATGGGTGGGTCTGTCTCTTTTCGTACTTTCTTTCTTTCTTTTTCATTCATCCTTGAACGCTTCTTTTATAGAGGATGCTAACAGTCAATTTCCAGGTGATACTGGCACTCCTTTGAATGTAGCGTCGCTCCGAACTTTACCAGCCTCCCCTCCCGCCGAAGGCTCTAATCAAGAAAACGTTCGACCCCCCAGGAGGAGAACCAAGATGGTTGCCCGGGGAGGGCGAAGGCTCGGCGGCTCTATCCGAGCTTCTCGTTTCGTGGAAAATTGGCTACCAGATCGTCGCAAGGGAACAAACTCTAGTCGAACCGCAACAAGGGTGATTGATAGCGACGACGAGGATATGGAAGCTAAGCCAGACCTTTCTCATGCTTCTTCTTTGCGTCAGAAAAGGCTTCGAGTGGATGCGAGTGAACAGGCTACCGGGACATCCTCTGCTGATGCGGTAACTGTTTCTACACCTGTCGCTTCGCCTGAGGCAAGGACCTTCCAACCAGTAAAGATTACTGAGGTGCCGGGTGCTACCTGCTCTACTGAGACGGAGGCCCCTCTGACAGCATGTCCTCCTCCTACAGCTGACGCTCCTGATTCCCCGATTTCTCACTATATTCCTGACGTGGTGACCACATCTTCTGCTGCGGACTCGGCTGCTGGGCTGCCGCCTAAAGCCCTTCCACAACTGTTTTTCACTCCTATCTCAAATGTGTTTACTGAGGGTTCCTCTTCCGTTCCGTCAATTAATCTTTCTTACGGTGGCCCTAACGGGTCCCCAGCCTATCGCATGAACTTGGCGGGATTCTGCTTTGACGGTCTCCGTGCTGTCGGGGTTCCCCAACCCTTTTCTAGAGATGAGTTTACCGCGCCCTTGATAGGGGAGATGATGGGCTCCCGGGCAGAGAAAGAGAAATTTCTTCAGCTTCCTCCAACGGCCCGTCTCCGGCATGTTGTGAATGACTCTCTGGATACCTTCCGTTATCTGAACTATCTGTTCGAAATTCATGATCGCGAGTCACGAAATTTCTCTAGCGCGATGTGTGTTCAGAAGGTGCAGCTTCAAAAATCGGCGGACCATGTGAGACTGCTAAGGCGTCTTCATGACGAGTCACAAAAGGAACTGAACAGAAAGAGGTCTGCCGGGAAAGCAAAAATAGAGGTTCTGGAGGCAGAGTTGGCGTTGGAAAAGAAGAGAAATCTCCTTCTCCGCGAAGAGATGCTGGCTCGAGATGAGGAGTCTGCCAGGGCACCATTAAAGGAGGAGTTCTGGAGAAAGAAGGTCTTGGAGGCCTTCACTTCTGGATTTGCAGCCCGTTTCAAGGGTGATTCTTCTAATCCAGCCCAGGTTGCTGATTATATCTCTACCGTTATGGATAAGGTTAGCAAAGGTGGGAACGGTTCTTCTGTTCTAGAGGGGGAAAGGACCTGACGGTAACGGTGGTGCGCGTCTTTTTCATCCGACGGGTGCCTCAAGTTCCGCAACGGATTTCTGGGTCCTCCTTTCTTGCTATTCTCATTGTTATCTGTTTTCTTTTATTCTTTCTTGAAGATCATTTAACATTATTTCTTCTGTAATAATGCTGACGTTATGTAACCCTTATTGCGCCGTTTGATTCATTGTGATGCTACCGTTGTTTCTTCATTATCTTCCTTGTATCGTCGCGTCGTAGCGTTTGGTGAGGCTAGCACTACTTTTTAGGTCATTAAATGCCGCAGTCCCCCCATTTGATGTGATTTGAAAGGTAATGATGAAGTGGGACACGTGTCCCTTCATGGAGAGGCGTTTGAAGCAAGCGTCTTCTAGGGAGACGCGAATGCTGAAGTGCCTTTCTTTTTGACGCGCTGCTTCGCCATGTGTCAGTTGCTGATTGGTCGTCCCCCTTCAGGGTTATATATAATGTTTTCCCTACCTTCTCTTTCTTTTTTAACCTCCTTTCTTGCACACTGTTGTTTTCTAGACAAATAACCCGCGCCGCTTCTTCTTTCCTGGTCTGAGACTCCTGGTGTTCTCTTTTGCCAAGGTACACACCCTTTTCTTTCCTCCTCCTTTCTCCTTTGTTAGTTATGGCTACAACTCATTCTGAGAAACCTGCCGAGGAAGGGGATCCTCACATGTCTGCTGGGGAAGAAAAAATTGATAGTACACCCACTTCCCTTTATACATTGCCCTTAGTTCATCGTAAGCTTGCCGGGTCTAAGGCTCGATTTCCCAAAGATTATCTCGTGTATGCTGCTTCTGAATCACTTCGTCTGAACAGCGTTTTGCCTGATAATAGTAGAATGTTGTACGCTAAGTTATTTGATTACGGGTTTTGTCTTCCCCTTGACCCGCTTGTAAAATTGTTGTTGGCTGATTCTGACTTGGCTCCGGCTCAGTTGAGCCCCAACGCGATTTGCGTTTTTAGCGCATTTTCCGCTTTGTGCCGTTTCAAAGGGATTGCTTCTCCCACTTTGGCATTGCTTCATGATATTTTCCAGTTATATTCTCGCAAGGGGGTTATATCGATATCCCCCCGTTATAAAGATGACTCATTGAAGCCCTTTGCTTGGAAACTCATGGGAATCGAGTCTTCTGTTCCTCACTGGAAAGAAGAATTTTTTATAGTTGATCTACCCGAGCCTTTGTGGAGGGCCGGCTTTAACGAGGAGATCAAAGATGGGGCTTGGGGTAATCGGAAACCCCTTTCTGACCCGGAGGACGGTTGGTTGAAGACGCTGCTTCAACTAGATTTCAGTGTTGACGCCCGTAAAGTAGCTAACGGGTTGGACATGGAGAAGTGCAAAAGGGGTGAGGGTTTGACCTTTTCCTTTTACGCTGTCAAGAAGTGCTAACGCTAACGTTTTGTACTTGCGCAGTGCCTCCGCCTGGTTGGGAGCCTGAATATTTCCGAAGGAAAAGGAAACGGGAGCAAAAGAAGAAGGTTGAAGCTGAAGCCAGAGCCGTCGCGGCCGCTGCTGAAGGAGAGACCAGTGCTATCGCTCCGGACATTGCCCGACCGCCTCCTCGTACTCGTGTTGCGAAGAAGAGAAGGGCTAGGCAAACGCGTGTTGCGCATCCCGTTTCCCCCCAGACTGCAGTCTCTTCGGAGGCAACAGCTAACCCGATTCCCACTGGAATTCCTCTAGCTTCTTTAGGCACCCGGGTGTGTATTTTTCTCCTTTTACGGTTTTCTTTCTTTTCGCGCAACTTTCTTATTCTGTTTTTATCTTATCTAGGAGGCCACCACTGTCTCTGCTCATTCGTCCTCTCAAGACGACATGTCTATGGCGGAAACCCTTCGAGAGCGTCAGAAGAAGGCCCGCTATGAGCTTCAACATAGCCCCTCGTCGTCTGCTGCTAATCCTTCTTCTGTGGCCCCTGGGGTGGGAGTATGCCTGCTGAGCAGTTGCAAGGTGCTGATTTTGGCGGTGGTCCTCGTGTTTTGAGCGATTCTCCGATCTATTCTAACCCAAGTGTCCTTAATCTTGAAGCACTCGGGGGAGACGGGTCCTCTGTCCCCAACGCGGAAGGTACCCTCAGTTGACCCGGTTCTCCTGCTACTTTGCTTTTTGTTCCTGTGTCTCCTCCTACTGCCGTGAGAGGTGGCCCTGTTCCCAGCTTGATGGCCCACGCCTCTTCATATACTCCTCCTCTCCTGCCTACTCACCGGCTTAGCTTGCGCTCCTTCCGGGATAACTATTTGCAGTTTCCAGCGGATGCTGCTCTTGATGGTGTCCTCGCGTCTACCTCTCTTTTGGCAGCCGAGATTATGTCTCTTCAGAGGGAGAGGGATGCCTTCGTAGCTAAGAGCCCGCAGGAACGCATAAACTTTCTCCGCTCCCAAGCATTTTCTTCGTTCTGCCATCTTCATTATATGGATGAGGAGAACGCCAGGGTGGAGGCCAACGGGCAGGGGGAGCTGAATAGGCTACTGTCTGAGCGTCAGGGTTACATGGATGCCCTTGCTGCTGCCAATCGGGAATCGGAGACTGCCAGGCGGGAGGTCGTAGTTGCTGCACAGGGGGCAACAACTGTTAAGCAGGAGATGGAGGCTGTCAGGCTTGCTCTGGAGGAAGAGAAATGGAAAAGCGTTGTCCTAAACGAACGCCTTTCTCAAGATGAGAGCGAGCTTCGTCAGGAAAGACAGAGAAATGCTGAGCTGTCTGCCGAGCTTGCTCTTTCTGCTGAGAAGAGTCGTTGGTATTTGAAGGAAGGTGGGGCCATCATGTCAGACGGTTTTATGCATAAGCATGGGATAGATAACCTTGACGTTGACTTCCTTGCCAGGTATTTTGATGAGAGGGCCTCCGACGCCACTGATGAGGGCTTCTTCCGCTGGAGATCTGCTCAACAAGGAGGAGGCAACGCACCACCCGCTCCTTAGACATCATTCTTTATATGTCTTTTGATTTTTGTGGCCGATGTGCTCCCCTTTATTTTGTAATATTGACAATATTACTTCTTTTCTTGATCAAGCCGCTGCTTTTGAATGGACTTTAGTTATCTGCCTTGTTTCATGATACTGCTTGTGCACATGTTCGCCCCTGGCGTTTGCTGCGTTACTTCTGCCCGTGTTGCGCTCAACTTCATGCCACCCTTTGTTGTTGGGGGAAGCGTCTAGCCTTGTTAGGCCTGCCGTGACGGTGTTGTTGCGGTATGGATACCTTTCCACCTTTACTTCACCGGGTATCAACCGCTTGGTTACTAGATGGGGTATCCTTTCTTTCCATACATCAAAGATTGGCTTGGGGCGTGCCTCGTCTTAGTGAGCCGTCTGATCAGGACCGGACATCACAAGGATAGGATTTTCACTCCTAAGCGTTGAAACCTCGCGTCTCTGGATCGTGCCTCGTCTTAATAGGTCGTCTGTGTGAGCACGGTTACCACAAGGATATGATTTTCACTTCCAGGACGGAGTTGGTCTCTCCTTGGGGCGTGCCTCATCTTATTGGGTCGTCTATGTGAGCACGGTTGCCATAAGGATAGGATTTTCACTCCCAAGGATACCGGGGCGTGCCTCATCTTAATAGGTCGTCTATGTGAGCACGGTTGCCACAAGGATAGGATTTTCACTCCTGGCATTCTTCACTACCTGTATATTTTCAACAGCAAATGCACGGAGAACATATTTAATTCATCTGTTAGCAAAACGTTGATATTACCAGATAGGATAGGCTAGTTTCGAGCGTGATATAGCTTCAGCCGAGCTATGTTCCAAGAATTCTGCAGGGGCGTTCCTTCGAGTGTTTCCAAATGGTAGGCTCCTCTCCCCACAACACGGGTGACGCGATATGGTCCATCCCAGTTTGGGCTAAGTTTTCCCATACGTTGCCCTGCCGCTCGCTTATCTCTGAGCACTAAATCTCCGGCTTTAAGCAATCGTTCTCTCACCTGCCTGTTGTGGTATTGTGCCATTTTCCTTTTGTAGTGCAGGGATTTTAGGAGAGTTTCCTCGTGTTTTTCTGGTAGTGCGTCAAGGTTAGCGCGTAACCTTTCTTCATTAGTTTCTTCTTTGAAATGAGCCACCCGAAGGCTAACGGTGCCGATTTCTACTGGTGTGACAGCTTCTGTTCCGTAGGCCAATGCGAAAGGAGTCTCTCCCGTGCTGACTTTGACAGTCATACGGTAGCCCATAGTACATATGGCAGTTCGTCTGGCCATTTCTTTTTGGAGCCTTCCAGGTTTCTTTTGATGCCACTGAGGATGCTGCGGTTGGTCACTTCAGCCTGGCCATTAGTTTGGGGGTGTGCCACAGAAGAGAACCTTTGTTCAATCTAAAATTCCGCGCACTGATCCCTGAAGAATTGGCTTGTAAACTGTGTTCCATTGTCGCTAACCAGTATGCGTGGTACCCCGAATCGCATAATGACTTGGTGTTTGAAGAAATACTAGATTTTCTCGGTGGTGATGGTGGCTAACGCCTCGGCTTCAACCCATTTTGTGAAATAATCTACCGCCACGACCACGAATTTTAACTGAGATCTGGCCTTCGGAAACGGGCCCAAAATGTCGATGCCCCATTTAGCAAACGGGCATGGAGCGACTATCTCTGAAATCTACACGGCTGGTTTTCGAGGGATCTTGGCATATTCCTGACATTTCTGACAGGTTTTCACGAAGTTATGGCAATCTCTCCAAATGGTGGGCCAGTAGAACCCTGACCGAAAGACTTGAGATGCCAGAGTGTCGCTAGCGATGTGCATGTCACATACCCCTTCATGAATTTCTCGTAGTACATGCAGGCCTTCTTGCTCCGTTATGCACTTAGCGGCAGGATGAGAGAAACACCTCCGTATTAACTCTCCATTGTAATATGTGCATCGCGCCGCCCATTTCAGGATTTTCCTCCTTTCCGCGTTCTCCTCTGGTAGCTTATCATGTTTCAGATATTCTATCACTGGGGTTCTCCAGTCACCTTCTATTTCTTCCACACAAAGCGA
The DNA here is from genome assembly GCA_963691705.1 of Viola odorata. Taxonomy (NCBI): domain Eukaryota; kingdom Viridiplantae; phylum Streptophyta; class Magnoliopsida; order Malpighiales; family Violaceae; genus Viola; species Viola odorata. Next base: position 54,129,904 of record OY829545.1, on the reverse strand, counting down.
TGCTTGTTCTTCCATGAAAGAAGGTGTGGGTAATTCTCCGTAGCACACATCATTAGGTATGGGGGCTTCTAAATTGGCTGCCATCTTGGCGAGACTGTCAGCCTCTTCGTTGCTTTCCCTGGGGATATGTTCAAAAGTGACCCGAGTGCCTTTTTCCTGCATCTTCGACAGCTCACGCCTTACTTTGGCCAAGTATTGAACCATGATGGGTTCTCTGGCTTGAGAGTTCCCCAGAACCTGATCCATTACTAGTTTAGAGTCCCCCGTATCTTTAAGCGCAGGCCGCGTTCCGTTTCCGAGACGGGTGTAGCTTCAACGGAGAAGTTGTTTCCTATTCTGAGTCCTGCTAACAACGCTTCGTATTCCGCTGCATTGTTGGACAAGGGTTGTAGGATTCTGATGGCGTATCGTATCTCCATGCCGTTTGGTCCGACCAGGAAAACACCTGCGCCTGCTAATTCTTGATTTTTCGCTCCATCCACGTGGATAACCCATGAATCTGCGTACGTTTCCGGGGACGGGAGACATAAATCCTCTGATTCTTCTTCTGACGATTCCGTCAACGCGTCTTTTGTGAATGTGCATTCTGCTATGAAGTCTGCTAACGCTTGGGCTTTGATAGCCGGTCTAGCTTTGTATTGCAGCCCGTATTGTTCGAGCTCGATTGCCCAAATCAACATTCTCCCCAAGGACTCTGGCTTTCTAAAGATTTTTCTCAATGGTTGATCAGTGAGTACGGTGACAGGGTGGGCTTGAAAGTATCAGTCCATCTTTCGCGTTGCCTGTATTAGGGCAAGCGTTATCTTCTCAATGCGGGCGTATCGCAGCTCAGCATCTTTCAATATGTGGCTGACGAAAAATACAGGACGATGTATGTGCCCTTCACTTCGTACAAGGACGGCACTGACTACCTCGTCAGCGACGCCCAGGTATAAGTATAGCTCATCGCCAAATTCAGGCCTCGTTAACACTAGATCGGACGACAGGTAAGCTTTTAGCCCTGCAAACGCTTTCTCACATTGCTCTGTCCATCCGAAGGGAGCCTTGTTTCGAATGACTTTGAAGAAAGGTAAGCATCTCTCACCCTGTTTAGATATGAATCGTCCCAACGCGATGATGCGTCCGGTGAGCTTCTGTATTTCTTTGAAAGTTCGAGGGGGTATCATATCCTGGATGGCCTTTATCTTTGAAGGGTTGGGCTGGATACCTTTTCGGCTAACCACGTAGCCCAAGAATTTGCCCGTTTGGAACGCGAACATGCACTTCCTCGGATTCAGCTTCATTTTGTATTCTTTCATCACACTAAAGACTTCTTCCAAGTCGGTTAGGTGGTCCTTAAAGCTTCGACTTTTGACTAGGATGTCGTTCACGTAAGCTTCTACATTTCTCCCGATTTGATTTTGGAAAACCTTATTCGCCATGCGTTGGAACGTTGCCCCGGCGTTTTTCAGCCCAAACGGCATTGCAGTGTAGCAGTAAGTAGCCCTCGGGGTGATGAAGGCGGTTTTTTCTTCATCTTCCATGGCCATGGGAATTTGATGATACCCGGAGTTAGCATCTAGGGAGCTTAGGTAGGCGTATCCAGCGGTTTGGTCGACCAACTGATCGATTCGAGGAAGAGGATAGCAATCTTTGGGGCAGGCGCTGTTCAGGTCAGTGAAATCGATGCACATGCGCCAATCCCCGTTAGGCTTTGGAACCAACACAGGGTTAGCTAGCCAGGTTGGGTATTGGACTTCTCGGACGAACCCGCGTCTGTGAGCTTTAGTAGCTCTTTCTCGATAGCTGTTATCTTTTCCGGTGAGAAAGCGCGCCGCTTTTGTTGAATAGGCTTAGCGTCAGGGCTAACGTTTAACCGGTGTTCTGCGACTTCTCATGAAATTCCAGGCATGTCTGCCGGTTTCCACGCGAATTCTCCTTTGCATTTTCTTAGCAGCCGGGTTAATTGCACATTCTCTTCGGGACTTAGCTTCTCACTGACCAAGAGGTTCGCGTCACTGTCTTCACTGATAGGTATTGACATCATCTGATCCAGCGGCTGAGTGCGCTTTTCTTCTTTATCATCGAAGGGATCATCTGCTACGCATACGTACCGGTCGCAACTCCTTTGAGTCATGAGCAGGTAGCATTCAACGGCTAGCTTCTGGTCTCCTTTGATTGAGACCACGCCGTCCCACGAGGGATATTTCATCCGCAGGTGTTTTTGGGATATTGCGGCTCCAAAGCGATTGAGGAACGGTCGCCCCAATATGGCGTTATAAGGTAGCGTCAGGTCTACGACCAGAAATAATAGCTCTTCTGAGCGTTTGGATGTGTCTTCTCGGAAATACACCGATAGTAACGTGATTCCCGCTACCGGGATCGGTACCCCATCAATCCCAACAATTGGTCTTTTACAAGGCGTCAGCTCGCCGTCAGGACGTTTCATCAGGTTGTATGCTTCTAGCGAAAATAAGTTTACCGCGCTCCCGTTATCGACAAGGGTTCTTCTCACCCCGTGGCTGCCGATGACGGGTGTCACTACCAACGCGTCATTGTACGGGAAAACAATGCCTCTTTCGTCTTCTTCTGAGAAGGACAATACCATCCTGTCTAAAGTGCTTATTGCCTCAATCTTTACCTGCGCGCTTTCTCGTTTGCGCTTTTCCCAGGGACTGGGCGTTTGTTGCATAGATTCCTCGAAGTAAGGCGTGCCTCCTGCAATGATATTAATCATAGGCATCTGATCGCTGTGAACAATGAGAGCTTCTCTATTCTGCCCGAGGGGGACTGCGTTAGCCCCCGTTGCGCGGGAGGGCGTTTGCCTATGATCAGTTACTACTTCAGTTGGGTTATTCCTAGCTCCTTCTCTTGTCTTGGTGGCAAATTCTCCGAGGTAGCCTTCCTCCACTAACCGTTCTATGGCCAGCTTTAGTTCTCTACACACATCGGTCGAGTGTCCTTTGACCTTGTGGAACTTGCAATATGCATTCTCTCTTCCTCCCATGACTACTCCGGGTTTCACAGGAGCTGGGTAACGGATGGGCAGATTTCGCTGCTGAACTATCGCTAGGATTTCCGCCCTTGGGAGTATGAGGGAAGGAAGGTCAGGGTCATATATCCGGCCCTTTGGCGGATCTGCCTGTTTTCGAGTGGGGGACCATCCGAGTTTCCTTTTCGAAAAATTGCCTCTCTGCCGATTAGAGGTCTTGGCGGTGTGCTCTTTCCGTTGGCTATAATCATCATTGGGTCGCGTGTCGGGGGTGCTACTATGCGGAGCGTTAGGGGCCAGGTATGGGTCTGTCGGTATGTCTCGCATCCGTTCTCTATTTTCCTCCTCTTCCATCCTCGCATAATTATGCGCTTTTAGCCTTAGCGCATCCAAGGTCGATGGTAGGTCCACTATTAATGCGTCTCTCAATTTCCCATAATGGCAGTTACGCTTAAGGGCTTCTACTGCGAAATCGATGGTTACTCCCGGTGTCAAGGACATTTCGACATCAAATCGTCCTATGAATCCATTCAATGATTCCTGCGGTCCCTGATGGATATCAAATAGCGCAACCGCTGACTTTCTGATAGGGATTTTGGTGCTGAACCGACTTCTGAACTTCTCTTCCGGCTGGGAGAAGTTATCAATGGATCCAGCTGGGAGCCCCTCGAACCAGAGACGTGCCACCCCTGATAGTGTCATGACGAAGATCTGGCATAGCGCTGCATCGCTACGAGTTTGGAATTGCACAAAATCTTTCACCTTATTAAGGTGAGAAATAGGGTATTTCGTGCCATCATATGATTCGGCGGGGAGTTTCACATGTCGATGGACCCTATGATGCCTCACACGATAACTGAACGGGTGGCTAGCATTGCCATCAGGGACTCTATGAGGGCGATGCGGGGGTGGAATTTCGACATCATATCTGGGGTTCTGAGGGTCATATTCATGATGCCGCTTGGGAGATCGGCTGCGGCTTCTCGGAGTTCGAGTTCGTCGCCCTCTGCTACTGGATCTTTCACTGTATCTAGGGGATGGTTCTCTGAACATTTCACCGCGCCTATCATCCCAATACTCTCTATATTCGTCGCGTCGGCGGCCTTCTTCAGGGATAGGGACTTCTCCCCTGTATTGCCCAGGGAGGTCCACAGGTCCGTGTGCAAGCTGTGAGACGTTCATGGGGGCTGATGACAAGGGTAGAGAAAACGGAAGCCCTCTTGATTGCCGGGGCGACAACGGTCGCTCATGGACAATAGATGGAGTGAAAACTATCTGGGAGGACAGGCCAGGTCCTGAGGCATGAGGTGTAAACCCAGCAGCCAACTTTGTCAACTGATCCAGTTGGGCTTGAAGGGCTGCTATAGAGTTCGCGAAAGGGTTGTCTACATCAGCGACCACAGATCCCCTTGCTTGGGGAGTAGAATAGCTGGTTCCCGCTATGTGGGAAAAAGGGGAACAAATCTGGAATACTGTTGCTTCTGTCATTTGCCCAGAGGGAGGATCTGATCCTCCCACAGTGACTTCTTGCACTGAGGTAGAGATGTCGGAGGTAGCAAAAGCGAAAAGTCATCGGCGAGTGTTATACGGGATGCTGGAGGTTTGGGACAGCGCGGGATCTGACTTTGAAGCCATAATCCTCCTAGCTTCGGGAAGAATGGAGCTTGGTTATTAAGGATGCTCACTTAATAGAACCAAAGCTCTCAATGAAAGCACCAATTTGATAAGAATTTGTCTTCAGCCGAAGGGTAGAAAGGGAAAATGCTTCTCCAGCTCAGTATCCTCGGTGGTCCATTGTACCTGCAAGACGCCGGAGGGGGTCTCCGGCGGAAACACTCCGATGCTTAAGTTATTATGAGTGGTGAAATTGGCAGAGCTTGGGCCAGTGAATTCCGTTTACCTTCCTCCTTCGTGGGGGAGGTATTTATAGATGAAACAAGCCTGTCTGTGCGAGTGGGATCGCTAGGGAGCAACCGGTCCCGTCAGGGGCTGTGGTTTGCCCGTGTTATGATGTACCGTCATGGCGGTAGGTATGGGGTAGTTGTTACCCCAGCAAGGTAACGGTTAGTGCATTTCCCTTGAGGTGGGATAACACCTCTAGTCGTCTAGAAGCTCCATGCGGGGACCCCCAACGAGATGTCAGCCCTCCTGGCGTTAGTCCCGTAGAGGGGAATGACAGCCTCGATCCTACCGTGGTGGTAGGAACAGTGATTCTTTCCTTTCCATATGGGGTAAACATACGAAAATGCCCTTGTCGTTAGGTGGATTGTTATCAATAACCAGATTGAGTGTTTTGCAGATGCGGATTGGGCTAGGTCAAAGATTGATAGAAGATCAATAATAGGCTATTGTGTTTTTGTTAGTGGGAATCCGGTCTCATGGAAGAGCAAGAAATAGAATGTGGTATCGCGATCTAGTGCAGAATCTGAATACAGGGCAATGACACAATTCTATGAGATTTTATGGTTGCAGCAACTTCTACCTGAGGTTGGTGTAGTACATTCATCAGCATCAAAACTCTGGTGTGATAATCAAGTTGCTCTTCACATTGCTTCTAATCCGGTTTACCATGAGAGAATGAAACATATTGAAGTGGATTGCCACTTTATTCGTGAGAAGATTCAGGAGAATCTCATCTCCACTCATTACGTAAAGACAAGAGAACAATTGGGTGATCTGTTTACAAAAGCTCTTCCAAACCCTCGAGTGAAGTATCTTTGTAACAAGCTGGGCATGATAAATATTTATGCTCCAGCTTGAGGGGAGTGTTAGAAAGTAGTGTATATATAAGTGTGTATTCGTATTCGTATGTATGTGTATTAGAATAGATGTATAGTATTTAGCTTGTCCTATAAATAGAGGACTTTGTGCATGTACTTCATAAGTTGTATCAATGCAAAATACACTTCACAAAGTTACTGTTTTCAGGTTTGATGATTTGTTGGACTGGCGGGTTGAAAATGGAGGTTTGGATTGGCAGTTTTGTTGGTCGGGGATGGGTTTGTTGGTGGGTTATTTTGGCTGTCGTAAATAGGTGGCGATTGGTACTGGGTTTTCGGCTATTGTAGATGATAGAGAACAGTCTCCGCGACCAAAGAGTGAGGAAGATCGAGGATGGTGTGAAGGAGGAGGAGGACGGCGATGCTAGAGAGAGAGGAGAAGCGTGGAAGTGGGAAAAAAATAATAAAAAAAGGTTATACTCATTCGGGTATTTTTCGGGTAATCATACCCAGTCATACCCAAACGAGTATGGATAATACTCAAACCATACCTAGTCAAATCGGGTGTGATTTGAGTATTACTCGATCAAATAAGTACGATTATGGGTGAAAATTCGGATATGGGTACCCATTCTCATCCTGTTACAACACTAGTCAAATTAGAAGTTAAAAGGCTAAAACTACAATGGACTGACTGGACCGGCATGGTACGTTGCGACAGTTTTACATTGTTTCATGATTTGAAAAAGTAAACCATGTGTTAGCAACAAAACTCATTTATAAAAAATATAAAAAAATAAGAAAAATTGACATAATTAATTACTCAACTTGAGATAAGAAATAGTTTTTGTAATTTTAATTTAATTGGTTCACTACATTAACAAATAGTATTCAATTTGTTTGAAAATAAAATTTTGAATTGGAAGACAGAAAAGAAGAAACGATTGGGGAAAATATTTTCCTCTAACTTGTTAATTTATAAGAGTAAAGTTATTTTTCTTATATTTTACTACTCATTTTCCATTTAAAAATAACAAACAAGGCAAAAGTACGACGGTGAGCAAATCATCTTCCTCTACACAATATTCAAGTGAAAAAATGCTCAAAAGAAGAAGAGACGATTGATAACAATCAAGGCAGCCCTAACGGTGCTCCCACACTTGCGGCTCCCGCCGGGACGATTTCCCATAAGACCCGCAAGATATCTTCATATCGCCCGAGAATCAGCGAAGGATTCCTAGGATGGTCGACATCAGCGGGGGGGGGGGGGGGGGGGGGGGGGGGACTCACGCGACTCTATACGCACGACACCATCCCATCCTAGGGACCCACGAGGTTATCGTTCCCGGCAGCCCCGTCAGATATCGCTTATGATGTCATCCATCGGTATCGCTTGTGACGTCACCATCAGACATCGCCTGGATTGTTATCGCCAGGTATCGCCGAATAGGCCTATAAATACCCCTACTTTTCCAATCAGAAGGTAAGATCGAGATCACCCAGACGAACCTCTGTTGTTTTTGAAACCTGAACTGACTTAAGCATCGGAGTGTCTACGCCGGAGCCCCCCTCCGGCGCTTTGCAGGTACATTCAACATCGACCGCCACCGTTCCGATCAGGCACGACTCCGAATCTTACAAGATCGACGTTGAATCTTATCAAATGGTGCTTTCATTGAGAGCTTTGGTATATTAAGTGAGCGTCCTTAATAGCCAAGCTCCGTCTAGTCGGAAGATTGGAACGGTCATGACCGCAGGATCGCAGCCGATCCGATCATCATCCTCTAATATCCCTTTCTCAATCCGCAGACAGTTATTCCCTTTTGCTACTGCTGATCTCTCTATGACGACACAACCCATTCTTTCGGGATCTCTGGACCTCTCGGCCGGAATCGCTGGGGGACTGGCCTCCTCGCAGACGGACATCTTGTCATCTCAGATAGCGGGATCTGACTTCTCCACTCCTCTTTCGGGGGGATCTGTGCTCAACCGTGAACATCCCTTTGTAATGGAAATAGCGGCCCTTCGTTCTCGGCTGGAATATTTGACTGAAATGGCTGCAAGAGTCACGCCTGGTGCTTCTGGATCTAGTCTCCCTCCCCGCGTCATGTTCACACCATCTATTGTTGCTGATCGACCTTTATCACCGTTGTTTCCAGAAAACCTCCAGATGCCTTTATCCGTGGGAAATCCTCCGATTAGTGTTGAGCAGTTTACTCAAGGAAGAGTAGAGGCTTACGTACCACAAATGCCGCAAGGTCTCCTCCTGCCAGGGGACAGGCAGCTTGAGGGGGTTAGGAACCGGTGGGACGGACGGAGGGAAGGAGCCAACAGAAGTTTGTCTCCCGAGTACAGTGAAAGATCCAGTAGTCGAAGGTATCGAAGTCGTTCACGTAGGAGCCGCAGTCGATCTCCTAGACGACATCTTACGCCAAAACCACGAAATAGGGGGCGTCAGGCTGAAATGTCTCCTCTGCGTCAGGCGCGTGAAATTCTTAATGATACATCGGGCCACCCATTTAGCCGTCGTATAAGGCCTCACAGGGTCAGTCGACGCGTGAAGCTTCCCACTGATATTTATGATGGCACCAAGGATCCCATCTCGCACATTAATAAAGTGAAGGATTTTGTTCAGTTTCAGACCCACAGTGATGCGGCGTTATGCCAAATATTCGTTATGACATTATCGGGCGTTGCGCGTCTCTGGTGGATCCATTAATAATTTCTCACAATTAGAATCTAAATTCCGGAGCAGATTTAGCACGGCAATTCCAATCAAGAAATCTGCCGCCGCGTTATTTGACATACAACGAAGGCCTCAAGAAACCTTAAAGGAATTTCTTAGTCGCTTCGATTTGGAAATGTCCTTAACGCCGGGCGTTACTATTGATTTTGCTATAGAAGCTCTGAAAAGGAACTGCCACTATGGAAAGCTGAAAGACGCGCTTATGGTGGACCCTCTAGTGACTTTAGATGCGTTGAGACTTAAAGCCCATAATTATGCGAAAATGGAAGAAGAAGAAAACAGAGATAGGACGTATAATGTGCCGCAGGGGACATCTCAAATTGCCGCTACTCCCGTAAAACCCCTTCCTGACAACCATTTTATCGACGATTACGCCAGGCGGAAGGACCATATCCCCAAGGCCTCCAACAAACAGAAGGGTCATTTTTCGAAGGGAAAAACCGGTGGTTCCCCCACTTGACGTCACGGGGATTCTTATAAGAATCGGACGTACGACCCAGATTTTCCTTCTCTTAATGTGCCAAGGGTAGAGATTTTAGCGATAGCGGAACAGCGAAATCTTCCCATCCGCTACCCCGCGCCTACGAAACCAGGAGTGCTTCTAGGGAGAAAGGAGAATGCTTATTGTAAATTCCACAAAGCCAGGGGTCATTCCACAGAAGCGTGCAGGGAGTTAAGATCGGCGATAGAACGTTTGGTGGAAGAAGGATATTTAGGAGAATTTGCCACCCAGATAAGAGAAGATGCCAGAAATAATCTCACGAAAAGGACAGCAGACGAACCACCAGTTCCTCCTCGCGTTCCGCAGAAGGATGATGCTCCCAGAGGAAAAGATAGGGAAACTCTTACGGTTGATGACGAATATATCCCTATGATTAACATTATCGCGGGAGGAACCCCTTATATGGACGAATCAGAGCATCTGACAGCCGCGAAAGGAGACAAACGCACACGTGATGGCATGACAAAAAAAGGAGATGCGATAGGCATATTGGATCGAATGATATTATCCTTTTCCGAAGAGGATAAGAAAGGCGTCGTCTATCGGCACAATGATGCATTGGTGGTTACGCCCGTCATCGCCAGTCATGGAATCAGAAGAACTCTTATCGATAACGGGAGCGCGGTGAACCTCTTTTCGCTGGAAGCATACAATCTCATGAAACGACCTGATAATGAGCTAACGCCTAGCAAACGGCCTATAGTCGGCGTTGATGGGGTTCCAATCCCTGTCACCGGGGTGATTAGTTTGCCCATATACTTCCGAGAAGACACCTACAAACGATCAGAGAACCTGTTGTTCCTTGTCGTGGATCTGAATTTGCCTTACAATGTCGTGCTCGGACGACCTTTCCTCAACCGCTTTGGAGCGGTGATATCTCAGAAGCATTTAAAGATGAAATACCCCTCCTGGGATGGGGTAGTATCCGTAAAGGGCGATCAAAAGCTGGCGGCGGAATGCTACTCGCTCATGACTCAAAGAAGCTGCGATAGGTACGTATGTATAGCAGCGGACCCCTATGAGTAGAGTGACAAGAAGCGCCCTCAACCTCTGGACAAAATGGTACCCATTCCGGCAATCGGTATAGAGGAAGCAAGTTTCCTGATCAGTGAAAAACTCAGCCCAGCGGAAAACCTTCAACTGGCCCGGCTGCTGAACAAATGCCAAGGAGATTTCGCATGGAAACCCTCCGACATGCCAGGTATATCGCGGGAAATAGCCGAACATCGGCTCAATATGGACCCAGATGCCAGGCCGGTACAGTAAAAGCGACGCGCGTTCTCTAATGAAAAGGCATTAGCTGTAGATAAGGAGGTAGCAAAGCTTCTTGACGTAGGGTTTATCCGTGAAGTTCAATATCCCACCTGGCTAGCGAACCCTGTCCTTGTTCCTAAGCCCAATGGGGATTGGCGCATGTGCATCGACTTCACATATTTAAATGATGCCTGCCCTAAGGATTGCTACCCGCTTCCTCGCATAGATCAGTTAGTTGATCAGATCGCTGGATACGCTTATCTAAGCTCACTGGACGCCAACTCTGGATACCATCAGATCCCCATGGCCCGGGAAGATGAAGAAAAGACTGTGTTTCTTACTCCAAAGGCCACCTACTGTTATACGGCGATGCCGTTTGGATTGAAGAACGTCGGGGCTACGTTCCAACGTATGGCCAACAAGATATTTAAAGAGCAAATAGAGAGGAATGTGGAAGCGTACGTTGACGATATATTGGTGAAGAGCGCAAGCTTTCAAGATCACCTACGAGACTTAAAAGAAGTTTTTGACGTAATGAAAAGGTATCGCATGAAGTTAAATCCCCGAAAATGCATGTTTGCATTTCAAACAGGAAAATTCTTGGGCTACGTGGTCAGCCAAAAAGGCATCCAGCCTAACCCCTCAAAGGTTAAGGCCATACAAGACATGATATCGCCAAGAACCATTAAAGAGGTGCAAAGGCTAACAAGGCGAGTCATTGCCCTTGGGCGATTCATTTCCAAGCAAGGAGAAAAGTGTCTCCCTTTTTTCAAATTCATACGCAAGAAAGCCTCGTTCCGGTGGACCCCGGAATGTGAGGAGGCATTTATCGGGCTAAAGGATTACCTATCGTCTGACTTATTATTGACGAGACCCGAAGTAGGCGATACCTTATATCTATATCTTGGCGCTGCGGACGAAGTGGTCAGTGCCATCCTCGTTCGTGACGATAACTATTCTCATCGCCCGGTCTATTTTGTGAGCCACGTCCTAAAGGATGCGGAGTTGCGATACGCCCGAATTGAAAAGATAGCGTTCGCTCTTATACAAGCCACCCGCAAAATGGATCGATATTTTCAGTCTTATTCCGTTATCGTGCTCACGGACCAGCCTCTGAAAAGAATATTTTGAAAGCCTGAATCTTCCGGAAGAATGTTGATTTGGGCACTCAAATTAGAACAGTACGGATTGAGGTATAAGTCTCGACCGTCCGTAAAGGCTCAAATCCTGGCTGATTTCATAGCGGAATGTACCTTTACAGAGGATCCCTTGGACGGTGTACCTGAAGCGGAATGGGGCTATATGGATCTCCCGTTCCCGGAAACCTACACGGACCTCTGGATCGTCCATGTGGATAGAGCTAAAAACCAAGAGCTGGCTGGAGCGGGAATCTTTATAAATGGGCCGCACGATATGCAAATACGGTACGCCATTCGAATCCTACAGCCGTTATCTAATAACGCGGCAGAGTATGAGGCGTTGCTAGCCGGGCTCAGAATAGGGAAAGGACTTTCCTCTAAAGGGAGGCACGATACTGGAAGAACAGGAGACCTGCGTCTAAAAATCTGTGGTGATTCCAAGTTGATAATTGACCAGGTCTTGGGGCACTCTCAGGCCCGGGAACCCATCATGATTCAATATCTCGCCAAAGTAAAGCGAGAATTGTTGGAAATAAAGAAAGAGGGCATGCAAATCAGCTTCGAGCATATCCCCAGGAAGGAAAACGCTGAAGCTGACAATCTAGCCAAAATGGCCGCGAATCCGGAAGCATCCATACCCAGAGGCGTATATTATCGTGAGCTTTCGGTACCATCCTTCATGGAAGAGCAAGCATCTTTATGTGTGGAGGAGCGTGAGAGCGACTGGCGAATCCCCGTAATCAAATACTTGAAGCACGAGGAACTGCCTGAGGATACCGCTGAAAAGAAGAAGGTACTGAGACAGGCAGCTCGCTGTACATACTATGACAGGGACCTGATTCGAAGGTATTTCTCTCACCCTGCCGCCAAATGTATAACTGAATAAGAGGGTCTTCACACCTTGCGCGAAATCCATGAAGGGGTATGTGGTATGCACGTGTCAGGCGATACCTTAGCGGCACAAGTTTTCCGATCTGGATTCTACTGGCCCACCATCCAAAGAGATTGCCACAACTATGTGCAAACCTGCCCTAAGTGCCAGGAGTTTTCCAAGATTCCTCGGCGGCCTGCCACTGAAATATCTGAAATTATCGCCCCTTGTCCTTTTGCTAAATGAGGAATCGATATCCTAGGCCCATTCCCAAAAGCAAGGTCTCAACTGAAGTTTGTGATAGTAGCGGTAGACTATTTCACTAAGTGGGCGGAAGCTGAAGCGGTCGCCACAATCACGGCAGAAAAAACTTGGCGTTTCCTCAAATATCAAGTTATCATGAGGTTTGACGTACCTCGTATCCTTGTCAGCGATAATGGGACACAGTTCACCAGCCAGTTCTTCAAAGACCAGTGCTCAGAATTTGGAATCGAGCAACGCTTTTCCTCCGTGGCTCATCCGCAAACTAATGGACAGGCGGAAGTAACCAATCGGAGCATCCTTAGCGGCATCAAGAAAAACCTAGAAGGGTCTAAAAAGAAATGGGCTGATGAGCTACCATACGTGATGTGGGTATACCGCATGACCGTTAAGACTACCACCGGAGAAACACCTTTCGCGTTGGCCTTTGGGACCGAAGTCGTTACACCGGTGGAAATTGGAACCATGAGCCTACGGGTGGCTCACTTTCGGGAGGAACTGAATGAGGAAAGGTTACGAGCTAACCTGGACGCGTGACCAGAAGTCTGAGAGGAAATCCTTCTGAAAACGCAGCATTACAAACGAAAGATGGCCCGTTATCATAACAGGCGCGTCAAAGAACGGTTGTTGAAAGCCGGTGACCTGGTGCTCAGAGACAAGCGAGCGGCAGGGCAACGCATGGGAAAACTCAGTCCAAACTGGGATGGACCATATCGCGTCACCCACGTTGTCGGGAAAGGAGCCTATCATCTGGAGACTCTCGATGGTACGCCCTTATCCAACTCTTGGAATATCGCTCGCTTGAAGTTATATTACTCTAGAATTTGATTTTATCTGCACCTTTGATTTATGTCAACCCTAACCATGACTAACGCTCGATGAGAGAGCTTTCGTGGAAGTTTGTGGTTGCCTTTGTGCAGATAAAAAAGGGGGTATTCTGGGGAAGTGAAAAGTCCTATCCTTGTGATGGCCGGTCTTGATCAGATGGCCCATTAAGTGAGGGCACTACCCACCATACCTTGAATTAGCGTCGGATTGAAAGATCCTGGACGCCCCCGGGGGTGAAAAGTCCTATCCTTGTGATGACCGATCTTGATCAGATGGCTCATTAAGTGAGGGCACCACCCGGTATCTTTGGGAGTGAAAAGTCCTTTTCTTGTACTGACCGTTCTCGTGGAGACGGCCCAACAAGACGAGGCACGCCCCAAAGAAATAGAAACTCCGTTCTAGAAACAAGAATCCTATCTTAACGACTGGGTTGCTGCAGCTAGGTCATTAAGTAAGGACACGGTTCTAGACGCGAGGGCAACGCCCAAAAGTGAAAATTCCCTAGCCTTGTGATAGTCGTCCCGATCCAACAGCTCACTAAGACGAGGCACTTTAAGGGCCGATCGTGAAAACAGGGAAACGCGGAGAATCGCGAAATCCCGGCTAGTAGTCAGATGTGTAATCCCTGGTGAAGTATAGAGCTGATAGCGAGAGCGATTCCCGCGGGTTCCAGGGTAACGCCCTATGATGGCAGCAAAAAGGCTCCTACGGGTAATTACTATCCCTCGTAACGTGTTTTTGTTACTGATGATTTACAATTAAGAATGCACAGAATACTTTTCGGGCAGCGGAAGGAGTGAGGATATCGTAAGCAGAGATATCGCCAGGCTTACCGAGAAAGTTAACCCAATACCAAATTCTATAATTTTGGTGGGAACGCTAAGGATCTGTTTGGAAAAGTAAGCGCATTGGGAAAACATGGCGAAGATAAGGCCAAAGGAGTTTGCAAAGAGGCAACTAAATAAAGGAAAGTCAACAATAAAAGTTGCTTGAACACATCGAAATGTGTAAAGGGGGCTACAAACTTTGGTGGTCAAAATAATAACAAAATTTAGTGACGCCTGATCACTAAGGAAAGAGTGGCAAAGCCTCGAAGCACGTCAACCTTCGGGGTGCCTCCGTTTCCAGCCTGCCACTTTAGCTCGGCGAAAGCCCCCCTCATTAAGGTGGCCAGATCTTCGTTTGAAAGCGGTAGTGACCTCATCGAGTTTGTACGCGTCGACCCCGTGGACTTCCTCAAAGCAAGCGACCAAAATAGCGGCAGTCTGCTTGACATGCCATAGACTCCTATCGGCCGACTCTTCCTCCAGGGCAGCTTTCTCCTTGGCCAAGGATGATTTCTCATTCTCCAAGGCAGTAACTTTGGCCCTCTCCGCTGCCAAGGCGACAGACTGTTCTTCTTTCTGCTCCTGATGAGCCAGCAATAAGTTTGTACGCTCCTCCAGCAACTTTTTCTTCTCATTCCGCTCTCGTGCTAATTCTTCCAAAGAGGAGGAAAGAGAAGCAGCCTGATGCTGTGCTTCCTCCACCCAGTAATGGAACTGCATCATATTTGTAAAAAGGTTGGAGCGTAATGAGTTCACCCTGTCAACCCCGGGCCTGGAAAGGAAGGCTTCCCGTTCTGTCGCAGACGCCAATACTTGAGAAGCTAGCAAAGCCGTAACCTCATCCGAGCCGTCACCCCCCAGTGCTGCCAGACTAGTGTTACGGAGATCGTACAGTCCAACTTGATGGGTCACACTAACGGCCCCACTTATCGGACTAAGATCCGCCACAAAATTGAAGGTGGTACCTCCTTCGCCGTAACGGGCCGATAGGGGGATGCTCGAAGGAACAAAGGCCAGAGGAAAAGGAGGGCGAGCCTGTGTGGACGAACCCCCTGGAGCAAAATAAACGTCATGAGGCTGATAGCCTGAAAAATCTGGCAAAACCTCTTGATATCCCATGTTGGAGGAATATGCGTGAACAGGACCGCCGAAAGAATTGGGCGAAACCCCGAAAGTCTCGCCTGTGCCTAAGTTCTCTAGAAATCCTGACGGATTCCCTCCCTGGGGAACAGTCGTAGAGTCAAACCCGTCCGCAGATCTGTTCTCCATCTCGGCGGTAGAGGAAGATGGATTTCTGCCCTCCTCTTCCAACCGCTGTCTCTTCTTTGAGCCAGTCAGCGCATAGCCCAAATCCATATCGCCTGAGGGAAGAGCGGAGGTAGCGACAGCAATAGTATCCTGCCAAAAATGCGATATGAAATAAAGAAAAGAAAGAAATCAAACAACGACAGACATAGAAATGTAGTATATCGTGGCTAAAAGGCACCCTCACCGTATCAGCGTTGGGAGGAGGTGCTTCTGAAGAGCCTGCCACGTCCAGAGAAGGTGTAAGAGTGGCGACACTTCTCGTTTTTCTCTTCTTTTTTCCTTTGACAATGGCCTTAGGAGCCTTGGAAGAAGAAGAAGGCTGGGCAGGAGGAGCAGCGATGGTCACAAGGGGAACGCCTGAAGGAATGTCAGGATCCCCCACACCGGCCGAAGAAGAGGAAACTTGAACAAGAGTAGCGGAAGTAGCCGGAAGATCGGTGGGGTTATCAGTTGCTTCCGTGGAAGTAGTTCTTTCTTTTTCTTCTCTCTCTTGAGCCCTTTTCAAGCGTCTCCTTACGCTCTCAGGTTTATAGTTGGGATCCGTCACTGCGAAAGCACAAAATAACGTCAGCATTAGTATCAGCGATAACAAAGAAAGGAGCAACGCGACACTCACGTTTAACACAAGATTGAATGTCCATTCTACAAGCCACTTGACGAATGTGAACGCTGATTTCTAGTTTGAGCAATGTGTTTAACCAGTCTTGTTCACGTTTCGGAAAGGTCCCTGGTCGGCTCCAGACGTTGTCATCCACGTTTTGGTTAAACCCAGATCGCCACCAGGAACCAAGATCTCCAGGAAGATCTATCACAAAAAACTCCTTTTTCCAGGCATCAATGGAAGACTCGATATGGAGGAGTTTCCAAGTAAAAGACTTCAGAGAGTCATCGTCAAAACGGGGCGATATCGTTATCACCCCCCGGCATTTCATCAGCTTAAAAAGAGATTTAAGCAGTAGAAGGGAAGGGGAAGTAATCCCTTTGTATTTGCAAAGTTCCAGAAAAGCATAAACACAACAATATGCATTTGGGGATAGTTGGGCCGGAGTCAGATCGCCGGCAACAAGCAATTCTTTGAAAAAAGAGTCAACGGGAAGCCGGAAGCCATAACGGAACATTTGCGCATACATGACCCTACGATTGCCCGTCAAAACGCTGTTCAAACGTAGTGACTCAAGGGCAACAGTGGTTTTATAATCATCAGGAATATCAGCATTATGGGCGGCCAAATGCTCACGGAGAGCGGCCTCAGATGTGATAACACTAGCCGTAATATCCATCATTTTCTCATCGGCAGATTTCGACACAGTACGACGAGTCTTAGCCATGGCAGAATTAAAGAATTAAAAGATGAAGAAGACGATGGAGGAAATACCTTCAGAGAAAAGCACTTCAAAGAGCCTTGAATAGTGGGGAGAAAAAGACGGCTAAAAGAAAATATGAGAAAGTGTGATGATAAAAGAAAAGGGAAAAGAATAAATATTGGGTTTTATAACCCTAATGATCGAACGAAATGACGAATGCCACAGTCGTTGCGTGGAAGCGGCATAAGGAACAGACTCAGGTAATGAGTACAATCCTAGAAAAGCGCTACAACGCCTCGGTTTAGGTAAAGTACTCGAGCACGCTAGCTCGTAGCGCTGGAAGAAATGGACACGTGTGCCTGCACAATCACGACTTTTCTAAGGAAAGGATAGCAAGCATTAAATGCTCTGAAAAGCAGGTACCATCTCTTGGGAAAAACAAGTGCGATAACGCAAGATGGCGTTGATTAAAAGAATAGCGTTGGGTTAACGCGAAAAGGCGAAATAAAAATCAAATAGCAATAAAATACAAGTATTGTCGCACAATAAGGCGTTATTACAAGACAAAGAAGCAAATAAGCGGAAAATCTTCTAAATAGAGCAACCTCGATTAATCATGGGCCCCCGCAAGCACCGCGATCACCATTCCTCCACTTTTCTCCAGAAGAAGGAAGATCTCTCTCACCTTCGCCCAAATCCTTCAGTCTCTTGGAACTGTAATCGGCCAGCACTGACGAGTCAACAGTTCCCTGGCGATAGAGACTCATAAATTCAGCGATACAAATATCCATGGTCTTGTTCTTCCACCAGGCTATCTTTGAAGGCACTTTGGCCAAATCCGCATCACGAGATGCTATCTCTTCGCGAAGGAAGATATTCTTTCTGTCAGCCACCACCAATTCCGCTTCCAGAAGGTCTTTCTTAGCCTTCCCTTTTGATTTTTCTCGAGCAAGCTCAGCGCGACAGTCGTCCAACTCAGTCCGGGTCCGCTCCTGAAGCTGCGACAGCTCCGTTACCTTCCCTAAAGCAGCATCTAGTTCTCCCTTTAAATCAAGAGAAGGCTGAACCTTGTCACGCTGATCCTTGAAGAAGTAGTTTAGCTTGCGGAAGCAGGCCAGCATGTCAGTCAGAAGACGTGAATGTCGTACGTCGGGAGGACGCCGCAAGAACTCTTCTTTATCCTTCAAAGAAGTAAACATTTGCCCCACTATCAGGCCCACTGGCTCCTCTCGCAATGATGGGTCTGATACCCCTAAAGCACGGAGACCGTCGGTACCAAGGGAAGACAAATCCAGCTGATAAGCGATGGGGCCTTGAAGACCTTGAGGGGAAAGATTGGTGATATAAGGAGGAGAGCAATTTTTTGCAAAATTACCAATGCCCGAAATCGAAGAAAGAAACAAAGGTTGAGGCTTCCGTGGAGGAGGAGCGATTGGATTCGGAGTCGGTAAATTCACATCTGGAATAAAAGAGCGAATAGGGGAGCTAGGACCGCCAGACACCGAGGGAGAGCCCACCGCTGCCGAAGCCTCGTTAACCTTGGGAGGAATGGCAGAGGGCACCTTGGTAACGTGCGAGGCGTCAACTTCCTCGGAAGGAACCCCATTGATTTTCTCCACGGAAGGAACTGGTGGGTCAGACTTCTCTTTGCGAACTCTCTTTACGAGACACTCTGTTTCGGCAGCGATCTCTTCGCTATCGTCCTCGGTTGACTCCGCTGCAGGATCACCTTTTCTGGACCTAAGTTTCATTCGTTGGGCAAGGGTGGCATGACGCAGCTCGGAACCAGTATCCATGCTTCCGCTATCACTATCAACCTCTTCAATCGCAGGATTATTCGGGGTCACTCCCATACCGCGAGGCGGCAGCCAATTCTCAAGGAAACGGGAAGGTCGGGCAGATGTGTTGCGTGTCGCGACGGTTTTGTTTCTCCTTCCTCGCGGCGGAATAGGCGGACGACTAGAGCCTTCGGGTGGAGGAGAAGGAGGTAATGTCTGAAGTGGCACCACGTTTAGAGGAGTGTCACTTTCCTCGGAGGATCGACCCTCAGCGTTACCTGCCGATAAAATATTTTAATATGACAAGAAAGTCGAAGCGATAAGGTGATAAAAGAAAAAACTCACCAATGACACACTCTGACAAAGGCCTGAATCGAGCAAATTCCCGAATGCGGAAAGGCCCTTCTATTTCTAATAAGGCGTTAACATTGGATACATCCATACTAGACAGCGCATCTGGTTCTCGCCAAGCGATACTGGTAATCACTCGGTTGAAACCGCCGCGCCAATATCGAGAGGGCAAGCGAAGAGTGAAGAAGCCATTTTTCTAGTTGTCCACATTCTCTTCGAAACCTTGAAAATTCCGCCAGAAGAACCGAACAAGAGCACCATTCCATCTTGGGGTAATATCCACTAAGCAGTTGTGGCACCTCAAGGTGAAAAACGTGCGGAACAGATCGAGCGATGGAGCGAAAATATGCTTCATCTCACACGAACAAAGAAAGGCGTAAAGCCCACACCAGGAAGGTGGAGTTATTTGAACGGGATTGAGATCGTAATGGTTTAGCAGTTTCATCAAAGAAGTATGAAGCGGGAGACGAAACCCGTAGGTAAACATCTTGAAATAAACCAACCGGAACGTCCCCCACATGGCATCAGTGAGCCGAGTATCCTTCAATGGGACAAAGGGGCGGTACCCCGTGGGAAAAGTGATACCGTTCTCCTCTAACTCAGCCCTCAAAACCTCATTACAATCAAAAACACTACGAGCTCTCCTGACTTCGGGATCTAGAGGATTTTCGATAATTGCAGAGGGCCTAGCGCGAGACATAATGGAATGGAAAGTAAAGCTATGGCAATAGAGAAGCAAAATACCTGGAGCAGAGAACCAGTGAATTGGCCATCGGCACCGGCGAGCAATTGCAGTAAAATCCCTCGAGAAGAAAGAAGCACAGAAGAAAGGAAATACGAAGAATTTCGAAATATTAGCAAAAAATACTAAAAGAGGAGCAAATTCCTTATAAAAGTTAAACCTAAAAAAGGAACAGCCTGTGAAAATAAAACACGTGCAGAGTGGAAAAGGACGCATGGGCAGTCATCAATGTCTTTTGGGAGAAGATAGTTACTGACTGAAAACCGATAGGCGGTTGCACTCAGCGAAAGGCCTACTCCCGCGATAATCCTGGAAACATAAAGGAAGAAGAGCGGCAGAAGAGCGAAAAGAAATAAAAGCGTCATTTTATTATTTGAAAAAGCCATACGACATCTATAAAGAGGCATGGTATGCCCAACTATTCGCCGTCAGACCAGGAGATGCCGTAGCAGTAGACCACGTCATCATCATCCTCACCTAAAAGCGACCGATCCTCGCCAGCGAAAGGGAAAGGTTCCTCAACCCTCTCCCCCACGCGAGTGGATGATAGATCTGACTCCTCCTTGACAGATGGCGACACCGCTTTAACAGCTGAACAGGCAGAGGGAGCCCCTTGCGGTAACTGGTTAGGAAGGAAAGACGTTTCTTTCCCCTTAGAAGAGAAAGAAGCAAGAGAATCAAAGAACGATCTAGATGCCTTCGCAGCATCTTTCCTCCGCCTCTTGCGGCACCGTCGGCGAACAGGCGGCCTCCTAGGAGGCGACGGAGGAGGATTGTCTGAATCAGGAGAAGTCGGAGGAGTTGGTGGAGAATCTCAGGCGAACGTATCTAAAAAATGAGAATCAGCCATGAGATCACAGAATATTAATAAAAGGAAAAAATAGCAAGGAGACGAAGAATAACGAGGGGAAGAAGATCCCTTAAATAGCCAGAAAATTGGGAAAAAAGGATCTTCGATCTTCCAACCCGACCCTTGAGAGAAGACACGTGTATAGCCTGAAGTGCAGATATGGATTTACAGTCACGCCTGTTGAGATTTTCCCCTGATCGAGGAAAACCGCAAAATCGCCTAATCAGTTGCCAGGACAACAGCGGCGTAGATTTAATATTGAACAACCAATCAGAAAACCACCCAGTGGCTGAACCGTTTTCAGTTGGGCTAAGAATATCTCCAAGGAAAAAAAGACAAAGGGCGCATTAAAGAAGAAGAACAGTTGCAAAACGGCGTACTAAAATCAGTTTATTTATTATGGCATAGGGGCCGGAAAGTACATTTACATGCCAGGAGGAAAAGAGAAAAGGCCCAAAGGGAGCCATCGCTATCAGGCATCAGAGCCGGCATCCTCAGGCACTTCAGGAAGGTCTCTCAGAGAATCCATGACCAGAATCAGATCATGGGAGGTGGCTCTCATCCCTTTCAGGCAGCACCCCAGCATATCCTTGCGTTGCTGCAGCATGGCAATCACCACTTGAATCCGAGCGATGGAGGCAGCCAGCTTTGACACGCTCTCCAAAGGACTGAAATCCTCCAGAGACGTGGCTCCCAGCCTGGAATGAAGAGGGATCAGCATTCCTTGCAGCTCCAGGATGTCCTCAGAGGTCTTGACCAGCATGTTCTCCAGGAACCCGACGTCGCCATCATTGAGGTTCTTGAGAGAATGGCCCTTGGAAAGGAGGAAATTCTTAGTCAAATGATCCATGATGTGAATTGCCAGAGATGAGGAGAACGTGGGTGGAGAAAGCTCCCCATTTATAGGCCCCAAGAGAGAGGCCTTGGAAAGAACAAAGAGGTCCTCAAAAGGCGAGCCATCCCGTCACCCTTAAAGACTGATAAGCCTGAAGCAGAAGCAAAGGTTGATGCTCGTATGCTATCCGCGACATGGATGTTCGAAGGGATGCGAGATAAAGTATGGAAAAACGCCAAAAGGCACGATATCATGGGTAGCCATGACGTAAAAGCCATATGGTTACCGGTATCCATAGTATAAGGCCGCGTTGATGTCGCAGGTAGCCCTAGATGCGTAAAACCTCGTCGACATCACAGGCATCTGGTGGTATAAAGCCTCGCTAATCGTAGGCAGCTGATGGCGTAAAGCCGCGATGATATCGTTGTTTCCTTAAGCGAAAGAGGAGAACGGGGCCCGCGTGACCTCAAACTCCTGTAAGTACAAAGTTTACTAACTTCTCTATAAATACCTATCTCCTCCGTGTGTTTGCAGTACACTTGAAAGGATGATGGACTCAGAACGAATGCAAATCCACGACATAACCTGGTTGCAGTCCTTGGCGGTATCACAAGTGACCCATCAACAGCCCTTCTATGACATGAATAAAGTTGAGACTCCGTAAGCCCTGCCAAGAGGCCGAACAGACTAACATCACTGGGTAAAAGCAATGCCCTCATGATCATGAGCATAATAGCAGCGTCTCTCGTGGACCTCTTAACGCCTCAAAAAAATAGGTCTCTAGATAAGAATGAAGGACGGAATCCGCTTGTTCACTGGAAAGCTTCAGAACTAAGTTCCAGCTCATCACTTAACACGGTTAATGCCGAGCAGTCAAAGAAGCTCGGAGATCCTGCAGACATACCGCCCCACGAAAGAACAAGTTTTCATCTAAGATTTCAGACATGGACAACCCTTGGTAAACACTCGGGCTCGTTTTCAGTTGGGCTTATGATAACAATCAAGGCAGCCCTAACGGTGCTCCCACACTTGCGGCTCCCGCCGGGACGATTTCCCATAAGACCCGCAAGATATCTTCATATCGCCCGAGAATCAGCGAAGGATTCCTAGGATGGTCGACATCAGCGGGGGGTGGGGGGGGGGGACTCATGCGACTCTATACGCATGGCACCATCCCATCCTAGGGACCTACGAGGTTATCGTTCCCGGCAGCCCCGTCAGATATCGCTTATGACGTCATCCATCGGTATCGCTTATGACGTCACCATCAGACATCGCCTGGATTGTTATAGCCAGGTATCGCCGAATAGGCCTATAAATACCCCTACTTTTCCAATCAGAAGGTAAGATCGAGATCACCCAGACGAACCTCTGTTGTTTTTGAAACCTGAACTGACTTAAACATCGGAGTGTCTACGCCGGAGCCCCCCCTCCGGCGCTTTGCAGGTACATCCGACATCGACCGCCACCGTTCTGATCAGGCACGACTCCGAATCTTACAAGATCGACGTTGAATCTTATCAACGATCAAATATTTGGAGTATTTCTCAAATGTAACTTTAGTGTTTTTTTTCCAAAAAAGACAAAAAGAAGGGAAAAGGTTGAGATCCCAAGAAGATCTTGACCGTCGAATCTCATCACCTACCACCATCACCATCCATGAGAATCCAGTCTCCCCCACACACCACTGGGCCCACAAACAAACTCTGAGTGACCTCCTTTTATTCTCCGTACACAAATAAGTACTACTCCACACCCACTCAAATGCATCCACCTCATTTTTATTTTATGAAATAAAATTTAATTTGATAAATACTTTTAATAACTATTATTTAAGTTAAATATCTTTTTAGAGTTATTCCATGTAGTAATAAGGAGTAAGGAGTAAGGAGTTATTACCATGCAATAAATATATGCCAATTAGAACACCTTTGGTTATATATGAATGATTCAGATTTTCTTATAAATAGTCTGTTATTTATTACTTGTGTATAAATCGAGTTCACGTGGTTGATAAAAAATTCTATTTATAAATAGAATTATTTCTTTAAAATGGTAAAAAAGTAGAAAAGAGGAAAATCCAGTGAAACCATGCAGTAATGAGTAAGGAAGAATGCGAGTTACAAAAATAAAAGATCCAAGTTAAGTTTTAATTAACGACTTTAATTTGGGGAAAATGTAAATTAGCGGTGAAATTTAAAGGGAAACCGATTCATCTATTTTCGATTTAAACAAATAGTGGAAAGTATAAATAAATTACAAACATTCACAATAGCACCTTGTAGCATTCTATCAACATTTGCAATGAACATATACTCCAAGTCAGCCTAGCCATCTTCATGTACTTACTTTCTCTAACCTCTTAGAACTTAAAAGGGTAAAAAAAAAAAAGAGAGTGAAAAACAGAAGAAATGAAAGAGAGCCCAAAGAAACCACCAGATAATGATGTTGACTCCACGCTTCACCATGCACGTTTATAAGTATAAATTGATAGCTTTAAAGTTCTTGTAGAAAAAATAAAGAGATAGGGGAATACACTAATGCGCTCATGTCTGCAAGGCCATCAATAAAATTGTAGAGCTCTGATATGTCATAAGATACATTTCTCCTGGCTGGGTTCAATTCCTTAATCTTCCTTTCATATAAACCACAAATACCAACATAGAATAAGCAAAGGAAAAACCCAGGTCAGTGAACATGAGAAAATTGTGAATGCAATTTTGTTGCAGCAATTCGTTCCTTCATATGGCTTAAAATTAAAAGAAAACAAAGGGGGAAAGAATAGCCTTCATATGGGAACTGGAAAAGGCAAAGCAAAGAACAGAACGAAAGATATAATGTGAATGTAAGCATTGCAATCTCCCATCTTTTTTTCTTCTGGTTATTGTAAAAACTTGTTGTGATAATCCCTTTGGGAATATCGCATTTAATTCCATCTTTCATGTTCATCAATTATTTCTCCCTTTCTTTGATTGATATGTCTAGTGGCTAAACACCAAATTCTTTGTAAGGGTTGAGTGAGTACACTTGTTTGATTCATGAGACCGATCTGTTCTTAATATCCTTTCATCGTAATTGATTCAAGTTCTGTTTTAACAAATTGGTTCCCGTCTAGGTTAAGACTCGATCAATCTTAGGCAAGACGATGAATTTGTAGCCAGTCACGAAGGGGACGAGCGAAACCGGAGTCACGAAGTGGGCAGCTAACCTCGCGGGGGTTAGTGAACTTGAATTGATATAGGCCTAACCAGACTGACAATCTAGGGCTCCGAGTTGGGAGTAGCTTGGCCTAGACTCTGTCTTTCCCTACGCCATTGAGAAAATGCATGTGCCTCAAGCCAGCAGCCAATTGGATAAACCCTTTAACCAGCAAGGTGTCCACTGGCTAGGATCACTTGGAAAGGAGTTCCTCCCAAGTGGTTTCAATAGGAGGAGAGCAGGATTGGAAAGGAGTTCCTCCCAATCTATAGCAGAGTTATGAAAGAGAAGGAGAAGATCTAAGGTCAATGATCGAATAAACTAGTAAAGTGCTCACAAATTCGTCCTTACCAGGAATCTACCTCACATCCGTTCGCAACCAACCTCAATATGCAATCTTAACTAAGATCACCTTCTGCTTAAGTTGCCTATTTATGCTATTATTGCTTGTTCTCTTTTATGCCTTCTTTACTTTAATTGCAGGAACAAAACCCCCTCAACTCTAGTGACGAGGAAGTCGAGTCAAGACTACGAAACCCCAACAAGATCTCTGTGGACGAACCTCTTATCATGACCTACGAGTCCCTTGTGGGCGAGTGATAAGTTGTATTCCTACCCCATTTCTATATCTTTTTTACAACTAAATTTGATGCCCTCGACACGCGATCAAATTTTGGCGCCGTTGCCGAGGATCTTTTGACGGTGTTTCTTGTAGTTTTGTTTTTATTTTTGTCTTTTGCAGTTGATGACCAGGTCCTCAAAGGGAGATTTACTACCTTTGAATCCGGAACTTACAAAAGCTGAAGCACAAAATAGAAAGAAAGCCAAGAGAAAGACTAACGGTGAATTTTCAGGGACACAAACAGAATCTGGTCCCAGTAACAATCTAGGCCAAGATTCAAGCCCAGCTGAAAACCCAATACCAATCATGGAGAAAACCAACAAGAACAGACGATGAGGGAACAAAACAGAGGGGCAAAATGAGTGACCTAGTCCTGTATTAATCTACCCCCGATGGCTAATGATTGGTCTATCAAGACAAACATCATTGCCAACTTAACCAAGTTCCATGGCCACTCATCCGAGAGAAATTCTACACCTTCTTCTTTGAATGCTATAAATGTGGAAAATAAGCTTGATAAGATTACTAACATTTTGATGAATCTTTCTACAGATACCACACCTCAGGTACAAACTACAGTAGCAGCAACTAATCCTATGCCTTCGGTTTGCGGGATTGCCAACAGCTAGATCATCCAACCCATAGCTATTATGTGGTGGAACAACCGGGCGATCCAGCCCCAATCCCAGTAAATGCAGCATATGGCTACAATCAAGGACAATCTAGTAGACAACCTAGATTCCCACATGAGAGTAACCAATACTCATGGAGACAACATCCCAATCTAAGGTGGAGACAAGATACACCTCAGCCTAGCCAACCAAATCAACAACAATACCAACAATAGCCACAACAACCTCCCATAAATTTCCAACACTTTGTACCCAGACCACCTGGAGCGAATCAAAGCAACGTTCCACTGTTACCCCCTGCACCTCAACCGCTTAAGATTACTGGAGTCCCTATAGAAGAGACGTTGCAGAAATTTATGCTTGCGACACAATCCAGTCTCGTTGAGATGCAGAAACAGAACGTTGAAATGCAAAAACAAATCACCCAATTTACCCAACATACATGGCAACCAAGGACAGTTGGCAAGTTACCTTCCACAACCGAAGATAACCCTAGACACAACGTGAGTGCCATTCACCTTAGGAGTGGATGCATTTTACCTGAACGGAAGGGTGCAAAATCAGATAATGAGATGTACAAACATTCATTTGAGGATGAAGACGTCGATGTGGATGAAGAAATCGAAGCAGAATCTCAGCCAGAACCAATCTTGGGTAAGGCTGAAGCTAAGACTGACATCCCGGTCGAAGCCAAAAAAGAAGAACCGATCTTAGCCAAGCCAGTGGCTAAAACTGATGATCAAAGTTTAAAACCTATGGAACCAGTGGAGATTCCACCTCCCTATCCTCCCAAGTCTTCCAAACAGAAGAAGTTAGACGAGGCTAAAGAGTTCATGAACATTTTCGGCAAAGTGGCAGTGAATATTCTTATGTTAGATTTAATTTCTAAAATACCTTCTTATGCAAAATTCTTGAAAGAACTCTGTACTAAAAAAAGAAAACTTGTAGGTATTGAGAGAGTGAATCTTACGCAGAATGTTTCTTCAGTGCTCCAAAGTAAACTCCCAGAGAAGTGTGGAGATCAAGGAACTTTCACCATCCCTTGTAAGATTGGGAACGAAATGGTAGAAAAGGCCCTTTGCGACTTAGGAGCTGGAATCAACATAATGTCCTTAAAAGAATATGAGACGTTACAAATGGGACCGATGAAGGACACGCAGGTGGTGATCCAATTGGCTGACCGAACCGTCATTCATCCTAAGGGTTTGGTAGAGAACGTTCTAATTCAAGTTAATAATTTCATATATCCCGTGGATTTTTATATTGTTGAGATGGATAATGACTTGTCTTCGTGTACCACGGATGTGCTCTTAGGTAGACCTTTCCTTAGGTCTGCTAGAGCAAAGATAGATGTCTACGAAGGTAGTATTATTTTGGAATTCTTTGGGAGTACGATCAAGTTTTACATGAAGGAAGGATTAAAATATCAAAATGAAACGCATAGTGTAAATTTTATTGATATTTTATATCCTATTGAAGAAGAAATTGCAGATTTAAATACTACTGACCCACTTGATTTTGTCTTAAGCAGAAGTATCTCAGCTAAGACATTGGAAGAATTGGAAGACCGAGTGGGAGACCGAGAAGATCTTAGGGAGATGTTAATAGATCTCCATGAGACTGAACCATTGAAGGAAGCACTAACCTATCCATTACTGAGTGTTTCTGATTCTAAACCATTACCATCTATTGTGCAGGCACCTGAGCTTGACCTTAAGGAGTTACCAGAACACCTTAAGTATGCCTATCTAGGCCAAGACGAAACTCTACCAGTAATAATCTCAGCTAAGCTTTCCAGCGAGGAAGAAGCCAGATTAATAGATGTGTTAAAGGAACATAAGGAAGCTATTGGGTGGACCTTGGCAGATATCAAGGGCATATCTTCAACCATTTGTACCCACAAAATACATGTGGAAGAGGATAAGAAAACTATCCGACAACCCCAAAGGAGGCTAAACCCTCCGATGATGGAAGTTGTCAAGAAAAAAATTATTAAGTTGCTTGATGCTGGTATTATTTATCCAATCTCTGATAGTTCATGGGTTTCCCCTGTGCAGGTTGTACCCAAGAAAATAGGGATTACCGTAACTAAAGGAGAAGATGGAGTAAAAAGGACTACAAGAATTCAGAATGGATAGAGAGTCTGCCTAGACTACCGCAGACTTAACCAAGTCACGAGGAAGGACCACTTTCCATTACCATTCATTGACCAAATGATAGAAAGACTGACTGGGAAGTCCCATTACTATTTCTTGGACGGTTATTCGGGATTTCATCAAATCCCAGTGGCATTAGAAGACCAAGAGAAGACGACATTCACATGTCCCTTCGGAACCTTTGCATATAGAAGAATGCCATTCGGATTGTGCAACGCACCGGCCCCCTTTCAAAGGTGTATGGTTAGTATCTTTTCAGAATATGTGGAAAAAGGTATAGAAGTGTTTATGGATGACTTCACCGTCTACGGTGATAATTTTGATGAATGCTTAACCAATCTAAAAAATGTTTTGAAAAGATGCGCGACAACTAATCTTGTTCTTAACTATGAAAAATGTAATTTTATGGTAAAATAAGGTATTGTCTTGGGCCATATAGTTTCTAAGAAAGGCATAGAGGTTGACCAAGCTAAGATTGATGTTATTAAAAGCTTGCCTTACCCCTCTTGCGTGCGTGAGGTTAGGAGTTTTCTTGGCCACGCAGGATTTTATCGCAGGTTTATCAAAGATTTCTCGAAGATAGCAGAGCCGATGTGCAAACTGTTGGCAAAGGAAATGGACTTCAATTTTGACGAAACTTGCCAAGTGGCGTTTGATAAAATCAAGGAGAAACTTATTACAGCTCCAATCATGTAAGCACCATACTGGAACCTTCCATTTGAGTTGATGTGTGATGCTAGTAACTCAGTCGTTGGTGCGGTTCTAGGGCAGAGTAATGGTAGAGATCCACACGTGATCTACTACGCCTCTAAGATGCTTGACGATGCGCAAAAGAACTATACCACAATGGAGAAGGAATTGTTCGCAATAATCTTTGCTTTGGACAAATTCAGATCGTATTTGTTGGGAACAAAAGTCATAGTCTTTTCTGACCATGCGGCCTTAAGATACCTCTTGACAAAAGCAGAATCTAAGCCAAGACTGATCCGCTGGGTTTTACTTTTGCAGGAACATAATTTGGAGATTAAGGATAAGGCAGGAAAGAAAAACTTAGTGGGGGACCACCTGAGCAGGTGCTTTGTGAAAGACAAATCAGAACCGATCGGAGATGACTTTCCAAATGAACACCTATTTGTTATCCAAGCGGTAAGACCTTGGTTCGTTGATCTTGTCAATTTCTTAGCTACGGGTAAGCATCATGGAGTCTTAACGGCTCAAGAAAAGGTAAAGATTAAGCATGACAGTAAGTATTTCGTTTGGGATGACCCGTATCTTTGGAAAATTGGATCTGATCAATTGATTAGGAGGTGTATTCCTGAAAGCGAAATTCCCTCGGTCTTAAGATTTAGTCATTCTTATGCATGTGGTAGACATTTTGGAGCTAAGAGGACAACCTTAAAAGTCCTTGAGTCAGGATTTTATTGGCCAACTCTATTTCATGATAGCTATAGATTTTGTAAGACATGCCCTGAATGCCAAAAGATAGGAAACATAAGTGCAAAAAATCAAATGCCCATGAATGTTATACTAAATTGTGAATTTTTTTATTTATGTGGTATTGATTTTATGGGACCCTTTCCTATGTCTAATGGGAAACAATATATATTGCTTGCTATGGATTACGTGTCCAAATGGATAGAAGCGAAAGCAACTAGGACCAATGATGCTAAAACTATTGTTTTATTTTTTTAAACTAACATTTTGAACAGATTTGGTGTGCCTAGGGGAATCATTAGCGACCGTGGAACACATTTTTGCAATAGAATTATTGTTTCAATTTTCAGGAAATATGGTGTGACGCACAGAGTTTCCACTGCCTATCATCCTCAGTCAAATGGCCAAGCGGAGGTGTCAAATAGAGAGGTCAAATCGATCTTAGCTAAGACAGTTGGCCTAGATCGGCGAGACTGGAGCCAAAGGTTGGATGACGCATTGTGGGCATACAGGACCGCCTATAAAACTCCCATAGGAATGACTCTGTACAAATTGGTGTATGGAAAGACGTGTCACCTGCCTGTAGGTATGCAGCATAAGGCTTATTGGGCAATCCGGAAGTGCAATCTAAGGTACGACCTAGCGGGCGAGGAAAGAAAGCTCCAAATCCATGAGATGGAAGAACTGAGAAATCAAGCATATGCTAATCAGCTCTTAGCTAAGATCAGGATGAAAATATATCACGATAAGCGAATTGTTGAGAAAAACCTCCAGATTAGTGGGAAGGTTCTTCTATACAATTCACGATTCAAACTCTTTCCTGGTAAGCTTAAGACTAAATGGGAAGGTCCATATATTATCACTAACATCTACCCTCATGGTGCAGTGGATATTAAGAATGAAAAAACAGGTATTGAGTTCAAAGTCAATGGACAAAGACTCAAACCGTTCCTGGAAGGATTTCCAACCTACGAAGAAAGTCAGGAGGTTGAAGTCCCACCTGAGATTCAGTGAAAAGCAGAAGAAACTCATGCCTAGGACTAAAACTAGGGCGCTACATGGGAGGCAACCCATGCTTTTTATGTTTTTAATAAAATAAATTGTTTGTTCAAAATATCCAGAACCACTTACAGATTTTTTTTCTGGCAGGGAATTTTTGGATCTTTTGTGGAATTTCCTGGAGAGTTTGCGAGGAATTAAGTGTGGTAAGGGATCTTGACTAAGCCTTTTTTTATCTAGGCTGCGTTTTATTCGGCCAAGAATTGAGTGACACGCGGAGAAAAAGGGGGAGAAGAACAGATTGCGTGTGAAAATGAGGAGAAAAAGTAGGAGCAACGGTCATATTTTGAATTTTGATTTGGAAATTAATTTTTTAAATTTTAATTAATAGATATTTTTGAAGAGTTAGACTTCTTACCTCCCACTAACACCAAAATCACTCAAATCCCTAAAATCTCGCTCTCACCCGATTATCTCTCAAACCATCCTCACCTAAATCACTCCACTCTCCTACTTTCAATTCACGATCTTTAGGCTTTAAACATGGGAAAATCTTCAAAGAAATCTTCAAAGAAATCAGCAACACCAAAATCTACCCCAATTAGGCAAGAATCTCCCATGCCTTCACAATCTCCCTCTCTCAAATCCAGAACAGGATCTCCCTCAAAATCTCAGTGAGATGCTTAGCATAGCAAGGACAATCATGTCCATCGGTGCGACCCCCTCTGGTACACAAAAACAAGGACTTTCCACTCCTCCCCCAGTTTCTACCACTGAATCCCCTCAAATCTCCCTCCAGGCCAAAAAGAAGATTGATCTCCCCAAAGAGCCGATAACCCAATCTAGGGTTAGCCAGCCTGATGATTCAGAGGTAGAGGTAATTTTGGATACTGAATCCGAAGAGAAACCCTCTGCTAGAGCTAAGAAAGCGGCTCGCAAGCAGGCTGGGAGGAAGGGAGCTGAGACCGAACCGAAGTGTGAAGAAGGTTCAGCGAAGGAGAAAAGAGCAGGGAAAAGGAAGTTAGATACGGGAAGTGAATTAGCCCCAGCCAAGAGGACTCGATCTGCGGCTACAAAAGGAAAAAGAAAGGTCGAGGAGGTTGAGCAGGAAGATGACTCAGGCGCTGAAGCGGTTGCAGTCTTGGCCAAGCCTACGGCCAAGACTGCCAAGGTATTCATCCCCCCCTTTAACTCGCTTAATGGATGTTTGAGGCCTGATACCCCTGAACTTAGGGTAAGACTGAATGAGAAGCATGCATGCGAGATTACTCAATTTGTTGTTCTTGATTTCTCTTTTCTTGATGCCTTGGGTGTGGGTAATAGAACTAGGCAGTACATAACCAATCTAGGGTGGGATTGTTTTATGTACCTTAATTTGCCTGTCTATGCTGAATTGTGCTTGGAATTTCATGCCTCTTTCTGGTTGGATCAGGACAAATTATATGCCAATGGTAGAGCCAATCCTGATCTTGGCACGTCTGATGTTGTGAATTTTAGATTGCTTGATATGTGGTCTCATTTATCCATTGATGAATTTAATCTCTTGCTTGGGTTTGTGACTGAGGAGGGACTAAATTCTGATGATTATAAGAATGCCCTTACTGATTATCCCCCCGATTGGGATAAGTCAGTAGCTTATGGAGAACTGATTGGTGACCCTAATGGAAATCTGGATAAAAATGCCAAAGCCCACCAGATCCGAGATCCTACCTTGAGGATGCTCCAAAGGATCTTGTCCATTAACCTTTCTAGCAAAACTACTGTTTCAGGCAACATCTCTAAGTTAGAAGTTTTTCTGCTCTAGTGTATGCTTCATAATAAAAAGGTTAATTTGGGTTATTGGATAGCTAGGCAAATCAAGGCATGCGATCCTCTCCCTAAGTTGATCCTAGGAACTCTCATTTCCCATATTACTGCTACTGCTAGGGGTATTGATTTATCCACTTTGAATATGCATAAATCTTGTGCCGTTAAGATTATGGATCTTAAGGCTTTTGACCAAATGGGTCATTTCCACGACGAAAAAGGTTATCTCTGTTTTAATACAGGTTTTACGCAAGTAGCAGGTCACCTCTTTGGGAAGAGGATCAATGGGAACTTCAAGATTCAGCCAATCCAGCTAGACGGTGCAGACGAAGAACCCAATCTTGGGCAAGATGTCGGGCAGTTTCCAAACAAATTTGGCATGGATCCAGACCATCCAAGGCTACCCGAGTGGGCTGACACCCTTGTGCAGGTCATCAATGACCAGATCTTATTCTTCACCACCAGAAGTTGTTCCATGAACAACAAGACAACGCTAAAAAGCAGATGCAGCTGATTATAGATCAGCAACAGGCACTGTTTATGAGCATTGAGAGGAACCAGCAGGAGAGGCTAGATAATTTTTTGGAGCAGCAGGAGATCAAGTTCCAACAGATCCAGACCCATCTAGATGTTACCTTCAAATTCGTCCGAGCCATAGACAAGGTTGTAGCGCGCATAAGAAACTTAGTGGAAAACCACTTCAGTAGTAGCAGTGATGACTCCTCTAATGGAGACGATGATGCAGCACCATCTGTGCAAGATGCCCAGCAGCCACCTCCACCTCCCACATCACAGTAAATGCCCCCAGGTCGTGTCTTTCCTTCTTCTCTTTTTACATATTTTGAGTCTTTTTACTCTCATTTACACACTGAGGACAATGTGTTCTCTAAGTGTGGTGAGGGTGTTTCTAGGAAGTTTGTCTGTATATACATGTGTTGTGATGTGTTTTTGTGTGATTTTCTCTGATCGCATGAAATTTTTCGTGAATCTAGGCTAAGATAGTTGACCTAGATTGTCTAAACGAGTCTGATGTATGATTCTTTAATGTCTTATTGTGTGTTTTTAGGAATGTGTGTTATGTGTTTTGATTGAGTGTCAGCAAAAAATTGGACTATGTCTAAAACTCTTCCCCTTAGTGTCTTAACCTTGATCTTTAGCATCCTTCACCTTGCGACCCCATAACATATGAGCAAGGTCTGTTCAACGCCTAAAACATCCTTATTGTACATGATCATAGGGTCTAGCATTGCGTAATAGACTTGACACATAGGTAGGCTTTCACCAAATATACTTAATATCCCTTTAAGGAAAACTGCTAAGTGGATAATGGAGTTTGATACCTTGTAATTAAGCTGAAATTGCTCTTATAAAGAGAACTACTTTTATGCCCAGTAAATTGCATGCTCTAAAAATAATAATAATAATAAATATAAAAAAATAAAAAAGAGATGAATAAAATATCTTGATATTTCTGCCTCACTAAGCAGAAATACTCAAGAAACTTCAGCTACAACAATGAAAAAAAAAATATATATATATATATATATATGTATGCAAATGTCTTGATATTTCTGCCTCACTAAACAGAAATACTCAAGAAACTTTTTAGCAATTCTGGCATAGAAAAAAAATGAAACTTCAGGCAAGGTAATTGAACGATGATGTTGAGCAGTAAAATTAGGGGGAGAAAATCCAAGTCGGTGAATGTCTTGTCTTGTTGAGTCTGTTGTGGAATGCGAAGATGTTATGGTTATGTGGAATTCGGATGTTTGCGGTGTTGAATAGGCCGTGTTCATAAGGGTTGGGATCCATTGAGAAGTATGCTGACTGTCACAGGTTTGAAGGTGTAAGGAGACTGGTTGAGGGTTGTCTGTCCAGAAATTTGCCACTGTGTTCTCTTGTTTTGAGTCTGCTTTTTCCTTTCTTAGTTAAGAGTCCAGTATGCTTGGGGGCAAGCATTGTTCAAGTGTGGTGAGGTTTGATTGACGCTAAATTCCATGTGTTTTTACCGCTTTAAACTACTTTTTTATGGTAAAAATAATCTCTTTCACGTCAATTTGCTGTCTTTTGAAGGAAGCCTTGGGCTAGATGAGATTTGGAGGAAACAGATGCCTTGAGCGATAATGCGGCAATCTTGGCCGCAGGCTTGGCTAAGATTGCAGAGATAGAGGCGTGCTGATCATGGATTCCCGGAGGATGCACTTGGATTGAGAAGCCAGCTGGCTGATTGCATCCATTTGAATGATTCTCGGATGTAATCTTTTTGAACAAGAAACAAATTTGTTTAGATAATTGTTTTATTTTATTTCCTGTTTTGAATTCAAACAAATTGGGATTCTTATCCCTATCTTTTAGGTATTTTGAAGTTTAGAATTTGGAAAGAAACGTGATTGGTGGGGACGCTAACCTTGTTAAAGGTTAGTGAAGGCTGTCAATCACGACATTCTTCCATCTTCTTTTCTTCTGGTTATTGTAAAAACTTGCTGTGATAATCCCTTTGGGAATATCACATTTAATTCCATCTTTCATGTTCATCAATTATTTCTCCCTTTCTTTGATTGATATGTCTAGTAGCTAAACACCAAATTCTTGGTAAGGGTTGAGTGAGTACACTTGTTTGATTCATGAGACCGATCTGTTCTTAATATCCTCTCATCGTAATTGATTCAAGTTCTGTTTTAACAAACCGGTTCCCGCCTAGGCTAAGACTCGATCAATCTTAGGCAAGACGACGAATTTGTAGCCAGTCACGAAGGGGACAAGCGAAACCGGAGTGACGAAGTAGGCAGCTAACCTCGCGGGGGTTAGTGAACTTGAATTGATATAGGCCTAACTAGTCTGACAATCTAGGGCTCCGAGTTGGGAGTAGCTTGGCCTAGACTCTGTCTTTCCCTACGCCATTGAGAAAACGCATGTGCCTCAAGCCAGTAGCCAATTGGATAAACTCTTTAACCAGCAAGGTGTCCACTGGCTAGGATCACTTGGAAAGGAGTTCCTCCCAGGTGGTTTCAATAGGAGGAGAGCAGGATTGGAAAGGAGTTCCTCCCAATCTATAGCAGAGTTATGAAAGAGAAGGAGAAAATCTAAGGTCAATGATCGAATAAACTAGTAAAGTGCTCACGAATTCGTCCTTACCAGGAATCTACCTCACATCCGTTCGCAACCAACCTCAATCTGCAATCTTAACTAAGATCACCTTCTGCTTAAGATTGCCTATTTATGCTATTATTGCTTGTTCTCTTTTATGCCTTCTTTACTTTAATTGCAGGAACAAAACCCCCTCAACTCTAGTGACGAGGAAGTCGAGTCAAGACTACGAAACCCCAACAAGATCTCTGTGGACGAACCTCTTATCATGACCTACGAGTCCCTTGTGGACGAGTGATAAGTTGTATTCCTACCCCATTTCTATATCTTTTTTACAACTAAATTTGATGCCCTCGACACGCGATCACCCTAACA
Source organism: Viola odorata (assembly GCA_963691705.1). Classification (NCBI taxonomy): domain Eukaryota; kingdom Viridiplantae; phylum Streptophyta; class Magnoliopsida; order Malpighiales; family Violaceae; genus Viola; species Viola odorata. The sequence continues at coordinate 54,094,308 of OY829545.1, read as the reverse complement.
ATTAGAATTCATCAAAATAAGATAATTTTTTTGTTCCAAACAAAACCAAGACCAATATTTACCCTATTTTTCGCCATCCCTAAGTACCAACGAGTTTATAAAAAATGATGCTTTATGTGATTGTTACAATCAACTCGTGAAGAAAAAAATACTTATTATCTTTGAAATTGTTATTATTGGACCTTGTTTTTATACATTTTATTTATTTATACTCAATCTAATTTATGATAGAAATTGAATAAAATGAACTTAATGATTTCTTGAAACTCTAAAAGAGAAAACAAATAAATTTAATAATAATAGTACGATAACCTTTTTGCACCCATTTATACAACAATGAATTTAAATTTCTAATATAATCATTGATTTACCAAACTAAAATAAATAAATTATGAATCTCATTGCACAAAAACTAGCTTATAAACTATAACGTTAATCCTAGTCGAGTATAAAAAAATTATTTATCTTTAACTCGGAGATTGGAGGAAGTATATCCGAATGGAGTATGGATAATAACAAAACTCATTTGTCAAACTTGCCTTCCTACGACGTCAAACCATAATTTTAATGGAAACAAAAAATGAACAAATGAAAAACAAGAGAGGAAGAGAGCCAATATATATATATATAGCAAGAGGTTAAGGTTTCATTGATTTTGAGCCCATTTTATTTTCAAGCCAACCAAACCCCAATTTTTAATTTCTAGGCCCATTTAAGGATCTAACGCCTTCTCCAATTCTGAGACTTTTTATCATCAAGGCTTTAATAGAAAAGTGTCATTTTTATTTCCATTTCTGCTCTTTCCGAAATATAAAGCCATAACCAAATCACACAGTCATCTTCATGAATTCTTGTTGCTATTAACACGAACCCAATAACAATGGTAATACAACTGCATATTTCTTCTGTGATTGTCAAGTTTCGGAGCTCATACAAAATACTTGCCATAGAATACAGTTGATCAAGCAATAAGAGTAACATCATTCAAGATTGAGTTTATTATTAAGTTATACATGTATCGCGTTAAGCAGCTTTACAGATAAAGAGCAACCTGTTTGGTTTGTTCAGAATTTCAGCAGACCAAGGTACTACACACCGGTATGTGTTTTTTTTTTGTGAGGACACCGGTATGTGTTTCATTCAGTGAGCCAATCTTTTAAGGAGTTGAAAAGTTCGTCGTTCGATCCACTCCCTATCATACGATAAGTATGCTTGAATTTTGTGATCATAATTGCGAGAAAAAGTAAGTGAGACTATAAGTTGAACCACCAGTCAATTACCAAACATGGACACAATATTATGGCATATAGAGAAATTTCAATAAATGGTAGATCTACACAAGTGTAACAAAATATGTATATAGTTATAGTTTAAGAAAATAGGGGCAGAAAAGAAGAAACAACTCCGATTGGAGGGCTAAAAACAACACACTGCATGAAATTAAGCATTGCCTTCGTTAGCCTTCAATCACAACCACAAGGTGTGAATTTCCAAATAAAGTGGGAAAATCTTACCCTAAAGCACATTTCAATTTTTAATCTTGTAGAACTCTCTTATAGGGATAACTAGCCACAGACACTACTGTAATTTGTCAAATAGTGGAAAGTATAAATCAATTACAAACACTACTGTCATTAGACAATAGCACCTTGTAGCATTTTATCAACATTTGCAAGGAACGTATACTCTAAGTCAGCCCAGCCATCTTCATGTACTTACTTTCTCTAACCTCTTAGAACTCATAAGGGTAAAAAAAAAGTGAAAAATAGAAGAAATGAAAGAGAGCCTAAAGAAACCACCAGATAACGATGTTGACTCCACGCTTCACCAATGATGCACGTTTATAAGTATAAATTGATAGCTTTAAAGTGCTTGTAGAAAAAAAAAATAGGGGAATACACTAATGCGCTCATGTCTACAAGGCCATCAATAAAATTGTAGAGCTCTGATATGTCATAAGATACGTTTCTGCTGGCTGGGTTCAATTCCTTAATCTTCCTTTCATATAGACCACAAATACCTATATAGAATACAAAGGAAAAACCAAGGTCAGCGAAAATGAGAAAATTGTGAATGCAATTTTGTTGCAGCAATTCGTTCCTTCATATGGCTTAAAATTAAAAGAAAACAAAGGGATAAAGAATAGCCTTCATATGGGAACGAAAAAAAGCAAAGCAAAGAATAGAACGAAAGATATAACGTGAATGTAAGCATTACAATCTCCCAATATTAATCGATGCAACGTAATCTTTTCAGAAAATGAAATAACACCCATACACACTAAATTACAGCTAAGCGACAACAGCACCAAAAGAATGTGTTTTTCCTGTTACTCTTAAGAAAGGAAACACTGTATGTGTGGTGTCACTCAAGATAAGTCATGACAGGAAAAAAAGAGCACAAACAAAGTGAAAAAACTCACAGAAATGATCAAATTAATGGAAAGCTATCGAAAGATAGAGCCAGTTTCAGTAGTTCACCGAAAAAAAATATAAACATAATAGAATAGTATAATCCAAAATCACAATAGTATGCAGAACGTACCATCCATAGCTTGAGCTATTGAATCATAATCCATAAACGTTCTGGTAGCTCTATTTTGAGAGGTTTGCATCAGAATTATAGTGTGCCTATTAGCCTACAACACATGACCACAAAAAAATAGTCAGAACACAGAAGAGCAGTAGCAGCAGCAAAAATACACAAAATTAGAGCTAAGCGTAGAGGACTGATTTCACAAACTTGTGGCTGGTAATTCTGGTGAGAAATATGCTCAGGTTTTCGTACATTAGCGTTCATTTTTCTGATTCTGAACGGTGAGCAGACAAATGAGCTGATTTCTGCTGATATTTTGGAGAATAATTCTTTGGTTGCAAGTGAAGTTGATGATGTTGGTGTGCAACTCGTTTCAATGAATGAGAAAAATCAAGAACAAGTATAGAATGATCATTTTTTTCTTCCTTCTTTTTTCCCTTCCTAAGAGAATGATCATGGAATCAAAGTTCTTACAAGTATAGTTTAAGGTTATACATTATAATTTCTTGTACAAAAAATATACTAGAGAATACTCTTAATTTCATTTTTTATTTTTCTTATAAGAAAATAGTTGTTGAATTTTTTTTGTCATTTTTGCTGAAAATAAATAAATAAATACAGGCCATGTTCTGGGTCCAAGCCCATTAACAAATGTACTGCATTCATCCTTGCCCATATATCTATAACATGTTGGCTTTTCCATGTATTGGTGGTGATGAACTCTCTCCATTCTGTGTATTTCCAGTTTTATTTTATGACTGCGCTATGTAATGTTGGTTTCGAGATAGTCAAATACTTCGGAAGGGCCTTACGTTATGTCTGCTTTGTCTTTACGATGATGAAGGGATAATGTTTTGTATGATTTGCTAATCTTTGTTGCTGACATAAACCTTATTTTGTGCCTGGTTATATCACATGAGCAACTGTATAATGTATATGTACTACTCATCTCGAAATTATCAATTACTTCCCTTGACCCATGAGTTATCTATTCATCATTAATCTATTACCTATTGAATTACTTTTTTTATGCGAATACATCAATAATATTTTTTTAAAATTTTAAGAAATTAATGTAACATATGAATTCCTACTTTGACTCCATCATATTATTCAAATAAACATAAAAGTTGGTAAGTAACATTACAATATTTACCATATGGTTCAATTATTAAAATACTCTACTAAATATTTAAAATATTAGGATCTTATTTTTTATTTTGGTATTGTCACTAACTAATTGATATCCAATCTTACATTAAATGATATAATTGGTATTTCTATTTTAGATTTATCAAAATGTACAATATTTGAAGATTGAAGCCATACATTTATGATTCAACAATGTACAACACTTATCCAGTAAAAACATCCCACTAGCTTAAAACAAAGCCAAAAAACCTCACCCATCATACTTTATCATCAGCCATATAAATACTCAGCAAATGCTCTCCTGTCAGGCTTGGCAACATTCTTTTTACTTTTGTTGGGCAGTGACAAGGAAATGTGTTTCGCACCAAGGTCCTTTGCCGCAACATTGAAAAAGTTATTCATGGAATTTGGGCAGCAGTTGCATACTTGATGTCATCATCAAGCTCCTCATTGAGTATCCCATGAGGCTCCTTCTTCTTTTTCCTATTTTAAAACAATGCACCAATGTTTTAAACCAATTTCAATAATGCAGCAGTGATTTGTTCACCACAACATCTGAGCAACATTCATGCACTTGGAGCATCTTCAACAACTTCATTGATCGAGGCAACAAGGTATTCAGCAAGACTTTGTTGAGAACTTCTATAAGGAGTGGAAGCAACACCCTGATAAGGAACTTGTGCATGAAATGGTCTCTGATATGGCGGATAATTGCTCTGCATTTGATGAGCCGGAGGGGGAATCATTTCAAGATTCCTTGGTCATGATAAGAATGTTCAAAAGATTAAGATGAATCCAAAAAAAATGGTATAAAAAATCTAGAGAATTACAGTAATAACATCTTGAATTCTAGACTTCACAACATGACACTCAAATTTATTTTCCACAACAACAAGTGACTAACTCTTACAAGCTACTTCAAAGACATTTCCAGCTCATTCAAGTTCAGCTAAACCACAACAAATATCAGAGACCATAACATGGATACAAGGAATGGTCTATGTAAACCAGAAATACATACTAAAGTTTTACCCTTAGGAAAAATCTAATAAGTCCAAGAACCATATACACAATATCCAACTTGCATATACATATACATGGTCTTAGGGTACACACATACGGGATAAATTCGCTGACTGTCAGGTAGTGAGATGGTGTCACAATAACTGTTTTGAGAACATGACATTCAAAATAATAATCCACAGCACATTAAGAAAGGAGTTAAGTTGAACCTCTACTAATTTAATATTGCAACTACTGGTGAAACTACATCTACTTCGACCATCAAAAGTTGAAGAGATCAGCGGCTAAATAGCTAACAGATGCAACATCAAAAGGGTGAAACAGAGACCAAATGTGAAAAACAGCACCATCAGTTTCACATTCAATTGTGAAAAAATGGAATAAGAAACAAATTAAGGAATATTTTAAAAAGTCAGTAACATAATTGAGGAAAGAATACTCATACTTGTCCTGATAAAACAAATCAATAATCATGATCAATTGGTAGAGCCAAAGTTGCCATTTTGTGATCTAATAAAAGTAGTAAAACTTTGTTGGCCTAAGAAATACCTGAAATGTTGCATTAGTAAGTCTTATTTTTCTGAACCTCTCCTCACTAGGATTTTTGGCAACATTAGTTGTGTATGTAAGGAGAGTCTAAAATGCTCTCTTCACCTTTGGATCATCCTCCTAGTCACATAACAGCAAAAGACGAAAATAATTATTGAATAAACTAAAAAATGCTACAAAAATTTAATATTGCTATTCTAAGTGACCCAAACAATCATTACAATGTGTTAGAGCTGTGTTCACCTTGTGAGTCTGCTTAAGAGACCGCAGACACTCTCATTTGCTCTTGCTTTGTTGCAGGCCTGACGGGCAATAAACTCTACAAAAGATATAACAAATATAACATATATGACTCAAAGAAATTTTGATCTACACTAAACACATAATTATACTCATACCTTCCTCTCCGCTGCAGGTGGGGCAGAAGGTTTTACTGTAGTAGGATCTTCTGCGGGCAATCCAAGTTTTTTTCTCCTTTCTGCCTGTGAAGCAAACAATTTAGCTTAAGTATAACCAAAACACAGTGGAGGACTAGCCAATCTACGACAGCAGCAAGACTAGCATTACTTGAATTGACACATAATGAAACATTCAGAATAATGTTTCATAATCAAAGTGAAACACACAAATACAGGCTTCACATCATCATTACATGTGGCCAAAGCTAATATGATAGCCTCACTAGAAAAATGGAGTGCCCGAATAGCCCGTCCAGTTGGGAATCCCATTGCCTCCAATTCCTCAAGAATCGTTTTGTCAACCTCTGCAGGAACCATTTCTAACAAATAAACATACAACAAATTAGACATTCACTAATACTAGACACTGTAGCCCACATTTGATTGACTCAACCACTCCCAAATTCGGAGAGCATCAATGGCATATAACACAACATGAAAAAAAAAGAGCAATTGAATCATCACTTTCAACAAAACAATCGCATAACAATCAAAACTATCACCTGGGTACGTAAATCTAGGGTTTTGGAGGGGAGAATGAGGAAGAGCGCGAGGTACTTACCAGTAAACGTATTCTAGCGACGGCGAGGGTGAGAGGCAGGGGCGAGGGCGAGGGTGAGATGCAGAGGGCGAGAGCGGACAGACGACGATGAAACGATGAAACGAGGAGAGGAGATCTAGAGCGAGAGAGTGAGAGAGCGAGAGCGGAGCGTGTAGAGAGAGAGATATTGGTAGAATGATATTTTTTATACCTGGTATAAATGGTAATTTTAACAACTCTGATGGAGTTTTTTGTCCACTTAAAACTTTCACCTCCTTCCCGTGTTTTCATCCAAACCAAAGGTTTGGCTGCTGGAGCAAAATACCAAGGTTTTCCTTAGTTTTGAAACCCAACTTAGGAAGTTGAGTTAGAAAGGTGGTTACCAAACAGTTAAACGGACTTTCTGGTTTTGGAAACCAACTTTTTCAACCCAAACCAGAATGTCAAACCCATACTATGTTGGGTATTGATTTTTTTACTTCCTTTTAGCTAATTTGATGGATTGCTTCATTATCTGTGTGGTTATTTGAGGCTATTGAAATTGAATGGTTAATTTTTTAATTCTGTGGTATTTTTGAGTTTTCTATTTTTCTTTTATTGGAAACTTTTTTGGTTGGAAATGGTTTAAAATAGTTTAAAATAATTTCGGTATTTCAGTATCGAAATATCGTACCGAATTAATTTTGGTATTTTAGTACGGTACTAAAATTTAGTTCGATATAGTACGGTATTTTTTTTTAGGCATTCGGTATATCGAATACCAAAATATTTTGGACGGTATATCGAAATACCATCCAATGGACACCCATAATATATAATATAAATAAAAGAACTATAAAGCGTGTTTATATCTTGATGACACTCCAATTTATAATGCGTTCAATTTGACCCCGTGATTTGAATTTTGAAATTGGATTTAAATTTATTTGGCTTTTAGTAGAGGCTTTAGTTTTAATTGATGTGGAAAATAAATAAATAAAAAAAATGATGGGGAATGAAATATATATTTTTCAAGTAATTTTTTAAATATATTTTATGTCATTTTTTTTTAAATTTTCACGTTAATAAAATCTAAGGTTTCTTAAGGAAGAGTCAAACATGACTTTAAGGAAATTTCAAAATTATTGTTTAGTTTGGCTAAAATGGGCAAACGTAGAGTTTAAATTGAGCAAATTGTAAACTGAGAGTGTGATTCAGACATTAGATACAAACGCGGAGTTATTTTTTTTTAACTTTTTCCAATAATAAATTTAATAAAAATAATTATATTAATGTGAAAATAGCTAAATAAATACACATATTTAAGAGTTTGTCTATTATAAAAACATTTGTATATATAAGTAGTTTTTAATTATTCGATAATATTTCAATCAATTTAAAAATTATTTTATCGAAGGATTAAAACACCCAATGTTATATACATAGTCTTTCTTTCTTTTTTCTTTTACCAACCTTATATTCTAATGTCTTAAAATAATAGTTTTGAATAATAGTTTTGAATAAGAGGATGATAAATGGAATATATAAAAGAACTACCACGTATGTTTGTTGTCAAAATAAATAAGCATTATCATTAGGCTTAATGATCCAATTGCACACTACCTTTGCGTTTTTCTCTTAATATACACCTCACATTTTACATTGGACCTTTTTGCCCTTTTGATTTATCAAATTGGCTCAAATAACCCTAATTGACTATTTTCCTTATTTTCTAAAAATATAATAAATAATTTTATTATCTAACGTGCCATTAAATAAAAAATAAATTTAAATTTAAAAAATGACGTAGAATTATAAAAATGATAAAATATTTAAGAAATATGTTTGGTGGGCTCCACCGATACACATCAACACTACTACATCATTCGTATGCTAACATGTCACTTTCAGCTTGGAGGCAGCTTGACACATCACCATTGATCACGTGGTGGCATATCATTGGGTGTTCAGCTTATCCTTCTTAAGAATAGATCGCAAAACAATGTTATAAATTTACAATAGTAATTAATCTACAACAATATATACAAAGAACAAATAATTAATACTGTCATTAAAGTAATCATTTAAGATTAATACAGCAACTACAGTAATCATTTAAGATTAATACAGCAACTACAACCATTGTATTTACATAGTAGCCTAAAATCTATATTTCATTTAACTCTAAACTCACCTTAGCATTGAAATTTAAAGTCAAGGTTTCTATCAATTACATCATATCTAACTCTTAGATACTTTATTGAGAGTTAGAACATTATATATCCTAGCATGTTTAATCTCATCTCTTGCTTTAGGCCTAAAATCGTTTTGATAGCTCACATTTCGGTGATAAAAAATTTGTCAAGTGTTCAAAATATGGGTGACAAAAGTTTATAATTCAAAAATCGAATTATAATCACAAAACTATTATAAGGCGTTACAAATAGATGGTATGACGGTCCCACTAAAATAATCATATTTTCAAAACAAGTCGATCTCAACCTTTAGTAATACCACCAATCTGAATATTCAATCAAATTGAATCCTTAAAACTGAATACATTAAACCATTCAATGATCATTATGTCAGCCTGGGTTAATTCGGTTGAACTGATAACTCATGAGCTGAACGATTCGATATATGTGTGGTTTTAAAATACGATTCGATTGAACCCGATTGAACTAAAAAATCGTTGTCGGGTTGGATTACGATAACTTCCATATAAACTAAGCTCACGCAATACACGCGTACGGAAGATTCCATACCGCACCGCAGGCAGGCACTGAAGTTTTGCTTCTCCTCCAAGCTGAAAAGACCTCCAACCCCTACCGGCTACTGCCCTACCTCCTCTTCCTCATCGCGCAACATAAACCCAGCAATTAAAATAAAAAAAACAGTAAAATCAGAGCTGAGGAGAAGATGGTTGGAACCAACTTGAAATCCGAGACAATGAAGCTGATGGAGAAGAGAAGCGCCATGGAAGCTGAGATGGACTCTATTATCCACCGCCTCTGCCTGCCCGCCGGCCCCGGCCTCTCCGGTAACCTCGTCGACTCCGAGGTCTTTTCCTGTTCCCCTTACTAATACAACCCTAGAATTTTAATCAAGTTCACTAACAAATTACAAACGTCTCGATTTTTCTCTGCTCAAATACTTTAGGGATTTCCTCGCACCGATATTGACATTCCTGTTGTCAGAGCGGAGAGACACCGCCTTTCTGGTAATTAGATTGGCACACTCACTTCTCATTTGCTCTTCTTTGGTGGTTAAATTCAGGATATTTCTTGAAATGCTACTTCTATGTCATCTTCCTCAGTAACAGATGCAATATTCATAGGTTCTAAGTGATAATATACTTGTTAATATCTGTAGAACTGCGATCTGATCACAAGGAAATCACGGAGAAAATAGATGAAAATATACAACTTCTTCATTCAGCAAGACTTCCACTGAAATCCTCTGCCTTTCCAGACCCAGGTAGTTGTACATATCTTTCAATGTAGATTTTGAAACCTTTCCCATACCTAATATCTGTTATAGCTTTTAACGTTTGTTGGATGCAATAGGATTCACTTACTATTTTTCCTTCTCTTTGCGTGGTAAAAATGATGCTTTAGATGTTCAGAGCTCGGCAATGGACAATGTTGTTGCATCTCTGCCCTCTGGTTTGAGAGATTCTTCCAGTTCCATGGATTTTGATGTGCTCGCCAGCATACCTTTTGCGGTGGTTGATGAAATTTCTGATGCATCCCCAACTGCCGAGGATGGTTTACAACTTGGAGATCAGTTAATTAAATTTGGGAATGTGGAGTATCAAGCTGGTGAGAATCTTTTGCAGAAGCTTTCTTCTGAGACCCAGACAAATCAGGGCCGTGCGATACCCTTAGTAATTATGAGGCAAGGTTCACCAATTAACTTAACAGTGACACCCAGAGCATGGCAAGGCAGAGGTCTACTGGGGTATGTATTCCATTATTTTTCTTAATGTCTGTATTTGTCAAAAAAAAATTTTTTTTTTTTTTAATTCTTGAATGATTCCTGCCAATAGCAATATCCTTGTTGAATGCTTGTCCATTTTGATGACGAATTCCTGCACTTGTACTTCATATGTTCTACTTCTCTATGTACTGGCATGTGGTATAATTATCACCAACTCTATGAAATAAATTAGACCTCCTTTTAGAATATTCAATTGATTTTCCGGCACAGTTGATCCTTTGTGCTGCGTCGTGTTTCTTATAATTCATCAGTTGAAACTTGAAACTGCTTCTTACATCATATAAATTCCTTTAGACTATTCCAGATTGTGAAGCAGGTTTTGCTTAAGAGGTGATATTGTTGTGCTGAATCTGCTCAGTTACTCTGAAATATGGACTCAAGAAAGAAATAAATAAAAAAATTGGAGACAGTGATGAAAAGTGAATAGTTTAGATGACAGTCGTGACGACATAGAGCTCAGGAATGGTAATAGGGGATCCACATGTTTTTGACTGTCCTTGAAATTTCCATTGCTGGTGTTATCTTGTTATTTGCATAAAATTATTGTAATGTTATTAGATGGGAAGTAGTTGTTTTGTGTGAACATTGACGCTTCTTGCATTTCAAGTGCCAAGTTCTGCTATGCTGCCCTGGCAGATTACTTGTTTTTTTGGTCTTGTAACAAGTACAAACATGTACTCGGATTAAACCATAGTAATCACTCTCAGATGAATTTACTTTTTTCTGCACACAAGTAGTTTTTTCCTGTATGGTCTATTTTGCAAACTTATAGGAGACTGACATAAATTATGTGTGCATGTAAAAAGATAATTTTAAATACCTGTGTGTCTAATCTCTACAGGAGGAGCACTGCTTATTCCATAGTCCTTGACTTTTATAAGTTTAAACTTAGAATACAACCAGGTTGTTGAGTTTCACTGGGACTTGTGTTAGAAAATCTCCTTTCTATTGGGGCCAAAGTTGTGTGCATTACACTGTTATTAGAACTTCTGCAGCTAATCTCCTGTAACACATCAGCTTATGGACATTAACTTTCTCTTGTATGCCTTGCTACTTCTAACTCATCGGATTACTAACTGCTGTTTTTTGTTTGATGCTTGCAGTTGTAGTTTTCGGATCTTATAATGGATGAAATTGGAAGCTTAGCGCATCCGGTGCATTAGGTTGGGTATGGTTGGTTTTTATTTCTGTTGGTGTCGGGTGCAAGACGAGTAATGATGACACGTGTCCAAAAGTGTTAAGAATAGTGGTATTCTAGCACTATTTGGGACACGTGTCATCATCCTAGATCATAATGTACCTAAATTTTTTTCCTGTGCAAGCGCTTGTAAAGGCACATTAACATGAACTATGTTTCTTTTTGTGGGAAAGAGATTGGTGTAGCAAGTTGATATGCAAGTAGCCAAGTAGCCTCTTCATATAAATACACCAATATTTGGATGGCTTGAGTTTTTGCAGTAAAGTGTCTGAAAATAACTGCTACTGGTTCACTTACCTGCTTTCTTTCTACTTTTATTTATTTATATATAGACTCTTCATATACACACCAATAATACTATCATGCATAGTTATTAGAACCGGACCGGACAGCGAACCGGAAACGAAAATTTGGTGGTTCAATCGGATTATAGATGCTGGTCTGTTTTGAACCGATCACACATTAAACCGGTTAATCTTAGACGATTAAACTAGATTAAACCGGATTGAACCGGTTGGTTTTTTTACTGTAGCATTTTATAATATATCAAAATAAAGTATATCAAGTAGATCAAAAGTTGAAAATAAAAAAAAAAACTATCTAACATTCAAATGAAATGATATTCAAAATTCAAACACTTAAATATCTAAATTACAAAATAAAAAAATAATCCAACATTCAAATGAAATGATATTCAATTCGAAAATGTCTTCATAATGACGTCGTAGAGAAGAGAAGATGAAGAACTAGGTTTTTTTTGGGTAGGTAGGAATGAAATTGAATGAAGAACACGACGAAGAGAAGAAATAAATTAATGAAGTGAAACGTTCACAAGGAGTGAGCGTTCAGATTTCGGATCGAATTCCGACAAGTTTGGATCAGATAAGTTCGAATTCATATAATTTCAGAGGATCAGATTTTTTGTCAACAAATCCGATTCCAATCCGATAAGTTCAAATTCGGATCGAATCGGTCGGATTTTTTGGATATTTTTAGAAGTTTATAAACGTCCATTTAAGAGGAAGGGATAAAGGTTTATATGAGATCCTATCAACATCATGTTTTAACCCAATTATATTAAAAAAAATATTGAGAAAAAAAGACAAAATTTAAAAAAGTAAGGATAGGTGAGCACTAATTAACAATACACAATGTAATTATATGTATAATTTATGGCCAATGCAAGTAAAAAATTTCATAGACAGTTTATTTACTATGAAAAAAAAAAGAATTTATTTACATGATATATGATTCCTTATTACCATAATACTATTTAAGTATTTCCTGTTTTTTCTAAAATAAAAATTTAGTATTTCTATTTTTTTGAAAATATAGAAATTAAAATAATTTTTGATATTAGAAATGTATTTTATATTTTATATATATATATATAAATTTTTTGTTTATTATTGTTTTTTTTCCAAAATAGCAAAATCATGTACCAACTAACAACTAACAAGTGATGGGCTGAATAAAGCCTGGCCTAATCATAACCAAAGAATTAGTTAGGTCATGAAGGGATTAGGGTTTCAGTGAAACCATTTCACTATTTTATAAAAATTCCGTTGTAGCAGCATTGGCATCTACTTCAGCCGCCATGGTAATTCTTCACTCGATCCCCTTTCTTCTTCACCAGTTAGTTCTTCCTTCCTTCCCTTTTCTCGCCACTTCTCTTTTCTATCCTTGCATCTCTTACTTAAACATTTTCGTTGGATGCGGTCGGTTGTGGTGGTGGCGAGGATTCGGCAATGGTTTGGCTGTGGTGAGTTTTTGGGCGTGGAGTGGTGATTGGTGTGGATCGAAGGACGAAAATGGGTGGTTTGGTGGTGGTGGTGGTAGTGGGTTGTTTCGGCCGTGGGAGGTGGTGGCCGGTTTGATTGGCTGGGTTTGGATTGGAAACGGCGTCGTTTTCCTCAGTCATCGAACCGGAAATATAAAAAAGCCCGGTTGAACCGGCCGGTCCGGTTCTGATAACTATGCTATCATGTCGATTTAAATAAATCCATCAAATAAAGTAAAAATATTCTCAAACAGTTAAATATGTATAAAAAATGTTAAATTTAAATCTGACATTAAAAAGGTCATTCACTGCTTAGTCTCCTTAGGAGCTACTAAGGAAAACAGTGACAACATTGAGCGACCAACATCAAGATAGGGTTGCAAATAAGTCAAGGCATTCGCAAACCGCTTGATGCTCGATTTGAAAAAAGTTCATTAAAGTTTGTTCGAAAAGATTCGTGAGTCAACTTTAAGTTTAGGTAAGTTCGGTTCATTAGAGTTGACTTGTTAAAGCTCATTATTATTTTCTAATTCAATCTGGTGAATTTATTATACATTTTTTAAGTTAACTTAAAAAATCATACACAATTTTAAAATTACGAAACATGATGCATTAAAAACTAGATTTAAAAAACTTTTTTTGATATATTATTCGCCTATAACTATTTTATTAAAATATATTTCTAATTGATTCCAAAACTATAATTTTAGATTCTTACAAACTTATTCTAAAGCTTCAAAACCATAATCGACACCATTAGTCACTAGACCTCCTGATAAGAAAACATGAATTCCTTAGATGATTTAAATTAGTGTTATCAGAACCGGACCGGATAACGAATCGGAAAGGGAAATTGCAAAAAACAGTACCTGTCAAATAATTGTTTGACTCTTTTGGCACCTCTTCTTATTTCTGCGTTTAAATGGTACCTCTAAACAAACAAAACGTCACATCTGGTACCTCCGACTAACACCGTCCACTTTCCACCGTTAAGTGGCCTACGTGGCACACCACGTCGGATGCCACGTCAAACTCGAGTGACGTGGCATGCCACGTAGGTCATTCCTAACCCGGTTACGATTACACGGGTCGGGTCCAGATTTTCCCAACCCGGATTGAAACGTCGTCGTTTCACCATTTGCTTGAAACGACGTCGTTTCATTCTTTTCTTTTCTAAACCTTTCCTCTCTTTTCTCTTTTTTATTTTTTTTATTCCATTCTTTTTCTTTTCTTTTCTTTCCTTTTTCTTTTCTTTTCTTTTCTTTTCTTTTCTTTTCTTTTCTTTTCCTTCTTCTTCCTCATTTTCCAGAATCCTTCTCTCTCCTCCAACCCGCAAGAACACTCCCCCTCTCCCCAAAATTCGATTTCTTCGATTAAACACATAAATCTCGTCCAAATCGAACTAAATTTCAGACAATCAATCATCACTCAACCCTAAACAAAACCCGTACATCAATTTCAAAGATTAACCACCAAATCCTCTCCAATCTCCCTCGCCAAATTCCAAAAAACTTAACCCCAAATTTCGGATTGTCACCCAAAAACCATATTTCTTCTTTTCTCATGGCTGGAGATCAATCAACGAAGCGTCCTAGGACTGGCAAGACAAAGACTAATGCTGCTCGTGAGAGGCGAGGAGGCGAGGGTGAGGGGTTGGGTCGGAGTGAGAAGGCGAGGCGGCGACAGTGAGGGTTCTGGTCGGGAGAGGCGAGGCAGATGGGTGTTGTCGTGTCAGAGTTTGGCTTCATTTTCCTTTTTTTTCTTCATTTGTTCGTTGGTTTGCTGCTGTGTTTGTATTTGATTTCCAGGATTGGTTTGAGTTGGAAGAGGAGATGAGGAGAATAGAAGGGCAGATTTGTTTGTAATTGATATGGGTTTTGATTCGGGTTGATTTTTATGGGTATTGATATGGTTTGATTTTTATTGGGTACGAATTATTTTGTATTGGTACGGGTTGTATTTAATTTGATGCGAGTTTGTTTGATTTTGGATAGTTTGTATTTATTTGGTTAATTTGTATGGGTTGATTTGTTACGGGTATGGATTATTTTGAGTTGGGTATTGCAATGGGAGGAGGCGGCGGTGCTGGTGCACATTGTGCAGAGGAAGAAGAAAGAAAAGAAAAGAAAAGAAAAGGAAAGAAAGAAGAAAAGAAAAGAAAAGAAAGAAAGAAAAGAAAAGAACGGAAAAGAAATGAATGACGCGTTCAAAAAAAAACCGGGTTGGGAAAATCCAGACCCGACCCGTATAATCGTAACTGGGTTAGGAATGACCTAGGTGGCATGCCACGTCACCCGAGTCTGACGTGGCATCCGACGTGGCGTGCCACGTAGGCCACTTAACGGTGGAAAGTGGACGGTGTTAGTCGAAGGTACCAAATGTGGCGTTTTGTTTATTTAGAGGTACCATTTAAACGCAGAAATAAGAGGAGGTGCCAAAAGAGTCAAACAATTGTTTGACAGGTACTATTTTTTGCAATTTCCCAATCGGAAATGAAAATTTGGTGGTTCAACCGGGTTCGACCAGATTGTAGATGCTGGTCCGTTTTGAACCGTTCAATTTTAGATAATTGAACCGGATTGAACCGGCTGGTTTTTACTGTAGCATTTTATAATATATCAAAATTTATTATTAAAATTGAAAAAGAAGTAAAACGACGTCGTTTTGGGTCGTCAAAACGACGCCGTTTTGCTTTGGCTCTGATATGGGCTCGTGGGCCGTGTCAAAACGGCGTCGTTTTGACACGTCATTAAACCAACCAGTTTGATAGAAAACCGGCCGGGTCGACGGTTCGCTAAAAACCAGCCGGGTCGACCGGTCCGACCCGGGTCAATGGCAAATCTGGTCCTATAGCTGAATTGGACCGGAGAGGTGAAAAATCTCGATTGAACCGGCCGGATCGGCCGGTCCGGTCCAGTTCTAATAACCAGGATTTAAGTAGATTAGAATAAATCTAAGGATTGTAAAAGAGTAGAAAGTTTATTAGAAATAAATCGAGATTAGAGGAAAGATCTCTTATTCTCACCCTTGACCTTCTCCTTTGAGGTCACTAAAATTATAATTTAGCTTTTAGAGGGGAAAAGATGAGAGAAAGAAGATATTAGGTAATCTTACATTACCTATGTCACCTTCTTTCTAATAATACGTGTATTTATAATAAAATTCTATTAATATTTTTTTCTTTTCGATAAGCTGATAATATCTTATTTAATTATATAAGATGTGGGTTGTGAAAATATTAAAACCGATCTTTAAAAAAACAAAATTTAGGAGAACAAAACTACACCCTTTTAATGCAATCACAAATCGACTCTTTAGCTAAATAAAAAATCCAAAATAACACTAGTGCTCAAGAAAATAAAAAAAACTCATTATTATTATATGATGATTTTTTTTAAAAAATTATAAAATATTATATGATGTTTTGATCTAAGTTATCAGAACCGGACTGGACCGGCCGGTCCGACCGGTTCAACCAGATATTTTTACCTTTCCGGTCCGATTCAGCTATCGGACCGGATCTGCCTCTGACCCTGGTCGGACCCGTCGACCCTACCGGTTTTTAGCGAACCGACGAACTGGCCGGTTTTCTATCAAACCGGCTAGTTTGATGATGTTTCAAAATGACGTCGTTAAAACGACGCCGTTTTGACAAGGCCCACGGGCCCATATCAAGGCCAAAGCAAAACGGCGCCGTTTTGGCACCCAAAATGATACGATCCTGGTTCCTTAGGATGCGTAGCACCAATTTTGATCTTTGTTCAAAGACGGATTTCCTGCGGAAATAGATAACTCGACAAGTACGAGCTTAGACCACTTAGCTAACCTGTGCTAAGAGCCCTAATCGATTTCAAGTCAAGGGTCTTGAATCGGGTTCTTAGGACTAGACTCAACAATGTGAGAATCACACTAAGATAAACGACACAATAATACAATTCCAAGATTTACTTGTATACGACTCAAGTATTGCGGACTCAAGAAGAACAAGGTTCAACCAACTTGAACAAGGGGCGGAGATTGAAGAGAATATCTCAATTTATCAAATAACAGCCAAGTTTCTAAGGAGGCCAAGAGGCTCCTTATATAGGTTACAAGCAAACCCTAATTCCAAATAGGAATATTAAATAAAGTAGAACACTTAACTAATTAATTAAAGTGTCTAATTAATTAATTAAGCTAAAGTAAATAAAACAGATAAAGACGCGCGCCAGCTACTGATCTGGTGGAACGGACAGGTGCCGACGGGCAGGGGCCGTTTCCACCACAGCATAAAGCCACAGTGAAACGGATAAGTGTTGAAACGGGCAGGGGCCGTTTCCCGCAAAACAGGTGGACAATCGACACGCGTAAAACGGACAAGTGCCGTTTACGCAAATCGGGCACAGCAAACGGTCATAGCAATCGGCACGCACATAGGAGCGAAACGGCAAGTGTCGTTTGCGCGGAACGGTCAAGTGCCGTTTCTAACGCACGTGTAAAAGGTAAGTGAATCGGCCAAGTGCTGAAACGGATAAGTGCCGATTCACGGAAACGATTCCAACTATGAGCCGATATGTTGTCTAACCGAATCATAATCACATCTGGTAAAGATTGAATCGACCAAATGCGTGGAATCATATCTCCAAATGCAGCTTCCTCACTTGTCATTCTACACATTAGCTCTTGGAACGGATCGGCTGGTGGTAACGGCATCTTGATGCGTGTGTTCGCATCACAAAACGGCGCCGTTTTGACATGGCCCAAAACGACGCCGTTTTGAAAAGTCCCAAAACGATGTCGTTTTACTTCTTTTTCAATTTTAATAATATTTTTTGATATATTATAAAATGTTACGGTAAAAACCAGCCGGTTCAATCCGGTTTAATCCGGTTCAATTATCTAATATTGAACGGTTCAATGTGTGAACGGTTCAAAACGGACCAGCATCTACAATCCGGTCGAACCCGGTTGAACAACCAAATTTTTATTTCCGGTTCGCTGTCCAGTCTGGTTCTGATAACTATGGTTTTAATTATATTGACAACGGGAAAAAAAATACAAATATTGGTTTTTGGTCAAAATAAAGATATTGTGATATATGATGATGTTTTGTACAAGTATGTGTGTTTAATTAAACAAAACAAAACAAAACAAGCAACATACGCAACAAAAGCATCAAAAGAACCGGTGATAGCCTGTAAAATACAGCTCCCTACTGGCTGTCCGAGTCACCATCACTCAATAAACAAACCCGAATTCTCCCTTTCACTCATTGCATCTTTACTCCTCTCTCTCTAGATTTTAGTAAGAGAAAAGTCTCATTTGAGTTCTCACAGATCAGTTGATCCGTTTCATTCACTCCACCACATTTTCTTGGAAGAGAAAAGGAAACGCATGAAAATGGAACTTGTGCAACTTCTATAGAGAATGTGAGTACTGTCAGCTTTATGCGTGGCATGCCGGGACAGTGAAACGACACAGTTTAAAAACCCAGCTTTTGTATTTTGAGGTAACAAACAGAAGAGCTTACTCTCTCTCTCTCTCTCTCTCGTTTTTAACAATGCAGTATGGAATCTTCATGTTTCGAGGCTCATATTCTGAATATACTACTACAGTTTAAGTGCTTTCTTTTTGTTGTCTAGTTTTCGAACTGGGACTTTTTTCATCCACCAAATTTTGAAGTCCTTTTGTGAAATTTGAAAGGGGGTTTCTCTTCTGAGGATTGGAAACTAGGAGGGTTTTGGTTGTTTTCTGTTTCATGGTGAAAGTGTAATTTTTTTGAAGTGGAAAGGGTGAAAAGCTGAAATCTTGTGCTGCCTTGTTCATAGCTGAAGGTGTATGCTCAACAAATGTGGGTACTTCAGTCCCTGTAAATTGAATTGGGCTTCAGTCACCAGCAGGGAAATGAGGGTCTCCATGAATTTTCTTGCCGGGGTTTTGGTGGGTTCTTTATATTCTGAAGAAGGTTTGGAGAGTTTGTAAATCTTGGTGACTTTGAAGGGGAGAGGACAGGATCTCTTGCAAATCTTTGTAAATCAAGGGGTTTTGTACAATGTCAGGCGGTCCAAGAGTGAGGTCAATGAATGTGGCTGATTCAGAGGCAAGGCCTGTGTTAGGACCAACTGGAAACAACAGGACAGGATCATTGAGTATGCGAAAGCCTGCTTCAAAACAATTAAGAAAGGTTGAAAAATCACCTGAAGAGGAGGCTGGCTCGGTTGAAGAGAAGAAAGCCATTACAGTGTCTCGTTTTGGTGCTTTATCCCCAAAATCGCATCAGCTCAGTGTTCCTTCAGTGCTTCGCCGCCATGAGCAGTTGTTGCATTCAAGTTTGTCACTAAATGCTTCTTGTTCATCTGATGCATCCACGGATTCTTTCCATAGCAGAGCTTCTACGGGTAGGTTGACTCGGTCATATAGTGTTGGGAGTAGGAGGAAGCAGTATGCTTCAAAGCCAAGAAGTGTTGTTTCTGATGGGGGTTTGGAGTCTCCACCGCCTGCTGATGGTTCACAGACTAAGAAAACTTGTGCTTGGGTGACACCAAATACTGGTGCGTTCTCATCTCTTTGATTTTAGTTTCGTGCGATCTTGGAAAGTGAGCAACCTGTTTAGAATAAGTAACAATGAAGTTTACAAGGTAGGTGTTGCTCTTATTAGTTGCACAACATGGTCATTTGGCTTATTGTAACAGAGTTAATCATTTAATACTACTAACATACGTATGCAATAGGATTTCATGGTCTGTCTGGAGGTAAGTGTTCTTATGCGCTGTGTTTGTATACAGTCCCTAACATGTAAAACTGACTTTGATTAATACGATATAGTTGGAGAAAAGGAAATCTTTTCCTAGAATTTATTCCTAGTATCTTAGTCTGTCAAGGTTTTAGTTTTTGTTGAAAAATTCAAAGCAATAGTAATAGTATGGTACACTGCATTT
The DNA here is from genome assembly GCA_963691705.1 of Viola odorata. Classification (NCBI taxonomy): domain Eukaryota; kingdom Viridiplantae; phylum Streptophyta; class Magnoliopsida; order Malpighiales; family Violaceae; genus Viola; species Viola odorata. Next base: position 54,074,177 of record OY829545.1, on the reverse strand, counting down.
CACCTTCTTTTGATATACATATAGTAGCTGAAACCCAAAGTGCTTGAGATACAGTGGCTATTTCCTCAATGAAACCAGCCAGAGAGGAGCATTTCAATAATGACATTCAGTATCCTAATACTGGCTTAGATGGTCTCTGTGCTGCTAAATTTATTGAATTCATTACCTGTTCACTAATGATAACAGTCTTCCAATATTTGCGTAAAAATGTTGCCCCTCTGAATGTGGAATTTAGATGGGAAAATATGGTTTAAGATTAAATGGGGGTATGGTCTTGTTTGGTGTCATTCAACATACTTGGTTTCTGTTGTTGAGAGTTGGTCCACATTACCTGATATTTTGACCTGTAACCAATCTAAACTACACAGTTCACTATTTACTGAAATCGACAGTGTATTTGTTGAAAAAAATCAAGCTAAGCCAACCAAAAAGGGTGATCGGCTTACCTTTAAGATTTTTCTGAACCAAGTTATACAGTCTTAGAAATCGATGTCTTGGATCCATTTAACCAGGTTTGGCAAGTGCTGGGTCAGATCTTTTAATTGCTTAATAAAAGGTCCTGTGCTCAACACCTGCTCATGTCTCTCCCTACCATTTAGATTTATTGAGTTCAAACTTTTTACTTTAGACTTGTGATAAACCATGTCATAGTGGAATCCTAAAGGTAGATGTGTGTACCTATTGAGCATGCACTTTCTAGCTGGATTTGTAGGAGGCCTTTGATAGTACCTCTCTATACAGCGGTTGTGAGTTGCCAATTGAGGCAGTCTCTTTCTGACCTCATACTGTGCACCCTCATATTGAAATAAAAATGAAGGTACTCTTATATTTCTTTAGAATATATAGTGGATTCACATGTCAAGTTCAATGCGTTAAAGATAGAGGTGGATAACTGTCACCCTCAAGCATTACTTTAAGCGAGCCAAGTCACCATCTGTGTTGTCCATATGCCTTTCGTATGCCTATTCCAAACTTTTATGATGACTGGTTATCATATGTTGAAATCAGATCCGTGCTATGCTGCATTTCATGATGAAGAATGGGGAGTTCCAGTCCATGATGACAAGTATGTAATTACAATTTTCTTTTCATCTATGTATACTTGTGAAAAATGCATGTTTATGTGTACCTCTGTTAACTTTTAAACTAGATAGCTTCTCATCCTTCTTTAAATGCAGGAAGTTGTTTGAGCTCCTTGTCTTATCAGGTGCTTTGGCAGAACTTACTTGGCCTGCAATTCTAGCCAAACGACACATCTTTAGGTATTTCTTATGTACCAATGTCATGATGCTTTTTGTCTATTAACAGCCTCTTGCACAGCCTAGTTATTAATCATATTGCTTGAAATAGTCCACTGACAAGCTTTGATATGCAGGGAAGTTTTTGCAGATTTTGATCCACTTGCTGTATCAAAATTTAACGAGAAGAAGATAATAGCTGCTGGAAGCACTGCAAGCTCCTTACTATCAGAACTTCAGCTGCGTTCTATCATTGAGAATGCTCGGCAGATATCAAAGGTAGATTCTCATTTTACTTTAGTATTATTACCTACACCAAGCAGCAGAAGATGTAAATCTCATATTGTGGCTTAATACCAAAAGTTTATTTTGGTGGAACCTTCTTCATTCTCAAGTGGGCCATGCTCATGAATCAATCTCCTAGTGCTGATACCATAATTGGGCTAATGCACTCATATCCTGGGGACCATTTGTGATGTTCTCTTATTTGTGCTAGTATTTAAGACAATGTGAGCTTAATGATCATTTGATCTGGTAGGTTAGGTGGATAGTAGTTGAATGGTGGTCCTGATCTCAGTGCAGTATGGAAAAGGCATATAGGACATTCCTATACTAGTTCCAGTCATCCATACAGCTTTGACCTTGATATATTCGTCTCATCTCTTGCTGCTCATGTGACCTAATTATTCCTCGTCTTCAAGGAAGCCAGCTCACTTAGGTGTTATTGTTTTTAGGTCGTGTATCTGATGACTTGGTGATTTCTGGAAATTAGCGCTGACCTTAATGAATGAAGTCATTGCTGGTTGCATACTTTTTCCTACCATTACAGCTGCACCTAACTCTTTACAGGGTTTGTTGATTCCAGGTCATAGATGAGTTTGGGTCATTTGACAAGTATATCTGGAGCTTCGTGAACTACAAACCTATAGTTGGCAGATTCAGGTATCCTCGCCAGGTTCCTGTGAAAACCCCAAAAGCAGATGTTATTAGCAAAGACTTGGTAAGAAGGGGATTCCGCAGTGTGGGACCCACGGTAGTCTACTCGTTCATGCAGGCGGCAGGGATCACAAATGACCATCTCATAGGTTGCTTCAGATTCCAGGAACGTATAAATGCTGCCGAAGGGAGAGAAGAAAATGGCATCAATGGCGAAGACAAGAAAGTCGATGGCATCATTGAATCCAAAATATCAATAGCCATTGACGAGCTGAGTTTATCATCAGAATGATGCTAGCCGGAGGAGCAGGAGGTTGAATCATCAGGTTACCCTTCCTATGGAAGTGTTTCTGTATAAATTTCTTGGATTCCTTATGCATCTTGGATTGATAGATTGTAGATTACTAAAATAGTGAATGAAAATGAACTGGTAATTGTGGGATTAGGGCCTGTTCCAGTGAGTCAGTCTTTAAGAGAAGGACAAGAATTGATGCATTGTCTTTTTGTACAGTGGAAAGGGTTAGTAATTAGGATCTTGAGCGGACCACTGGCATCAGGCGGGAGTAGCGGCAGCAGCGGCAGCAGCAGCAGAATTTGTCATTTTATCAAATCTTGTCAGGATCTGATTTAATGCTTATGGCCTTACAAATGTCAGCTGCAGAAGTTGTGGACACTTGAAACTGACCGGTCGATCCAATGGCGACAACTATTTTTTGTATATTTTTCTTAATTTAGCAGACTCCAAATACCAAAGTCCCCTAAATAGGGACGTGACAGAATGACAACTGAGCTATAGGACCCAAGATGGCAATACCAAGTGATTGCTAAGCAATTTTTTTCTTTTTCCGGACTTCTCGACTGTCCTCTTTGCTTCTTTTGGGTGGGAGATGCACCCACTCGAGTTTTGTCCGATTCTAAAAGAGTGACTTCTTAACATGATCATCTTTTACTGTTGACTTTTTCTTCAGTTGCTAAGTTATCCCTTGTCTACATTATTTCACTGGCTAGACGCTATTCCCCTTGGAGACTCGATGAAGTTATGATTGATAACTATAGAGGCAATTCCGTTCTTAAACCCAGCGTTAAGGCCGGAATACTGTAGCTCCTATCGGGCGCGCACCACCAAGGTTGCCGCCCCTCACCAAGCGAGGAATCCTGGGATAGCGCGCCGGGGGGGGGGGGGGGGGGGGGGGGGCTCACGCGTTATCTGCCCACACGCACAACGTTATCCCATCCCAGGACAACTATGACGTCACTCGAGGCGTTATCTTCCCTAGATAACACCCTCCTCTTCGCCTATAAATACCCTTCCATTCATGATGAGAAGTAAGCATGTGATTGCTAGTCGAACCCTTGCTATTTGGAACAACCATACTGACTTAGGCATCAGAGTGTCTACGTCGGAGCCCCCCCTCTGGCGCTTTGCAGGTACACCGGACGGCGAGCACAGTGATCCTGAGCGGCTATAGTCCTCACCCCTCGTTCCCCAGAAGTCCGAATCTTATCAAACTGGTGCTTTCATTGAGAGCCTTGGTTTAATTAAGTGAGCCTCCTTAATAGCCAAGCTATGTCTTTTCTGGGAATCGAAGGATTATGGCCTTCGATTCAGAATCTACACCTCCTCAATCTCGTGGTATTCTTACTCTTAGAGAGCTCTTTCCATCTACTTCTGCCGACATCTTTACCACAGCACATGGAACCCCTCCTGCGCAGACATATTTTCTTTTCGGGCCAACAATGAGCACGTCATTTCCCCAGATAAGTATACCACCTTCCCAAATGGCGGGATCTAGCTTCTTCACTCCTCCTCCAATGGGACCTGTAATGAATAACGCGAACAACCCTTTGGCGAGTTCTTTGTTAGCTCTGCGTGCCCAAGTGGACCAGTTAGTCGCATTAGCTGCCGGATCAACTCCCAATGCCTCAGGATCTACTACTTCTCCCCATTTGATATATACCTTTACCCCGTCTATTGTCACTAATCGGTCGTTATCACCTCAGCAGCGTGGGAGCACCCCGCTGACTTTGTCTGTAACAACGGTCCCTATCAACTCCATGCAGCTTGTTCACGGACGGGTAGAACCCTCCGGGCCCCATGCGCGAGAAATCCCCACATCTCAAGATGAGCGATCGCATGACGTGTATAGAGATCGTTGGGATGGCAGGCGAGAGGAAATAGTTAAGGATGTATCCCCCGGGCGTAGCGAAAGATCGAGTAGCAGAAGATATCGAACCCGTTCACCAAGGAGTCGCAGCCGGTCTCCAAGGCGACGTCATACTCCCGAACCGTGTGGGCGCGGGAGTCATCTGGAAGTTTCCCCATCTCGCCATACTCGCGAAATCCTCGACGACACCTCAGGCCACCCGTTTAGCCATCGCATAAGGCGTCTGATTGATTGTTATTCCACTTTGTTTTTTTGCTTCTTTACTTAGCTTTTGAAGCAATAAACATGCTGCTTTGATCCTTTTTCCTTCCTTTTTCCAGAAGTACACTTGAATGACCAGGATTAGGAAAAGGAGCGGAAAGGTCAAAGATTAGAGCTCAATCAATCATGCTGGCTTGGCAATTTTCTGCTGATGCATTCCGACTCATCTCAAGGCCCTGAGATGAGGGTGCTGTGACGTTCCCAGATCTGGACAGCACTCACCATGATTATGCGCGCCGCAATTATTTAGTCATGAGTGCGTTCCTTGTCTCCTTGGGCCCCGTTTTTATAGACACTAAGCTCCTTGGGTTCAGAGAACATTCCTCCCACTCCTAACAAGTTTATAGAAGACAAAAATCAACATTCCTCTTGTGTTTAGGAAGAATATTCTCATGCTTCTTGAAGACCAAATCTGAAGTGGATTATTAGTGGAAGCTGTCTCACCTTAGAGAGGAGTATCTTGGCACCAAGGAGGACCATAAATTCGGAGGAGAACGGCAGAAGAAGGCATCGGACGAGAGCAAGGAGTTAGAGGAGAAAACCAGCTTTTTCACTTATTTTCCAGAATTTCCAGCATTTTCCTATTTTCTGTTTTGAACATCTTTCATCATTTCGTTATGTTTTGTAACTAAAAACCTTCATCTCTGGTAGAGATTCAGAGGTTGACAATTCCGGAATTGTTGTGAGACTTGTTTTGATCTTAATTAAAAGCGTTTCATATCACTTTTCTTGCTTGTTTTAATGATAGTTTGATTGTATCGTGTTTGAGCTTGATCAACTTGGATTTCAGTACAATTAATTACAGTAGAATCACTGTGGTGCCGCGTTTCTGCACTACAGAGAACCCGAGTAGACAACTAGTGATAGGATAATGTTTTTCCTAAAACTAGAAGAAGAAAAGAGTTAGATTTGAGATTTCTGGACCGCAGTTGCGTCCATCTCAAGGTCTTGAGAAGGGCCTTCCTAATCACATCAACAAACCAGTAATCCTTGATTGTTAAGGGAGTTAGGGTCACAAGAGGAGCTTCTCCTCGAGTGACTTGAGTAGGAGGAGGCTTGGAGATCGCCCCTGGATGTATCTCTATAACTTCTCTATGAAATTGGTTTTGAAAATCCTTTTGTCAATGATCAACGTCTTGGAATTGTCACTTCGTTAATATCTCTACCGGGGATGTCTTTCTCCTACTGATTTCAATCTCATTCCAACCATATTTCTATATGCAACTCTCGTTTAATTCATTTACATTTCTGTTTTCACGAATTTACAACCCAAAACTTGTTTTTCACTTGGTTATTTATAAAGGAAAGAACGAATCAGTCAAAGCTTGTCTCTGTGGGATCGATCCTCTCACCACTATCTGCATTAATTTGTAGCATAGCACTGAGTTGAATTTATACTTTTATGCAGGGCATGCGACGCCCCTGTCATAAAATTGGCGCCGTTGCCGGGGACAACGTGTACTGATTTTTTGTTTTCTTGTTCATGACCAGGTCTTCAAACTCGCAACCACTACCTTTCATTTCAGAAATTTCCAGAACAGAAACGACTCTCAGACTTTCGAAGAGGAAGTTTTCCGAACTTTCTTCATCAGGTTCAAATTCAGAATCCGAAACTGATCCATCTCAGGACCCTGAGATAGACCAACCTGCGGAACCAGAAATGACAGATCCAGCAGAACCTACCTTAAGAGAGCTCAACCAAGGAGCAGAGCAGGAGTATTTCCTGTGTATCAACTACCGTCCAGTGCCACAAGACTGGGCCGTGAAGTCAAACGTTATGCACAACCTCAGCAAGTTCAGGGGTCATGCATCCGAAAATCCCTACAAGCACCTACAAAAATTCCAATTTGAATGTGATGCTTTAAAACCAACTGGTGTCACTCTTGAGAGAGCTAAATTGAGAGCCTTTCCATGGTCTTTAGAAGACTCAGCAAAGAGCTGGTTTTTCAGCCTCCCACATAATTCAATCAACACTTGGGCTGAAATGGCAGCCACTTTTCTCAAGAAGTACTGGTCAGCTACCAAAGCGGGAGCTGCAAGGAAGAGCCTTGTTGCTATCCAGCAACGAGGAGATGAATCTTTTGGTGAATACCATCAGAGGTTTAAAGACCTCCAAGAAGTATGCCCAACACATGGTGTACCTGAACAATCTTTGATACAATACTTTTATGATGGCATGTGCATCAAGGACAAGGAGAAACTTGATTCAGCTGCAGGAGGAGCATTACTGGACTTGACACCAAGTCGAGCAAGAGCTCTTATTCAGACCTTGGCAGATAATTGCCAACAAAACGGGACGTATGACCGCACATCAGCTGCTCAAAACTTGAACGTGGCTGCCCTTGAGAGACACATGGAAGAGGTCTCCATATTTATGAAGAATTTTCCAGCCACAATTGCCCAAATTCACCAAATTCCACCGCAGCAAGTGACACCTTGTGGAGTTTGTTTCCAAATCGGTCACATGACCCATGATTGTCCACTTATAGCTGAACCAGTAGAGCAAGCTAATGCAGCCATGCCTCACCAAGGCAATTCGTACAACAACAGCAACAATCAAGGCTGGAAGAACTACCCTCACTATGGGTGGGGGCCAAATCAGCAGCAACCTCCATTTGAATGGAGAAATTTCAAGTCCAGACCCCAACAAAATCAGCAAAACTTCCCAACAAATCAACCCCCAACTCAACCTCAACCTCCACAATTACAAGCACCTCCACAACCATTACAACTTACTGCACCACCTCCCCCACCACTTGAAGATACACTTAAACAAATCCTACAACCATTCATCCAAACTACCCAAGGAGCTATAGCTGACCTCCAAAAACAGATGGCACAGCTCACCATGAGCCAGCAAAACAATTCAGGCCAGCTACCCTCAAACACAGTAGACAATCCCAAGCACCTCAATGCCATAACTTTGAGAAGTGGCAGAGACTTACCACCTAGATCAGGTCCATCTCATGACCCTGAGATGAGCCGACCAGGACCGCAACCAGAAGCTGAAGCTGAAATCACTCTTGAATCAGAAGTTCGTGCACCAGTACCTACTCCAGCAAAAGACACCCCGGCAGCTCAGGAAAAATTCCCAGAAGTCCAGAACATCCCTCCTCCATTTCCCGAAAGGTCCTTAAAAGCCCAAAAGGAAAAAGATGAGAAGAAAATACTTGAAGTTTTCCGGAAAGTTGCTATTAACGTGCCTTTGTTAGACATGATTTCGCAGGTACCCAAGTACGCTAAATTCCTGAAGGAGCTCTGCTCCAACAAGAAGAAACTAGCTGGAATAGAACGGGTGAATTTCAGTGAGCACGTTGCTGCCATGCTTCCTACAAAATGCAAAGATCAAGGAACTTTCGCAATACCTTGTCAAATTGGCAGCAAACAGATAGACAAAGCTTTGTGTGATCTGGGAGCAGGTATAAACGTCATGTCCCTTTCTATTTTTGAAACTCTGAACATAGGAAACCTCAAGGAAACTAGAGTTGTCATTCAACTTGCCGATAGATCAATCATCTACCCCATAGGTGTGGTTGAGGACGTTTTGGTGCAGGTAAACGACTTTGTTTTCCCTGTTGATTTTTATGTGGTAGATATGCAGAATGAGGATGTCTCAAAAACTACGGATGTAATATTGGGTAGACCATTTTTAAGAACAGCTCGTGCCAAAATTGATGTTTATGATGGTTGTCTAACTCTTGAGTTTGGTGAGGAAACAATTAAGTTTAATATGTATGATGCTATGAAGTACCCAAATGACATACACTCTGTTAATTTCTTAGATATTATTGACCTTTTTGTTGATAATGTTTCTGAAATTAAAAATTCAGACCCTCTTGAATATGTCATTAGGAATGGTTTGTATAGGGATGAAGCGAAGGAGTTGGAAAGTAATTACACTATCAGCCCAGAAATTCGAAGTATTGTCAAGGAATTGGGAGAACACCAAGCGTGTGCAGGTATTGAACAGACCTTCGATGCTCCAGAATCAATCATTAAACTCCAACCTTCAATTTTGAAGGCACCGGACTTGGACCTTAAGAAACTGCCAGACCACCTGAAGTACTCATTTCTAGGCCCTGAGATGAGTCTTCCTGTGATCATTTCTAACAGCTTGACAAAATCAGAAGAGGAGAGACTTTTGGAAATATTGAGGGAATTCAAGGGAGCAATAGGTTGGACCATTGCTGACATTAAGGGGATATCACCCACGATTTGCACTCACAAAATCCACCTAGAACCCGACAGCAAGACCACAAGACAGCCACAAAGGAGGCTTAACCCTCCAATGATGGAAGTCGTAAAAAAGGAGATTTTAAAGCTTCTTGCTGCTGGTGTCATTTATCCTATTTCTGACAGTTCTTGGGTGAGTCCAGTGCAGGTTGTGCCCAAGAAATCAGGCATCACAGTGGTGACAAACGAAGAAGGCCAATCCGTGCCCACTAGAGAGCAAAATAGTTGGAGAGTATGCATCGACTATAGGAAGCTGAACAACGCCACGAGGAAGGATCATTTTCCTCTCCCGTTCATCGATCAAATGCTTGAGAGATTGGCAGGTAAATCACATTACTGTTGCCTTGATGGATTTTCAGGATTCCATCAAATACCCGTGGCCGATGAAGACCAAGAAAAGACCACGTTCACCTGCCCTTTTGGCACGTTTGCCTACAAGAGAATGCCTTTTGGATTGTGTAATGCGCCTGCTACCTTTCAAAGGTGCATGGTAAGTATTTTTTCAGATTTTGTAGAAAAAGGAATGGAAGTTTTCATGGATGATTTTACTGTTTATGGAGACTCCTTTGATCAATGCCTGGAAAATTTGAAAAAAATCTTACATAGGTGTATTGAGACTGATTTGGTTCTTAATTATGAGAAATGCCATTTTATGGTAAATCAAGGATTAATTTTAGGACATATTATTTCCCAAAAAGGATTGGAAGTGGACAAAGCTAAAATTGATGTCATTGAATCGTTACCTTACCCATCTTGCGTGCGAGATGTGCGTTCATTTCTAGGCCTTGCAGGTTTTTATAGGCGTTTTATTAAGGACTTTTCGAAGGTTGCTGAGCCTATGTGCAGGCTGCTCCAAAAAGACATCAAATTCGACTTCAATGATGATTGTAAGAAGGCGTTTGAAGCCTTGAAACAAAAACTGACTACTGCACCAGTAATACAACCGCCAGATTGGACCAGACCCTTTGAAATCATGTGTGACGCAAGTGATGCAGCCGTAGGAGCTGTCCTTGGGCAGAAAATTGATAAAGATCCACATGTGATTTATTATGCTTCAAGAATGCTTGATGATGCTCAGAGAAACTATACCACCACAGAAAAAGAACTGTTTGCTATTGTTTTTGCATTAGATAAATTTCGTTCTTATCTTCTTGGAACCAAAGTAATAATCTACTCTGATCATGCAGCTTTGAGGTACCTTTTAGCCAAGAAGGAAGCTAAGCCAAGGCTGATTAGGTGGATTCTTCTTCTGCAAGAATTCGACCTTGAAATCAAGGATAAGAAGGGCAAAGAAAACCTCGTAGCTGATCATTTGAGCAGAATGTTGGTGGATGCGCAACCAGAACCTGTTAGAGAAAATTTTCCTGATGAAAGCTTATTTCTAGGCCTTGAGATGAGGTCGTGGTATTCTGATATTGCCAATTTCTTGGCAACTGGAAAATTTCATGGAAATTATTCCACAGCTGAGAAGGAGAAGATCAGGAGGGATTCCAGGAGATATATTTGGGATGATCCGTACCTTTGGAACATGGGAAAAGATCAGATCCTCCGAAGATGCATTCTTGAGAACGAAATTCCATCCGTTCTTAAATTCAGCCACTCTTTCGCTTGTGGAGGGCACTTCGGACCTAGAAGGACTGCTTCGAAGGTGCTGGAGTCAGGTTTTTTCTGGCCCACTTTGTTCAAAGATGCCTACTATTTTTGCAAAACTTGCGAAAATTGCCAAAAAACTGGAAATATCACATCTAAACATCAGCTGCCTCTCACACCGATTTTAGTGTGTGAAATCTTTGATGTGTGGGGATTAGACTTCATGGGACCATTCCCTAATTCAGATGGGAACACATATATAATTTTGGCAGTAGATTACTTGTCGAAATGGGTGGAAGCCAAAGCCACAAGGGCTGATGATGCGAAGACAGTGGTGAAATTCCTAAAATCTCAGATTTTGAGCAGATTTGGAATTCCAAGAGCTATAATCAGTGATAGAGGCACACATTTTTGCAACCGAGTAGTAGCATCACTTTTTTCCAAGTACAATATCACTCACCGTGTGTCCACAGCATACCATCCTCAAACGAATGGGTTGGCGGAACTATCAAATCGAGAGATTAAATCTATTTTGGCCAAGACTGTCGGGCCAGAGAGAAAAGATTGGAGCCAAAGGCTTGATGATGCCTTGTGGGCTTACAGAACAGCATACAAAACTCCTATCGGGACCACACCTTACAAGTTGGTTTATGGTAAAACTTGCCATTTACCCGTTGGAGTGCAACACAAAGCCTTTTGGGCAATCAAGCAATGTAACATGAACCTTACTGCTGCCGGTACGCAAAGGAGATTGCAAATGCAGGAGCTTGAAGAGTTGAGGAACGAAGCGTATGAGAACTCAGCCATCATCAAGGCCAAGGCGAAAATGTACCATGACAGGAACATTCATCCTAGGACCTTGAAAGCTGGGCAGAAAGTACTCCTCTATAGCTCGAGATTTCACACTATGGCAGGTAAACTCAGAACTCGTTGGACTGGTCCATACATTATTACTAATGTTTACCCCCATAGTGCAGTAGAAATACAGAGTTTGCAGACGGGCAAAGTGTTCAAGGTCAATGGGCAGCGCCTAAAGCCCTTTTATGAAGGTTTTCAAGAACAAAATGTGGAGAGCACCACACTGGAGGTTCCTAATGATACAGCATGAACAATGTCATAGTCCAGTCCAAGACTTTAAAAGGGGACAGCTTTTGGAAGGCAGTCAGTACCCTCCAGCTTTAGTATCATTTAACTCCAGTCAAGGCCATTTCAATGCAGCTGCGTTCAGCTCATCTCAAGGCCCTGAGATGAGCTAGACTCGCTATAAGAAGGAAGCACTCTCATTCAAGGCCCTGGAAAATCACTTTCCATGTCATCATGTCCACCTGGATAAAACTCCCGTTAAACTCACTTTTGCCACTACCTCTTCAGTTTCCCTCCACGATCATAATATCACCCTCTACCAAAAAGCTACACTCACTCTCCTCGTCTACCACATTCTCTCCATCTCTCTCACTTTAAATCGCCCTCTCTCCAAAAACCTAACCGCCACCATGCCACTCAAGAAATCCCAAGCTCGCCGTGGAACTAGCAGAAACACTCCTCCAACTGATTCGGATTCGGACAAATTCGAATCTCCACCCCAGCCGCTAGCCCTCGCCGTGGTCGCCGCTCCTTCGCCGCCGCCGAGCTCGCTGCTCACCATCTTCCCAAACAAGCCTGTCACCTCCGCCCAGCCGAAGGTAGCAACGCAACCACCTTCCACACCCATGCAAAACCCACCTAAGGCTGACACACCTGCAAACCCACCGTCTCTTTCCCCAAATAACCCTCCAACCACCGCTACTGGTGGTTCCAAAAGCAAAACAGCCCATCAACCCACAAAAATACCTTCACCCACCTTCGTCCCAAGACCCAAAAAGGGACCAGTTATTCTTCCTAGATCGGAGTCGCCTTCTGAGCACCAAACAGAATCAACTCACTCCGATTCCGGCGGCTCCGACACGGTCAGTGACCCCACGTTCACATCCAAGCCGCAGGACATCACTGTTGAGTCTAGCTCGGATCCAGAAGATAGACCGCTCAGGTCCATGATAAAGAAATCAGCCCAACCCCAGCCGAAGATTGATGACAGGGAAGAGCGCCGTTTGAAGCGCAAAGGGATCCCTGTCCCTTCGATTGCAGCTGCAGCAAACATCATTCAGACTAAGAAAGTGGCCGGCAAACCTAAGGCCACCCCTGCTGCAAAATCCCTCAAGAGGAAGGGCATTGAAATGAAAGAGCCTCAGCCCGTTCCCCAGCATCCCATTGTCCAGTCTTCTCAGGGCCATGAGAAGGACAAAGGAAAGGGGAAGGTTTCTGAAATTCCTGTTGAGCCTACCTCTGACGGCAGTGATGATGAGGAGCAGCACATTCCTGAAAAAGTAGCTCCTGCTGATGAGGAAAGAGTAGCTGACTCTACTCCTGAAGTTCCCAGGCCCAAGCACAGCAAAACAGTAGCCAAAAAGGCAGCAAAAACTCCATCTTCCAAAGCGCCAGCTGATCCTTCAGCGATTGCTATGCCTTCCTCTGCACCAGTCGAGAAGCATGGTAGTGCAAGGAGCTCCAAACGAGCCAGAACCAGCAGTAAAAAGAGGCAAGTTATCCCTGACCTAGAATTCCTTAATGGTTGGTTACAATTTGATTCATTTGATCAAGAAGAAAAATTGCACCTAAAATATAAATCAACTGTTCCATATTGTGCCAAATTAGATTTTGAGCTCCTTGACACTTGGGGTATTGAGTCTAGATTGCGTCAGTATGTTAGGAATGTGGGCTGGGAACCCCTCTTTTTTCTTGAACATCCAGCATACCTTGAATTGTGCCTTGAATTCCATACCACTTTTTGGTATCGATCAGCTAGAGATAGAGAAACAGATGGGTTAAGACTTGCTAGGCCTAATGACATTAACTTCAGATTATGTGGAAAATCCTGCCGCTATTCCTTGAATGAATTTAATGTTGTTTTAGGCTTTGTAAAAGAAAATGAACTGAATGCTGATTGGTATGCTAATGCTTTGAGCGAATATCCTGATGACTTTGACACACAATCTGCCTACCAACAACTGACTGGAAAGCCAAAACTAAAATTTGATGACAAAAAGGCTAAGGCACACCAGATTTTAGACCCTGTCCTTAGGATTTTGCATAGAGTCCTTTCCACTAATTTCGCTGGGAAAGATCACATTGCTGGTGTTCTTTCCAAGCAAGAACTTTTCATTTTGTGGGGCATGGTCAACAAAAAGCCCATCAATTTAGGTTATTGGATTGCTGCTCAGTTGCATTATTATAGGGAAAAGGATAAGCTTATCATGGGATGGCTCATTACTCATCTTGCTGTGAATATATGCAATCTGGATCTTCAAACTGCAAAATTATTTAATTGTGCCTCCTTGAAAATTATGAATATTATGGCACTTGATCAGATGGGCTTTGTCCATCTAGACCAGGATCGGTTTGTGTGTTACAATACAGGGTTCACTCCAGCTCCAGACCACATATTCGGGGCCAAGCACGGGGGCGATTTCAGACTCAGACGCCTAGATAGGCAAGATAATATCGATGCTGCCTCTGTTCCCGAAAATGTTCCTGATGCTGCCGGGCCATCTCAAGGCCCTGAGACGAACATTCCTGCCGCTGCTAGTTCCCCTTCATCGACCTCTCAGATTGTTGTCCTCCTGCGGAATCAGAACTCTCTCCTCCGCCAATTAATGCTTCAGCAGAATACCAGCAACCGAACCCAGGAGTGCATCCTGGACGTCTTGAGGCGTGCTTTTCCGGCGCCACCAGCTCCTCCCCAATCTTGAATCTAGCCCCGGGTTCTATCTCCTATTTCCCATTTCTTTTATTTTATTTTCTTTTTGTTTGTTTGTTTGTTGTGTGTGTTTCTCTTTCACATTGGGGACAATGTGTTCTTTAAATGTGGGGGGGAGACACTTTCGTGTTTGTTTGTGTTTTTGTTGTTCTTTTGCATGTTTGTTTTTAATTTTTGTTGCATGTATTTTCTGTTGATTGTTTTTCTGTATTTTCTTCCCTCTGCATGTTTATTTCTTTTATTATTGCATGCGCTTCTGCTTGTTTTTATTTTTGCATGAGTCGTTCGTTCTTTTTGTTGTGTTTCAGCCCCCCTTTGAATAAAATTGAAACCTCTGATCTGATCCTCATGTGAACACTTGATTTATCAGCTCCATCTTGCAATTTTAAATCCTTTTGGCATCACAACTTGTGCACTTATTTGCATAGAGGTATGATTAGTTTTGCTGATTCTAGGAAATGTTTTGCTAGAGCTGATCTGTCTTCTCATCCCTAGATCATGGGATAAGGATCCTATCCTCCTACTGCTGCTAAGTCCTTTATTTTCTGTTTGCTTGTGTACCTTTAATTTTCTTTTGTGTGGATTTCTCATCATGCCCTCTGGATTGCACGGTGTTGGTGGTTCGGCACCATCACCCCATCATGGAAAAACTTCCAGTCGGTCGTGTGCTAACCCCTTTTGTTGGGCCGATCATAGCACCTTTGGTGAGAAATCAAGGTCTGCATGCGTGTGTGTTTGAAAAATAAAGAAGGAAAAAGGGTTTGTGGAAGGAGGATGTTGAGAAAAGAAAGAAAAGCAATGAAAAGATTGCGGAAAGAAGGTTGAGAAAAAGAAAAAAAAAATAGAAAAGCGGGAAAAGAAAAAAAAAAAAAAAAAAAAAGAAGGAAGAAAAGAAAAAGAAAAAAATAGAATAAAAGAAGCCTTTGGCTCACTTTGTGTTTCAATTTCTGTTCTTTAATTATTGTTTGTGCTTCTAAATAATTCTGCATGAGTGTCCAGCAGCAGTGATTGGATTTTGAGTCAAAGGAAGAGAAGACATAGGCCCTAGGATTTTATTTCCTTGTGATCAGCATGCTATTATACCTCTGTTTGAATATGTGCACAATTGTGGTGTTTGGAGTATTTAGCATTGCTTGATTGAGCTGATTTTTGAAGTGTTTGTGTGAAGATCAGTCCAGGGGTTGATGTTCTGTCCTGAGGGGTGCTGTTTCTGTGCTGTATCTGTGTTGTGTCTTTGTGTTTTTCTGTGTTTTGTGTTTATGCTTGGGGGCAAGCATAGTTCAAATGTGGGGGGATTTGATTGATTGTTATTCCACTTTGTTTTGTTGCTTCTTTACTTAGCTTTTGAAGCAATAAACATGCTGCTTTGATCCTTTTTCCTTCCTTTTTCCAGAAGTACACTTGAATGACCAGGATTAGGAAAAGGAGCGGAAAGGTCAAAGATTAGAGCTCAATCAATCATGCTGGCTTGGCAATTTTCTGCTGATGCATTCCGACTCATCTCAAGGCCCTGAGATGAGGGTGCTGTGACGTTCCCAGATCTGGACAGCACTCACCATGATTATGCGCGCCGCAATTATTTAGTCATGAGTGCGTTCCTTGTCTCCTTGGGCCCCGTTTTTATAGACACTAAGCTCCTTGGGTTCAGAGAACATTCCTCCCACTCCTAACAAGTTTATAGAAGACAAAAATCAACATTCCTCTTGTGTTTAGGAAGAATATTCTCATGCTTCTTGAAGACCAAATCTGAAGTGGATTATTAGTGGAAGTTGTCTCACCTTAGAGAGGAGTATCTTGGCACCAAGGAGGACCATAAATTCGGAGGAGAACGGCAGAAGAAGGCATCGGACGAGAGCAAGGAGTTAGAGGAGAAAACCAGCTTTTTCACTTATTTTCCAGAATTTCCAGCATTTTCCTATTTTCTGTTTTGAACATCTTTCATCATTTCGTTATGTTTTGTAACTAAAAACCTTCATCTCTGGTAGAGATTCAGAGGTTGACAATTCCGGAATTGTTGTGAGACTTGTTTTGATCTTAATTAAAAGCGTTTCATATCACTTTTCTTGCTTGTTTTAATGATAGTTTGATTGTATCGTGTTTGAGCTTGATCAACTTGGATTTCAGTACAATTAATTACAGTAGAATCACTGTGGTGCCGCGTTTCTGCACTACAGAGAACCCGAGTAGACAACTAGTGATAGGATAATGTTTTTCCTAAAACTAGAAGAAGAAAAGAGTTAGATTTGAGATTTCTGGACCGCAGTTGCGTCCATCTCAAGGTCTTGAGAAGGGCCTTCCTAATCACATCAACAAACCAGCAATCCTTGATTGTTAAGGGAGTTAGGGTCACAAGAGGAGCTTCTCCTCGAGTGACTTGAGTAGGAGGAGGCTTGGAGATCGCCCCTGGATGTATCTCTATAACTTCTCTATGAAATTGGTTTTGAAAATCCTTTTGTCAATGATCAACGTCTTGGAATTGTCACTTCGTTAATATCTCTACCGGGGATGTCTTTCTCCTACTGATTTCAATCTCATTCCAACCATATTTCTATATGCAACTCTCGTTTAATTCATTTACATTTCTGTTTTCACGAATTTACAACCCAAAACTTGTTTTTCACTTGGTTATTTATAAAGGAAAGAACGAATCAGTCAAAGCTTGTCTCTGTGGGATCGATCCTCTCACCACTATCTGCATTAATTTGTAGCATAGCACTGAGTTGAATTTATACTTTTATGCAGGGCATGCGACGCCCCTGTCAGCGTCACAGAGTCAGTCGACATGTGAAACTCCCCACGGAGTCCTATGATGGCACCAAGGATCCCATTTCCCACCTTAACAAGGTGAAGGACTTTATGCAATTCCAAACTCACAGTCACACAACTTTGTGCCAAATATTTGTTATGACGTTGTCAGGAGTTGCACGTCTCTGGTTTGAAGGTCTCCCAGCCAGATCCATTGACAGTTTTTCACAGCTGGAGTCTAAGTTTTGAAACCGGTTCAGTACCGCTGTCCCCATCAAGAAATCCGCCGCAACTTTATTTGATATACACAGGAAACCTCAAGAGTCTTTGAAAGATTTCCTTAGTCGTTTCGATATGGAGATGTCATTAACGCCGAGCATTACCATTGATTTCGCTGTAGAAGCCTTGAAGCGGAACTGTCGTTATGGGAAACTGCGAGACACGTTAATGGTGGACCCCCCGACGACTTTGGATGCGTTAAGGCTGAAAGTCCATAACTACACAAGAATGGAAGAGGAAGAAAACAGGGACAGAACCCGAAACGTGCCACAAAATGTGCTTCAGGTTCCCAACGTTCCTACCAGCACAACCTCTGACGATCGTTTTATCGACGATTATGCCCAACGAAAAGATCACATCCCTAAGGCCTCCAATCGGCGAAGAGGCAAATTCTCAAGGGGAAGACCCGGTAACTCCCCCACTCGGCGGCAGACAGATCCTCCCAAATGCCAAATTTATGACCCAGATCTTCCTTCCCTTATATTGCCAAGAACGGAAATCTTAGCGATTGTGGAGCAACGGAACCTACCTATCCGTTATCCAGCCCATGTGAAGCCAGGAGTAGTCATGGGAGGAAGAGAAAACACTTTTTGCAAATTTCACAAAGTTAAGGGACACTCCACAGACGTGTCCAGAGAATCAAAGCTGGCGATAAAGCGTTTGGTAGAAGAAGGTTACCTCGGGGAATTTGCCACCAAGGCAAGAGAAGAAGCCAGGAACAACCCGACAAACAGGGTATCAGATATCAGACAGGCACCTCCTCGCGTTCTAGGAAACAACGCTACTCCTGCTGGGAGAGCCAGGGAGGCGCTTATGATTGACGAGGACGATATTCCCATCATCAACATCATAGCTGGAGGCACGCCATACCTTGACGAACCCGTACAGTTAACGCCCACAGCAGGAGATAAGCGGAAGCGAGAAGGGGCATTAATGAAAAGCGAAGCGATAAATATTTTAGATCGAATGGTGTTATCCTTCTCCGAGGACGACGAGAAAGGCGTCGTATTCCCACATAATGATGCGTTAGTAGTTACGCCCGTTATCGGCAATCATGGAGTTAGAAGAACTCTTATCGACAATGGAAGCGCGGTAAATTTATTTTCATTAGAGGCTTACAACCTCATGAAGCGTCCTGACAGCGAGCTGACACCTTGCAAGAAGCCAATAATTGGGGTAGATGGAGTTCCAATCCCAGTGACTGGAGTCACGGTGCTGCCGGTGTACTTTAGAGAAGACACATCCAAGCGGTCAAAGAAGTTGTTATTCTTGGTCGTAGACCTAACTCTGCCCTATAACGCCATACTTGGGCGATCATTCCTCAACCGTTTTAGGGCAGCGATATCTCAAAAGCACTTGAAGATGAAGTATCCTGTCTTGGGATGGAGTAGTCTCGATCAAAGGCGACCAAAAGTTAGCGGCTGAGTGTTATCTACTCATGACCCAGAAGAGTTGTGATAGATACGTGTGCGTGACAGCGGATCCATATGAGCAGAATGATGAGAAACACACTCAGCATGTGGACAAGATGGTACCTGTACCAATTAACGGGATCAGCGAAGCAAATTTCCTGGTTAGCGAAAAGCTAAGCCCATAAGAAAACCTCTAACTAGCTCGACTGTTGAACAAATGCAAAGGAGAGTTCACCTGGAAACCCGTGGATATGCCCAGTATCTCGCGAGAGGTAGCGAAATATCGACTTAATATTGATCCCTGCGTCAAACCAATCCAAAAGAAAGGACGAGCGTTTTCTATAGAGAAAACGTCAGCCATTGACAAGGAGGTGTCAAAGCTCTTAGACGCAGGTTTCATCCGAGAGGTCCAATACCCAACTTGGCTAGCTAACCCAGTTCTCGTTCCAAAACCTAACGAAGACTGGCGTATGCGCATCGACTTCACTGATCTAAACGATGCATGTCCTAAGGATTGCTACCCGCTCCCTCGAATCGACCAGCTAGTCGACTAGACTGCTGGGTACGCTTATCTGAGCTCATTAGACGCCAACTCTAGGTATCATCAAATCCCTATGGCCGTTGAAGATGAAGAAAAGACCGCCTTCATCACTCCGAAGGCCACTTACTGCTATACGGCGATGCTGTTTGGATTAAAAAATGCTGGGGCAACCTTCCAGTGCATGGTGAACAAATTATTTGAAAGGCAAATTGGAAAGAACGTAGAGGCATACGTGGACGATATATTGATCAAAAGTCGAAGCTTCAAGGACCACTTAGCCGACTTGGAAGAAGTTTTTGATGTGATGAGGGAATATAAGATGAAGCTGAACCCCCGCAAATGCATGTTTGCATTTCAAACGGGCAAATTCTTGGGTTATGTGGTCATTCAGAAAGGCATCCAGCCCAACCCCTCGAAAATCAAAGCTATCCAGGATATGATATCTCCTCGAACTGTCAAAGAAGTGCAAAAGCTTACAGGGCGCGTTATCGCCCTAGGACGATTTATTTCTAAGCAAGGTGAGAGATGCCTGCCCTTCTTCAAGGTTATACGCAAAAAAACACCTTTTGGGTGGACAACAGAATGCGAAGAGGCGTTTATGGGCCTAAAAGCCTATTTATCATCTGACTTGGTGTTGATGAGACCAGAACCAGGAGACACCCTATACTTATACCTCGGTGTTGCCGATGAAGTGGTTAGTGTCGTCCTTGTGCGAGACGACAACCACATGCACCATCCTGTGTACTTCGTCAGTCATGTTTTGAAAGACACCGAGCTGCGATATGCCTACATTGAGAAAATAGTGTTTGCGTTGATACAGGCCACGCGGAAAATGGATAGATATTTCTAGGCACACCCTGTCATCGTGCTTACAGACCAACCTTTGAAAAGGATATTCAGGAAACCCGAGTCTTCAGGGAGAATGCTGATTTGGGCCATTGAACTCGAGCAATATGGGTTGCAGTATAAAGCCCGACCATCCATAAAAGTCCAAGTCCTAGCAGACTTCATAGCTCAGTGCACCTTTACGCAAGATCCGTTGACGGATTTACCCGAAGAGGAAAAAGATACCTAGATCTCCCATTCCCGGAAACCTACACCGACCTGTGGGTCATCCACGTGGATGGAGCCAAGAATCAAGAGCTAGTTGGAGCCGGGATCTTCATAACTGGACCGTCCGGCATACAGATACGATACGCCATCAGAATCTTGCAACCGTTGTCTAATAATGCGGCAGAATATGAGGCGTTACTAGCTGGACTCAGAATAGGGAGAAGTTTCTCCACCAAAGACATACGTGATACTGGAAGGATGGGAGACTTGCGATTAAAGATATGTGGAGATTCCAAATTAATAATAGACCAAGTCTTGGGAAACTCTCAAGCTAGAGAGCCCATCATGGTTCAATATCTCTCTAAAGTGAAACGCGAGTTGATGGAGATAAAGAAAAGAGGCATGCAGGTCAGCTTCGAGCATATCCCTTGAGAGGATAACGCTGAGGCAGACAACCTCACCAAAATTACAGCAAACTCAGAAGCGTCCATACCTAAGGGCGTATACTATGAGGAAATATTCGTGCCTTCCTTCATGGAGGAACAAGCATCGCTCTGCGTCGAAGAAATGGAAAATGATTGGCGAATTCCCGTAATAAAATATTTGAAGCATGATGAACTACCTGCGGATAACGCTGAGAAGAAAAAAGTTTTGAAACAAGCAGCACAGCGCACATATTATGATGGAGAGCTGGTACGGAGATGTTTTTCTCATCCAGCTGCCAAGTGTATAACGGAACAAGAGGGTCTTCATACCTTGCGAGAGATCCATGAAGGAATATGTAGCATGCATACATCTGGCAGCACTTTGGCCGCACAAGTCTTCAGGTCAGGATTTTATTGGCCTACCATTCGCAGGGATTGCGACAGTTATGTGCGAACCTGTCAGAAGTGTCAGGAGTTCTCCAAGATTCCCCAACGACCCGCCACGGAAATTTATGAAATTGTGGCTCCTTGTCCTTTTGCTAAATGGGGGATTGATATCCTAGGCCCATTTCCAAAAGGAAGGTCTCAACTAAAATTTGTAATCGTGGCGGTGGACTACCTCACAAAATGGGCAGAAGCGGAAGCGGTAGCTAACATCACAATAGAGAAAATTTGGTGTTTCTTTAAACACCAAGTTATCATGCGGTTTGGCGTACCCCGTGTGCTAGTCAGCGATAAAAGGACACAATTCACCAGTCAATTCTTTAGAGACCAGTGCGCGAAATTCCAGATCGAACAAAGATTCTCTTCTGTGGCCCACTCGCAGACCAATGGTCAAGCGGAGGTGACCAATCGAAGTATCCTCAGTGGTATTAAGAAAAACCTGGAAGGTTTCAAAAATAAATGGGCAGACGAGCTGTTGTATGTGATGTGGGCATACCGCATGACTGTTAGAACCAGCACCGGAGAAACGCCTTTCGCATTGGCTTTCGGCACAGAGGCCGTCACACCAGTAGAAATCGGTACTCTAAGCCTGCGAGTAGCGTACTTCAAGGAAGAACTAAACGAAGAGAGGTTGCGAGCGAACCTCGATGCGTTACCGAAACTACATGAGGAAACTCTCTGAAAATGCTACATTATAAACGAAAAATGGCGCGTTATCATAACAGACGCGTCAAAGAGCGATTGCTGAAAGCAGAAGACCTGGTACTAAGGGACAAACGAGCAGCTGGACAGCGCGTGTGCAAACTCAGTCCGAACTGGGATGGCCCGTACCGCGTCACCCGTGTTATTGGAAAGGGAGCATATCACCTGGAAACACTTGACGGTGATGAAATCATGCCATGAAATCACGATCAGCAGCATCCATGAAATATGAGTCAGTGGAGAAGCACGATCAGCAGCATCCATGGAATATGAGTAAGCCATGAAATCATAAGCAATCTCAACGGAGAAATGAAAAGAAGAAGATAAACAGGAAAAAGAAAGGAAACTCTCATTAAATAGTCGAAGCGAAGAGGCCTCCCTGTCTTTTCGCGCACCCTCTTAGAGAAATCAATGTGCTTCGAGAAGAATGATCATAATTGCAGAATTGGATCCTGTGATCACGCCTGTTAGAATTTCTCATCGATCAAGAGACACTAAAAAACCGCCCAATTAGGTTGTACTGAGAAGACGACGCGGAATTAATGCAGAACGATTAGCAAGAATGTTTATCGCCACTTGGCGAACAAGGAAAAATAAGTGCTGCGAAAGTCCAGCCAATGACAGACTCATTTTCAGTTGGGCTGATGTGGCACTCAACTGAAGCGTTAATTAGCATACCATGAAAGGAAAGAAGTCACAAGTCAGATAGCGAAAAGACACTTTATTTATTTATGGCCTAACGGCCCGAGCATACATCCGCACACATACATGATAAAAAGAAAAGAAAAACAAAGGGACGCGAAGACGGCGGTGAGCTGTCAAGCGTTGGACCCAGCTTCATCCTCCCCTGGCACAGTAGGAATCTCCCTCAGAGCATCCGTGATGGAGGTCAGTTCGGAGGAGCAAACCCTCATGCCCTTCAAGCAGCACATTAGCAGGTCCTTCCTGTGCTGCAGCATGGTGGTGACCACCTGGATGTGGGAGACAGTGGCGGCCAGCTTCGACACGCTCTCTAGAGGGCTGAAATCCTCCAGGGAAGTTGCACCTTGCCTTGACAAAAGAGGGGTCATCATCCCCTGAAGCTCCAAGACGTCCTCAGAAGTCTTGGTCATCATGGTCTCCAAGAAACTAATGTCGGCCTCAGTGAGATTCTTCAGGGTGTGAGCTTTGGAGATCAGGAAGTTTCTGGTCAGTTTATCCATGATGAAAATGCCAAGAGAAATGCGAAAAAGATGTGAAAAATTGGCGCGGTGGAAGATCCAATTTATAGATTCAAAGAAATAACTGTTCGAAAAGACGTGTCCCTCGAAAATCGAACCACCCCGTTATCTCGATGACCGTCAGGCACGACATGGAAGCAAGATGAAGCAATAGCCCTTGGTAAACACTCGTGCTTGTGATAACTATAGAGGCAATTCCAGGGGCATTTCTGTCCTTACACCCAGCGTTAAGGTCGGAACACTGAAGCTTCTATCGGCGCGCACCACCAAGGTTACCGCCCCTCACCAAGCAAGGAATCCTGGGCGACATCAGCGGAGGGGAGGGGGGGTCTCACGTGTTATCTACCCACAAGCACGACGTTATCCCATCCCAGGACAGCCATGACGTCACTCGAGGCGTTATCTTCCCTAGATAACCCCTTCCCCTTCGCCTATAAATACCCCTCCATTCATGATGAGAGGTAAGTCTGTGATTGCTAGTCGAACCCTTGCCATTTGGAACAGTGATACGATCGCGCCGATCGCATCGCGAACGCGAAGCCGACGCCAAAATATCATAGCACTTATGCTCCAACATTTACGCTACGAGGAGGAGCACCCAAAGTCTAAGGACCAATGAAGTTCGTGCATACAAATCCAAGGACCAATGGAGAATGTGTGCATAAACTTCGGCCATCCCAAGACCAGCAACAGCAGCCCAGACGCTAGCCAGGGCCCACTGTCCAGCCCAGCCCAGCACGCAGCAAGCAAACACATAACCAGCAGCAACTCAAAGCCCAAGCCCAACAACGCATCCAGCCCTGCACCAGCCTGCTCCCACGCTCAGCAGCACAACGACGTCGTCCCAGCAAGCCCACGTGGCATCCCAACCAGTGTCATCCCACGCCCACGCACCAGCCCGCACGACCCGGTCACCAACCGCCCAACGCCCCCCACCTGCACAAGGCCCACTCGCCCATCACTCCACGCAACCCAGCAAATTAGCATTTGCAAAGCTTGGAATTTCAAGCTATAAATAGTTGCCTTCATTCCCTTTTTAAACTTGCTTTTTGATCATTGATAACACTCAATCTTGAAGCCAATTTTAGCTTAATTAATTCTTGTAATTTCTTGCTTTCTAGTATTCTTCTTTCTCTAAATTTCTTGTAAATTTTCGGCTTCAAACTATCATTTCCATTGCAAGTTTGAGATCGAATATTTTTCGAGTATATTCAATATAGAAAGGTTGCTCGTTCTAGTTAATGAGAGGGTTTTCTTGAATTTACTTGCTCATTTAATTTTCCATCTTCCACTTCTAAAAAATTCTCGATTCAAGAACCATTAATCTTGAATCAAAATTCCAAAAGTATTTCTCTAAAATGTCCTCCATATTTCCTACATAATTTCCGCTGCGTCAATCTCCTAAAATCCATTCCAAAGTAACTGGTTTCCAAATTTCAACAAGAACGCCAAAATCCTTCATTATCCGAGCCATCCCCAATCGAGACTAGTTCCTTGCAAATTCAACATTGAAGGATCCTAACATGTGGTAGCGGAGCTCGGCTGTCTCGAAGGTTGGTAAACATTCAAAATTGCTCTAATCAATTCCTTTTCAATTTTCCGAAATTCATTAACCATTGTATAAATTTTGCCACTAACGCAAATTTTATTTTCTTTGCTATTTATTTGCGATCTGAGCGTCCCTTCACTTGTGATAAAAAAAATAAAAATAAATAAAAATAAAAATATATATATACATATATTTTGTATATATATAAATATATATAAAAAAAATCAAAGATCGGCACAAGTCAAAAGCAAGGGGCAAGATCGCTAGGTAAGCTTTTCAACACTTGACGTGGGCTTAAATTGGACAAGTCAAGCTTTTCTTTCGGCTTCCTAAACAACAACCCTTTTGCGTCATTCTTCATTCGAGTCCTTGTAAGTTTTCATTATTGATTCCACATCTTCTCTACTCTAAATTAAGGTAAGTGCATAACTTCACTTTGTTCATATTGTTTACCTTAATTTTCCATACCTTTCTTTGTGTGCCGAGTTTTCATTGTGTGTCACCAAAGTGCTCATCATTCTTTGAGTCTTTAAACTAAAATTGGCATTAACTTTGTTTTTGTGTGATTTTGGTGAGAACAATAGAGAGAAGAGTGTAAACACGTGAGGGAGGGTACTAACAAACACCTTTTAGTTCTCCTTTGTGTTTATTTTCTTTGTGCAGGTACACATCATGTCCAACGACCCTACCATTATTGAAGAACATTCGGAAGTACCACCCCCACCGCTCGATCCAAACATGAGCCACATTAGCTCCATATTGGAGAAAATGATGGCTAGGTTCGAGGCCATCGAAACTCGACAAACCCAAACACCCCCACCACTACTACAAAGAACCCCTATATTTCCCCACTTCCAACAAAGAACCCGATCCACCGATTCAAGGAATCAACTCCTATATAGTCCTCCCTTCAATAGCAACACTGAAGGTATCTATGCCCATACTGATAGTAGTGACAATGAGGAGGATCGCCAATCACACAACCGCCCACCCCTTAACATGCCTCAAACATCCCAGCCACTAACGCCACCTCTCCTAAATCAACATCGAAATAGCACGTCTAACCGAGGACCCAGTATCCCACTTCACCAGGCGAACTCCTATGTGTCGCCGCCAATATATCCAGTCGTGTCGAACCCATACATTCAATCACGTCAAACGCCTTTCTTTGACGCACCACGGCACGAACCTCTAAGGGAGGCTCGAAGGGCACCTCGATATGAGGAACGGTATGATAATACTTTTAATATTAAATTGTTTATACCATCTTTTGAGGGTAAAGAAGACCCCGATGTTTATTATGAATGGGAAAGTAAGATGGAAAGGATATTTACCTGTTACCCATATTCAGAAGAAAAGAAGTGTCGTCTGGCTGTTGTTGAGTTCACAGGTTTGGCTATACAATGGTGGGAGAGAGTCTTGGTCAATCGGAGATTGGATGGTGAACCACCAATAACGACTTGGACTGAACTGGTGGAGGAGATCCGGCGACGGTTTATGCCAGTCTTCTATCTCCGAGATTTGCATCAGAAACTCCAGCGGCTGTATCAAGGAAGTAGAAGTGTCACGGAGTTTTACCATGAGATGTTGTCCATGTTGACACGATTGGATGTACGAGAGAGTAGTGAGGCCACCATGGCCCGATTTATCGGTGGTCTTTGCAAGGAAATCTCACAACAGTTAGACTTCCTTCCCTACAATACACTTGAGGAGATGTATCACCTAGCCCTAAAACTAGAACGCCAAGTAAGCTCTAAACCCCAAAACTTTGTCAATACTACTTCTGCTTCTACTCCACACTCTGTGACCAATACCAAAAAGCCTTGGCAAACAAACACCTCTAAACCGAGCTACACCAAACCAACTGACTCCCGACCAAACTACACCAGCCCATCCGACCCCAAGCCATACACTCCCCAAGACACCTCCAAAATACCAACCCCAAACACAACCCAAAAGACTCCAAGCCGATCCATTGAGTGCTTCAAATGCGGCGGCAAAGGACACATGAGGGCCGAATGTCCAAACTGTCGCATCATCTTGGTTCGAGAAAGAGGGGAGATAGTAAGTGAAGACGAGGAATCTGAGAGGGAAGAAGAAGCTGAACTTGAGGAAGAAGATGAGTATGCCCCTTTAGAGATTCCCCGAAGTCTGGTTGTCCGACGGACTTTGAGTATGCAAGCCCGGGCAGATGATGAGGTCTTGGAACAGAGAGAACTTGTTCCATACAAGGGGTGTAGCTGATGGAATGGTTATGTCGATCATCATTGATAGTGGGAGCTGTGCTGATGTGGCTAGCACCTTGCTAGTTCATTCACTTGGATTATCGACGACCAAGCACCCACACCCTTACGTGTTGAACTGGTTCAACGATGAAAGTTCGATCAAGGTAGTCAAGCAAATAAGAGTCAAGTTTCAGATTGGAGAGTACATGGACGAGCGAGTGTGTGACGTCGCTCCTATGCAAGCCAGCCACCTCCTGCTTGGCCGGCCGTGGCAGTTTGATCGCCACGCCATTCATGATGGTTTCCGCAACACCTACCGGCTCACTCACGGCGACCGCAAATTCATGATTCCACTACTCGTACCTAGTCCGGTATACGAAGACCAAATCAAGCTTGAAAAAGAGAGTGCGGTCTTTGATATTTCAATTTCTTTGCTTAAAAAGGAGGGAAAGAGTGGAGTGAAAAATGTAAGCGGTGAGAGCATTCAAAATAGTCCACAAGAAAAAAATGAGCTTGCGAAAAGAGGAGAGAAAAAGGAAGGAAAGAGTAGAAACACACGGCTAGAAAAAAATGAGCTAGCTAGCGAGGTTCCGAGGGGAACGAGAGAAGAGAGAAAAGTGAGTCTCATGGGAAGATCTCCGGATGTGAGGCGTACGCTTGTTGCGCAAAAACCCATTGTTTTTCTCCATTTCCGTGCCTTGAGTGCGGAAACATCTAACACTAACCCAGTTTCCTCTTCTCCTACTTTTGCGTCTTTGATGGCATATTTTCAAGACGTATTTCCTGACGAGTTACCCGAAGGGCTGCCACCCATCCGAGGGATCGAGCACAAGATCGATTTGATTCCCGGTGTGCCTATGCCTAATCGCCCAGCTTATCGGTGCAATCCGATGGAAACCAAGGAGTTGGAGACTCAAGTCGAGGCACTTCTCGCAAAAGGTTATGTCCGAGAAAGCCTTTCCCCGTGTGCCGTTCCGGTGATCCTCATTCCAAAGAAAGACGGTTCGTGGCGTATGTGCATGGATTGTCGAGCAGTCAATAAGGTAACCATTAAATACTCGCACCCCATACCTAGACTTGATGATATGCTAGATGAACTCAGCCATGCTACAATATTTTCTAAAATTGATTTGGCTAGTGGATATCATCAAATCCGTATGCATGAAGGAGGCCAATGGGAAACTGCTTTCAAAACTAAATTTGGCCTTTATGAATGGTTAGTTATGCCTTTCGGATTAACAAATGCTCCTAGCACATTTATGCGTTTAATGAATCATGTGTTGCGTGACTTTATTGGTAAGTTTGTTGTTGTTTATTTCGATGACATCTTGATATATAGTTCCTCGCATGATTCCCATTTCGAGCATTTACGACTTGTATTCCTAACCCTTCGCGAGCATAAGCTTTATGCTAAACTCGCGAAGTGCGAGTTTTGTTTGGACGAAGTCCACTTTCTTGGCTTTCTTGTAGGTGCTGAAGGACTCAAAGTTGATCAAGCCAAGATCAAGGCGATTGCGGATTGGCCAACTCCGCAAAATGTGAGCGAGGTGCGCTCGTTCCATGGTTTGGTCAGTTTCTATCGACGGTTCATGAAGGATTTCTCAACGATTGCCGCGCCCCTCAACACACTCACCAAGAAGGACGTTCCGTTCGTATAGGGGCCCGAGCAAGAAGAGGCCTTCAAGACCCTTAAGGAATGCCTTGTGTCCAGCCCGGTTCTCACCCTACCCGACTTTGACAAGACGTTCGAGGTCCAATGCGATGCCAGTGGAGTCGGGATTGGAGCGGTGTTATTACAAGGAGGTCGACCGATCGCTTATTTCAGTGAGAAGCTGAAAGACGCCCAGCTCAATTACTGTACGTATGATCGGGAACTATACGCTCTAATTCGAACCCTCACGGTTTGGGAGCACTACCTCGTCCCGAAAGAGTTCGTTGTTCACACCGACCATCTATCCCTTCACTACCTCAAAGGACAAGGTAAGTTGAATCGACGCCATGCTGTTTGGCTAGAGTTCATTGAGCGATTCCCATATGTGATCAAATATCTGAAAGGAAAGGAGAGCACGGTCGCCGACGCCCTTTCCCGAAGGTATGCACTCATTACCTCTTTACAATCTAAATTATTGGGATTTTCGCATATCATTGAAATGTATGAAAATGATGATGATTTTCATGTGGTGTATGATGCATGCGTAAATGGACCTTTTGAAAACTACTCTTTGCATGATGGGTTTCTGTTTTGTAAAGGTCATTTGTGTGTTCCTAAATGTAGCATGCGCGAGCTTCTCATTAAAGAGGCTCACGGTGGTGGACTTAGCAGTCACTTTGGTATTAACAAAACTTTGAGTACTTTAAAGGAACATTTTTATTGGCTGCATATGCGCCCTATGATAACTCGAATTGTTAATGCATGCGTTGAATGCCATCGTGCTAAGTCTACATCTCACGATCATGGTCGTTACATGCCATTACCTATTGCATCGCACCCTTGGTGCGATATTTCCATGGACTTTGTACTTGGATTGCCTAGAACTAGTAATGGAAAATATGCTATCTTTGTTATTGTTGATCGATTTTCTAAGATGACACATTTTATTCCTTGCAAATCCACTGCTGATGCTTCTCATGTAGCTAACCTATTTTTCCAAGAGGTTGTCCGGCTCCACGACATGCCACGTACAATTGTAAGTGATAGAGACTCAAAATTTCTGAGTCATTTTTGGCGTATCCTTTGGGCCAAGTTGGGGACCAAGCTACTGTTTTCCACATCCTACCACCCCCAAACGGATGGCCAGACGGAGGTAGTCAATCGCACTCTTGGTAACTTGCTTCGAATCATGGTACCGAAATACTCTAAGAATTGGGATCAATGTCTTCCTTTTATTGAGTTTGCATATAATCGTGCCATGCATTCTGCCACCTTATTCTCTCCATTTGAGCTCGTCTATGGGTTCAATCCACTCACCCCCATAGACTTGCTCCATTTACCTGTTTCTCATATAACCAGCTTAGATGGAGAAGAACGAGCGGCCACAGTCAAGGAGCTACATGCTAAGGCCAAGCAAAGGATGGAAAATGTGAACGCCAAACTCGAGGAGAAACGCAATGCCAGCAAACGAGTCAAATCCTTTGAAGTTGGAGATTGGGTTTGGGTGTATCTACGCAAGGAGCGTTTCCCTCACCTTCGAAAGTCTAAATTGAGCCATAAAGGGGCTGGTCCTTTCCTTATTGTTAATAAGATTAACGATAATGCTTATGTTTTAGACATTCCTACATCTTTTGCTGTCTCCTCTACTACTTTCAACATTACTGATTTATCTCCATATTTTGTAGAGGATTCAGATGACGAGGACCCTGAGGACGTGCAGACTTTGGATTCGAGGTCGAATCCACTCGAAGGGGGAGGGGATGATACGATCGCTCCGATCGCATCGCGAACACGAAGCCGACGCCAAAATATCGTAGCACTTATGCTCCAACATTTACGCTACGAGGAGGAGCACCCAAAGTCTAAGGACCAATGGAGTTCGTGCATACAAATCCAAGGACCAATGGAGAATGTGTACATAAACTCCAGCCAGCCCAAGACCAGCAGCAGCAGCCTAGACGCTAGCTAGGGCCCACTGTCCAGCCCAGCCCAGCACGCAGCAAGCAAACACATAACCAGCAGCAGCCCAAAGCCCAGCAACGCATCCAGCCCTGCACCAGCCTGCTCCCACGCTTAGCAGCCAACGGCGTCGTCCCAGCAAGCCTACGTGGCATCCCAAGCAGCGTCATCCCACGCTCACGCGCCAGCCCACACGACCCGGTCACCAACCGCCCGACGCCCCCCACCTGCACAAGGCCCACTCGCCCATCACTCCACGCAACCCAGCAAATTAGCATTTGCAAAGCTTGGAATTTCAAGCTATAAATAGTTGCCTTCATTCCCTTTTTAAACATGTTTTTTTTATCATTGATAACACTCAATCTTGAAGCCAATTTTAGCTTAATTAATTCTTGTAATTTCTTGCTTTCTAGTATTCTTCTTTCCTTAAATTTCTTGTAAATTTTTGGCTTCAAACTAGCATTTCCATTGCAAGTTTGAGATCGATTATTTTTCGAGTATATTCAATATAGAAAGATTGCTCGTTCTAGTTAACGAGAGGGTTTTCTTGAATTTAGTTGCTTATTTAATTTTCCATCTTCCACTTCTAAAAAAATCCCGATTCAAGAACCATTAATCTTTAATCAAAATTCCAAAAGTATTTCTCTAAAATGTCCTCCATATTTCCTACATAATTTCCGATGCGCCAATCTCCTAAAATCTATTCCAAAATAACTGGTTTCCAAATTTCAACAAGAATGCCAAAATCCTTCATTATCCGAGCCATCTCCAATCGAGACTAATTCCTTGCAAATTCAATATCGAAGGATCCTAACAAACAACCATACTGACTTAGGTATCGGAGTGTCTACGCCGGAG
This sequence comes from Viola odorata, assembly GCA_963691705.1. Taxonomy (NCBI): domain Eukaryota; kingdom Viridiplantae; phylum Streptophyta; class Magnoliopsida; order Malpighiales; family Violaceae; genus Viola; species Viola odorata. The sequence continues at coordinate 54,042,898 of OY829545.1, read as the reverse complement.
CCGCCCCCTCCCCCCCTCCGGCGTTTTGCAGGTACACCGAACGGTGAGTACAGTGATCCTGAGCGGCCATAGTCCTCACCCCATTCCTCAGAAGTCCGAATCTTATCAATGATACAACGGGCGGTCATCCAGATTTTTTAGGGTTGTCGGAGCACACGGAAAACCGCGCTATGTGCGGTGCTGCAGTGCCCAGAATCGACTAGAAATAGAAAGTACATCATGAAACAAACCCAATAACACGGCCAGTGAGATGTATTGTTTTCCCCTCCAAAGTATGCCATTAAATGACCTTAAAAAATGTATTTTTAGATTTTGGATGCATTTGACTGAAGAAAAATGCTAAACTAGTCTCCCAAACTTACGGAATGACGTGAACGTTCATGTCCTTCGGTATTTACAAAAATGCCACCAAAGTATCATTTTCTTTTCTTTTTCACGATTCATTCCTCCATACCCACCAAAGCTTCATTCCTCCTCCCTCCTCCATACCCAACCGAACGGCCGCCTCCTAGCCACCGCGACCGCGACCGCTACCGCCAACGCCAACCATCCGCCATAATTGAATTGAGGAAGCTCTCCTCTAGTTGCTGGTATGCACTTCTATTCATTCTCAGGATTGTATTTCTTGTTATTGCATTTTGCTTCCCCACATCTTCTGTTTGCGAATTCAAGTTGAAATTATTGGCCAATTGTTGCCCCATTTAAGTGGGTAATTAATTGTGACCTAATCTCTAGAGAAAATGGCCCAAGCTAAGGGCTTGTTGAAGAGGAGGGTACCCCTAACAATACCCATAACACAACGAACCCCTTGCACAAAAGAGTAAGCTGCAGCAATTGCATTTTGCTCAAACGAAATTACATGTACCTGCGAGAGAGAGAATGTCGCCAAGAGTAGCAGCACGGAGACAGGAGGGAGGCGGAATGAAATTCGGGTGGCGGCGGTCGCGGTAGAGGTAACGGTGGCGTTGGCGGTCGCGGTCGTGGTGGTTAGGAGGCGGCCGTTCAATTGGGTATGGAGGAAAGAGGAGGAAAGAAGCTTTGGTAGGTATGGAGGAATGAATCGTGAAAAAGAAAAGAAAATGAAACTTCGGTGGTATTTTTGTAAATACCGAATGACGGGAACGTCCACGTCATTCAGTAAGTTTGGGAGACTGGTTTAGCATTTCTCTTTTGACTGAATATTTAACACTGGTAATTGGTTTATGGCTGGCAAAAACTGACAGCAATTAAAGCTGTCAACTACCCACCACCACCTTAATCATTTGAGATCAACACCCGTCCGATAGGAGAAATTCAACGTAATTCTGCTATTTAATTCCCTATTTTATATCAACTTGTCTAAATAGATCGTAAAAATTAAAAAGGACAATAAAATTTCTTATTAAAAAAACTACCTACGTAAGGACAATAAAATTCCCTATCTATGTCGAAGGGATTTAGCATAAAATCCTCTGAACGTCACAATTCTATTCACCTGCGCGATTCATCTAGGCGTGTGATGAAAATTCAAGAAAACTATATTGAAATGGGTCCCAATCAAGGACCACAAATTCTACATTCTACTAATATTTAACCTGCCTCAAAGTTCAAACAAGCTGAGGGGTGTACATTACATTACCAAATGTACAACTGCTCACTAAAGGACTGCAATGCAGCAAGGAAGGTAAAAAAAGTAGATACAGAAAGAAAGGCAAATTAGGAAGACATCCTCAAACAAGATAACTTACATCAGACAGCCACATGATTTCCATGTAATAAAGCCCCCATGCATTGATAACTATTTATTTTTTCACCACCTACATCAGATTATGACCTATCAGCAAGGTTTAATTTCAAACCCAATGCTCAAAAGAGTTCGAGCAGATTCGATAGTCTTCTCCTTGTCAGCTCCAACATCCAGCGTTTCACTGTTTAATTCACCTTCCTTGCCCACTGACCACTGGGTAGAAGTTACATGAGACTGCAATGTATTGGTTTTTTTCAGCTGCAGGCTGCTCATTGAAGCAGGTGCAGCAGCTGCGACAAGAGGAGCACTAGGTGGTCCATGTCGCTTCTTTGGTACAGGCGTGTCGTGGTCATGTACTCCTTTGTAGGTTATAATTAGAGCAGTAGGGTTATCCACTGCTGTTTCAATATGCTTACGTACAGGGCATCCAGCCGAAGTGCATCTGTAGTAATTTCTGCAAAATTTGTTCAAGCAATAAGTCAGATTTGAGGATAGAGTACAAGAACAGCCAAAAATCAGAAAGGAGATATGTAGCTTCTAAACATATCTGCTCCCAAGAAGACAGTTACACTAGTTTCCAAATGGGAACAAAACCTGGCTGCACCTAATGTAACCAAAAGTTGAAAAGCATTTACATCTAAGAGAATATTGTTAACCAAAATAAGTAAATTAATTTTAAGTAAAACGTATCAGATGAAAAAATGGGTCTGCTACTGATGTTACTAGCAATGTTTTGCCTCAAGATCAACAAGTTCATAAGCATTTGACTCTTTAACCAAGTCAAAACAATTGTTAAAAGATACCGTCTTTTGACTTCTCTTTAAAGTCAATTTTTCAACTCAATCTATTAGCATCTTGTTAACTAAGGGGAAAAAATAGAACAGAATCACTTGTATGATTTGTTGAGTTACTCATCTTGTTTCTATAATCTGGAATAATTGCTATAAAAAAACAAAAGGATAGACAGGCACCAAATTTGTTGAGTTAGTCGTCTTGTCATAGATTATAATGACAAAAAGTCTGATCAGACATTTTTTATGGACTCGGAATACAACAATCAATCAATGGCAATCCTCAACATATTTGGACAAACTAAGTGGTTTTCCTCCGACTCATTGATACCCCCACATCATCCCATGCCCTTCAACTCCCCCCTTCCACGACCCCAGCACGCTATCCAAATTAGAGAGGCTTGTTGTAGAGTGGGGGAGAGTGTTAATAAAAAATACAATAGAATATATCAACCATTAGTGATTAGACAAACCTTTTCTTTTTCTTTTTCTTTTTCATTTTTATGCAACTAGGTCATCTGAAGATAAATGGGGATGCCACCACAACAGCACTATGCAAAGCCATGAGACTATTAATACATGAATTTGAATAAGAAAACTGTCCCTCAAAACCTCAGAAGATCAGTTATTCATTTTATGCAAACATAAAACCTCTTGTGCACATCATTTAATTGTTCATCCAACTGAAGCACTAGAATAGGTTAATGACAAATGATTGCATTACGAAGGTCACCCTAGAAAGGGAAAAAAAGCAGGTTTTAGATTATTGTTGTCATAACAGCAAAAAAGGTGATCAACCATCACATTATCACCTCTACCCAAGCATCTCCACCACGTGTGACTAAGTGCTTTTATCCTTTTAAGTGTACATGGTAGATCTCTTGGAGCACAGCTCTACAAACACTTCTTCTAATGTTACATCTTTGGTAAGAACCTCTACGGAACTGACAACTAACCAACAAATTCACCACAAACTATGAATTTGAAAAAAGATCATAATACCAACTCTATTCCCCATGTCCATGCAGATAGGAGGAAGGAGGATCCTTACTCTAGTTCCTATGCCTGAAGTTCCTTATAAGCTTTAGCCACCCATTTGCGCTACTCTTAACTTTTTTTTCCCATAGTGAAAGTAAATGAAGGAATAAGAAAAAGGCTTAGGTAACAATTTCATGCATATGTTAGTCCATTTTTCCCAATTAGGTTCCTACGTTTAGAAAATGCCAGATTCCCAATGGAAACTTCTTAATAATTGTAGAAAGTGCTGTATCATAGGCTAGTTACTCCTTTCAGCACTTGAATACTATGTTCTAGTTCTCTCTGAGATCTTGTTCAAAGAAGTTCTCTATGAAATCAGCCAGTTATTAGGCATTGTAAGTAGGGTTATGATAGTGATTCATTAAATAATGTATTTGACTTGATGATAGCATGAGGTTTGCAAGAGATAACAGAGAAAACCAAGAAATTAAACTTTTCAATTCAAAGTTAGACTGCATTCTAACAAAGATACCTTACATCAACTTATTAGACAACGATGTTGCATCTATAATAAATAAATAGAAGGAAAGAATCTAGAAACAAAAAGGCACCTGGGATGAGGATTTCCCTTCACCATTTTCTGTCCATACTTGCGCCATCTGTATCCATCACCTGAGATCCCCACATCACCTGCTGCATGCACTACAAATTTAGGTTTTTTTCCAGGTTTTAGGAGAGTTTTTGGACATGCTAAGTTTTCCTTCTTCATCCTGGTCAGAAAGGAGAAAAAATTCCCATGAAAAATAGCTCTTAACATGACAAATAAAATTTTGAGGAAGAGTAAGTACAAAAGCTTGCCTTCGTTTCGGCTCAGGTTCACCAGCATTCTCATCTTTGATTTGAGTTTCTCCATTCCCATCAGAGACGACTGAGTTTTCTCTTTTTCTTTCAGGGATTAAGGGTGTTTCCTTCAGAGTTTCCATTGACATTGTCGCTAGACTTGGATCTTTCAGCATTCTGACCGGATGATCTGTTACACTCTTCCCCAAAGCAGGCCCGGAAAATAATGCAGCTTTACTTTCACTTGTGCAATTATTCTTTCTAGGTGGATCATGACTGTGTGTTCCTTTATTAACGACCTCTATCACATGGCCTGAATGATCCGCGCATTCAATCTTTTTAGCATAACAATCAGCATATGTGCACTTGTAATAGCTTCGAGAACCTTTAGGACTCTTCACTTGCTTCTGACCATATTTACGCCAGTTGTAACCATCAGGGACACGTACAACAGTGAGAATTTTAAGATCAGAAGAGTTTTGTTGATCTGCCACAGTCATACATGCATTCTTAACCCTTGGAAGAGATGCTTTTGGTTCCAGTAGAGTTGGACTTGGAGCAGATGATGAAGATTGTGTAACAGAAGTTGGTGAAAGAGTTGACATCGGAGTTGGATATTCAGAAGATTGATGTTGATCTTGAGACTGAATTTCAGCACTACGTTCTATCACACTTCCCGAAACTTCCTCATGTAGTAATCCAACTTGCTCCTGTGAAGTTTTAAATGGAAATTCACGATGAATAAAAATGAATCATAATAAGTTTAAGCCCTTATGAATGTGATATTGTCACTTGTGGAAAACTTAAACATGATAAGAGCTCAATTTCACCCATTGAAATGCACATAATAACCAACATATCACATGTTAGTGGTTAACACAAAAAAAGCCATAAGTACAAAAAAACTACCAATCAGAGCAAGAAAGAAGATGCCAGAGGCTAGCAATCTGATAAACCACCAAATTTGATATTAATTGACGTGGCCAAACTATTCAAGCCAAAGTTTCTGCACTTATTTCTTAAGATGCATGAAAGCTTTTTACAGGTGCTTAACTTCTCAACTTGTCATAAACAGAAATGGCCAGCTTGACAGGATTATACAAACATAAATTCCCTAAACAGTCCGAACAATAATCTTGCTATTCTTAATGAAACATTACTTCACGCTGCTAACTTGTCTTCTAGCTCTGTCACAATATATTTACATTCTTGAATACCATTAACAAGTTTATAGTTGTCTGTAGAAAATAAAGTTTCATCAAGCATATTGACAGTAGGCAATGACCACCTGAAACTAATGATTTAGAATTCTATAACTTCATAGTAGAACTTATATTATGGGTAGAGGACAGAGGAGAACAAGCCAGGTCCTAAGGACTCTACCAATCGAAGACTAAATTGTTGGGGATGAAATTGGTACCAATCAATTCAGGTCCAGCAATTCCTTTTCAAAGAGAGTCAAGATGAGGTTGTTGTCATCTCTATCTTTCAGGTTATCTCCTACTCATCACAGCAGTATATCTTCTTTCAAATCTCGCTTTTTTCCCTCCTATAGTGGATGAGTACTTGAAGGTCCTTGATTGGCTCCTCAGAGTAACATTGTGCTTTCAGATTCATGTAGTTTATCAGTAGTTAAGCCAAATACTGAGTAGAAGTTGACTGTCATTTTAAGTAACAATAGACAGCAAATTCCATGGGTTCATGCTCTCATGGTCGCATCAAAGAGTATTGGGGAAGATTCTGACAATTTACGAACACTTGTATTTTCTGGAATTTTTTTGTCATGGCATTTACACACACACGGTGATTTCTAGGATGCAGGATGAGGACTTGAAGACCTCATCAACTTTCACCATAGTTGGCTACTCTTCCGCAATAATGATCAAATAACAGTAACAAAAAGGGATTCCAACTTTAAGTCAGTTTGTTAAATCCATGCTGCGTGATTTACATAAGACCGCATTTTACATTTTTTTCCTGGATATTTTATGTTTCCTAAGCAAAAAATAAAAAACACTTATGTTCATACATAGCAAGATCAGCTATTGGAAGTAATGATAAGTGCTACTCTGCCTCTCCTCCTCCTCCTTAAAAATATCATAGATCCAACATTGCACACACCAGTTCAATTTGTGAAAGGAAAGCAAGACGATTGATAGACCTAATCGTCAGTGAATTATACTCATTTGTATCACCTCAGGATACCTTAAACCCTACCAAGAATTAACAACTAATTAACAACTAATGCTACACAAAATCTAATATCAATCCATTCTAGCAGTGAACACATCAAACTTGATAAATTCCATTGCCACAAACAGAATTCTGCGCAAAGATTTATATTTTCTGGGAGCCCACATGATATGTCAGTAAATAAATGAAAATTCATCCACAAAATTTTCTTTTTAACTCAAATTCACACAAAACACATCCTCACCTTTATTGCATCCCCCATCTGAATCTTCATCTCTAAACCCTCTTGCAAACCTGGCACATGAATAAATCATAATTTGTTCAAGCAAAAAAACAAAATATTTTCTCAATTTAAAATGCAAAAAGTTAAATAAGAAAAAAAATAGAAAAAGCTACCTGAGCACTGATCCTTGTCAGACAAGACGGACGCGGACGATGATGCAGCCACTTGGGATTCCAGTTTAGCCTCTCTCAACTCCACCTCCGGTTGCGGGCTTGGTAACCCCGCCTGTTCCTGCAACTCACCAAGTTGACTGACTTCTTCTTCAGCCTCCACCTCGCCCTCGTCGCCATCCTCCTTCACTTGGAGAGCTTCGCAGCTCCCGCTCCCATCCATGGCCCGATCCTCGCCCTCACTCACTCCTCAGACTGTTGAATTCTTCAACGGAGTCACACTACACTCTTGCACTGTCCGAAGCCGGACCCGAAACTGACTAAATTGCAGAAAATCGGATCATCAGTTTTTTTAATGTGTCGTATCGGGTTTGATTAGATTTAACACAGAGTGTATGGTATGCGCGCGTGAGTAATGGTGAGGGTATAACTTAGCTTGTCTTTGACTAAAATTGATTCAGGTGGTTTTCTTGCTTGGCGATATAACGGTTGCCGTTAATTTCTCCGTCAGCTAAGGTGCTGGGAAGGGAATAAATTATACTCCCTTCTGTTTTTGTTCCGTTGACGGGTTCCTTAACGGCGCAGGTGGGCTATTTTTTTTTAATTAAGTTTTGTTTCTTGTGCTGATTTAATGTCCAAGTCCAACATTTGGATTCCAAATAAAATTTTAGAAAGGAATTATTCCTACTCCCGTCTATATACTAGCTTCTGAGCTCCTGCCTTGCCTATCTATCTATATATATATATATATAGAAATACGGTTGAATGTTTGTATATAAATTTAATTTCATCTTTTTCTAGAAATATGGTTTTTTTAATTAATTTAGCAAAGGAATTATTAAGGTAAGAACTTAATTTCTAAAAGATAAAAATCAATATGATATTTGATAAACCTAGTGACATAATTTACATACTCAAAAAGACCAAAGAAAATAAAGAATATGTAGTTTTTAATTTGAAAAAAACTATATAAATAACTTGGAACTAAATTTTTGAGCATTTGTAGAAGTTTTTACTGATATGAATGGTTAATGGTTTCTAAATTTTGTTAGAGAATATTTCATAAAATTTGAGATTCATCCAACTATTAAATAAAAAATTATACCTATTTTAAATTTAAAGTAAAAAAATAAAGTTTTTTTTAAAACTCATAAAAATATTTTAAAAATATTAAAAATCAAAAAATTATAAAATCAAAAAATATACTCCCTCCGGACACAATTAAATGACATTTTAGAATAGTAAAAATTCGTAGGACAATGATCTTTGATCTTATTTTATTCTACATTGTTTCATTTTTACTCCTAATTTCCACTCAAATTACCACACCATCATCAAATGGGGTTGATTCATAAAAAAAAAATAGTCATTTGCACAAAATATATGCTTCGAAATGCATAAAATGACAAGTACTATGAACAGTAAGAATCCGTAGAAAAGTGACAATTATTTGTGTCCAGAGGGAGTAACAAACTAAAAAGATTTTAAAAATCGGAAAAATATAATTAAAATATTAAAAAACCTTACTTTTGAATTTGTTTATAATTTTCTGAATTTTTTATGTCATTTTAAAATTTATATAGTTTTCTGAATTTTTTATTTTTTTCGTATTTTTACTCTTTTTATTATATTTTTTCTTGATTTTTTTCCATATTTTTATTATTTTATTAATTTTTTCTTGATTTTATATAATTGTATGATTTTTTTATTTTTTTCCCACATTCTTATTATTTTATTACATTTTTTATTTTTTTTAATATTTTTATTCCATAAAAATATTTTTACTCCTTTTATTATTATTTTTCTTGGACACCCCTGATCGGTTGTCGAACCCGTCAAAAATAATAAAAACCTGCAGTCAAGTGCACAATAAATTGTGTATAGTGGCAACAGGATCGAACACAGGGATTAAGGGTTAACACTCTAATCAATTCGTAAAACAGAGAAATCCAAACAGAAAAGTAACAAAGGGGGGTTTTGAATGGTTGTTTGATTATCAATTACCTAAAACAACAATAAAGGAACTTAAAATAGATAATAAATCAATAAAGAGAAGATTCCCAGTAAGAATCTGTATCCGATTGCAATTATGGTCAGCCGATCATCGGTGCACGTATCGTCTACCCCTAGCCGATAGACGCGCTATAGGGACCAGGTACGCGTAGGTCCCCTACTTACCTTCGTAATAGAAGTTACCCCAAGGTACGCTTATGGGGTAACCTTGACAGTCCGTTGTCCTCTAAGGTACGCTTATGGAGACAATACTCGGCTGCCCATGAAGAGGAGGTAAGACGCGTCTAGGGCTAGACACTCAGTACGCTCGAGGCTCTACCCTAACGATCTGTTCAACCCAACGGAATGAGACCAGGACCCCGATTACTTCCATAATGGTTGTCTACTTTACCCTGCAGCTTCGCGTTAGTTATAACCACAAGGATGACTGTAATTCCCTAGTTTAATTACTAGTTGATCAAGCTTGTAATTAATTCTAGACAAATTGACAATTAAATATTTATTAAACTAGATAGATATCGACCAGGAATATGTTAAGCACAAACTGACGTCACGGCTTCCCTAGCAACCTTCAATCGATTCTTACCAAGAATGGGAAAATTAGCCGCTCATGTTAAAAGTAAAAACAAATAAATAATTGAATTGCATAATTAAAGAGAAGAAGTGAAGAAGAAAGAAATCCTATTTATTCCCGCCCGGAGCAAAGCTTCGGTTTATTGAAAGAAAGAACAAACGTGCCGGAGGCAGAAGTAGTGAAGTATGGCAACGCCAAAAATCTAGAAGAAGGAGAGATCTCGAAAACCTAATTACTAAAAGTATTTATAGTTTATTACAAATAAAACTCCTAATCCGATTGGAACAATATTCCTCAATGGTCTTCTACTGAGATCGGGATTCTTGGAGGAATTAATGAGCAAATCCGAAATTTCCCTTTTTGCGATTGTTTCCTTTTCTCGCTAGGACTCTGCTGCCTTCTGCGAACATACAGCTGCATGGCCTAGCTGCTCGATTCCTTCCAGAAAGTGATAGAGAACGCTTCTTTTTGTATTTTCTTCTTAAATAGCCAAGATCTGTGAAAAGTAAAGAAACACAGCACCATTAGTAGCATCTTGATCTAAAAAGGCATATAAAAGAGGGAGGAATTATGCACATTAAACGCTCTATTAACCCCTAATATATGTGATTGACACAGTCATAACCTTGTCCATGAATTCTTAATATACTTAGACCATGTTTGCAAAATAATACTCCCTCCCGAGCTGAATAAATGACGTTCTAGCCTCAATTTTTTTGGCCAAAACAAATGACGCGTGCAGTGATCAACGCTGAAGTAGACACTACTACCCTTGCATGCGTTTGCTGTTGACGGTGACGGCTTCGGCGTGGCTCAACCACCACAGATGCGGTACAAGGAAATCACTGCAACACTTGCAGCACGTTTGAAAATCAAATTTTAGGGGGAATGAAATTTTTGCCTATTAATACCGTTTCAAATCCTTCCTTAAATCTGCCACTCTCAATTTTTCTCAAATTGCTTCACCAAATTAGCACAATTAGGGTTTTAATTTGCTACTCGGCCAATGAAGAGCGATGATTCACAGAATGATAGTTTGGTGGAATTTGATGATTCGATGCAAATATTTGTACCGGATTCAGTTGGAGTTGCTGAGGTTGAAGATGATATGGGTGCGGTGACTTTTGTGGCGGATTCAGTTGGAGTTGCTGAGGTTGAAGATGATATGGGTGCGGTGACTTTTGTGGCGGATTCAGTTGGAGTTGCTGAGGTTGAAGATGATGTGGGTGCGGTGGCTTCTGTGGCTGAACCAGTTGGAGTTGCTGAGGTTGAAGATGATGTAGGTGCGGTGGCTTCTGTAGCTGAACCAGTTGGAGTTGCTAAGGTTGAAGATGATGTGGGTGTGGTGGCTTTTGTGGCGGAACCAGTATATGATATGGATTTGATTGTGCAGGATACGTATGATAGGGAAGATGATATTGTGTTTAAAGAAGGGCCGACTACGAACAAGGATGAGGACGTGTTGAGTTTGATTATGGAAGATACATACGATAGGGAGGATGAAGTTTTGCGTTGTATGGCCAGTGAAGAAGATGAGATCCTGGGTTTGCATCATGGGATACATAAATCAAGTGAGCAAGGTGAGACTATTCCAAAGCCTTTTCTTCTTCCTGATTTAAATCTACTCTAAACCGAGGATGTTTTGCAAACAACAACATTCAAGGGGGATAGAGATTTTGATCTCAATAAGTTACCAATTAGAGGTATGTATTGCATGGATGACCCATTATATGAAGAGAGCTTCATTAACATGTTGTGTATCCTTGTCCCTAGATTCTACTGATAAGTAGGGAGTTTGGTTTAGGTAGAATGCTTTTGAATTTTGTGTGGTAAGGATTTGTAATCCGTTTACCACAGCTTGTAACTCAGAATGCACAGTTTTGGTCGATTTAATGAATTGAAATGTTGTAGTTGTTGTTGGGCAAATTGTGAATGTCATTGGTATTTACATTTGTGGGATTGGATGATTTATAGGAACTGGAAACTTGGAAATTCCAATATGTTCTAGTGGAAAAATGCCCTGTTCCAAGTGCCAGATTATGGTCTTTGTAAACCTCTCTAGAATTGAAATGTGGTGGTGTATTAACAAGGTTTACATTACTTTGCCAACAACTTGAACAGAATAAGTTGGAATTGAAATGTGGTAGTTTAGCTTTTATTTTGCCACAAAGTTCAAAACATAAACAGAGTGAGATGTGCAGAATTTACCAGGTTCATTTTTTTATCAGTTAATTGAACAACAAAGTGATTGGATTGTGCATTATTAATAAGTTTAACATTCATTTTGAACAATAACTTTACCATAAACATATGGAATTGGTTAATGCTTGTTAGTTTTTGAATCATAAATAGATGTGAAAGTAACAGATGATGTTCATTATAGAAACCAAACACAGAAAAAGAAATTACAGAAATAAAGACTACAAAGGATCATTTTTTTTTAAAAACAACCTAATCCAAATTGGGAATGACTGGCAAAGCATTCCCAAACGCATCAAGCTCCTTAATAGCAGATCTAACAGTCCTAAGTGCCATCTGGAGTGCATCTCTCTTATGCTTCATATGAGCAATGGTTGTAGATAAGTGGGTTAGGCATACACCAATGGCATCAATTGCCTTAACAACCTCATCACCCTTATCTTCCATAAAGACCCCAGCCTTCTTCAGACGCAACCCTCCAGCCCTAGCTTCCAGTCGTTGGATGTCATTCTATGTCTGTAACACCTTGTGCTCAAGCAGAGTCATGTCATTAAAGAGATGGACATCAACCTCACCAACAAACTGGAGCATATCTTACTTCTTGGAAGGATTCGTTGTAATAGACACTGCAAACAAATCAGACAAACAATTACAGACCTTTGAGAGAGGTGAAGATGAGGAATTAGGGTATAAAGTGTAGTAGTTAGTTGTGCTCAGAGATGGTAAATATTTATAGGGGTAATCAGCCTGCATAAAGCAGTCTCATTCTGAAACGTTGCGTGGGTTGGGAAGGTGAGAGGTTGACCAAACTAGGACTCCTATTGGTGTAGAGTTTGGTCAGGGAATAACGTGGGATATTGTAGCAGTTACCAATTGGAACGCAACCTCCTAAAGATTTACTACCAGGCAGAATCAATACCTGACCAAATACATAGCAACATCACATACAGTTTGCAAGAGGAGATGGATGGATTGACCTAATGTACAATCTGCAAAGACCATTGGAAATGTACAAATTCACTGAAAAAGTTACAGCAAGATTAACATAAAGTAAAGCTCTGCAAACATGAGATTCCCAAAAAAGAATATAGCTTTATCAAGCATCATCGGTTCACACAATTGAAAGCCTCAGCCAAATGCATTATTTTATCAATTAATCTACAAAATATACAACCCAAAACTATGACACTAATAGAATCACATGTTCACCTATACATCAACTAACACAACCTAATCTAAAAATTTGATCCGTACATTGATCACTAACACTACCACAACCAAAAATTGATCTGTATATTGATCAATGCATATGCACAACAACAAAAAAGCACAATTATGTTGATCACTGCATATGTGCAACAAAAAATTGATCTTTCTATGGATCACTGTACTTTTTCATCTCCTCCTATAGACCTGCAAACACGTAATGGATAATTAATTTCAAATTTGAACATGATCATAAAGAAAATACAACAGAATGCATCACTTAGAGTACTTACAGTTTATTGGAATATATTTGCCATGGTTGTTGCAACGATTAAAGGGTCACAAGTCAACCTTGATGGAAGCAATCCTTGTCTTTCCAACCGTTCCTTACGCATGTGAGGAATTCTATATGTGTTGGACCCTAATATTTTCAGGATTTCAACCATACAGGATTGAAGGGTGAGGAATATATAGTTACACTTCCTATCAGAAAACTCATTAAAGGATTTATCTACGGCTGCAACCAATTGAACCACAGACGTAGCACATTCCTTTTCCTGTAGAGATTGTATAGACCTAAAAAAACTAAGATCTAGGACATTAAGATTAAGGGAATTAGGGGGTTGACATAACAGGTTAACATTCAATCCTAGTGCGTTAGCTGCCAAACAAAATTCTACATCATCAGCAAGAATATGGGTTTTCGCATTGTCTTGTTAGATTATGATTGGATCTTCAATGTCGTCTCTAGGCCACTTATCCCTAATTGCAGGCAAAACCTTGTCAATCATGAATTTCCTAATGACTTGCTTGTTTATCCTATCAATTGCCTTGACTTCTAATGAGCCTACCAATCTATTTGCACTAGACCTAATAGCATAAACTTATTGACTAAAGGAAATACTCCTATTTTTTTCATCGAATGTGCAATTACTATCCAAATCATACCTAGGCCTAGCTACAACTACTAGAAACATAATTTTAGTAATAAAGTTAGAGTTTTTTATTCTCCTTACTGGTTCATCTTCGTCTGCAAGTAAGTAGTAACTTTGTGTCTTCTTTGCCATTTAGAACCACTTCTCATCGATGTGCACCACATTGGTCATCTCTCAGGAGGTATTATTATCAAGAGCTGAAGTTGGATCCATCATTGAGAGACAATGCTCAATCCTTTGAAGTCGATTAGCCTTGGTCAGGATAGGTTTGATGGCATTAGTATGCCGTCTGATAGCTCACCACTCTTCACCTTGGTAGCCACCAAATTCCTGGACACCCCCAATGATGTAGCAAGATTAGACAACGTGGTCCTCTTCCTGAGAGGAATGTCCCAGATCCTATCCAAATCAACCTGAGCCATTTTCCTTCTGAAATTTTGCATTCTGTTGAGGGAAACCTTGTGATTCCCAGACTCTTGCCCCCATTTTCACAACCTATGGATAGAACAAATTGGTATGTTGAAGGCTCGAGAAATCTCAGTTGTTGTCCCTTTTTTCAGCTTCCTATTCATACTCTTCTGCAACAACAACTCATACGCAGCTAGGGTTGTCATTGAAGTTAGAGAAAGGATCAAAATCATTATGCTCCATTTATTCTCTGCAATGATGGTGAGGAATAGGGATGCGGGTTTGAGAGAGCAAAATTGGGCCTAATTGCCAAGCTCAACTTCTTGCCAGAAGCTGCAAACTGAAGTCAATGGCAATTTCATAAATAACGTAAAAGGACATGGGTACAATAGTCATAAAGTGCCTCATTTTCTCCAAATCAATTCGTGTGCTAACACTCAAAACGTCATTTATTCGGCCCGGGAGGGAGTAATTCACAAAGCAGTGATTTCACTAACCTGTACCAACCAAGAAAATGTTCAATAATACAACCCTTCTTGTTCACATATCTCAAAGCAACAATCATTTCTTTTCTATATGATATGTAACGTGATACATCTATTAGAATAGCAACATTTTCATCCCCGAGATCATTTATTATAGCATTAATAATCTCAATTGCTGTAACATTAACAATATATGTTTTAATGTCAGGAGGAGGAGAAATTATAGGGTGTACCGGAGATGACATCTCACACCTATGACTTGTCATACTCCGACCAATAAAAATCAGCCACGTGTGTTTCTTTTTTCTCAGCTCGCACCATTTAAAGATTACCACTACTACGTCATTTTATAAAATACTCTACAGCTCAGCGGGACACGAAACGTCAAAAGTAAAGTCATTGGAAATGAAACGACACGACCAAGCCATTGTTGGCAAAACTTTATTTCTAGAGCGGTTGCACTTGGTATAGAAGGAGACATCAGTTCCTTTCATGGGAAAGAAATTCAAACAAACAAAAAGAAAAACGTGAATCCTCCATTCAAATAGAAGATCTATTTCCATTTTATGTAATTCCCTTAGATTTAGGATTTCCCCTGTTTATATTTTCTATTTTTAGAATTTCCTTATTTTATAATTTTCCTATAAGACTCTAGGATTTTAGGGTTTTCACGTGCTTTTTCCCACCAGACTTTCTTCCACTTTCGGATAGGAGTTTTCTCTACTTTCGCCTCTGGCACCTCCATTCCCGCTTTGTAATAAACCGGAGCTTTAGCTCTGACCGGTAATATTCAAGAGTTTTTATCATCCTCTCTTCCTTTTTAATTATGCAATTTAATTTTATTATTTGCTTCACTGTTATCATGAGCGGCTAAACTCTCCCTTCTTAGCAAAGGTAATTCGAAGGTTGCTTAGGATAGTTAAGAGGTCAAATTGGGCTTAATAAACTCCATGTTTATATTTGCTTGCTTGCCATTATCTTGTCAATTTATCTAGGATTAATTAGAAACCTGATCAACTATTAATTAAACCTAGGTAATTACAGTCGTCTTTGTAGTAATAGCTAACGTGAGGCTACAGAGTAAAGTAGACAACTAGCTCGGAGTCATCACGTCGAACTGGTCCAATCTGACTAGGGCAAGCAACCAACTAGGGTAGTGCCTCGAACGTACTGAGTGTCTCGCCCTAGGTGTGTCTTTCCTCTCCTTAATAGGCCTCTGAGTATTGTCTCCATAAATGTACCTTGGAGGACGACAAAGCGTCAAGGTTATCCCATAAACGTACCTTGGGGTAACTTCTCTTACGAAGGGAAGCAAGGGGCCTAAAAGTACCTAGCCTCTATAGCACGCCTATGAACTGTGAGTGGAATACCACTGCATCAATGACTAACTGGGCCTAGATGCAATCGGAGATGAACCTTTGCTAGGAACCTTTCCCATATGATTTTATACCTTCATTTACTCTGCTTTATTTAATTTTAGTTAATCAACAACTCTCTCAACCTCCCCCCCCCCACCTTGTGTTACTGATTCGGTTTGTTTGTCTCTGTCATACATTAAAGTGAGCGTCTACCCTTAGTCCCTGTGTTCGACCCTGTTACCACTATACGCAATTTTATTGTGCATTAGACAACAGGTTTTATTATTATTTTTGACAGCTTCGATAACCGGTTCAAACATCTATGAAAAATCAAACGGAAATAGGTAACATGACCGAGACATGTTCTTTTGATTTTTCAATTTTTCGTTGGAGTATTACTATCATCCTTAAAATATTCCTCAAGTCATTTAGACATCTAACAACAATTGAATTTTTTTTCATTAGCATGTTATCATAATTAACGGTGCAGGATATTCAAACGAGATTCAAATACTTGCAAAATTTTTGAAAAAAGTTCATTGCTAAAAAGCTATACGGCATCTACAAAAATACACAAAGAAAACTACAAGTTTGGAGGAGTTTGAGGTAACGGAGGAAGTACTTCAGGTTCTGGAGGAGTTTGAGCCTCACTTTCATCCATCTCCTCATCGTCAGAACTTGACAGGATGCCGAACTCACTTTCATCAATCACCTCAAGCCTTTTAGTGATATAGGGCGCGATAGCGACTGCACTGAAGTTCGCTTCCCTATAGTACTTCAAAAATCCATCTAGGAGAGCATCCATTGTTCTCTTCCGCCACTAGCCTATCATTTTGGGAACTATTTCTAGCTCTATTTTCTTCTCATCAAGCTTTTGGTGGAGTGCGAAAGATTTTTCCCTCTCGGTTGTCAGCTCTGACTGCAGCCTCTCATTGAGCTCTAATAGCTCCTCCATCTTGACCTTCCCAGTATCCCTCTCATTACGAGTGGTGACCAGCTCTGTCTTACACTCATCTAGGGAAATTCGGGTCCGTTCGTGGAGCTCAGAGATACTACTTGTCTCTTCCCGATAGCTCCTTATGTCTTCCTTGGCCTTCGCATGCAACTCTTTCTCTTTTCGCAGAGTATCGAAAACTTGCTCCAGTTTATTGGCACTATACTCCATCATATATTGAAATTGGCAAAGAGATGAGAATATACTGCTACAAACCTGCACGTGTTGAGCACCGAGTGACATATGTTGGAAGATCTCTTTATCCGATGAAACGGTTATCATCTCTAATAAGAGAGAAGTCATCGGCACGTCGCGAACAGAGGGTTTTGATAACCCCAAAGAGCGGTGATAAGAATTTGTCTTCGGCCGAAGGGTAGAAAGGGAAGATGCTTCTCTAGCTCAGTATCCACGGTGGTCCGTTGTACCTGCAAGATGCCGGAGGGGGTCTCCGGCGGAAACGCTCCGATGCTTAAGTTAGTATGAGTGGTGAAATTGGCAGAGTTTTGGCCAGTGAATTCCGTTTACCTTCCTCCTTTGTGGGGGAGGTATTTATAGATGAAATAAGCCTGTTTGTGCGAGTGGGATTGCTAGGGAGCAACCTGTCCCGTCAGGGGCTATGGTTTGCCCGTGTTATGATGTACCGTCATGGCGGTAGGTATGAGGTAGTTGTTACCCCGGTAAGATAACGGTAGTGCGTTTCCTTTGGGGTGGGATAGCACCTTCGGTCGTCTACAAGCTCGATGCGGGGACCCCCAACGAGACGTCAGCCCTCCTGGCGTTAGTCCCGTAGAGGGGAATGACAACCTTGCCCCTACCGTGGCGGTAGGAATAGTGATTCTTTCCTTCCCATATGGGGCAACAGTCGAAAATGCCCTTGTCGTTAGGTGGATTGTTATCATAAGCCCAACTGAAAATGAGCCCGAGTGTTTACCAAGGGCTAACGCCCTCTCTTTGCGCGTAAATCTTGTATGCACCGGAGCGGCTCTTTGTCAGGAAGTGGGCTGACCCTGACCGCACTTGTCCAGAAGTTATAAATTGAAGCTTTCTTTGCGCCAATTTCTTCACACCTTTTCGTCCTCTCTTTTTTTCCGTATTTCACCATGGATGAGCTGACCAGAAATTTCCTGATCTCCAAAACTCAGACCCTGAAGAACCTTACTGAGGGCGACATCGGCTTCCTGGAGAGGATGATCCTCAAAACCTCAGAGGATATTCTGGAACTGCAGGGGATACTGACCCCTGTTTTGTCTAAGCAGCTGGGGATATCATTGGAGGACTTTAGCCCCCTGGAGAGTTTGGCGAAGCTGGCCACCACCAGCTCTCATCTTGATGTGGTCGCTTCGATGCTGCAGCAGAGGAAGGACTTGCTGGCCTGGTGCTTAAAGGGTATGAGGGCCTGCTCTGCCGAGTTGACCTCCGTAGCTGATGCCTTGAGGGAGGTTCCCATCGTGCCAGAAGAAGATGATGCTGGGTCTAATGCTTGACCCCTGTCTTCGCTTCCTCTTGTTGCTTTCTTGTACATATCTGAACGCTAGGCCGCTCGGGCCATAAATAAATGGTTGTTTCTGCTTTTATCAAGTCTTCTTTTTCTTGTTTGATTTCTTGATGCTTTGGTTGGGAGTATTCGTTGCAAGCCCAACTGAAAATGAGCCTTCCTCGGGACCCAGCCCTTGCAGTGGTTGTGTTCCGGGAATTTAGCAATGAATGCTCTGTCTCAACTGTTTCCAGGGCCATTTTTTCAGGCGTGGGTGGTTGGGCGGTTATTTGGTGCCTTTTGATTGGCGCATTCATCAAGCGGGCATGCCTGTGCCGGATCGGATTCTGCAATTACGGTTACTTTTCCCAGACGCCTTAATTGTTTTTCAGGGGTCTGCGCGAGGATCGGAGGGCTTCCTTGGCTATTTAAGGGAGTCACCTTTCCCCTTTTTCTGTTCATCTTCGTCCTCTTTCTCCTCTTGTGCTTTTTGCAGGTCAAAATGGCAGATTTCTACTTTTTGAGTTCCACGGATCGCGACTCCTTGCCAACCCCTCCGACTTCGCCAGACTCAGATCACCCTCCTCCGTCGCCGCCGTGGAGGCCTCTGGTCCGCCAAAAGGGTCGAAAAGGGCGAAAGGAAAGAACTTCCACGGTGTCCGTCATGACTTTAGATTCTTCTGGCTCCAATACCCGGGAGGGCGACAGACACTTTCCTTTCTCTGACTGTTCGTTGGAGAAAATTTCCTCTACCGCTGCCGGTGTTGGATTGGCGGGGTCAGGTGTCAAGGGAAAGTCAGTACCGTCAGGGTCCTGCTTAGGGAGGGAAGTGGACGAATCTGTCCCGAATGCTGACGGGAAGATGCTATTCCTGGATGACGACGAGGTTTATCACCACGACATTTACTGGCCTGATGAGGAGTAGCGTCTCTACGTTAGGCACATTGTACATGCCCCTGGGCATTTTATGAATAAAATGATGTTTTGTATCTTTCCTCTTTGTCGTTATCTT
The DNA here is from genome assembly GCA_963691705.1 of Viola odorata. Taxonomy (NCBI): domain Eukaryota; kingdom Viridiplantae; phylum Streptophyta; class Magnoliopsida; order Malpighiales; family Violaceae; genus Viola; species Viola odorata. The sequence goes on along the minus strand of OY829545.1, from coordinate 54,023,319 downwards.
TCCGTTAGCGGTTGGTTGCGTTGATAGCTATCGCGAGGGATTAGCCTTGCTGAGGTAACCGTTTCGCGGTTATTTTGGCCTGGTCAACTTTGTCGCCCTTCTGGAGAATCACGACGAATAACTTCTCTTTTCGTATTCTTTTAATGCTTTCCACGTGGCCAACTTCTTTTTTATACGCGTCCTAGCCTGATTGGCGGTTAAATTAATGCGGTGGCATTTTAATTCTTTAAAAAGGGCCATTTTCTCTTTCCAAAACTTTTACCTTCGCTTCGAATTTTTCCCTTCATCTTCCTTCGTCTTCTTCTCCGAATAACTTTCTAGCTGCCTGCCGTCGTCCGCCGATTCTCCTGTAAATCTTCCCTTCTAAGGTACCCCTTTAATCCTTGTCAGATTTCCTTTTTGTTTGTTTATTATGGTTAGGAATAGGCCTCGCCAGGTTATCTGGAGACCCATGGATCCGGAAGTCACGCAATCGCCCAGTACTTTTACATGCGAAGTGGTTCTGAAAGCCGAGCTGGAGGAACACGGTATCACCTTTCCTCCCGGGCATGAACCCTTTATTCCTGAAGGTCATATGCGGCTTCACAATCCGGCGTGGGGTTTCTATAGGCTACTTTATTTTAAGATGTTCCTTTATGGTTTCCGCTTTCTCGTTCATGAATCAATACTAACACTGCTGCGGGAGTACAACCTTAATCCTGCCCAGATAACTCCCTCTTCTTGGTGTGCGGTTTATGCTTTTCTTCGCGCTTGCGAGTTGAAGAACATTTTCACCCCATCTCTCAATTTATTTCGAAAATCCTTTAGTATGAATTGCCATAATTGTTTAATCGAAATCACTCCTCGGTGGGATGACGCGTTCGTGCAGTCGTTCTGGCAGCGGTTTCGCGGCTTTGAGAAGGGTGTGGCTGACTGGAAAAGTAGTTTCTTTGTTCTCGAGCTACCGTCCCGTTTGTGGCGCATTAATTTCAACCAGGAGCTCATAGGCCTCGTTTGGACGAATCCCGTGATATTGACTAGAGCTGAACTGAATCAGGCTAACGCTTTGTTAGACGAGGGCACCTGCTACCGCATCCGTGATTTCGCATTGTTCAAGCCTGTGGAGGAGTGCGTTATGGGTGGGTCTGTCTCTTCTCATACTTTCTTTCTTTCTTTTTCATTCATCCTTGTACGTTTCTTTTATAGAGGATGCTAACGGTCGATTTCCAGGCGATACTGGGGCTCCTTTGAATGTAGTGCCGCTCCGAACTTTACCAGCCTCGCCTCCTGCCGAGGGCTCTAATCAGGAAAGTGTTCGACCCCCTAGGAGGAGAACCAAGACGGTTGCCCGGGGAGGGCGAAGGCTCGGCGGCTCTGTCCGAGCTTCTCGTTTCGTGGAAAATTGGCTACCAGATCGTCGCAAGGGGTCGGACTCTAGTCGAATCGCAACAAGGGTGATTGCAAGCGAACAAGCTACCGGGGCATCTTCTACTGATGCGGTAACTGTTTCTACACCTGCCGCTTCGCCCGAGGCAAGGACCTCTCAGCCAGTAAAGATTACTGAGGTGCCGGGTGCCACCTGCTCTACTGAGGCGGAGGCTCCCCCGACAGCATGCCCTTCTCCTCCTACAGCTAACGCTCCCGATTCCCCGATTTCTCACTGCATCCCTGACATAGTGACCACATCTTCCGCTGCGGGCTTAGCTGCTGGGCTTAGCTGCTGGGCTGCCGCCGAAAGCCCTTCCACAACTATTTTTCACTCCTATCACGAATGTGTTTACTGAGGATTCTTCTACCGTTTCGTCCATCAATCTTTCTTATGGTGATCCTAACGGGGCCCCGGGTTATCGTATGAACTCGGCAGGATTCTGCTTTGACGCTCTCCGCGCTGTCGGGGTTCCCCAACCCTTTTCTCGAGATGAGTTTACCGCGCCCTTGATAGGGGAGATGATGGGCTCCCGGGCAGAGAAAGAGAAATTTCTTCAGCTTCCTCCAACGGCCCGTCTCCGGCATGTTATGAATGATTCTCTGGATACCTTCCGTTATCTGAACTATCTATTCGAAATTCATGACCGCGAGTCACGAAATTTCTCTAGCGCATTATGTGTTCAAAAGGTGCAGCTTCAAAAATCGGCAGACCATGTGAGACTGCTAATGCGTCTTCATGACGAGTCACAAAAGGAATTGAACAGAGAGAGGTCTACCGGGAAAGCGAAAATAGAGGTTCTGGAGGCGGAGTTAGCGCTGGAAAAGAAGAGAAATCTCCTCCTCTGCGAAGAGATGTTGGCTCGAGATGAGGAGTCTGCCAGGGCACCACTAAAGGAGGAGCTGTGGAAAAAGAAGGTCTTGGAGGCCTTCACTTCTGGCTTTGTGGCCCGTTTCAAGGGTGATTCTTCTAATTCAGCCCAGGTTGTCGACTATATTTCTACCGTGATGGATGAGGTTAGCAAAGGTGGAAGCGGTTCTTCTGCCCCCGAGGGGAAAAAGGCTGACGGTAACGGTGGTGTGTGACTTTTCCTTTGACGGGCGCCTCAGATTCTGTCACGGATTTCTGGGTCTTCCTTTCGCTGCTATTTTCATTGCTATCTTTTTTCTTTTATTCTTTCTTGAAGATCATTTGTCCTTATTCCTTCTGTAATAATGCTGACGTTATGTAACCCTTATTGCGTCGTTTGATTCATTGTGATGCTACCGTTGCTTCTTCATTATCTCCTTGTGTCGTCGTGTTGTACCGTTTGGTGAGGCTAGCTCTGCTTTTTAGGTCATTAAATGCCGCAGTCCCCCCCATTTGATGTGATTTGAAAAGTAATGATGAAGTGGGACACGTGTCCTCTCTCGGAGAGGCGTTTAAAGCAAGCGTCTTCTAAGGAGACGCGAATGCTGAAGCGTTTCAATTTCGACCTTATTTTAAAACTTAGACCTTCTCGCGCGTGCCTTTCTTTTTGACGCGTTGCTTCGTCATGTGTCAGTTGCTGATTGGCCGTGGCCTTTCAGGGTTATATATAATGTTTTCCCTACCTTCTCTTTCTTTTTTAGCCTCCTTTCTTGCACGCTGTTGTTTTCTAGACAAATAACCCGCGCCGCTTCTTCTTTCCTGGTCTGAGACTCCTGGTGTTCTCTTTTGCCAAGGTACACACCCTTTTCTTTCTTTTTTCTTTCTCCTTTGTTAGTTATGGCTACAACTCATTTTGAGGAAACTGCCGAGGAAGGGGATCCTCACAGGTCTGCTGGGGAAGAAAAAATTGATAATACACCCAGTTCCCTTTACACTTTGCCCTTAGTTCATCGTAAGCTTGCCGGGTCCAAGGCTCGATTTCCCGAAGATTATCCCGTACATGCTGCTTCTGAATCGCTCCGTCTGAACAACGTTTTGCCTAATAATTTGATTACGGGTTTTGTCTTCCCCTTGACCCACTTGTAAAATTGTTGTTGGCCGTTTCTGACCTGGCTCCGGCTCAGTTGAGTCCCAACGCGATTTGCGTTGTTAGTGCATTTGCCGCTTTGTGCCATTTCAAAGGGATTGCTTCTCCCACTTTGGCATTGCTTCATAATATTTTCCAACTGTATTCCCGCAAGGGGGTTATATCAATATCTCCCCGTTATGAAGATGACTCATTGAAGCCCTTTACTTGGAAACTCATGGGCATCGAGTCTTCTGTTCCTCACTGGAAAGAAGAATTTTTTATTGTTGATCTACCCGAGCCTTTATGGAGGGCTGGCTTTAATGAGAAGATCAAATATAGGGCTTGGGGTAATCGGAAACCCCTTTCTGACCCGGAGGACGGTTGGTTGAAGACGCTGCTTCAACTAGATTTCAGTGTTGACGCCCGTAAAGTAGCTAACGGGTTGGACATGGAGCAGTGTAAAAAGGGTGAGCGTTTGACCTTTTCTTTTGTATTGCCAAGAAGTGCTAACGCTAACGTTTTGTACTTGTGCAGTGCCTCCGCCTGGTTGGGAGCCTGAATATTTCTGAAGGAAAAGGAAACGGGAGCAAAAGAAGAGGGCTGAAGCGGAGGCCAGAGCCGTCGCGGCCGTTGCAGCTGCTACTGCTGAAGGAGAGACCAGTGCTATTGCTCCGGACCGACCGCCTCCTCGTACTCGTGTTGCAAAGAAGAGAAGGGCTAGGCAAACGCGTGCTACGCATCCCGTTTCCCCCCAGACTGCAGTCTCTTCGGAGACAACAGCTAACCCGATTCCCACTGGAATTTCTCTAGCTTCTTTAGGCACCCGGGTGTGTATTTTTCTCCTTTTACGGTTTTCTTTCTTTTCGCGCAACTTTCTTATTTTGTTTTTGTATTATCTAGGAGGCCACCACTGTCTCTGCTCATTCGTCCTCTCAAGACGACATGTCTATGGCGGAGACCCTTCGAGAGCGTCAGAAGAAGGCCCGATATGAGCTACAACATAGCCCCTCATCGTCTGCCGCTAATCCTTCTTCTGTGGCCCCCGGGGGTGGGAGTGTATGCCTGCTGAGCAGTTGCAAAGTGTTGATTTCGGCGGTGCTCCTCATATTTTGAGCGATTCTCCAATCTATTCTCACCCAAATGTCCATAATCTTGAAGTACTTGGGGGAGACGGGTCCTCTGTCCCTAACGCAGAAGGTACCAGCAGTCGACCCGGTTCTCCTGCTACTTTGTTTTTTGTTCCTGCGTCTCCTCCTCATGCCGCTAGAGGTGGCCCTGCTCCCAACTTGCTGGCCCACGCCTCCTCATATACTCCTCCCCTCTTGCCTACTCACCGGCTTAGCTTGCGCGACTTCCGGGATAACTATTTGCAGTTTCTGGCGGATGCTGCTCCTGATGCTGTCCTTGCATCTACCTCTCTTTTGGCAGCCGAGATTATGTCTCTTCAGAGGGAGAGGGATGCCTTCGCGGCTAAGAGCCCGCAGGAACGCATAAACTTTCTCCGCTCCCAAGCGTTTTCTTCGTTTTGCCATATTCATTATATGGATGAGGAGAACGCCAGGATGGAGGCCAACGGGCAGGGGGAGCTGAATAGGCTACGGTCTGAGCGTCAGGGTTACGTTGCCCTTGCTGCTGCCAATCAAGAATCGGAGACGGCCAGGCGGGAGGCAACAACTGTTAAGCAGGAGATAGAGGTTGTCAGGCTTGCTCTGGAGGAAGAGAAACGGAAAAGTGCTGTCTTGAGCGAACACCTTTCTGAAGAGGAGAGCGGGCATCGTCAGGAAAGACAGAGAAACGCTGAGCTTTCTGCCGATCTTGCTCTTTCTACTGAGAAGAGTCGTTGGTATTTGAAGGAAGGCGGGGCTATCATGTCAGACGGTTTTATGCTTAAGCATGGGATAGATAACCTTGATGTTGATTTCCTTTCTAGGTATTTTGATGAGAAGGCCTCCGACGCCACTGATGAGGGCTTCTTCCGCTGGAGATCTGCTCAGCAAGGAGGAGGCAACGGACCACCTGCTCCTTAGACGTCATTCTTTATATGTTTTTTGATTTTTGTGGCCGGTGTGCTCTGCCTTATTTTGTAATATTGACAATATTACTTCTTTTCTCGATCAAGCCGCTGCTTTTGAATGGAATTTCGCTATCTGCTTTTCTTCATAATACTGCTTGTGCCATTGTTCACCCATGACGTTTGTTGTGTTACCTCTGTCCGTGTTGCGCTCAATTTCATGCCACCCTTTGTTGTTGGGGGAAACCTCTAGCCTTGTTGGGTCTGCCGCGACAGTGTTGTTGCGGTATGGATATCTCTCCGCCTTTACTTCACCGGGTATTAACTGCTTGGTTACTAGCTGGAGTATTCTTTCTTTCCGTAAGTCAAAGATTGGCTTGGGGCGTGCCTCGTCTTAGTGAGCCGTCTGATCAGGACCGGCCATCACAAGGATAGGATTTTCACTCCCAAGCGTTGAAACCTCGCGTCTCTGGGTCGTGCCTCGTCTTAATGGGTCGTCTATGTGAGCACGGTTACCACAAGGATAGGATTTTCACTTCCAGGACGGAGTTGGTCTCTCCTTGGGGCGTGCCTCATCTTACTGGGTCGTCTATGTGAGCACGGTTACCATAAAGGATAGGATTTTCACTCCCAAGGATACCGAGGGCGTGCCTCATCTTAATGGGCCGTCTATGTGAGCACGGTTGCCACAAGGATAGGATTTTCACTCCCGGGGGAGTTGGGGTCGTGCCTCGTCTTGGGCCGTCTATGTGAGCACGGTTGCCATAAGGATAGGATTTTCACTCCCAACACTTCGTTATGCCAGGGCGTGCCTCGTCTTAGTGAGCTGTCTGATCAGGACCAGCCATCACAAGGATAGGATTTTCACTCCTGGCATTCTTCGTTACCTGCATTTTTTCAAAAGCAAACGCTTGGAGAACATATCTAATTCATATGTTAGCATAACGTTGATATTACCAGATAGGATAGGCTAGCTTCGAGAGTGATATAGCTTCAGCCGAGCTATGTTCCAAGAATTCTGTAGGGGCATTCCTTCGAGTGTTTCCAAATGGTAGGCTCCTCTCCCCACAACACGGGTGACGCGATACGGTCCATCCCAGTTTGGGCTAAGTTTTCCCATTCGTTGCCCTGCCGCTCGCTTATCTCTGAGCACTAAATCTCCGGCTTTAAGCAATCGTTCTCTCACCTGCCTGTTGTGGTATTGTGCCATTTTCCTTTTGTAGTGCAGGGTTTTTAGGAGAGTTTCCTCGCGTTTTTCTGGCAGCGCGTCAAGGTTAGCGCGTAACCTTTCTTCATTGGTTTCTTCTTTGAAATGAGCCACCCGGAGGCTAACGGTGCCGATTTCTACCGGTGTGACACCTTCTGTTCCATAGGCCAATGCGAAAGGAGTCTCTCCCGTGCTGACTTTGACAGTCATACGGTAGGCCCATAATACATATGGCAGTTCATCTGGTCATTTCTTTTTGGAGCCTTCCAGGTTTCTTTTGATGCCACTAAGAATGCTACGGTTGGTCACTTCGGCCTGGCCATTAGTTTGGGGGTGTGCCACAGAAGAGAACCTTTGTTCAATCTGAAATTCCGCGCACTGATCCCTGAAGAATTGGCTTGTAAATTGTGTCCCATTATCGCTAACCAGTATGCGTGGTACCCCGAATCGCATAATGACCTGGTGTTTGAAGAAATGCCAGATTTTTTCGGTGGTGATGGTGACTAACGCCTCGGCTTCAGCCCATTTCGTGAAATAATCTACCGCCACGACCACGAATTTTAACTGGGATCTGGCCTTCGGAAACGGGCCCAAAATGTCGATGCCCCATTTAGCAAACGGGCAGGGAGCGACTATCTCTGAAATCTGCCGCTAATCCTTCTTCTGTGGCCCCCGGGGGTGGGAGTGTATGCCTGCTGAGCAGTTGCAAAGTGTTGATTTCGGCGATGCTCCTCATATTTTGAGCGATTCTCCGATCTATTCTCACCCAAATGTCCATAATCTTGAAGTACTTGGGGGAGACGGGTCCTCTGTCCCTAACGCAGAAGGTACCAGCAGTCGACCCGGTTCTCCTGCTACTTTGTTTTTTGTTCCTGCGTCTCCTCCTCATGCCGCTAGAGGTGGCCCTGCTCCCAGCTTGCTGGCCCACGCCTCCTCATATACTCTTCCCCTCTTGCCTACTCACCGGCTTAGCTTGCGCGACTTCCGGGATAACTATTTGCAGTTTCCGGCGGATGCTGCTCTTGATGCTGTCCTTGCGTCTACCTCTCTTTTGGCAGCCGAGATTATGTCTCTTCAGAGGGAGAGGGATGCCTTCGCGGCTAAGAGCCGGTGAAGATGCCAAAGTGTATTCGAGGGATCTTAGCATATTCTTGACATTTCTGACAGGTTTTCACGAAGTTATGGCAATCTCTTCGAATGGTGGGCCAGTAGAACCCTGACCGAAAGACTTGAGATGCCAAAGTGTCGCTAGCGATGTGCATGCCACATATTCCTTCATGAATTTCTCGTAGTACATGCAGGCCTTCTTGCTCCGTTATGCACTTAGCGGTAGGGTGGGAGAAACATCTCCGTATTAATTCTCCATTGTAATATGTGCATCGCGCCGCCCTTTTCAGGATTTTCCTCCTTTCCGCGTTCTCCTCCGGTAGCTTATCATGTTTCAGATATTCTATGACTGGGGTTCTCCAGTCACCTTCTATTTCTTCCACGTAAAGCGACGCTTGTTCCTCCATGAAAGAAGGTGTGGATAATTCTTCGTAGCACACGTCGTTGGGTATGGGAGCTTCTAAATTGGCTGCCATCTTGGCGAGGCTGTCAGCCTCTTCGTTGCTTTCCCTGGGGATATGTTCAAAGGTGACCTAAGTGTCTTTTTCTTGCATCTTCGATAGCTCACGCTTTACTTTGGCCAAGTATTGAACCATGATGGGTTCTCTGGCTTGAGAGTTCCCCAGGACCTGGTCCATTATTAGTTTAGAGTTCCCCCGTATCTTTAAGCGCAGACCGCATTCTGCTTTCGAGGCGGGTGTAGCTTCAACGGAGAAGTTGTTTCCTATTCTGAGCCCTGCTAACAATGCTTCGTATTCCGCTGCATTGTTGGACAAAGGTTGCAGGATTCTGATGGCGTATTGTATCTCCATGCTGTTAGGTCCGACTAGGAAAACACCTGCGCCTGCTAATTCTTGATTTTTCGCGCTATCCACATGGATAACCCATGAATCTGCGTATGTTTCCAGGGACGGGAGACATAAATCCTCTGATTCTTCTTCTGACGATTCTGTCAACGCGTCTCTTGTGAATGTGCATTCTACTATGAAGTCTGCTAACGCTTGGGCTTTGATAGCCGGTCTAGCTTTATACTGCAGCCCATATTGTTCGAGCTCGATTGCCCAAATCAACATTCTCCCCGAGGACTCTGGCTTTCTAAAGAATTTTCTCAACGGTTGATCAGTGAGTACGGTAACAGGGTGGGCTTGAAAGTATCGGTCCATCTTTCGCGTTGCCTGTATTAGGGCAAGCGTTATCTTCTCGATACGGGCGTATCGCAACTCATCGTCTTTCAATATGTGGCTGATGAAAAATACAGGACGATGTATGTGCCCTTCACTTCATACAAGGACGACGTTCACTACCTCGTCAGCGACGCCCAAGTATAGGTATAGCTCGTCGCCAAATTCAGGCCTTGTTAACACCAGGTCGGATGACAGGTACGCTTTCAGCCCTGCAAACGCTTTCTCGCATTCCTCTGTCCATCCGAAGGGGGCTTGTTTCGAATGACTTTGAAGAAAGGTAAGAACCTCTCACCCTGTTTAGATATGAACTGTCCTAACGCGATGATGCGCCCAGTGAGCTTCTGTATTTCTTTGACAGTTCGAGGGGGTATCATATCCTGGATGGCCTTTATCTTTGAAGGGTTGGGCTGGATACCTTTTCGGCTAACCACGTAGCCCAAGAATTTGCCTGTTTGGAACGCGAACATGCATTTCCTCGGATTCAGCTTCATTTTGTATTCTTTCATCACCCTGAAGACTTCTTCTAGATCGGTTAGGTGGTCCTTAAAGCTTCGACTTTTGACCAGGATGTCGTCCACATAGGCTTCTACATTTCTCCCGATTTGCTTTTGGAAAATCTTATTCGTCATGTGTTGGAACGTTGCCCCGGCGTTTTTCAGCCCAAACGACATTGCCGTGTAGTAGTAAGTAGCCCTCGGGGTAATGAAGGCGGTTTTTTCTTCATCCTCTATGGCCATGGGAATTTGATGATACCCGGAGTTAGCATCTAGGGAGCTTAGGTAGGCGTACCCTGCAGTTTGGTCGACCAACTGATCGATTCGAGGAAGAGGATAGCAATCTTTGGGGCAGGCGTTATTCAGGTCGGTGAAATCGATGCACATATGCCAATCCCCGTTAGGCTTTGGAACCAACACAGGGTTAGCTAGCCAGGTTGGGTATTGGACTTCTCGGACGAATCCCGCGTCTGTGAGCTTTAGTAGTTCTTTCTCGATGGCTGCTATCTTTTCCGGTGAGAAAGCGCGCCGCTTTTGTTGAATAGGCTTAGCGTCAGGGCTAACATTTAGCCGGTGTTCCGCGACTTCTCGTGAAATTCCAGGCATGTCTGCCGGTTTCCACGTGAATTCTCCTTTGCATTTTCTTAGCAGTCGGGTTAATTGCGCGTTCTCTTCGGGACTTAGCTTCTCACTGACCAAGAGGTTCGCGTCATTGTCTGCACTGATAGGTATCGACATCATCTGATCCAGCGGCTGAGTGCGCTTTTCTTCTTTATCATCGAAGGGGTCATCTGCTACGCATACGTACCGGTCACAACTCCTTTGAGTCATGAGTAGGTAGCATTCAGCGGCTAGCTTTTGGTCTCCTTTGATTGAGACCACGCCATCCCACGAGGGATATTTCATCCGCAGGTATTTTTGGGATATTGCGGCTCCAAAGCGATTGAGGAACGGTCGCCCCAGTATGGCATTGTAAGGCAGCGTTAGGTCTACGACCAGAAATAATAGCTCTTCCGAGCGTTTGGATGTGTCTTCTCGAAAATATACTGACAATGATGTGATTCCTGCTACCGGGATCGGTACCCCATCAATCCCCACAATTGGTCTTTTGCAAGGCGCCAGCTCACCGTCAAATCGTTTCATCAGATTATATGCTTCTAGTGAAAATAGATTTACCGCGCTCCCGTTATCGACGAGGGTTCTTCTTACCCCGTGGCTGCCGATGACGGGTACTACCACCAACGCGTCGTTGTGCGGGAAAACAATGCCTTTTTCATCTTCCTCTGAGAAGGACAATACCATCCAGTCTAAAGTGCTTATTGCCTCAATTTTCACATGCGCGCTTTCTCGTTTGTGTTTTTCCCCGGGACTGGGAGTTTGTTGCATAGTTTCCTCGAAGTAAGGCGTTCCTCCTGCTATGATATTAATCATAGGCATCTGATCGCTGCGAACGGTGAGAGTTTCTCTATTCTGCCCGAGGGGGATGGCGTTAGCACCCGTTGCACGGGAAGGCGTTTGCCTATGATCAGTTATTGCTTCAGTTGGGTTATTCCTAACTCCTTCTCTTGTCTTGGTGGCAAATTCTCCGAGGTAGCCTTCCTCAACTAACCGTTCTATGGCCAGCTTTAGTTCTCTACACACATTGGTCGAATGTCCTTTGACCTTGTGGAACTTGCAATATGCATTCTCTCTTCCTCTCATGACTACTCCAGGTTTCACAGGAGCTGGGTAACGGATGGGCAGGTTTCACTGCTGAACTATCGCTAGGATTTCCACTCTTGGGAGTATGAGGGAAGGGAGGTCTGGGTCATATATCCGGCCCTATGGCGGATCTGCCTGTTTTCGAGTGGGGGACCCTCCAAGTTTCCCTTTCGAAAAATTTCCTCTCTGTCAGTTAGAGGTCTTGGCGGTGTGCTCTTTCCGTTGGCTATAATCATCACTGGGCCGCGCGTCGGGGGCGCTACTGTACGAAGCGTTAGGGGCCAGGTATGGGTCTGCCGGTAGGTCCCGCATCCTTTCTCTATTCTCCTCCTCTTCCATCCTCGTGTAATTATGCACTTTTAGTCTTAGCGCATCCAGGGTCGATGGTGGGTCTACCATTAATGCGTCTCTCAATTTCCCGTAACGGAAGTTACGCTTAAGGGCTTCTACCGCGAAATCAATGGTTACCCCCGGTGTCAAGGACATTTCGAGATCAAATCGACCTAAGAATCCATTTAATGATTCTTGCGGTCCTCGATGGATATCAAATAGCGTTGCGGCTAACTTTCTGATAGGGATAGCGGTGCTAAACCGGCTCCTGAACTTTTCTTCTAGCTAGGGAAAGTTATCAATGGATCCAGCTGGGAGTCCCTCGAACCAGAGACGTGTCACCCCTGATAGTTTCATGACGAAGATCTGGCATAGCGCTGCATCGCTAAGAGTTTGGAATTGTACAAAATCTTTCACCTTATTAAGGTGAGAAATATGGTCTCTCGTGCCATCATACGATTCGACAGGGAGTTTTACATGTCGATGGACCCTGTGATGCCGCACACGGTAACTGAACGGGTGGCCAGCATTGCCATCGGGAACTCTACGAGGGTGATGCGGGTGTGGAATTTCGACATCATATCTGGGGTTCTGGGGGTCATATTCATGATGCCGCCTGGGAGATCGGCTGTGGCTTCTCGGAGTTCGAGTTCGTCGTCCTCTGCTACTAGATCTCTCACTGTATCTAGGGGATGGTTCTCTGAACATTTCGCCGCGCCTATCATCCCAATGCTCTCTATATTCGTTGCGTCGGCAGCCTTCTTCATGGATGGGGACTTCTCCCCTGTATTTCCCAGGGAGGTCCACAGGCCCATGTGCAAGCTGTGAGACGTTCATGGGGGCCAATAACAAGGGTAGGGAAAACGGAAGCCCTCTTGATTGTCGGGGCGACAACGGTCGCTCATGGACAATGGACGGAGTGAAAACTATCTGGGAGGACACGCCGGGTCTTGAGGCATGAGGCGTAAACCCAGCAGCCAACTCTGTCAACTGATCCAGTTGGGCTTGAAGGGCCGCTATAGAGTTCGCGAAAGGGTTGTTTGCATCAACGACCACAGATCCCCTTGCTTGGGGAGTAGAATAGCTGGTTCCCGCTATGTGGGAAAAAGGGGAACAAATCTGGAATACTGTTGCTTCTGTCCTTGGCCCAGAGGGAGGATCTGATCCTCCCGCAGTGACTTCTTGCACTGAGGTAGAGATGTCGGAGGTAGCAAAAGCGAAAAGTCGTCGGTGAGTGTTATACGGGATGCTGGAGGTTTGGGACAGCGCGGGATCTGACTCTGAAGCCATAATCCTCCTAGCTTCGGGAAGAATGGAGCTTGGTTATTAAGGATGCTCACTTAATAGGACCAAAGCTCTCAATGAAAGCACCAATTTGATAAGAATTTATCTTCGGCCGAAGGGTAGAAAGGGAAGATGCTTCTCCAGCTCAGTATCCACGGTGGTCCGTTGTACCTGCAAGACGCCGGAGGGGGTCTCCGGCGGAAACGCTCCGATGCTTAAGCTAGTATGAGTGGTGAAATTGGCAGAGTTTTGGCCAGTGAATTCCGCTTACCTTCCTCCTTTGTGGGGGAGGTATTTATAGACGAAATAAGCCTGTCTGTGCGAGTGGGATTGCTAGGGAGCAACCTGTCCCGTCAGGGGCTATGATTTGCCCGTGTTATGATGTACCGTCATGGCGGTAGGTATGAGGTAGTTGTTACCCTGGTAAGATAACGGTAGTGCGTTTCCCTTGGGGTGGGATAGCACCTTCGGTCGTCTACAAGCTCGATACGGGGACCCCCAACGATAAGTCAACCCTCCTGGCGTTAGTCCCGTAAAGGGGAATGGCAGCCTTGCCCCTACCGTGGCGGTAGGAATAGTGATTCTTTCCTTCCCATATGGGGCAACAGTCGAAAATGCCCTTGTCGTTAGGTGGATTGTTATCAAGCGGCAACCTTGATAACCCAGATCCCTCAGGTTTAATCGGTGAGTGGCTGCTCCGTCAGAACCAAAGGAAGACAAATTGACATAAGTAGGACCCATGATCCGGCTGTCTAAGTAGGTTAACAGAGGGCAAGAAGAACCCAACACAAAGTGGAGCTGGATAAGAGAAGAAGGTACCGGGTGAGGAGGACTTGGTGGATCTTCGAGTCTTCTCACAATCATTTTGATAGCGGGAATTAATGAGAGAAACTTATCGAAGACGAGAGGAGCCCGGAGCCAAGGTGGCATTAAAAGGAGAGACAGATGAAGGAGTCGGCTCCTGAGGAATTTCGACAGGGATATCGCCTAGGAGGTCGGACACTCTAACAACTTCCGATTCCACCACCAATTGAGGAAAATTTTCCATGCCCATGGGAGCAATCGGAAAAGGAACTTAAGCCCGGGCTACTATAGAGCTCTCTCCAAATCTCTTTCATTTGTTGATCTTCTTGGAAGTCTGCCTTAAAATCTCAGCCGGGTCCATATCGTTGGTTGAGGAGGAGGAAGAAGATGATTTGGAAGCTGCTCTTTCGAAGTTACCTAGATGATGATTTGTAGTCGGATGCTCTTGAGTTTCAACCTCTTCAACCATTAACTCAACTTCTTGCTCGAAAGTCGTGCCCGAGATCTCAGTTGAGAGAGAATCGGGTGAAGAAACTTGAGCAACCGATATATTCCTCGCTTGAGAAGTAGAGTCCCTGATAGTTTTCTTCTTAGTGATCCCGAAAGTTTTCTTCTTCTTGGAAGGAGGAGCCCTTGCTCGAGGAAGAGGTGGCGCAGTTCTCTTAGCTTTCTTGCGTAGTGATTTCGGTAACCAATCGGGCGTTCCTTTTGTAAAAATAGAACACAGTATTAGAGTTAGAAAAATTCAGAAGATGAAGAAAGTAAAAGGAAACTCACCAATCCGGCAATCCGATAATCGAATACCGGTAGCATGATTCTTGGTATGGAAAGGAGTGCTAACGGTCAACATTTTATCCACTTGGGCTCGCACTTCTACTGAATACCTAGTCAGTTTCGGCCATGATTTCTCAGTAATAGCCCGATTGAATCCTGATCTCCACTAAGGTGTCGATAACTCCATCACAAAGAAGCGGTCCTTCCAACCATGTACAGAAGACTCAAATTTTTGGAAGTTCTAGAGAAAAGGCTGACCAGGGGTATCGTCCCATCAAGGAAAAATGGTGATCATGCTTCTCCGGTAGTATAATTGGAAGAACATCGGGAATAAATTAACGGATGGAGAGGGGATACCGTTCAACTCACAGATTCAGAGAAAGGCATAAATCCCAGACCAAGAGTTTGGGGAGATTTTTGCCGGGTTCAAGTCAAACTAGTTCAGCATATTGCTAATCACTGGGTAAAGGGGAAGATGGAAGCCATACTGAAATATCCTAGTGTATAATACCCTCCGATTACCCCTTAAGGTGCTATTCAATCTAGTATTGTCACCCGCTACCTGAATACTATACTAGTCGGAAAAGGAAGCCCCAAAATTGGTTAATTATACCCATAATTCACCAATATCGGTCACTACAGAGGGTGTCCTCTCTATTTTATTCTTCACATAACCCTTCAGTTTAATTTGAGGAGCGGCGCGAGGCATGGTTAAGGGTTGATTAACAGAAAAAGAGCGAGCTAGGTTCTTAAAAATAAAAGAGCAAGGAAGGTTAACAAAAATACCTTTTAAAAGAGGAGCAAAATGGAAGCCGGAGTTTGGTCATAGTCTGGTCGGAAATGAAGACACTCGAGAGAAGAAGCAAGGAGATTTGAGTATAGAGAGATGAAAAGCTAAATAGAAGGTAAAATATTAAAACGGAAGGGGAAAGGGCAATTTATAGACTAAGATCGCCCCCTTACCGTGTGAGCACCTTGTCGGGGGGCGATATATGACATGTAGTCAATGAGAATTTAACATGTGAGAAGATGCAATTATTTTATTCATTAACAAGCACGCGCCAGCTGCCCAACTCTTCGAATTCAAACTGCAACTTTTGCAACGTATGAGGCGGAGTCACTCAACCGTCATCAAACGGCTATATTATTTTTAAGTGGACAAGAAGAAGCCACGTATGCATGCGCATGTTGAGAGCAATCATCACAGCTTGCATTACATTTATGATAGGTTTTAGAGCGTTTAATGTGTCGTCAATTAATAAACAACGTCCAAGGAGAGTAACGGAAGCCCTTGGTAAACACTTGGGCTCATTTTTGGTTGGGCCTCTGATAATACAAACAAGGCACCTCAAGGGCAATTTTGACATTTCATCACCAACGGGGGGTCCCGGTACATATCCTCAACAGTAGCTAAGACTACACATCCCGATTCCACCAGGTAAGTATACCACTTATACAACATGCTAGGGAAACTATCGGATAAATGGTCAGGTACCGCTAATAGCTGGTCAAACTTAAACGACATGTGTCTAGGGTGATCCAAAGGGTGAGGGTATAAATACCCCCCTATCACCCCTTCATACAGACAAAGACACACACACGCACATGCGTACTGAAGCTCTGCTCAACTACCTACCTACACCCGATAGTTCTCCCTCACTATTTACCTCCATCATGCTTACTAACTTGATCGTCGGAGTTTCTACGTTGGAGACCCCCTCCGACGCCTTGCAGATGGCGTAGGAGCGCCGAGACAGTCAACATCAACACGTCAGATTATAAAATAGTCATGAACCTAGATCAAATAATATCAATGAGGAAGAGAAGGGCTGGTGGTTTGGTGTGAGAGAGAGTAAATGTGTTTTTTTATGGATAGGGAAAAGGAGGGAGAGGAATAGGAGTTGTAGAGGTGGAGATAAATTGGATGAGGAAGATGAGGGCTTATGGATTTGGTGTGGCATAGATGGTGTTTAGATCTTGTGGATTCCTGGAGAACGTTAACATAACGTTTGGTTCACGGAATACTACTTTCCCCATTGGAATCACTCTCCCGGGAGAGTGATATCCAGGAGAGTGATTGAGGGGAATGTTAGTTTTTTGTGTTTGGTTGGGATTTAAAATTTCCTGAAAAGTAACATTATTGTGTTTATTTTGTACGTGGGAATCCTCAAGGAAAGTAAGAAAAATGACTACTTTATCATTTTCTATATTTGTGTCTTTGTTATTTTGTTAGGCGTCTAATTATTATTTTCTATATATACTTTATCATGGATTTTGTTTCTATTTAACTATCTATTTTTTAACAATTAGAATATCAAATGAGTTTTCAAATTCTTCATTATTGTAAGGGGTTGGTTGATGGGTGGATTAAGAAATTTAATTTTATGAAACTTCTTTATCCAACTTTCAGAATATATATTTTTATCAAACTTAAAAAAGATTTAAAACATAATCTGCAACTTAAAAAATGTATCATAAATTTCTAAAAAAATTTAAAAATGTACCAAAACTTTAAAAAAGAATCTGAAACATAAAAAAAAGGAGAAATTTTAAAAAAAAATTTAAAAATTAAATATTAAAAAATATGAAACTAAAAAATAACACATATAAAAAAATGGAAACTAAAACTAAGAGAGAAAGGAACAAGTTTATTTTTCTCTCTTTCTTATAATAATGCTAGTATGAGGGGATAAATATGTAATTTAAGAAAAAAAATTAGCTTTCCTTGCATCAAATAATCACTTTTCCCACCCATAACCAAGGAATCACTTTCCCCCATTTTTTGGAAAGTCAAAAGGGTCAAGGAAAGTTGAATTCCGGAGGAGAGTGGTTTCTTGGTGCAACCAAACACAATAAAGCTCGAAATCTCAAATTCTCTAGTCACTTTCCTCCCTGATTCCGCCAACTAAACGCACCCTAAAATGAGATTTTCTAGTCTCATATGTAATTTGGAAATGAGGACTTTTCTTTTCAATTTCTAAATTAAAAAATTAGACTACTTGAACAAAATTCCATTTCTTTAATTTTCTAAAAGAATATAAGTTTTTTCGAGTAATTTTACCATACATGAACACGCCTCAGTTTCTATATTTTTAGCATTATGTGCTCTATGTTTTAGAAAAACCTAAAATTGAATCAGAAAATTGACTCTTATTAAGAATTAAAACGTCTAAATAATAAACGGGCTGCCCATGAATTTAATGGGCCGACCCATTTAATTTTATGTAATTAAATAAAATGATAATTTTTGTATATCAACTAGAAATTTTAAATCAAAATATTCATAGAAGTTGAATTTTATAAGTTCAAAATAATAAACTGAATACTTTAACCTTACAATCCCAATTGATACTTAACCAATAATGGCAAGTATGTTGTTATTCTCCCTACAATTCATAACCGACTCATGAAACAGAACAAAATAAAAAGGTATGATCAAACCCAACGGGATAATCCTGAAATCTAGGGAGTACATGACATTGATAATAAAAACTCATGTCATGGCTCTACAATTTATTTATTTAGAAATTAAAAGTTATCAGATCATATATATATATATATATATATATATATATATATATATAGCATTTAATTCTACGAATGTATTAGTATCTAGCCATAACCTACATTTTAGTGTGATTAGGCTTGCTATACACTTGTTAATGGTGAAGGATGATTCTTCTTGCACTTGTTCTGTCATATAACTAGTTTCTGTTTCTACTACTTCTTTTCTTTTTTCAGCTTTTGCTTCAAGTTCTAGAACTCTATATTTTAATAATTCTATTTCTACTTCGTGTCTTTTGATTTGTTCTCTAAGTTTTTCGTCTAGTACTCCTTTCTGAGTATTATTCTCTGTATTTTTCCCTGTTATATCTGTTTCTATTTGGAATAATTTCTTGATGCACATAAAGCATATTTCTTTAAAGCAATTATTACACTGGTATCGTCTATCTATTGCAGGGTATAACCTACAGTTAAAACAACTCACATGGTTATTTCCTCTGTTTCTAATCCATTCATGTAAACATTCTATACTTTGTTCCTGTTCTTCCCTATTCATATAAGTGTATGTAATTCTGGTGCTACTTTCAGGTTCTTCTGAAACTATACTATATACTGATTCATTATCAGAATCTGTTTTTATATTTTCTATCTCGTATTCTCCTAATTGTTCTATCAAATTTGTTCTTTCTATATTTCTATTTTTGTTTGGACATCTGTTAGCTAAATGATCTGGATCTCCACAAATAAAACATGTACAACTTCTGTTTCTAGGTTTCTTAACATATTTATCCTTGTCTTTCCAAGGTTTATCGTTTTTATAAGTTTTACTCTTTCTAAGGAATTTCTTTTTTCTATCATAATATCCATAGGCTTGTGGTGTGTAAATGGCTGTTTTACAGAATGCCCATGCTTGTCTTTTCATCTGTTCTTGCATAGTGGCTTCTTTACATTTATCTTCTAATTTCTTAAAAACATATGTGATTCTAGGTCCTATTCCTAGATCTGTGATATGACCACAATCTTTGGTCCATTCTTCATGCATTAGTCTTCCTAAATCGCCTGGAAGCTTGATGAAATACTTATTACATAAGTCATCTTCCATGGCTTTTCCTGTTTGTGCTAATAGTCTAGCAAAATCTGAGCTAAATTCTTTTATATACTTGAAGTCTGTTATACTCAATTGCTCCAAGTTTCTTACTGCTGTGTCTTGTATAAAAGTGTTTTCTTTTGCTGGGTCTACTCCTAATAGTAATATTCTAATTTGACTAGTAAAGTTATACGGATTATCTCCTAATGCTTTTATTGTATTTATACCTTCTGGGTCTTTCAATTTCTTACTCTGCCAAATTCCTAAGGCTGTTGGTCCTAACGTTGTTTCTAGGTATGAGAACATATCTATATCTTCTCTTTTATTAGTTTCCCAATCTCTAACGACTGTCTGTTCCCAGATTAATATTTCGTCTGGCCACAACTGAGGACTTTGTGGTTCTATTAATAGCATATGTGAACTGTAAAGTTTTCCTATAGGCATTCTTGTTCCTCTACCTCTAAGATTTGACTCTCCTTGGTATACTGCCGTAGCAGGTACCCATGGTTCTCTACCTAACATTTCTGTTCCTGAGGCTCCAGGTGTTACGAATTCTGGTTTTGGTCTCTTAATTCCTCTAGGATCTATGTTCTGGTCCATAAAGCTAACTTCTGATTTGAAAAAATCACTCATTACTATTTTCCCATTAACTATGTCTGTTACTAATGGTAGGTTGAAAACTTCATTTAACCTGTTATAGGCTTCTTCATATTCTAATCCTAACTCTGTCATACATTCTATTAGCATGTCATCAACTTGTTCTTGTATATTGATTTCTGTAAACTTCTTGTTAATTATTTGGTCAAATGTTTTATGAACTTCTTCTGTTTTAAAACCAGCTATTTCTTCCATTTCATTTATTTCTTCCGTTTCTTCATACATTTCTTCATATAATCCATACCCTATGCATTCTTCTATATTTTCATTTTCTGTGTCATATATGGGTTCTTCTTCATTTTCTGTATCGTATATTGGTTCTCCTAGTTCTGCATTCATCATACTAATTTCTTGATCACTGTCATCTTCTTTTGTTGGTTCTTTCTCTAAATAATTATTAAATCTCATGCTATAGTTTCCGTCTTTATCTTCATAGATGACACTCTTTTCTGGCACTAATATTGTTTCAATAGTATCTGTGAATTTCTTTAGTGACCATTCTCGTCCTGCTAATTCTTCAGGATCTATCTTTACTGGATCTATCATTTTAATTCCACGACTGGCTAGGTTTTCTACTATTCCTTCTATATTAACATTGTAATTCATACCAGATCTGTTACTAGCTTTTCCTAAGATTGCTATACTGACTACTAAATTATTTCCTTTATAATCTTCATATCCTTTGGTATCTAGACCTATTTTTAAATTTTTTAAATCTTTAATATCTTTTAATATTGCAGGTGCACAATAGAAGAGCGCACTATTCTGACTAAGATCTACTTCCATACCTGCTATGGTTGCCTTTTTAACATCTGTTTTCCATGATTTATCTAGAATTAGAACTAAAACTTTAGTTCCTAATGCTTTTCTTCCTAATCCTTTTATACCTATTACTATCAGTCCTGTATGTGCAAATAATTTACCTGTTTTCTTTATTTTATCAATCATTTCTGAGGTAAATAAGTCTATTGTTTCTGCCGTGTCTACTACTCTAAGACTTTCTTCCCTATTACTCCTAATTAATGTTGTATTCATGTTTAGAGGTCCTACTTTGTATAGGGTTCTGGGATTCATTGCATCTAACTGTTCGTTATTATATATTTCTAAGTTTTTATCTACATCTATTTCTTCTTCTAATTGGACTACAGTCTGTGAGCTATTACTTCCTGATCCTTTACTAAATACTTTATTTAAAAAGGTATTTCCACTAATTTCTTCTCTAGAAGACATACTTCTTCGCGGCTGTTCTTGTATAGTTCTACTACTTCCACTAAAAGGTCTAAAGTTACTCATTTTCTAGGTGACCAGTGATTATATTTTATTGGTTTATTAATAATTTTAATAGTTTTTTCTAGGTTTAGCTTTTCTAAGGCTTTTGTTAAACTAGAAATTTCTGGTGAGTCTTCTATTGGTTTTATGCTTTTATCTTTTTTATTTTCTGTGAGGATATATTCGTTCTGGTGTTTTATAAAATCTAGATTTTCTAGTATAAGACTTTTAAAACGACTATTTTCTGTTATTGATTCTTTAATACTATCGATCTGTTTGTGAATATTATCCCTTTCTATGTCTAAACGAGTTGCTAGACTGATAATAAGGTCTGTCAGACTGTTTAAATGAGCGTTAGAACTATGGAGTCTATGCTCTGAATTTTTATCTACTCTGCAAGTAATTTCACTTACTTCTGTAGGTACTTTATATTTATCCTTCAAAATTTCGAGATCTAAGTATTCAATTCGTTTTAACTTATGATTAGCAATGGTGAGAGAGTTTTGGGAGATTTAGAAAAAGGATTTATCAATTTATGAAAAAAGTTTCCAGTTTTAATAGTATTAGTTCCCTTTAAAAGATAAGCCCAAATATAAGCAATAAAATGTTCATAAAAATAAAAATTTCTTTAAACATAAACAAGGTATTGATAATAAAGCAAGATTATAACTTAAAAATCTAACTCACTCTAGCGGGTTCGTGGTTATAGCAGGCTTTACTCCTTCTGTGGATACCCTTGCCACGCCTGTCTAGGTCTTTTGTCAGATTGTCCAAGAACGTCTTGCTCCGCTACCAATAAAGAGGGGGTGTCCGGTGAAAGAAAAGGAAGGGAGTGGTATATACGCAGCGGTTGGTTTGTTTTGAGAGAGGGAGAAAAAAGTTTTCTCCGACGAGGTAATGTACAGTCGCCGGTTCGACTTTTTTTTTTAAGCTCAAAAAGTATGATAGGATATAGCTTAATACCTAAGAAATACCATAAACAGTTAAAATACAAGATAGTTACCAAAACAGCCGAACAAAGAACTATGATAATTACACATCAGGTAGAAGCTCAAGGAATACAGTTTATAGATTTTGCAAAAAATTACAGTATAAAGTACGAAATACCACAGATTAACATAGCACCAGAAAACACGAAGAGTAATGATTTTTTACTAGGATTAAATTTTATATGCAGTTTAAATGGCAGTATCACAATAGCTAGAAATTGTATAACCATTAGTAAAAATGTTTATACATTTCCAACAAACAAATATATACAGACAGCGGAGTTCGCACGAAAGCGTGGTGGACAACCTATATTAGAATTTTTGAAACCAGAAACAAAAAGAACAAATTATGTAGAAAACGAAACATACACTATGTTAGGAAGAGAATTGGCCTTAGATTTAGAAAAAGGACCAGATATTAAAAGTAGTAGAAACTACCCTATAATACAGAGATTAGAAAAAATAGGATTAATAGGTGAAGATATTACCAAAAATAGAGTAGAATATAAAGTCAAAATGCAGATTAAAAATCCTGATATAAGGATTGTAACAGCAAATATAGATTACAGCCCCTTAGATAAAGAAGAATTTAGAAAACAAATTCCTGAGATGATAAACCAGGGATTAATTAGAAGATCAGATAGTCCTCATAGAACAGCAGCCTTTATAGTGAGAAATCACAGTGAGATTAAAAGAGGAAAAGCCAGAATAGTATATAATTATAAAAGGTTAAATGATAATACAATAGATGATGCTTATAACATCCCAAACAAAGACAGCCTAATAGGACTAATACAACAGAAAAATATTTTTAGTAAATTTGATTTAAAATCAGGATATAATCAGCTAAAATTAGAAGAATGGTTTAAACAATGGACAGCTTTTACATGTTCAGAAGGACATTTTGAATGGAATGTTCTTTCATTCGGATTAAAGAATGCACCGGCAGTATTTCAAAGATTTATGGACTCTATTTTCTTAGAATTCGATTTTTGCCTAGTTTATATAGACGACATTTTAGTAGCCAGTAATACTATCAAAGAACATGAGGATCATTTAAGACAGATCTTCCAGAAAA
The DNA here is from genome assembly GCA_963691705.1 of Viola odorata. Taxonomy (NCBI): domain Eukaryota; kingdom Viridiplantae; phylum Streptophyta; class Magnoliopsida; order Malpighiales; family Violaceae; genus Viola; species Viola odorata. The sequence goes on along the minus strand of OY829545.1, from coordinate 54,000,456 downwards.
TAGAAAAACACAACATAGTAGTCAGTAAAAGAAAAATGGAGTTGTATAAAAGAAAAATATCCTTTTTAGGATTAGAAATAGGAAATGGAAAAATAGAATTACAGCCTCACATAGCAGAAAATATTCTAAAATTTCCAGATAAATTAGAAGGCTTAAAACAGATACAAGCATTTTTAGGCATACTAAACTATGCTAGAAAATTTATCCCCAATTTAAGCAAACTGGTAGGACCTCTTTATAGTAAAACAGTAAAGAATGGACAAAGAAATTTTAACAAAGAAGATATAGAACTAGTAAAACGTATTAAAGAGCAGGTTAAAAGGATTAAGCCATTAGAACTACCCTTAACAACAGATTATATCATCATTGAATGTGATGGTAGTAAAGAAGGATGGGGAGCAGTCATGATCTGCAAACCCAACAAATATTCAGAAAAAGAAACAGAAAAAATTGCCGCATATGCTAGTGGTAATTTCAAAACAGGACAGAATTGGACTAGCCTAGATTTCGAAATTCAAGCATTAATAAATGCTCTAGATAAATTTAAGATTCATTTACAGAATGAATTTACAGTCAGAACAGATTGTGAAGCTATAGTTAAGTTTCTAAAGAACGAGAATAGTAAAAAGATAAACAGGACAAGATGGGTAAATTTACAGAATTTAATACAGGGAAATGGATATAACATCTGTTTCGAACATATAAAAGGAAAAAATAACAGTTTGGCAGATTTACTGTCTAGAAATATTGAAAAACTATTTAAATGATACAGGTAAGAATGAAGAAAAGGGTGCTTAAACCCAAAGAGCAGATGTTCAAGGAACAGACAGAAAACAAACAGGAGCCAGACACTCAGGAATCAGTGTCAGACAGAACTATCATGTACAGAAATAATCTGGCTATGCCAGTCACAATTACAGAAAGAGGGTCATCATCCTCTAATATACAGAAAGTGGTTCCATCCACACAGAGAGCCTCTCCAGTTAGAGGAATAAACAGAGACCTTAGATTTGGTACAATGTACCTTACAGAATTTACAGAAGGAGGCAACAAAAAATTCAAACCCTTTGAGGGATTGAATATAGACCGAGAACAGCAATGTTTGCTAGATAATATCTGGCACATACAGACCCTCCCTGCAGCAACACAGTTCAAAGTACAATGCTTAAATGCCTTAAGCATGTATTTCTCAGACAAAAACCCTAAGATACACAGGAAGTCTTTTTCACATTACGTGATATACAGAGGTTTAAAAACAGGAGTTTTTAACAGTTTCAATACAGTTAAGAATTTCATCATGTGTCAAAATCCCATATACGTGGGATATCACAGTTTCTCTGAAGCCTTAGAAGAAGCAAGGGCCCAATTAGGCCCAAACTTCTATATAGAACCTGAAACAGTCAGGCCTTACTCAGAAGTAGCTAGAGAAGATACTAGCCAGCTTATAGCAAGGCTAGAAGATAAGAACAGAAAGTTAGAAGAACAGCTGGCCCAAATCCAGCAACAGAACTCCACACAGATAAATTACCTCGAACAGAAAAAGAAGGATGCCGACAGGCAAATCCAACAGCATAATTCTACAGTAAGTATACTAAATACAAAGTTACAGCAGTTAGATCAGTTCTTAAAAAGAAATAGAACCCCTGAGAACAGAAGTTTTGTAGAACTTAGGGCAAGATTGCTAGACATGCCCGCTATCTTCACCCTCAAACCTTTATTTGACCAATGGCCAGAAGGAGAAGAGATAATAAAACAGAAAACAGAAAGTAGACATCTAGAACAACTAATGGATGCACAGAAGGATCTGGTTAGGATCCATTTCGAAGAAACAGACTGGAAATTCAAGGGAGTAAAGGTTGTTCAAAAGCCTTTTTCTCTACACAGAGGACCTTTTACTAGACATATCAGAGAAATATGAGCAGCAGGACTGTTCAAATTACAGGTAGATCTAAACGCCACAGACATGCCTTTCCCAAAGATTTTATCCTTTTTCCATATGGGAATGGTAGATCAGATCACATTCAGACTAGAAGAAGAAGGCAGAATTGAAAAATATTTAGAGGAGTTTGGAGAGAAATTCTTTCTTATTGCAGGAAACATGGCTGTAAGAAAGAAACTGATATGTATAATAGATTCCACTCTCCCTGCCATGCTGGGTTTCGGTATAGTCCCAGCGAAAAAGAGGATCTTCATCTTCACAGCAGACAGAGACAGAGAAAGCATAGAAGACATTAAAATGGTGACCTTAGCACCATATGATTTTCAAGATTTAGACAACACAGAAGTTTACAAGGCAGCACAGAGTCCCAGAATGCTGTATACACCAGAGAACTGGACCAACTACAGGCTCTTAGGAGAAGGATATTTTATCCAGATATACAGCACTAGAGAATGGAGAATGTTCCTTCCACATTCAGGAGACGGACGCCTTCTGGAGGAAGAAAACATCATAAACCTCGTAGAAGATCTACAGGATAGAGAAATGACAGAGGCCGATGAAGAAGACGTCACTATTCCAGATACACACAGAGATATCTAGAAAATCGACGTAAGCAATGACGTCTACAGAAAAGAATCGTAAGCAATGACGATCACAGAAGACAGCTGTTAAAGATTAAATAGCCACCTGTCTTTTGGCAGGATGTAATGATTGTATTTTTTCTTTTCTTTAGCTTTCTTTTCTTTTCTTTAGGTCCGTTTCTTTTTCTTTCTTTTTAGAAAATGTCGGCCATCTTTTTTGGCCGTTTCCTTATAGTTTTCTCTATATAAGGGGCTCTCCCCTTCATTTGTAAACATGAGAAAAATTTTATAAACACATCTTTCTCTCAACTCTCCCATGTCTCACTAAACTCTCTCTCTAGTTTCTAGTTCTAAATAGTCCCTTAGTTCCCCGTACCTAAACAGTATCCCATATATATAAAAAAAAAAAAAAAAAAAAAAATGTATATATATAAGTTTAGCAACTCGTTTAGACATAGAAAGGGATAATATTCATAAACAGATAGATAGTATTAAAGAAGCAATAACAGAAAACAGTGGTTTTAAAAGTCTTATATTAGAAAATCTAGATTTTATTAAACACCAGAACGAATATATCCTCACAGAAAATAAAAAAGATAAAAGCATAAAACCAATAGAAGACTCACCAGAAATTTCTACTTTAACCAATATATATATATATATATATATATATATATATATATATATATATATAGAACTCTATATTTTAATAATTCTATTTCTACATCGTGCCTTTTGATTTGTTCTCTAAGTGTTTCGTCTAATACTCCCTTCTGAGTATTATTTTCTGTATTTTTCCCTGTTATATCTGTTTCTATTTGGAATAATTTCTTAATGCACATAAAGCATATTTCCTTAAAGCAATTGTTACACTGATATCTTCTATCTATTGCAGGGTATAACCTACAGTTAAAACAATTCATGTGGTTATTTCCTCTGTTCCCCGTACCTAAACAGTAGCCCATATATATTGTGTATGTATGTGTGTGAAACTAGCCGGGCTGAAAATTGGAGGACCCAAGCTCGGTCTTTTTACTTGCCAAGCTGGGCCTGAAATTTGGCTGCCCAAACCCGAGTCAATTTTACGAACGACCCATCTAGTTAATAGATCTACTTATATAATTGTATTTTTTATTGAATCAACTGATTAACTAGGAGATGGTTTATAACCTCCTGCTATTAATCTTATGTGGGGTGAACACACTTCATAACATTGTCTCAAATAATCAACATTTCCTCTCTTGTATAGAAATATTTTATTGCATTATAACGTCTCTTGTATCGAAGAGGATCTCTTAAGTATTTCTCAGCCATCAATTATGAAAAACAAAACCAACAAACATGACAACATTCCTGTGAATGACAGAAAGCACCACCACTGTAAAATCAATCGAATCTTATTTAATAATTACCATTGGCCAACACAAAAGTGGTGAGAACCAAAGCTAGCAGCAACAGCAGGCATAGAATGTCGGGTGCTATCACTTTTTATATCTCTATATAAAAGTTGATTCGTGACAACAATGAATTAAAAAGAAATGTGATTTAATATGAAAAAAATAAACCCTATTTATTTCTTATATATCAGTTTTAACATGTGTTCATTTTTTATATAGAGTAACAACGGTTACTAAATAATAGGTACCCTCGGATGTAAGTAATTTTTTTTGCCAGCAAGCACTGTGTCTTGTGCGTGGTCTCCGAAGAAACGGGGGAGAAGGCTGTTGTCAATTCTCATCTCATCTCTCTTAGTTGCGTATCACACTCACACTAAAATCCCTCAACTCTCAGGCTGTTCGCATCTTTATTTTCTGTCGTGCCGTCGGTTTAATGTTACAGCCATTTCTTGAGCAAGGTTAGCTCTCTGCTTTATTGAATTGCTGAAATGGGTTTTGTTTTTGGTTGGAGGAGATTTGGCTAATTTAGCACAAACCTTGAGATTTTTGTGTTGGGTGGTGAGGAATTGCTATTTCACTCTTTTGATTTTGAGGATTTAGAAACACCATTACATTAAATGAATCAAACCCTCGTCTCTTCCCCCATCACTGACTAGCCCTACCCAATAAACCACTGCACATGTCTTAGGTTGTTCTTCAGAAATTTAAGCAAAGTGTCGGTGGAAACTTGTAAAGCTATTGTAAGATCATTTATTATTTTCCTTTGCATTTAGAATTACTTTTGGGAATTTATATTTTGTGGTAAAAATCTAATTTCCGAGCGCCCGATCTATCAAGTATATCTGGCTAGTTTCACCTAAAGTTATTCTCATGCTGCACTAATTTGGACTTGTGAGAGGGTTTTTTCAACTGCATCTCTTCATGATTTTTTATTAGATTTAGTATTCACCTAGATTGTGATACTAAGTCTTTGTTGTTGGTGGTCGCAATGCGAGATCGTGGCTTCTTAATGGTTTTGTGGATTTAGGACGTATGTTGATATGCAAACATGACAAATACACCTGGTTATAATGCTTTGTTGCTTTGGTTGTTATTTATTTTGACTCTTGATCATTTTCATCAGGGGAAAGAATGGATGAGGAAATCCAAGGAATAGAGGAGGCATCATCAAAGTCTTTCTGGGAAAAAGTTTCACGCTTGAAGATCAACACCTATGAAGCATACAGAAGAAAACCAATCTCACACTGGATTCTTCTAGCTTTGAGCATTGGAGCAATGCTTGTAGCATTTCCTGCTTCAAGCCTTTTATCGCGCGTCTATTTCTCAAATGGGGGTACAAGCAAGTGGATCATTTCATGGGCAGCAGTTGCTGGCTGGCCTATAACTGCTATAATCTTATTCCCTTCTTACTTCTTTTGTAAGACGTACCCCACTCCTCTGACCATGAAGCTTGTTCTTTCTTATATTGTGCTGGGTTTCTTTAGTGCTGCTGACAACCTCATGTATGCGTATGCATATGCCTACCTCCCAGCGTCAACTGCTGCTCTTTTGGCTTCCTCATCCCTGATCTTTTCCACTCTATTTGGATATTTTATTGTGAACAATAAATTGAATGCTTCAATGATGAATGCTATTGTGGTAATCACTGCTGCCGTGGCCATAATTGCACTGGATTCAGATTCTGACAGATATGGCAATGTTAGCGAACAACAGTATATCTTGGGTTTTGTATGGGACATAGTTGGATCCGCTCTACATGGTCTCATCTTTGCACTTTCAGAGCTTCTCTTTGTGAAGTTATTGGGGAGAATATCCTTCCACGTTGTCTTGGAGCAGCAGCTCATGGTTTCATTGTTTGCCTTTATATTCACAACGATTGGTGTCATTTGGAGTAAGGATTTTGAAGGGATAAAATCTGAGGCTAGAGCATTCAAGGGCGGTGAAGTCTCATATATCCTTGTTATTGTTTGGAGTGCAGTTACTTTTCAACTGGGGGTATTGGGAGGCACAGCTGTTCTTTATTTAGCTTCCACTGTACTGGCTGGTATTCTCAATGCAATCAGGGTACCCATCACAAGCATTGCTGCCGTTATTCTGCTTCATGATCCCATGAGTGGTTTCAAGATCATCTCTCTGATAATTACGTTTTGGGGATTTACCTCGTATATCTACGGCAGCAACTCTCCTAATAAAGTGTCCTCATCGTAGCTTATAGGTATATATGCTCTCTCACTTCATCTTTGATTCGTTCTTATCATTCATATATTATTTTCATCTAGTGATACGGCAATGCAGCTATCTCATATTCTTTGATGCTGTAACAAACTGTTAGTGTTCATGGAGGATTGATTTCCTTCAGACAATTTGTGCACATAGGTCTGTTCTGTTTTCAAAAGATAAAGTGAGTCATAGCGAGACAGCTCTCTTTTAAGAAGTACAGCTGTAAGTAAAGTTGTCACAAGGAGCTTTTAGCGTCAACGATCCGCAGCCGAAAGTCTATAGATTGAAAGGACCAAAGCCAAGGGGTTCTGAAGCTCAAGTAGGAGTTGCAAGCTGCATTGTCTTACTATTGAAAATAAGCTACCATTGTCAATCCAAAGTGTGAGTCCATGTTAATGATGGTTGAGCAACCACTGTCTACTGAACATCATATAAATCTGTTTTACAAGTTTATTAGTAGAACAATGACTCGACAATGACGCAATGGTTTATGTTGTCACGAAGTTTGTTTGCTTGCAAGGTGCGGTGTCTTTGGCCGTGCGGTTTAATACCAGGAATTGTTATGACCCTCTCCTACATATATTGGAGAACATTGCTGCTTCTGGATTTGGCATTGCCGCTAGTGTTGGGAAAAGTCTCCCTTTTTCGATCGAATAAAAAAATAAAGTAAATACACGGACACTGAAAATTTACGTGAAAAACTTCAAACGAGGAAAAATTACGGGACAGATATGAAAATTTTATTAATCAAAAATAAAAAATACAGCAAGTTGTCTCTCAAACCCAAATCCTAAATATTTAAAATATACTCATTCGAAATATGGAATCAATCCATTAATTATTTTTCTCACACAATTCTCACTTTTCTCTCTATTTTTCTTTCTGCCCACACCCTCTTTCAATTGCAACGTGCAATTGAATCTACCCAATTCTATTTCCTGGCCTAACTGCCAGAAAAAAATGTCAAAGCCTATGGGAAGAGGGATCAGAGGGGTAAGGAAGGGGAAGGGAAGGAAATTTTTAAAATTTCCCTTGTATAGGAAAAAAAATGCAAGGGAATTAAAAGTAAAGCAAGGGAATACAGAGTAAATAAATTGTAAAAATTTTCTTCAAGGCCCATAAAATATTTCCTCCCAGGAAAAGGAAGTAACTAAAGGGAAATAAAAAAATATTCCAATATTATTCTGGCTAGGTTTTCACGTTTTTTTATTCCAGAGTTTTCTTTTCTTCAATAACATCTGCTTTTTTTTCCGCAGTCAGGTGATAGATAGAGCAACAGGTGATTATGCTGACTTCTTCTTCTTTTGTAAAAATTCTATTATCGTTGGGCCTTCAAAGTCAGTCCACCAAACATCTTTCCGCAGTCAAATTGCACAAGATTATGATTTTTAAGTTACCAACAAAACGTCACTCACAAATATTTGATTTTGATTGCAAATCTGTCTGCATTTTACTCCCTGTGCAGTAAATAGCAAATACTATGGAAGAATGTTCGATCAAAAGGCAACACAACTCACCATGAAAACATACAATTACAAGGATATAAGCATCGAGAGCTGACCGGCATTTCACTCCCAGAAGCTGAGATACATTTGATACCTACACTAAGGAGACAGGAGTTTAGGACCAAGTGTGGAGGTGAACCTTGAAGTCTCTGGAGCATGCCGTGAAATAAGCTGCGCAGTATCTTTCCACCAAGATACCTCAATTTCTTTCTCGCAAAGCTTGTGTTTCGCACAATCTAAAGCATCTTCTAGCTCTTTTATCTGTTCTTGCTGCCTTGCTTCCAGCAATTCATGTAACTTCCTCTCCAATTCATGAGGAGGAACGCCACAAGGACTGTCCATGGCTGCTGCTGCTTGAGGCTCAAATACGAGGTCAATTACTTCTCCAGAACTCACACTGAGGCTTTTTGTAGAAGCAATTTCCTCATCAAACACCTACAACCATTCATAGTTTCTACTTCAAGTATCAGCACAGAACAGAAATATTGTAAAAGATACCATAAGAGAATCATAATAGGTAGTAAGATTTCCATGGATTAAGTTACTGGAGGTGGTTCTTAAGTTGTGGCATTGTTAACTATTTACTTTTTCTTCTTCCTAGTCATTCTTATTTTAGGCAAGATCAATATTTTGCTCAGTAGAATCACAAGCATGACACGTATCAAACCAAAACCATTTTCTACAAGTCCAACAAGAAACCTATTTCTTCAAAGACAGAATCATTCAGTTTCAAAAGAAGGCAAAGCACCACAAAGATGAGCATTATTACCAATCTCCTTTGCAACTGGTGACGATGTTCTGGCAACTTCTCTCTATCCAAGTGAAATGCAAAAGATAGAGCAACAGGTGATTATGCTGAGACTGCGAAGGAGAAAGCAAGTCGTTGGGCAAAACTGAAGGATGGTACTCCGACAATGAACAATAATATTGAAGACATTGATCGTGGAGTTGCTAGCTAAGAATTTTCTCTAGAGAATTTTGATGATTTCGATGTACATGAAAGTGAATCAGTGACTCCAAATCTAACTCCCACTCCACAAGTTAATACAGAAAGTCACTCGGTGACATCTCCAAATAAGCAAAAGCGAAAGCGAAAGACCAGTCGACAGGATTATTCGGAAGTGAGCGTTGCTCTTGAAAGTGTTGCTAAACAACTTGAAAAAGGGAATGAAATTGCAAAAAAAACACGGTTGCGTGTTTATTCGGAGGAAGAAGTGTATGAAGAGCTGCTGAGAATTGGAGTTGAGGCTCATGTTCGCTATAAAGCCTATGACTTTCTCACAGAAGAGGCTATAAGGGTAAGGAAATTTTTTGGATGTCCAGTATCAGAGCGCAAGGATTATTTGATGCACCAAATGTTTGGTACATCAGATTGAAGTCATTGCCCAATTCCGTGCTTCGAGTTTGTTTCTCAAATTTTGCTGTCCTTTTTATTCTGTTAGCTGGATTTTAACAGTGGATATTATAGCTCTATGTTATCTTTTGAGACAATTTGTAGATTCTATCTACTAAACATTATTAGAATGAATTCTGCCTAAAGTTTTGTCTTATCTTTATTTTGGATGATTGTTGATGTGTTTCATAAGGTAAAAGAGTATTTTTGGATGATTGTTTCTTATGTGTTTCATAAGGTAAAAATGAAAATTTTAATTAGAATAATCTGAATTGACAATAAGGGTAAAGTGGTAAAAATAATTAAATTTTCTTTCCTTTCCATCCATGTTGCCATACACCAATATTAAAATTTACTTCCTTTTCCCTTGTATATAAAATATGCAGCCATACAAGGGAACTTTTTTAAAACTTCCCTTACTCTCTTTCCTTTTCCCTTATTAAATTTTTCCTTTTTTACTCCGTGCACTTTGATTCCCATACAAAGCATTTTGCTTTTCCAAGTGATCACGTGATATACGGACATGAGAAATTCCAAATATTGGCATGCTTGCTTTTCCAAGTCCAAAATTGAATTAACTTTTCAATTTTGCTGCGAGCACTCCTTTTCCTTTTATGCGTCACCTTTTCCTTTCCAAGTTGCATATTACATATGCAATAAATAGCAAACATTAATTACTTGTCATGAAAAGTCCACAAATTGGCGGTGCAGTAATTCCAAATCATCAATTGTGGTTTGGACGGTGTTAGTGCAGAAATTACGGTGTCGGCTTAGCTACTTCCAGTTTTCTTTTCTAATTTGACCAATAAAAAAGTCTAATTTTATCACATTCAATTAATTATTCGATTCTATACGGAATATATAATTAGGCAACCAATATAAGCTGGACCAATAATTAATTGTTTGGGCTTGTTGAAAAAATTCAGGTCCGCCCAAGCGATTTTTTTCTTTCGGGCAATAACGCGAGCTTCGAACAGCGCTGCCATCATATTTAGAGAGATGATATCAACTTGAGAAGCCCCAACCCAAGATTTGAAAATTTTGGTTTGTGCTTAATGGTTCTACTATATAAAATTGATACTCATTCTATTTTAAATTAATTGACATTTAGAGTGAGTATATAGTGTTTAAGAAAAATGAATAAAAGTTAATATGGTAGCTTTTAATAGCAGAACAACAGCAGTTTATGCGGCTCACAATGCTTTTGACAGAAGGGCAACAAACATAACTTTTTGACCAATAAATAAGACCCAAAGTACATAAAAGAGAGTAAAATATCACCTAATTTGGTTCAAAATTTTAAATTTAAAACGGCAATTAATTTAAAATAGAGAGATAAAAATATTAAAGTGAAAATGGATGTTAAAAGGTCATGGCTGCGTGTATTCATGGAACTTTTATATTTATAAAATAAATAAAAATCAGAAATTTCAATGTAAAGGGTCATTAGAGAAGAGATGAGATACAAATCAAGGGCAAAGCACAAAACAATACGTCTAATTTTGGGAATAATTAGCTGATACGGATGAGTCAAGGTTGTCGTGTAGGAGTAGAACACGGCAGCACGCCATTCTAAATGGGGGCAATTTCGTCATTTCATATCCCCATTGTTTCGATAAATTCAGAGCAACACAACCCTAAGAAATCATTCAAACATCTTTCACACAATTTACCGATCCAATCTCTTTTCTAATACTCTCTCTAATCTCTTTCAAGGTAAGAGTTCTTCTTCTCTTCGTTCAATTCGTTCTGATGCTTTGTTTCTTCTGCGTCTTGTTTGATTAGATTGGATTATACGTGTTAGAGTCTGCTAATTTTGTTTTGTGATTTGTTGGATATCTAGATTTGATTAGCCAATTCGAGTGTTTACGTTTGTAAGATTATGAAGAGAAAAGAATTGATTACGTACTTTTCTTGTTTCTTGCATCTTTATTTTCAATTTCTACGTTTGGCGATTACATTGCAGAAATCCAATTTCAACCTTTTGACTTGCATATAAACCCTCTGCCAGAATTTTCAAATATTTTTTATGGAATTTGGGGTTAGATCATATGATTGCGGAGCTGGAGTGGTTTAATCTTTAATTGGGCCGTAACATTCTTTTTTGTAACGCAAAGTTTGTAGTCTTTTATATGTTAGCTTCAGGTTCTTAATTTTGTTTTTTTAATAACAGATGCAGATCTTTGTGAAAACACTCACCGGAAAGACAATCACCCTTGAGGTTGAAAGCTCTGACACTATTGATAATGTCAAGGCTAAAATCCAGGATAAGGAAGGAATTCCACCTGATCAACAGAGGTTGATCTTTGCTGGCAAGCAGCTGGAGGATGGTCGCACCCTTGCAGACTATAACATTCAGAAAGAATCCACCCTGCATTTGGTGCTCCGCCTACGTGGTGGCATGCAAATCTTTGTGAAAACCCTTACTGGTAAGACAATCACCTTAGAGGTTGAAAGTTCCGATACCATTGACAATGTTAAGGCGAAGATCCAAGATAAGGAAGGGATCCCACCAGACCAGCAGCGATTGATCTTTGCTGGAAAGCAGCTCGAGGATGGCCGCACCCTTGCTGATTACAACATCCAGAAGGAGTCTACTCTTCATTTGGTGCTCCGCCTTCGTGGTGGTATGCAGATTTTTGTCAAGACCCTCACTGGCAAGACAATCACTTTGGAAGTGGAGAGTTCTGACACCATTGACAATGTGAAGGCCAAGATCCAGGACAAGGAAGGGATCCCCCCAGATCAGCAGAGGCTCATATTTGCAGGGAAACAGCTTGAGGATGGTCGCACCCTTGCTGACTACAACATCCAGAAGGAATCTACACTTCACTTGGTGCTGCGCCTGCGTGGTGGCATGCAGATTTTTGTCAAGACTCTCACAGGAAAGACAATCACCTTAGAAGTGGAGAGTTCTGACACCATTGACAATGTGAAGGCCAAGATCCAGGATAAGGAGGGAATCCCCCCAGATCAGCAGAGGCTGATATTTGCTGGAAAGCAGCTCGAGGATGGCAGGACCCTTGCAGATTATAACATCCAGAAGGAGTCTACCCTGCACCTAGTCCTCCGTCTCCGTGGGGGCATCTAAGGTTATTTGAGTTGTGTTGGCCACATTAATGGTGCTCTAGATGAAAGCTAATGCACTCTTAAACTTGTTATATGGTGGGTTCTGTTTTCCTTGGATACTTTGTAATATGGTTTAAATTGCGGTACAATATGCTTGCTGCAATGTTTGTTTTACTTAATGCGGTTGCTGTTAAGATCTGTTATGTTGTGCATGATTGGTATACTCTCAGTCAATGATGGCTATTTTCTAACACCTACTCGAGGTGATGTTTATCTGGCTTTTGTTTGTATGTATGAAAACAAGGGTATTAGAAGATCAGATTTTCTTGTTTGGAAATTCGTAATCTTTTTGATCATCACAAGCAACCAGCACCGTAGAGTTCTAAATTATATGTTACCATATATGTTGCGTTAACATATAATCTATATCCTTAGTTTAGAAAAAATTGGCACCGATTAATACAACAACAAAATATGTTATCGTAAAAAAAAAAAATCGCTAGATAAAGAGAGATAGCATGAGAAGAGATGACACTACCCACTAAAAGAGCTTTAAACCATAGTTTTTGGAACCGGACAGCGAACCGAAAATGAAAATTTCATGGTTCGACCAGCTTCAATCGGAAAAAATCGGATTGAACCATTGGACCGTTTTGAACCGAACACACATTGAACTGTTCAATCTTAGATAATTTAATCGGATTGAACCGGCTGGTTTTTAAATTCTGATGGGCTGGCCCATGCCTGTAATGAGCCGACCCATCAAATTTTCAAAAAAAAAATAATAAAAAACCAAAACGGTGCCATTTTGGTCTGGCCATAAAATTTTACATTTTTTATTAAAAAAAATATTAATAAAAGAATATAAAAAATCAAAACGACATCGTTTTGGATTTTTGGTTCAAAACGGCGTCGTTTTGCATTGAACCAGCCGGGTTGCTATCAAACCGGCCGGTTCGCCGGTTGTCAAAAAACTGGCCGTTCCAACCCGGTTCACATGCATTTCCGGTTTGATAGCTGAATCGAACAGGAAAGCTCAAAAAATCCGATTGAACTGGTCGGACCGGCCGGTCCAGTTCGGTTCCAAAAACACTACTTTAAACCTTTTATCTTCCAGCCTTCTTTTCATCATCACGGAGCACCTTTCTTTTGAAGTAATTTTCACCATCGTTGCTCTTTTGACTATTATATCTAGGGGTGTAAGAAAATCGGATTGAACCGGAAACCGAACTGGAACCGGAGCATTTTGCACCGAACCGGACCGAACTGAAAATTTTCGGTTCAATCCGATTCAGTCGCAAGAAGAACCGAAAATTTCCGGTTCTGTCCGGTTTTGCCACGGTCAAAACCCATAAACCGAAGCGTAGAATCAGGAGAATCGGAAATTTTTATATATATTTATTCATAACGTTATTTATCAAGATTAAATAATTTGTGGAAGCCAAAGTTAGTTTTTAATTTTTTGTACGATGCGTCAAGATTAATATCATCTTTCAATTAACTATTCTCAATTGATCTATAGTCTAATATATAAAACCACTACTCCTTGAGAGTTTTTTTTTCTCTTAATTAAATATCTTATTATTTTTTTTAAATCCAATTATACAAACACACATGTTTCATTTGATACTTTTACGACTTGTTTGGTTGCCCGTAATGAACCATAAGAAATGTGAATGGATTCAATGGAAATAGGGAGTGAGAATTATGGAGTATGTCTTAATGTGTTTAGTATCCTACCACTAGAAATGAGAATAAATTTTTTTGAACGACTCATTATTTTGATTTGGTATGAATGACAAAGATTAAGAAAATGAAAGTAAATTTCTATTTTACTTTTTATTTGCATGGAATCATTATTATATATATTTAATAATAAAATTCATTGATTATATTATTGAATAATTTATATATAAATTTATTGAATAAAATATAAATATTAAATTTCACATGAAAATATCAGTCAAATATTGTATAAAAATTCATTAAATTAATTATAAATAAAAAAATTATTAGCTAACTATTATAAACAAATAATTAAATCTTTTAATATTTTAAATCTTACTTCATAAAAAGTTAATAAATAATGAGATTTATCCTTTAGTCACACTTGGTGTTTGTGAAATTAAACTATTTACACCTTTTTGTATCCAATTTAAAATATATACCATTTATTTTGTGGAGATAAATAAAAAAATTTTAAAAAAAATTAATGAAGCCCAGCCCAGCACCCCAGCACAAAAGGGAAAATAATTTTGAGTCCCTTTATAGAGTGAACCTAACCTTTTGCCATTGAGCCAAAGTGTTAACTTGATATTAATATGCATATACAAATATATATATATATATATATAAATATGCAATATTTATCAAAAGTTTCCTTTGCTTCAGTGGTTAAAACTTTTATTTTTAAGCTAAAAGGGAGGGGTTCGAATCCCCTCCCATGCATTCCTTTACAACAGGTTTTGGGGAGAGCTGCTGGAGCTGGGCTGCTTCTTGGGCCGCTGCTGGTGATGGGCTGGGCTTGTTGGATTTAATTAATTATATTAAAAAAAAACCGAAACCGGACTGAACTGTTCGGTTCAGTTCGGTTCCAGGCCCATCAGAACCGGACATTTCCGGTTTAGTCCAGTTCTAAGCCCAAAACCGGATCGAATCGGACCGGTTACACCCCTAATTATATCATTAAAAAAAGTGTTCCGGAAAATCGTTACAATTAATGTATAGTTATAACTATTAGATTTAATATTTACGATGACATTAATATTATACTATTAAATAAAAAATTAATCTTTAGAATTGAAGTGTAATTATGGTTATTAGATACCGTAACCAATATAATTTTAACTAAATTATAAATCTTTTGATTTTATATTACGGTTAGGTGAGTGGTGTACCCACCAAGTTGTAAAATTTACTAGGCATATCGTAAGTTGTTTGTAATAATTAATTTTACAAATCAAGTTACAAGCTATTTAGATATGAACTTACTAAATTATAAGTCTTTTGACTTTGTATTTACGGTTAGATGAGTGTGGTGTGCCCATTTTTGAGATGTAAGTTTTGCTAGATACACATTCTCAATTGTTTTTAATAATAACTTTTACACAACAAATTGCAAGTTTTAAAGATCTGCACTTACTAGATTGTAAGTTATTTGATTCTATGTTTACGATTAGATGGATGGTGTGCCGCTGAGTTGTAAATTTATACGAATTGTTAGGAATAAAAAATAAAAATACTCTTCCAATTTTATAATAAATATGGATCGACATTAATAGTTCGATAATTACAATAAAATACTTTAGAATTAAAATAAAAGTCCTAATAGTTTTTAATATACGGTATTGAAGTTTTTGAATTCCATGCTCTTTAACCAACCTATGATCGAAAATAAATGGATTCATCTCTCTATTAATAAGCAATGGTGTTTCTCATGAAAAAAAACTAGTAAGCTATGAACTAATCTTTATGATGGATATACAATTATGATTATTAAATTCAACTATTCACTGTAGGCATGATTTACTTTTTCCTGTATATATTTTTATTTAAAAAAAATAGCATAAAATACAAAGAATATAAATACATACAATTGTCTATCAGTACGGTTTGCAACTTTAAATGTGATTTTAAATATACAAATAAAAAGTATGACCTATGTTGAAAGAAAATATAATTTGACCGCTAATGAATAATTAAATTTGTAGTTTATCATTGTGGTTACACAGAAAATTAGGGGGAAATGTAGTGCATGACTATGTCGAAATTATTCTTTATATGTAGAATAATATTCTTTGACTTGTTCCTGACCACCTCTCTAACCTTCCAACATGTACAAAGATGCCTTATTTGACGTTTTCTAAAAGTTACAAAAGGCAGAACAATTCTCTAAAATATTTTATATTCTTTTTTCTACTTCAAATAGGTGATCGCCTGTCAAAAGCGTCAAAAATAAGATTAAATTATAATTTGCAGATAGTAGCAAGATGATCGTTCACAAAGATTCTTTGGGTGTGTAATTTTTGGTTCCTCCTATTTGATGGTGACTTTTCTGTTTGTCTTGACCTCTGGCTTGGCCAAGACAGTTTCTTCAATCAGCATCTCCTCTGTCTTGGCCAAGGTGGTTTTTGTCTGGATTTCTTCCTCATCGTCCTACTGTGTCTACGCTTGGATCTCTTGGTTTTTCTTTGCACCCCGCCTCTCTAGTAGGACACTCCCACTCCTTAGGTTGATAGCACTCACATTGTGCTTCGGATTGTCTACTGTGGTTGAAGGCAATCTCCCCTGGTTGTCCGGTTGTTTCTGTGTCAGCTGGGTGATCTTTTTCTGCATCTTTGCCAAGCTGGATTGTGTTGCCTGCATGAACTTCTAAAGGGTCTCCTCTATCAGCACGCTAGTGATCTTTAGAGGCTAAGGTGCAAGTGGTAGTTGTGGCATAGGAACTTAGTTTTGTGGAGGTCAAGGCACAAAATTCTGGAAATTAATTGGCGATTGCTGAGGCTGGATCGGCTGGCTCATCTATCCTTGACCTTGTTGGGGTAGATCATGTCGCCACCTCAAATTGGGGTGACTCCTCTAGAAATAACCATGCAGGAACTTCTGACCCTGATTATACCCATAAGCCGCATTCACTTGTGCTGGATCATCAGGCTGTTGAACAATTTAGCAGATATAGGTTGGATGATCTTCTTGTGGACACACTCCACACACCGTAGTCACTTGCTCAGGGACTGTTGTCTTTGTTGAAATTCCAGCATAGAGATTTTGTATCATATTAGTAATTTCTGACAATTTTTCTTCAACATTAATGAAATTCACAGTAGGAGGAACAATATTTCTCTCTAAAGATAAATTGTCGTGACAATTGTCTGCCATGGTTTGCAACAGGGTTTGTGCTCTAGTGGGTGTGAGATCTTGCAAGGTCCCTCTAGCTGCAGCATCCACTCTTTCCCTCTCCCTCAGACGCAAACCATCATGGAAATATTGAACAAGGACTTAAGTAGTCACTCCATGTGTGAGACATATCTCCTGCAAGTCCTTAAATCTTTGGTGATATTCACCAAAGCCCTCGTTGTTCCTCTGCTGGATAGCAACCAAATTCTTCCTAGTTGTTCCTGCCGAGCTAGCATTCCAGTATTTGTTGAGGAAAGCGGTGGACATCTCGACCCATATGGTGATTGTGTTATGGGGTAAACTATAGAACCATTTCTTGGCTGAGTCCTCGAGGGACCATAGGAATGCTTTCAGCTCGGCTCTTTAAATAGGGACATTGGTTGGCTTCAAGGCGTCGCTCTCTAAATGAAGGTTTCTTAAGTGAGTGTAAGGATTTTCATTGGAATGCCCATGGAACTTTTTGAGGTTATGGATTATGTTGGTCTTTATGGTCCAATCATGTTGTACAGGAGCAAACTGGATGCATGAGTAGGTTTCTTGCTCAGCTCCCCTGTTCACCTCCCTCAAGATATTTCTTTGATTTCCCTCTCTTCATCTCCTCATCTCTCTCAGCTTTATATCTCCATAACCCCACCCACCCTACACACATTCTCTTTATTCTTCTCTCCAATTGTCTTTTCTTTCCCTTTGTATCTTTCTCCAATTCTTCAACCAACCAACCAACCAATATGTTATATTAAAAAAAATTCAGAAGCACATCTCTATCACACTGTCATCATCAGTCACTCTCTAAGATATTTCTTTGATTTCCCTCTCTTCATCTCCTCATCTCTCTCCGCTTTATTTCTCCATAACCCCACCTACCCCACACACATTCTCTTCATTCTTCTCTCAAATTGTCTTGTCTTTCCCTTTGTAACTTTCTCCAATTCTTCAACCAACATGTTATATTAAAAAAAAAATCAGAAGCACATCTCTATCAAACTGTCATCATCTTAGATATTTCTTTGATTTCCCTCTCTTCATCTCCTTATCTCTCTCCGCTTAATTTCTCCATAACCCCACCTACCCCACACACATTCTCTTCATTCTTCTCTCAAATTGTCCTTTCTTTCCCTTTGTAACTTTCTCCAATTCTTCAACCAACCAACCAACCAACATGTTATATTAAAAAAAAAATCAGAAGCACATCTCTATCAAACTGTCATCATCAGTCCCTCTCTTAGATATTTCTATGATTTCCCTCCCTTCATCTCCTCATCTCTCTCCACTTTATATCTCCATAACCCCACCCACGCCACACACATTCTCTTCATTCTTCTCTCCAATTGTCTTATCTTTCCCTTCGTAACTTTCTCCAATTCTTCAACCAACCAACCAAGCAACATGTTATATTAAAAAAAAAATCAGAAGCACATCTCTATCAAACTGTCATCATCAGTCCTTCTCTCATATATTTCTTTGATTTCCCTCCCTTTATCTCCTCATCTCTCTCCGCTTTATATCTCCATAACCCAACCCACCTGTTAGGATCCTTCGATGTTGATTGGAGTAAGGAACTAGTCTCGATTGTGGATGGTCCGATTGATGAAGGATGAAGGTATTTTTGGCGGACTTGATGATGTTCGGAAATATGCGCAGCGGATAATGTTGTAATGGAAATATGTAGGATTTTTAGAAATGATTTTATGGAATTTTATGATGAATTAATTCAAGATAAATGGTTCTTGAATCGGGGATTTTAGAAGTGAAAGATGGAATTTTAAATGGACAAGTATATTCGAGAAAACCCTCTCGTTAACGAAGAACGAGAAACCTTTCTATATTGAATAACTTGAAAGATTGAACTCAAACTTGCAATGAAAATGCTAGTTTGAACCCGAAATAATTACAAGAATTTTAGGAAAGAAAACTAGAAATTACAAGGAATTAAAATTGACTTTAAGATTGAATAATCAATTGGTAATCAAAAAGTGTCTCTAAAGGAAACAAAATACTCCTATTTATAGAAAAAGCTTAAGGGTGAGAAGGGTAATTTACCAATTAATTGTCACCCAATTAATTGGATTTAATTTGGACGTGCGGTTGCAGTCCTGTTGCCGTGGATGCTTGGGATCTTGCCAGCTGGGCTTCGTGCGCTGGTCATGCGCTAGCAGGTGCGCGGATGGGGCGCTGCGAGGTGTGGATTGTGCGGAGGCAGGCGCGGTCGTGGGCTGAGGACGCGGTCGCGCGCGCTGGACGTGGCAGGTAGGTGTGCGTTGGGCGCGGACGGGCGTTGATCGCGTCTTGCGGAGACGAGCCGGAGTGGCCGGCTGATCCGGCATTGGTGTTGACCGTGTCTTGCGGTTGAGGACGAGGGTGAGTCGGCGTGGCAGGTTGGGGACGACAATCCCAAACGGCGTCGTCGCAAGGAGGCTCGCATTGTGGGTATGCAACGTCGTTTGGGCCTGGCTGGGCTTGGGCTGGCCTAAGTCCTTCTTTAGTCCTTGGATTTGAAAACACACCCTCCCTTGGTCCTTGAACTTTAGGTGTGCTTCTTCGTAGCGTAAATGTCGAAGCATAAGCGCCACGAGATTTTGGCGTTGGCTTCGTGTACGCGATGCGATCGGTGCGATCGTATCATCTCCTCCTCCTTCGAATGGATTCGACCTCGAATCCAAAGATTGCATGTTCTCAGCATCCTCATCATCGGAATCAGCTACAAAATACGGAGATAAGTCAGTAATGTTAAAAGCGGTAGAGGAAACAGCAAAAGATGGAGGGATGTCCAAAACATAAGCATTATCGTTAATTTTATTAACAATAAGGAAATGACCAGCCCCTTTTTGGCTCAATTTAGACTTCCGAAGGTGAGGGAATCGCTCTTTGCGAAGATGCAACCAAACCCAATCTCCAACTTCAAAAGACTTGACTCGTTTGCCGGCAATGCGCTTCTCCTCGAGTTTGGCATTCACGTTTTCCATTCTTTGCTTCGCCTTAGCGTGTAACTCCTTCACTTTGGTTGCTCGTTCTTCTCCATCTAAGCTGGATACATGAGAAACAGGTAATGGGAGCAAGTCTATGGGGGTGAGTGGATTGAACCCATAGACGAGCTCAAATGGAGAAGATAAAGTGACAGAATGCATGGCACGATTATATGCAAACTCAACAAAGGGAAGACATTGATCCCAATTCTTAGAATATTTCGGTACCATGATTCGAAGCAAGTTACCAAGAGTTCGATTGACTACCTCCGTCTGGCCATCCATTTGGGGGTGGTAGGATGTGGAAAACAGGAGTTTGGTCCCCAACTTGGCCCATAGGACACGCCAAAAATGACTCAAAAATTTTGAGTCTCGATCACTTACAATGGTACGTGGCATGCCGTGGAGGCGGACAACCTCTCGGAAAAACAGATCAGCTACATGAGAAGCATTAGTAGTGGATTTGCAAGGAATAAAATGTGCCATCTTAGAAAATCTATCAACGACAACAAAGATAGCATCTTTCCCGTTACTAGTTCTAGGCAATCCTAGTACAAAATCCATGGAAATATCGCACCAAGGGTGCGAAGCAACAGGTAATGGCATGTAACGACCTTGATCATGAGGTGTAGACTTAGCACGATGACATTCAATGCATGCATTAACAATACGAGTTATCATAGGACGCATATGCGGCCAATAAAAATATTCTTTTAAAGTACTCAAAGTTTTGTTAATACCGAAATGACTGCTAAGTCCACCACCGTGAGCTTCTTTAATGAAAAGTTCACGCATGCTACATTTTGGCACACATAATCGACCTTTACAAAATAGGAATCCATCATGCAAAGAATAATTTTCAAAAGGTCCATTCATGCATGCATCATATGCAACATGAAAATCATTATCATTTTCATACAGTTCAATGATATGCGAAAATCCCAATAATTTAGATTGCAAAGAGGTAATGAGTGCATACCTTCGGGAAAGGGCGTCGGCGACCGTGTTCTCCTTTCCTTTCAGATACTTGATCACATATGGAAATCGCTCAATGAACTCCAACCAAACAGCATGGTGACGATTCAGTTTACCTTGTCCTTTGAGGTAGGGAAGGGATAGATGGTCGGTGTGAACAACGAACTCCTTCGGGACGAGGTAGTGCTCCCAAACAGTGAGTGTTCGAATTAAGGCGTACATCTCCTGATCATACGTGCAGTAATTGAGCTGGGCGTCCTTCAATTTCTCACTGAAATAAGCGATCGGTCGCCCTCCTTGTAATAGCACTGCTCCAATCCCGATTCCACTTGCATCACATTGGACCTTGAATGTCTTGTCGAAGTCTGGAAGTGTGAGGGCCGGGCTGGATACAAGGCGTTCCTTAAGGGTTTTGAAGGCCTCCTCTTGCTTGGGCCCCCATATGAATGAAATATCCTTCTTGGTGAGTGCGTTGAGGGGCGCAGCAATCGTTGAAAAGTCCTTCACGAAACGCCGATAGAAACCGGCCAAACCATGAAACGAGCGCACCTCGCTCACATTTTGCTGAGTGGGCCAATCCGCAATCGCCTTAATCTTGGCTTGATCAACCTTGAGTCCATCTGTTCCTACAAGAAAACCAAGAAAGTGGACTTCGTCCAAACAGAACTCGCACTTCGCGAGTTTAGCGTAAAGCTTATGCTCGCGAAGGGTTAGAAATACAAGTCTCAAATCCTCAAAATGGGAGTCATGCGAGGAGCTATATATCAAGATGTCATCGAAATAAACAACAACAAATTTTCCAATAAAGTCACGCAACATATGATTCATTAATCGCATAAATGTGCTAGGAGCATTTGTTAACCCAAAAGGCATAACTAACCATTCATAAAGACCAAATTTAGTTTTGAAAGCAGTTTTCCATTGGTCTCCTTCATGCATACGTATTTGATGATATCCACTAGCTAAATCAATGTTCGAAAATATGGTAGCTTGGCTAAGTTCATCTAACATATCATCAAGGCGAGGTATGGGGTGCGAGTATTTAATGGTTACCTTATTGACTGCTCGACAGTCCATGCACATGCGCCATGATCCATCTTTCTTTGGAACAAGGATCACCGGGACGGCACACGGGGAAAGGCTTTCTCGGACGTAGCCTTTGGCGAGGAGGGCCTCGACTTGAGCCTCCAACTCTTTGGTTTCCATCGGGTTGCACCGGTAGGCGGGTCGGTTGGGCATAGGTGCGCCGGGAATCAAATCGATCTTGTGCTCGATTCCGCAGATTGGTGGTAGTCCTTGGGGCAACTCGTCCAGAAACACATCTTGGAAATCTGACATCAAAGACACAAAAGCAGGAGAAGAGGAATCGGGGTTAGTGTTAGATGTTTCCGCGCTCAAGGCACAAAAATGGAGAAAAATGATGGGTTTTTGTGCAAGAAGTGCACGCCTCACATCCCGAGATCTTCCCATGAGACTCACTTTTTTCTCTTCCCTCGTTCCCTTCGGAACCTCGCTAGCTAGCTCATTTTTTTCTAGCCGTGTGTTTCCACTCTTTCCTTCATTTTTCTCTTCTCTCTTCGCAAGCTCATTTTTTTCTTGCGGGTTGTTTTTAATGCTCTCACCGCTCACATTTTTCACTCCACTATTTCCCTCTTTTTTATTTAAAGCAATTGAAATATCGAAGACCGCACTCACTTTTTCAAGCTTGATTTGGTCTTCGTATACCTGGCTAGGTGCAAGTGGTGGAATCATGAACTTCCGGCTGGTGCGAGTGATGCGGTATATGTTGCGAAATCCATCATGGATGGCGTGGCGATCAAACTGCCACGGGCGACCAAGGAGAAGGTGGGTAGCTTGCATGGGGGCGACATCACAAACACGCTCATCCTGGTACTCCCCAATCTGAAACTTGATCTGCACCTGTTTCACCACTTTAATGGCGCTGCCGTCATTGAACCAGTTCAGAACATAGGGGTGCGGATGCTTGGTGGTCGAGAGCCCAAGTGAGTGGACTAGTAAGGTGCTCGCCACATCTGCACAACTCCCACTGTCAATGATGATCGAGAGGACCATCCCATCAGCTGTTCCCCGGGTATGAAATAAGTTTTCCCTTTGTCCTAGAACCTCATCATCTGCTCGGGCTTGCATACTCAAGGTCCATCTGATCACTAAACTGCGAGGAATCTCCAAAGGGGTATACTCTCCTTCGTCCTCACTTTCCGCATCATTTTCCCCAGTTTCTGACTCATCCTCAGAAACTATCTCTCCTCCTTCCCTGATTAAAATGATGCGGCGGTTTGGACACTCTACCCTCATGTGTCCCTTACCACCACATTTGAAACATTCAATGGTTCGGCTAGGTGTTCTTTGGGTTGTGTTTGGGATTGGTGTGTTGGAGGTGTTTTGGGCAGTGTATGGTTTAGGGTCGGATGGTTTGGTGTAGTTTGGCTTGGTTTCGGTTGGTTGAGTGTAGGGTGGCTTAGGTGTTTGGGTCGTGTTTGATTGCCAGGGTCTTTTGGTATTTGTCACAGAGTGTGGAGTAGAAGAAGAAGTAGTATTGACAAAGTTTTTGGGTTTGGAGCTTACTTGGCGTTCTAGCTTAAGAGCTAGATGGTACATTTCCTCGATTGTGTTGTAAGGGAGGAAGTCCAATTGTTGGGAAATATCCTTGCAAAGTCCGCCAAGAAATCGGGCCATGGTTGCCTCACTGCTCTCGCGGACGTCCAACCGTGTCAACATGGAGAGCATTTCATGATAGTACTCCGTGACACTTCGACTCCCTTGATATAATCGTTGGAGTTTCTGGTGCAGATCTCGGAGGTAGTAAACAGGCACAAATCGTGATCGCATCTCCTCCACAAGCTTAGCCCAAGTGGTGATTGGTGGTTCATGATCCAACCTCCGATTAACCAAGACTCGCTCCCACCACTGTATGGCTAAACTTGTAAACTCAACAACAGCCAAATGACACTTCTTTTCTTCTGAATAGTTATAACATGCAAATATCCTTTCCATCTTACTTTTCCATTCATAATACATATCAGGGTTCTCACGGCCCTCAAAAGATGGAATAGTTAACTTGATGTTATTAAAGTTATCATACCGTCCCTCGAGTGAAGGGTTCCTTCGAGCCTCTCGCAGAGGTTCATGCCGTGTGGGATCATATGGCCGAGGAAGGGTCGGTTCAGTTGCGAATGGGTGGCTTGGTGGCGGCACATAGGAGTTGGCTTGGTGTAGTGGAATATCGGGACCCCAGTTCCGATTGTGTCTGATGGTAAGTGGATTTAGTGGTGGAGATATCGGATTCGTATGGTGAGGTGGTCGGTTGCGGGAGTGGCGATCTTCCTCATTATCGCTACTATTGGAGCGAGCATAAACTCCTTCGGTGTTACCATAGAAGGAAAGACTTCGTGGGTCGGTGGGTCGGGTTCTTTGTTGAAAGTGGGGAAATGTAGGGGTCCTTTGTGGTAGTGGTGTTTGGGCTTGTCGAGTTTCGATGGCCTCTAGTCTAGCCATCATTTTCTCCAATATGGAGTTAATGTGGCTCATGTTTGGATCGGGTGGTGGGGGTGGCACTTCCGAATGTTCTTCAGTAATGGTAGGGTCGTTGGACATGATGTGTACCTGCACAAAGAAAATAAACACAAAGGAAAACTAAAAGGTGTTTGTTAGTACCCTCCCTCACGTGTTTACACTCTTCTCTCTATTGTTCTCACCAAAATCACACAAAAATAAACAAATACACTTAAAGCCAATTTTAGTGTTAAAAAAATATGACTCAAAGAATGATGAGCACTTTGGTGACACACAATGAAAACTGGGTACACAAAGAAGGTATGGAAAAATTAAGGTAAATAACACGAACAAAATGAGATTGTGCAATTACCTTAATTTGGAATGGAAGAGATATAAGAAACAATAATGAAAACTTACAAAGACACGAATGAATAATGGCGCAAAAGGATTTGTGTTTCGGAAGCTAAAAGAAAGCTTGACTCGTCCAATGGTAGTCCACGTCAAGTGTCGAAAAAGCTTACCTAGCGATCTTGTCCCTTGCTTTTGACTTGTGTTGATTTTTCTTTTCTTTTTCTTTTTCTTTTTTTTTTGTTATATATATATACACACAATATATATATATATATATATATATATATATATATATATATATATATATATATATTTTGATCACTTTTTTTTTTTTTTTATCACAAGTGAAGGGACGCTCGAATTGCAAATAGATAACAAAGAAAATAAAATTGGTGTTAGTGGAAAATTTATACAATGGACAAGACGAAGGAGTAATGAATTCGAAAAAAATGGAAAAAGGAATTGATTTGCGATTTTAATGTTTACCAACCTTCGAGACAGCCGAGCTCCGCTACCACGTGTTAGGATCCTTCGGTGTTGATTGGAGTAAGGAACTAGTCTCGATTGTGGATGGTCCGATTGATGAAGGATGAAGGTATTTTTGGCGGACTTGATGATGTTCGAAAATATGCGCAGCGGATAAAGTTGTAATGGAAATATGTAGGATTTTTAGAAATGATTTTATGGAATTTTATGACGAATTAATTCAAGATAAATGGTTCTTGAATCGGGGATTTTAGAAGTGAAAGATGGAATTTTAAATGGACAAGTATATTCGAGAAAACCCTCTCGTTAACGAAGAACGAGCAACCTTTCTATATTGAATAACTTGAAAGATCGAACTCAAACTTGCAATGAAAATGCTAGTTTGAACCCAAAATAATTACAAGAATTTTAGGAAAGAAAACTAGAAATTACAAGGAATTAAAATTGACTTTAAGATTGAATAATCAATTGGTAATCAAAAAGTGTCTCTAAAGGAAACAAAAGACTCCTATTTATAGAAAAAGCTTAAGGGTGATAAGGGTAATTTACCAATTAATTGTCACCCAATTAATTGGATTTAATTTGGACGTGCGGTTGCAGTCCTGTTGCCGTGGATACTTGGGATCTTGCCAGCTGGGCTTCGTGCGCTGGTCATGCGCTAGCAGGTGCGCGGATGGGGCGCTGCGAGGTGCGGATTGCGTGGAGGCAGGCGCGGTCGTGCGCTGAGGACGCGGTCGCGCGCTGGACGTGGCAGGTAGGTGCGCGTTGGGCGCGGACGGGCGTTGACCGCGTCTTGCAGAGACGAGCCAGAGTGGCCGGCTGATCCGGCGTTGGTGTTGACCGTGTCTTGCGGTTGAGGATGAGGGTGAGTCGGCGTGGCAGGTTGGGGACGACAATCCCAAACGGCGTCGTCGCAAGAAGGCTCGCATTGTGGGTGTGCGACGTCGTTTGGGCCTGGCTGGGCTTGGGCCGGCTGGGCTTGGGCTGGCCTGGGCTGGCCTAAGTCCTTCTTTAGTCCTTGGATTTGCAAACACACCCTCCCTTGGTCCTTGAACTTTAGGTGTGCTTCTTCGTAGCGTAAATGTCGAAGCATAAGCGCCACGAGATTTTGGCGTTGGCTTCGTGTACGCGATGCGATCGGTGCGATCGTATCACCACCCCACACACATTCTCTTCATTCTTCTCTCCAATTGTCTTGTCTTTACCTTTGTAACTTTCTCCAATTCTTCTACCAACCAACCAACCAACCAACCAACATGTTATATTAAAAAAAAATTCAGAAGCACATCTCTATCAAACTTTCATCATCAGTCCCTCTCTCAGATATTTCTTTGATTTCCCTCTCTTCACCTCCTCATCTCTCTCCGCTTTATATCTCCATAACCCCACCCACCCCACACACATTCTCTTCATTCTTCTCTCCAATTGTCTTGTCTTTCCCTTTGTAACTTTCTCCAATTCTTCAACCAACCAACCAACCAACATGTTATATTAAAAAAAATTCAGAAGCACATCTCTATGAAATTGTTATCATCAGGCTCTCTCTTAGATATTTCTTTGATTTCCCTCCCTTCATCTCCTTATCTCTCTCCGCTTTATATCTCCATAACCCCACCCACCCCCACATACATTCTCTTCATTCTTCTCTCCAATTGTCTTGTCTTTCCCTTTGTAACTTTCTCCAATTCTTCAACCAACTGACCAACCAACATGTTATATTAAAAAAGATTCAGAAGCACATCTCTATCAAACTGTCATCATCAGTCCTTCTCTTAGATATTTCTTTGATTTCCCTCCCTTCATCTCCTCATCTCTCTCCGCTTTATATCTCCATAACCCCACCCACCCCACACACATTCTCTTCATTCTTCTCTCCACTTGTCTTGTCTTTTCCTTTGTAACTTTCTCCAATTCTTCAACCAACCAACCAACCAACATGGACCCTCTTCACCAAACTCAACAAAACCAAACAGCAATTGACCAAACTGTGGTGGAGAATAACTGCGGTGGCGGTGGAGGAGCGAAAGGAGGAGGAGGAGGAGGAGGAAGCGGCAGTGGTAGCAACAGCAGCAACTTCATATGCACTAGATTGTATGTTATTTGATTCTATGTTTACGGTTGGATGGATGGTGTGTTGCTGAGTTGTAAATTTATACGAATTGTTAGGAATAAAAAATAAAAATATTCTTCCAATTTTATAATAAATATGGATCGACATTAATAGTTCGGTAATTACAATAAAATACTTTAGAATTAAAATAAAAGTCCTAATAGTTTTTAATATACGGTATTGAAGTTTTTGAACTCCATGCTCTTTAACCAACCTATGATTGAAAATAAATGGATTCATCTCTCTATTAATAAGCAATGGTGTTTCTCATGAAAAAAGACTAGTAAGCAATGAGCTAATCTTTATAATGGATATACAATTATGATTATTAAATTCAACTATTCGTTGTAGGCATGATTTACTTTGTCCTGTATATATTTTTATTAAAAAAAAGAGCATAAAATGCAAATAATATAAATATATACAATTGTCTATCAGTACGATTTGCAACCTTAAATGTGATTTTAAATATACAAATAAAAAGTATGACCTGTGTTGAAAGAAAATATAATTTGACCGCTAATGAATAATTAAATTGTAGTTGATCATTGTGGTTACATAGAAAATTAGGGGGAAATGTAGTGCATGACTATGTCGAAATCATTCCTTATATCTAGAAAAATATTCTTTGACTTGTTCCTCATCGCCTCTCAAACCTTCCAACATGTACAAAGATGCCTTATTTGACGTTTTCTAAAAGTTACAAAAGGCAGAACAATTCTCCAAAATATTTTATATTTTTTCTTCTACTTCAAATAGGTGATCGTCTGTCAAAAGCATCAAAAATTAAATTAAATTACAATTTACATATAGTAGCAAGATGATCTCCACAAAGATTCTTTGGGTGTGTAATTGTTGGTTCCTCTTGTTTGATGGTGACTTTTCCGTTTGTCTTGACCTCTAGCTTGGCCAAGAAAATTTCTTCAATCGGCATCTCCTCAGCATCGCCTCTGTCTTGGCCAAGGCGGTTTTTGTCTGGATTTATTCCTCATCGTCCTGCTGTGTCTACGCTTGGATCTCTTGGTTTGTCTTTGCACCTTGCCTCTCTGGTAGGACACTCCCACTCCTTAGGTTGATAGCACTCACATTGTTCTTCGGATTATCTACTGTGGTTGAGGGCAATCTCCCCTGGTTGTCCGGTTGTTTCTGTGTCAACTGGGTGATCTATTTCTGCATCCCTGCCAAGATGGATTGTGTTGCCCGCATGAACTTCTGAAGGGTCTCCTCTATCGGCACGCTAGTGATCTTTAGAGGCTGAGGTGCAAGTGGTAGTTGTGGCGTAGGAACTTGGTTTTGTGGAGGTCAAGGCACAAAATTCTAGAAATTAATTGGCGATTGCTGAGGCTGGATCAGCTGGCTCATCTATCCTTGACCTTTGTTGGGGTGGATCCTGTCGCCACCTAAGATTGGGCTGACTCCTCCATAAATATTGGTTACTCTCATGCGGGAACTTCTGACCCTGATTATACCCATACGCCGCATTCACTTATGCTGGATCATCAGGCTGCTGAACCATGTAGCAGATATGGGTTGGATGATCTTCTTGTTGGCACACTCCACACACCATTGCCACTTGCTTAGGGACTGTTGTCGTTGTTGAAATTCATACAGAGAGATTTTGTATCATATTAGTAATTTCAGACAATTTTTGTTCAACATTAATAAAATTCACAATAGGAGGAACAATATTCCTCTCTAAAGATAAATTGTTGTGACAATTGTCTACCATGGTTTGCAATAGGGCCTATGCTCTAGTGGGTGTGAGATCTTGCAAGGTCCCTCTAGCTGCAGCATCCACTCTTTCCCTCTCCCTCAGACGCATACCATCATAGAAATATTGAATAAGGGCTTAAGTAGTCACTCCATGTGTGAGACATATCTCCTGCAAGTCCTTAAATCTTTGATGATATTCACCAAAGCCCTCGTTGTTCCTCTACTAGATAGTAACCAAATTCTTCCTGGCTGCTCCTGCCTTGCTAGCATTCCAGTATTTGTTGAGGAAAGTGGTGGACATCTCGGCCCATATGGTGATTGTGTTATGGGGTAAACTATAGAACTAGTTCTTAGCCGAGTACTCGAGGGACCATAGGAATGCTTTCAGCTTGGCTCTTTCAATAGGGACATTGGTTGGCTTCAAGGCGTCGCTCTCCAAATGAAGGTTTCTTAAGTGAGTGTAAGGATTTTCATTGGAATGCCCATGGAACTTTTTGAGGTTATGGATTATGTTGGTCTTTATGGTCCAATCATGTTGTATAGGAGCAAACTGGATGCATAAGTAGGTTTCCTGCTCAGTTCCCCTGTCCAGCTCCCTCAAGGTTTGCTCTTGTGGTCCGGCTGCCATATTTAGGATTTCCTCTTCTTGGCCTCTGGCTTGGCCAAGCTCGTTATCAGAGTTAGAATTCGACTATGAACCAGAAGCTTCTAATTTCATTACTTCTTGTATCTTCCTTTTTGCTTTCTTCCTGATCTGAGTCTCGGTCCTGGTGAGCTCTGGATTGTATGGGATTAATTCTGCTTTTGAGGACTTGGTCATCAACAAGAAAAATAAAAACTACAAACACCATTAGAATCCCTAGCAACGGCGCCAAAATTTGATCGTTTGTCAAGAACGTCAAAAATAAGATTAAATTACAACTTGTAGATAGTAGCAAGAGGATCGTCCACAAAGATTCTTTGGGTGTGTAATTTTTGGTTGACTTCCTCATCACTGAAAGGGTTTGTTTGATTTTAGAACTGACAAATAAGAGAATTAAAATTATACAATTAAATATGGCTTGGTCAGAGGCTTGGCCAAGATAAAATAGCTGGGGTGAAAATTCAGATGATGGGCATTCCTGGTAAGGGCATTTTGTGAGCTATGTTCTTACGATTCGATTATTGACTCATTAATGTTTATCTTCTTCATAGTGTTGCTACAGAATACAAGGACTCCTATATATTCCTACTTCCCTCTTTTATTCAAATTCTCTAGCGGGTGCTCCCTACTTGACAATCATAACCAAGCAGCACCTTGCTGGCTAAAGGGTTTACTACTTTGCTTGATGGTATGATTTGATCGGACACAGAATAATCGTTATCAATGGCATAGGGGAAGATAGCACCTAACTCAAGCTACCTCCCAGTCGAGGCCCTAGGTTGTCAATCTGGTGTGAGTTATATTATTTGTTCTCTCTGGCCTATCTCGAGTACTAGTTGTCTACTTGGCTTGTCCGGTTTCGCTCGTCCCCTTCTAGGTTGACTGCAACTATTCAAATTAGAGTTCAAGAGTGATTAGTTATAAACCTAACATGAAAGCGTTTGATTAAACCAGAAAATAAATAATTATAAAGATAAAGATTATTAAGAATAATTAAATCTCACGAATCATAAGAAACTTACCTTGATAGCCCTTACCAAGAATAGGTGTTTAGTTGGACTTTATCATGGAGGAAAATGAGTTTATAAAGGAAATAAATCTGCAGAATTCCAAAACTGGAAAATTACAGAGTAGTGTGCAATGGTGTTCTCGTGAGAGAGATGAGAAGTCCCCTCTAATAAGGGCTTTAACAACTTTTTACTTAAGTTATTTCCTAGTCCTACTCTATCTCAATCTCTTTCAAAATAAAAACATAAGAGTAAAAGAGAAATAAAAATAAAGATAATTATTTGAGAAAGATCAAACATTGTTCAAGAGGGAGCCTTCCAGTCATGATCGCTAATCCCTCAAATCTCGCCACCTCTACAACTGTCAACTCGCATCCTCGCTCGCCCCTAAGTCTCTTATCGCAGTCTGTCTCTTTATCGCGTCTTAGCCAACCCTATGGCCAAGATAATTTCGAACGTTTGAATTGCTCCTGCAGATATTGTTCTCCTTTTAATCCTCTTCCAATGTATTCTGCACAAGTGAGAGGAATTCGTAGAAATCAATAGTTTTTACTGTTCAATTTACAAGTAATTAGACAGTAAAAATATGAGAATAAAACACTCAATCAATAGGCATAACTTTTGATCTAACCATTGGATCGAGCTCAAACTATATGTGGAATTCTGACTAAATTGAGCAAAAATCAACTAACAGGTCAGTTGAGTTTTCAATCGTTCTCCATGATCTTGAAAAATTCACTTCGAATGGGCTTAAAATAGGGTGTGAATAGTGTTATATTATTGTGTGAATAGGTTATGAATAGTATTTTGTGAGTGTGTGAATAGTATTAAGTCTATAATGAGTTTTAGATATATAGAGTTAAGTTACATGCCATTTTTTAAGTTGACAGGTCGGTTGGAGTTTCGATCGTTCACCTAGATCAGGAAAAATCTGAATAGTGTTACGGTTGTGTGTGAATAGGTTATTAATAGTATTTTGTGAGTATGTGAATTGAGTCTATAATGATTTTTAGATATATAGAGTTATATGTCATTTTTTTAGTTGATAGGTCGGTTGGAATTTCGATCGTTCGCCTAGATTGGAAATAATCCACTATCAACGACTTTAAAATAGAGTGTGAATGGCATATAAACATGTATATGTTATCTCAAGTGTTTAAAAAAATAAAATAAACTAGCAAAATTGGTTATAAAAAGATTAGGAAATAAGGACAAAAATTTAACAAATATGTTAAGGCCAAAAAAAAATGAAAAAAAAAATTGATTTTGAATTGTTGCCAATTTTTTGAGTTGGCAGTTCGATCGGAATTTTGATCATTCGCTCTGATCGAGAAAAAATCACTTCGAATAGACTTAAAATAGGGTATAATAGTGTTACATTAGTGTGTGAATAACTTATGAATAGTATTCTGTGAGTGTGTGAATAGGTTTAAATAGTATTTTGTGAGTACGTGAATATATTATGAATAGTATTTTGTGAGTATGTTTATAGTATTGAGTCTATAATGAGTTTTAGATATATGGAGTTAAGTTATATGCCATTTTTTGAGTTGACAGGTCGATAGGGGTTTCGATTGTTCGTCTAGATTGGGAAAGATCCACTTTGAATGATTTTAATATAGGGTGTGAAAGGAACTCGAGCTGAGTAGTTTAAGTCAGCGAATTGAGCCGTTATTGTCAACAAAGATCAACCTCTCATCTCCAACCTGAATGCGTCTATTCCTGCACACACCTGATCACATTAGTTAATATGTTAAGCCACTGTTTCGCTAACGTCCGAGGTGATCATTTGGTTCGGTTTGGTAAATTTAAAAAATTTTGGTTTTGTAATTAGTTAACTGAATTAGTAAAGGTCGATCATAATTAGTAAATTATAGATACCAAACTGAAATTTTTGAAATAAATTCAATTCGAGTATTCAATTATCTGAATTAACCGAAATTTAATTTATGGCATAACAACTAATGTTTTACAATTACACTAAAGTTCAAGAAATAATGTTCACAAATATTAACATACTTTACACGCAAAACTTTCTAATCTTTTTATCTTTTCTTCTTGATTAATTAAGACGAGCAAAAATACGTAAAACTTTTGATACAATATTTTGATAAAAACTTGATAACATAAACTTACCGCAGTGATTTTAACATTGGCCTTTCTTAGCATAAATATTTTCTTATATATTGGCCTGTTAATAAGTTATCAATGTCTAAAACATTAAGATAAAATATTATATAAAATCATTATGTAATATGACATTAGCTAAATATATAGTATAAAAAATAATTCGAGAAATTTGGTATACAAAGTTTTATGAAATGTGAAATAATTGCTGTTCAGTATACACCTAAAATAGAACAAATATTTCGGTTAATTTTTGAACTGAATAAGAAAAAATTCGATTAAAAAATTTAATAATTTGATATTTTCTAATTCGGTGGCCATCCCTACGTCTGTATGTTAGCCAAACCAAAGCTCATCCCAATCCCAAACCGTTACGAGTTGAATTTGACATTTCATTAGAAATATCAGTGCTACTACGTTAAGGAAAAGGCAGGTACAGCGCGGAGGAGGCGGCAGCGGCAGCAGTCAGCAGTCAACGCTGGGAACTCCAAACAGGCGCAAAGGGCTTTAAAGGAGAGAATAGATTCTACCATTCTTCTCTTTTTGTAACCTTTGTAGTTGTAACTGTAACTGTAATTGTAGCAATAAACATTTGTATGGTGGAAGGAAGAAGCGAGCACGAGCAGAGGATCGTTCTCATCTGTTTCTCACTTTCTTTCTGCAATTGTTTCTAGTGAACAATCAATAATTGTATTCAATTTCCAAAGAAGGAAAACTGAAAGAAATCGGTAGAGGAGAGATAGATTAGATTAGATCTGAGGCAAAAGATGGTGAAGGAAACAGAATACTATGATGTGCTGGGTGTCAGCCCTACCGCTTCCGAGTCTGAGATCAAGAAAGCTTATTACGTCAAGGTACTCTTCTATTCTCTTCTCCATTCATCTCTTGCTTTATTCTTAGGTTTTTCTGTTCACTAATTTTTTTTTAAAAAAAAATTCGTTCCAGGCACGCCAGGTTCATCCTGATAAAAACCCCAACGATCCTCTTGCTGCTCAAAATTTTCAGGCAAGTCCTCCATTGCTTTTCAATTTTGATCAGAAACTCTACAGCAGGTCAATTGTCTTGCTGGGCATGGTTTTTGGCCATCACCCATAAATGCAGCGATCCTAATTTGTAATTCTGACCTCAATTACTGCTAGCTTAGTTGCTTAAATTTGGAGTAGGTGATTGAAAAGTGGGGACGAAAGCAAATTATAATGAGCCTGTGTAATTGGAGTAATTATTGTTCAAGTGTATGGTTTATGGGAATGCTTGTGGAAGTTAGTAAAGTACAAACTACAATCAAGTGTGTCAATTAGGTAATTTTACAAAAGAGTAGGTGACTGCAGTTTCGCATGTTTGAGACGAGTATTGGGATATAGGATTTGCTAGATCAACAATATGTATTGGGTCACTGTCAAGTTAAATAACCTTTATTCAGGTTTCATCTTCTTGATTCAGGTATTGGGAGAGGCTTACCAAGTATTGAGTGACCCTACCCAGCGGCAAGCATATGATGTTTATGGAAAATCTGGAATCTCAACGTTAGTTTCTTGTTCCTTATAATGATTTCAATGTTCATAGGATCCATGGCTCTAAATGGATTTCTATGTATGCTGACTCCAATCTTTTCCCTTTGCCTTTTTGTCTTTTTTTGACATTGTTTTAATGTCTTTTTCAATGCAGCGAAGCGATCATTGATCCTGCAGCAATTTTTGCCATGCTTTTTGGAAGTGAGCTTTTTGAGGAGTACATAGGGCAGCTAGCTATGGCATCAATGGCTTCCCTAGACATTTTCACTGAGGGGGAGCAGTTGGATACCAAAAAATTGGCAGAGAAAATGAGGGTAAAATTTCAACATTTTATCATTCACTGCTAATTGAAGCATTTCCATAATACTTTCCTTTCAGCCTCCTACTTTTCAAGCACCTATTCTTGTTTAGGAAACAATACTTTAAAGGGTGATAAAAGAAAAAAACGATGAATAGAAGCTCTACTGCATTTCCTTAATTCTCTAAGCAAATATGTGAATGCACCTTCTGTTGGAAATTAGTCAAGAGGATCCTATATATCAACTGCAGAGCCTTAACATACTAATCTACCCGTTATTAATGCCAGTCCTGTGTGTAGGTATTTAATTGAGCATTTACTGTCTACAATAGGGAGAAAAATGAAAATAAATGGAGGAAAAAGATGTCACAAAATTGACAATATTTTGGCCCATACTAACTGTTTAATGGCATTAAGATGCAGTTGTTGTCATAGTGCACTGTTCAAGTTAATGAAAACTTTCTTATGTATCTATGCATAGCGTAAGTGTAGTTGAAACACTGGTTACAGGACGCTGGCATTGAAAAACATCAGGATTCGTAATCTGAAGTTCATCTATTTAACCAAATTTTTTATTGCACAAAGAAGTATAGCATCTTCGTGCTTCTAGTACTTGCCACTTTGTGGTGATAGAAATAAAATGTTATCTAGAATTACCTATACCATAGCATTGTGATAGAACAAAGGCCCAGTTTTCGTTGCATCTCTTTTGGTATTGAATTTTTTGTTGGCAATAGAAGAAGATGCACCGACCTTCTCCCCCTGCCTCTCCCAACCTCCCCCCTAAAAAACAGAAGAAAAGAAGTAGAAGATGAAGGCTGCAATGGTCTTTGAATAGAAACCTGGCGTGGGGTTGGATGCTGTTCATAATAAAGAGACAGTACATGATTTGTTGAAGAATGTGATGACATTATTGTTAATTTTGTTTGGTCTTTTTGCATATCTGAAAGTGCAGGGTTTGCCAAATATAGCACATAATGGAAGATAGGTTCCGTGCAACTATCTCCCAAATCTTTTGGTGGTTGGATTGCTGGAAATCACTAGAGAAGATGCAACCATCTCTTTCTCTCTTCTTTTCTTTTCCTAGAAGCTAAGGATTGGAATGGTCAATTAGTGAATGCAAACTTACCTTGGAATGGGATGCTTTATTGAAGGGCCTGTCATCATTTATATTATCTTTGTTGGTCCTTTAGGATATGTTAAATTGGAAGGTTCAACCCCATCGATCGTGGTTGAGTTGGATCGACTTGACTTATATGAGGATATTCTTCAGATTCGTCATTTCAAAGTTTTTTTTTAAAAAAAAAGAAAAAAAAAATTTCCGCTCTTCATTGATGAATTCTCTTTATCAAAGGATATACTCCTCAAACATGTTTTACTCCAGGTTGTTCAGAAGGAAAGAGAAGAAAAGCTAGCGGAAATACTCAAAAATCGACTGAACCAATATGTCACAGGAAATAAAGAGGGCTTCACTGCTCATGCTGAAGCTGAAGTATCCAGGCTCTCAAATGCAGGTATGTTGTCGGTACCTAAAATGGCTGGTTAAAGGGGAGGATGAGAAAGATAAAATGAATACCATAGGGGATGGAAATAATTCTTGTTATTTTTTGTAGGGCTGGAACGGCTGACTATTTTTCTTTTTGCTTACTATTGGAATTGATTGCTCATGGCTTTTAAAGTCCTTAGTCATGGACTTTCTGGAAGAAACTGTTAAAATTTTGTCCTTGTATTGATTTAATGCCACTGGTACTTATGTGGCAGGTTGTGATTGAAAGCTGAGGTATAAGGGCTTATGAAAGTCTTTGGGTTCATTGCCATAAATGTTTATCTAACTGAAATTCATAATACAAACTTGTATTATAGCAAGTTTTTTAGGCACTCATAATTGATACACCAAGGAAAATGTGGGCTTATCATTCGTGATTAATACATCAAGGAAAATGTGGCCTTATCATTAAGCTAATTCAGTTCCGCTGGCTTAAATATTTGTTAGGGGAAAACCTTGTCCGTGAAAATAATAAAGGAGTAATAAGGGTAGAATGGTTCTTAACTGACCCTGTTTATGGTCCAAACTAAAAGAGAAACCAGCAATGAGGGGAGACATAATGTCAGAATTACAGAAGTTAGCTAGGTTTATGAACAAATATTAACTGTAGACTGAAAGCAGATATAAAGAGAGATGTATTGTGTCAGCTTTTGACATATACTGTTGCCCCTAAGGAAATATTAAATTTCCAGTGATCATTCCTATCATTCATTTTGTTTATCCTTTTCTTATAGAACTCTCTGATTGTGCTATATTGTGCTTAGCGCTATGATATGATTAAATGTTATCAGCATACCTATTCAAGCCAATCCTAGTTGGCTGTAAGATGGTGATACTAAAATACCAATATTATGCTACGTCTAGTTAACATCAGTGGCTTATGACACATCAGAGGGTTATGGGTTAAATTCTTGGTCACATTGAACTTCAACAACAGGACCTATGCAGTCTGTTGTTATCTTTTGCTTCCTCTTTGAATGATGGAGAAGAATCTTCAATTAATTTGATGTGCTTTTACAGCTTATGGTGTTGATATGTTGAATACAATTGGCTACATCTATGTGAGACAAGCAGCCAAAGAGCTTGGAAAGAAAGCCATATATCTTGGTGTGCCATTTGTTGCTGAATGGTTTAGGAACAAAGGCCACTTTATTAAGTCCCAAGTAACTGCTGCAACAGGTCAGTAATTATTATTGGCTTTGATGCCCATAAACAATAATTGTTGGGTCCACATTTTGGAATCAGTTTGGCTGCATGAGTTTTTTTTTTAATTTATCGAGTTTTGTTTAATCAGCAACTCCTGAGTACAAACTTCCCCCCTCCCTTTATAACGTGGCTAAACCCTAAACCCTAAAATAGATGGTGTTTTGGGAGATGGGGTTGGGGTGAGGGGAGGGTGTGTGTGGTTTTTTGGGTTATGATTTTGTGCATCTTGGAGATTTCTTGTATGATTTGTGAGTAGATGATTCCTTTGTTTGCTTCCAGTACACTGAAGGTGATATCCCATTTTACTTTCTTTTTTTTCATTATTTCAATGAGCCCATCGATCATTTCTTCCTTCTGAAAAGGACATTATATAGACATGACTGGAAGGTTAAGTCGGTTTATTTTGTAATTGCATCCAGCATTATATTTCAATGGAGTTTTCTCGGAAAATTTCTGCTGGCAATTTATTGTTCATTGCTCTTTCCTTTGCTTTTGGTGTTAGGTGCCATTGCCTTAATCCAGCTTCAAGAGGACATGAAGAAACAACTCAGTGCAGAAGGGAACTATACAGAAGAAGAGCTTGAGGAATACATGCAATCCCACAAAAAAGTGATGATTGATTCCTTGTGGAAGCTTAACGTAGCTGATATTGAGGCTACTCTTTCCCGAGTTTGTCAGATGGTTGTTTTGCTAGCCCATAGATATTACTGGTTGTTGACTGACACTGAGTAGCTATTAGGTTGTTAGTAATCTATTTATGGTTCATTTTAGGTTCTTCAAGACAATAGTGTCAAGAAAGAAGAGCTTCGTGCAAGAGCAAAGGGGTTGAAGACTCTTGGTAAAATCTTCCAGGTAGGTCTTTAACCTACAGTCATTTATTTCTTTTTCTCTAGTAATAAAAATGCCCTATATATGAAGTACCTAACGTTTTGGAGGTTATGATGAATATAGAGGGTAAAATCAGCCAATGGAAGTGAGGGTGAAACAGTGCTAGGAGCTTCTCTACATAAACTAAATGGGAGTGAGCAAAACCATGATGGATTGTATAATGGCATGTCAACGGCGTCTAGAAACACTGAAGAGCCATCTATTAATGCAGCGGCATCACAGGTATCTTTCTTCAGCATTGCAATGTTCAACTGTTCATTATTTACTTAGTCTTTAAAATTGTGTGACTTATGGATAAGTTTAATGTTGTTTTGATCTATTTCAAAAGGTCAGTTTTAAGGGATAGTAATGTAGAGAAAAAAAGGGTAAAAAAGTTGAATGAGTTGCAAAATCTATTGTATCAACATCAAGGAAGGAAAGCCCTTTCCTGCATAAAGTTTGTGTATTTTATGACTAGCAGCATAAATATGCAAATTGCAAAAGAGACTGCTAAAGCAAAATAGAGCATCTACATGGGTGCATGGGTAGGGATGAAAATGTTGCAATTGCAACTGATGGACATGCAAGATAAACTAACTATATGAATGTCTTTGGTTTGTGAGGGCAAATGGCACCGCCAAATGATGCTTGGTTTGTGGCTATAGTAAGGGACAATTACAAAGTGCTTAACATTTGGTTTTCTAGTAGGCAGAGAGCTATGATGGAAATTCAATGATGATATATTATAGGTTTTAGTGCTTGTCTGATGAATGCCTGAGTATGCCCTGTACTTTTTACTGTAAGGAGTGAGAAGGAAAGATGAGAGAATGAATCTTAATTTCCACCTTTTCATGCATGTTATTAATTATTTTTATTTTATTTCTTTTGCTTCCTGTGAAATTGTTGGACACGCAGAGCCCTTACGTAGAGGCCCCACAGTTTGCTGGTGCCGAGCTAGACTACAACTTCCCATGGCCAACTACACCACCTGGTGCACAGAGACACTCTTCGACAGGCAGCAAATGAGGAAGGAAAAGCTTGATCCTACATGTGAAAGCTTACATGGAATGAGCGGCAAACATATGCAGCAAGGTGGGGAAGTGTTTACTTTTTACATATTGAATGTATTTGTGAAAGCCCATTCCAGCTCCCATTGTCAGGCGTGTTTTGATTTGTGTGGAAGACGTGTAGATGGAAAGAGTGATCGCTGTGGATGGGAATTGGGTTCACTGTCTCTAAATGGCTACACTGTATTATTTGGTCTGTGTGTGCATCTGATTCTGTTTTGGTTTTACACTTGCGCATTCAGGTTTTTGTTTAGCGCAACTGTTACTATAGAGATTTGATGTATTTATTGTTGCTACTGAGGTAAATGATAGGTGAATGGTTAATAATTTAATTAAATGCATGTTAGGTAAATCAAATAAATAACTAAACATTTAACTAGATAGACTATGAAACCAATATTGATTCCCAGGGACGGATCCAGGAATTATTTCCAGGGGGGCGGGGGTTCGGGGGCGGCGCCCCTGAATTTTTTTTTGGAGTATTTTAAAGGAAAAACAAACGAGCTTAACGAAAAATTGAACAAATGTTTAAGAGTATTTGTATCCGTCACTAAATAACAAATATTTAGATAACTTAACAAAAAGATAAATAAGAAAACAATATAGAAAAAAATTAATTATACATTAGAATTCATACAATATACATATTTCTTACAATTGTTCTCTACGGGTTTTCATTTTTTGAAATCCTTGTATGATTCTCTCATTCTCTACACTATCAAAAATATCTTTTTCAACAAAAGTAATCAAACAATCATTTAACATAGGAGTAATAACTTAAAGCACCCATGTACTAACCGCGAAAAACAAACTCCTCTCCTGAACTTCAAAAACGCTAATACACCTCCCTGAACTACGTTGACTGTGCAATTTCACCCCATTGTAACCGTTGACTGCCATTTGACTGGCTACTTCCGGTTTTATGAATAAAATAATAAAAAAAAAAGTTAAAATTATAAAACCTGCATTTATTTTCATTTTCTTTTCTTTTCTATTACTCTCTTTTTTTATCTTGTTTTTTCTAAAATCTCAAATCTAGTAATTAAAAAGTCCAGTAACAAATCTCAGATCTAGATCTGTGTCTACACATACAAATCCTCCATAGCATCCCTCTCCTTTTCCTTTCTCCGTTTGATTTTTGTTGTTTCTGAATCTTGATTTTCAGAAAATCAAGCATCTTCATTGAGAATTGATTAAAAAAAATAAAACCAAAGATAAACAATCTCTAACCAGATCTGAACCTTAAAAAAAAAAAAAAAAAACCAAATCTGAATCCTAAAGAATCAGATCTAAACCCTTTAGCTCCCTCATTCACCACCTCTACACCAAATCCCTTAAATCCCATCACTGTCGCTGCAAGCTCCTCTCCCTCAAAACCCATCACTATCTTCTCAATCAAACCCACCCAAACCCAGCAACCTCCTCTCCCTCAAAACCCATTACTGTCGCAACTCCTTCTCAATCAAACCCACCCAAACCCAGCACCATCACTCATCATCAACACCTCCCGATTTGAAATCCCAATCACCAAAACCACCAACAAAAAAAACAGAAAAGAAAAAGAAAGAGAAAAAAAAGGGAGGAAAAATAAAAGAAAAGAAAAAGAAAGAAAAGGAAGAAAAGGAAGAAAGGAGGGATTGAGGCGGAGGAAAGAAAAAAGAAAGAGAAAGAAGAAAGGTAGGTTATTGGAATAAATGAATGTTGATAAAAGAAGAAAGTAATAGAAAATAAAATAAAATAA
Organism: Viola odorata; assembly: GCA_963691705.1. Taxonomy (NCBI): domain Eukaryota; kingdom Viridiplantae; phylum Streptophyta; class Magnoliopsida; order Malpighiales; family Violaceae; genus Viola; species Viola odorata. The sequence continues at coordinate 53,959,329 of OY829545.1, read as the reverse complement.
AAATAAATGCAGGTTGTATAATTTTTTAATTTTAACTTTTTTTATTATTATTTTATTCATAAAACCGGAAGTAGCCAGTCAAATGGCAGTCAACGGTTACAATGGGGTGAAATTGCACGGTCAACGTAGTTCAGGGAGGTGTATAAGCGTTTTTGAAGTTCAGGGGAGGAGTTTGTTTTTCGCAGTTAGTACAGGGGTGCTTTAAGCTATTACCCCTTTAACATATCATCTCCCATACGGTTCCGTAGTCGATTCTTCACAATGCTCATATAAGAAAAAGTCCTTTCCACTGTCGCAAATTGCAACCGGTAAAATCAAAGCTAGCTTCAAGAGTAAATACACCAATGGATAGACAATATGCTTTCTTCTTTCAACTAACTTTTCGGAAAGATCATTAATCCCTTTCAAATTTGAAAATCCAACATCCGACCGCATATCCAAAATATAATTCTCAAGTTGATTATCAAGAGCAAGAACATCAACTGTAGAAAACTCATTAGGATAAAATTGAGTCAATGGAAGCAATTTCTCCTTATTGAAAGCAACAAAGGAGTCTCTTGGATTTAAGCATGCCACACAAAGGAGTAATTCACTATTCCTCTCATCAAATCGATTATTGAGCTCATGAAGTTGCATATCAATGACTTGATAAAATAAATCAACTTGATAATGATGTAGATTGGAAATTTGCTCACCTTTCCGCCTTGGTCTACCTTAGGCAACAAACATATCACTCATAGTTGGAAGATTTATATTATGTTTGCCACAAAATAAAGATACTTCATTCAGTAATAACATCCAACCTTCATCCCTCATTGACTGTAGTCTCAACTTGGATACTTTGAGTAAATCTAAAGCATTTACTATGTCTTGATCTTTTCTTTGAAGTGCTTGAGAGAATGCATTAGTAATTCCTAATATATTCTTCATCAAATGAAAACAAAATATAAATTCAAAATATTGTACCGTATTCAATAATGCACATGCTTCTCCTCTTTGATCTACGTTCAAGGCATCTTCCTCTATCATTTCAAGCACATCAATTGCTGAAGAGAATAAACCGATTAAGCTGAGTAATGTACCATAATGTGAACCCCATCGAGTATCTCCTGCTCTTTTAATGGTCTTCTCTTGATTCAAACCTTTTCCACTACATATTTCACCATTTTGTAATCCTTCGACCACATGATCTTTTTGCTTCTCTCAAAGGGCATCTTGCCTTTTGCATGAAGCTCCAACCACATTGCACACATTAGCAACCATATTAAAAAAAGATGAAATTGCAGCTTGTTTTTTTGCAACAATAACAAGTGCAAGTTGAAGTTGGTGTGCAAAACAATGAACATAAAATGCACATGAATTCTCCTTCAAGATCAAACTTTTAAGACCATTGAATTCTCCTTGCATGTTGCTTGCTCCATCATAACCTTGCCCACGTACCTTTGACAAGCTCAAGTTATGTTTGGCAAATAAAAACTCCAAGGCTTTCTTGAGAGAGCAAACACCTGTGTCAGTAACATGAACAAGACTAAGAAAACGTTCAATAATTTGCCCCTTCTTATTCATATACCGCAAAACAACACCCATTTGCTCTTTAATTGATATGTCACGACATTCATCAATTAAAATAGCAAAAAAATCATCTCCAATATTCTCAAGAATAATATTAGTAGTCTCACTAGATGCAACACTAATAATATCTTTTTGGATACTCGGTGCTACTAACTTAAGATTTCCACGAGCATGACTCAAAACATTTCTAATGGTCTCATTGTGGTCAGCAAGGAACTGTAAAAGCTCAAGAAAATTTCCTTTATTAATTGAATCTTCAGACTCATCATCACCACGAAAAGCTAGTCCTTGATGAAGTAGAAACTGAATACAATCAACTATTGCAGACAACTGAATCCGATAATCTTATTTTATTTGACTAGATTGTTGAGAGAGAGCCACTTCAATATGTTGGTTTTGATTCATCAATGCTTCACATCTTCTCCAAGCATTATTATGACTACTATTAACACCACCAATATGTTTCTGTAATCGTTGCTTTATGTCTTTCCAATTGTCAAAACCAGTAGAAATAAAAACACCACCCCCTCCTTGGTCTCCATTCTCTGAACCCATCAAATAACAACATAAACAAAAAACTGCATTTTTGGACGAACTATACTCCAACCAATTACCAAATTCATCATACCATTTAGGATTAAAACGTCGTTGAATACCTCTAATTAATGTTTTAGGAAACTCTATGTCTCGTGGTTGACAAGGACCTTTCAACATATAGGCTCTACGAATTTGATCCCAATCATTAGGATGATATGCTACAATTTGTGGTCGCATACCTGGATCAACAGGAAGGTTTTTCAAATCAACTTCTAAAAATCTCTTCGATTTCTTCGCAATTCGTTCTTCACTTTCATTTAGAACAACATTTGATGATATCGATGGTGATTGAGTAGATGGTTTAATCAAATATTTGTCCATATTTACAAAAAAAAATATTAATACAATTAGTATATTAATATTAAATATTTGTACTCTACAAGTAGTATATATAATAAAAAAAGAAAATAAAAAGTAAGAAGAATATGAATAATTAATTACCTGATTAAGATTAGATCAGAGGATGATGAAACGGAGTAGAAGAGAGAACACAGAGAAAAAAAAATTAATTTTAGAGGGTTTGGCAGAAGCGATGGCAGTGAGCAGTGGTGTGAGGAGCAGAAGCGATGGTAGTTGATTTTAATTTTAGAGGGTTAGGTTGGGATTTTTCATCAAGGATTAGCTTCATCCAGTACAAAAAAAATTTAAGCCCAAGCCCAATACAAAAAAAAATTATCCAGCCCAGGGTGGGCGGTTGCCCACCCTCGCCCGGGCTGGATCCGTCCTTGTTGATTCCTACAACTTGGAATAAAGTTTGTGATATTAATTCTTCTCATAATCATCTTGTCACTTTGAATGTTCATCTGATATAAACATCCATACGTATATGAAAGTTGATGTAAAGAAAGTCTTCTTCTGATGTCAACTACGCAGTAAGAAGTTACACAAACATGCCATGTGACACTTTTTTTTAAGTAACTAGTTATTATTTAACTTAATTATATAACAATTTAGTATATTTTGATGAGTGTCAATTAGGAGAAATTATTGGTTGTTCCGGGAATAACCACTCAAACATGTGAGTTGGCATACTCTATCCAATAAAAATCTGACATCTATTAATTCTTTCCATGTAGGAAAGAGGCAGATTGTAAAAGTTAAGGGTTGTTTACTTACGGAAAATTTTCAGAAAATTTTCCAAAACTGGAATTTTTTCCAAAATCTATTTCACAACCAAAATTTTCCATTTGGAAAACATTTTCCAATTTTTTTTTACTCTAGTTCAATAAATTCATATTGTTAATCTAAAAAATAAATAAATTTTATTTTAGACATATTTACCCTCGTAATTTTGATAATTAATATGTAGATTGATACAAATTATGCTAAAAATACTTCATAATTGATATGTAACTAACTAATACTCCTAATTAAAATCATACGAGTAAAATTCAATGTTTAACATTATAATGAATAACATTTTTTATCATGTTATTATCGAAAGTTACATTATGAAATAAATACAAACTCGATTTAAAACAAATAACTTCATACATCATAAACAAATAAGAATAAATATGACTAAAGATACACCTTTTTTTTAGCTAAAATTTATCGACCTTGTAAGCTTGTTCTATTTTATAAGTTTAAATAGTAATAACAATAATAATAGAATATTATCTAAATTATCCATTTTTATCTTTCGACACAAATGTACAATAATGTTTCACTTTATTTTTAATTTTAACGAGCATGAGTTTGTAAAATTAACGCAGAATTAAAAGAAAATGGAGAGGGAGTAAAAACAACTATTTTGGTTAAAGGACGAGTTGTGATGGGGTTGGGCTTGGGCTTCTAATAAGTAGCTCATCCATTTTCTTCCACTCCGTATCCACTTTCTAATAACCCTAATAAGTAGCTCATCTAAGCGCCGCACACAACCATTTACCAAATCCAATTTTTGACAATTGTCTCCCCTCTCACCCTCTCATTCGGCCCTCTCTCACGTCATTCACCCCCGGCCACTCATCCTTACGTCTCACTGTCAGTTCTTCTCACTATCTTTTTTTTTTCTTTTCAAATCAAAACTTTTGAAAACATGCATACTAATTTCCATGGATGACATCCTTTTTTATTTTCTCCGTCCGACCACTTCCAGGCGGACGAGTCGAGTCGGGAGCAAGTGGAAGCTCGACATTCTGACCAGTGACGCGCCACTACGCGCAGCCAACGTCTCCACCGGACTCCTCCACGCGCCGGCACTTGTGGCTCACACCGGCCACCTCTGACCTCGCCGCCACCTGGGTTCTTCTCGCCTCGTCATTTCAGTCAGGTATCTAGGGTCGTTTTGCTATTTTGATGATGTTTGTTGTTCGTTATTTTAAAATTCCAAAATTTCCCTCAAGTGTTACTATTCACTGTGTGTTCATATTGATATTTGCTCGTACATCTGCTCGCTTTGTGCCCTGAATTGGCCTCTGGTTCTACTTGGTTGGTTGATTTGTGCCCTGAATATTAATATCGCTTTAATTTAAATATTTTCATTTATTAGTAGTATGATTGTTTGAGTTGGTTGTTTTAGATTGATTGTATGAATTGGTTTTTTTAGTTAATTGTATGTAGATTTTTTAGATTGATTGTATAAATTGGTGTTTTTTAGATTGATTGTATAAATTGATTTTTTTGTGGTCCTACCGGGGCTTTAATTTTTTCATGTGGGTCATTTGAGTGCTTCTGAAATTTTGAAGATTTTTAGATGGGAAGAAGAAATGACGAAGAAGATGATGGTAAATGGTATGATGCAACTGAAGTGAAATTTTTAGAAATATTGTACGAGAGAGTTAAGGTAGATCAAAATGGTACTCCTAGTTTTAAATCTACGGATTAGCAAGACATGGATAACGAATTATACTTAGCTTCCGGTGAACGAATTGGCTAGATTTCCAATCTTAAAGTTCATTCCAAATTATCCTCTTCGTCGTCAGAGGCAAATACCTCTAGCTTGTTGTACACTACACAACTTTATTCGAATGGAAGATAGAGCTGATCAACTATTCACAGAATATGGTACAAAAGGTCAGTAAAATTTTAACGAGAACGAAGCTAATGTGACGCAAGAAGGTATTCAAGTGGATATGTCCCAACAACAACTAATGAATGTGGTTAGAGAATATATTGCAAATCAATTATGGGCTAATTATAATAATTGTTAGAATATGAAGAAGTAACACTTTAAATTAAGTATGTTTTGAATGTTCATATTTGTAGTATTCACGTAATAAATAAATAATTCAAGATTATTTTATATGTATTTAATTTTCATGAACGGAACTATTATATTTATATTTGATCTTTAACGTGAATAGATTTAGCATATTTATATTTGATCTTTAACAAAATTAAAATGGGCTACTATTTAGTTTATTAATCTTAAAAAATTAAAAAAACTAACATTGTTTTTTTAATTCAAAACAAATTGATTTAACAAAAATAGTAGTTTTCGTTTTTCAAAAAAAAAGAAAAAATAGTTCTTAGGTGAATACGATTTCGAGTTTGTAGTATTCACGTCATGAACAAATAATTCAAGACTATTTTATATGTATTTTATTTTCATGAACGGAATTATTATATTTATACTTGATCTTTAACGTGAATAGATTTAGCATATTTATAAATTATGAGGGTAGACATGTCTAAAATAATATTGTTTCTTTTTTATGTTAACAATATGGATCGGTTGAGCTAAAAAATATAATTTTTTTTTTTTTTGGAAAACTTCAAAAATGGCGTTTCTAGAATTTTCTAAATTTGTAGAGTTAATTCTGAAAAACTGTTTTCCAATTGGAGAACTGAAAAATTTTCTGAAAATTTTCCATTTGGGAAAATGTTGCTGTGAAACAGATTTTGGAAATATTTCCAATTTTTGGAAAATTTTCCAAAAATTAAACAGCTCCCAAATGGCTTGTTGAATTTAAACATGAATATGTTTACCATATTTATATTTGATCTTTAACAAACTTAAAATGAGCTACTCCCTCCGTCTTTTGAAGCAAGACGCGTGAAGGGAAAATACCAAAACTCGGCAAAGCTTGACGCCTTCGTGTGGCGTGTCGTCCTTGGGTGCGAATTGACAATTTTGGCCCTCGAACGACACGTTGTTTCTCTTTAACTACAGGTCGTCTGGGGGTCGGAGGGAGACGAAATTTGAAACCCAATCAAAGCGCGCGACAATATTACTTTTCATCCCTGTTCTTAAACAGAGGCATCAGCCCTCTCACTTCCAATCTTCTCCCACTTCTAACTCTCTCACTTCTTATTCAACACCTTGTTAGACCAGATTAGGATAAAATGGAGGGGATTTATTTTGATGATTCACAATATAGCACCTGTATCCAGTTTGATAATTCTGGAAATATGTTTGTGCATGATTCTGTCATTGTCGACGATGAAGAAATGGTTGGTGACGATGAGAGGGCCATATCTGATGAAATCGTTGAAGACACGTATGAGAAAGAGAAGAAAGAAAGCATGATTGAGGATGTGGGTGGGCAAGAAGAGAGCTCGCGGTTGAATTTGAGAGAGGAAGAGTTGATGGGTGGCCAAGCTGTGTCGGATAATCGGCTCCTTTCTAGGGTTATTGACGTTTCAAACAACGTCAACGAGGTAAGGAACGTAAAACCCCGTTTTGACTTTGATTTAAATGAAATTCCCTTAGCGGTAAACACTCCCCCTCTTTCACCGAGAGTTAAGGAACATCGAAGTTTTGATTTGAATAAAATCCCCCCTGGTGGTGCTGATGGAGAAAATCCTAAAATGGCAAAATCTGAAGTCTATGAAGGAAGAGATTTTGACTTGAATAAACTGCCAACTGCTGGTCGATGGCATTTTACAGATGGTGTTGACGAGAGGGAATTCATCCTCATGTTGCGGATCCTTCTTCCAAATTACCATTAGATAATTTGACTCGAAGTATGTTGGATGGTGAAAACTAATTTTGCAGGCAATGTTTTTTTGTGGATTGTGGAAATTCTGGATTTTTGTTGCCAGAATTTGCAATATTGGGCTTTCTCTGTAAATGCGGATAATGTAAATTGTGCAATATATGAATATTAAAACGGTTAATTTTTATTTAAAAGCACCAAGAGTTACATATGTTTTCAATCCATCTTGGGAATTGCAGGAACCCTGTTGGCAAACTTATTGGATGCCTTCACCATAGCATGCATTTGGTTGAACCACATGCATTTGGTTGAGGCACATCCTCAAGCCGTCCCTCTTCGCCTCCAACCTGGTAATGGTTTTCGCCAATGGAATGAGGGTGTCTCCCATGGTCTTGATGAACTCCTCTGCATCCATACCATCCTCATCATATTGGTAGAGCACAGCGGTCCTGGTATCCTTCAGTCGGTGGCGGACGTCTTTCATATGATCAATTTGCTGCTCTGTGGAGAGCAGCATACTCTCCACAGTAATGACATCCTTGTGGAGGGCAGTTCCAGCAACGCCTGCGATAGCTAGAATGTTTTATACATCACGTGGATTCATGGCTTCGGTTTTGGTTTGGGTTGAAGATGGATGTAGAAACAGAAGTTGGAAAGTGTTTGATGGTGTGGTTGGTTAGTGAATATGGCCCCTATTTATAGAGGGTTTATCTGAGTTGTTGATAAACATTGGTAATTCAATGAAGGGTCGTGGTTGGGTGTGGATGCGGTTGTGGAATAAGAATAGGTTGGAAGTTGTGTTCAACTGGTATTGTGATGTCAATCTGCCTGTGTAAAGCTTCTTGTATTCCTTCCCTATAAAACAGGCAAATTGATAGAGCAAGTGTGGGATGATATGTTACTCCTTCTTTTTAGGCTATTATTAACAAATCCAAATTAAATATGGCAACTGTACTTGGTGAATGGTCTAATTGATTTTCCTTCTGTTTGTAGTTATACGCACTGTTTGAGGGTGATAAAGGCACAGTCAATGGAGAGGATAAAGGCACAGTGAATGAAGGCACAGCCTCAATTTCCAATATGTGTTGCGTCAATCCTTTGGTAGCTGGCAACGCCGCAGTGGTAGCCTCTGGTTGCGACTGTCCATGACCATTGCCACACTTCAAACCATTGTGTGTCTCATACGTTTCCAATAGGTTCAACGCACCGTAAGTGGTGCGGCCACTATAAAAACCCTACCATTCCTAACCCTAAATTCATTCTCCTCTCAAAGTTTCATTCTTCTGCACTGCATACCCCCCTAGCTTTCTTTTGTAACCCAGTTACCATCATGAACCGAGACGAGAAGAGAGAGTTGCTGGCACGAGTGACAGCAGTCAGTGACAACCTGACCAATGATGTTGGCCTTATAGAGTACAAGGTGATACAGACAGACCACGATATTGAGACTCTGGAGGAGATCCTCGACGACATGCACATACGAAAGGAAGCTGTGAATGTCAATGACTACCATGCCTTCAATATCGTCTACTCCTCCAGTGATTTGATGCTTCACCTAACCGGTGTTGTGGTCAAACTTGAGCATAAGGTCGCAGCCCTGAGGATGGCGTTGGAAGCTGTCAACGAGGCAACAGCTGAGCTTAAGTTCGCTGCTAATAGGATTCCCAGGATTCCAACCAATGAGTAGATTGTTAATGTGATCTAGTGTTTTGTTTCCATTTACATGCTTCAAATTTAAATTTTCTGTCTTTAGTTCTAGGGTTTTCATCTATGCTTGAATGGTTGATGTACTCTGTTTTTAATTGAAAGTACTTTGTTAAAATTATGTTGTTCAAGTTCATGCACATGGATCCCTCTATTTTCATCCTCTGTTTTCATCCTCTGTTTTCATCCTTTGTTTTGATAAAGATGTTGTTCACATGTTTTGCATATCCTCTGTTTTCATACACCAATATGTAATGCCATCAACAAAGTTTCCAAATATTTAATTCATTACTTCATCCAAGATGTTACATTGCAAACAGATTGGATCACAAAATGTATATCTATCTACACAACAAAATGTACGATATCAACCTTAGTTTACAAAAGGTGCAGCAATGGCCCAAAAAATTGCAAGTTGCACTGTCAACACATTCTACAGAAGCATGTACATCATCACATTGTCTGGTTGGCTGTACAGGGGTACCCAAAACATTGAAACAAACACAATCAACAGGATAAATGTCTTGCACCCACACCAACATAGAGACCATATCAGATGTTTATACAAAAATAGAGGATATGCAAACATAGAGACCATAGTAAGATAACTCCCCTCCTTTTGGATCTATGGAGATACAAGTGTGACTGCATTCGTGCACACCTCTATACTGCACTGGATTGCAGTAGGTAAGAGGTTTAATTTTTCAAGTGTTCTCTTCTTAATGTGAGGTATCTTGTAGGTGTTACCTCCATCACATTTCAACACTTCATTCATACACGTCTGCAAAGTCAGAAAAATATAGTTGCTCTTCTTCACTGAGAATATCTCGTATGCATGTTGCACAGCCCCCATCAAATCAACAAGGGACCTAGAACAATCTTTGCTCTGGAGGGCCTGAATTGCTCTAAAAAATCCTAAGTCCAACACATTCAAATCTGGAGAATTTGGAGGTTGATTCACAAGAGAGATATTTAGTCCACATCCCTCAACAGCACAGAGAAATTCAATATCATCAGGGTGTATATGAGTCTTCGCATTGTCTTGTTGAATGAAAATCCTCTCCATTATGCAATCAGTAGGTCATTTATTGGCGATGGCTAGCAGAACTTTCCCTATCATGAACTCCCTTATGACATCTCTAGTGATGTTAGTAATTGGTTTGATCTCTAAAGTACCCGACGGCCTGTTTTTACTCGATCTAATCGTTGCTACAGATTCAACTAATGGAAAAACACCAATTTTGCCATCAAATATACAAACGCCACTGGGGTCATATCTTGGTCTGGCTACCGCAGCTAAAAATATAATTTTAGGAATAAAATTGGAGTTCTTAATTGATCTTACTGGGTCATTCTCGTCGTTGAGGAGGTAATATCTCTGTGATCTCTTGCTCAAGAAGAACCATTTCTCGTCAATATGGATTGTGTTCTCCATGTTCTTGAAAGTTGGAGAGTGTGCTACTGTGGTTGGTTCTAGACTTTCCAGGCAATGCTTTAGTCTACTAATCTGATTTTCCTGGGTCAGAGACGGTTTGATGGCACTCGTGTGGCGTCTGATTTCTCCCTCTCAACTTCTGAGAAACCCAATAGCTGGACATACCTAAGGCAGACGCAAGGCTTCTAATGGAGGTCCTCTCTTGAAGAGGAATGTCTCTAATCCTGTCCATATCAAATTCAATTCTTTTCCTCCCACAATTTCTGACTTTTAAACTTCTGACGTTGTGGTTACCAGAATCCCTTGCACGTTTCCACAACCTCTGAATTGCTCTAATTCCAACACCATACATCTCGGCCACCGCCCTGGTTGCTCCTCTCTTCAAACTGCCATTTTCCATTCTTTCTATGAGGCAATGATATGCATCCAATCTTTCAACGAATGTCAGATCTTTGTGTCGAACTAAGAATGCGAAAATTAAAAAATGACAACAATTAATATCAACCCAGAAATTGCAAAGTGATGAAGGGAAGTGAGCTAGAATTAATAACCTTGTTTTTCCAAGCCATCTGGAGGGAACTCAGTGATGTCGATTGCTTGATCAACCTCCTCTTCACCAATCTGATGTGCGTGGTTTGTTCCGAAAAAGGAAACGGCATTTGAATCCAAATCATCAAGACCAGGCGAGTTGATCGTCGGGGATTGAGGGTCGAATGGCACTGAATTAAGATCAGACGTTGGAATAACCATTGCAGAGTGTCTGGTTTGGGTTGAATAAAATCAGGGGTGATCAAATTGAATTGACTATTGTACGAGGGAGACAAAAATTCGAAACCCATTTTTGAATTCAAAAAACAAATTAAGATTTTCAGATGGCGGGATGCAAACTTCCCCCAAAATTTTGCCAAAATTTTGGGGGGAAAACGGGCGGGTTAGGGTTTGCTGGATGCTTTAGAGAAATGGTGTTGGTGTTTTGGAATGCTTCTCTGATTCGATGAAGCGTGCTTGGATGGGCTGGGATATAAAATGACGCGATGAAGCTGCTCTGTGGAAGCTCAGGGTTGGATTTGAATTTGGGCCAGCTTGGTGGCGAAATATAGCAGTGCCGAGTGATGGCCCACATGCAATAAATGGAAAAAGCTGGGCTGCACAGTACCGAGCCAGGTTTCTTAATAAACGGGAATTGTGGGCCCGCGTCTTGCTTCCAAAGACGGAAGGAGTACTATTTAGTTTATTAATCTTAACAAACAAACAAAAAATATTAGTATTGTTTTTTAATTAAAATCAAATTGATTTAACAAAAGTAGTAGTTTTTTTTTTCAAAAAAGTAAGAAATAGTTGTTAGGTGAATACGATTTAGAGTTTTCTAAGGTTGGAAAATGAAAGCTGAGAAACAGAAAACGTACTGTAGCTGTGAAACAGAATTTCCATTTTCAGAAATATTTCTCGAAATATCTCCAGATAGAAAATTTTGGAAAACAGAAATATCTCCAAATAGAAATATTTCCGTTATGAAACAGACCCTAAAAGTTTTTTTTTCTTTCTCCTCCACTTCGTCTTTTTTCTTCCTTCTCTCTCTCCCTCCTCCTCCTTCGCCTCCTCAACATCCTTCGTAACCAATCCCTGACCACTATCACTTCAGCCGCAGCCACGAGCACCGCCACCGCCTCTGCCTCCATATCCTCCACAACCGCAACCACACGCGATAGTTTTTTGCTCGAATCTCTCCCTCTCTTCAAATTCAGCTCCATCAACCGCCACTCCTCCTCCACGGTCGACTGCTTCGTTTGCATCTCCAAATTCGAGCCGCCAGATCTCCTCCGCCTCCTACCTCTCTACTGCATCGACAAGTGGCTTCAATTCAATCAAACCTGTCTGCTCTGCCGATCTCCAATTCAGATTTTCAATCCCGATATCATCAAGGCTTTATCTAGCTCCGGTGGCGGTCAATTGGCAGAGAGTTTCAAACATCACTTTTGTTATTGAGGGATTCAATAAAGTATGTCATTTTCTTATTTCCCTCTTCTGGGTTGTCTTCAATTGTTCAGTTTCTTACCAAAAGTTATCATCTAATTGTCTGGTTTAATGTAGGGATGTTGTTTTTGTTCTTGGTAAAAAAATTGCAGAGAGAGAAAAGGAAGAAGAAAGACGAAGTGCAAGAGAAAGAAAAAATACTTTTAACTTTAACAATCTGTCTTTTTCCTACATGAATTTCCTACATGGAAAAAATTAATAGATGTTAGATTTTTATTGGATGGAGTATGCCAACTCACATGTTTGAGTAGTCATTCCCGAAACACTCAATAGTTTTTCGTCAATTAGGATGCAACGTATACCTATTCATTTTCCCTTCTAATTTTTACCTTTTTTTTACCTTTTTTTTTTACATTTATATCGTTATTAATTGATTAATAAGACTTAGTTGTAATACAACATATTTATTCATTTTCCCTACACTTATTATAATTATTTTTTATATCAAATATTAGCTCCGTAAAAGCCTAGGAAATAACCTTTTTTTTGTGTTTAGCCTCTCCAAGTTAAACTTTTTTTTTATAACTAAAAACACACACATATATATATATAGTATTTAATTTTTTATGAGTTATATTTAGCATAATAATGTGATATTTTTTTAGTTATTGGTATTTATATTTAACTATAGATTTAAATTTGACGTGCAATAATTACATGCCCTCTCTTTTCAATAATAATGTTTTTTTAAAACTATATAATTAAAATAAAATAAAACAACAATATAAATATTTCAGCGCATCTCCCGAGTTCGAGACTAATTTATAATTACTTCAAATACTTAAATGTTAGTAGCATATCATTTGGAAACCTTATTAAAATAACCTCTTATTAGCTTCAGTAACAACTGCTCCTCCCTCACATTTATTAAAAGCAGATTGGATTAGGTTTAGGAGAATAAGAGATGAGATTCTCTCTTTTCTTTGTTTTTCCATGACCTGATCATGCTCATGCATACGGGATCCATACATCACTTGTCCAATAGATGCTAGAATGGGATACCAACACAAGCCTTTCTTATTTATCCCAAAGTCAAACAGATGAATCTGAAGTGGAAATACAACAAATTCCATCCTGCTGAATAACACCGATACCCTCTGCATCGGGATACCATCATCTCCTATTCCCTTCCCATTCCCTCATTACACGACTTTGAGTTTTAATCACATTGCTAAAATGTACCGTCTTGATAAGAGTTTGTTGTCATACACTTGCATAGTAGATATATATACGTTGTTAGCTGGATATAAGTGGTGGCTTTACCATCAGCCATAGTTGATGCTACAGCATCATCTTTACGCTTTAGGACCAATGTCCTTGAGGGCACAGATCTGCTCTTCCCCCATTGCAGACATGACAGAGACAACAAGGTCCTTTCCTTCAGCAAACCCATCTTTAATCTGCTATACAAAAAACAAACAAAGTTTCATTACAGAAGGAAAAACCAAGCATTGCAAGCACCAGAAAAGGAAAACCATGTGAGGTACCTGGCCAAGCAGATTTTCATCGGCAGGAAGCCTCAAGTCATCCTTAGTGTTTCCATTTTCAGTTAAAAGACTCACCTACATGATATGAAACTACAATTAGTTGCAGATCAAGTTTGGAAGTAGTAGACAAAGTAATACAACTACACTTCAACTGGAAACCATCCTATCTGATGTTTTAGTGTTACTTGGCAGGAGAACAATACCAATCAGAACTTCTAATTCAACTTCTTCATCTAAGAATAGTAAGTTTTCAGTTTCACATAACTTTTAGGTATACAATTTGCAGATTCACCCTACACTTCTCCACAGTCTCTTTAAGCATGGAGATGAATCACATAAAGATATTACAAAGGGAGGAGTACTAATAATAGGAGGAAATAGACATGAAGGAGGAGCCTAGTCAGAATAGAGATGTATGGTCTCATCTATTAATCAACAAACAATTGCGCCTGACTAATTTGAAGTCTGAGTAAAAGGGAACTTACGAAACCATCTTCAGAGATATCAATCAGCTGATAATCAGTGCGATTAACATGGGGAACCTGTCAAAATAGAAAAGAATCAATGCAAGACCAACAAAGCTAAGAACTTGTAGGAAGAAAACACAAATCAAAATGTGAAGTAAGCAAGCAATAGCATTACATCACAGTTATGAGATGAAGGAACAATATCTTCAAGCTTCTTTCCAGTAAATATATCAATCGCCACAAAGTGGCACTTAGCATGTCCATGCTTGCCTGTCTTCGAGGTGGAAACCTCTACAACCTGATTTCAAAGAACCAAACCACCACAGAATTAGAATGAAGAAAGGTTGATTTGAAACTTGAAAACAGAAAGCACCACAGAATTAGACTGTACCCAATACAGAAATTTCTTGTTAGCTGTCACCTATTCTATTCTCATTCTTCTAATCCAACAGTTCCACATTCTAATATAGTAAAGCTATTTCAAACCGAGACTATAACCCTGCCGACCATACTCATAAAATATAAGTTGCTATGCTTTAGGTATTATGCTTCATTACTTTATCCTAGCATTTTATAACATGTCACTAAGAGAGTAAAAGAACAAGAATTTAATGAGCTGACAGACCAACAGAGAAGCGTGCACGCAGGAAGTAATAGAGTAAGGTCATAAACAATGATGCAAATTCTCTTCTAATGCAAATAGAATTGTCCAAATAAGTTTCAGTAACAGAAAAAGGCATATGCGCGGTTGCATTTTTCAATTCCCAAAACTGGAGAAAAATCAATAAAATAACAGCAACTTAAGTTGAAAATACTGATTTCTTCACTTGTCAAGCAAATTAAAAGGAACCCACAAGAGATCTAGAGAAAATAACATGGGCCCAGATGGCAAAACCAAAGAAAAAAGAGCATAGAACTGAACGATGTAGTATAGGTAACGAGGGGTGTACCTTGCAGGGGCGGGCCTTGATGACGATGTAGCCATTCTTGCGGATGGTGCCAGCTTGTTGGGGATAGGTCTTGGAGGCGCCAGCATCGGCCTTGGACTCAAAGTGGTGCTCGTCGTCCGACATGATGAAGGAGAACGGTGAAGGAGATGGGAATGGAGGACAGGTTTCTAGCTACGTTTAAGTAGTCATCATCTCCGTCGTCTCATCCTTACCCTGGTTAACCATGTCTACTCATGTCCCAACCCTTGGTTTTCTCCCTCGAGTTTACTCACAGTCACAGCAAAGCAAATCCTTCTCTTTTTTAATGTTAAAAATTCAATAAATTTTCAATTTTCCATTATCAACTCATTAGCTTATCAGTTTGTTAAACTGTTGAGTTTATCTCGACACAAAAAAATCGAAATAAAATTAAAATATAAATTTGTAAAAAATAATAATTTTGGTAAAAAAAGTGAAGTAAAATTAAAACTTTAAATGATAAGAATTTATAAATTTATAATATTTTTATTAATTATAACTTTTTTAAAAATCTTCGTATACTTTTTTACTGATTATCAATTTCATCAATTTACTACAATCTTCCGAAAGACAACTTATATTTTTATAAGCAACTAAAAAATATAATTGACATCCCATTATCCAAAGTTCAAACATAACAACCATCATATAAAAATATTTTGTATTTGTTTTTTTTTTCGTATAGAAAATTGTACTAATGAAGCTCACTTTAGATAAAAGCCCATAATTAATATACAAAGAAATGGACCTCCTACTCTAAGCCTCCAATTTGAATCATTTTTTAGCTCTAGAAAATTAAAAAATGAGGCAAAATAGAATAGGTAAAAGAGAGTGTGTTTATTGATTTTATCGATTCGGTAAGTTTTCACTTATCCGAGTTGGTTAAAAGAAGAATTTTGTTTTGTTCCAGCTCGTTTTACAAGGTAATACCGTAAACTCGTAAGAACATAAGTGTTGAATCGAGAGTTTAACAACGGTAGGCTTGACCCTTTTTATTTTTTTTTTATTTTTTCAAAACAATGGATCGTAAATTTTTAAATTTTGACTAATTTTTCAATTATCAGGTAAACCACAAGATATATTTTATGATTTTTTAAACAAAGGAGAGATTTTTTCACAAATAACATTATAATTATGTATTATAATACTAATATACTTCCTCTATTCTTTTTTAAATGTCAGATTAGGAATGTGCACAATATTAGCCACGAGGTTTTATTGAGTTTTGAACTTTAATATCCTTAGAATTTTACTTATATTTATAACTTTACCAAAAGGTTATTTAAGTAAAATAAACATAAAAATATTTTGGAAACGGTAATCCATCATTTAATTAGGATTTTTTTTTATCCCAAATCAGACATTTAAAAAGGAATTGAAGGAGTAACTATATTTTTCCACCTATTACTTCTCTTTCTCTAATTTTATAGTGTTCAACGTCCTTAATGATATATACTCTATCCATTTTTTTAAAGTTGTTTTTTTAACTATATTTTCGCTGGAAAAGCTACTATTTTCACACCGTAATTGTTTATTTTCACACCATAAAGTTTAGTTTGTCTCTTTTTTTCTTGAAATTAATATTTTTCTTATAGTGTTTTGTCTTTAAAAAATGTGGGTATAAAAGAAAAAAAATTAATAAACTAAATTTAGGGTGTGGAAATAGTGTTTTTCCTTCGCAGACCAATGTAATGATTATTTCTAGGGGTGTACACGGGTCGGTTTGGGTTTTACTTGGGACAGGCCCGAATCTGCCCGGACATTAACGGGCCAAGCCAGGCCGGTTCTAATTTTTTCCGATCTAACCGGGCCTGACCCGGTTTTTTTTTTTTTTCAACAATAATAAAAAATAGGAGGCAAGAGGATTTGAACCTCTCCCTTTTAAGATAATAGATGAGGAGTTAACCATCAAACTAAATGGAAACTTTGATATTATAATGCATATATATATTTATATATTTGGTAAAAAAAATAAAATTGTTCACGATATACCTCAATAACTATATATTATAGTAATGATTAATGGTAATATTACTAGTATGTGTCATATTAACTATATACCTCAATAATTAATGGTTTTACCTTATACATATTAACTATATAAATGGCTATTACAATTTATAATAATATACTATTTCCTCATATTAAAATTTTCAATTTCTTACTACGAAAAACAAATCCTAATAATTTTTAAATAATAAAAAGGAAAAAAGAAGGTCTTTTACTTAAGTTAAAAAGAAAAAAAATAGATTAAAATTTTCTATTTCTTAGTTCTTACTACGGAGAAAATATTTTTTCCTCATAATAGTTCTTATATAACTTCTTTAATAATTTTTTCTATTTAAAATAACAAATAAAAGGGGAAAAATGAGGACTTTTAATTAAGTTTAGAAGAAAAAAAAAAGAAATGAGGATTTTTAATTAAGTTTAGAAGAAAAAAAGAAAGAAAATAAAAAGTTTAGAAGGAAAAAAGAAAGAAAATAAAAAGTAAGAGCCAAGAGGATTTGAACTTCTCCCTTTTAAGATGATTAATGAGGAGTTAACCATCAAACCAAATGGAAACTTTAATATTATAGTGCATATATATATTTATATATTTTTCCGGTCCTCTAGGCCACCGGGCCATTTCCCGGGTTTGAGCAGTTGGAGGCCCGGACCGGCCCGGAATATTCCGAGCTGGGCCGGGCCGGGCCAAAAAAAAAAAACGGGCCAATCCGGTTCGGTTTCCGAGCTGGTCCAGGTTTTGTTCACCCCTAATTATTTTAGTTATAAATACACTCTCACTACTTATCTCTTTTAACTATTAATTAATTTATTTTAAAATGACCAATAAAAAAATAAAAAATAAAAGTATTTTAAATTGATTAGGTTAGACTTTAATTTATGAAAAAAATACTATAATTAAAATATATCAACTAACCTTCTTGAAATTCTAAGTATGACATTTAATTGGGATTTTTTTTTATCAAATGCGACAATCTTTTAAAAATGGAGGAGGTATATACTAGCATATCGTGACTCGTTACACGAGTCATTATTTCCATGTTACTCGGTCATTTATATTTGGAGTGATATGAAATGAGAAAAAATTATAATAAAACAATACATATCTGAAAAAAAGTACATACTCATCAGGCAGCTTTAATAAATTAAATTAGGTTTATATACTCTTTTTGTTCATACGTTTGTATTTTTCTTCAATTTATTATATAAATTTATTTACTTAGTTATAAATTTAATATCGATCAAAATTTAGGATTATTAGTGTAAAAAAATCAAATAACCTTTTATTTAAATTTTATAGAGAGTAGGAAGAACTCGCCGAAGAATTAGTGTAAATAAATTTATTTAGTATCTTTTTATAAAAAAAATGAAAAAAAAATAGTTATTTTTAGAAAAAATGTGATTAAAAATGGTGTTGAGTAAGAAAATTGAGTTAAATTTATGGTTTCCTTTACTCCCCCGTTTACCCTCTATTGTATAAAAAGTCAAAAGAAGGAGACATTTGAATCTATAAATAAAGGGCACAATGTTGACTTTTAAGCAACGGTGAGTAGGGTTGGTAATTTTCGCCCGTGGGTATGGATATTCGCCGAATACTCGTAATTACGGGTGGATATTACCCGCAGTTTGTGGGTATTTTGCGGGTATGAATTTACCCGTACCCGCAAAGTGCGGGTATGGATAGTGCTTACCCGCTCCAATACCCGCACTAAATACCCACAAAATGCGAGTATAGATACCCACAATAATACCCGCAAAATATATAGTAAGTAAATAAAAATGGGTTGGAGCATTTTATTCTTTTTATGGTACAAAATTGTACTGATGATGATGTTGTTGAGCCAACCAGCAACCAACCAGCCAACCAGCAAGGATGATAGGCCATGATCTCAGATTTGTATGCATTAGGAGACATGAGATTCAAACTAAGAAATTTGCGGGTATCCGCGGATACAATTTGTCTTCTTTTATCCACTTCGCGCGGGTGCGGGTGCGGGTATGGATAGTGTTTTACCCGCTCCATACCCGGTGAAAAACTATTTTAGATTTTGGTATAAAAAAGGGAGCAAAATATATATTAAAACCTAAATATTATTTATAAATGAAGTGTGTGATATTATTCTATAATTTAATAATGTTGACTTTTAGCCTTGTCTTTATCTTGTCACCACCCAAGTTTGATTTTAGAAAGTTGGTATTGACATAGTGATATTATTGGTGGATTGTCATTATTAAGACGAAAGAACGACATAAATTCAACACTTTTTTACTTCAATGATGCTCCGATTCTAAGTGATTCCGGAAATTTTGCGTGCAATTTCCCTCTTCAATCATTTTTCTTCTTTTCACATTTGGCAATTTACAAAAGAGATGAATGCTTTCAAAGAGAATAAAAAAAGAAAGAAAAAAGAGACAAATCATGTCTTCACATGACAAAAGGCTTGACATTGATGAGAAATGAAGACTTGTGGTGGGTGTTTCGCAGGCCTTTGATACCGATTTCCATGTCCAGAATATTAGTTCCTCTTTTAAGAGCTATGACATCATCAAACCTCTAAGATATAAATCCATGATCCTGCAGTGGTGAAGTGGTCCTTGATTTTACTAATCCATTTAATTTAAGATGAAATCCTTATCAGCAACCAACCAGGACCACAACAAATACAGTCTTTCATTGTGGTGCACAAATCATGCTCACACAAGCAGCAGAATGAGTGAATTTCAACCGTAATTATCAGCAATTGAAGTCATTTTTGGGAGCAAGAAAATAGCAAACTCAAGTCCATCACCTGACTGGTGTCAGACATCTATCTAAGAAGGAAAACCAGAAAGAAGGAACACTTTTAAGGATTCAACTCATGTATATAAATTAGAATTTGTGCCGCCAAACGTGGAATGGAAAAGGAAGAACATGAAAACCCAGACCAGATTTTTCAAGGGGGGCACAGCCACTGTACAATTTCCCACAAAAGGCAGCATAAAAAGAACTCAATGAAGAGGAAAGTAAAAGACAAGTTCAAGGAAAAGAGCAAACACTAACTTCCATTTTCCATGCTTTTACATTGCTCTTCAGTGATGAATGGCTGATTCAATATCCTTGAGAAGTCCAACAATCTGCTGCATGCTTGGTCGCTTTGCCGGAAGGTCAGCTGTGCACAGATATCCAATCTTAAGAGCCTCCTCCATTTCATATTCTGGTCCTGTACCACGAACTTTCGGATCTATTGCTCTGGACAACTGATTCTTCCTCACCAATCCTCTAACCCAACTCACCAATGTCGAAGTCTTCTCCTCAGGATAACCATCTTCAATTGGCTTTTTACCTGTAATCAACTCGAACAAAACTACCCCGAAGCAGTAGACGTCGGATTTTGGAGTTGGGCAGCTGTTATCTGGATCAGAAAACTCTGGTGGAACGTAACCAGGAGAGCCATGAGCTATTTCCTCATCCAAGCCATTACCAAAGACCTTGGCAAGTCCAAAATCAGATAACCTTGGCTCCAAGTGGTAATCCAGATAAACACTACTTGCTTTAACGTCTCTATGAATAATCGGTGGTGAGCAGCCATGATGAAGAAATGCCAATGCACGAGCTGTGCCAAGTGCAATTTTGTGCCGGAATCTCCAAGTAGTCAGAAGCCCTTCAGAGCCAACATTTTGAATTCCATTATTATCATCCCGTTCCCAAGTATCAGTGCTCCAATCTTCAGTTGTCTGAACCCCCAGTGGCAGATCATGGAGCAGATTTTGGAGGTTCCCATTCTCCATGTAATCATATATGGCAATTCTCTGATCCCCAGCTAAGCAGTATCCAGTTAATGGCACGAGATTGGGGTGTTTAATTCGACCAAGATACTCAAGCTCTCTTGCAGCTTCTTGATCTGTCAATGTAGATCCATGGACCAAGACTTTGACAGCTACATGGAATCCGCCAGGTAAGAACCCCCTATAAACAGGACCAAATTTCCCTTCAGCCAAAAGGGTGCCTCGATCAAAATTTGATGTTGCAGACAAGAGGTCTGCAAATGTAATGTTCAACAATGGCTTCTCAAAAATCACCACTTGGACTGAAGTTGCTTGCTTAACATCAGCTACCCATGTGGTTGAATCAGTTTGGAATGAGAAGGGGCCAGATATATGTTGCTCTTCTTTATATGAAGTCTGCTTTACAGCCCACGTTCGGCGCTTCCTTCTGCAACCAAATGCTAGAAACAGCAAACCGGCAAGCAAGCAGACCAATGAGAGAGATAAAGCCAAAGCAAGTTTTAGCCCCTTGTGTCTGATGGCTTTTCTTCTAAAGAGGCTAGGATTTGCAGCAATTGGGCAGCTATCTAGTGATCCATAGAATTGTGCTTGGATAGTTTTAGGGGTGAATTCTGTAGCACAAAGAGTTAGATTGTTGTAGGAAAAGTTGAATCTTTCCATCAATGGTAGTTTTTCTAAGAGGGCGAATGGAACTTCTCCACTCAAATTGTTATGAGAAACATCAAGAACTCGGAGGTTTTTGATAATTAAAGAGGGAACTCGACCACTGAGATGGTTTTGAGACAGATCAAGTGTATGTAAATTACTCGATTGAATAATTTCACTAGGAATGGGACCAATGAGACTTGTTCTGGACAAATTGAGATATTCTAAACCCAAAAGCATATCAATTTGTGGGAACTCCTGCCTAGTAAATCTGTTGAATGCAAGATTAAGGTATTTGATGTTGTGGGCTTTGCTCAAATCGTGGAAAATTTCTCCGCTAAGCTGATTCTCTGACATGTCTAAATGAACCAAATGAGACCAGTTATAATCAGAATTGAGTTGTACCTGGGAAATATGACCTTGGAACAAGTTCTTGCTTACATCTATCACCTGAAGTGGCCACAGAAATACTCCCATTACCGAACCTTGAAACAAATTCCCCGAAATGTTAAGGAAACTGAGGGACGTCATCTCTGAAAAATCTGAGTCACGCCCGTGAATCTTGTTTCCAGCAATGCTCAAGGTTCTGAGTGTAGGAAAAGCTACACCAAAACCATGAGGCAAGGAACCTTCCAGCCTGTTCAGTGAAAGGTCGATAGAAGAAAGTGACTGGCAGTTCAGAATTCCTGATGGAATGGTGCCTTCGAAACCATTTCGATCAAGTTTAAGAACTTTTAAGCCAGCAAGGGAGCTCAGAGCTGCAGGGATTTCGCCTGTGAAATTATTGCCAGATAGATCAACTATCTCAAGCAGACCAAAATTTCCAATGTTGTTGGGAAGCTCCCCAGAAATCTGGTTTGAAGAGAGATTAAGGATTGTGAGGGAGCCCAGACTCCACAAATCTGAAGGCAAAGAAGTGATTTCGTTGTTGCTAAGATCCAACACTTGGAGATTGCTTAGTTTGCCAATGGTAGTATCAGGAATGTAGCCAGAGAGGGCTAAACCAGAAGCCACTAATTCAAGAACATGCTGATTTTTGGGATCACAGGACACACCTTGCCATGTACAAAGAGGAGCAGAGAAGTTGTACAACGAAGAATTGGTTAAACCCATCGTCTTCAAAAACTCGGCGACAAAGAACCCATCTGTATTGGGTAGTTGACAATGCAAAGGCTTGAAGAACAATGAAAGAACCAAAATGGAGCCAAAGAATCCAAAACCCATCTGGAAAAAAGATCCTAAACCTAACCAGAAACAGAGAAAAAGAATCCCAAAAGCCCCCACCCTTAATGCTTCAAACACTAACATATACTACTGGTATATATCATACATGCTGCACAAGATTATACCTTTCTTGTTTCTTCGCAACTCCATTCAACACACTATCCACTAAAATCTACAAAGACAGTGACCCTAAACTACAGTGTTAGGAAAAATTTGTGGTAATGAACAGAAAGAACCAAAAGATGAGTGACCCTGTAAATAAAAGGAGAAAGTGCGGAAAGGAACTAGTGAGAGATAGAGACCATGGGAATTTTGAGGACAGTGAAGGTTTTATGGATGATAAAGAGAGAATGTGAGTATACCTTGTCTTGCTATGCAGCAGATTAGTGAAAGCCAACAAAGGAAACAACATAACAAAGTAAAGGAGCTCTTTTGTCCATCTCTATAGCATCAAAAGCTCTCAAACTTTTCTGCTGCGTGGTTTAAGTGCGCGCTTTGCTCTTTAGGCAGAGACAAAGAAAGAATGGTGCTACATGTAGTACATGGAATAGAATGGTGGAGAGAGCAAAGTGAGAGAGGCGGAGAGAAGGGTAATTTTGTAAATGGGATGAGATGTACAGTTAAGAGTTGAGACTTGAGATGAGAGTGATGAGGCTGGCTTTCATAAATGAGAGAAATTAATGGGTAGAAAATATCAATTGGGTGGGTTGGTGAAAATTTTCAAGTAGGTGATGGTATTCAATCATGATTCTTGTTTTCCTTTTTTCTTTTTCCTTTCTTCTTTTTCCTTTCTCCTTTCTCCTTTCTTTCTTGTGATGAATGATTCTTTAAGTTTATTCCATGGTGGTAAAAAAGTTAAATTCTAATTAGTATAAATTGAGTTGTACATAGTATCTTATAAAGTTATAAATTCGATTTATAATATCGTTAAAATGAAACTTTTAGATTTCTAGCTAATTTTGTAAATAAAAGAAATAAAAAAAGTTTTAGTTTTTTTTTCTTCAAATTTAGTGATCTTTCTTATTTACTTAAACATGTTAACTTATATGGTAAGATCGTGGGATTGATTGTGTAATGCCTCACTCGGCATATGGGTTCTTGCAAGACTGAATTTTCCAGGATGGCGTGGGTGTGGCCCCTATCTGCTACATTATGGTCCCTTTGGCTCGAACGTAATTTTGTTGTATTCGAGCATGCTACCTTTGATGATGAGAGAATTTGGTATAGGATGTTAGCGAGTTTGCTTCTTTGGATTCGAGCTAAGGAAACTTCGTTTTTCTATGGCATTATTGAGCTTGCTATGAGTTCCATTTGTATCCAATCGTTGACTGATATCAAGTTTTGGCTAGTATGGCTGGTTTGTAGCCATTTTCATTATTTTGCAGCACACTTCTTATACGTCTGTTCTAATAAAACATCAGCTTATAAAAATAAAAATAAAAAACCTCCCCTATGTGTTTCCCTGTGTTACATATTTGAAATATATAGAATTTATATATATTTCAATAGGAGCAATAAGAAAAAAAATGAAAGACCGAATTTTTTTAATTAGGGTATATAAAAAAAATTATAGTTTACAAAATATTTCTCTTAACTCTTTATAGTTTAAAAACATGCAATATAAACCTTATAGTTTTCTAAAAATTATAATTTTAACCTTTTAAATGCTTAAAAAAATCCAAAACAATTAGTAAACAATCACAGAAAATTATGAAATTTAGAAAAAAAATTAACTAGTATGAACTTAATAAAGAAATAAAAATATATTTTATTTACAATTTATTTTTCAATTTATTCCTTATTAAATATATTTTTTTAAAGTGCTCATTATTTTTTCCATTTTTTTTAATTGAGTGAACTCTCCCACTTGCTTACATTTTCCCTCAAATTTGCATAGTTTTTTTATATTTATTTTACCATTTATTTTAAACTTATTAACCACTAAAAAGGTTAAGATTATAATTTTTAGAAAATTATAACTGATACGAGCATGAATGAAGAACTATTCATATGCGTACCTAAAGGGTCCCTAACAAGAGCACGCGCTAGAGCCATGCAAGAACAATTATCAATGCTCATTCAAAAAGAGCTTGGTAAATAAACAGCGTGGGAGGAAGGACGACCCTTGGATTCATCCAAGTTCATTTCCACATTTTCTGTTTTGTGTGTTTGTTTTGTGTATCCTCTTGAATTGTATTAATACGAAATTAAATTGTAAAATTTTAAACTATAAAGAGTTAAGTGGAATATTTTATAAGTTATAGAATATTTTTATGTAGTTTACCCTTTTAATTACTCGTATCAATAAACAAATTTAAAAAACAGCTATAATTATATTTATAATTTAAAACATAAACATTCTTTATTTCACGATATGGCTAAAGATACTTTATTTCTATTCTAATTTATTATTTTAACTTTTTAGATTTTATCTATATGAATACAATGATACACTCCTACGAAAAAAGAAGAGATAGAAATATTTGATTATATATGTTGAGTGGCAGAGAAGGAAAGGAGGAAGAGAGATGGACTGGAGTTGGAGCACGCCAAGAAGATCCGACAAGGAAAGGAAAGGATGATTTACTACCCTAATGATTTGCTGCATTTTGTATTTAATTAAAGGTGAAAGAGTAGCAAGAAATCAACCGACACCATTATTATTTATTACAAATTTAATTAAACTTTATTGCACCTCTCCAATCATTAATGTCACCTCATGTCACACTAGACACTCATAATTCCAGCAACCCAAACTTATTTCTTCCAACAGGATTCTCATCAATTTTGACTACAATAATAGAGAGAATGAAGAGTAAAAGAATTGTTGCAACAATAAAACTCTTATCAAAGCTGAATGTAATATTTGTCTTTTATCGAAACTTAAACTAGGCTTTAAATAGTCTTTTACAGAATAACAGAATGTAAGAAAATAGTCTATGTCAGCTACTGCTATCAACTGAAACTAGAAGAAGTCAAAATAATTAACCTTCCTGATAACCAGGACTTATTGAAACAGAAAAAAAAATGCTCCTAATTTTAAGCCATTAATTTCACATAAAAAGACCCTTTCAAACCCTCCCTTAAACTAGCTGCAGAATGCAGTTAGTTTATATCAGTGAGATCACACATTTCCATCTTCTCTCTGTGCTTCTGAAAAGCTTTTAGCTTTAGTGCCTTGGTCATCACATCTGCTACTTGTTCTTGAGTTCCACAATGAACTAACTCAATTTCTCCATCTTTTGCAAGATCTCTCAGAAAATGAAAACGCACCCTGATGTGCTTGCTTCTTCCATGCATCACTAGATTTTTGGAGAGTTTAATTGTAGAAGTGTTGTCACACATGATGGTGGTGCTTCCTTCTTGAACATGGTTCAAATTTCTTAATACATTTCTCATCCAAACAGCCTGACATGCACAAGCAGCAGCTGCCACAAATTCTGCTTTAGTGGTTGAAAGTGTGACAATCGGCTGTTTTTTTGACATCCAAGACACAACACCTGAACTTAATAAAAATACATAACCTAATGTGCTTTTGGAATCTTCTTCATCACCAGCATAATCTGAGTCTGTGAAAACAAGCAAATCATCTTACCCTCCTTTTTTATAGAAAATACCATGGCTAGTAGTCCCCTTTAAATAACGCAGAATTCTTTTAGCATCTTGCAAATGTAATTCAGTGGGTTTTCGACATGTACCTGCTGATTAAGCTCACACTAAACATGATGTCTAGACGTGTAGCTGTAAGATACATTAAGCTACCAACAATTTACTTGTAGTAGGTGTCATCCACAACAATTCCATTAACATCTCTACTTATTTTGAAACCCGGAATAATTGGACTACTCACAGGTTTGCTTTCTGACATTCCGAATCGCTGCAACACATCATTAGCATATTTCCTTTGACAGATGAAAATCCCACCTAGTTTCTGCAACACTTCAATTCCAAGAAAGAACCTCATCTTTCCTAAGTCAATCATGTCAAATACTTTCATCATAGACTTCTTAAATTTGACCATCATACCTTCATCCTCGCCGGTGTAAATTAAGTCATCCACGTATATGCTAACAATCAACAGTTTTTCTTCACTGCTTTTCTTAGTGAACAATGTTTGCTCATTTGGGCACTTATTGAAACCTTCTTCAATAAAATGAGACTCAATTCGACTAAACTAAGCTCTTGGAGCCTGTTTTAACATCTAATTGAAACAATCATTCAATTGAGTCTGAGTTCACCATGGAGGAATGCAGATTTAACATCTAATTGAAAAATGCTCCACCCTCTGCATGCAACAAGTGCCACAATCATTCTTATGGTGTCCATTCGAGCTACTGGAGTAAAAACTTCAGTGTAGTCAATCCCTTGCTGTTGAGAGTGTCCCTTTGCCACCAATCGAGCTTTATACTTGTCAACTTCGCCATGCTCGTTCAGTTTCGTCTTGAAGATCCACTTAACACCAATCATTTTAGCTCCTATTGGCAGGTCCATGAGCTTCCAGGTCGATTCTTTTCAATGGAATTTATTTCACTATCCATAGCCTTTCTCCACTTTTCTTGTTTCACAGCATCTTCGAACAAAATGGGATCTTCAGCTGCAACATCCTATATCATATAGGCTGCTTCCTCACCTTCACTAAATCCCTCTCCGCTGACATAATCACTCATCCATGTCGGCTGCTTCTTTCTCTCCCTTGAGTTACTACACCCTGAGAGCTAGCTTTACCATTCCTAGCTTCACTAATTTCACCACCCTCATTATTTTCATCACTACCTGACCCATTACCATTTTCCTCACCTCTATTTTCTCCCTCAATTTCTTCATCACTAAGGTCATCATCCCCCCATATTAACTCTGTCTCAATTTTCTCCTAAAAGTTTTTTTCCCATTCCCAGCTCCTTTCTTCTTCAAACACTACATCCTTGCTAATTATAATTCATTTAGTCTTAGGATCAAATAGCCTATATCCTTTTGACTCTTCACTAACACCCAAAAAAATACAAGGAAAACTTTTATCATCTAATTTACCTCTCTTTGCTTCTGGAATATGCACGTGTGCCACACAACCCCATACTCGAAAATGAGCAACTGATGGTTTCACTCCGCTCCATTCTTCTTGAGGAGTGATATTTTTTACCGCAAGAGTAGGACACCGGTTCAGCAAGTAGAACGTCCAGTTCACAGCTTCAGTCCAGAATGATTTAGGCATCTTCTTGGCAGCCAGCATGCAATGCTCCATATTCATTACGGTCCGGTTCTTCCTCTCGGCAATGCCGTTCTGTTGAGGTGTGTAGGCAGTAGTAAGTTATCGTTTGATCCCTTGTTCTGCACAGAATGCTTTGAAATTGCATGAAGTGAACTCGCCACCTCTATCTGTCCTTAAACATTTAATGGACTCTTCTGCTTCTTTTTCCACCAATTTTTTGAAGTTCTTGAAATATTCCAACACTTCTGATTTCTCAAGCAATAAATATACCTATGCTTTCCGACTATAATCATCAATGAAACATAAAGTGTACCTCTTCCCGTTGTTGGATATGGGATCAATGGGACCGCAAATGTCTGCATGAATAAGCTCCAACACCTTGCTGGCTCGCCATTCACTCCTTTTTGGAATTGCACTTCTATGTTGTTTGCCGATAAAACAATCGGTGCATACCGTTTTTGAAACTTCTAACTGTGGCAGTCCACGGACCATCTTCTTAGATTGTAGAGTTCTCAACCCCTTGTAACTTAAGTGTCCATATCGTTGGTGCCAAAGATGTGTGAGGTCTATGGAGCCGGTAAGTAAGCACTCTTCTGCTTGTGGCTTACTGATTGATGAGCTTTCATCTAGGAGCATAAATATTCGATTTGCACTCATCCTTGTATGTGCAATTAGTCCTTTGTTTGGATGGTATATATTACATACCCCATTGTTAATGAGAATTGTAAGACCCTTCTCTTGGAGTTGTCTCACACTTAGTAAGTTGTCTCTCAGTTCAGGGACATAGTAAACATCTCTGATAACAAAACTCGTATTATGAAACACCAACTTCACATTACCCTTTCCGGCCACTATCATACGAGTGTTGTTGCCACACTTCACTAAATGTTTAAATCTGGCTTTTAAACTTGAGAACATACCTCTATCGCCACACATATCGTTCGAACAGCCTAAGTCAATAAACTAGGCGTCACTCCTCTTTGCATCATGGTTTTCGATGTATGCCATCAACAGCAGCTCTTCTTCTTCATCTAGCTGAACATAATTGGCTTCTCTATTCCACTTGGGACACTCATACTGAAAGTGTCCTAGATTATGACACTTAAAGCATTCCACTATTGCTCTGGTAAAGGTTTGACGCCCTCTTCCTCGTCCTTGTCCTCATGTTGGTACCCTTCCACGACCTCTGCCTCCTGCACGATCTTCCACCTCGAGAACTTGATCACTTTCACGGCTGATCACTCTCTTGAATTTTTGTTCGTGAACTACAAGAGAGCTTTGAAACTCATCAACTGAAAGAGATTCAGTATCCTTGGACTCCTCAATTGACACTACCATATAAGTGAACCTCTCTGTCAAGGTTCGAAGAATTTTCTGAACCACTTTAGAATCACGAATCTCTTCTCCATTGCTTCTCATCTTATTTGCCACTGCCATGACCCTGGAAAAATACTTTGTGATCGTTTCTCCTTCTTTCATTTCTAAAACTTCAAAATCTCTTCTCAAAGAGTTTAGAATAGATCTTTTTACTCGATCATTCCCTCCAAACTTGCTTTTCAACAATTCCCAGACAATTTTGGACGTGCCCCTGTCCAAAATTTGCTTGAAAACCTCTCGATCAAAGGCTCTCAAGAGGTAGTGTTTCACCTTGTGATCCTTCATCCTCGTATTCTCCAACTGCTGTTGTTGTGCATCTGTCAGCATTGTTCCTGGCTGAATCTCTTCAAATCCATTTTCTTTCAGACTCCAAAACCCTTTGGCTCTAAGAAAATTTTCCATTAATTCACTCTAATGGTCATAGTGAAGACCATCAAAGTGTGAATTTTTTGTGGAACTCTCTTCACTCATCTTACTGTGTTGTATCTCTCGCTCTCTCTCTATTTTAAGCGTTATTTTGAACCCAGTGGGGGCTCCGCTACCAGTTAAAACTCTTATCAAAGCTGGATGTAATGCCTGCCTTTTATTGAAGCTTAAACTAGACTTTAAATAGCCTTTTACAGAATAACAGAATGCATAAAAATAGCCTATGCCAGCTACTGATATCAACTGAAATTAGAAGAAGTCAAAACAGTTAACCTTGCTGATGACCAGGACTTATTGAAACAGAAAAGAAAGTGCTCCTAATTTTAAGTCATTAACTTCATAGAAAAAGACCCTTACAGAGAAAAAACATGATAAAGGCGAAATTTATTTTTGAAAAATATAATTTAAGTGTTTTTTTTCTTTCTAAAAATATGTTATTTTTATTAGGGCTGTTCAAATTCCCAGTTTCCCGAAATTTTGAAATTTCCGACCCAAAATTTTGCAATTTCGGTTCGGTAAATTCGGATACCGGAAGTTCGGATTTCGGGTATCAATACCCGAACTTTTGTTCGGGTCGGGAACGGGAAGCGACCTTGTAAGTTCGATACCCGAACTTACAAGGTAATTACTAGTACCTACCTATTTATTTCAATCTCCCACACCCACACAAGCCACAGTCTCTTCTCTTCACCGTTCATCTCCCACACCCATCTCTTCTCTCACTCCCCATCACCGTTCATCTCCCACACCCACAGTCTCTTCTCCCCATCACCGTTCATCTCCCACATTCATCTCTTCTCTCACTCCCCATCACCGTTCATCTCCCACACCCACAGTCTCTTCTCTCACTCCCCGAACCTCCACAGTCTCCTAACCAAAACCACCCAATCTCAATCCCCATCACTGTTCATCATCGTCATCAACGAAAACCACCACCAAATGATCAGATATATTCGTCCACCAATCTTTCATCATATCTGAGGGTTTCTAAGGCCGGCGACGTGAGCGAAGGAAGCGGCAACAAAGATGGTGGTCGCGGTGGAGGCGGCGGCTACGATGGTGGAGATGACCCAATTATAAGGCTTTTTTCTTTTTTGTAATATTTTATTTGTTTATTATATTTATTTATTTTATATTATTGTATACATATTTATTTGCGGCTTCTGGAATTTCATGTTGCTATGAGCTGTGATTATTCAATTTTTGCACATCCCTGTTCAACTCTTACTGTTTTTTGTGCTCTTAGGTTGTTTTGTGGTTGAATTGGAATTGAAATTTCGGGTAATTTCGAAATTCCGACAATTATTTCGGAAATTCAGGTTCGGGTATGTATTTTAGAAATTCGGGTTCTATCGCACCTTTTTTTTTGTTGAAAACGAGTTTAAGGTTCGGGACGGATGCTAAGCATAAAGGGATGCTTCGCATAATGCAATGAAGTCGCCACCCTAATTTCTAAGGTTTAGGGAACCTAAGCGTCATGGCATAAAAAAATAAAAACTAAGGCACATGTGGTCTAAACCAAAGAATGAAGGTTCGAGGTCGTATTATGGACTTGGGAAGGTGTTAGACACCCAAGTCACATCCTTAAAAGGTTACCAGTAAAAAGGTGTTTGAAAACAGTTTTGATATACAAAGATTTGTTTAATGATCGAAGCATGTCAACCACTTCTTCCCACGAACTCAAGTCACTTTCCAATCATTTACATAGGCCAATGATTGAATCATGTCAACAGAGTCCGCTTACCGAATTGGGACACTTTCCGATTATTTAAACATTTTTGACGTGATTTGGCCCCCAAAGGCGACGTTACATCTTAG
Source organism: Viola odorata (assembly GCA_963691705.1). Taxonomy (NCBI): domain Eukaryota; kingdom Viridiplantae; phylum Streptophyta; class Magnoliopsida; order Malpighiales; family Violaceae; genus Viola; species Viola odorata. Next base: position 53,927,720 of record OY829545.1, on the reverse strand, counting down.
CATTCGGGACTTGCTATTTCCGTTTGGGTTCGAGGGATGGGGTTACCATTTTGTCTCGATGCTAGAGCGGACGTCCCCCCCTTATCATTGGGCCATGCATGACTTAGTTACTACGTGATCTATTATGGTTGAAACTAGTAAAGTACATTTTTATGAATGCACGTAGGTTGGTATGGCCTTTGGAGCCATCATGCGTATCATTTAACAAAGAAACAATTGATCTCATGGTATAAAAGACAAGTGTTATAAACATGGTATACATGTGAGATTGATTTTATTTGTTTTAGCAATTCTATATGTCATGCATACGCGTAAGGTGGTTCTAACGCTTACTAGGGAGTCATGCATTCGGTTCGATTTTTAGCATTCATACAAGGGGAAGTTTTAAGGTAAACTTACCTTTCGGATGAACCCCGATCGATCCATCTCTTCAAAACCACGATTAATGACAATTGACATAAATACGTAGATATAAACAAGCATACACGATTTTTAACTACTTAGCTAATTATTACAAACCACAATTCAAAATAATGACTATTTATCTAATTATTACAAATTGGAGGTCGGAATAACTATCTAACTAATTATTACAACAAGTGAAATAACTAATTATTACAACAAGTGAAATGAGTAATTACTTATTACAACAAGTGAAAACAAGCATTTAATTATTACAACAAGTTTTAGCAAACATATATTATCACATACACGCAAAAACAATTCACGATCATTCATTATGTAAGAATGCGTGGACATAATGCAATTCTAATGGGTTGGGCTAGGCCCATTCTTGGATTTCGAGTTTTTTGGGCAAAATGCATGCAAATAATATTACGAAAAATATCAAATTAAAAAAAAGGAGATGAAACGTACTTTCGCGCAAAGGTTTAAAGTTTTAACCTACAAAGCGAGAGTGTTAGCGAAGGTTTGAAAATAAATAAATAATAAAGAGCAATTAATCAATTAGTTCATTTATTTCATATGAGTAATTCATAATTATTTAAACATGGCATAATTAATATTCGATTTATTTATAACATGCGAGCATATTAATCATTTCACAATAATTTAAATGTGGCATGTGGTATTATTATCATGTGAACATACGAGTATTTCATATGACTCGAATAATGCATAAAAAACATACAAATGATCCATACGATTTAAATATATCATTTGACATACGAATATTTTAAGATCATTTAAACACAAAAATAAAAAGCATACGAATGTTTTACACAATTTAACATGTTATAAAAGCATACGAATATTTTTATTAATTTAAACATGTTAGAAAAGAATACGAATATTTTACACAATTTTTACGAAAATAAGTGGGTCCCACATTTTAATTTTGGACATTAAAAAATGGGCTTGGCTTCTAATTTAAATCAAGATGGGCCAAAGCTTTGCTTTTAAAAAGGAAAGAAAATGGGAACAGATGGGCTTGGCTTAAGCCAAGGCCCATCTGTGTTAAAATGGCAAAAGAAAGGGGCGGGCTTGGCCCGTCACCTTTCTTTTGTAAGAACAGCAGCCATGGAAGTGGGTCCCACATTTTAATTTTGGACATTAAAAAATGGGCTTGGCTTCTAATTTAAATCAAGATGGGCCAAAGCTTTGTTTTTAAAAAGGAAAGAAAATGGGAACAGATGGGCTTGGCTTAAGCCAAGGCCCATCTGTGTTAAAATGGCAAAAGAAAGGGGCGGGCTTGGCCCGTCACCTTTCTTTTGTAAGAACAGCAGCCACGGCTGCACTGTTCTTCTTCTTCAATGCCGACCACCATGGCCGGCCACCATGGTGGTTACAACATGTTAAAACCAACCCGAAATGACCCAAATAAATCAAGTAACATACCAGCAGACTAATTCCACGAAAACAGCAAGCATGGGGGACAAGAACAGTGGCGTCCTTTTACATGGAATAATAAGCTACTCCCTCTATTTTTGAATAATTGACTCTTTGAAACAGTAACAAAAAGTACAACAAACACCAAAAAGTTAAGTAAAGTGAACAGTAACAAAAAGTACAAAAGTGACGATTATTCAAAAACGGAGGGAGTATTTAACATGCATTTTTGTGATTAATTAGCTAGAGCAAGCAAGCAATTAAATTGAGGCAAGGGAAATGTAATTAGCATATAAACTAAGCATGTGAGTCAAGTTTAAGCAATTAAATCAGGCATTATATACAAAAACAAAAATTAAAGAGAGTTTAGAGGGAGAAAGCTTACTTTCCAGGAGAGCTCTTTTGCCAAGAAGGATGAGCAAGAAATGGAGATTAAGAGGAGATTTTGGGGCCCTTGATACCTTGCATGAAGCTTTCTATTTATAGAGGAAAGAAAAAATTGGAGTCGGTTTGCACATGTGGCTGCAAACCGACGGGAAGAAAAAGGAGAAAGTGATGATGGTCTTTTGGCCAGAATAGTGAGCTAGCTAGGTTGGTGTGTGGCCAAGGATGATCAGATGGGATGTGGTGATGATCTCAGTGAGCTGGAACCGAGCTGGAGGGTAAGAAGGCATTTATGTGGTATTTATCCTATTTTTTGGCACGAACGAGATATTTTTGGTACGAGCGAATTCGCTCGAAAATGAAAATAAACCCGAACCGAGGAAACCACGACGTGCAGAAAAATAAGACAAGAAAAGTAGTATACTGCGAATAAACGCGAAACTCGGTTTAACGTATTTATTTTCTCTTTCGGAAATGTTAAAAGTTCGGACGCAAAATAAATGCCCTTACGATAAAAATTGAACGAAACCAAACTCGATTGTGTGAAAGAGAAAAATAGTATGTAATTATCAAACAAATAAATAACGTGTTCGAGCCTCGGTCCCGGGAACCTTACTCGGGACCGAGAAAAGTTCGAGTGAAAAGACAGTCGAAAGTACGAAAAAAATGAGAAGGCACGAAATGACACGGAATATTAAACAAACTAGCCTAGGACCAAGAATCGACCGAAATTTGACCTAGACGAGCTATTAAACGTGGTAAACATAAAAATACGTAAATGCATTGACGAAAACCGAAAAATACGGTTTAGTCGAAAATACGAGAAAAATACGAAAAATTCAAAAGACGTGAAATGACGTGAAATATTAAAACAAATAGTCCATGATCAAAAGTCGATTGAAATTTGACGTAAACGGGCTATTAATGTGACATGCAATAAAACGAAAAAAAAGTCGTGACGTAAATTAAAATTCGGGTAGCAACAGGTTCGGAAAAGAAAAATCAAATTTCGGAATACCCGAAATTTGAAAATTCGAGTATCGGAAATTCCGAATACCCGAATGTACACCCCTAATTTTTATTACTTTCTAGAGTGATTTGTAAGTTGTACATTTTTTTAATAAAATATTTTTAATGTGCATTTGACAAAAATCATAATTAATGATTATTTTAATACACATGAAAACTATAAAATGATATTTAAAAATAGACGGAAATAGTACTTTAGCAATTGGTATGCTTTAATGCAATTCGCACGAGAGTCTAAACTTTTAATAATTGTTACTCCCTCTGGGTTTTTTTAATTGACGTTTTGTGTCAAATTTGGAGGTCCAGATTTAATTGACGCTCCAAAAAGTGTGTAAAAAGTAGTTTTTTCTGTCAATGTAGCTGTCAGTCGTCAGCCTTGCCCTTGTCTGTTGTCCGCATGCCCGTGTCTGCTGCCCGCCTTCCCTTTGCTGCCTTGCACCTTGCTGCCAATCTGCCCGCACAGTTGTCCACCCTGATCAAAAGCTGCTTTTTCTTAATGTGCGATACTTCCTCCGGCGTCAATTAAAAAAAGCCAGAGGGAGTAGTTCTTAACTTTTAAAATATATAATATCATAAAATATGAGTTTATTAAAACAACAGAGTCTAAACAAGTTAACTTTTGAACTCAATTGAACTAAATTTTGGGAAACTTAGTGAGTGTTTGGCCCCATTTTTTGTTGTTGTGCTTTAAAATTAAGCTTGAAAAAACAACATTAGAGTGTTTAACTAGGATGTCTGATTTTAGCTACTAACTTTAAAAAAGAAAACATAATGCTTTTTTTAAAATTATAATTTAACTTTACTTGAAAAGCATGAGAAGTGCTTTTCTTTTTTAAATGATTGGTAGCTTATTTGTATTAAAAAATAAAAATATATTTATTTTAATAAATTTATTTAAAGTATTAAAAATATGAACATAGTAACTTACTTTAAAAAAATATATTATTACATATACATATTTAGGTAATTTTTTTAAAAAAATAAAAACTGCAAGGAAATGCTAACAGTTTCAGGTAATCCTTACAACTGTCTCTAAAGTAAAACTCATTTTAGTGATTTTGACACGTAGTTTTAAAAACCGGACTGACTCGACGGTCGGATTGAAAAAATCGTGATCCGAAGAGATTTTCAGTTCGGTTCAGCTATCTGACCGGATCTGCAGTCGAACCAGAAAAAATTGGTCGATCCGCTATCGACCCGGCTGGGTCGATATCAAACCAAAACGACGCCGTTTTGTGTGTGTTTTTTTTTATTATTGTATTTTTTTAAAAATATAGAAAATTTGATGGATCAACCCATTATAGACACCAATTCAATCCGGTTCAATTATCTATAATTAAACGGTTCGATTTGTGAACGACCTGGAACAATCCAACGGATCAATCCGGTTAAATTCAGTTCAAATCGGTCCAACAAGTCACTCCGAGTCGGTTTTTAAAACTATGCTTTCACATTTGAGATCAATGTAAACCTATAAAAACGAATACTTTACATATAGTAAGTAATCGGATATGGATACCAATACTTGCTTGATCTGGCTAGATGCGTATCAGATACGACGAGATATTTGGAAAATATATTAAATATTAAATATTAAATTGGATGTGTTTTATACACGCTTGAGATACTATGTAAATACTAACGAACACGTGTAGAATATTTATAGGCTACTTTTGGGCCAAATGTATAATTTATTTTCTTAAAAGTGAGGTTTTGTATAATTTTAAAAATTCAATACCGTAAATGAAAAATGGAATGATATTAATGAGATATTTTTTGGTCAGTGTATAATTTATTTTCTCAATAATCCTACAGATTTTTCATCGACTCCAATTTTCTTAATTTTAATATCTTCATATTTTGTAATGCTTGTAGTAGAACTACGACCATATTTGATAAAAAATGAAAGCGGAGGTGATCTAGGTTTAAATCTCTATCAGTACCTTTAATATCGGTCAGACAAACAATAAATTATATACTCATTACCTCAAAATTTAAATTATATTACAGAGAAATCTAATTATATATTTATGATCAATATATATTATGAAAAATAATATATAAAAGTATCCTAAATTTTTAAAATTTATCTTATCCTGTCCATATCTATGCTTCAAAACAATTAAGATTGACTGTCTAAGGGGTAAGGACATGAAAAAACCTTTAAAAGATTTACAACTTGAAATACTTGGTAAAGAAACAAGCCAAAAAGTAAATGCAAGGTTTTATTTGACAATATAATAACATACTTGAAATACAATTCTGGAGATAAAAATTACATCAGCTAAGTCCTTAACATGTTGTAGACTCAAAACTCAGTAAGAACGAACAAAATTTGGACTTTTTTAGATTTTTTGTATCAACCCTAGAAGAACGAATTTAGGACAAAATCGGGATTGCACTGCATCAATGCAGACTAGTTCATGCCCTGTGGCGTCGCTTTCTAGGGAAAGAGCTATTCATCTTTGTTTTATTCCTCTTTGTTTGACGATTTTTTGATGATTTCTGTGCTGCGATTTCTTGGAAAAGATTTGGACCCCCAAACTCATGCTGCAATTGTCGTAACTTCTTTCGTTTACCGCGATCATACTCTTCATCCCTAAGAGAGGAAAAAACACAGCAGAGCACACAGCACATGTTAGAAGAATGAACTTTATCCACAAAAAAATGCATGCATGCAAATGGAGCACAGTTGATAGAAAGAAAGCGCTCAAGTCAATTCAAGTTTTGCTCATTTTATCCAAAAAATCATAACCATAAACTCTGCTCTAATGCATGCAGTTGTCCCATCAGGAAGAACCAGGAAGCAACTAGCAAATAAGGTGGTAAATATCTACAAATCCTGTCAGCTAAAACTAACCCTCATTAAAAAAGAAAAGTTCAATTTCAGAATATGGGTCATCAAGCACGTCTTTAGCAGCTTTGTTTCCAGCAGCATTGTAGATTCATAGCCATAATGATTAGCAAATAAAAGTTACTTATTGAAAAGTTATATTTGTACCATCAACCCACCTAACACCTAATAACATAAAGCAGGTATAATACCACAATAACAAACCAGATAGGTGTTTTAAGCTAACATTATTTCAAAAACTCACTCGTATCTTTGGACCCAATCAGCGAAGAAAAACCAGCAAATGAATTTCCAAAGTTGAAAAGAGGGTGCCCCAAATAGGATAAAATGAATAGTAAGGAAATATTATCTAACTCACCACTCATCGGGTACGTAACCGATGCTGCAATTTTCTACAACATTTGGTTCCAAGCTCTCAGGAGGAGCTAACTCTATCCCATCCCATCGTGCCACTGCAACAAAGAATGTAAAGCCAGAAAACTATATTAATTCAAAGGAATGACATACAATACAGAGCACTTTGGTTGAAGGAAGATATAGAATTCAATAAGGAATTCAATTTTGATAAAAAAAACTGTAAAGAAATCAAACCCCAGTGGCACTGAACACACGCCAATAAATAGAGCTTGACAACAACTAGTAAAGCATTCACAGCAAATAAAATTTATTTGATAAGCTGACGTTGCTGAGAATTCTGTACAAATACTCACCAGTTACCCCCTCCTGACTGCTAGTCACTATGCTCATCATCCCACACTGAGATGCATCTACTTCACCATTATTTGTACAACAAAGCTCCCTAGGTTCCAAAAATGATATGCCACTCTTTAGTACTTGCTCACCAGTTGCAAGGACAGCACCACTTTGAGTATCTCTGTTGCTAAATTCTCTATCAATGCAAACTGACAGGGAATTGCCATTGCAATTTATCACATCATCTCCCTCTCTCAAACCAGATTTGATACCCTTCCGGCTATGACTTGTTCTGCTCGATAAAATATTTGAGGGGTTGGATGTAGATAGCCCTAGGTCTCTTGACAGAAGAATTTTGTCCATCAGATGTTCTTTAAAAAGATTTTCGATGTCCGATGTGCATCGCTTGTTCTTCTTATGTTTCTTCTTCCGTAGACTTAAGGCTGGCAAGAAGAATTTTAAGCCAACGTGCATCTTAAAAATCTTATTTTTCAGAACCTTCTTTTTAATTTTTTTTGATGGCCTGATATCAGCAGCTTCACTGTGTAAACATTCATTTGATATAACAGCTGGCAATGATGATTTCACCAACTCACGCACGATTTCCTGACCACTGGTACCAGAATTAGAGCTGAGTGATTCCCCACTACCAGTCTCATTGCAGATACCACTTCCCTGGGAATAGAAAAGAAAAAATCAAGACATGCCCAGCCGATGAGACATCTTAAAATATCCAAGCCCTAAAAAAGTATCCAAGATATAAGGCAATCACCTGACTGTTTTGGAAGCTAGATTTAGTCGGTAGTTTTACAGGATCCACTTCATTTACTGCTTCATCAACAGAATCCCCACACAGGACAAGGCGCGGAACCCTGCCAATTGGCTTAGCTGCTGAATACCCAGGTAGAACTTCACGTGGTGCAACCGTATTAAAAACGGGAATGTTCTGGATTAATTAATGAATCAAACAAGTTAGCAAGTTTGAGGGGAAAATCTGGGGAAAAAGGACCCAGGCCCACACTCGAGATAAAAGAACCAGTTACCTTTGGTGAGTTCTTGACAGTAGCCAGCTTTTCAACAGCGCAGTTTTGGAGATCACTACATGTAGACATCTTATTGCTGTGCATGGTTTTGGTCCCAGTGGTGTTAACTTTGGTGGCGGTGCCACCATTGCCTTTGACAGGCAGGCCTGGACACAGCAAATGTTCCTTAAGATCTTGATTGGGAAAACAAGCAACTTTTGATAGGTCCTGTGGCGATGGGAAACTAGAAGACGGCTGTAAAAGAGGGTCCACCTTGGGAACTGTCAGCCCCTGATCTTTTAAAGGGATCATTGAGGTACCAAAAGCATCTTTTTTGTTCTCAGCAGATGAGTCTGGTCGTGATACATTTTCTACATGTTCCTTTGAGAATTTCTTTACAGCCAAGTTTGCACTGTTACCGTTGACAGTTGCTTTCTTATCTTCCTTCTGGGGAACATGGCAAGGTCTTTTCCGAGCAACATTTTTTCTGTCGCGAACATAGAACAACATATAAGCCTTTTGTCCCAAAACAGTGTTCTCACTAACTTGCCGAACCTGCAACATTGAAATAGATAGAACATATATAAATCGCATTGTGAAAGAAAAAAAAGTTGTCTAGGCTAACTTCTGAATACAGTATGCTTTTATGGAATCAACCCCTGCATCTCCCTCACCTCATTGTCATTGAGCAAGTACCACATACCACTAGAAGTGCGAACATAACACACATAGTGGCCAGAACGAGTACTTGGGCCAGAATGCACTAGAACGCCATACAGACTGTACTTCAAGTCTCCCTCCTGCCAGGAACAGAAAGACTAGATAAATAGTACACAAACACATGTTGACAGATAGCAATCAATACATAAAAGAAGAATAGCCAGATATCCAAAATGACCAAGAAGCTAATGGAACTCAGTCATACTCCCTGCACAGCAAACAGAGCAAGGACTTTGAATTCAAGTACTCGCTTAGCATCCCAAAAACAAATCAGCTATCAAAACTCTGAATCGCATATTACAAGAACAAGAAGCTGTACTTACATAAGGACCACTGACAAAAGATTTCATATCCAAAGAACGATCAAATGAAACTTTTTTGTCAACCTTCCGGCAAGGATCAAGGGGGTGAAAGCGCTTAAGATGAATGGCAAGAACAAAAGGTGCTTTGTAAACTGTAAGCCTTTTCTTAGCTTTAACTTTTTGTTTGCATTGTTGACATTGATAGTGCTTCTCCCCTCCATCTAACATCTCTGCAGCCGTGAAATTCCGAAGTGCAACAGGCAAGGAATCAGCCTTAACTATTTCAAGGCTCAAATCTAAGAATGGATCGTATTTATTTGAGCAGTATGAACATTGCTGGCATTGCACCTGAGAAAAGTATGAAAAGGGCAATGAATGTCAAGTATTCAGTAATTCCAGCAGCACAACACTTGGAAAGTGAATTTCAAGTTTTACAGTAACATTTTATATGTTCCCAATATTAATAAATGCATAAATCACCATTTAATGACATTTGACACAATTTTTTGAAGAAGCAGATGATTACCCCACAAAATTCCCAATGAGAATTGACTTCAAGGCAAAGAAAGACTACCTGACTGCAAAGGCGGCCACCAAAGATTTTGTGCACCAAACTTTTCTCATAAGCAGCAGGTGATTCACTTGGCACTCCTGAAGGTATGCAGCATTTATGCATTGATTCCAACAAGTTTACCATATACTCGTGTGCATCTTCTTGTCTTGCATTTCGAAAGTTTTGAGATATGCCTAAAACTATGTTCAGGAAACCCAAGCAATGAAAATAAGTGGTACAGAAGTAATGTATGAATGTATATATATGAATGATGAAAACAAGCATTAAAAGGATACAGCGCAAGTTTGAGACAAGATCCCTCGGTATTAATGATCTCCCAGTCGATTGTAGTGCGCGGCTGACATGTTTCTGGATGGCACACAAAGCACAAAATCCAGCAACACAACCTTAAATTCAAGAAAAGTAGTTCGAAGTTAGATGTGGAAGCAGTTTCATTCACAGCAGGTAAAACTACAAGCACACTTGCTAATGAATCAAAGTATCTAACGCCCATCGTAGGCCTCATTCGGAAAGAAAATGAAAGGTGACAGGCATGGGGAGAAGAGTCACTCACATGAATTCTGGTGTTTCCCGCTTTGCAAGTAAGCTACTAAAGGTTCAGTATATGTGAGGCATTGCAATACCGAATTCAGAAAACAAGTGTTTCCAAGATTTTCCAAACCAGCACCCTGAAAAGGTTTCATGGGATACCAGAGTTAAACTACATGTAAACTTAGATTGCTAACCATGGTTGAGAGCATCCATAAATTGCATAGTGCATAAAAACTCACACCTATCAGATAATATCAAAAGATAGGCAAATTTTTGACTTTTCTTGAAAGCTGAATAGCAATGCAAGCATAAGAAAAAAAAACAGAACAATTTGAGATAATTGAGCTGTAAGAAGCTCATAAAAGGATGTCTTAAGATTCCAACCCAAAAAAATCAGCCAGCAAGTACAACAAAACATGTAAAGAACAAAGGAAAGGTCCCTCGTCAGAACTAAAAGGGAAAAAAGAACAAAACAAAGTCTACCTGGATGAGAATATCAAATAAGCAAAACTACACAAGACTTTGCAAACTAAGCATAGACATGTAAAACAGAGATTAAGCAACCGTAGCCTACAACCAAAAGACAATTCTTAGCAGCAGTAGCTGCCAGTTGCCAACATGCAGCAAATTCATCCCTAAAGATAACCAGAAGCAGGTTGCAAATGATGCATTGGCCTAAAATCACCAGGGACAAGAATTTACCAGCAAAATGACAACTTGTAAGAGCACATACAGCAAATATTAAATACAGAAAAACTTTAACTACCAGGTGGTCTAGTGCTGTCTAGAAACCCTCATTAGTTGTAGAGCCAAGAAATTGATTATTGAGAGGGAAAAAAAACCAAATACATCAACAAAAAGCCGTATCATCCATGTAAAATGGTGGAAAATATTTAAAATAATCAAAATTTAATCAAAATCAACCAAGAGAAGAGGGGAAACTCACAATTTTTCTGAAAGAAATACTCAGGGTGAGCTCCGGATCCATCCCACTCTCCAGAAAATCGAAAGTGTCGACTTTCTTTGCGGGTACATCAGACCCGAGAAACCTCTTCCGACCAGAATCAGGATTGAGTGTCTCAACTCGAAAATCCCCACCATTATTAACACTGCTAAATCCAGTGTAAGGCTTCCTCGCCAGATGGAACTCTATCTTCTTATCAAACATGAACACACCTTTACTTCCTGACGAGGATCCTTCCTCACCCTCTCCATTCCTTAACTCTGTTGCTCCCCCGCTTGTAGACACCAAACATTCCATCTCAAATGGAAACCAGAATCGGAATCCAAAACCGACAATTGTTATAAATAGAAAGAACAAATGAATCGGCCAAAATGATTATTACAAAGAATATAAATTACAGGAACAATCATTCAGTTTGTCTCGGCGTAGAGAAAAGAGACGGAGAGAAGCGGTGGTGCGATGCCGTTTTATGGAAGAGATGCGGTGCGGCGCGGTGTGGCTGCTGCTGCTGCTGCTGCTAGGTGGAAGAGAAGAGGAGAAGTGTGTGTGCGCCGAAGCTAAAAACCCTACATAAGTCGCAAACTGAAAAAGAGCGAGTGAAGACAGACAGCCATGAGCGCGTGACGGGACGCGAGTTGTTTTTTAATTTTTATTTGTTTTGTTTTGACTGGACGCGAGTTGGGTGCGCTGCTGGTGATTGGTGCGTCGTCGTTTAGGCTAGTGGATGCTGGACAAGTACGAATGGGAACGTGCCACGTCACACCGTGTGCATTTACCGACTTGTGTCCTGTCGTTGCTGGTGATGTGGGATATTTTTCATGCACGTTTGACGAGGGCTTTTGACTTACTTTTTATTTTTTGTTGTTAAATGCTCCAAATTTAACACGTGGCTGGGTCGCTTTGAAGTGAGTGTGGACGGCAAGGAAATGAAAAAGGATGGGCCAAAGTCTTCGGCCCATAGGTTTATATGGGAATCGTGTGGGCTTGATAGTTTTTGGCCCATCCGAAAAACACATCAATATTGTCTTTGGCTGGGCCTCACATAAGAGGTGTCGAACGGGTCTGACCCGTACCCGACCCGTGCCTAGTAAAACGGGTTGGGTTCAGGTCAACCGTTTCAAAACGGTTGACCCGTTTTGACTTTTTTTTCCTTTTTTTAAAGGGTAAGGATAAGGATGAGATATTTGAGTTCGATACTTTATTGGTATCTTTGATCCGTTTATGAAGTAGGTCATGGATTCTATCTGTAATAATAATTAATAATATGACCTAGTGTTATCAAAATCGGATCAAACTATACCGAATTGCTTAGATGTATGAGGTTTGGTCCCCGTAATATTCAAAAAAAATTATTTATTTTTAAGACTCGTAAACAAATTATAGAAAATTCAGGAAAAAAATTCAACATTTTTATTATTTTATCATAATTTTTTCTTGATTTTTTATAATTTTATAAACTTTTTTCCCAACTTTTATTATTTTATTTTTATTTTTTATTTTTTATTGAAGATCAAAACAACGTCGTTTTGATTAATTATATAAAAACGACGGGTCAAACGGGTTAGGTATGGATCGACCCGTTAATTGATGGGTTAAAACAGATCGGATCGATTTTAACCAGTTTATTAAATAGGTCACTGCAAACAAATTGGGTTGGGTCGACCCATTTTGACACCTTTATATTTTACTATGAACAATTTCAGCAAAAGGCGTACCGGGTTGGGTGATTTTATTTTTTATTTTATTTTTTTGCTTATCAGAAAGAGTTGGAGTTCGAACTCTAGTAAATAATACATTTACAAAAAAAATATCTAACACCAGTGCGGAGATGACAAAAGAAAAATACACCATTATAGAAAAGTTAAGTCTTAATTGTAAAATATGATTATGAATCTAAGATGATGATGGAAAGAAAAGAAATGGAAAAATTGGTGAGTAACGAGCTGGGTTGCAAATGGGTCATGTGACTCTTTAGTTATCAATTAGTGATAAAGTACTGTAGATATTGATTTAAGTTTGAATCTCACCTTCGAGCCAGGGAGGTACTACGTCGTACTTAGTTGTAGGAACTTGTGGTGAAGAGTCCCAAATGTGGAGAAGGGCACATGATCAATGAATGAGATCCTGAATTTTGCATGTGAGTTGGGCCCTAGGCTGCACTGCATGTATAGGCTGTAGCCCATAATCTCAACAAACAGTTCTGAGTTCTGACTCCTTAATTATTGATTAAAAACCTTTCTTATTTTCCAATAACCTTTTATCGTGCGATATCTTCATTTTGGAGGAACATGTTGTTGATAGATAAATAGTGAAATATTTATATAATCATTTCTTTTAAACCACTTGTTAATTTAAATTTTACTATTAAAAAAATTGGACCGGCTAAAATCAATAATATAGAAGTTCAGTGTGCATCTCAATTTTACTATTATTGCGACATAATACCGATTTTGGTTGAATTTCTACAAAGAAAAAAAAAAAAAAAAAGAGGTTTCACTAAGCTAATTGATTACTATTAAGAAATATTTCGATTTTGGTCTATGGAATCTCCTCCATTATCCATTGTTTGGTTTTCATACCTTGTGGGATAGTCCTATTCTATCATTATATTTGTAAATGAAAATTTGGTTCAATCTACATGGTTAGTTCATTGTTATAATTCACCTATAATCATTTTGTTTTTCGTTAGATATAACCATTATTTTATTCAATGTAATATTTTTTATAGTAGTTCAAGATATTCGCAGCATCGCGCGGACAATTATACTAGCTTCATCTGTTTAGTTAAATTGACTGTCCTTTTAATTTTTATAAATGAACTTATAATTTTGTAAATATAAGAAAAAATAATGATAGCAACATTTTTTTTATAACTATTAATTTTTGCAAAAAAAATCACTAAATTACAAACTTAACAATATTCTAAAAGAAAAAAATGTTGTGTTCTTTTGTCGAGTGTATTACTATTATCCAAGTAAATAGAACACATTTTGGGTCATGCATGCTTATTGTTAGGGTGTATTTGTTTCCGTTGTGTTGTGTTGTGAAATAAAATAAGTAAATTATTTAGTTACAACTGTTATGTTGTACTCCCTCCGGACACTTTTAAATGACATTTTAGAATAGTAAAAATTCGTAGGACAATGATCTTTAATCTTATTTTATTCCACATTGTTTCATTTTTACTCCTAATTTTTAATCAAATTACCACAACATCATCAAATTGGGTTGATTCATTAAAAAAAAATTGTCATTTACACAAAATATATGCTTCGAAATGCATAAAATGATAAGTATTATGAACAGTAAAAATCCGTAGGAAAATGACAATTAAAAGTGTCCAGAGGGAGTACTATATTGTGAATTGTTTTAATTAAAATATAATGATCTTTAAGATCATTAGTTTGTTGAATTTTTTAATCTAAATATTGTTAAATAAATTACTACTACTAATTTATAACATTAAAATTATAAATACATAAGATTTATCTTCTTCTTTTTTTTAAAAGTATATGAACTAATATTTTTTTAGGTAAATTATCATATTTTATGTTAATTTTTTTATTATTTAAATTAAAAATATTTTTTATCTTTTAATACAAATAAACAACATTCCATTTTAAAAAGCATGTCTTCTCATGCTTTTCAAGTAGGCTTTAATTATAACTAAAAAATAACCTGCTATTTTTTAAATTTAAACAGCTAAAAATAGATACTCTAACTAAAAATTTGAATGTTACTTTTACCTACTTAATTTAAACTAAGCAGTTAAAAATGGGGGTGTGATTTAACGAGGCTTCTAAAAAAAAGCATTATTTTCCTACTGTTTGATTTTTTTGTTAATGAGTCTTCAACAAAATTTCGTGATAAAAATGATTTTTTGGTAGATACATATAAAAATTTATAGTTTATTAAAATAGAAAATAGTTTAACCCTTATACTTTTAAAACATACAATGTTAATCTTATAATTTTCTAAAAGTTGTAATTGTGACCCTTCCGTAGTTAAAAAGATGAAAAAAAATTATGAATTATTAAGAAAAAATATAACAAATATGTAGGGCTACGATAGTGAAATAAATTAGTTAATTTCCCTTTGAATTGTTATTCATTTTTTTGTATTTTTTTTTTTATTGTGCTCATTCATTTCTTCAATTCTTGATGATTTAGATCCCAATATATTTGTTATATTTTTCTCTAATTTTATAATTTTTTTACAATTTTTTTATAAAAAAGTTAGTCATTAGAAATTTTAAATTTATAATTATTAGAAAGTTATAGGGTTGATAATACACATTTTGAATTAAGACTTGAAAGTTGAACATTTTAGAAATTAAAACAATTCTTTATATAACGTGCCCTACATATAAAAATAGTGCTTGTAAAATTCATCACTTTGAGTGACTAAAGAAGATGAAAAGTTCAAAATATTAATCTATTATTTTATAAGTTATTCGATTTTAACCTTATTAGGCTGACTAGTCTGAATTCCTAACGTATTAATTAGATTCTTTTAAGCGATCTAAGAAATATTAAATTTATAATTTATTAATTATGTTTTCAATACTTGAACTCAAAAACTTTATTAAAGGAGAGTAATATTAAACTAGTAAACAACCTTTTAAAACTTGGTCGTGAATATATTTAATTATATAAATATGAATTAAAAGAAGAGAAAAAGAAAGTGTGGGTCATTTTCATTATCCTTCTGCCCTGTTTGACATCATCAAATGGTTTGGTGCGTACCTAACTAACATGATCTCCTCCAGAAAATTGACATGATATATATCCACAACTAACTCTTCTTCCATTCTAAGATAACTTCTTAACAAAAAAAAGTTCCCTTCTTAAATTTGTATAAAAAAATATAATTTTTTTTTATAAACAACCATAATTATGTCATTTTATTTAGGGTTAATGATCATTTGACCCATGTACTCATTGTTTTATAATCATTTGACTTATGTACTCAAAATTATATTTATGTAGCCCATACGAAATCTCTCCACTAGTCGCATAAGAGTCATACGTATAGGCTTGCCGAGAGGGCTCCATATGATCATACTCCAACCGGGAAGGAATGGAATCGTAACTAGGAAGAGGCGGGGGGCCAACGGACATGGTGGAGGGGCTGCTCAATATGATAGCAAGATGCATGGCTAGTAGGAGCAACCCTCAAATGCGGCGGTACGTAGGAAGACATAGAAAAATTCCTACAAAAGGAAAAATAAACACAATTGATAGCTAAAATGGGTTAGTCTCTCCCTCACGTGTTTCACTCGTGTTTCACACAACACTCTAACAATCTCACCTCCTCACCCACTCTAATCTCCAAGCAACACCAAGTAATGTAGCTTAGCACAAACTCTAAGACACATAACAGCACAAGGAATGCAAAGAAAACAAGCTTAGAAAGAAAGGTAGAGAAAATCAAAAGGTATGCACGGATTGGATTGAAATGCACACCTAATTGATTTAGAGTAGAAATAATGATGGAAACAAGAAGGATAGACCAAAGACTCAAAAGAAAAGCTAGCTCAAATGAGAAGAGAAAACAAAATTGAAAAGGAAGACTCAAAACTAAAATTTCGAGTGAAAACTGCGCACTGATTTTGAGTTGGATAGAAGTGTGTGAAAACCCCCGAATTAGGAGAAGTCTCAAACATAAGAGTTGTTCCACTCCGATTGAAGTTTAAAATGTCAAAATTTCAGAATTTTTGGAGGGCAACTACCCTCTCAAAAGGGAAAAATGCGAAAGTAATAAAAAACTGGGAATGGAAATCCGAAAAAGAAAATCCAAATTGGAAGGCACAAATTGAAAACCGAAACTTGTGTTCTTCCACAAGGACACTTCAAAAACAATGTAATTCACTTCAATTGCATACACACAAGTAGTTTCTTACTTGTGACTCCTTTGCTCTTCTTCTTCTTCTTTTTGAGAAGTGAGGAACTTGATCACTTTTTCTTTTCTTTTTGATCAAATCTTTTAGTTCCCTTCTTTTAAGTTCTGTTTTTGGAAAGGGTCAAGAAGACTCACTTGAATGACAAGTATTTTTACAAGAAGAAGTGAAAGACAAGTAGTTTTTGCTCTTGAAAAAATTTCACTAAAAGCCAAAAAGTGTGATGTGGCAAGTGAAGATGATGTGTCACTAATTGTGTGGATGACCAAGCAAGTGATGTGGCATGTGAGGTGGACGTGTATGACAAGCATACAAAGTGTAAGGATGCTAAATTAGGGCCGGCCTAGAGTAGTGAGCAAGCTGAAATGCTTGGCTCACAATTGAGGAAAATACTAAGCTCACAATCAAGGTGATGTGGTCGGCTAGGGTTGGACAAGCAATTTCGGCACTTAGCAAGAATACAATCAAGTCCACATTTAAGAAGATGAATTTTTGTCCATTTAGATGCACACAAACACAAAATATTTCAGCAATTGTGTTCTTCCAAAATTCAGCACACTAAAAGACAAGAATTTCTCAAGAACACCAATTTTTTTCCAAATGAAGTAAGATTGATTCCTATGAGAGAAAATAATGTTTAAACCATAGAAAACAAGAATCAAGGTGTTTGAACCGAAGAAACTCAAGGAAATGACGTTTTAGCAATTTAGTGGAACGGGTGTGAAAAAGAAGAAAAACAGAAAAAATTTCAGCACAAAAGAAAGATTTTCTACGGTAGAGGAGATGATTCTAACCATAGAAAAAGAGTTTAAATGAGGTTTACCAGCCTAGAAGACGATTGGAGCTCCGCTACCACTTGATAAGAGCTCGACTTCGATTCGGAGATGAAACCGTGAGATGAAGGCAGCAAGGATCTAGTCTCCTTTGGGAGGTGGTAAACACATGGATAATTGGTGTTTGGGTGGATGGATGAATCCGAATTTGTATGGAGTTTAAGGGCAGCGACAATAGATGGAATGATGGAGAAGATAACGTCGCTAGAAGGAGTGCGGATTGTGCAGCGGATTAATGGATGAAAAGGAGAGTGTTTAGATGAACAATAAGTATATAACTTCAATACCCAACAAACCCTTTCAAGAACTTGCTTGAGCAACCTTGTTACAAAGTAAAGAAGATGAAGTGCTGGTTTTAAGAACCCTAAATTACCTAAGCTACACTAGGGTTTGGTCTTAGAGAAATAACATTAAAATCAAAGACAAGCTATAAAAGAGGCTATCTCCTTCTATTTATAGCTTGAGAATTATTACATGAGAAAACCCTAAAATAACCCTTCATTTAAACCTAGGAAGGCCGGCTGACTTGATCACCAAAACAGTCCCTAATGTGTTAGTTTTCGCCGTGAGATCCAAGGCTGGTCCGGGTAAGGCATAAGGTCGAGCTGGAGCCTTTAAGCTCATATCAATTTGGCCCTGTAAAGTGAATCACCACCTGACTATTTTGACGTGACTTTTTTTTATATAATTGTAGTGCTTACGTGGTACTGACATGTCATAAAATATTTTTAATAAAATAAAATAAAAAATATAAAAGTTGTATTTTTTTTTAAAATAAGATATATGTGTTCTCAAATTAGGAAAACATTAAAAATTATCTAAAAATATATAGAAAGAAATAAAATTTTAAAATCATAAACACATATTATAAAAGAAAAACAATAAAGATATTTTTTTAATAAGCCGACTCAGGTTAATGAGTGTGTGGATGACTTTTACTCAATTCATTTTACGAAGTCGTTGGATTAAAAAGACAAAGGTTGACTAAAATAACGAATTCTATTTTAACTTACGAGGCTACCTACTTTTGGCGCAAAAAAAAGTATTATTTTTAAAACTTTATTCCTTTTATATAATTTTTTTGTCAGCTTTTTAAACTTCTTCTTAATTTTAAAAACTATGTGACTTTGTGGTTAAAAAATATAGTTTATATTCTTTTTCCTAATTTTAAACCTTTATTCTTTATTTCTAAAATATTTTTTAACATGGCATATGATGTGGCACTCCACATTAACAAAAAGTTTAAAAAAAGCCACGTCATTCAAGTTAGTTAGTGACTCAACTCACAGGGGGTCAAATGAAAACTAAATGACTAATACAAGGGTCAAATAAATATAAATTTAAATATGGGGTCAAATGATTACAAAATGTCGAATATAGTGACCAAATGAGTTATTAAACTATCTTATTTATACTCTCTCCGGATTTTTTTAAATGACATTTTATGTTAAAAAATTTGATCTCAAATAAATGACATTTTTAATGATTAATTTATTTAATACAGAAGAAAGAGAAAAATATTTATTGATTAATTTATTTAATATAAAAGAGAGAAATGATTATTTAATATTGAAAATTCTCGATTTTAAAATATCATTGGTTAGAATATAGAGAGCGGGTACTAAATAAGTATAATTTAACAAGCTCTCACATGACTTATGTCCGGGATTATATCCTAAGGGAACGTTTGGATGAGTAAGTAAGTAAAAGTGTTTGCACAAAAATGCTATAGCGTCAATTTTTCCTATTAAATGAGCAATAAAAGAACTGCCACGTGACACGCACGTACGCTCTCCTCATTTGTTGGTTTCACAAGGAAGTCTTGATTGAACCTAATTGACTAATTGAGGAATTCCTTTAAAGCGGCCGCGTCATCAGATATTGTTTTTTTGATGATTTAACCAAATAAATAAATCAGATATTGATTTCGTCGTTGCTAGTAAATTTCTTGCCATCACTACATGCCAATTAATGCCATGCTTAGGTTGAAGAGACTACATGTGCATCATCCATTTCAACGTTCCATTCTTCATTTTCTCCATTTATTTTTTTGACAAATAATGTCCTAAAGTGTACATATTGATTAATGGTAAGTATTTATATGCTTAGTCCTAAAGAAAAACTTTCAAACTTTTTCTCTCAGAAATTAGCGTTCGGTTTGTAATTAGTGGTGAGTTTCCTTTTTTTTTTGTTTTACTTACTTTCGTTTTTTAATTTGTTTATAAACTACCGTTTTCAGAAAATGGATGTGATTAGTTAAAATAATCTTCGATAAACTTTGGGATTGTGTCCATTTAAAATAAAATGATGCTAAAAGTGGAGCTATCCACCGGATCATCAATCAAGATCACCAGCAAATCAAACTTTCAAGATCAAGTTCTAAAAAATGGTGTCAGAAATAATGTAGTGTGAGATTACAATAGATTCAATGCGGCATAATCTAGTTCCTAAAATGACCTAATTACATTATTAATTATCAGAAAAAATGTCATAAATGATTTGTAAATTGTGCCGTTTTTTTTGTACGGATGAGGATAGTCATGCACGCCCGGTACCGTACCCGTTCTACTTTGGTCTTTTTAAAGTAAAAGACATTGAGTAGGGGGGGGGGGGTGTCAACTAAGTAAGGTAAAGATTATTTTACCACCAAACCAATAGCTTTCTTGCCGTATTGCAATCGATCCTTTGTTTATACACTACAATGTATAAAATGAATAGTATATTACTCCCTCCGTTCCACTTTAATTGACTTTTTAGAATAGTAGAAAAGCATAAGCCGTTGATTTACGGACTTATTTTATTCCTCATTGTTTCATTTTTTTTCCTAATTTCCACTGAAATTACCACACTATCATCAAATTGGATTGATTCAAAAAAAAATTTATCATTTGCACAAAATATATGCTTCGAAAAAGATAAAATGACAAATACCTCAAATAGTAACAATCCGCAGAAAAGTGACAAGTAAAGTGGAACGGAGGGAGTATATTAATCCTTGAATTTTTTTCACTAGAACAGTTTGGTCTTCGATCTGATTCTTACAACCTTAATCATATCATTAATTAACTATATATATAAATTTAGACTATTATTAATTAAAAATACCAAACATATATTAGTTATATTACCATTAATTATTATTTTAATATATAGTGTTATTAAAAAATATCAACTTTGGCACGTAAACCACACACCTAGATACTAATCAGCCTCTCAAATGTCATGTCATCTTTTGAAAAAGATTAAAATCAAATCAAAACAACATAGAAATTCGATTTGGCCTAAAAATAAATAAATGTAAGGAGCTATTTGGGATTTTGGTATAAATAGAGAGAACAATGTCAACTTTTAGAAAATGTAGGGAGCTGTTTGAATTTTTTGGATAAACATAAAAACAAAATACTTAAAAAATGTCTCATGTCTGGGCCGGAGTAAGTAAGACCAAAGGAAAGCAGAGACTTGGAAAAAGAGGAGAGAGAGAGAGCAGATTGCTTAGTTTATATGAAAGTGAGTTGATTTTTATTGAAATCTTAGAAAAATACAAACAACCAAACAGCTACGCAATATATACGCAACTTCTCCAATTCCTTTCCACCAATTCCCACAAAATTCAAAACCCACATCCCAAAACCTTCCCTCTTCGGTACCCAGATCTCAATTCCCCTCAATTTCACCATAAGTTGCCATCTTTTTCATTCTGTCTAATCTTTCTCCTGTTTTTCAGCTCTGTATTCCTGTAGCTTTCTGTTCTTTCTTCTGTGTATTGTTCATCTGACAAAGTCATGATTTGATTGTTCTTTACCTTCTCAATTCAGGCAACTTCCTATTTTTAGCTCATCTTTTACTCCGCTGGTAATCATGTCCAAATAAAACAGAACAGAACAGAACAGTACAATCTTTGGTTGTGAAATTCTGATCTTTTTTGTTTTTCCTCTGTTTCAAATTCTGCATAACAACCCCTGCCATGAAAATCGCCAAAGACAGAGTCAGATTCAACGTGGGAGGCAGAATTTTTGAAACAACCTCCACAACTTTGGCCAATGCTGGCCGGAACTCCTTCTTTGGTGCATTTTTCAATGACAACTGGACCTTAAAACACCCTAATAGTGATCTTCCTTCCAACTATGAACACTTCATTGATCGAAGCCCTGATTGTTTCTCCATCCTCCTTGATCTCCTCCGCACCGGAGACCTCAACATTCCTCCTCAAATCCCCGAAAGGCTCCTCTACCGGGAGGCTGCCTTTTATGGCCTTTTAGACCATGTGAGGACGGCGAAATGGGGCCCTTTTGATGGCAACCGGCTCCACCTTTCACGGTCTATTATAGGGCAGGCACCAGGTGATGGTACTGCGATTCGTGCTGGTCCGGATGGTGGGTGCTGCGTTGCACATGGGAGTGTTGTCCATGTATATGATTGGGCAATGGAAGAGTTCCCAACTATGAATCTTGATTACCAGAGAGTTAATGATGTTGCTTGGGTTGATTGTGAGAGTGTGATTGTAAGTGCTTGTGAGAGATTAGGCCGTGGAGATGGAGGGATGGGATTGTTTAGCAAGAGTAGCGGAGAATTGAGGTATAAGTTTCAGGTTTGTCATGAGAATCAAGCGAAGAGTTATACAGCTGGGGCTTTGAGCACGAGTAATTCGGATTATCGGATTTTCAGTAGCTGTAAAGGGAGGAGCAATGAGTATGGGATTGGTGTGTGGGATCAGGGTAGTGGAAAGCAGATTGATTTCTTTTATGAGAGTCCAGGTTGGTCATTAGGTGATGCTGATAAGCTGCAATGGTTGAATGGGAGCAACTGTTTGTTGGTGGCAACTTTGTTCCCTAGGAAAGATAACTGTTACATTAGTTTGTTGGATTTTAGGTCTAAGAACATGGTTTGGTCTTGGTCTGACATTGGTGCTCCGGTAATGGTGGATGAGAAACGGGTTCGGGATGCGATAGCTATGGAGGACAGCAATGCTGTCTGTGTGGTGAATGAGTATGAGGATTTGGGGTTTATTGATTTGAGGATGAATGGAGGGAGTGTGAGGTGGAGCTCAAGGAGTAGGTTGATGAAAGGTAAAATGCCTGATGAGCCTTGTTATCCAAAACTAGCATTACATGATGGGCAGTTGTTTTCATCAATGGATGATTGTATTTCTGTGTTCAGTGGTCCTGATTGGGTCCTGACATCAAGGCTTCGCCGGAGTTATGGAGGCTCCATATGTGATTTCTCGATTGGTGGGGACCGGCTCTTTGCACTTCACAGTGAAGAGAATGTGTTTGATGTGTGGGAGACTCCACCCCCACCAATTGTATGAGTCAGGTTACTGTTTGCTTGGCTTTGTAGTCATGTTCCTTACACTTGGGCATAAAGTGGTTCTTCCATTTTTGTTGCTTTGTAAGCTAAGGAAACCATGGAGACGTAACTTAGGACTTGTGCCTGTAGAGAGTTCAACTACCAAATAGTTTAGGTTTTGTGTTTGTATGATGTTACAGATTGCTTACTCTAATGAAACTGATTAATATTACTGAATTATCATGTCAAAACATCTTTCTTTTTGTATAGTTTAAGTTTCTCAAGAAATGGAGCCTGACCAACTTAATCACATCTCTTGTTTGCTTGCTCTTGAAGTGGCTATAATCATTGACTAAGTCTGCTTGGACGTGGTTTATAATCATTGACAGAGTCTACTTGCACAAGTTGTACTAGTTTGTCTGTCCCATTGTCGTTATCTTTTACATGTTTGTTTGGAAAGTCATCCCTCTTGAGGTCCAACAGTTGTCGAACAATATTAGTTTCCTTTTAAGAAGAAACTGAAAGGATAGTCCGATATATACCAAAAAAAAAGACCACCTCTTTTTTTTACATTTTTCCTTTTTTTGACCCTCTTCCCCTTTTGGTTTTTTGTCTTATGTAAGTGTCCGAAAACACATACTAAGGTTCGAGTCTTACCATTACCTATATATATATATATATATATATATATATATATATATAGAGGGGAAAAGCTGCAGATTACCGAGTGATCAAGGTGAGAAAGAAAGATGCCATTTGCATGTGAGGAGACGCAACTGCTTAACTGCTTTAACAGATTTGCTTGTTTATTTCTTCACTTTGCAAAAAGTTGAGATGTAGTGACCATTTCTCTGGCACACTAAATTCTGTTAAGTGCGTCAAACAAATCCAATCCTTAGCTTTTGTTCTTTAGCAACCTAGAATCCAGAGCCAACAAACAACCCTTGGAGACAACCTTTTCTTTCGTCTTGAAGGAGATGCCAAACAAATGGATTATGATCCTAACTCAGTGCTGCTGTATGTCTGATGGGTGGGAGATGGATGCTCTTTTGCACGTGGGTAGTTGAAACTGATCAGCTGCTAAGATGGATTAGTTAAAGCACTTTTTACAAAATTAGATGAAAAACTAGTAAAATAAACTATTATCGTTCAAGTACTACCAGATTTTAAAGATGGAAGATGGATGACCCAGGTAACATTGTTTATCCATTCCCCATGTTCTAAGGAAATTCGAGTAACTATGATACTATCAGACTCCAATGATTTATGATCCTCGTAACGTGGTTTATCAATTCCATGCTCGAATTCAAAACCCTAAGTGAACAAACTATGTCGTTTAACCACAACTAATTATAAGAAGAGAAGACCAGTTCAACAAGACCTGCCAAGATTTCAAAAGGTCCAACCTTGGGAACAAAACAAATCCCTCTTAAATTTTTTTAATATTCCCAACAATAACAAGATAAACAACGCGGTTTGACTTTCCCTCTCATTTCAAAGAGTTATAACATAATCATAATCTAAGTTATCAACTTATATTAAACTAATCTTAAACTAATCTCAAATGTCAGTGACACAAATTATAGAGCTAGACTCTGGCCACTCCTAAATCAAGAAATCATTGTCAACTGACCAAAGTCGACCCTTGCAAGCATGAGTGTCCTGTTGTTAAATTGGCTTGTCTCATTATCAAAGAGCAACAGTGAACTTCTACGAAGCCTCCTTCAAAATCATAGTCCTCTGCTCAATTAGAAAAAGAGTTTTATTTATTTAATGGAGAGCCAGAACATGCAAATAAATGGAATAGCATAACTAACAGAACCTGAAACGAGATCAGAACCCAAAAAAGGTCGTCAAAATCAAGCATAATCAGGCATCAATCTTCTAAGCAATGTGACTGGTTTAGAATCTTCTGGTGCGAGCTCCTCAAAAGGGACATAATTTCGCTCCTTGTCGTAAACATGGCACATTGTCATTATGGTCCTCATTAAACGCCAATTCCATGAAGCCTCATTCAGATACTGAAAACAACGTGAAGAAAGCAAACAATTTTCAGCACATCAGATTAGCAAAATCCCCAGGAAGAAACTCAACAAAGCTTTGTGGCACTATCAAGAATATGTTTGCCTATTGCGGTTATACGTCTTTCTTTAAAAATAATTAAATAACAGGTTTTCTCTATAATCAACTTAGAGCATTGAAAATAGATTTCCTGGTTTCCCATGATATCCTTTACGCGGCCTTTTGAGTGTGAAACTTATCTCGTTCAAGCCTCTTGTATGACTATAAGAGTATCACAAGAATGAATCATCTTTTCTGTTGTCAACAGACATGGTTCATTTTAAACATGTTGCCAAAGCAACTTTGACCAAGAGTAATTCTAAGACATAAAAGAGATATAGATTGGAAAAACTATGTAAGCCTTGAAGAAATCAATATCCTTTACTGAGAGGTTTAATCAATATTTCACTTGCCTCTTTGATATTGTTAAGGATTAAGCTAAAGTTCATGCGTGTGACTAATGAAGTGCCAAGTTTACAGCAAACAACATTTTGAAACCATAGAAAGAAAATAGATCGTACCTTCCCCCAATTTTCTTGAAGAGATTTATGAGCTGCCCGTAGATTATAGCTTGGTATTCTCGAAGAGATATGATGGGGGATGTGGACATTGATATCATGACAGAGGATCTCAATCCTGCAAAGTAGGATATAGAAAACTTCAGGTACTTGTTTGAGTTCCCATATTATATGGCAACACTAGCAAATGGAAATTAAAATATGACTATTTTCACCATAACAACTGATTTCCAGCAGAAGCATAGGAATTTACTTAAACATTTCAATATAGGCTGGGTATAAAAGGAGCCTTCAACAACACACAACGTTGCGCACAAGACAAAAAGCACTAACCAAAAGAATTGGCAAATTAACTACATTGTACCGTATTTCACATCAGTAACAAAAGAAACAGCTAAGCACAGACATGGGAAATTCAGAAAATTTTATTACCAATTAGGGTAATCACAATGAACAGTTCCATTTAGCTGAGCCTGAGCTGCATTCCACTCGTCAGAAGATTTGAATGGAATATGAGGAGCAGTATGATGCACCATAGTGAAAGTACTCATCTGCAAGT
The DNA here is from genome assembly GCA_963691705.1 of Viola odorata. NCBI lineage: Eukaryota > Viridiplantae > Streptophyta > Magnoliopsida > Malpighiales > Violaceae > Viola > Viola odorata. Next base: position 53,901,643 of record OY829545.1, on the reverse strand, counting down.
TTCAGGGGTCAGATGCAGCAACAATGAGACACAGTTAAGTAATCAAGTATTTGAAGAAAACATAACGCATCATACCACCCTCCTCATGGAATAAGGTATTACCGGTTGTGCTAATTTAATCACTGCACATCACTCTAAAAGAATAAAATACATCTTTTCATGACAATTTAAACACGAGTAACAATGTGCAGTTAAATACAAATGAATATTTAAACACCACCGTGCATTCTACCAAATCAAACAAGTCCAAGCCGGGATAACATTAAACAACAGGGAAGTAGCATTACCCAGAAGTGATAACCCAACCATGGCATTAACCAGAACTTGATCCACCCCATAATTCCTGCTTTATAGATTATCAAAGGCCATCCAATGGCCATAAATGCAAAAACACATGCCAAACTTATCTTCACCCTTTTAACTTCGTTTGATCTAAACTTTTTCAAATCAAAGTGACTGATCCACCTGTTTGAATGCATCATAAAGTGTGAGAAACTGAAACATGAATAACGCACGCCAAAATATTTTTATCATGTAACCAAAATTCGATGACAAAAAATTGAGTGCTAAACCCTCTACTGGAATGTTTCATTTTAATAAAGATATCATATTTTTCAATCAAGTAAAAGGCCATAATAAATTTACAAAAGAAGTCCACTATTATTGATAAGATTTGGACTGTTGCGCAGGTAAAACAGGAGAAAATGATTAATAATTGTACGAGGTATCACCAAAGTTCCTTTGACAAAGAGAGTTGCTTATAATTGTAACTAGGACTGGGATAAAAGAGGGAAAAAAAAGAATTTCCCAAAGAATGATGGTCTCAAAAATAGTGTTGTACAAATCTCATATATACACTTTGATAAATGCTATCTCCAGGGATTTGCTAACTTGTCAGTTGCCCTTAGTGTCATGTAATATTGCAATCCAAGCAATGACACCAATCATCAATGAAATTCCATAAACTGGACGTTGAAACAATTGTGGAAGAATAAAATTTTACAGTGCGCTATGATTAGAACATCACAATACTCAAATGTCTATAACTATTTTATCATTGGTAACATACCAGTGGGCTATGGACATCCAAGGCCGGAGTGGACCATAACCATATATAATTGCCTTGCGTAAAAGAGGAGATGAATCAAACTCCTCTTTGTAAACTGGTTGCCAAGCAGTATCCTCAACCAACCTATCAATGAGACGTCAATAAAATTAAGAGAAAAAGCAAAAGCCAAAAAATGTTACAATCTCAACTTTAAAGTTGGTTGAAACAAATTCAACAAAATGTATGAAGCCAGACTAGTGACAAAGTGAAATGATAACCTACTATTGTAACAAGGCCCAGCATGTAATCCGGACATGGCAAAACGGCACTATTTTCATTTAGATGTTCAGCATGCATGCTATATACATTTGGCCTAAACTGATTACGAGATGTGAATGAAGAACTAATGTAGCTCAGGATTGCCATGTCAGTAGAGATCGAAACATGCCATACACTTTTGAGTTTCCCAAAAATACACTAAAGGAAAGCTAAAAAGTAAAGAATCAAGAAAGGAATATCAGACATACATGTTTGTTTTTGCATGGTGCCTGTCGTGCTTAAACCTCCACGGCTCATATGGGTATATTAGTGGCAAAAAGGCAAGAGTTCCCACAATATCTTCAACTAATTTGTTCCTTGAAAATGACTTGTGAGCACAATCATGGCCTATAACAAAAAACTTCAATTTGGAAAAAAAATAATAAGAAAAGCTGGTAAAGATGTTCCAACACCAAGGAACACAACACAATGAACTGATAACTGGTAACATAACACCATAAGACAAAGGTGAACAAAACTCACCCCAGTAACAGCAGTGCCTGTCCACCCCCAAGCAAGTGGGAGCAAATACCATGGAGCCTTTGAAATCATAAATAGTCCGAGTGCATATGAAGTGGCTGATATTAAAACCGACTTCAACGCTTTCACATCATCAATCTCAAATACCTTATAAGAAAAATGTCAAAACATTTAGATTATGATGTTTTATTACTAAAATCTTATTTTAAGCAAAATTCAACAGGTGCTGATGAAATGGAAGAAATACAAGATATTGCAAATCCTTCATTTAAGGTACTTCACCACAGCCTAGTAAACAAGGAAAACCAAACAGTGAAACAATTGAGGCAGCATGCCAACATAGATACAGGCTGAAGAAAGGGAATCTAAAGATCATATATCCTCCATCCATTAGATTACTTGTAAACCTTCTGCTCATGTTGAAGGATAGGACCACATCAAACAACCACAAATAAGGACCGACATTGGTGTGATCAAGAACTGAAAGAGCATTCTGGCTCGGGAAAAGTACTTAGTGTATCCTAAAATGCCATCTGAAGTTGATAACAGAAAATTAGAAGGCAAGAGAAGCATTATAAAACACCACATTCCCTTACTACACACAGAGATCAGACCTAATTCACTCTTCAACAAGCCACGCAAAAAGAGCAGCCACCCATATAGAAAGTTAACCAAAGTAGACAGTTAACACTCACTAACAGTTGTGCATCCTGCTGGATGCAACAATGTTATATGAACAACAATGAAGTGAAATTGAGCAAATTATTTCAGAAAATTAATAAGCATTGCAGAATGTAACAGAAACAACAATACGCAACTTAATGGATTAATAGACAGATCAATCTGCAGATAGAATATTAGAGGAAAAATTGCATTGGAACTCAAAACTTAACTAAACCTGCTGGAAAGTCTTTGAATCTTCCTTTATTCAAAGATGACTGTCTTGAAACTTCAAATCATTTAATGACTTGTTTGGCTGATTTTATACTCGAGAGATTCCACAACCTAGGGACTCTCTAAAAACTCAAAACTTTCAAGAATACAGGTAACAAGGAATCTTTACTGTCAACAAAAAGGTTCAACTTTAACCCTTTATTTTATGCTAATAAGGTCAAAAAGTTGTATTGGAACTCAGTTAGTTAAAACTCCTAGAAGTCTTTGAGTCTTCCTTTATTCAAAGTTGACTAATTAATGACTTGTTTGGAAAATTTAAGGCATAGTTAATGAAACTAATTAAAGAGAAATTGGACAAATTTCATTAACGCAACAAAAAAGAAATTGCAAGGAAATTAATTTGTCTCCAAGACCAACAAAATCCCAAAATGTTGATATACACTGTATTACTCATTATGGTGAAAAGAAAGGTGAAACGAAGATGAGCTGAATGCAAGGGAATTTACCGTTTTTGGTAAGGTATCGATGATATCCTTTAAAATAACACTTTCTGGGAGTGGTTCTCCAATTTGCTTGAAACCATAATTTTCTGCTAACTGCTTTCTATACTCTGCACTGTCTGCAGAAGATGGTGCTGCTGGAATGGCCACGGCTCGTATTCTCTTAATACTTTTCATTGGTTTTAAGCATTTTCTCTGTCCTGCTCTATCCACAAGAAGCCTATCCCTTGCTGAATGATCAAAAGAAGCAACCATTACACACTGATAATATCAATAAAAGGGAAAATATAACAGGCAGTGACTGTCAGAAGGCATATAAGGGTGACTGCAAAACGAACAACACAGGCTAAAATATTGCCACATACTAATAGGGAAGGGATCGTATTACAAAAAAATTGTTTCCAAGTCTGACGAAATGACAGGAGTCCAGAAATGAGGTAAACTGGTGATACCAATCCCTGGAATAAGGCTATAGAAATACAACTACTGAACTCGTATTAGAACAGGATATCAGAATGCTGCCTGAAATAACGATAGACAAACAACTGGTGTATCAATTCCGGCCTTAAAGAAGATAAAAGAGAAAACGTAAGACACAACTATGAGAACTGCAGATCCCATATGACTTTGCAATTATTAAATTTATCTTACATTGCAGATGAAAGCATAAAGAAGCAAAAAAACAGATAAAAACCCCACTGCCCAATTGCTCAAGAGGATGAAATACTAATCCATCAAGAACAATGTAACAGTAAATGAAGCTCCAGGACAAATGAGAGAGAGAGAGAGAGAGAGAGAGAGAGAGAGAAAGAAATTGGATGAACGGACCGGGAGAGTAGTGTGCTGGCATCTTTTGACTCCGAATTGGTCTTTGAAAGGGTCCCTGACCCTGAGAAAACCAAATAGACATTGAAATTACACAGAAACAAATACAATACAGCAATTTTCAGAGACACCCAGATGGAGAAAGAGATTATACCACGAAGAGGAGGACAGAGTCGGAAATTCTGCAAGCCATGACTATAGAGCAGAAATGCAGAGGAACCACTTATTAGGGAGAATGAATGAATGAATGAGGTGTGGATGTGAAGAAAGAAAGACGGAAAAGATAGCTCAGCCTTTTTGGCACCTTTTGTCCTTGTGTGTGTTTATATATTGTTGGCTGCTCTGCTCTGATTTGCTCTGGTCTCTTCTGCTGCAAATGAATGAATGACCAAAGAACAGTCACCGTCTTCGGCCGCCAATTGTGGATAATATTGCAGGAGAGACAGTGTCCTCCTGTTCGTAACTTGCTCCCTCACTACTGGCAAGTGGCAAGTGGCACCTGTTTGTTTAGCGGCACTTGAGCCCAAAAGTACCCAACCCACTCACCGAGGTATATCGTATTCATTCAGCCATTCAACGCCATTCGCCTCGTTCTCATATGCACTATGCAGTCAACAAGTTTTTTTTTTTTTTTTTATAATTAGAATCATCAATTTATTTTTTACTTGATGGAAGAGGGCAAAGTAACTCGATCCAGATTTACGAGGAATAAAAAAGAATTTAAATACTACCAATATTATAAATCGAATTAATAATCTTACGTCATAAAACATTATTTAAATACATACACATAATTTATATATACTTAGCCCTAATTTATTTTAGGAAAAAAGTCATTTTATCACTCAATTTTTTTTCTCACTCTTAATTTACACCCAACTTTTAGGTTGTTTCAAATTTGCACCCTACTTTCCTTCTGTTACTCAAGTTAATACCCAATTTTTCCTCCGTTACTCATTTTAACACATAAGGCTCTAATTTGTCAGTTAATTTTGACTAACGCCGTTAGTCAATGTTATTATTAGTTCTATTTTTTCCCTAAAAATAGCTATTCTATTCCTTCAATTTATTATTTTCCTAAAAAATACTTATGCATATATACCTTTAACATTTTTGTCTAAAATTTGAAAATAAACAAAAAATTCCATAATTCTTTTATTAAAAAAATTTAAAATTCAAGAATGTAATTTTAAAAAGTGATGATGTTTTCAAAAATTATAATAAATTATATAAAAATTGGAAAAAATTAAAAAGCCTTTGTTTCCTTCTTTCCTCCTCACTTCATCACTTCCTCGTTAATTTTTGTGTTTGTTATGACTCAAATGACATCGTCTTGACCATCATTGTTATCATTTAGAAGCTGATTCTCTAGATCTTGCATAAAGATATTGTATTTTGGGTGGGATTAGGTGAAATTGTGTATTTAGGAGGATAGAAGCTTGATTTTTTTTTTAAATGACCATGATCAGGTAAATTAATTCGATGGAAGGTAATCAAAACCGGTGGATATTTACGATGACGATGGGTTGATTTCAATTTATTGCACGAGAGGGAAGGGATACGCCAAGGGAAGACGAAGGAGAGGGGATATGGTTAAAACTGGAGGAACGTTTTAGAAATTTAATTTTGAAAGTCTTAAAAATAATTTCCTTAAATTTTCTGAAATTTTAAATATTTCTAGAGTATTCTTTAAATTTTAAATATTTATTCTAGAACTTTTTAATTTATTTTTCTACTTTTTCTTATTTTTTTATATGGCACTATATGTCAGCAAAATAATATTAAAAATTATCACTTATATATATATATATTTTAATTTTTGGGTTATTTTTTATTTTTTAAATTTAAAAAAAAATCTGGAATTTTTTGTATTTATTTTCAATTTTTATTCCAAAAATATTAAAGGGGCGTATACGTAATTATATTTTTTAAAACAAAAATTGAAGGATTAGAATAGTATTTTTTTTTTAAAATTAGGACTAAATATGATGTTGACTAATGTTAGTCAAAGTTAACTGAAAAGTTGGATGTTTGGGTGCTAAAGTGAGTAATGGAGGAAAAGTTGGATGTCAACTTAAGTAATAGAAGGAAAGTAAGTTGTAAATTTGAAATGACCTAAAAATTGGATGCTAAATTAAAAGTGAGAAGATAAGTTGGGTGCCAAAATGATTTTTTTTCCTTTATTTTAAATGAATAAAAGATAAATCTTAATAAAAATGATAAATTGGTCATGTATTGGATTTAAATTTTTATCGCTTCATATCTTTTAGTTAAAGAAGTTTTAATACTCCTAATTTTGAAGTATATCACAATAAAGATATTTTGATATAATTTTAACGATTAAGTTTCATAATTTAATGTTGCCATTATAGTACACCTTATGCTACTTCAAAAATACATAATAAATTCGCCAGATTAATGTAGAGAATTAGATTTATACGGTGAGAAAGATATGTAATTCTAGTTTTTGTAGAATCAAAATGATTAAAATTTGAAGCTTCCTACATAAAGTTATGATTCCTTTTTTAAATATGTGTCGTATGTTTTAGGTACATTTGAGGTAAATAAATTGCTCAAGTATCCTGTTGGTTTCAATTATTTTGATTATTAAAAATATTTAGAAAAATAATAGTATCTAATTTCTTCAAAAAGAGAATGAAGCACTTGTACTTGTACTTTGAATGAGTGACTTATACAAATGTGATTTGATTATGAAATTATGATATAGCATATGTTAACATGTATTTAATGTGTTTCTTAAAGTGATAGTTTAGACAAGTGATACATAATTGTATGATTTTGATGAATGTTTTGTATGTATGAGTGAATGAATGAATATTTTGAAAGACTCTTAGATAACTACGAATAATGACTTCTAGTGAGTGGAGTTAATTAGTACTCCCTCCGGTCGCGAAACAATGTCGTTTCGCGACCGGGCACACAGATTAAGGAACAACTGTTCCTGTTGGTGCTATTACCAGCCTGCCCTTCAACTACCGCGTGAAGACCAGCTACAGTGCTGCTTGCTCTCTCACATTTTCAACGCGAGCACCGATGGAGATTTGCCAATTCCTTCTCCAATTCCCTCCCAAATTTTCACCCAATTTCATTTCGCAACACTAATCCCTCCTAAATTTTGAATTCATCCGGTCCAAATTTTTTGATTTCCCCCCTTACTTCCTTCATCAGTTTACAATGGTCTCTTACCCCATTTCTTTCGCGAAATCCCTTTCCAATTGCCTCTTCAATTGCCTATTTCCCATTTCCCACATATCCTTCCCCGATTCTAAAGCTGAAACATTTCTGTTTCGATTTGTGAAGCGTAAAAGGGAATGGATCCTAACGATTTCGATCCTATCTATTTGTTTGCCCTAAACCCAGTTGTAAGTTCAGACATAAATCCAATTAATCATTCACCAGTTTCGCATAACCCTCCAATTGAGGAGGCTGGCGACGTATATCACGACGAAGGTTGGCCCCAAGCTTTCCTAAATGTGGAGGACAGCAATGGAGATCCAAACTTGGAAGATGAAGACCCAACACCTGACGTTGAGGTTCCAAGTTAAGTCTACTCCCACCTTTTTCAATATTGTTGAACTTGTTAAACTTTGGTGATTGAGCTATTTATTTGTGCTGTGGTAATTGTAGGTGCGAAATTGAAAAGGAAAGAGCTCTCTGAAGAAGACAGAATTGCAGCCTACAATATGCTTCTGACAAGGAGTGTGAATGGAAAGCTACGCAAGCACACAACAAGTGAGGTTGCTGACATTTTCGATGTTAATATCCGTTCAATCCAGCGGCTGTGGAAAAGGGGCAGGGAGTCCGATAACCACAATGTTTCAATGAAGAGAGTGAAGAATTGTGGCAGAAAGAGGGTAGAATTTGACTTCCAAAGGATTAGAGATATCCCTTTAAGGGATAGAACAACACTTAAGTCGCTTGCCTCTGAGTTGGGTGTTTCGAAGACTTATTTGATTTCGAAGTTGAAATCTGGAGAGTTGAGGCGGCACAGTAACACCATCAAACCAACATTAACAGAGGCAAACCGTATGCAAAGGGTTCGTCACTGCCTTTCAATGATTGATTCAGACTCTACTCCAGGTGGAAACAGTTTCTCTAAGATGCACAATGTGGTCCACATTGATGAGAAATGGTTTCAAACCACAAAGAAGGTGCAGACATACTACCTATTGGCTGATGAAGATGAACCAGTAAGAGTCATTAAGAGTACCAATTTCATTCCTAAAATTATGTTTCTTGCTGCTGTAGCTAGGCCTAGATTTGATAGTCATGGGAATTGTACTTTTGATGGTAAGATAAGAGTGTTCCCCCTTGTACACGAGGTAGCTGCTATTAGGTCCAGCGCAAATAGGATTGCTGGAACATTGGAAGTTAAGCCCATTGAAAGGATAGATAGGCAAGTTATTAGAGAATATATGATTGAACAAATATTACCAGCCATTAAGGAAAAATGGCCGAGGGATAGCCTCTTGCAGCAGATTTTCATCCAGCAAGATAATGCTAAAACACATATTCAAGAACATGATGCTGATTTCCTTACTGCAGTTGAGAGTTTAGGGTTGAACATTACACTTCTATGTCAGCCACCCAATTCCCCTGATTTAAATGCACTTGATTTAGGTTTCTTTAGAGCTATTCAATCATTGCAAGAGAAGAAATGTGCAAATAACCTTAACCAATTAGTGGAAGCAGTGAAGAAAGCTTATTTGGAATTCTCAGAGGTGAAGGCAAACAGCATTTTCATCACTTTACAGTCGTGCATGATAGAAATTTTAAAAGTTATGGGATCCAATGCCTATAGAATCCCTCATTTCAAGAAAGAACAGTTGATCAGGCATGGTTTGTTACCTTCCTCCCTGTCCTGTGATCCTGTTCTGCTAGCAACTGCCGCAGCAAATCTTCCACCATTACCTTGTAAGTAAGATGTGCTTTTGTGCAAGTCCACAAATCTGATGAAACAAAGTATTGACATGTCATTTTGTAATTTGTTTTGCAGGAAATTGGGTGGTTGATGGCCTTTTTCAATGGACGGCTGTTGGCTATGGTTAGTTTTTGGACATATTCAGATATGTAGATAGTTACTTTTGGAAGTCACTCTAGCAATCTAACTTCTCATAGAAGTAATTAGTTAGATGTCAGTGTACATTTTGATAGAAGCTTCTGTTTGCTACTGTTAGTGAAGGTGAGAGATGTCACATTACTAACTGTCATTAGGCAAACTAATGTTGCTCTACATTACTATAATTGTGAAGAATGAAGGGTATTGCAGGCTGTTATAATCTGTCAATGACTGTATGCTTTATTGGATGTGGATGTTTGTGTGTAATGCATGGCTACATCTGTTTGTGATTTATTGGATGTCATAAATGGTGTGCAGTGTGGTTTGCTTGTGGATGTTTGTGTTTGTGTTGCATTGGTAATTTTCAGTCTGATTTCTTCCCTTCATTTGATTGTGGATGGTTGTGTGTATAATGCATTGAAAGTCTGATTTCTTCCCTTCATTTGATTGTGGATGGTTGTGTGTATAATGCATTGAAAGTCTGATTTCTTCCCTTCATTTGATTGTGGATGGTTGTGTGTATAATGCATTGAAAGTCTGATTTCTTCCCTTCATTTGATTGTGGATGTTTGTGTGCAATCTGTTGCTATTTCTGATTTCCTCCCTTCATTTGATTGTGGATGTTTGTGTGCAATCTGTTGCTATTTATGATTCCCTCCCTTCATTTGATTGTGGATGTTTGTGTGCAATCTGTTGCTATTTCTGATTTCCTTCCTTCATTTGATTGTGGATGTTTTTGTGTATAATGTGGAGTAATTCTGATCTCCTTCCTTGATTTGATTGTGGATTGTTGTGTGTTTAACGCATGGGTAATTCTGATTGTGTGTAATGCATCTGACATTCTTACTTGCTTCCTCTCTGGATTGTGTATAAGTATTGGCTATTATGGGTTGCTTCTTCATTAATTGCGTTTATTTAATCGCAAACACAATGCATTGGTAAATAAAAAACAAAAACGCATAAGGAAGAGATATAGGCAAACATACAGTGTTTACATTGAATAGAAACATTTGACATTAACAGTTGCATTGAAGGGACACTACTTTGTTTGACCCGTGGAGAAGTTGCATTGTATTGCAACTGCAACACACAAAGGGAATAGATGTTTCCAACTGCAACAAGGCAACTTATTGTTGATTCCCAATACCCTTTTACATTCCCAACCCCTTTCCCCTGCCGTTGCATTGTTTCCTTTATTAACTGAACCTAACCCTTCCTAACCCCTTGGTAACCCTAATTACTTCCTATATATACCACCCTTAATTGCCTCTCCAATTACACCACAAGTTTACACTCCTCCTCACTGTCTGCTAATCTGCTCATCTCTCTTGCTTTGTTCATCTCTCTCTTTGTGCAGGTGTGTGACCATGGATCGGGAGAGGAAGCAGGATATCCTAGATCTTTCAGGCGTCGTCTCAACCCACCTGGAGACAAACCAAGTCCAAATGGAGAATAGGGGTCTCCAAACCAGAGCGGATATCCAGGAGTTTGAGGAGTTACTTGAGGATTTGCAGGCAAGGATGAATGATGTAATGGAAGACCCGGAGCATGAGGGGCTGGCTCTGACCATAATGGAGTCCTATGGGAGGGCGGTCAACAATCTGACACTGGCACTTGCTCATCTGAAGCAGAAGAGAGATGTCATCAATCTGGCTGTTGCGAGCGTGAGGGCTGCTGCTCAGGAACTGAACAACTTTGGAAATTCCATTGCCGGAATTCCAACCATCTCTAATGCTTCTGATACTGATTAGGGCTAGGGTTTGTGTCGAATGTATCCAAGGATCCTTCCTGTATGTGCTCCAAAAATTCCAACTTCTATGTAATTGGAATTGAATAAATAAAAGTAATGCAGTTTGTGCTTGTGTTTGTGTTGAAAGATCATTCCCCTGTTATTTTACACTTTGCCAGTCACAGGAAAAATAAACAAAGTTGAAAGCAATCTCCAGACTACATGAAATCTAAGGCAGTGCCACACCCTAAATAAATTGAAAGCAAAACGTTGACAAATCCAAATTGCAATCCAAACCCCAAACTAACTGACATCCAAAGCCGTGCAGAGTAACTATATTTCCAGCAATCCCTCAAACAGAAATCCACCCTCATTACCAACCCTAATTGCCATTCAAACCAAGACAGAATGGCAAAACAAAACACAAGCCAAAAGGAATTCAAGGCAAAAGAAATTCAAAGCCAAAAGGAATTCAAAGCAGATTGAGGTAGAATATATTTCCAGCAATTAAACAAACAGAAATCCAAGGAATTACCAAGCCTAACTACATGCAAAGAACAACAGAATGGCAAAACAAATCCAAGCCAACAAGAATTCAAACCAAACTGAACCAGAACAGGTTTCCAGCAATTAAACAAACAGAAATCCAAGGAATTACCAAGCCTAACTACATTGAAAGCACAATAGAATGGCAAAACAAATCCAAGCCAACATGAATTCAAACCAAACTGAACGAGAATATATTTCCAGCAATTAAACAAACAGAAATCCAAGGAATTACCAAGCCTAACTACATTCAAAGCACAACAGAATGGCAAAACACAATTTCAAACCAAAATAAATTCAAGGCAATAAAAACGCATGACTCCTTACATATATCAGGCTATCAAGAAACAGACAGAAGAGATGGACGTATTAGTCCTCATCTCAATTTCTGAGAAGTGCACATCACTTCTTCAACCCAAAATCCCAAAATGAACCACCACTGTGGAGCTAATTTACGAAGTTCCTTTTTACAACCTCCAGAACAGAGGCCCAAAATGTATATTTACAACCACATAACCTAACGGTCATCAACAACACAAGCTAACAACATGTATGGCTGCTTCAATAGTAAGAGGGAAGTAACAGCCTGACCATTTCAATGAAGCATGCATCCCAAGTAGGATCAGTCAAGGTAAACGTACCATCAATTGGGAGCTTGTTGAGGTCGAAATCCCTTTCCCCTTTATACTTCACTGCCAACAACCTCTCCTCAACAGATGGCTCGTTCAAGTCAAAATCATGAATGACCTTCAAGGGTGTTATACGCAAATGCCTCTTCAAACCCCTGAAATCAACAATGGCTTCAATACTGCCATTTGCCTCGTCGCCGGAGTCCTCCACAATCTGAACAACAGCATCATTGCCATCTCCACCATCGCCAATGGAATCAGGAACTACCATGTTCATATTTTCATCAAACAGAGCTATGGATTCCATCTGAGGATCCTCCAAAAAACCAAGACTTTCCATGACCCAATCTCCCCAAGTCGTAAAGAACCCTAAATTGGAAGGAGGGGACGAAGAAACTGGAATTTGAATTGGAATACTCACAATATATAGGAGGTCGCAAATGATTGACGCCCGGATTTCCCATTTCCCACCCAAAATCAATTTCACTTTCCCTCCGAAATTGAAAATGATTCCCTCCCAGATTTGCCTTGCATCCAGCGCGAGATGGAGATGAGAGAGAGCGAGGGCATCAAGGTCAGAAAATGGGAAAACAATTCTTGGAAAGGGAGAACGACATGGATTAACGACCGCGTAAGAATGTCTTAAACGACATTCTTACGCGACCGGAGGGAGTATATGGACTAGTCTTAACAGTTTTCTCAACGAGTATAAAATTAGTGTTAACGACTTTTTCGACAATAAATAAAGTTGTAATTCAATTAATCAGTATATGTCGTCTTTATGATATATATCGTGGGTTCGATTTCCTTATATTGTAATAATAATTAATAATATAATCATTTAAAAAAAAATGGCTTCCCCGACAAATATAATAGTTGAAGTATCGGTCTATAACTGCTCTATCACGAGTATAAAGTAACCATATTGGTAAAGATATTTCTGAATTTAACAAACTTGAGGAATGTTTGCTAATGAACGATAAAGTATAAAGTAGTTGATTAGGCTTGATGAATGTTTGCTGAACTTAATGAACAACTGCTTGATGAATGTTTGCTAAAGGGGCATATAAGGAGTAGTGATGTCGAAGGACAAATGAATCTTAGCCTATTTAATACTTGTGAGATTTTTTTTCAATAATTTACATTGTGGATTTTGGTGGTTATTTAATTATCAATTATGGATTTTGAATTTTCGATATTTATAATATTATTAACCATTAGATGAATCAAGCCTGCATATTATCATTGGGTTAAATAGGGGCGGAGTCAGAAAAAAAAGAAAAGTTAGGGGGTGAGGAACATAGCTAGATAAAATATATATTCATTTCTTATTTTACTCTTTAATATAAAAAAAATCATATATAGATTTTTTCTCTTTTAGATAAGCAGATAACGATTCATTCAAAATGAAAAGAGCACACCAAAGGTGTGAACTTATAGCGCCAGTACAATAAAAGCAGCAATAAGGCTGCTTCTACCATAAAAATAAATAAATAAATAAAAAGGTTGTACCCAGCGAAATAAAGCCTAATTACTCGTTCGACAAATAGACCATAATATAGAAAAACATAGCATATGCCAGAATTGTTGTTGAAACTAGCCTAGAGATCCACACACACCACACCACGATTGCATAAAGAGGCAATGTCACGAGGGAAAGCACAAGATACACCCCACCTGTCGCGCCCCATGAAAATTGCGAAAAGACACAATTCGCGAGTGTGCAACGAAATTTGAGACCTTCAGATGCTCGGCGTAAAAGGGACGCCTAGCAACATGCAATGAAGTCGCCACCCTAATTTGGTTGCTAGGTCTTAGGGAACCTTAATCGTCATGGCATAAGAAATATAATAAATAAAAAACTAAAGGCACAAAAAAAGGGTCTGGACCCCAGACAAAAGGTTCGGGGTCTTATTATGGTCTCGGGAAGGTGTTAGGCACCCGAGTCACATCCGAAAATGGTTACCGGTTGATGAGAGAGGTGTTTTAAAAGGTGTTTGATGAAAATGCGCTTTGTTTTGAAAAGGGGGCCCTTAGAGGAATCGTCACTTTAGTCTTTTCTATGATCGTGACCGTTCAGAAATAATTAATCGTTGGATGGGGTTACCGTTTGAACGTCTTTCGGACGGGGTTACCGTTTATCAAGACCGACTGATTATTCCTGACCGTAACGTGATGGGACTGAATTTTCTGAAAGACTGAATGAGCGCCCTCTATTTCATCATTGGGCCAATGCATGATTAAATTAATTACTAAGTGATTCTATCATGGATAGCTTAGCAAAGTACAGATTAAAATGATAGATTTTTGAAATGACAAATTGATGTGTGATGGAAAGTCCCCATGTACATGCAGTCAATATAGGCGAGAATTTAAAATCATGTGATCATGGCATTTTAAGAGAATCTTTAAACACGTTGTTCATGTGAGTTGATTTTAGTTCTAGCAGTTCTATATATCATGCGTACGATTGATATGTACAAAAAACGTTGAATAAATAAAAAGGAGCGAAAGGCGTACTTTCGAGCGAAGCTTTGAAATTAAAACCTACAAAATGAGAGTGTTAGCGATAGCTTGAGAAATCGATAAGCAATTTTATGAATGCGAGAGTTTAAATGACAATTGATTGCATGCGAGAAATGATGGATTTAACGCATACGAAATTTAAATGCTGAGTTGATTGCATGCGAGAAATGATGGATTTAACGCATATGAAATTTAAATGCCGAGTTGATTGCATGCGAGAAATGATGGATTTAACGCATACAAAATTAAATGCTGAGTTGATTGCATGCGAGAAATGATGGATTTAATGCATACGAAATTAAATGCTGGGTTGATTGCATGCGAGAAAAGATGGATTTAATGCATACGAAATTAAATGCTGAGTTGATTGCATGCGAGAAATGATGGATTTAACGCATACGAAATTAAATGCTGAGTTGATTGCATGCGAGAAATGATGGATTTAACACATATGAAATTTAAATGCTGAGTTGATTGCATGCGAGAACTGATGGATTTAACGCATACGAAATTGAATGCTGTTTGATAAGTGCAGAAAAATTAAATGCAGTTGACGATTTACAGGGAATTAAAACAGTTGATGATTTGCAGGAAAATAAGCAGTTTGATATTTGCAGGAAAATAAGCAGTTTGATATTTGCAGAAAATAAGCAGTTTGATATTTGCAGAAAATAAAACAATTGATATTTGCAGAAAATAAAGCAATTGATATTGCGAAAGAATTTCCAGCAACTCGCAGAAAATTAAAGCAGTTGATATTTGCAGGAAAATAAGCAGTTTGATATTTGCAGAAAATAAGCAGTTTGATATTTGCAGAAAATAAAACAATTGATATTTGCAGAAAATAAAGCAATTGATATTGCGAAAGAATTTCCAGCAACTCGCAGAAAATTAAAGCAGTTGATATTTGCAGGAAAATAAGCAGTTTGATATTTGCAGAAAATAAGCAGTTTGATATTTGCAGAAAATAAAACAATTGATATTTGCAGAAAATAAAGCAATTGATATTGCGGAAGAATTTCCAGCAGCTCGCAGAAAATTAAAGCAGTTGATATTACAGAAAGTAAAACAGTTGATGTTGTGGAAGAATTTCCAGCAGCTTGCGAAAAATTAAAGCAGTTGATATTTACGAAAATTAAAATGCGACCGACCATGTAGGCGGTAAAATGAATGATTGAATTTAAATTGCCGAAAGTAAATTGCGGAAATTTAAAGTGCGAATAATTTAAACAATTGATAAGTACAGAAAATTAAACGGTTGATAGTACGAAAAATAATCATGCGAAGCATACGAAATATTTTTACGGAAAAGCATGATCCGAAATCTCGGAAAGAGATGAAAATGGGCCGGGCCCAACTAATAAAGTGAAAGGAAAATGAAAATGGGCCAGGAATAGTGCCTGGCCCATGAAAAATAAAAGGGAGGGTGATGGGCCCAGCCCATCACCAAGGACGGATGAATAGGCCTTGCATGGCACTATTCATCGTCCTCTCCCTTGGTCGTCGGCGTTACTGCCGGCGACCAAGCTCCGACTAGCCTTGTCCGTTGCTCGCAATCTTCGTACCGAGACGCTCGTCTCCTCGACGACGTCTCAACCGTACGAAGCTCGAATTTTAATAAAAATCGTACCGAGTTTAATTTCGAAAAAATGACAAAACCGTTAATTATCGAAAACTAATTAATTCGCACAATCTAGCTAACGGTTTTTAAAATTGAAAGTATGTATTTAATCGACATCATGCACATGAATTAATGACACAAAAACAAGCAATTAATCTACTCAAAATCAAGCCAAACGAATTTAAAGAAGAAAATGCTTAAAGAAATGAAAATAGGCTAGAGAGAGAAAGCTTCCTACCTAAACTTTGAACTGGGCGATTATCGCTCTAAATGAGCAATTGATCAGAGGGAGAAGAAGCAAGGGTTTCTTGCGGATTTGGTGTCGTTTGAATGAGCGAAGGAGGCTTGTGTTTATAGCCCGAAGTCGCGTGGGTTGGAAACGCTGGTGCTGCGCATGGTGGCTAGTTTTGTCGCGGTGGCGGGGCTAGGGCTGGCCGTGATGATTGTGGATGAGACGGGAAACGGTTCTGAGCTAGGGGAGAAGGGACAGGACGTTGGGAGCAAACTGCTCGGTGGCCTGCTCTACTATTTGCTCACGTCCATGGTGCATGCGCACCATGGCTTGATAATTAGTCAACCGTTGATCTGGTTGACTTTTCTTGGTTGACCAGATCAACGGTTGTGATCAAGTTGACCTTTACCTTATTTAAATGGCCTCGAGCCGATTCCTGCGAGCAAACGTTCTGACTTTTTGGCCGAAGGTACCAGCGCGTAGAGAAAAATACGACGAGTTTAACCGTCTACAGCGAATGATGAGAATTTCTTGTTTAACATGTTTATTTTCGCGTTCAAAAACGTGAAACGTTGGGACAGAAAAATAATGACGTTACGTCGAAAATTACACGAAACGCTGTAGACCGTTGTGAACGGAAAAAAAAGCGAGCAACTAGTTGATGGAAAACATTTCAAATTCAAGCTATTGTCCGAGCGGACTTACTCGGGTCCAATAAAAGCTCGAACGAAATAATAATAAAAAAATAAAAATACTAAAAAATGCGCTAAAATATTAAAAATCCTAAAAATCATGAGATGACCTAAAACGAAGAAAAAACTAGCAAATGACTGCCGGATAGTCAAAAATGTAATTTTTAAGGCTAAAAATAATAATGATAATAATAATGAAAATACGTGACGAAAAATTAAAAATGCTATTTCGAACGCTGACGATGATAATGGCGATGCTAAAACGCGATGAAAGTTTTAAAAATGCTAACGACAACAAATTAACTAAAAATGACAGTAAATTAAGTAAATAATAGAAATGCTAAAATCAATTAAAAATGGTGTCAAAATTCGGGTATCAACAGTTGCCCCCTCTTTACTGTCTTATCGAAGTATTTGATAAGCAGTAAAGACGGTTGCCCCTACATATCTGAATTTTGGCGACACCGCAGGTCTTACCTCAAGCTTACAGTGATGATGTCACTCTGGGAGGAGATAGTTGGTCGGTGTCACTCTGGGAGGAGGTAGTTTTGATGATGTTATTCGTTGAGGTCACTCTGGGAGGAGATAGTTGGTTGATGTCACTCGGGGAGGAGGTAGATTCGTTGCTGTCACTCTAGGAGGAGGTAGATTCGTTGCTGTCACTCTGGGAGGAGATGGTGTTGTAGAGGTCACTCTGGGAGGAGATACGTTATAGCTGTCACTCTAGGAGGAGGTAGTCGGTGATGTCACTATGAGAGGAGAAAGGTTTTGATCGGATGTCCTGCAAAGGTATGAACTTAGATCTACTCGGACATCGAGAAAATAAGTTGCGGAAAACGTAAATGACAACTACTCTGGCAGGAGTGGAAGATAATTTTACGAAAATGTAAATGACGGCTCCACTGGGGGGATGAGTGTTTTAATATGTAACTGACGTTGCTTCGGGAGGATAATGCGCGATCCGCAGAAACACGAATGATTTGTCCTAATGATGTCACTCTAGGAGGAGATAATAATTATGCAGAAATGTAGAATTATGTAAATGATGTCACTCTAGGAGGAGAAAATGCATGCTGTCACTCTAGGAGGAGGAAATACGTGTGGTCACTCTAAGAGGAGGAAATATAAAGCTGTCACTCTAGGAGGAGGAAATATAAAGCTATCACTCTAGGAGGAGGGAATACGTGCTGTCACTCTAGGAGGAGGAAATCTAAAGCTCTCACTCTAGGAGGAGGAAATCTAAAGCTGTCACTCTAGGAGGAGGAAATCTATTGCTGTCACTCTAGGAGGAGGAAATACGAAGCTGCGGAAATTTAAATGACGTTTAATCCCGTAGGAGAAGACGCGAGGTGCAGAAATAAACTAATCGTCACTTTAGGAGGACGAAACGTAGATGCTATCACTCTGGGAGGAAGGAATATATGATGTCACTCTAGGAGGAGGAAAATACAAATGATCACTCAGGGAGGGGAGAGATGCTTTTGTTACCAGCGCCCTTGATACAAACCTAGAATATGTCTGCATCCTGCTTAGGAGGTAACGACCCCAAGGACAAGACTTTCCCACGATTTGCAGCCGTAAGCAGTCCTCACCTGATATTAGTGTTTGCACTCACGCTCTGAAACAAGGCTAAGTGTTTTACGCTCATAAATATGCAACTAACATGATACATAATTTCCAATTCGCAATGTCAATCCGAGTGAATAGACTTCAAATGAAGATGCACATGCATGGGCATCCTAATAATCGATAGGACTTTTACGGAAAAGAATGAAAAGACATGAAATGTCCGGAAGGAAGCTGGTTTTGGAAAAGATGTGTTTGATTTTTGATGAACGATGCTTCGTCGATTGGCCTTGATGAGGGCTAGGTACGCGAGTTCTTTCGCCTTTTGCTGGGGATGCTTTCTCGACAGAGTACGTGAGCTCTGGGATCCTTGCTGGGGGTGCTTTCCGTTCGGCCAGGGGCCCTTTGCTCGAGTCTTCACTGGGAGTGCCGTCGCTGTTCTTTTTGCGACTTGCTACTGGAGTTGGCCTTGGGCCCTTTTCTTCTCGAGTCCTTACTAGGGATGCTTGCTTTGAGATTTCTCGAGTTGGCCTTGGGCCCTTTTTCTCGAGTCTTTACTGGGGAATATTTTCTCCGAGTTTAGTTATCCCCGGGCTGTTCTTGCTTTGACTCTTCGATTGTTGGTATTCTTCGAATGTCTCTGAGCATTTCTTTCCTTTTCTTTTCCCTTTTTCCCCTCTCTTTTTTCTTTTTTCTTCTCTTTTTTTCTGCTTTTTCTTTTCTTTTTTTTCCTTATTCTTTTTTCTTTTCTTTTTTCTCTTTTCTTTTTCTCTATTCCTCCCCTTTTTGATTTGATTTGGAATGCAACAGAGCAGAGCAAGCACAACCTTTGTCTTGATCTCTTCTCGTTTAGGCTTAAAGCCTCAACTTTCATCTTCGGGTTTTTGGTCTTTCTTCGGTGATGGCTCTTAGTGATCTTTCGGTGACCTTTTCCCTCTCCTTCGTCGTGAACTTGAACTTGGCATGCTTTTATTTTCGGCTGGAAATCTTAGCTAAGACCGCTCCTTGGCTCCCGGGGTATGAGTGATAATGAAGGTTTTGGTAGGAGTGATGGCATATGTGGTGGAAAGAGGGATGAAAACGAAAAAAATGAAGAAGATTGTAAAAGTCCCACGTCATTTTATTGCTATCCCATGTCTAATTGCACATCTACCCTGGATATTATGCGAATTTAACTAATATCTAGTCATGCACTTACACTCATGAAGGATAAGGCGCGATGGCTTGAAAATGCTTACCGGGATTTGTCTGTGACTGCTTACGTTGGAGCAAACCGTGGATATAATAGCAAGCAAGTAAGATCATGCATGATATGTAATTTTGATGGATGCTTTATTTAACAGAGGGATTGGACATCCCTGACCTATGCAATGCATGAATATGCTTATGAGAGTAGTATGGATTTTGTTTTAGCTGGGCTAAAAAGGATTTTGATTGATTTTTAATTTTTTGATTGATTGATGGTTTGATTGATTGATAGTTTAATTGCTAGGATGTGAGGGACGACTTACTTGCAAGAGTTCAATGAGAACCTAAAGGGTTGCCCCCAGTGGGCCAGACGACCGTACGTAAATTAAAGCTAACAAAGCGCGAGAATGAAAATAAATTTAATGAAAGGGGGAGAAAGATAAACTCCCCTGAAATGTGCAGCGGGGCTGCAAGGGTGTCTTCCACGAGCTTTATGCGGATGACAATGAGATGATTCGCATCCCTGTGAAATGAAAAGGGAACAACGGAGTAGAAGAGAAAGATTGACTTAAAGACAAAAATGACATAAGTTCAGGGATTCTCCCTTTCCTTAGACTGGTTGTTCGAGGGTGCCTGCGGTGTGGTCCCAGGTTCAGGAATGCTTTACTTTGATTGGTTTCTTTTTTTCAGCTGCTTTGCGGGGACTGCCGATCCAAGTCGGAGTGAGGATGAGATCTGCATTCGGTTCATTTGCTTACTGGCCGTTGTTGGACCTTCGCTGATTAGCTTCGTGATTGCTCGGGGATAAAGGGGAAAACCCTCTGTCCCCGAAATGTGCAGCGGGGCTGCAAGGGCGTATGCCTAATGTTCTTATGTAGGCAACAAATGGGGGCGACCCAGTTCCTGAAAAAGATACGGTGAGAACAAATGAGGAGTAAATGCAAGACAAATTTTTTAGCAACAGTGATGTGATTGATAAGTTTTAAGCTCTCCCTTTTAGACGGGCTATCCGTGGGTCACTGCAGTGTGACTTGTGTCGGATGTTGGTTGATGATGGCATTGCTTTTAGATGCTTTGCCGCAGCTCCTGCCTCTGCGTGGGTGATACTTGCAGCCTGACTGTCCCTCAACTAAAGGATTGATCTTCACCGTGTTGATCACGGTGCGGATGTTGGGAAACTTCTTGAACAAGACCGCATTAAGTATGTTGATGGTGGTCCTATGAGGACAGCTTTTTGTCGTGCTTTTTCCCGGAGTTCTGCCTGCAAAGGTGTGCCGAGCGACTATGGCGTTTTGGTGATGAGCCCCTCCGAATAGGTGAACGGAGATGGGAGCCGATGTTGCTAGTGTTCCGACAACTCAGTCGGCGTAGGATGGGCTTTGTGACTTTGATCTAGCATTCAGTCCTTTGAGACCGGTTGTTTGCGATGCCGGCTGCGCTGGTAGTACTGTGAGGAAAAGAAATTTCGCTTTAGATGGTGATGGTTTGTCTTAAAATCTTTCCTGATTCGCTCTTGAAGGTGGCCTGCTGCGGCAATTCAAGAGCTGCCACGAGCGGAACTCTCTAGTTCTATCGCGATGACGAGATGAGGCGTGAGACCTTACGTCCCTGCAAAACTTAAGATTGATTAGTGGCGTTAGTCTAAGTGACGTGTCTTACGTCTCGAGCTACTCCTGGGGAGCCATCTATGCCATGCCTCCTTTTGTCATCTCACGATCTTTGAGAAAAATGGGACAATAAATTTTAAAATAATAAGCATCTCCTGAAAAAAACTTGTTTTATTAATTTCAAGACAAATGTTTGTGCTAGATTGTCATGATAAAACCCTATGTCCTTGGTCTGGCCGAACGCCCAGTTCGGGACGCTTCAGACGAAGTATATCTTGACTGCATCGGCGTTTACCGGTCTTGGGAGATCGTCTCCATCCATGTTGGTTAGCATTAGGGTACCCCCCGAGAATGCACTTTTGACCAGATACGGGCCCTCGTACCTTGGGGCCCACTTTCCTTGACTAGCCTCCTGGTGAGGAAGAATCTTCTTCAACACTAAATCTCTAGTCTTGAACTTGCGAGGTCGCACTTTCTTGTTATAAGTGCTGGCCATCCTTTGCTGATACAGTTGCGCATGGCAGATAGCGGCTAAGTGCTTTTCGGGAAGGAGGTTTAACTGCTCGTACCTCACTCTTGCCCAATCTGATTCTTCTACTTTTGATTCTGCCAGGATTCTGAGAGAAGGAATTTCTACCTCAAGAGGAATTACAGCTTCCATGCCGTAAACTAATGAGTAGGGAGTTGCCCCTGTGGACATGCGAGTTGCTATCCGGTAAGCATGCAGTGCGAAGGGAAGCATGTCATGCCGATCTTTGTGAGTGACCACCATTTTGGATGATTTACTTCAAGTTTTTTGTTTAACAGGTTTAAACGCAGGCTTCAATGGGATACGATGCTTGACTATCCCAGGATCAAGACCTGGCATATCGGCGTATGACCATGCGAATATGTCGGAGTAGTCTTTGAGGAGAGAGATCAACCTTTCTCTCTGAGTCGTGTCCAGGGTGGTTCCGATCTTAACCAGCTTCTGATTCTCATTGCTTGCCCCCAAATTTACTTCGTCCAATTCCTCCCGATGAGGGGTTATTTCCTTTTGCAAATTTGCTAGTAAATGGGCCAATTCGCCGGAGATTTCGGCCTTGTCTTCGGTCGTAGCGATGATTTCTTCGCCAGTAAAGACATAGGTTTTATCATGACAATCCGAACTAACATTCATCCTGAAATAAAAAATGCGAAAAGAAGAGATGCGTAAAATAAAAATTGCATATACATTTGATTTTTAACAAAAGGGGAACGCGAGTTCCTACAAAAATGTTTTCGTGAGAAAACGTGCAAACATATATTTTTCTAAAAGGAGTAATTACGGAGAGACATCCGGAAGCATGGTGATGTTCTAGTTGCACACAGACTCCCCTAACTTCTTTACGAAAATGACTAAACTAGGCGACGACTTTTCTTCACCCAGAGTGCAGATACGGAGGTCTGATACCCTGATCGAATTTCCATTAATGGTTTCGACCGTGAAGGGGAATGTGGTTCTGATATGGGGGATTTGCATTTTGTCGTCTGGCGCAGAACGTCCAAATAGCTTAACCAGCTACTTTTCTTTCTTTTCTTGGGCAATTCTGGCGAAATCGGCCTTGCTGGGTTGGTACCCTAACCCAAAGCGGTCTCCGTAGCTCTTCGGAGGTGCCCAGCCTTTTGATCCTTGTAACTCGGCCCCGAGCCGTTTTCCCAATTGGAAGCTTCTCTCTAGTATTGACTTAGTGGTTGTTTCGGCTATCTCAGATTTAGAGGCTTCGCAAACGAGGGATCCTTCCTCGATCCAATCCACGTTGACAATTTTGAAGGCTTGGAAAGAACTCTCCAAGGTTTCAGCAGCCTCGATGTAAGGTACGGATGCGTGCTTGGCCAAGATTAAGGCTTCCCCGGCCTTGATTGTGATGAGGGCATTGTCTTTGACGTACTTGAGGCATTGATGCAGGGAAGAGGGGATGGCTCCCGCTGAATGGATCCACGACCGTCCTAGAAGCATGCTGTAAGCGGGTTGGATTTCCATGATCTGGAACGTCAAGGCAAAAGTGTGGGGCCCGATGACCATATCCAACTCAAAGTTCCCGATGATCTCTCGAGTGGTTCCATCGAAAGCCCTAGCCATCATTCCGCTAGGTTTCATGTGAGAGAAATCGACCGGCAGTTGTTCGAGGACATGCCTAGGCATGACATTAAGTGCAGACTTGTTGTCGATTAGGGCCTTTGCTATGACGTGCCCCTTGCATTCTACCGTGATGTATAGGGCCTTGTTGTGATCTCTTCCCGAGGGGTCGATCTCTCCTTCAGAGAAGGAAATGCTGCTTAAGGCTTGAATCCTTCCGACAAGGTTTTCCACCCCTTCCGTGGTGATATCCTTAGTCACGAAGGCTTGCTTCAGGACCTTTAAGAGAGCTTGGCGATGAGGTTCTGAAGTAAGGATCAGCTCCATGATGGAAATGCGAGCCGAGGTTTTCTTTAGTTGTTCGATGATGCTGAACTCGCTCTGTTTCATGATCTTGAGGAACTCGGTTGTCTCGTCCTCGATTACAGGTTTGCTAAAACCTTGCGTCTCCTCTATCGTCTCTCCGCAGATCACAGGGTTTTTTCCTTTGGCTTGTCGTTGCTTTTCTACTTCCTCCGAGATGTAACATCTTCTGGTGCGGGTCATGCCCCCGATATGAGAGGTCTCGCCAATAGCAAGTCCGAATGGTGTGACTGCAGGAGGGGTGGTGACCACCGTGTATCCGTAGTTGAATGGGATCGCGTGTAAGTCTCGGCTAGGAGTATTCACAGCTAATGTGAACACTACTTTGCGTGGGGTCGTGACTGTATCCCCTGTTTGGGCCACATATTAGAAGGAATACGGTGCTGGAGGATTGTCTTCGATGGCGTTGATTGCTCCTCGGGTTTCCCCTTCGGTCTGAATGACCCCGAATGCTGTGAGTTGCTTGACTTTCTGCCGAAAAAGTCCGCAATCCTGGATTTCGTGCTTGCTTTCCCCTTGGTAGAATAGGCATTGGGCCTGATTATTCCCCGGGAATGGTAGATATGCGTTGTTAGCTAATGCGAAGAACAACTCTTTATTGGGTACTTCCTCCACTGAAGGGTAAGAATCATCGATCTCTCCTACTGAGATGGCGTTCACCCCTCCCTTTCCTTGGGAATGATTGGGGAGAGGGTTGGTGGAGGTGTTGGGCCCTTTTGCTAACCCTTCGAAGGATACCCATCCACTTTTGACCAAGTGATGGACCTTTGCTTTGAATGCGAAGCAATTTTCCAGAGTGTGACCCGGGGCTCTAGCATGGTATTCGCACCTTGCGTTGAGATCATACCACTTGGGGTAAGGAGGCAATTGAGGCTGAGCTGGAACTAGTACGATCTGTCCGGTCGCCAGGAGATGTTTGTAGATTTCTCCTGCAGGAAGAGGGAGAGGAGGCAAAGGCTCTCGGTTCCACCGACTGTTGACGTGTTTTGGTTATTTGGGTCCTTTGGTGGGTTATATGGCTTGGGTTGCAGGGGTTGTGATGTTTGTACCGGAGGCGGTGAGAAATGTGTAGGATTTTGAGGCACGATATTAGCAACGGGTGGCGAAGTAAAAGGAAAGAAGGTGGGTTGATATAGTGATGGCGAAGGGTAGGGCGGTGGCGATAAATAAGGCGGAGGTGGTGGAAACAGTTGCCCGTGATTAGCTTGGGGAGCAACAAATCCAACATCTCTTTTTACGATGGATGCTTTCTTTGGCGCAGACTCTGGTGCCGGAGGTACGATTCGTCCGGACTTAATCCCTTGCTCGACTCTTTCGGCAATTAGGACCATGTCGGAGAAGCTGTTTGAAGGGTTCGAGATCAGGTAGGTGTAGTAGGGAGCTTTGAAGGTGTGCAAGAAGATCGACAAGAGTTCCTTGTCGCTTAAAGGTGGCGAGATCCTAGAAGCCAACTCTCTCCATCTCTGAGCATAGGTCTTCACGGACTCGCCGACTTTCTTTTCCAGATTTTGCAGGTCAGCGCGGTCGGGCGCTACCTCTATGTTGAATTTATATTGTCTGTAGAAGGCATCGGATAGGTCTCTCCATGTCCTGATCCTGGCTCTATCCAGACCCATATACCAAGTTAGGGTGTGCTTGGTCAAGCTTTCTCAGAATAGATGAATCAACAACGTCTCATTGTGGATCATCTCTGCCATCTTGTTGCAATATGCTTTGAGGTGGGTCTTTGGGCACTCTACCCCAATATACTTTTCGAAGTCAGGGATCTTGTACTTCAGTGGTATGACGATCCCGGGGACCATACACATATTGACGGGGCCAGTAGGGTCAAATGGATCAGCCCCTTCAATTGATCGGAGTCTTTCCTCGAGCAGATTCAGTCGGTCATTTTTCGGTTGCTCAGCTCTGATGGGGTTAGAACCGAAGGGTAGCAGAGGTTCCGATGAAAACTGAGGTGGTGCTAGGTTGAAAGCAAGAAGCTGAGTTCCCACAGGTCCGGGAACTGTGCTTGGAGGAATGAGAGGGAGATACGAGGTTTCTAGGTGGGCCTGGCTCTTGCTGGTGTCCACGACAGGGTTGGTCAAAAGGTGCTGAAGTGACGCGGCAATCTTTTCACCCGCCTTAACCATAGGATTTGCAGTGGTGGGTATAGTGAAGGGACTAACCCATCTCCACTGGCCCTCAGGACCAGAAAGTGGCGGAGGTACAGAAGGTCCTGTGACGGCGAGCAAAGAGGGAGGTCCTCCTGTTTGAGTGGGATAAAAACCCGGTGGTACTTCGGTGACGGCTTCGTCTCTTTCCTTTTCGGCCCTGGCGGCCCTCTCTGTAGTAATCCTAACTTGCTCCTCTAACTCTGCAATTCTAGCCATTAGCACTTCATCGGCCTTAGCCTGTTCAGTCATTTTTCATTTTTGAAGTCTAGTTACAGGGAGCCTGTGCGGAGTAGCTTGCTTCCGAGGAACTATTGTGAACATGAAAAAAGAAAAAAACACATAAAATAGTAAGTACAAGTGAGGATACACAGGTGATGTGCAATCCCGAGGCCTCCACGTTTGCTCATTCGCTTTTCCGGCTGCACTTTCACTTGATATTTTCAGGGCGGTCGGAGAGGCGCGATATTCCGGTTTATCGACAAGATACGAAGGAAGCCTCTATTCATTCCAACATTGTGAAGCAATCGGAGATGCTATTTGCGAAACCCAAATCAGCAGGGGCAACCAATGCCGCCATGCTAGGAAGATCTCTTTTACACTACGCTTTCAAATGATGCAGGGCCTGATGCCCGGTGAACCCAACTGAGGGGAGAGGGACGACGATCTATGATATGAACTTGGAGTTCTTGTGATAAGCTAAGAGGACAAGGCCATGAGTGGGCAGTACTCGGATGTTTTTGGATATTTGGTATGATTTTTCAGTTTTTTGGTGAAATGATCGTGTTTATCCTGGAGGGATTTTCTCTTTCTTTTTGCGATGGTCTTTTGAGTTGCTTTGGATGGATAATTGATATGGAAAAGTTGAGGCGATTTAATAAATATCCGAAAGAGTACGACTTTATTAAAAGTTTTTACAAGATGTAGTGAACTAGCCAGCTACCCAAATTCATCAAAAATGGCTAGACTAGATGAAATTAGGGATCCTAGTTATATGAAAAAGAAAAGGTTTGTCGATATCCGAGTCTTCCCATGAAGGTGTCAATCCTGGACGTTAGAGTTCTCCTGCTAAAGGTACTCCATCGAAGTCAGCTCCCCTTTCTGTATTTCTATCTCGGCCTCTAACGCGGTAATTTGGCTTTGCAGTGCCTGACTTTTCCTATCTCCCAAGTCGGCGCGAGTAGTCAAGACCCTTATCATCGCATCCCTGTCTTGGATTATGGCACCTGACGCTTCTTTCTTGCGGGTTTCGCTGCTCAAGCGTTCCTTAAAGTCCCTGAGGGCCACCTTCTGTTTTACTGCTTGTACGCGGATAAAATCCTTGTTACGCCTGTCCAGCTCATTCATCTGGACTTCCAGGCCACATTGATGGGCTTCGGCGATATCTCTTTCCTCTGTTATCAGATCTCGCTCTTCTTGCGCTGCTCGTATTTGCTCTACCACTTTAGCGTAAGCCATGACATCCATTCCTTTGCTTACTTGGGATTCCCCTTCCTCTTCCATCGATTTCTGATTTTCTAGACGATGTAGGACATTGCCGTTGACTCACCTCAACCTCCACTGTGGATATTGTGGTATCGTCGTCGCAGGGGCAATGCGTCCTTTGAGACAAAAAGGGTACAACTGAATGTTCTGATTTTCTCCGGTGTGTGGCAGATCTGATCTCGTCATGCCGAATGTTACTGGAATGATTTGAGTGATGCAAAATTATCTGAGTACGAGGGCAGGGCAATAGTGAGCGCACCCCCATGCTCCGATCAAAGGAACCCAAGGTAGGGGTCCACAGCAGACGATGGGATCAGAGGTTCGCAGCCACTTGGCATGCCAACTGAAATCTTCTTCTGAGAGGTTTATGAATCGGTCGATCCAAACATCCTTGTTTTCCATCTCCCATTTATCCGTGGTTATTGCGTTGATAACTCTGAGTAAAGGGCATGATCTTATGTAGCTTTCGAAGAAAATGGACTGATCAGGAATTTGTTTGAAGTGGCTGACCAACCATACTGTCAGCAACTGGGTGCAACATGTAAGCCTCCCTTTCCCTTTTCTTCGGCAAGAGTCTAAAGAGCGAAAGGTCTCGGCCAAGATGGCTGTTGTAGGATTGATGGCATTTACCTCCATCTCATAAAAGATGTTGGCTGCTGAAAAGTCGATGGCGTTCCTCATCCTCGGAAAAAGGACGAACCCTACGATGGCGAAGGCCAGAATCCTTAAGCGCTTTGCTCCATTGGACAGCTGAAATCGTGCCTCGATATCTGACCAACACCAGAAGTAGTCACCTTCTCTAACGCGAGTGGTGATTCCTAACAGCTTGTCGAGCCTTATTTTTACACTCGAGGAGTCGAGTCGAACATTCTGGTATATGGACGATATAGGCGATGTGGGGCACATCAGAGCTGAGTACTCCTCCAGTGTGGGGGTCAAGTCTACTCATTTGTCGAAAGAGAAGCAATGATAATAGGGGTCCCAAAATTTCAGGACTGCCCGGATGCAACCCCAATCAGTCTTGACGTCAACTAGGGTCAGTAGCTTTCCATAACTACCCTCAAACTGTGTCTCCTCATCTTCAGTTAGCTCATTTCTCAATTGTCGGATCCTAGTTAAGTCGAAGTTTACGACTTCTATTTTGATCTTTGTGGTGATGTCAGGGGTGAATCCCTGTACTAGCAGATCTCCTCGGGCAGCTTGATCGTCGAAGCTTCATCCCCCGAAAATATCAAGTGAAAGTAACGTAGGTGCTGTCATAGCGAATGAGCAAAATGGGTCCTGTGGGACAAAATTTTTAAGTGCTAAGTAAAACTGTGCGTGTGAGAAATCCGTAGTTCGTATAATAGAAAAATCACGTCAATATGCCAACAAGACAAATAGAGCCACGACAAACAGGTATAATCATGATGCACGTGCTGGGGCTCTGATTCTAACATTTCTAACTGGCTTGAATGGTTCCCGGATGATACCATGAAGAGGTCCCTAAAGTCTCGTCCAGTGTCCCGATTCCTTGCGAAATCGTGTAACCTTTCGACTGGCTTTAGGGGTTCATCCGAGTTGGGATTGGTGAACACTACCCAGGACATGTGTCCTAGGGTGTCACTACTACCCTCCTAATTTGGTAATTGTCCCCTGGGTGTAGGGCGCTATGAAATGCATATGACAATTGATAAAGCAAATAAAAGAACAGACCAACAATTGATCAAAGTAAATAAATAAATAAACAAATAAAACACCTCTCTAAAAAGATAAAACCGGCTCCGACCCTAAAGTCCCCAGTGAAGTCGTCAAACTGTCGCGCCCCACGAAAATTGCGAAAAGACACAATTCGCGAGTGTGCACCGAAATTTGAGACCTTCAGATGCTCGGCGTAAAAGGGACGCTTAGCAGCATGCAAAGAAGTCGCCACCCTAATTTGGTTGCTAGGCCTTAGGGAACCTTAATCGTCATGGCATAAGAAATATAATAAATAAAAAACTAAAGGCACAAAAAAAGGGTCTGGACCCCAGACAAAAGGTTCGGGGTCGTATTATGGTCTCGGGAAGGTGTTAGGCACCCGAGTCACATCCGAAAATGGTTACTGGTTGATGAGAGAGGTGTTTTAAAAGGTGTTTGATGAAAATGCGTTTTGTTTTGAAAAAGGGGCCCTAAGAGGAATCGTCACTTTAGTCTTTTCTATGATCGTGACCGTTCAGAAATAATTAATCGTTGGACGGGGTTAACGTTTGAAAGTCTTTCGGACGGGGTTACCGTTTATCAAGACCGACTGATTATTCCTGACCGTAACGTGATGGGACTGAATTTTCTGAAAGATTGAATGAGCGCCCTCTATTTCATCATCGGGCCAATGCATGATTAAATTAATTACTAAGTGATTCTATCATGGATAGCTTAGCAAAGTACAGATTAAAATGATAGATTTTTGAAATGACAAATTGATGTGGGATCGAAAGTCCCCATGTACATGCAGTCAATATAGGCGAGAATTTAAAATCATGTGATCATGGCATTTTAAGCGAATCTTTAAACACGTTGTTCATGTGAGTTGATTTTAGTTCTAGCAGTTCTATATATCATGCGTACGATTGATATGTACAAAAAACGTTGAATAAATAAAAAGGAGCGAAAGGCGTACTTTCGAGCAAAGCTTTGAAATTAAAACCTACAAAATGAGAGTGTTAGCGATAGCTTGAGAAATCGATAAGCAATTTTATGAATGCGAGAATTTAAATGACAGTTGATTGCATGCGAGAAATGATGGATTTAACGCATACGAAATTTAAATGCTGAGTTGATTGCATGCGAGAAATGATGGATTTAACGCATACAAAATTTAAATGCTGAGTTGATTGCATGCGAGAAATGATGGATCTAATGCATACGAAATTAAATGCTGAGTTGATTGCATGCGAGAATGATGGATTTAACGCATACGAAATTAAATGCTGCGTTAATTGCATGCGAGAAATGATGGATTTAATGCATACAAAATTAAATGTTGAGTTGATTGCATGCGAGAAATGTTGGATTTAACGCATACGAAATTAAATGCTGAGTTGATTGCATGCGAGAAATGATGGATTTAACGCATACGAAATTTAAATGCTGAGTTGATTGCATGCGAGAAATGATGGATTTAACGCATACGAAATTTAATGTTGTTTGATAAGTGCAGAAAAATTAAATGCAGTTGATGATTTACAGGGAATTAAAAGAGTTGATGACAAAATAAAACAATTGATATTTGCAGGAAAAAACCAATTTGATATTTGCAGGAAAATAAGCAGTTTGATATTTGCAGGAAAATAAGCAGTTTGATATTTGCAGGAAATAAGCAGTTTGATATTTGCAGGAAAATAAGCAGTTTGAAATTTGTAGAAAATAAGCAGTTTGATATTTGCAGAAAATAAAACAATTTATATTTGCAGAAAATAAAGCAATTGATATTGCGGAAGAATTTCTAGCAGCTCGCAGAAAATTAAAGCAGTTGATATTTGCAAGAAAATAAGCAGTTTGATATTTGCAGAAAATAAAACAATTGATATTTGCAGAAAATAAAGCAATTGATATTGCGGAAGAATTTCCAGCAGCTTGCGAAAAATTAAAGCAGTTGATATTTTCGAAAATTAAACCGACCATGTAGGCGGTAAAATGAATGATTGAATTTAAATTGCCGAAAGTAAATTGCGAAAATTTAAAGTGCTAATAATTTAAACAATTGATAAGTACAGAAAATGAAACAGTTGATAGTACGAAAAATAATCATGCGAAGCATACGAAATATTTTTACGGAAAAGCATGATCCGAAATCTCGGAAAGAAATGAAAATGGGTCGGGCCCAACTAATAAAGTGAAAGGAAAATGAAAATGGGCCAGGAATAGTGTCTGGCCCATGAAAAATAAAAGGGAGGGTGATGGGCCCAGCCCATCACCAAGGACAGATGAATAGGCCTTGCATGGCACTATTCATCGTCCTCTCCCTTGGTCGTCGGCGCTACTGCCGGTGACCAAGCTCCGGCTAGCCTTGTCTGTTGCTCGCGATCTTCGTACCGAGACGCTCGTCTCCTTGATGTTGTCTCGACCGTACGAAGCTCGAATTTTAATAAAAATCGTACCGAGTTTAATTTCGAAAAAATGACAAAACCGTTAATTATCAAAAACTAATTAATTCGTACAATCTAGCTAACGATTTTTAAAATTGAAAGTATGTATTTAATCTACATCATGCACTTGAATTAATGGCACAAAAATAAGCAAATAATCTACTCAAGATCAAGCCAAACGAATTTAAAGAAGAAAATGCTTAAAGAAATGAAAATAGGCTAGAGAGAGAAAGCTCCCTACCTAAACTTTGAACTGGACGATTATCTCTCTAAATGAGCAATTGATCAGAGGGAGAAGAAGCAAGGGTTTCTTGCGGATTTGGTGCCGTTTGAATGAGCGAAGGAGGCTTGTATTTATAGCCCGAAGTTGCGTGGGTTGGAAACGCTGGTGCTGCGCGTGGTGGCTAGTTTTGTCGCAGTGGCGGGGCTAGGGCTGGCCGTGGTGATGGTGGATGGGACGGGAAACGGTTCTGAGCTAGGGGAGAAGGGACAGGATGTTGAGAGCAGGCTGCTCGGTGACCTGCTCCACTGTTTGCTCACGTCCATGGTGCATGCGCACCATGGCTTGATATTTAGTTAACCGTTGATCTGGTTGACTTTTCTTGGTTGACCAGATCAACGGTTGTGATCAAGTTGACCTTTACCTTATTTAAATGGCCTCGAGCCGATTCCTGCGAGCAAACGTTCCGACTTTTCGAGCCGAAGGTACCGGCGCGTAGAGAAAAATACGATGGGTTTAACCGTCTACAGCGAATGATGAGAATTTCTCATTTAACATGTTTATTTTCGCGTTCAAAAACGTGAAACGTTCGGACGGAAAAATAATGACGTTACGCCGAAAATTACACGAAACGTTGTAGACCGTTGTGAATGGAAAAAAAAAGCTAGCAACTAGTTGATGGAAAACATTTCAAATTCAAGCTATTGTCCGAGCGGACTTACTCGGGTCCAATAAAAGCTCGAACGAAAATAATAATAAAAAAATAAAAAAACTAAAAAATGCGCTAAAATATTAAAAATCCTAAAAATCATGAGATGACCTAAAACGAAGAAAACACTAGCAAATGACTGCCGGATAGTCAAAAATGTAATTTTTAAGGCTAAAAATAATAATGATAATAATAATAAAAATACGTGACGAAAAATTAAAAATGCTATTTCGAACTCTGACGATGCTAAAACGCAATGAAAATTTTAAAAATGCTAACGACAACAAATTAACTAAAAATGACAGTAAATTAAGTAAATAACAGAAATGCTAAAATCAATTAAAAATGGCGTCAAAATTCGGGTATCAACACCACCATTCGCGGAAGAAGTTCTAGACTTCACAAGCAAATCCGCATTGAATAAAAAGGTGTTGTGCCGTTTCTATTGCAATCGAGCAAAGGGGACAAATAACCTCACGTTCTAGCAATATACGCCACCTAAATAAATGTTCTCTTGTAGCTAACCTCTCTTAGTACGCCAACCAAAGAAAAACTTGTACCTTAGGAGGAACCCTTTTGAACCAAACCTTATCCAATGAAAATTCCAAATCAGATCTACCAACAACCCAACAAAGTTGAAGTTGATTAGTTCCTATTTTGACCATATATTGCCCGACACTATCCTCTTGGTCTCGAGTTAACTGCACTTGGCCGATCAAAGTAAGCAGAGGCGCCATAGTAGTCTGTTCACTACCCTCCAAATGGCGTTGCCAAGGCAGCCGCCAGTACCACAAATCATTCAACTAAACCCCCATATCACATACTATTGCATCCTTCTCAGCAAACACAAAATACAATTCTAGGTAATTGTCCGCAAGCAAATAATTCCCCACCCAATACGAGTGCCAAAAACTAGTGAGGAAGTGTCGCATCCCTTTTTTGGTCTTTATTGCGCGACGCGGGTTTGGGACGAGATGTGAGACGAAATCAGACTCATCTCACATAATGCAATGAAGTAACCATCCTATTTTTGTTTCTAGGTTTAAGGAACCTAAAGTCATGACATAAAAATAAAAAAGCTAAGGCAAGATGGGTCTGAACCTGAGAACAACGGTTCGGGGTCGATTTATGGACTCGGGAAGGTGTTAGGCACCCGAGTCTCATCCAAAAAGGTTACCGGATAAAAGAGGTGTTTAAACATGTTTGTATAAAAATTATAATTTACGTGATCATGCCCAATAGATTAAATTCTAACAATTCTATATATTCATGCATCCTTGCATATGCGGAAAAAGTGCGAAATAAGTAAAAGGGCGAGAAACGTTTACTTGATGACGGTTACGAGCGGTTTTACCCATTTGATCGAAGCAATTTTTGTGTGCATGTGAAAATGATTGAACGGAAAAATTATTTAAGCATGCAAAGCGTACGGAAATAAACCAGCATACAAGCATACGAAAGATAAATAAGCAGTACGAGTGCAGAAATAAATAAACAGTACAAGTGCGAAAATAAATAAACAGTACAAGTCGATACGAGAAATATGCGATGGGCCAAAAAAAGGGCTCGCCCACTGGGCTGAGAGTGGGCCCACAGCTGGGCCAAGCCCAGCCCAACTAATGGGCTGGTGGGCTGAGGCAGCCCATTCTTCTCTTAATGCGCTGGGCCAGAGGCCCAACCTTTCTTCTTCTTCATGCGCGCATTAAGCGCACTGCATCCTGATTTGGGCCTGCACGGCCCAAAATCAAATTAAATGGAGAGAGTCGTTCCTGTTCATCATCACCCTCCTCGTGTCGCCGGCTCTCCTGCCGGCGACGAGGGTCCGACCAGCCACCACGGAAATAGGTAATTTTTATACCAAAAGAATCCTTACAGTCGCAGTAACTTAATCCAGTAATTATAGCAAATTAAATTTAACAAAATAATACTCAATTAAATAAAAACGGATTAAATCTTAATTAACGACAAAAATCAAAATTTGTCCGAACCTTGGAACGATTCGTTAAAAATGAGTGATGTGATTAAACTAGTGATTAAAACAAAGTGATTTTAAAGCAAAACAACAATTTATTTCATCAAAACATGAAAGATTAATGTTTTTGAAAATACTGCCGAAAATATGTAAAAAAAATAAAAAAATAATGTAAAGAGCTAGAGATCGAGTTTCAACCTTTGGATAGTGTTTTGGCTGGTGGGGGGAATCTTTGGAGAGTGTTTCGGCTGGTGGGATGAATCTTTGGAGAGTGTTTCGGTTGGTTTTTCTTGGTGTCTGATTTGGTGGCCTGGTTTGATGGTCGGGTTTAATCGATGCAGTGATAGATTAAATTGGTACAATGATGGGTTGAAAATTTGATTGCAGGAGGGCTCTAAATAAATTTGCAGTGGTGGATCACAAATTGTAGTGATGATCTTTTTTTGGCAGAGACGAGAGTTAGATGATGGTTTTGTGAGTTAGTGTCTTGGTCTCTCCCCCCTTTTGAATTGGAATTTCTAGGCTATTTATAGAGGGGGTGAGGGATGGGCAAGGTGATGGCAGTGAGGGAGAAAGTGAGTTGAATTAATTAGTGATGGGAGTTGGGCAAGGGAAGTGAAAAAAATGGCAATGGCTATATTTTAGGCAGAGAGATGAGGGTGCCGTGAATTAATTGGTGATAGGTGTTGGTGTGAGGGAAAAATGATGAGTGTTTATTTTATTCGGTTCGAGTCAATGATACGATCCCAAGATGTATCACGCGATTACATGGATAAAAGCGTCAAGACATGATGGAGCAGATGGAGTCCGATCAGAGGTCCAAAAGGCTTGATGGAAACCTCTATGTGTTATGTTTATTGTGTCCAAGTTTCAGAGTATTCGGACAAGTAGATCTCAAGGAGATTCGAGATGACAATCTCGCACACAACAGTTATATGCGCAGACACAACAGGAAACTTCTTCGGAACGTAGCTGGCGCTGTACAAGTCCAAATAGTTCGATCGACTGCTCGTTGGAAACTTCAGGATGTTATCTTTCATTTGAGACAAGCTTCAGCTCATTTTGCCCAGTGGTTTAAAAGTTATCGAAGTCGACATTATGGTGCGCAATCTATGCGCGAGACAACATACAACTTGGGGTTTCGGCCTAAACCTTGGCCCGATGATAGAGAACTCGACATGGGCTGCTGGAATGTATTTAAATATATTTATATTTACTTTAATTAGTTAATTAGTTTCCTTAATTAATTAGTTAAATAATGGCAACAACTTCTGTTTCCATTTATTTAATTAATTAGTTAAATAATTGTAACAACCTTTGTTTCCATTTATTTAATTAATTAGTTAATCAGTTTATTTAAATTAGTTAATTAAGTCAATTACCTTATTTAGAACTCCTACTTGCAATCCGATTAGGGTTTCTTGTATAAAGACATGGTTTTGCCTCCTTTTGAAGGTTGGTTGTTATTTTGATAAAATTGAGACTTCTCTCTTCAATATCTGCCCATTGTTCATCAATTGAACCTTGTTCCTTCTCAAGTCCGCAATACTCGAGTCGTCAAACAAGTAAAACCGAAATTGCATTATTGTGTCGTTTGTCTTAGTGCGATTCTCACAATCGTTGGGTTTAGTCCTAAGAATCTGATACAAGATCCTTGACGTGAAATCGACTAGAACTCTTAGCATTCAGTTGGCGAGGTAGTCTACGTTCGCACGAGTCAAGTTCTCTATTCCGCATTGAAATCCTTCTTTGAACAACGATCAGATTTGGTGCTACACATCCTAAGCAACTAGGATCGTATCAGAGTTGGTGTGAGGGAAAAATGATGAGTGTTTATTTTATTCGGTTCGAGTCAATGGTACAGGAAATCTTGCTTAAAATTGATGAAAATCCAAACGAAAAATACCGAAATGAGAAATAAAATGAGATAAATGAAATGATACGAAACGAAAAATGTAAAATATAAAAGTAGACGGAAATATTCGATCCATGGTTCGAACGAAAAAATATTAAAATGCGGAATAAAAGGGAAAAAATGATACGATATGCGATGTAAATAATAAATAGTAAATAAATGTCAATAATAAATGCAAATAAGGTTAATAATATGACGAATGAAAAAAACGAATATGATGTTACGAAAATGTCGAAAATTGGGTAGCAAAACTGTCAAAAATCGGGTAGCAACAGGAAGCCATTTCCCACTATACACTGAATATGCGTAGACCACACTATTTCAGACTCCGTAAATCCTGAATGGACATCAGCCATACCCGAGACTTTATGGGAATAAATTGAGCTACGAATAGTTATTACCATCTAAAGGGTTAGATATATAATTTTTTCTAATTTAGGTGATTGAATTTTTTTAATATAACTTAGTTATATGTATAACTAATAGGTAAAAGAGAAAGAGCGTGAAGAATTAAAAAATTAGGAAAAGAGAAGAAAAATATAAAAGATAAGAAGAATTCACTCCATTTATTTAATTGATCAAATAATTGGTTTTACCTAATTATAAAAAATACAAATTCAATAATTATAGTTAAAAAAATGAAATTTAACTTGATTTGTAAACTTATTCATCCCATTTGTAAATAAAAATACAACAAATGAACAATAAATTTTGTACTTATATGCGAGAGCGAGGGTCAATAATTTTATGCAGTCTATTTAGGAAAGGAGTCTAAGTGGCATAAAAAAAGGAATAATCATGAAAATTATATAACAAATATATTGTGTTTGAATGAAACAAAGTTCAGCTAAGATATACTTAATTAGTTAATCAAATAATCCTTGTATTTATTATGCTTTTTCCATATAGCACCTTGTAAATCCATACCGGTGATTATTTAGGGTACATTTAGTTCTTGAAATGTGGAGAAACTAGGCCAGAATATTAAACGTCTTGAAAAGTTACATTTAGAGATTTTTCACATTCTCAATACTTCTAATTTGGTAATAAAAAAAATAACACGGATTCCCCCACAAAATTAAAGCTAAGGAATCCAATTTTCCCGAATTTTACAAAAAAAAAAAAATATTACTTCTTTTATATATTTGTGATTTTAAAAAATACATGATTATCATTATTTATTAAACATTACTTACTATATATAATCATCAATCAAACAAAAGAATATAAATTTTAATAAGAATGACTTTTCCCTATCCTAGAAATTCCTTTCCAGAAAAATTACCAATAAGCTAAAAATAAAACCTGAAATACTTCATTATATACCAATAAGTGGGCAACAATCATTCTATAAGTTGCAAGTAATGGTGTTTAAGGTTGTAGTTTTCGGAACACAGTTGCAACTAATGGCCAAGGTTGACGGTAGATTATATATTTTTTCCCATATATTAAATAAAAAATGGAATAGGGAAATGTAATGTAATGTTAATGAAATGTAACCTAAGTAAGTCCGTTACAATATACAGGCAGATTTCGTAACTTTTCTTATATATTTTGTAACTTTATAAAAATTATAGAATTGAAGTAAAAAGTAACAAAATATGTAAAAAAATTATGAATTTTTAAAAAATATTACCATTAAATAAATAGTTCTTAAACCCATTAAATCCAACACCCTAATAAGATATAACAATTCAACATAATCATATGTTTTTTGGAAATTTCATATTAATAAGTCTTATATTGCAAGAAAATAATAATATTAATAAGTCTTATATTGCAAGAAAACTAGATTCGATGGGTTAGCAATGGGTCCATTTTTGAAATAAAAATTAATAAAATTAATAAAAAAGATAATAAATATAATGGAAGACACATCTATGGTATTTTCTTAATGGATTATAGGAAATAGAGACCCGAACGAATCAAATAGAAAACGTTGAGGATAATGGTTCACAGTCCGGGTCGACTATTCATAACTTTGCCACCAAGTACAGTAGGAAACGTGGAAGTATATCCTTAATCTGACTGAAACGTAGACAAAGTTTCCATGAAACCCAGGAGGTACTGACGTTTATCTACATGCCGGCTTCTAGTGACATACACGTCATTCAATTCGCCATCGTCACAGCTACCATCAGCAGACCAGACAAACAAACACCAAACAGCACCAACGCCTCCTCTTCTTTTCTCAATTTCTGTTTTGCTCTGTTCTTCTTAGAGATTACCAAAGACCAATACAATATGGGCAATGCTAAACAAGAGGATGGAACAAGAGGAGGAAACAAGAGGAATGACGTGGCGGTCCACGTCACTCTGCCACGTAGTGCCACGTGGCACTTATTTATAAGTTTGCCATCATCCTCTATTTACGAAAATGCCATTAAAATATCCTTCTTCATCATCTCTTCCACGATCTAACGAGCTAGGTTTTCGTTTTCCTCTTCTCCTCCATAGCAGCAGCCGCTGCTCCTCCTCCATTTGTCTCTTCGTTCTTCACTTCAGCGAGCAGCGCAGCCAGCCACACGACACACCGCCTCTCTCTGACCTCTTCCGATCTGGGTGTGTAAATTGATTTTGGGT
Organism: Viola odorata; assembly: GCA_963691705.1. NCBI lineage: Eukaryota > Viridiplantae > Streptophyta > Magnoliopsida > Malpighiales > Violaceae > Viola > Viola odorata. Next base: position 53,862,561 of record OY829545.1, on the reverse strand, counting down.
TTTATTTGAAACACTGTTCCGCTGCTCCTCCTCCATTTTTCTGTCATTATAGTTGTAGTTGTAGTTGTAGTTGTAAAAGGGAAGGGTTGTATCAGTTAGGTATGCTTTCAAATTTTTACAGTTTTGTGTTAGCAATAGTTGTTCCCTTTCTGTTGTTATACATACAAATATATTTCCAGTAAAATTTATAAATAATTAATTTAGACTATATGTTCATAAAAAATTTAGGCTAACTTATAAATCTTATATAATAACTTATTGTAATAATTTTTATATAATTTTCTTTGAATTATGAATGAAGTTTTATGTTTAAAATTGTCTTATTAGTCTTACTCTATTATTTAATGAATAATTTAATCCTAATATTTATAAAAAAAATCAATTAAACCCTTGCATTTATTTGAATCTTTTATTTTATTTAATATGTTTGTAAATTAAGATGGCACTACTTCTCAATTGAACAGAATTCCAGTATCAATAGACAACAATTAATTAGTGCATTAACATCATAGCACGGCTAAAGATATACAACTTCTAGTTTTTAATAAGCAAATAATAATAATGGTTAATGTAATAATACATTGCATCAAACCAACTTTATTTGTATAATTAATTAGTTTTATGCAATTGATGGTATATTGTTGATAAAAAAATAATGTTACAAGTTGTAGAATTTGAGTAGTTGCACATCCCAATATTCTACTAAGACGGTCTATAGTTGTTTATACATTAAGTTATACTATTACTTATTGTTAATTTGTATTTACTTCATAGGTTTTATTTCTGAATAATCATGAATAATGTAATATCCTTACATATTGTAAAAAAACTCACGTAATTACTATTAATTAATATTCTATACAATATGGGTGTGTGAAATTCTGTTCAATTGAGCCTGTATTTTGCAATCTGGGTGTATAAATTTTTTAACTTATTACCTTTTCAGGCATTCTTCCCACTGATATTCGGCATACTACAATGGAGTTCTTTCCACAAAGTGATGAGCATCAACGGGAGTCTTTACCTCAAAGTGATGAGCCTCAAATGTCAGAACTTGGGGTTTGTTTGGCGTTCCGGTTCTGGTCCGAAAAGTGTTGTGGGCAAAAGTGTTGTGGGAAGCAGTGAGCTGTTTGGTAAACATTTCTTAAAAGTGTTGTGGGAAACGAGAAGTTGTTTTTGGTGTTTGGTAAACACTGCTTTTAGAACTATGGTTTGAGTGTAAAATGACTATAAAGGGCATCAGTCATTTTTAGTGTTATTTATTTACATTATTTAATTCAATCTTTTTTTCTAAACAAATAATTTAACTATAATTTTCTAAAAGCTGCAATTTTAACCTTTTAACTATAAAAGACACAATTTATTTTAAGCATTAAAATTAATATTTTTTAGTATATATATAGATTATTTAAATCAATCTATTTCTTTAAACAAATAATTAACATTTTATTAAATAAAGTTAAATATTGAGCACTATTTTAAAATTTTACATATATAAAATCACAATTATCTATTTATCATTAATCTATTACCTTTTTATGCTAATACATCAATAATATTTTTTAAAGGCATCAATCATTTTTAATGTTATTTATTTACATTATTTAAATCAATCTTTTTTCTAAACAAATAATTAACATTTTATTTATAACAATATTAAAAAGTTTATTAGTAGAAGGAAAAAGGTGTTAAATATGGAACATTTTATTACACTTACTATATTTATAAACCGAATTAATTACACTTACTATATTTATATATATATATATATATATATATATATATATATATAATTTAAATAGAAATTTAGATCAATAAACAAACAATATAAGTAATGATATATCATGACATAGAAAGTATAAATTTTTATATTTTTAAAAATATTTTATTTTAAAGTTGGAAATTCTGTGAGAAACTTATGTTTTTTAAATGTAATTTTTTATTTTGAATAACAATGTGATATAAATTTGTTAATTTTTATTTAAAATGTCATTGAAATTAAACTTTCCAATAAAACTATTTTGTAAGCTAGCTAATAAATTATTTACTTAATTACATATTAATTAATTAGTAAGATTATGTAATTTCTAATATATATATATATATATATATATATTTTGTGATAATTAATATGACTATATATACACATTTTCATTTAACAATGCTATATAAAACATCAAAAATTTGTTCAAAAATGGTAACCATAGTAGAAATGCTATTTTTTTAATTGAATTTTTTTTAAATATATATAATTGTTTATTTTGAATAACAATGTTATATAAATTTGTTGATTTCTATTTAAAATATAATTGAAACTAAATATTCAAATAAAAACATTTTGTGAGCTATATAGAAATAATTTACTTAATTATATATTAATTAAGATTATAAATGTACTTTGTAATTAATATATATACATTTTTCTTTTACGGTAATTAATATTACTATATATATACATTTTGATTTAGCAACTGCAGGTTTATACAATTGCCGCAAGTTTCATTCTGTTTCCTGCTGATATTCACATAGATATTGAAATTGAAATTTAGCAAAATAGGTACATCAACTGAGGCAGCAAATAAAAAACAATAAAGTTAGACAGGAGCATTTGGTACAAAAGTTTCATTTTCATCACAATATTCTAGTGAAACTACACAGTTTCTTAAAAAATGAAGAGTAACTCAGTAGCCTCAAAAATTGTACACATCTGCAGCAGCGACAAGCTTATTCAGAGATGAAATCTCTTCAACTTTATTTTGTTCTTGAGACTGCACACAACCCTTTCTTCTTTTCACTCCAGGCAAAACTGTTGCTGCTTAATCCAGATCACTCTGTTTTCATCAATACATGATTCCTATAAAAGCGTATATCTACTGGCAGATTACTTGTATGCAGTAAATTGTTTAAATGCCAACAAGTGCTTAAGCATTCATACAAACACAACTCCAACACAAAGCCAGTTAAAACAATGCACTGAATTTCCTTGCTTGTGGGATCACATATAATATATAAAGTACAGTATGATGATGAAAGACAAGCTCAGAAACAATCGTTTTAGCTTTCAGAAATTCAGTATCATATTCGATACAGTGGGTGTCAAATTTTTGAAGTCTGAGATGAAGATGCAAATGTACATGGGCATGTATTAATCACAATGGGGGGAAATGTAATGTTCATTAGCATAAAAAAGCAGCCTGATAAGCTAAACCAGAGAGCTTGTTCAGAATAAAATGTGTAATTCTTGCCATGCCACTCAAATATGAAAAATCCATTCAATTGGTAATCATAAAAAACAGTATAACCAAAAACATAAAAAATATATGCATACTTTGAGATTCAGAGAATGTTTCCGAGAATCAAGTTCCGCAGGAGTGAATTCAGCCTAATTATAGAAAGACAAGTGCAGATCATGAATACCACCTCTAGATAAATTTAATAACATCATAAGTACAATCATTGAGAGAAGAAAAAAAGACCTCACAAAATGCTTAAGCTTTAGGGTTAGATGGTCCTTTGATGCAAGTGTCATGGTGTAAAAATCAGCACACTTAGCCTGAAAATAAGAAAAGATATGGGCCATGGGTGGGATGTGGTGTATGTCCATTTCTATACTTTGCATGTTAATCATGTCTGGTTATATACCCCCAGAATGAAAAAGCAACTATGAAACCATGAACGCTTATATATTGTCTTGGACCCTTATACAAAAAGCTAAGATTTTAACAACCTGCAAGCTTAAATGCATTCCACATGATGTCCTCATGTTCAGCAATTCCATAGAGGCATAATGTAGCTGATTCAACTCCAAATACTTGCCATAACAATTTTCCAGTGTTGTTTTGTCGTAGGAAGTCCTGCATGAAGTTGATCGCTAGTAAGATCATCAAAAGATGTTAATGTATTTAAGAGAATCGGTAGACAATAGTGCAAAACCAAACCTTAGGATGCATATACAACCACAGCCGTATGCCATGCCACAGAGCGTGAGACTTGACTCTCTGACACATACAATCCTCTTCTAAAGGAAGCCAGCACTGCAAATTAAGTGAATTCCCCACTGCAAATTAATGGAATTCCTATTTAAAGATTTTAAAGAAGAAAAAATTTATACAGACAAAAGTGAAGTTAAAGTTTGCAGAATGCTCTGTCCCAACATTACACCCCATAAACGTATGAAAAAACATGCATCAATAAAAATCAAATATAAACCTTCTGGCAAAGATAGTCCCTGCTTCCAAGCAAACGACATGCTATTTGTCGAGCTGAAAAGAACTGGAGCTTTTGGTCAGAATCGCCTATAGACTGATAGGTTGCTCTATGCTTCTTATCCTCTACAATTTTAAAATCTCCCTGCCACTCAAATTGGAAGTTGAAAAGGAAAAAGCAAGATGAGAAACTTTCTGGTGCTTTAAGTGCATCAATTGAACATATTATAGTTAATCGAAAAATGATGATAACAACTACAGCATACAATCTAACAAATTCAAACAAAAAAAGAAAAATAGAAACCGGAATAATACGTCAACAAAACATATGCAAATAAGGGAAGGCACCATACAGACAGAAGAGAGGTGAATTACAAAACTGAAAACTATACAATTTCTCAGCCACCAAACGACCAAGAACACCTGGCCCAACAATCAGCAGATCATTCTCTCCTACAAGACTAGAACTTGCAGTCTCCAATCCTTCATTTGGTGCACCTTCAACAAACCCAATTGGGGAAACAAGCAATAAATTAAAATTAAATCAACAATTCTATAATCGCACAACGTTATATGACGAAGACATGAAAAACATACCTAGTGAACAGTCGAACACACTAGAAAATTTCCAGTCAACAAAGGGTGGTATAGATTCGCAACGACGAAAGGAATCAAACCCCTAAATTTATTTACAGATTCAAAGAAACCCTAACGAGAGAGTGAGAGAACGAGAGAGCTTGAGCGGAGGGAGAGAGAGTGAGAGAGCGAGAGAGCGAGAGCAGAGAGAGAGAGCGATTTTTTTGGTATATTTTATACCTGATTTATTTGTAATTAAGAAGGAAACTAGGGGATATTTTTGTCCAAAAATTATGAAAGCTCAGCTTCCCATGTGCAGCCCAAGCACACTTGTGGCCAATGGTGTATGGGTGGGTCTGTTTGGCGTTTCGGTTTTGGTTGGAAAAGTTGTATGGGAAAAAGTTCTGTGTGAAAATGACTTCTGGAAAAAATAGTATGTTGTTTGGTAAAAAAATTTAAAAGTACTGTGAGATAGCTGAGGTGTTTGGTAAAACAGTTTTTCAAAACTATGGTTTGAATGTAAAATGACCATAAAGGGCACAATTCATTTCAAGTGTTATAATTAATTTTTTTAGTATCTTTATATATATTTTTAATCAATTTATTTATAATCTAACATTTACCACTTAATATTTATCTAATATCATATATAAATTTAAGTTATTAATACCATAAAAAATTTAAGTTATTAATACCATAAAAAATTTAAGTTATTAATACCATAAATAAATATTTATCTAATATAATAAAAAGTTTTAAACTATTAACTTCGAAAATGGAATGAATTACTCTGAAGTTGGAATGAATTACTCTGAAATTGTAATAAAATTACATGAAAAAGTTTTAAACTAATTAATGCATTAAAAATTAAACCCGTCATTACATATATAAAAAGTACAATTACATATTAAGCATTAAACTATTAGCTATTGAGTTACGAACTTCATTCCTAACTATTATAAAAGTTTAAATTTTAACTTTTTACAAAACTATAGGATCTATATTGCAAAAATTTTAACTATAAGGTTTTTTTATGTAGTTTAGGGAAAATTTAAAGAATTTTAAATTAGACATTCTTTATTTGTTAGAAAAATAAATAGAGTGTAGGTATTTTTTTCTCAGTGTTGCTTTAGGTTAGCAATTTTAGTTAGTCTATATTTATTTACTTGTTAATTTTTTTGTTATAATAATTATTTTTATCATTTACAGATATATGAGGATTTTATCGAATTAGAATCAGAAATATGATATTTGGTTTGTGGAGGGAACAAATAAATGAGTTTCGACCATAATTGAATTAATTGATAATAATACTTGCTTTTGTATCTATTCATTCAGATGATTATCCACTAACAATCCTATTTGTACGGGATATATTATGATCAAGTCATGAAACAAATGTAAAAAAAAAAAATATATTATATAAAAAATAATTAAAGCTTTAATCAAATCAATGCCATAATAGATGGATACCTTTGATTATACACCTAAAACCAGGTGATTTTAATTTTGACACAATTTATTAGCAAGTAAAAATTTCTTGATCCATAAAAATATTCCATTTACATTACCTCATAGTTATTTATTTATAAAAATATCCTGATTCCACTCCTTAATCCTTATCGAACTTGAGCTTCAGCTGAAAAACTAGCCTTAGGCGGTACCCTTGAGATGTTCAGGGCCATCATAACCATCAGAAGGAACCTTGCCATCGTTTTCCACTTCGTCAAAGTAATCCTCACGAGCATTGTCAGCTAACATAAGTGCAACCAACCAGAAGAGAGCTGAATCAAGAGAAACAAAAGCACCACCATTAAGGAGACCAGTCTTGGCAGTAGGGCAACTTGTCTTGTCACTGGGATGTACATTGCGAATCAAGTGAAGTTACTCTGTAACTGTAGGCCATAAGATCAACGATGCAGCTAATCCTGCTATCATACTGAAATGAATGCAAAGGGGCATAAACACAAAATGAGCATAACATCATAAAGTTTGGAAGGCAAAGCACAAAATAAAATGACCATAACATTGCTAGTCTATTTATACGTGTTTGCTATGAGAAAGCAGTTCCTGCAAGTCCAGAAGATAGAGCCACAGGAATTCATCTGACTCACAAAATAAGTTGATGATATGGTACCAAAATGGCCACAAACAGCTCAAACTGCTAATTCATCTCTTCTTTATTATATTAATGTAAATAATAACTGAGTATATACTTCAATGCCACTGCAGGTCATACAAAAGAGTGGATTTCAGGAAATGAGTAAACAAAATCCAGAAAAATATTGCACGTCACAGTCATCAATTGAGATTCTAAATGCTACCATATGGAAGTTGCTCCATCAAAACTTGAAAAGTAATAATCAAATCCTGATATAATTTCACAAGAAGCAGACAATTCACAGAATATTATGACCAGAACTGAGGAATAAACTCTTTGCAAAAGTGAAAGCTAATATTTTTTATTTTAAAAATTGATCTTCAGGTCACTAGAATATAAAAGGAATAGCAGACCAAGAACAGCAACAACAACATCATCGACCAACTCTGCAATAGCAACAGGAAGGCCAAGAACATGGCAGCCCTCACTGCACAACATCTTAGAAGCTGACAGTAGCAGCAAATAATTAAGGAACCCATCATCGTGTGGAAATTACAGATCAGAGGTTCAAATTTGACTGGAAAAGACAAATATGTAATGCCGAGTAGTCCAAATTGCATATCTGGAGGTATGACAAATGACAAATGGGACTCCAAAAATGTATGGACATGGAAATTTCTAACAGTACTTATCAAGTTCAAGAAAATAAAAGAAATGTCTAACACATTATAAACCTTTTTATTCAACGTTGAGTTGAACCGACACTGATAGCCAACATATTAGAACCTAAATGATATAACTCTCAATGTTGAGGGTAGTAGTATTATATATATGCCTGCAATGATTTGTGAGTTTGATTGCTCAAATGAATACAAAAGTTGTCAAAAAGGAAATGTAAAAAATATGCATCAGTTTGTCTGCCATTCCTGAGCAGGTATTTTAGCTGGAAAGTGAACAATAATGCATAGTTTACCATATGAGTTCAAACATCTTGAAAACAACCATTTATATTTGTGCAAGTTTTTGCAGCTTTTGCAGTAACTGGCACTAGCTCTTATCTTGGTGCTAAGATTGATAAATTACCAACTAAAATATGAACTTTAATGACTAACTATTAGTAATATGTTAATTTGGTAAATCATTGCAGCAACAACTTTTCCCCGTTAATTGCTGTCATAATTGACTTAAGCAACCAAGATTCTTGGAAACCCACATGCAAAAGATGAATAATTGGAACAAAACACCACAGATAACCAAACCAGCAAGTGGAAAGAAAGAAAAAGTGTCTTTGAACTTACCATGATTCCCAAATATGGAAAGATAAGAAGAAATAGGGAAGCCTTCTCCAAGAAATAAGCTTTGAGGATAAATTAAGAGAACACACTTAAACAAATTCTCATACCCACCACAAGTAAAATAAAGGAGAGTTGTAAAGCTCAAAACAGTTTTGCGAGCTCAAGTAAAGAATGATTCTCTAGAGCTTAATGTAGTAACTAAAGAACAACTATCTAATTGACTAAGCAACCAACCCAAAGCTAAAGGAGTAGATCCAAACGTAAGAGGGAAAAAGAAAGAGACAAACCTGAATCGAAGGAGTCGAGAGCGAGCAGATCCGAAGTTCTTCCCTTTAAACCGAAACCCTAATTTTGCAGAAAAATTGTCAGATTTGGTAAAAATTGAGGTTGAATGAAAGAAAAAACAATGAAATGTTTATTATTAATTGATGAAAGCATGAAAAAATTAAAAGAATAAGCATACTTGATATGATTTGGCAAGATGGAGCAGGAGGATTTGAGAGAAAACTAAGAGGTGTTTTTGAGGAAAATGAAGGTTGCGGGAAGAGAATGAGGAAATGGTTGTTTTTTCTTGCTTTTTTATACTTGCTATGTGTGTAAATAAACTGAAATCGGCCTGGAATTTTTTCCAAAATCATTTGCACCAGCTTCCCGCAATCTTGCTTTCCTTTGATTTTCAGAAAGCTCAAATTTGAGCCAGTGGGAAAAGTGGCAATTTTGCCTTATTGAGGACCGGGCTTCTCAAGAAGCCCAGCAAGTTGAATGTTTACCAAACTATAAAACTTGCATTTCCAATTTCAAAACCTCCTTCCTGAGATAGAACCTGAATGCCAAAGGGCACCTATGTCCCCCTTTGGCATTAAGGTTCTTGCCCATAAAGTTGAGTTTCAGAACCAAAAGCCAAGGGTTGCCCTTTGGCAACCCAAATACCAATGGGCTTCATGAGAAGCCCCTTGGTCAAAACCAGCAAAATGTTGGTTTTTGATGGTTTTGCGGAAGGAGCAAAATGCTCCTTCCTGAGCAATGTCTCTGCCTCTCTCTCTCTCTTTACTTTTCTTTTTCTTTTTCAATAAATTTAATTTTCTTACTTGGTATAATGAACGAAATAAATTAAAAACTACAAAAATATAATCTATATCTCAAGATGAGTAATTTTAGATCCACTTTTCCTATTTTTATTAAAATTTTAGAAATGGGTTTTATACCATTTAATTACATTATTTTATTAATTATTTGTTTTAAAAATATATTAATTTAAATAATTTATATTAATAATATTTGAAATAGAAAGGTGACTTTTATAGTCATTTTACATTCAAACCATAATTTTAACCGTAGTGTTTACCAAACACCAAAAACAACTTCTCGTTTCCCACAGCACTTTTAAAGAAATGTTTACCAAACACCTCAAGTATCTCACAACACTTTCTCTAGAAGTCCTTTTCCCACAGAATTTTTTCCAAAGTACTTCTCGGACCAGAACCGGAACGCCAAACAGACCCTATTTTTTACCAGTGACAATTAGAGGCAAATTGTGAAGGAAACCCAATAGAGCTTTTTGGGAAGGTGTTTACCAAACACCTTTCCCTGCTTTTGGGTTGGGAAAAGCTGGTTTCCCAACCCAACCTTGAACCCCAAACAGCCACTTGATGAGGGTTTGATTCCGATGTTAGATATGGTCTTCAAATCAGAAGAAGATGTTTACAATTTTTATCTTGAGTATTCTCGTGCAATGAGATTCGGTATTACGAGAAAATGTATCAAGAAAGATGATAATAGGAATCTGAGGTATTATTCTGTTGAGTGTAGTAGAGGAGGTAAATGGAAATCTAAGGAAAAAAATCCTTTTAATCCAAGGCCATAAAAAAAATTTGATTGTAAGGCTAAAATCAACGCTATTATTAATGATGAAGGAGAGTTCACAATTTCTCGTGTTATTCTTGACCATAATCATTTGTTGTGTCCCAAAAAAGTACGTTTCTTTAAGTGTAATACAGACATGGATGTGTATACGAAGAGGAGGCTTGAAACAAATGATGAAGTAGGCATACGTGTGAGTAATAATTTTCATTCTTTGGCTGTGGAAGCAGGGGGTATGAGAATTTGACATTTACTGAGAAAGATTGTAGAAATCATCTACTGAAAGTAAGACAAATTAGGCTTGGAGTTGGAGATGCAACATCACTTAGCATGTATTTTGCATGCATGCAAAAAAGGAATCCTAATTTCTTTTATATGCTTGATATAGATGATGACAGTCGATTAAGAAATGTATTTTGGGCAGATGCACGATCTATAGCAGCTTATGAAAGTTTTGGTGATGTCATATCATTTGATACAACGTACTTAACTAATAGATATGACATGCCTTTTGCACCATTTGTTGGTGTTAATCACCATGGGCAGACTGTACTATTGGGATGTGGTTTACTCTCAAATGAAGAAGCAGATACATATATCTGTTGTTTAAAGCTTGGTTGATGTGCATGTCAAATCCTCCAAATGCAATTATTATTGACCAATGCAGGTCCATCCAAAAAGCTGTCAAATATGTCTTCCCTAATTCTCACCATCGTCTTTGCCTGTGGCACATTATGAAGAAGTTACCCGAGAAACTTGGATCACGTCATGATTACAAGGCAATTAAAAAAGTGCTAAAAAAAGTTATCTACGAGTCCATTAAGGTGGAAGAATTTGAGGAGATTTGGGGTAACATGATTAATGATTTTGATCTCCAGGAAAATACATGGTTAAGTGGTTTATATGAAGATCGACATCGTTGGGTTCCAGTGTTTGTAAGAGGAATTTTTTGGGCCGGAATGTCTACAACCCAAAGGAGTGAAAGTATAAATTCATTCTTTGATGGGTATGTTGGTCCGAAGACGTCTCTAAAGCAGTTTGTAGAGCAGTATGATAATGCATTGAAATGTAAGATCGAGAAAGAAAATAAAGCCGATTTTGCTTCGTTCAATTCCCGTATTCCTCTGATAACTAATTACAGCTTCGAGAAACAATTTCAAGATGCCTACACGAATGAACTGTTTCGGTTATTTCAGGATGAGGTACGGGGTGTGGTGTCCGTCAATCTTAAGCTCATTGACAGGTGCGAATAAATTTCATTATGCTCTAAGAGTTTCTCTTTTTACTTCAACTCATTATGACTGGCAATCTTGAGTTCATTGTTATTACTGTTGCATGATTCCTTTCACGAAATTGATAGGTGTGGTTCATTTATGACATTTCAAATAACTAACATATTGAGTAGCAAAGAGTCTGGATTCAGAAGAAAAGTTACTTATTGTGTTTATTATGATCCGTCGAATCTAGATTTATGTTGCCAATGCCGTCTGTTTCAGTTTAAAGGAATTATTTGCAGACATATTGTGAAGGTGTTAATTGAGGAAAATATACATCATGTTCCATCTGAATATGTCTTGCATCGTTGGAGGAAGGATGTTAGACACAAACATACATATGTCAAGAATTGTTATGATGACAACATGGATGATCAATTTAGAATGAGATACAATCATTTGAATTCAGAATGGGCTAAATTTCCAGAGGTTGGAGCTGAGTTTGTAGAGAATTATGAGTGTCTATTGAGCTCCTTAGATGAGGCAGCTTCAAAACTCTCGATCGGTGATTCAAGTAATTGAAAAAAAACAGTCCGCAGGAACCTCTTCAACGATCATGACAGAGGACTGTCAAAAAATTTCGAGCTTCCATGTCACACATTGAAATTGGAAGGCAATTTTCTTGGCAGCTACATCCTAAATCAAAACATGAAAAATTCAAAATCATACACAACAGATCATCACCAACCATATCTCACCCGAGTCTGAAAAAATACTTCTCAAGGCCTTATAGTGAAAGCTGTGACAAAAACTTAGCAGCAGAACACCAATATCCTATTAAAATGGTGTTTACGGTTACCAAACCAAAATGTACCCACCAACAATTAATTGAATTGTGACAGTTCCTAAATTCTAGTGTGTGTCAGTGTTAGTTTAAAGCCCCAAATCAGTGGATCTACCATGAAATCAATTGACAAAACATTTCTTGGCATAAAATTCATACATCCACAACAATATTCTGAAAAGAACAGGAAAAAAGAATTACAGGCACCTGCTTTAGCAACTAAAAAATAGGGAAACCAAAAAGGAGTAAGCTATTTTTCTTGTTTTGACTCCTTACAGAGTTATTGGTGGACTTAAAAGCAACAACAATCGATAGAAGCCGCTTAGCAGCTTGAAGGGCAGCAACCAGATCAGAGCACCAATTCCCAGAATTATAAGAAGATTCACTTAACGCACCACCGCACGCGGATATGGAGGAGGGAGGAAGCAGATCGGCTTGAAGGAAGAGATGTGGCTGCTATGGAGGAGGGGGAAGCTCCGGACGCGGCTGCTATGGAGGCGGAGTGACCAGCGGCTGCTGGTATGGAGGAGAAGAGGAAAACCTAAAAGGCTCGTGGAATTGAGGAAGAGATGACGAAGAAGGAGATTTTAATGGCATTTTGGTAATTTCTCTGTTGATGGCAAACTTGTAAATAAGTGATGTGGCACTGGGTGGCAGAGTGACGTGGTGTGCCACGTCATTGCTCTTGTCTCCTCCTCTTGTTCCCTCCGCGGGTCATTTGTAAATAAAAATACAACAAATGAAAAATAAATTTTGTATTTATATGCGAGAAGCGCGGGTCAATAATTTTATGTAGTCTATTTAGGAAAGGAGTCTAAGTGGCATGAAAAAAAGGAATAATCATGAAAATTATATAACAAATATATTGCGTTTGAATGAAACAAAGTTCAGCTAAGATATACTTAATTATTTAATCAAATAATCCTTGTATTTATTATGCTTTTTCCATATAGCACCTTGTAAATCCATACCGGTGATTATTTGGGGTACATTTAGTTCTTGGAATATGGAGAAACTAGGCCAGAATATTAAACGTCTTGAAAAGTTACATTTAGAGATTTTCACATTGTCAATACTTCTAATTTGGTAATAAAAAAAATAACACGGATTCCCCCGCAAAATTAAAGCTAAGGAATCCAATTTTCCCGAATTTTACAAAAAAAAATTATATTACTTCTTTTATATATTTGTGATTTTAAAAAATACATGATTATCATTATTTAGTAAACATTACTTACTATATATAATCATCAATCAAACAAAAGAATATAAATTTTAATAAGAATGACTTTTCCCTATCCTAGAAATCACTTTCCAGAAAAATTACCAATAAGCTAAAAATAAAACCTGAAATACTTCATTATATACCAATAAGTGGGCAACAATCATTCTATAAGTTGCAGGTTGTAGTTTGCGGAACACAGTTGCAACTAATGGCCAAGGTTGACGGTAGATTATATTTTTTCCCCCATATATTAAAAAATGGAATAGGGAAATGTAATGTAATGTTAATGAAACGTAACCTAAGTAAGTCCGTTACAATATACAAGCAGATTTCGTAACTTTTCTTATATATTTTGTAACTTTATAAAAATTATAGAATTGAAGTAAAAAGTAACAGAATATGTAAAAAAATTATAAATTTTTAAAAAATATTACCATTAAATAAATAGTTCTTAAACCCATTAAATCCAACACCCTAATAAGATATGACAATTCAACATAATCATATGCTTTTTGGAAATTTCATATTAATAAGTCTTATATTGCAAGAAAATAATAATATTAATAAGCCTTATATTGCAAGAAAACTAGATTCGATGGGTTAACAATGGGTCCATTTTTGAAATAAAAATTAATAAAATTAATAAAAAAGATAATAAATATAATGGAAGACACATCTATGCTATTTTCTTAATGGATTATAGGAAATAGAGACCCGAACGAATCAAATAGAAAACGTTGAGGATAATGGTTCACTGTCCGGGTCGACTATTCATAACTTTGCCACCAAGCACAGCAGGAAACGTGGAAGTATATCCTTAATCTGACTGAAACGTAGACAAAGTTTCCATGAAATCCAGGAGTACTGACGTTTATCTACATGCCGGCTTCTAGTGACATACACGTCATTCAATTCGCCATCGTCACAGCCACCATCAGCAGACCAGACAAACAAACACCAAACAGCACCAACGCCTCCTCTTCTTTTCTCAATTTCTGTTTTGCTCTGTTCTTCTTAGACATCACCAAAGACCAATACAATATACAGTTCTTTTCTCTTTTCAATGAAAAAACCCCAAACCAAAACTAACAGACAAAACAACCTCAATCAATCATAATCTCGCAATCATTAATCTCTCTCTCTGCCATCCACACGCACAGTAACAGCAAAATCCAACCTCTTGACGACTCTTTTTCCCCTTAAAACGAACTCTTAATCCTTTGTTACCAAACTCTTAATTTCAAGATTCTTCCGTCGCAGATAGTAAATCCTCTAACATTTGTTGTTATTTATCTGTGTATTTTTGTTCTAAAGGTAAGAGCTTTCGGAGTCTGACAATGGTGGTATTTTTCTTATCCTCCTCAGAGTTTTAAGGAGTAAAAGATGGCATTGTTTCGCAAGTTGTTCTTTAGGAAGCCCCCTGATGGGCTGCTTGAGATCTGTGAACGAGTTTACGGTCAGTTTTGATTTTCATTTGCTGTGTAGGAGTTTGAGTCTTTACATGTTTCTATTTGTGGGCTCTCCACGGATATTTCAATTTCGTTCAATTTTAACATGTTTTGCCTCCTGTAAATTTCTGGGTTCTTTTGTTTGGCTACTAGGAGAATGTAGGGGGTCAAATTGCTGCTGGGTTTTCAATTTTTATCTTTGTATCAACTTCTTTGTCATTTCAGCCTATTTCAGCTGCTTAGTTTGATTGTTGTGAATTGTAATCAATGGAGGATTCTGTAAATTAATGTTAGAGGAATTTCAGTAATGTCAATTGCATACCGTTTATTGATGCCGGAGTCTGTAGACTGTGGTTCTAGAGTAATACTACATATTAGAACTCAATTTATTTAAGTGACTTCAAAGGAGTCTTCTTTAATTTAGTTCTAGTATATATATTACTTTTTTTCTGCCCGAAAGAGCTGTAGTATTACTCTTATGTATGATAAGAATCACAGTCAGTGGATATAATAGTTGCAACTTGGGCCTTTGACTTATTACTTAGAAACCAAAAGTAGGAGTTGGGTCATTTAGTTTGTTTTTGCAAGTCAAACAGTAATTTCATGACTGACAATGCCATTCTGTATGAATGTAGTGTTTGATTGCTGCTTCTCTAGTGATGCTTGGCAAGAAGAAAATTATAGTGGTTACATAGGTGGGATAGTTGGACAACTAAGAGACCATTTCCCTGATGCCTCATTCCTGGGGTTTAATTTCCGCGATGGAGAAAGACAAAGCCAGTTTGCGGATGTCTTGTCTGGTTATGATATGACCATAATGGAGTATCCTCGTCAATATCAAGGCTGCCCATTGCTCACAATGGAGATGATCCACCATTTTCTAAGATCAGGTGAGAGTTGGCTCTCACTCGGGCAGCAAAATCTGCTTCTAATGCATTGTGAATGGGGTGGTTGGCCAGTCCTTGCATTCATGTTGGCTGCACTGTTGATTTATAGGAAGCAGTATAGTGGAGAGCAGAAGACCTTGGACATGATCTATAAGGAGGCTCCTCGTGAGCTTTTGGAGTTGCTATCACCACTGAATCATGTTCCTTCTCAACTGAGATATCTACAGTATGTCTCTAGGAGGAACTTAGCCTCAGACTGGCCTCCATTGGATAGAGCTCTCACCTTGGATTGTGTGATTTTGAGATTTATCCCAAACATTGATGGAGAGGGGGGCTGTCGTCCAGTATTTCGGATATATGGACAAGATCCTTTACTTGTTCCAGATCGAACTGCCAAAGTACTGTTCTCAACTTCAAAAAAAAGCAAGACTATTCGGGCTTATAAGCAGGTAATTCCAAATCCTCTTGCGTTGATACTTGTTTTCTTGTTCTTTCTGGATGATGTTTTCTGTTCCTGATTATATATAGAACTTGTAATCTTCAAATATTTAACTCTTTGTCATGACATCTTGTGGTCTGATTTTGACTGCAATACTATCTTCCATCGGTATTGGTTGACATCCTGGGAAATTCTCGCACCATTGAGTGCTTAAGGTGTTTTAGGGCTTCACCTTTATGGGGCAAGTATTTCAACTGGAAAACATGCAAACAAAAAGAATTGTGTATGTTCCTAGATAAGCTCTTAAGATTAGCGAAGTAGGAAGTCATGCTGTCACTAGATGATTGCTATTAAATTGCATCTCATAGATTGTCCGGTGTCTGTGCCTCACTTTTCCAAGAGTATGTGATTGTGATGATCTCCAGGAGGACATTGTGGGTGAGGCTCACGCATCTCGTGGCTGGCATATTAGTTTTGCCCTCACGTAGTTGATGAATGAGGCTGGGGGTTGCTTTAAATCAAAACCTCTCCATTATGTACTGATGCTTTTATCCATTTTGAAAGCGTTTTCTTAGAGGTTGTATTCCCCATCCAAGTGGGCATTTCAACTTTTTCCACAAAAGCATATTGAACAAAGTCTTAATTCTGTGACATGAAATGAGGTTCACGAAGTCCCTGCAACCTATGTATTAGACAAATCTGTACTTATTTAACCATGCTAATAATTTTAGGCATTATGTGCCAGGTTGCATTATTTAGACATGTATCAAGTCAAATTTTCATGATAAGCATAACTTGCATCCTTATTTCTATCCAGAGTGGTCAAATTGTTTTATGGATTTCTAAGTCTTTAGTTGGTATTTGGTAACATACAATTGTTGGATCCTAAGAAAGGTCACTAGCATACAATTGAGGTTAATATGTAATTTTTACTAGCCCTTGGTAGGTGCAGCCAGTGAAAAGGTTAAAGGGATATGGGGATAATGGTTTTGCTTGGGATTCAGTTGCAATGTGCTTGAGTATTGTGCCTTTTTACTTTCCTTCTGGGTCTCAAAAGTTCAAAGGAGGTTTTCAATTCTGCTCACAAATTTCTTAATGTTGACATAGGAAATCTCACTTCCTTTTTCTTAGTAATACTTTTTGTTTACTGGAATATAATTTCACATTTTGTTTCTCGGTAATGCTTCTGTTTGTGGCATAGGTTTTTTCTTTCATAACCATTTACAATCTAAACCCTTTCTCTATTTTACTGCAGATGGAATGTGAACTAGTTAAAATAGACATTAATTGTCATATCCAAGGTGATATTGTGCTTGAGTGTATCAGCTTAAATGATGACATGGAACGCGAAGAGATGATGTTTCGGGTTGTGTTTAACACAGCTTTCATTAGATCAAACATCTTGATACTTAACCGGGATGAGGTTGACACATTATGGGATGCTAAGGATCGATTTCCAAAGGACTTTAAGGCAGAGGTATACTTCTTGGAGATAATTAATATGGCGTAGACATTCATCTGCGTTTTTATTTTTTGTTCTTTCTTCTAATACAAAATACATTGTTCAATTGAAGATTCTTTTCTCAGAGATGGATGCTGCTGAATCTGTGGTTTCAGTAGATTTCTCTGGCATGGAGGAAAAGGATGGGCTTCCAGTTGAAGCATTTGCTAAAGTTCATGAGATCTTTACCTCTGTTGACTGGTCAGATCCCAAGGCAGATGCTGCACTTAACATGTTGCAACAAATTAGTACATCAAATATTCTCCAGGAAATGTCAGAGACAGATTTTCTAGTAATTAGCCCTGGGAGGCAAGTATCAAGTCCTACAAAAGGTCAAGAGAGTAAGATGCATGCTGTTGGGGAGACCTCCAAGTTGTCAGTGACAAAGTCCGAGTCTTCAGAGTCTCCCAAAGCACGTATTGTCGTTATAAAGGAGGCAGAGGTAAGGGATTGTCAAATTTCCTATCAACCTTCCGATCAATCCCCTACCATAAGCCCACAGACACCTCAGTTACCGCTAGGACATGACATGAAATCTCTACCACATGACATTTCATCAAGTGAACATGTTCAGGTACCCCATACATTAGTATATAGTACTGCTTCAGGTCAGAGCTTGGTTGGCACAACTGGCAGAGAGGCCATGGAAACAAAAAAATATCCAGAATCACTACCGACACCTGCATCGCATTCTCCACAACGACCAAATTTGTCTTCTAATGATGCAAAAATGCCTGCTTCTTCTCCCCCTCCTCCTTCATCACCACCCCCACATTATTTGGCTTCAGAAACAGTAGATCCTTCATTTCCCGAGACTAAAGCTAATTTATGTGGCAATGATCATTTGGCATCCTTGAGCCCCCAACCTCCTCCCAAGACTCCATTGACACTGTCACCATCTCCTACTCCTGCACTTGCTCCTCCTCCTCCTCCATTGCCCCCTTTGAAGGAGAATCTCAATAGTAAAACTGGACCTTCTCCTACTTCAGCTTTGAAGGAGAAGTACACCATTACGGCTGGACCTTCCCCACCTCCTCCAACGCCATCTTTAAAGGAGAACTGCATCATTAGAGCTGGAACTCCCCCGCCTCCACCCCCACCGCCTCCTCCTACTCCACCTTTAAAGGAGAACTGCACCATTAGGGCTGGACCTCCCTCAGCCCCACCCCCTCCAACACCACCGCCTCCTCCAACTCCACCTTTAAAGGAGACCCGCACCATTAGAGCTGGACCCCCCCCACCGCCACCCCCTCCAACACCCCCACCTCCTCCTACTCCACCTTTAAAGGATAACAGAACCATTAGTGCTGGACCTCCCCCTCCCCCACCCCCTCCTCTTCATTCAGGATCTGCTTCCACATCATCAATGCCGCCTCCTCCACCACCTCCCCCGGCCTCATCTAATACCCCTGGCATTCCTGCTGCACCCGCTCCTCCTGTTCCTTTTGCTCCTCCTCCTCCTCCTGGTAAAGGGATTTCAAGGACCAGCAGTGGTGGAGATAATCTTTCCAGGTCTCCATCTCCTGCTCCACCAAGCAGCAGTCCTGCCAGCACCAAGGGGCGCTTGTCTCGCACTATAACCTCAAGGAGCCAACAAAGCAAAAAGCTGAAGCCATTGCATTGGTTAAAGTTATCCAGAGCTGTGTCGGGAAGCTTGTGGGCTGATGCACAGAAGTCGGGTGAAGGTTCCAAGTATGTAGCGCTTTCTAAAGCCAGTTCTAACATCTATTGATCGACAATTTAGGCATCCTTTTAAGCCTGACATGCTTTTCTGCTTGTTACCTCTTGCTGTAGGGGTCTGATTGACATGTCAGAACTTGAGAATCTTTTTTCTGCAGCTGTTCCAAACTTAGATTCCAGTGGGAAATCAAGTATACATGGCCCACGTGGATCTAAACCGGAGAAAGTCCAACTGGTAACTTGTATTAAATTTGCTATTCATAATGGTCATGATAGCTTCTGTTTGATTATCTCTGTTGAAGCAATCTGTTTTCCTGTCCTCATTAGTTCTTTTAAATGTGCCACTAGTATCATCCTTGGTTTTTCATTTATTTTTAGTTGGTGGCTATCATTCTTACTCTACTGTTTTCATCATTAAAGGTGTTCAAAGCCTTTTTTGAGGTTTTTCTTACCTACTGACAATACAAGAAAAGCTAAATCCTTGTTTGCTAACTGCTGGAACTTTAGCTAGAACGGGAAAGAGCTTCAGCATTGCTGTTGCAGAATTGGATTAACTTTTTTAAGTCATCCTTTTTACCTTTTCTTGATATACTTTTGAGAAAATATCCTATCATCCTTGTGGGGATGTTCCATTAATCTTGGTTTCAGAGATTTCTTTTAAGCTAATGGTTTGGGGCCACACAAGAGTACAAATCAATGGGATTGGTCTATTTCATGGTTAAAATATCTCAATTACCTCTGCTTTGTACTGCAGTTCCATTTAGCAGCCATATCCAGCCAATTTACCTGAGCGAGTAATTCTCAGAAAGTTGCACATAATTTCTAGTTTCCTTTTTCATTCCTGGTCTCCTGTTGCCTATCTTTTAAACACAAATAAAATGTCATTAAGAAGTTGCTGACTTAATTTTCAAGTACTTATCTTATTTTTCTGGACTTTTCTCTATACCTGTATAACTCAGGAGTGCAGAACTATGAGGCTTTAGTTGTTAAGCAGTGGAAAGTCCGTCTTCCAACAACCTTTTCCGTAAATGAGGCTTACTTAAGTTTTTGAAACTTTGATTGTTAAGTCTGCCTTCCTATCTGGGTCAGATGCATAGGCAGGTTTATGT
Source organism: Viola odorata (assembly GCA_963691705.1). Lineage (NCBI taxonomy): Eukaryota > Viridiplantae > Streptophyta > Magnoliopsida > Malpighiales > Violaceae > Viola > Viola odorata. Next base: position 53,842,177 of record OY829545.1, on the reverse strand, counting down.
TGGCTAATTTCATTAGGAAAGTTCTTTTATCTCCTACTTCATATCTTCTACATTGTTGGTGATGGGTGGGTTTTGGATTTTATGTGAGAAACAGATTCTAGGATGCTGAGGTTATATTCATCGTTTGCATGCTTGTAAACTGTTTTGTTTTGGAGGATTTTAGCCTTGAGCTTGAACTTGAACTATGTTACCCTTGATCGACTTTTTTTTGCCATTTATTCTCAGTTATGGAAATGGAAATTAGAGATGCATCATGTATACTTGATTTTGCTTATGCTTTTGTTGCAGGTTGAACACAGACGAGCTTATAATTGCGAAATTATGCTTTCAAAGGTGAAAGTACCACTGCAAGAGTTGATGGTAAGCTAACTGCATTGTTAAGACCTTGTTAGTACGTATGTTTTTTTTACTTTGCTGCCATAAATTATCTTGAACTTCAAACAGATGAATCGAGCTCTCAACCTTTGCATCCTTGTACCATGTCATCTAAGCTTCACAAGTACTCTGCATTGTCCATAATTAAAACTGCACCAACACGGTCTTTGCTTGTGAAATATCTGGTTTAAACTAATCATACATTAATCACCTTTGCTGATCTGAGTATGTATTTTGTCTGGGGACAGAGAAATATCATATTTGATTCACACATGAATGAAATTCCATATTGTGTTTTCTTCTTCGTTGCATTGCTGTAGCTCTAGGCTTCATGGACTTCCATTCTGCATGATCAACTTGGACTTTAAATAAAATGTCTTCTCAGATTTTTTTGGTTCATTTTATAATGTCACATCGGATGTTTGTATTATACCTCTTAATTTTATGAGTTTATATTTTTGCTGGTTAGTTCATTGTTTTAGTTTGTGGGTTTGTTATATGGTAATTTTTCCTAGAAGTAGTTTAAGGTCTTTAAATATTATACCTAATGGTTTTATTGTTAGTAAGAATTTTTCCATTTCCAATTTAGCTGTCCAAACGCCTTTGAATAGAGAGGATGGGGTTAGGTGGTTATTATTTCATGCTTGGTTGATATTTTATCTGATTATTGCGGCACATTCCAGAGACTTTTTGTTTTTATCTGTATAATGGGGCCTTGTGTGGTCACGAGTGGTGTTATGGCTATAGAAATTATCATTCTAGTGTTGCTGTTAATCAATCTGTTTGTGTGTCCGATAAGTTGGGAACACAAAAGTACAAGGAGTCCTCCGGCTTTCTTCAATGTTTTTGTTGCTTATTCATTGACTTTTTTTCCCTTAAAGAAATCTGACAATTGTTATTAGAACCAGTTGCAATTGCTTTTGGTGCTAAAATGGGAATGTCCAGTTTAAATTGTTGCCCTAATTCCATTCTATGGTATTGACAGAGTTCGGTGCTTGCCCTGGAGGATTCAGGACTAGACGTTGATCAGGTTGAAAACCTAATAAAGTTTTGTCCAGCAAAAGAAGAGATGGATCTACTTAAGGTACACTATGGTTGATCTATTCTTGTTATATGTTATACATGAGTGGCGCCTGTTGCTTAGTGCAATGTGGATTCTTGCAATTACATCCACAAGGTTGCAGCTTGGTACTGCAAGTCTGCGGGTTGGATTAGCCACTACCTGGGAAAAGCCGAGAATAGATCTTCTCTATGTTCCATTTTGGTGGCATCTTAACTAATTGCTAGCTTTCTTGTCCCCCGCTCCACCTTCTCCTGTGCCATCCTCAAGATTTTTCTCCACTATGACCATGATTTCTAATCATGTAGCAAGCACTTCAGAGCTTTAGGATGGATGCTTTTATTTAAGCTTAATTCCTTTCACATTTATATTTTCAGGGGTACACTGGAGAAAAGGAAAAGTTAGGAAAATGTGAACTGGTGAGTGGTGTTTTGTTTATGCCCTGCAATTTCTGTCAATTGTCTTGTCAAGAGGATCTTTTTTTCCCTTCTATTGAAAGCAATATTCATCTGATTTTGAGATTTTGATTGTTGTCTGTTGATGTACTTTCTAATTGAAATCTATTTTCTCAATGAGCATGGTTACCCATCGATACACTTGCACGAGGGAGAATAAAAAAAAACAAGAAAAAAAAGGAGAGAAAATGATAGAGAGTGAAAGGATAATTTCTCTTCTTAAACTTACTGGTCTGACATCACTATCTTATTTTGTTAATTGACCTGTTATTCTTTGGCAGTTTTTCTTAGAGTTGATGAAAGTGCCGCGAGTAGAATCTAAGCTCAGAGTTTTCTCATTTAAGATGCAGTTTCATTCTCAGGTTAGAAAATGCATGTAACTGTTACAGTATTTTCTGCCTCTTTTTTTTTTGGTTAGTTATCAACCTCTCCATTACTGTCTTCTATTTAGGTTTCTGACCTCAGGAAATCCCTGAGGGTGGTGAACTCAGCAGCAGATGAGGCAAGTTTCCCTACATTATTCTCCTTTTAAAACATATATATAAACATTTTCTAATATTTTCCTCAGTCTATATATGGTCTGGATTCTCTCAACAGATTAGAAATTCTGCCAAATTAAAGAGAGTCATGCAAACCATCCTGTCACTAGGAAATGCTTTAAACCAGGGAACTGCTAGGGGTAAGTTGAATTTTGTTTAATTTCTTTTGGATCACATGTTATCATTTGCAAGTCATCGAATTTATCATCTCCATCATCTTAAATTTATCATACTCTGCACCCTCAAGTTTCATGAGGATGCACCCTCAAGGTCCTCTGAGTGGAATAGAACCAGTACTCATCCACATAATTTTTAATATGAGGAAGTTAGATTTAATTGAAAATCTTCAGTCAGCCACGTTCATAAATTTCTTCTGTTCTTGTACAAAGTTGAATATCCTACCTGCACGATGGACTCCTCCAACTGATCAAATCTCAGCACTCTGAGGCTACTTTCCAAAGGCAATAGGCTACATCCATAGTTTCCCCCGCTACAAGAGGTTGGAAATCCTTAGGCATTGGTGAGAAATCCGTAAGGATGAGCGGCAGTAGATTCTCTGCAACAATTTTCAATAATGAGCGACTTTATTTGATAATGGATTCCTTGATGTCACTAAATTGCAGTGTCCTTTATTTCATTGTGGATTACTCAATGTCAATAAGCTGCAGTGTCCTTTATGAAACGTATTGTTCAATTTGTGGCTCCCTTCCCTCTTTTTGACATCTGATGTCATATATGCCAATTTCTCAATCCCTTGCAACCACAATAGGAAGGAATAGCTGTGAGTTTTAGTTTAATGAAACAATGCCATGAGGTGCATCTAGAATTGGGCTGTGAAACTCTTGTGTGCATGTCTGGTTTGCATGGTGAACCACACAACTAGAAGCTCAACCTTGTATGGAAAGCCATAGTTTTTGCTAAAAGCTCAAGCTGGCAAGCCTTTATAACTATAAGCTAGCTCAAGATTGTTTTTAAGAGCATGGCATTTTTTATGGTAATGATATAACCTCGCAATCAGGTTTCTAATTGTCAAGTTGATAGTAGCTCACATCCTTTTTTCACTCTTTAAGTACTTATTTTGACACCTTGTGTGATTGCATGCTGTGGCACCTAAAATGTTCACAAGTGATGGGTTACTTTCTTGTCTATTATTAACTTTTAGTGTGTCCCTTTCTTACTGAATTTCTTTTCCCTGATCTTCAAGGTTCTGCTATTGGATTTAGGTTGGACAGCCTTCTTAAACTAACTGACACTAGGGCAAGAAACAGCAAGATGACCCTTATGCATTATCTTTGTAAGGTACAAATTTATTTCTCCCTGGCAGATTTATCTAGTGAAAGTAATCTTCGGTTATCGTGCTTTAAGAGTTCTATGGTGATAGGCAGACATTTTTCATAATTCAACTCAATGTATCAACCATGTATGACATGGAAGAACACATCTACAATACGGAGTATTGTATATTTGTTTGTTAAATTGCAAGAAACATGAACATAAGGATCCTAATGGAGGACAACTTGTGCTTTTGAAGTATGAATGCTGATTGGTTTTGGGTACACGGGGACAAAAACCCTCACATAATTTGGCTCACTGTTTTTAGTACTGATAAGCCTATTCTGTTTTCGCCTGACCCAGGTAGAGTACTGCACCACACATGTTTCCTTACATTAATGTGACATCTATGTGCTGCGTATTAGATTAGCCATGTGTTTTCATGGTAATTTAGTTGATTTGAAGAAATGCCATGGGATCCTCCTAGCCATGTTCTTACCACATTCATTACTAGTTTATAGGAGTATGTAAATGTATCAAGCACAGGGCACTGACCTCTTTCTAAAAGTGTTTGTGTCCAGTGAAATTTAAATAGTCATGAAATCATGGGCTGGTAGAAATTGTTGAAATGTCAAGACTTCGGGGAATAAATGGTTTCTGAAGATCCACTGAACGTATAGTGGACTGCAGGTTACTTATAATTAAAGAATCTATCTAGTTTTGGATTTTAATGTTTGTCATGTAAGGAGTGTTATTTTAGCTTCCTTCTGCTGCTACCTGCAATATTTACTGTTCAAGATCCATGCCTTTTAAAGAGTGCCTTAGTGTTCAATATGAATATGAATGTGGGAAGTGTTGAGGATAAAGCCATTTTCAAGTACCCTCATGCTACGATCAGAAAGAAGGAAAAACTTTCAAGAACTGAAGATCATCCTTCTACCAGGAAGACCGATGTGGTTTACTGCAACTCTCTGATGGTTAAATGTTGACAGCTGATCATGTACGGCGACTCTGCTTCTTGCACATTAATGTTCTATCACTGCGCCTCTCTCTCATCCCTACTCCTCTCTGATGTTTCTTTCGCAATAGCCCATTGTAATAATGGGCTGAGCAGAATTGAAGTTCTCTGCACAAGCAGTCTTGTTAGCCCATCAATTGTTTACTGAACATCTTTCAATCAAGCTGTATTTTTGAAACTTACATGCATCAAATTTTTAAGCTATGATTTAGGTCAACTGCTGGTGGCAACCAACCTATTTCCTGCACTGTCATTTACTCTGCTAGATGTGTTGTAGGTGCTTGCTGAAAAATTACCAGAACTTCTAGACTTTTCAAAAGACTTGGTCAGTTTGGAACCTGCATCAAAGGTATTCATTTTGGTTGTTGAAAATATTATTATCAGCACTAAGAAAACTTGACGGTTTAACTGAAACCTATACCTTTTTAACCTAGGTACAACTGAAATTTTTGGCGGAGGAGATGCAAGCTGTAAGCAAAGGATTAGAAAAGGTTATACAGGAACTTTCAGCCTCTGAGAACGACGGTCCTATATCAGAACTTTTCTGCAAGGTATTTCTAGCTTATGTTGGCTTTACTCATGCTAACTGAAAAAGTAAAACTGTATGTTACTGGTTTCGCTCACATGAAATTCTCCCCTTACTTTTATTCTCCTTCAGAGATTATTTCTTTTGGAGAACTGTATTTGTGCTGATATCATGTTATTCTTAAGCAACTTTTATAATTGTATGCTGCTAATCGACAATAAAGATTGCTTACAAAACATTAGTAGCCCAAATATAGTCCACGATAAAGAGATAATTGTTAATTAACAATAAAGATTTGCTTACAAAATATTGACATAATTTTTACTTGTTTGGAGTCATAACCCTAAATGTTTGTTAGATATGGTGTGATAATGTTATACGCTAAATAGTTATCTAGTAGTTTGTATTTCAGACCTCGTTACCTCTAGCACACTTTTTTTTATCTGCACAGATGTATGTGCTTCTTTATATGTATATATGCATTTTCTGACACAAATCACTGCATGTCCTCTGCTGATCAGACATTGAAGGAGTTTCTTCTTTTTGCTGAGGCTGAAGTCAGGTCTTTGGCTTCTTTGTACTCTGGAGTGGTAGGTTTTATGCTCTCTTTTGGAATAATCGGGCTTTTATAGTGTAACATTATAGTGTTTGTTATGTATGAAGTAACATACTTGTCCTTGATACTGTCACAGGGTAGAAATGTGGATGCATTGATTCTATACTTTGGAGAAGATCCCGCCCGCTGCCCCTTTGAACAAGGTGTTTGTCAACTAGACCTTTCCCTTCACATATTGCAATTTTTAATGAAATTACCTGATAAAACCTAAACACCGTGCGTCTAGTTAACCCTTCGGATATACTGTTTTGCAGTCATTTCAACCCTTTTCAATTTTGTGAGATTATTTAACAAAGCCCACGAGGAGAACTGCAAGAACCTTGAGAGAGAACAGAAGAAATTGGCCAAGGAGAAATCAAAACCAGATGGTTCACTCAAGGATGCTGAAAGTTTAGCACATAATGCAGTGCAGAGCATCCGTACCAAAATGATTTAGGGTAGAAGCTTAGTGTCCTATCTCTAGGAATAATTCCGGCACAGCAGAAACATCCACGTAACTAGTGGGAACTGTGCGATAAGGATCCTGCTGACATCGCTAGAGGAATGTAAATTTGGCCAGTAGATTACTGAAATATATGGATACAAGTGCAGCGCAAAGTAACAATTGGCAAAAAAAGGTGCCGTTAAAGGTAAGTCTCTAACCCTCTTCTCTCATGGTACATCTGTGGTGGGTTGACCCCTTTTTCTTTGCAATAAAACTTACTGTTGTGGCTATGATTCTCCTAGGAACAAACAGTCAATGACGCGTGGTGAAGGTTATCTGGAATCGTATTCTTTGTTAGATAAGTTGTAGAGTATGCATCATTGAATTCATTAGAGATTGGGGACTTTTTCGACCCCCTCCAATTTTGTTCCTTTCCCTTATTTGGGATTTTAACACTATTTTCTGGTTTATTTTCGCTGTAGTTATCAGCATATATCGACTAATAATACTTTCTTAGTTGTGTATGAAAGAAAGGGTGAAACTTACAGCTAAGAAAGCAGTAACTTTCTCGCTTAGATTAAACTAATTTGCCTTTTTGAGGTTATATTGAAAGGGGCATGACTCCCCTTATCTTCATTCAGTTCATCAGTTTCAACAGTAAAGATGATTTATCGCTGTTCATTTTTCTTTATGCGCTTCCTTCCATTGATGTCCATTTTCCCCAATTTTTTGTCGAAGATGAACCGTTCTTGTAGTAACAATAACAAGGTTTTAATCCGCTCTTCATGCGGTTCAGTTTTACTTATGACCCTTTAAGAAGAAAAGTCTGAGTTTTAAATCCAATGCGCTTCCTTCCATTGATGTCCATTTTCCCCAATTTTTTGTCGAAGATGAACCGTTCTTGTAGTAACAATAACAAGGTTTTAATCCGCTCTTCATGCGGTTCAGTTTTACTTATGACCCTTTAAGAAGAAAAGTCTGAGTTTTAAATCCAAGTCAGCTTTTTCCATTCAAATAGAACAACGGGTCATTGACAGTATTGAAGGCTTCATAGCTAAGAGAGGTTAAACCAGAACTCCATAAGAGTTAGGGTGTATCGAGGATGAATTAAACATTTGAGGGTAGATACAAGCGTCTATAAAAAGAAACAATCGACCTAAAGAAAAAAACGTCTTCAAGAAGACCAGGGTGTCTTTGTGGTGCCCTTAATCTAGTTGCTTGGCAGGTAGGCTAGGCGCCCACGCTCATGCCCGAGCCACGGCCTGGTGCCTCTGCCAAGACAAAGCCAACGTTAGTCTCTCGAGCTCTCTCGTGCCAAGCCATTATTAACTTAAAATCTGCGAATGATTCATGGATTGCTCATGAAAATAGTTTCCAACTCATGATATGCCGCCCATGAAGATATTTTAGCCTATCCAACGAAAGCCACCTAGGTGCCAGCCTCGTCGAGCCATCTTTACCCAAACTTACTATAACATACTAATCTTGCAGAAGCTTATATTCAAAAAAACTAATCTACATATCATTCATATGTCATTTTACAACCAAAAGTTATCGTCTTATATAAGTCGCTAGTCACGGCCATGCACACACATATACAAAAGGGAGGCCATCCTTACTCCCATCCATCGTCTCCCATGACTTTATCATACACCAGCTTCACAAGGTACTGTGCACATATTTCCCCTGCATAAGGTAAAGAACGCCCACCCGCTGTTGATGAATCTCTGGAGAACAAAGCTATATAGGTGCAACACGATGATGATGTGACTGCTGGAAAACCCGGACTTTAGTGCATTTAATAATATTGGATAGACGAATTACTTGCATTTGTTTTCCTTTAGTTTGGTGCGCATAAACTCTTTCTATGAGCACAATAAACATCCTTTTTCGTTTTCTTGGGTCGTAATTAACTAATATTAGCTCTATATTAATTTTGTTGGTGACTGGTGAACCACACCCACTACAGGAAAGCATCACTTCCGTCACATGATAATTAAACTCTGAATTAAAACACACGGGTCAGAACTTATGACTTATCTTATAAGAAGAAGATGCACTAACTAACTGTATTATAACTTCCCGTAAAAAAAAAACCTACTCATGGTAAACTAAATTGCAAAAGATAAATATATGGTCCAAGTTTAAAGTTGGAGGACGGTTAGAGTAGTTTGGTGTCAAATGTCAAACACCAACAAATAGAAAATTCATGAATCAACATCAGTTTTCACATAATTCCTTCCGGTTAAACAAGAAAGAATGATTACTTGGTGATAATACATAAAATTATCAGAAGGGCACAATGGACTTTGCGCCTTCACAAAGTACCGTTGACCGGTCAAAACGGCACATGGCCGGTTTGACCAAGTCAACGATATAAAACGGCATCGTGATCGATTGACCAGGTCAACGGGAATAAGTAACTAAAGGACAAGCCCAGCCCGTTATCACCAAAACGGCACAGAGCCGATTCATCAATAAAGGCAAAGACAACGACACTCGGCCGATTCACAACAAACGGCTCCTTGCCGATTCTCCACAAACGGCATCGTACTGATGGGGCCCAGATATAAATCTCCCCTCATAGATATTATTGGTATAGTACTCCATAGTCAGTATACATTTAGTCAAGGTTGGCAGGGAGGATAACCTGCTCCCATCACATCGTCACCTGACAACCGGACAAAGGGACGACCCTATTCCCCTGAAATAAGGTCTGCACCCCACGTTACAATGATGAATCCCTGCCCCTAGACCACCTGCTAAGGAAAAAGGAGAGGGGATGTCAGAGATCTAACCACTCTAGTCCAGCCTAAGGACTAGAGGGTGGTATATAAGAGAAGTTTTCTCCTTTACTCAAGGCCACGAAAAAATACACACACACTTTCTACACACTTAACAAAATTACTGACTTTGGCATTGGAGCTCTTACGCCGGAAAACACTTCCGGCACTGTGCAGGTCCTTCACGAAGATCTGATCACCACCTTCCAGCGAGCTACTTTACCAAAAAAACCCCCACTCCGGTCCACGGACTATTATTTGGTGCTTTCATTGAGAGCTCTTGAGTTTTGAGTGAGCAGCCTTGAAATTCAAAGCTCTTCCTTTTCTTCAATCTTATTGGGGGTTTTTTCATTTCCAAAAATGGCATCCGACCCAAACTTTCAATCAAATCAACCTACCAGTGGTGCTGCTGGTCAGTATGAAACGCCACCTCCTCACGCCTCATCTTCCCGTGTGGACATGAACGCCGCAGCCCGCCGGCTTAATTTTCCAGAAATTCCAGAGGTGCTACTCCCCAGCACCCCGCAACCAGCAGTCATCCCACCAGCAGTCATGCATGAGTTCGCTGCCTTGCATCGACGGATGGATCTGATGATGCAAACGTTTATGGGAGGGATCCCTCCGCCCGTTCACCAGCAAATCCTCCCCCAGCAGATTCACTCCCAACAGATCATTCCTCAGCAGATCCCTGACCAACCTGCAGCGACACCATCTTTAGTGCCCCCGCCCATGGCATTCCAGCCAGTCAGATCTGTACAACAGCACGTCAGTCAGCCAGCTCAACGGGAAAATCCTTCGAATGAACTCCGGCTACCCCGTCGCAGTGAAAATCCGATCAGAGGGGAAGGGTACCTGGACAACATGGAAGAGGCTAATAGCCGAGCAGTCCAGCGTAGCCCGAGAAGGAGCCAGAAGCAGTCAGTAGAAGGAAGATCCGAAAGAGGAAGAGTTCGAGAGAGGTCAATGGATCGGCCCCAATCGGGAAGGGATCGCGAGAGGGCTGATCGGAATGCTTCAAGAGGCTCTGCCTCCCTACGAGCTCGGGAAGAGCAAGATGATGATCCCAAGAATCCTTTAACCTTTCGGGTTAGGAAGCATCGGGTGAGCAGACACGTCAAATTGCCAACCGATTCCTACATGGGGACGACGGATCCGACAGTTCATGTGAGCTTAGTAAAAAAGCATGTTAAGTTTTTTACTAGAAAGGATGAGGCGCTGTGCCAAATATTTGTGATGACTCTGAAGGGAATCGCCAACACCTGGTTTGAAAAATTGCCAGCCGGATCTGTGGACAGTTTTGAGCAGTTGGCGAAAGTTTTCACAAGCCGATTTAGCTCTTGTATTCCTGTGGAAAAGTCTCCGGCGGTTCTATTTGATATGGTGCGAAAGTCGGGGGAATCCTTAACGGTGTATGTTGCCAGATTCAATGCTGAGTTGGCCACTCTGCCCGACGTTGCGCCTAACTTTGCCGCTGAGGCTTTGAAGAGGAACTGCAGGTATCGGGAGTTGGAAAATGCTCTGATTGCGAGCACGCCGAAGACCCTGGACCTCTTGCGGATCGAGGTGGACAAGTTTGCGAGGATGGAAGAAGTAGATTTCCAGCGGAAGAAACGGGAGGAGCCCGATCTCCCCAAGAAAGAAACGGCCGTCCGCAAGCAGGGAGAAAAGAAGCAAGCGGCTGGAGGCCGGCAGACGGATCGCCTTGCGGATTTCTCCACGTTGCAGCTAACTAAGCCGGTGGCGGAGATCTTTGCCATCATAGAAGAACGGAGATTGCCGATTCAGTATCCAAAGCGCAAACCTGGCGCCGTTATGGGACCGCATAAGGATTCTTACTGCCGTTTCCATAAGGCAAAAGGGCATGACACTGAGGATTGTTTCTCCCTGAAAAAGGCTATTGAAAAGTTGATTGAAGAGGGCTATTTGGGCGAGTTTGCGGCCAAGGCTCGAAATAGGGCCAGGGAGGATCGAACTGACGGCAACAGGAGAGAAGCGGAAGCCGATCCCAATGCAGCCGGAACCAGTAACTAGAGAGACAAAGGAAAGCAGCAGGTGTTGACAACCTCTCTCGATGAGTTCTTCATGATCAATTTGATAGCGGGAGGAGCCCAGCAGGAGGAATCGGAGGATGTACCGATTGGGGAAAAGAGAAAGCGGAATGATCCCGTTGGGGAAAAAGCAGGTCTATCGGAGCTGGACCGAATGGCCATAACATTTTCAGAGGAGGATGAGATCGGAGTGACATATCCTCAGAATGAAGCATTGGTAGTGACAACCATTATTGCCGATTGCGGGGTCAGGCGTACACTGGTGGACAACGGAAGTGCTGTGAACCTCATTTCTGCCAACGCCTTTAACCGTTTGCAAGGACCTAGGCCGGACCTGAAGCCTTGCCGACGGCCGATCATTGGGGTAAACGGCATTCCCATTCCTGTTGTAGGCTTAACTTTTCTGTCAATCTTTTTCGTGGAAGACAGCTCCCGCAGAAAGGAGCAGCAGCTATTTCTGGTGGTGGACTTAAACCTGCCATACAATGTGATCTTGGGGCGTCCGTTTTTAAATGCTTTCGGTGTGGTAATATCGCAAAGGCATTTGAAGATGAAATACCCTTCCTGGGACGGCGTGGTTACGATCCGAGGAGATCAGAAGGTAGCTGCTGAATGCTACATCACAATGGTTGATGGTTGCTGCGATCGCTATGTCTGCGTAGCGGACGATTCACTAGAAGATGATGAGGAGCAGCGTACCCAGCCATTGGAGAGAATGGTCCAAGTGTCGGTGGCTGATCTGCCCGCTGAGCATTTTTTAATAAGCGAGAAGTTGAGCAAGGGAGATTGTGACCAGCTTGCGCTTCTGTTAAACAAGTGCAGAGGAGAATTCGCCTGGGTCCCGGCGGACATACCAGGCCTTTCGAGGGAAACGGCAGAGCACCGATTGAACGTGTACCCGAATGCCAGGCCAGTGCAACAGAAACGGCGAGCCTTCTCCAAAGAAAAAGCAGATGCAATTGAGAAAGAAGTGGACAAGCTCTTAAAGGCTAACTTCATCCGAGAGGTTCAGTATCCGCCATGGTTAGCTAATCCAGTGGTAGTGAGAAAGCCAAGCGGGGAGTGGAGGATGTGCATTGATTTCACCGACCTGAACGAGGCATGCCCCAAGGACTGTTATCCGCTGCCACGGATAGAGCAATTGGTGGATCAAACGGCTGGTTATGGGTATCTAAGTTCGCTTTATGCCAATTCGGGGTATCATCAGATACCGATGGCGATCGAAGACGAGGAGAAAACGGCTTTCATCACACCGAGGGCCACCTACTGCTATCGGGCTATGCCGTTTGGTCTGAAGAATGCTGGAGCAACATTTCAGAGAACGGCCAATAAGATTTTCGAGCCGTTAATCGGGAAAAATCTGGAGGTGTACGTTGATGATATGCTGGTGAAAAGCAGAAATTTTGAAGCGCATCTGCGAGACCTTGAGGAGGTATTTGGGATAATGCGAAAATTTGGAATGAAGCTAAATCCCAAAAAATGCATGTTTGCATTCCAAACGGGGAAATTCCTTGGTTATGTGGTCAGCAGAAAAGGAATTCAGCCCAATCCCGCCAAACTGAAGGCAATTAAGGATATGGTTTCGCCAAAGAGTGTGAAGGAGGTGCAGTGACTCACAGGAAGAGTAATTGCTTTGAGCCGATTCATCTCCAAGCAGGGCGAGAAATGCCTCCCGTTTTTCAAAGTCATTCGGAAGAAGGCACAATTCGGATGGAATGGCGATTGTGAAAAGGTTTTTCACGACTTGAAGCAGTACCTGTCTTCCGAATTGTTGCTAACTCGACCCGAAGAAGGGGACACCCTTTTTCTTTATCTGGGGGCGGCCGATGAGGTGGTTAGTGCCGTCTTGGTTCGGGATGAAAACGGCATACATCGACCGATTCATTTTATCAGCCGAATCTTGAAGGATACTGAGCTGAGGTATTCTCAAATCGAAAAAATCGCTTTTGCCCTGTTGCAAGCTGGCAGAAAGATGGCCCGGTACTTCCAAGCTCATCCGGTGGTCGTACTGACAGACCAGCCTCTAAGAAGGGTTTTCAAAAGACCTGAGTCGTCCGGCCGAATGGTCATTTGGGCCATCGAATTGGAGCAATATGGGTTGCAATATCAGTCCAGACCCGCCATCAAAGGCCAGGCGCTGGCCGATTTTATTGCAGAGTGCACGTTTGTCCAGAAGCAAATTCCTTCGCCAGAAAGCCAAAAAGAAGCCTGCTTACCGCTTCCCGATGTGAACGGGGATCGGTGGACAATCTTCGTGGATGGCGCCAAGAATCAAGCCGAAGCAGGAGCCGGCGTCATCATTTTAGGTCCAGAAGGGATAAAAATGAGGTACGCCTTAAAAATCTCAAGGCCGTTATCAAATAATGCGGCCGAATATGAAGCTCTGTTGGCAGGATTGCGCATTGGAGGGAGTCTGATCGGTAATACACAATCGGCCAGCGTCCGTTTGGTCATCTACGGAGATTCAAAATTGATTATTGATCAAGCCAACGGTGAGTCTCAGGCTAGAGAGCCGATTATGATTCAGTACTTGAAGAAAGTACAGAAGAAGCTAGCCGAAATTAAAAGTATGGGAATTCATGCTGAAATCAGCCATATCCCAAGAGAGAAAAATGCAGAGGCCGATGAAATTGCCAAGTTGGCAGCAAACTCCGAGGCAATGATGCCACCCGATGTGACGGTAGAGGAAATTTCCATTCCTTCTTTTATGGAAGAGCAGCAAGTGCTATGTGTGTTAGAGGCAGCCAACGACTGGCGCATTCCAGTGATTGACTATCTCAAGCATGGCAAGTTGCCAGAAAATGCGAGTGAGAAGTTGAAGATCCTCAAAAGAGCTGCTAGATGCACTTATCACGACGGGGTACTTCTTCGCCGTTGTCTCACTTACCCAGCGGCAAAATGTATAACGGAAGAAGAAGGCCTGTATACGCTCAGGGAGATCCACGAGGGAATATGCGGAATGCACGCCTCAGGAAACACCATGGCTGCCCAAGTTCTCCGAACAGGGTTTTATTGGCCAACAATTAGAAGAGATTCGGATAACTTTGTGAAATCTTGCCATAAATGCCAGGAATTTGCAAGGGAACCACAACGGCCAGCAGCTGAATTGTCAAGTATGGTGAGTCCATGCCCATTTGCGAAGTGGGGAATTGACATCTTGGGACCCTTCCCAATCGCCAAAAGTCAGCTTCAGTATGTTATTGTTGCTGTCGATTATTTCACAAAGTGGGCCGAGGCAGAAGCTGTGGCGAAGATAACGGCAGACAACACTTGGAGATTTTTCATGAACAACGTCATCATGAGATTCGGGTTCCCAAGAATTCTCGTGAGCGACAACGGCACCCAGTTCACCAGTGCTTACTTCAAAAAGAAATGCTCAGAATACTCAATTGAACAACGGTTCTCTTCCGTTGCGCATCCACAAACAAACGGGCAAACCGAAGTCACCAACAGAGCAATCCTTAACGGGATTAAGAAAAACCTTGAGGGCAAGCCGGCAAAATGGCCAGAGGAGTTGCCGTTTGTCATGTGGGCCTATCGAATGACCACTAAAACCAGCACCGGCATGACACCGTTTGCCATGGCGTACGGGGTCGAAGCTGTTTCTCCAGTAGAGATCGGCGCAATCAGCCTTCGAGTTGAGTACTTCAACGAAGAGCAAAATGAAGAAAGATTAAGGGAGCAGCTGGATCTTTTGCCAGAGATGAGAGAAGAAGCCATCCTCAAAACATTGCACTACAAGCGCAAAATGGCGAAATACCATAATCGGCGTGTCAAAGAACGGCTACTCAAGGCAGGAGATTTAGTCCTGCGCAAGGTAACAGCAACAGGCCAAGAGAAGAAAAAGCTCATGCCGAATTGGGAAGGACCATATCGTGTTACCAGAGTCATCGGCAAAGGTGCATATCACCTGGAAACAATGAACGGTACTCCGATATCCAACTCTTGGAATATTTGCAATTTAAAGCTATATCACTCCAGAGTAAATATGTTGTTTTCACTGGCCGAATAAATGATAATAATATTGTGAGGGCAAATCATTTGCAACTAATAATGCTTAAAGTATATATTTGCCCGTATTGTGCTTATCGTATGGTTGCAGATGTAAAAGAATCGTGGATGTAGGTTATTTTAAATCGAACCACGTTACCAAAACCCAAAAAATGGCGATGTTATCTCTACCAAGGGCCAAGGCTACCTAAGGCACTGCCTGGGGATGCCGACAACCAAATCGGCAGCAGCCCGAGTAATTCAAAACACTACCAGGGCATATATCGCCAACAATACATATATCGCCAACGATACATATACTGTCGCCAAGACATATATCGCTATTGAGGCATATATCGTTATTGAGGCATATGTCGCCATGAAGACGCATATCGTCATCATATCGTCATCAGACCATTTCGGTCCTGCTGATCAGACGGCGACAAAATGGAGAAAGACTCAAACCTATCTGTGTCTTAGTAAACCAGATAGAAGTACCTGTGTCTTCGTAAACCAGGTAATAAAGACTCAAACCTATCTGTGTCTTAGTAAACCAGATAGAAGTACCTGTGTCTTCGTAAACCAGGTAATAAAGACTCAAACCTATCTGTGTCTTAGTAAACCAGATAGAAGTACCTGTGTCTTCGTAAACCAGGTAATAAAGACTCAAACCTATCTGTGTCTTAGTAAACCAGATAGAAGTACCTGTGTCTTCGTAAACCAGGTAATAAAGACTCAAACCTATCTGTGTCTTAGTAAACCAGATAGAGAAACGACAACGCAAAAACAATGTCTCCAAAATGGCCCAGTGCCGAAAGGTCGAAACGGCCACCTCGAGCAAACGGAAACAGATCCCTCAAACGGCAACTTGCCGATTTGCCAGATAAAGATAAGTTCAAGTTACAATTGTTTTATCTTTTTTATTTTTTTTTATTTTTTATTTTTTATTTTTTTTTTCGGGAGTAATATATATATAGCAGAAATGGTTAAGCATTTGCAATAACTTAAAATTGCAAAATTATATATATTCCGAATAAATAGTATTGTTCTTTACAAAATATGTTAAGATCGGCAATAATCTAAAAACAGAAAAGACAGCTCTATGGTTCGTCTTCTGAAGAGGATCGATACTCCTTTGCCTCAGCCTCTCTTTCCAAGGAGTAAACATATTCGCTAATCTTGGTGGCATCAAAGTTAGCCTCCCCGTAGAACTCCATATAACTGTCGATCATGATGTCCTTTGTCTTCTGCCGCCACCAACCGATCTTACTCGGAACCTTCTCCAACTCAGCGTCCTTCTCTGCGATGCTGCTCCTAGCCGTCTCTAACTCCGCCGTTCTGGTCTCCAAATCGGCGCGGGCCGCCTCCAACTCGGCAGTAAGCTTGGCCACATTATTAATCAGGACGGCTTTATCTTCACTGAGTTTTGTGACGGAATCACACAGGGCCGATTTGTCTGACAACAGCTCCCCGATCCGTACCTGCTCTTCCCTGATCTTAGCCGAGAGGCCATCCCTTTCGCGAAAACTGTCGGCCAGCTTCTTGCGGGCGTCAATGACAGCTTTCTTATCCGATTCATGAGCGGCCATCAAACTCTCATTTTCTTTCTTAAGGGTAGCATTCTCAGCGGTTGATCGCCGAAGTGCCTCCCTGGACTTTTCAAGCTTTGAATCCACAACTTCTGCAGCATATCGGGAAGCGCATAAGCCGCTGTACATAATGCTTTGCAGGTTGGCGAAGTGAGAACTAAGTTCCAGGCGGCTGTAGCGTTCCCTGTCGGCTTGATTGGCAAAAATTTCGCCCACCAGGTGACCGGTCCGATAGTCACTGCAAGCCGGCATTTTCAAGCCAAGGGAACGGCCGCAGCTCTCTCCTAGGTTATTCAAACGGGTGACGTGAGTAACCTCCCCGTCAGGGCCTTTGCTGGAAAAATAGCCTTTGAAATCAGAAGGGGGAGGAACTGCATGATCATCCGAAATAAATGGATCATTGGGCATACGAGGACCGGCAACCCAGTAAAGCACGGCAGGATCAGAACTGGAAGAAGCGGCAAAAGGAGCATCCGCTGATGTGGTTGTCTGCCCTTCCGGACAAGGAACCGACGGGCCCTCGCCAATAATCGGCTCAGTAGCAGCATTTGGCAGATCGGCGTCAGGATTTCCTAAGCCGGCATTCGGCTCAGCGGCAGCATTCGACAGATCGGCGTCAGGACTCCCTAAGTCGGCATCAGTACGATGGAGGTCAATCGGCTCAGAAACGGTGTCTGGCCGACTGATTTGATCGGGCTGAGGAGGAGCGGCAGCAGATGGATCGGCTTCCTCTGAAACGGCTCCAGGCCGATCTCCCGCATTTTCTGCCAAAACGGCGGCAGCCCGTTTTGCCGTTGCAGCTTTCCCCTTTCTTTCCTTAGCTCGTTTCCTCTTCAAAAGAACCCGTTTGGCCGCCTCAATAATCTGCGGGTCAGGATTTTCCAAGGGAAACGACTCGAAGGTATCTCGACCGACCTTCTTTCGTCTAAAAACTGACGGGGCCGAGAAATCCTCACCGTCAGCAGGCTGATCAACCTCTGGGTCCTCAGAGCGATCCGCATTATCGGCATCTTCTTCCTCATCGGAATCGACAATGCGAGAACGGACCAAGGACGGTCCTGCAGCAACGGCCGCTCTAATTGGCCGTCCTTCTCCTGCATAAAAGTCAAGTCAGAATTTCACAAAAAGATTCGGGCAACCTTTAGAAAATCTGGTAACTCACCATCAATGGCGCAGTCCAATAACGGCAAGCCCAGCGCCATCTTCTGCACATGGAACCTCGTGTCAAAAGTTAGCAAGATGTCGATCTGGGCCTGCAACCTGCTAGAAGGTTCCTCTGTTCTTACCCATTGAAGCTCATTGATCGCTGGATTGAACCCAGAGATCCATAGGGGTTTGTTTGTGCTGGAGATCAGGAAGAAGTGCTCCCTCCATCCCTTAATAGAAGATTCGTATCTGTCAAAAATTTTCAGAAACGGCTGAAGATTCTCATCCTTGCGAGGGCGAAGGGTAACCAAACTACTGCGAGTGCTTAAATGGAAGAAGTACGTAAACAGCTGGAGTGGAGGTTCCTTGATTTGGAGGTGAGCACAGACGTTGATAAAAGCGTAGATCGAAGCCCAGGAATTGGGAGTGATCTGGGCAGGGTTAAGAGCATGCTGCACTAGCAGATTTTTCACCATGGTTTTCAGAGGAAAACGAAACCCATAAGCAAACATCTTAGAATACAGAACCCTGCGGTTATCTAGCAAGTCACTATTTAACCTAACATTAGGAGGAGCTACCAGGGCTTTACATCCTATCGGCAACTCAATATCGTACCTCTCTAGTTCCAGATTTAAGTCATCCTCAGTCCTAATTTTGGTAGCAGTGTTCTCAAGCAACTCACCAGTGGTAACAACAGGGCGCCTAGGAGCCATTTTCTCAGTCTCAAACAACACAAAAAGGAAAGAGAAGGTTAAGAAATACCAGGCGATTGCAGAAATTCCCGGAGAACAGAGCCCAAACTCGGAGATGGCAGAAGAAGGTTGCTTGAGCGAGGAAGAGAGAGGATTTTTGAGGAAGAAGATGAGAGCGGCGTTTAGAAATGAAAAGTGATTTAGGTTTTCCAAAGGAGAATGTTTTTAAAAGAAATGAATCCCTAACCGTCATCAAACCCAATCGGTCGCTGACACGTGGCTCATCTGTTCTGAAAAGGCAGTAATTTGTCAATAAAGCTGAGCGGCGCATTTAAAGAGGAGCAGCGCACGCGTTTTCTCAAAGGGTTTTTTGAATTTCGAAATTCAAAAACTGGACAGACGAAGAGACGTCTCGCCTCAAAAGCAGCGAGCAGTTACAAACACTTGGCCATTACAGCGCCACGTCACAGGTTTACTTTAAGTTAAAAATTTGACTTTATTGCAAACTAAGTTTTATTTGCAGGAATGAAAAAGAACTTTTCAAATACGCGGAAGTAGATCAAAACGGCAACATGCCGATTGTCAGACGTCAAGAGGGAAACGACAAGCCCTTGGTAAACACTCGGGCTCCTTTGTTGTTGGGCCTCTGATAATACATAAAATTATCAGAAGGGCACAATGGACTTTGCGCCTTCACAAAGTACCGTTGACCGGTCAAAACGGCACATGGCCGGTTTGACCAAGTCAACGATATAAAACGGCATCGTGATCGATTGACCAGGTCAACGGGAATAAGTAACTAAAGGACAAGCCCAACCCGTTATCACCAAAACGGCACAGAGCCGATTCATCAATAAAGGCAAAGACAACGACACTCGGCCGATTCACAACAAACGGCTCCTTGCCGATTCTCCACAAACGGCATCGTACTGATGGGGCCCAGATATAAATCTCCCCTCATAGATATTATTGGTATAGTACTCCATAGTCAGTATACATTTAGTCAAGGTTGGCAGGGAGGATAACCTGCTCCCATCACATCGTCACCTGACAACCGGACAAAGGGACGACCCTATTCCCCTGAAATAAGGTCTGCACCCCACGTTACAATGATGAATCCCTGCCCCTAGACCACCTGCTAAGGAAAAAGGAGAGGGGATGTCAGAGATCTAACCACTCTAGTCCAGCCTAAGGACTAGAGGGTGGTATATAAGGGAAGTTTTCTCCTTTACT
Organism: Viola odorata; assembly: GCA_963691705.1. Taxonomy (NCBI): domain Eukaryota; kingdom Viridiplantae; phylum Streptophyta; class Magnoliopsida; order Malpighiales; family Violaceae; genus Viola; species Viola odorata. The sequence goes on along the minus strand of OY829545.1, from coordinate 53,822,411 downwards.
CAAGGCCACGAAAAAATACACACACACTTTCTACACACTTAACAAAATTACTGACTTTGGCATTGGAGCTCTTACGCCGGAAAACACTTCCGGCACTGTGCAGGTCCTTCACGAAGATCTGATCACCACCTTCCAGCGAGCTATTTTACCAAAAAACCCCCACTCCGGTCCACGGACTATTACTTGGTTTTTGCAATTCCCAGATTTGGTAAAATTCAGGGGTGTCCAATGCATAGCTTGCTAATAACAACAACATGCCTCACCAAATTTCTTTCGGTTATTTATTATTCATTTCAATGAAAAAATAAAATATAGCTTTCCAAATTTCACACTCATCATAATTAATTATTAATTTGTAGTTGAGTCTTTTTGTGTAAAAAAGTGTAGATCTAAGTAATTAGATGCATGTGACGTGTGACAAATTAGTAAGAAAACAAGTGGTGACAATAAATTACGCAGCAGAGGCAGAGACAAAGAGAGTAAGTAGCCCTTTGCATGTGCTGCGTGCCTCGGTTACAGTACTCCTCCCACGGATCCTTCCACACAAAAGCGAAAACGAATAATTACCTTTCCTTTTATAAGATAGGAAAAAGTAAACGCTTAGTTAAGTTTTTAGCTACGCATTGGTCCTAAATTCTCAAATAGTATTATATGTTAATAAATTTTTAAATAGTTAATTGGAATTTTCTAATATGATTCAATTTACTTTTAAATTAAAATTAAAATTATTTATAGAATTTTAAAATTATAAAAAAATATTTTAAGAACATGATATATAATAATGACGTGGAAAATACAAATAAAATATTTTATTAATTCAATCCCACATGAAAAATACGTCGGTTAATGACATGTTCGAAATTGTTGAGAGTGGAACCCACTTTTTATCACAGTTAGCGTTGACTAACACATTATCATTGACTGCCATGTCAGTTGTTGGCTGTCACGTCGGCTGCTTGGGTGAAAGCAGAGCAAACGGTATGTCATTAACATGTAACATGTCATTAGTTGATGTGTCATCCATGTGGCATTAGATAATAAAATATTTTATTTGTATTTTTCACATCATTATTACATGTCATGTCATATCTTAACATAATTATCTGAATTTTAAAATTTTATAAATAAATTAAATTTAAATTTTGGGGGTAAATTGAACCATATTAGGAAAACTCACGTGTCTATTTAGAATTTTGTCAACGTAGGGGTGCTATTTGAGATTTTGGGACAAACGCAAGGGCAAAAGCTTACTTAAGCCAAAAATATATGAAAACTTAAAACTTTTTATGTTTCTTTTATTAGTTTTTTAGGTACAAATCTATTTGATATAGCTTTAGATTTTTTTTCCGATTTCGATTGACTGTTGGTGTTAATTTTTAAGTTAAATTTTAGAAAAATAAATACTAAAATAATTTTTTTAACTTGGGTAAACTACATAAAAAATTCTGCAATTTACGAAATGTTCCACCTAATCCCTATAGCTTAAAACTTGCAATGTCAACCCTATAATTTCTTGAAAGTTTTAACCTTTCTAGTGTTTAAAAAATTCAAAAAAAAAAAATGCAAATTTGAGGGGAAATGTAACAATATTTTTTTAAAAACAAATCTGGCATATCATTGATCTAGACAATCCCAAAGTACAAAATGTCTAACAACCCCGAGGCATTCTCCTAGCAAAACAATTGGCACTTGATGCACTACAACAAACATAGCTAACTCATGTGCAACAACGTTCACAACCTAAATAATAAGAGAAAATGAAATATTTACAAAATAATTAGTGAAGAACAAAATGTCCTGCAACACTAATCCTAACTGAGTAAGAGGCAGCACCCTACCATTTAAGAATTAGACAACCTGTAGCGTGTCAGATGCAACATTCAGATGTTGATTTTCTAAATCAAAAACCTTTTTAACCCCATCTAGAACTCCTAATGTCTTAGCAAGAGTCACATCACATTGAAAAGGAAGGTACCTAATGCTACACTGCATACAATCCTCAGCATGATTCCTAATAACTTACCCTAGCCTCGTCCCATCCAGGTCAATCGCAACATCAGCAGTAAGGCTCAACCAAGGCTCCACCGGCCGACACCACCAACCCACATACATACTTTGGCTACACCCAGCAGTCGAGCAACTTCCTACCTCATTTATCTCCTAGAATTCAGAAAGGATCCTACCTTAAAAGCAACATTATATAAGCTAATAGGCCTAAATTGGGAGCATTCAACAGGATTAGACACCTTAGGTATCAATGCAATGAAAGTATGATTAAGAAAATTGGGATTTTTACCTTCATTCAAAATCCCAAGCACATTCTTGCAAACTGGTCCTTCTACCTGTGCCTAGAACTTTTGATAACACAGTTGAGGCATCCCATTTGGCCTCGGAGCTTTATTAGGATGCATTTGCTTCAGCGCACCAAGAATTTCTACCTTCGTATAAGGTTTAACCAGCGAGTCATTCATTTCTATAGTAATCACGGTCTTGAGACATGACAAAGCTTCTACCGTGTCCACAGGACGTGACATGGTAAACAAACTTGAAAAGTATTCCAAGAAAGTCCTATGGGTATCCTCTGGTGACTCCTGCCAAATTTCTCTTGAATCCCGGGTCCTAGTCAAGCTATTCCGTTTCTTACGCTGATTCGTCTGTGAATAGAAAAAAAGGTGTATTCCTATCCCCCGCTTGAAGCCAAAACACTCGAGAATGTTGTCTCCACATCAATTCCTTCCTGTGTATCAACTCACCGAACTCGCGATTGATCACATCAATTTGATCTAAGATAGTATCCGAGCTTGACAGAGATTGAAGCCATCATTCCCAAAAACTGACTGACTCCACTGCCTTAGAGTAACCCCACACTCCTCAAGTTGGCAATCTAAGGTTGAGGGGCCAAAGCTGCCGATTCTTAAAAATTTATGATAGTATCTGCACACGATTCATCACGCAACCAAGTTGCTTCAAAGCTGAATAGCCTCCTCCTATTCTAGTGGTGAACTTTCTTTCGCAAAGTTAATAAAAGAGGGCAATGATAGGATCCCAACCTGGGCAGGTGACATAACTTTGCATGTGGAAAAAGATTTGTCCACGACTCGGATGCCACTCCCCGGTTGATCTGCTCCAAAATAGTACCCACCCCTCTCTGATTGTTGCACCAAGTGAACGGTGCACAACTATAACCCAAATCTTTCAACCTGCAATCCTCCAAGACCATCCTGAAACTATCCATTGCTGCCAGATCCCGATCAAGACCACCCTACTTCTCAAAAGCCCACAAAACCTCATTAAAATCGCCCCTACATAGCCATGGCAAGTTGGTCTTTTGATGGAGAGCACGTAAAATTTGTCTATTATTTTTCTCCTGCTCAGCTTGAGGCCACCTATAAATTCTAGTGAACCTCCAAGGTAAGGAAACACCAATACCGGTCTAAACAATAACATAAATACAATGCAAATCTGGAGTTAATATATGCAAATCTAAAGGATGGTGTGCCATAATGGCAACACCACCGCTTCTATTACAACTAGAATGGAAGAGTCAATTTCGTTGAAAAAATTACAAAAAAAAATGAGAAATATTTTTTAAAATATTTAAATCAAATTGTAAATAAAATTTATACTTAATTTTTCTCATTGTTTTAGTCCTACTATATTTGTTACTTTTTTATCCAAATTCCATAAACCTTTGCTATTTTTTACTATTTTATTTAAATTTTTAACTATTATAAATTGTAATTTCAAAAAATTATAAGGTTGACATTAGGGGTGTACAAGAACCGGGGCAACTCAGAAATTGGACCAGAACCGCCAGTTTGGTCTGGTTCTTCTTCTTCTTTTTTTGACCCGGACCGGTTCTCCAACCTCCAAGACCCGGGAATCAAAGTTTCCATTTGGTTTAATGGTTAACTTCTCACCTATCATATTAAAAGGGAGAGGTTCAAATCCTCTTGGCTTCTACTTTCTGTTTTCCTTCTAAACTTAACTCCTCCTCTTTCATTTTTCCTTCTAAACAATATTAAAATTCCTCATTTTTTTCCTTTTTTTTCTTTTAAACCTAATTAAAAGTCTTCATTTTTTTCCCTTTATTTGTTATTTTAAATACAAAATTTTATTAAGGAAGTTATATGAGAATTATTATGAGGGAAAAATATTTTCTCCATAGTAAGAACTAAGAAATAAAATTTTAATAGTCATTTATATAGTTAATATGACACATACTAGTAATATATTATTATAAATTGTAATAGCCATTTATATAGTTAATATGTATAAAGTAAGACCATTAATTATTAATAATATAGTCATTGATATAGTTAACATATCGTGGATATATGTTTATTGTTCAACATTTTACTTAATAAAAAAAGAATTATATTGTTGTAAGAAAGAATCATGTCAATTGTCATAAAATAAAAAAATGACTAATTGTTTAGAGTTTTATGCTTTTAATTTAAATTGTATTAATGTATTATGCATTACACGAGTATAAGTAATTAACTATAGTATTGTTCAATGATAATTTTGAAACTCTAAATGTAAGTGATCTAATCTTATCATCTTATGGAGCACGATTATACTTGAAAATTCTTCATGTGTATATGTTAGGTTCGAAAAAATATATTATTATAAATTGTAATAGCCATTTATATAGTTAATATGTATAAAGTAAGACCATTAATTATTAATAATATGGCATATACTAGTAATATTACCATTAATCATTACTTTAATATATAGTTATTGAGGTATATCGTGGATATATGTTTATTGTTAAACTTTTACTTAATAAAAAAAGAAATATATTGTTATAAGAGAGAATCATGTCAATTGTTATAAAAATTAAAAATTACTAATTGTTTAGAATTTTATGCTTTTAATGTTTAAATTTCATGTTTAATGTCAAAACGAGGTTCTTTTTTACATTAAACCAAATCAAAATTCAAATCAGATTGAGATGAGAGCATTGGAGCAAGCCCTAACTCTCTCTCGTCAAACAACAGTCGCAACCTCTACTCACCTCTCCTCTCCCGATGCCTACGACCTCCCTCACTCTCGCAGTCGCAGCTGCAGCCGCCGGCCGTCTGCCACGTCGCTCTCTCTCGCAATCGCCGGCTGTCAGGCACCTCTCCTCTATCGCCGCGACGTCGCAGTCAGCCACCTCTCATCTCTCTCGCGGCTACCTCCTCTCTCGCGTCTGACATTTAATTACTATTCTTGCTTCATTTAATTACTGCTTTTATTTAATTAAGTGCTTGCTTTTGATTTCAATTAATTGTTGCGTTTGATTCAATTGATTGCTGATTCTGGTTTAAAATTGATTGCTGTTTTCGATTAATTTGGTTGTTGTATCGGTTAATTGGATTGCTCTGTTAATTTGCTTGCTGTTTTGATTTAATTGGAATGCTCCGTTTTGGGTTAATTTGACTACTGGTTGGTTTGATTTGATTGATGTTTGGTTTCGAGTTTGAGGGCTCTCGCTGGTCAGGTCTGGTTTAGCAAGTATGCAGGTCTATAAAAATAATGATATATTATTAATTATTATAAATAAAAAAATAAAAAAATTCTGAATCAGAACCGGAACCGACCCAGTTTGACCTGGAAAAATTAGAACCGACCCTGACCGGATTGGAAGGGTCCGGTTCTATCCCAGACAAGAACCTGTAATTTTCGGTTCGATCCGATTCTAACTCAAAAATCGGACCGAATCGACTCGTGTACACCCCTAATTGATATTGCAACTTTTTAAACTATAAAGATTAATTCGAATATTTTCCAAATTATAGGATTTTGTTTTTATGTAATTTACCTTTTAACTTTACTTATTCTTTTTTATTTAAGATAATGAAGAAATGTCTGTTTCAAATATAGTTTATTCACTCATATTTTAAAGTCATGAATAAAATGAAAAAATGTAAAAAAACATGTAGGATAAAACCGGATAGTTTCGTACTTTAAAAAAAAAGAAAAAAGAAGAAGATATAAAACCCAAAAATCACCCAATAATCATTCAACCCCACCTCCCCCACCACAACCTACATTTTACCTTTCCCTTTACCAATTTAACATAAACAGTACTGGACCGACAATCTTCAGTCACCAAAAAGCAGAGCAATTAGGCAAGAAAGAAAGTGTCTCTTGCAATACAATCCTTTTGCCAAGAAAGAGATTTGATTGAATCCAATGTCCCTAATTTCACCAACCGCCATTTATTCAGCTTAAAGTCTCATATCCCATTATTACAAATAGTGACGACACTCTTGTGTGGCATGTCCCAGTAGAGTACAGAGTAATCGATTGCCAGAGAGAACAGAACAGAACTGGTGGTGGTGAGATTTTGATTAAAAAGAAAAGTAGGGGATAAGATGGATGCGAATAGGAGAAGAGCAGGTGCAGGTGGGGTTGGGGTTAAGTCTGTTGGTGTGGTGGCTGGGTCTGTTTGGGAGAGCAGAATGAAGCTTGATGAATTCAAAGGTGGGATCAAGGTTTTCAATGGAGATCAAGAAAACCCAGTCGAAGAAAACCCTGTTGCAGAAGATGGAACAGCTTCCATTTCTAGTGCTGCTGCTACTCCTAGAAAATTGGTGAGGAAACCCCAACTTCCTTTGGCTGCAGTTGGCAAGAGAAAGACTTGGAAATCTGATGGCCCGATTCAGATTTCCAGTGGGAAAACTGGTGATCAGCAATTGAGTGTTTCTGTTGATGGAATTAAGAAGAGCCCAGTTCAGGGAAGGAAAGGAAGATCTGAAGTTAGTGTTTCTGATGATGGGATTGATGTTGTTAAAAGCCCAATTGATAAGGTGAAGAAATTAGGAAGATCTGAGGTGAAGAAAGTAAGATCCGATGATGAAGGAAATAGTAAGGAGGGTGATGTCTCTGCTGATGGAAGTGATGACAGAAGCCCAATTCAGAAAAGGAAGCTGAGATCTGATGATGTGAAGAAGGATCAGCTTCTAGACTCTGGTGGTGGAGAATTGAGGAAAGTGAAATCAGATTCAGTTGATGTTGCAGTTGATCTTGATAGAAATTCAGGTGAATTAAGGAAAGCAAAGTCAGTGCCTGATAAGGAATCCGTTTGTGGAGTTGAGAAGAGCCCACCTGAGATTGATGATTCTGTTTGCATAAAAGAGTTTGGTTTGTGTCAAGAGAAGGTCATTTCTAGCAATCTGGCAATACCCAAACCACCTCCTAATAAAGCTGATGATGCCATTAATGATGATGATGATGAAGAATTTGACGAAGGAGAAGATGAGCAAGAGGAAGAGGAAGAAGATGAAGAAATAGATGGGGAAATTGAGATTGGGGTTGAGGTTGAGAAGAAAACCATGGACATCAAGGAGATCAGCATACCAGAGGAGAAGGAGAGGCCTAAAAGGGTACTGGAAACTAATGTAGCAGAACAGAAACCAAAGAAAGTTGAGAATAGGACACCAGAAGAAAAGCCTAAGAGGGTGGAAATTAGAGTACCAGAGAAAAAAGCTCATCAATTTAGTAATAGAATAGCACCTACTTCATCAACTGTGAACAAACAGCCTCCTCCAGTTTTAAGGAGAGCAACAATTTATCAAAATGTTACAAAATCAGCTCCAAGTAAGCATCTTTCTTTCTGTTGACTGCTATGGTAGTACTTTTTCTCTGATTTTTGTTTGCCATATTTGTTTGGCTGCAGTTCCAGCTGCAAATGGGTACCGCCAGAATTTCCCAGAATCCCATAGCAAGCTGCAAAATCTAGGTGGGATTCCATTCCTGGGAAAAAAACTTTCATTTCCTTTAAATGTTATTATAATTATTTGTCAATTTGTTCACGGAAAAAAGAATCCTAACGATTTGTGCATTCTTTTTGGGAATTCTCAATTCTCAGTGGATTTAGTAATGTGGAAAGATATATCGAGATCTGCATTTGTCTTTGGAATTGGTACATTCATCATCATCTCATCTTCTTACACCAAAGAACTCAATGTCAGGTCAGCAACACTGAATTCAATGCTGATTTTTTTAGTTTTCCATTAATCTGTTTATAGTCCCCCTGTTATCAATACTAATGATAACATCTGTTTTGATCATTTCTTTCTGTACAGCTTCATTTCTGTAATTTCCTATCTGGGTCTTGTTTATCTTGCTGCCATCTTTCTGTATAGATCACTTATTTGCAGGTAATCAGTCCCCTGGAACCCAAAAAAAAATAAAAATTGATCTTATTATTATTAGTATTATTTTCCCGATTTGCTTAATGAATAAAATTGGAAATGCAGAGGAGTTGTAGAGTTAGATGATGATGATAACAGAAGGTATGTGGTGGGTCAAGACGAGGCAATCTGGTTGCTAAAGTTGGTACTGCCTTACTTGAATGAGTGCTTGTTGAAGATTAGAGCTCTCTTTTCTGGTGATCCTGCTACTACAATGAAGGTAAATGATTAAACAGTTTTTACTTCAGAAATAATAATTTGTAATTCTCATTTTTTATTTTTATTTTTATTTTTTCGGTTGGAAGAGGAGACAAAAGAGTTGATGATTTGTGTCAATGGCAGATGGCAGTATTGCTGTTTGTTTTTGCCAGGTGTGGCAGCTCTATAACCATTTGGAAAATGGCCAAGTTGGGTATGTGTCCCCTTCATTCTCTTTTCTTAATTCCAGAAATTCTAGAAATATAGACGTGATAGGTAGATCCAGAGAATTCAAATTACAACCAGCAAATAATGGTTTTATAAAATGGATTTAAAGTTTAGAAATTAAATTTCATATCTCATATATTAAACTCATAACTCATCTCATAAACAGAGTACGAAATAATCAGAAGCGTTATAGTTTCCTAATGGGTATTAGTTTGGTGCCAAATTTTACCAACCATGTTACCAAATGATGAAAAGACACCCTTTAAGCAATTTGGCATGTGAACATGAACACAAAAGGCTAAACTGTCAGTTTAGATTACCAAGGAAATTTTACAGACTTGTCAGTAATTTTTTATAGGTTTTTTGTTTTTTTCCAGCAGTGTACTGTATTTTAGATGGGAGCTGTTAAATTCTCTGGCATGCTGCTCTTTTTCACTTTTTTCACTTTTTTCACTGCAAACTAAGCGTTGTGCTCTGCTGTGCTGCTGATCACTGTCGCAGGTTTTTTTGGAGTTTTTATTGTACCAAAAGTCTGCTCCTCATATTCCACGCAGTTAACTGGATTTGGTAAGGGAAGAAAATCCCTATTCTACCCTTTATTTACTCTTTTTTTATCCTGTCAATGCTGTGAAACTTCATTTAAGCAATGATATAGTACCGTTAGTGCACGTATTATCACATTACACTCGCACCACTCTCACTTTGAATTCAGCAATCAACGACGTGGGTCCAATGCACTGCTCACATCAACGCCAGAGCAACCATATGATGACGTGTCCTCTCCACCATTTCCTATATAAGGGTAGATCTGTTGGGCCCCATACTGTCCCGATCAAATCCCTAATCTCATCGGATACTAATTTGGTCACCCATAAAGAATTAAAAAGAAGAAAGTGGGCTCATCATAAGTATATATGCCATAGGCTTTTTTTCTTTGGGCCCATTAGGAAAGTGGGCCCATTAGGGAAGGGGACAGTTACATTCACACATATACTTGATAACACCATAGTTTTGCAACGTCTAATGTTTTTCCGATAATCTGGATTGATTTTTGCAGGAAGATTTTGGATTCGAAGGTTTCGTGATGCTTGGGATTCATGCACGCACAAGAAAGCAGTGGCTTTGGGGATTTTTACCGTAGTATGGAACCTATCTTCAATGGCTGCTCGAATTTGGGCAGGTAATTACTTAGTTAAAAATATTCTCTTCTTTTTTTTCTTATTCTAAAATTACTTTTCAAAATGTATCTTAATCCATCTTTTCTGTAGTGTTCATGATGTTTGTGGCCGTCCGATACTATCAACAGACGATGGACAGAGATGATTGGGTGGGTGAGGAGGAGGAGGAGGAGGGTGCAGTAGCATCTGATTCCACGTGGCATAAAACTGATGGAGGACATACGACTATGAATGGACCTAATTGTACAGTGGAAGTAAATAAAATTAAGAGGAGATCCTAATTGCATGATTGTAATTTTTTTTAACCTTTTAATTTTTTTTTTTTTTGTCTGGTCGAAAATCAATAGTATTCTTGTATTTATTATAAATTTAATAAGAGTAACTTTTTTTTACAATGTTCAAATTTCACATATCCATTCAAACCAAATAGTACACGACCCATATTTAGAGCAATAAAGAAAACATGGTGAAACTCAGCCCAGCCCATTAAACCAACCCTACCGGAAGCAGTAGAAAAGACGGTGAGAAGTGTACGCCTATGCATTGAAAAAACTACTTCTCCAATGAAAGAGGAATAAAAAATCGTACAAATCAATACAATAGTATAGTATACAAAATGAGTGAATTGACCAAAAGAAAATACTTGAATTGATGAAATCGTGTAAAAGGAAACCTCAGGTTCAACAAAAAAAACCCTAAATTGTCTAAAGAGTGAATATCACAGTTTTACTATTGGTATGCGATATATCAGTCGTTCAAAATACTGGTCTCAATTGACATCTCAATATAAATAAATTGTTAAATGCAATTATACTTTATCTAAACAATTTGTTTAACACAATCAAATTTAATACGATATGATAAGCACTTAAATTTAGTTAAAAGATACTTCCGCGGAGTGTAAGAACAAAATGAGGATGAAAAAAAATGATTTTTTATCTTAAAAATTGATTAATTGACCTTGAAATTTATGAATAAAAGAAAGGTAGTGTTATTTTCTCATCCTATATTATTGACCTTCAAATGACGGACGTATCGGCCGGTATAGACTCCCATGAAGACTTTCATCTCATTTTAACCGGTTATATCGGCAGAAAGGGCACAAGGTTAACAATAATTGGGGAAAATGATTTTTCCAAAAAGCTTAGCTTGGTGACAAGTCTCCCAGGCCCAATTAGGAAATTTTGGCCTTCAACCTCCTTCCAATACCTCAATGTTAGTAGGGAGTGTTTGTGACTCTTGATTCAGCCCAAGAGATTCCTTACCTGCAAGTTTTAGGCCCGTCCCAGCCCAGCCCAAATATTGGGGCTCAGCCCAGCCCAGGTATTCTCCAAGTTTCCAGTCTCCGCAAAACTAGATTCTGGACTTAAAAAAGCCTTGTTAGTTTTACGTGGGATGTAAAAGCCCACATTACCTCCAAACTGTTTAAACTTGATTAATCAAACAAAGAAGTCGATGGTATAACGCGTTTTTTTAGTATTGTCGGAGAAAATATTAACAGGGATTGAGATTGTTGGTGTTTTAAAAAATTACAAATTTAAAGAAAATAATGCGAAATCTTTTTATTTTAAATAATTATTTTATTTGATTTTGTGTCATTTACTTTGTTTGATTTTAGACTATTTAATTGAATTACTTAGTTTAAGTCATCTTTTTTATGTATTATGTATTTACTTGAACAATTAATTTTTGAGGAGAAAATACATGAATACTTCTTCTTTTCATAAATACCGAAATATATAAATGAAAAAAATAGTGAGGGTAATTCCATTTAAATCTGTTCATTTAGAGATTTATAACTACTTATATACTAAAATACATAAATAATTTTAATTCTAGATTTGTAACCACTTATATATTAGTTTATTAAAAAATAGACCATTATTAATATTATAAAATTTAGAGTTTTCCCCAGATTATATATATTAAGTGAATATAAAAAAAACACGTATTCATTTCAACTAATTTTTTTGTGTTAATGTTCTTGGTATTGGCTTAACGTTTACAAAACTTCTTATTAATTAGCAACTTGTTCGGCTTCCTAAAACGTTAACTTTTAGCGGCGCTAATGTGCAGATGGTTATATTTTTAGAACTAAAGTTTGGCACAACACTTCCACGGCATTTCAATTCTAATTGCGTCATGGAGAAAGACAGTACATACGTTGAGTAGCTCGTACCAAAAAGGTGATAATACTATTTCTATTTGGTCTATGATAAGAGCTCAACTTCTGTTTTGGATAGAAGGAGGCCGAATTGCTGTTCTTGAGCCGGATCTAGTCCTCTTGTGAGAGGTTGGTCTTGACAATGGATATAGGTGCCTCGGATGGAGATGGAGAGGGGACACCTTGGTGAGTTTAATGGCTGAAGTTGGTGTTTAAGGAGTTATATGCAGCGGCTTGATGGTTGTTTGGTAGAGATGGAACGGATGAACATAATAAGAACTTAACTAATTAGAAAACCTTCTTGATCATAAGAACAAGCAACCTTTCTACAAACTAGTTAAGGGTCTCTCTTTTCTGATTTAAGAACAAAGCTCAAGAGCTTAATTACAAGAAGAGATAGAAGATAAACAATGGATTCGGCCCTAACAGCCCCGGCTCCAAAGAACCCTAAAGATGGTTTGAAGAACCCTAAATTACCTAGGTTACTCTACTGATTTGGCCACACACACAAGTAGTCTCTTGCTTTTGACTCAATTCCTTCTCTTTTTTTTTTTTTTTTTTTTGGAATTAGGGATTTGATTACTCTTTTAATCCCTTTCTCTTTTCTGTTTTTAAATTGAGTGAAGAGAACTCACTTGTATGACATGTATCCTTAGAAGAAGAAGTGAAAGACAAGTAGTTTGGTCATTTAAAAACTTATCACTAAATGCCAAAATATTTGCTAACATGCACACAAGTTTTTCACTAAAATGCACCTACTGTTTTGCTAAGATGCACCAAAGTGTGTGGCAAGCAAGTCAGCTTGTATGACAATGAGTTAGGGAAAATGTATGACAAGCAAGCTAAGTGTAAGGATGCAAATTAGGGCCGGCCTTGTGAGGGAGAAGTGTGGTGAGCAAGCTGAAATGCTTGGCTCACAATGAAAGAAAAATACTTGGCTCACAAAGGAGTGATGTGGCCGGCTAGGAGAAGAGACCTAAAATGTGGGACTCTAGCTAGAAAACAAGCAAGTCCACATGGCTCTCATGGCCACCATAGGAAGCTCCAATAAACCAGCAGCAATTACACTTAAGAAGAAGCAAATTCGTCCATTTTGATGCACACAAACACAAAAAAATTCAGCAAATGTGTTCTTCCAAAAATCAGCACACTAAAAGACAACAATTTCCTCAAGAACATCAGAATTTTCGAACTTGATTTAAATCATTCCTATGGTTGAAAACAATGTTTTAACCATATATATGAAAGGAAAAGAAATTTGAACTGTGGGAACACAAGGAAAATGAGTTTTGACAATTTAGTGGAATGAGTGTGAAAATGGAGAAAAACAGAAATTTTGCCACACAAAAAGAAAGAAGTTCTACGGTAGAGAAGATGATTCTAACCGTAGAAATGATGAGGAGAACAAGAAAAACCAATCTAGAGGGCAGCTGGAGCTCCGCTACCACTTGATAAGAGCTCAACTTCTGTTTTGGATAGAAGGAGGCCGAATTGCTATTCTTGAGCCGGATCTAGTCCTCTTGTGAGAGGTTGGTCTTGACAATGGATATAGGTGCCTCGGATGGAGATGGAGAAGGGACACCTTGGTGAGTTTAATGGCTGAAGTTGGTGTTTAAGGAGTTATATGCAGTGGCTTGATGGTTGTTTGGTAGAGATAGAACAGATGAACATAATAAGAACTTAACTAATTAGAAAACCCTTTTGATCATAAGAACAAGCAACCTTTCTACAAACTAGTTAAGGGTCTCTCTTTTCTGATTTAAGAACAAAGCTCAAGGGCTTAATTACAAGAAGAGATAGAAGATACACAATGGATTCGGCCCTAACAACCCCGGCTCCAAAGAACCCTAAAGATGGTTTGAAGAACCCTAAATTACCTAGGTTACTCTACTGATTTGGCCAAAGAGAATATCATCAAAATCAAAGGCAAGTGCTGAAATGAAAAGGAATGCACTTCAAATACTAAAATCCTAACATAATGGGTAAATACCCTTACACCCTTAGACAAAAGGGGCTTTGCCTTGGCAGCAACTGAAAATGGGCTTGGAGGATGGGCTTCCGCCAAACAGAAGGTGGGTGCAAGGCCTTGGCAAGGCCTTAGCTGTGCGGCCTCATGGCTTAGTAGGGTTCGGTGCGGACTTCTTCACGGGATGGCCGGCCTGCCCATGAGTAGGTGCGCCTAGAGCATCCGTGCTCGTATCAGTCTAGAAATGGGAATTGAAGAAATGATGGATCATGTTTTGTCACATGTAAAAAACTTTCCTCAACTTTTGTTTAGTCAACTAGTAATGGATTTGTCACCCTTTAACTAAAGTCTCGAATTCGAAACTTGAGAATATAGTAAATCATGTTGGGAGAGTCGTTTCTTTTTAAAATTCCGACAATGTTCAAATAAGATTAGTCTCAGAAAAAAATACAACATGTATATTAAGTGATGATTCGGTTCCGATATCTATCCATTAGTTTTACCCATCCTAGTTTAATACTCTCTCCTTAAATTAAATGACTTTTTTGGTGTTTTACATATATCGAGTAAATCATTTTTGAGGTAATAGTATAAAAACCCCTGAACTATACTCGAAAAATAGAAAACTCCCTTAGACTAAAAAAATTCAAATCGGGGTCCTTGAACTAATGGTTAACGAAATCCCAGCCCTTGCCGTCAGTCAAACTAACTTTCTGTTAGTTTCTACTGATTAATGTCGGTTGTACTTATTTACCATAATGTCATTATGTATTAAATAATTTTATTAATTTAAAAAATAAAAAAATATATAATTAATTTCAAAAAATCTAAAACATAATGTAATTAATTTAAAAAATAATCTTTTATCATTCAATTTTTTCATTTTAAATTCATCTTTTTTTTTTCTTTTTTTTTAATTTTTATCTTCTTCATCAGCTCCAGTTTATCTTATTCACCAGCTCCAGTTTTTTCTTCATACCCAATTCCTAAATCCATCTTTGTTCCTCCTACAGCTTCCATCCATGGAGTTAGAGAACCAAAACCACCACCATCATCATAACAAGAAGATAAAAATATTCAATTTTGAAGATGACCCATCATCATCGTCAACAACAACTATAGGAATGGAAATCTTATTTTAGATCTAAATCTAGATCTGGATCCAAATCAAAATTTAAACTGAATTAAATAGACAACCTCTGCCAAATTAAACAAAATCATCCTCTACCAAATCAAAAATCCAACCACCCATCACCGCTAGACACCCGATCTCCACAACCATCATCACCACCGCCACAGTCGCCAACCATATCCATCAACCGAGCCGGCACCACCTCACCGTCGTCACCACAACCATCATCTCCACCGCCACAGTCGCCAACCCCCAAACCAAAGCGCCACTGCCACCAAACCAAACAACCACCGCCCAAAAACCATCACCATCTCCACCCACCGCCGGCACCATCATCCCACTAAATTGCCACTGCCCAAAACCCACCGCCATCTCACCCGATCTCCACAACCACCCACCGCCGACACCAACCCACATCATCACTGTCGCATACACTGCCACCACACCATCACACACCCACAAGTATCACCACCGACATTCCTCCATTACCACAACTGAACCCACACCGCTTCCACACCTTCCTCATCTCTCGTATTTGTTGGACAAGAAAAAGTGAGAAAGAAAAGAAAAGAAAAGAAAAGAAAAGAAAAAGAAAGAAAGAACAGAAGAGAAAAGGAAGAAAGAAGAAAGAAATTAAGTTTTTAAAATGTCTCATATTTGTTGGACAAGAAAAAGTGAGAAAGAAAAGAAAAGAAGAGAAAAAGAAAGAAAGAACAGAAGAGAGAAAAGGAAAGAAAGAAATAGAAATTAGGTTTAAAAAAAATAGTTGAAGCATTAATTGATAATATTAAAAAGGATGTAATTTATTTTAATAAATAAATAATAAAATAGTTGAGGCATGAATTGATAATATTAAAAGTTAAAGATGCTGGAAATAAATTGGGAAACTTTTAGATTTAAAAAAAGAAAGGAAGGAAGGAATTATATTATTTTTATGTATTTTTTAAATTAATTATAGTATTTTTTATTGAATTTTTTAAATCAAATATGTTATTTTTATGTATTTTTAA
This sequence comes from Viola odorata, assembly GCA_963691705.1. Lineage (NCBI taxonomy): Eukaryota > Viridiplantae > Streptophyta > Magnoliopsida > Malpighiales > Violaceae > Viola > Viola odorata. The sequence continues at coordinate 53,806,346 of OY829545.1, read as the reverse complement.
AATTAATTACTGTATTTTCTTGGATTTTAAAAATTAATTACATTATTTTAAAAAAATAAAATTAATTACATTATTTTTTTTAAAAAATAAAATTAATTATATTATTTTTCTGAAAAAGAAAATAACAATACCTAGAACAACATGTATCTTTGTTTTTCCAACCTGCTGTCAAGGTCATCCTTGACAGTCTGTCAGGTTGACTAACGGAAAGGGAGCTCATTGTCGTTGACCTTTAGTACAGGGGAGGCGGAATAAAACTTTTATAGTCCAAGGGAGATTTTTATTTTTCGTGATAGTACATGAGGCTTAAATACTATTACCCCATCATTTTTTATACTTTTTAAGTTTATATCTGACAATAGTGCCCTCTTGTTTTTAGGGGTGTGCGTTCGGATTTCGGATCGGAATCCGACGAGTTCGGATCGGATTTTTTAGTATTCGGATTTTTTCGGATTTTTTGACGGGGAATCCGAAACCAATCCGACACCTTCGGTTTCGGATCAGTTCGGTCGGATTTTCGATCGTAATTGTAAATTTGTAATTCTATCTCACATTTCACAAACCAAACATGAAATTCAATATCTGTTATCATTCTAGCAAAACCATGGTCTGCTTTCAAAGATAATTTCTCCAACAATTCTTCAAATTAAGCAACGATACGGTCTATACCAATACTTCAATCATTAAAAATTTGATAACCATACATTACAAGCAACTCAAGCAACAAATCCATCTAAAAAACCAAACATACCAGTAACTCAAAAGCAACAAATCCACTCAACAAATCCATTCAACAAATCTATCCAAAAGATTAAACATACTAGCAAGTTCAGCAACTCAAAAGCACCAAATCCATCCAACAAATCCATCCAAAAAAACTACACATACCAGCAACTCAAACGCACCAAATCCATCCAACAAATCCATCCAAAAAAACTACACATACCAGCAACTCAAACGCACCAAATCCATCCAAAAAACTAAACATACCAGTAACTCAAAAACAACAAATCCATCCATAAAAACTAAACATTATTACAAATCTTCAAGTTGTACAGTTGAAGTGAATGAAGATCCACCACCCTCCATCAATGCCTTTCTGCTCATCTGGCTCGTTTCTTCCACTAGTACTATCCATTCAAAGATCAATAGGCTCCAGCAACAACTTTTGGAACTCTAAACACCAAATAAAAAATCAAATGAGTTAACATTACAGAATACATAAGTGAGGATATTCAAAAATTACAGAAGTGAAGATTTGCATGAAATTACAGAATTGATGTGATAAAAAGTTACCTTCCGTAAGTTGTTCAGCTTCATCAAGTTCTTCCTCCACATCAGCCACCGGGGAAGATTTGAGCCAATTTTGTAAGCATACAAGTGTTTGGACCATTTTAGGAGTCAATGAGCTCCTATATGAGTCCAAAATTCTTCCACCAGTGCTAAATGCTGATTCAGAAGGAGCAGTAGATATTGGAATTGCCAACACATCACGTGCCATGCTGCCGAGGATAGGGAATCTAAAAGAGTTAACTTTCCACCACAATAAAATGTCAAAACCCTTATCACTTGATTCACATGCCACGGTCCCCTCACTAAGATATTGTTCTACTTCTGTTTTGTTATCCCAACATCCTGAGTCTAATTGATGTCTTTTAAACATGTTGTCAAGTAATGTAGATGCAGGTGCAGCAACATTAGCATCATTAACCATAGTAAAACATGCACTTGAAGAAGATAAAGAAAAGCATGAAGTAGCAGAACTTATTTTCCTTTGTCTATCAACCAAGGCAGCCCCTTCTCTCAACGCTTTGTACTCCTCAAAAAGATCATCAAATACTTTTTTCACTTTTTCACTCATTTCCAAGGCAGTTTGTTCATCATGCACAATGCTTAAAGCAAACTTAACATAATCAAATTCACGGCGAGGATCAAGAATAACAGCCACATATGTTAGCATGTTATGCCCATTCATGTCTGCCCAATACTTGTCATATTTTGCCTTCATACTAATTGCTATTCTCATCAACTCAAGATCACCACTTTCCAACATTTCAGTCAAAATTACAGAAATTGTGAAAATCTCCCTAAAGTATGTATTTGATGTTACATATAGTGATCCAGACACACTCAAAGTAAGTTCATAAAACCTACGCAAAAACTTAACCAATTTCCTAGCATTGATCCAATCAACATAAGTAGGCACTCCATCATCCGCATCAAGATCAGATTTATAAAAAGAATCCACTTCCTCAAACTTATCAAATACTTTCTCATAATTTTGGGCAACTTCTAGCATAACATATGTGGAATTCCACCTAGTCGACACATCAGTAACTAACTTGAGCTTACATGTAATTCCCTCAATTTCAGCACACTCTTTAAACTTTGCAAGCCTTGCCGAGGAGTTTCTCACATACCTAACCGCTGATCTAATTCTTGAGATGGACAATCCCAACTCTTTCACACCATCCATAACAATAAGATTGACTATATGAGCAACGCATCTCATGTGAAGGTATTTTGAGTTGGAAATGGTATTGTTTTTGGCATTAAACTACCTCTTCAAGTGTGAAATAGCTACATCATTACTAGATACATTATCTACGGTGACTGTTAAAACCCTTTCTATTCCCCAATCCTTCAAACACCGCTCAATCATCCTAGCAATCCCCTCACCCTTATGACTAGAAATAGGACAAAAATTGATAATTCTTTTGTGCAATTTCCAATCCCTATCAATAAAATGAGCCGTGAGGCACATGTAGTTGTTTCTTTGGACTGATGTCCATGTGTCCGTGGTCAAACAAACTCGGTCACAAGAATTCTTAAGAGTCGCTTTCAAAAGGGTTTTTTGCTCAACATATTTCTCAAAAATATCCCTAGAAACTGTCCAACGCGAATTTATATGAAACCTAGGTTGGGCAACCTCCATAAATTGCCTAAATCCCTTACCATCAACAAACAAAAAAGCAAGCTCATCTATTACAATCATTTTAAATAGAGCTTTTCTAGTGGCAGCTTGATCAAACTTCCAAACACCTAGCTGGGTTTCATCATTTTCAGTGTTTGCATTAGATAAAAGAGATTGCTCATCATCAACATCACAAGGAATGCAAACAGATTTGCGTATGTGCTGTAACATAGGACCAGTACCTTATTTTTTAGGGTCTGCTCTGGTCTCAAATAGACAATACTTGCACCTACTCCATTTCTCGTTGTCCCTGGTGAACTCCGTAAAGTGCTTCTATACGATTGATCTTCCACCAGTGCTTTCCCTTTTTGAGGCCATAGACTCAGCTTCTAATGATTCTTCTGCTGATTGTTATTGCACTTGAGGTTGTTGTGCCTCCTGTGACTGTGATGATGGAGATTGAGAAGCTGGTGGTTGTTGACATGGTGGTGGTGGTGGCGGCATCATGCTTGAATTGCCTTCGTCCTAGTTAGGAATTAGAAAATTAGAAATTAGGGATTTAGGAATTAGGGATTTAGAAATTAGGGATTTAGCCTTAGGAATTAGAAATTAGGGATTTAGGAATTAGGGATTTAGAATCTTACTATTTTGATTTTGAAGCTGCGACGAGAACGGGATGAAGCGATTTGGGACGTGGGAGCACACGGCCGCGACAGAATGGATGGAGCGACGGTGACGTGATAGGTAGGAGCGATAGGGAATCGGGATTCGGGAGGGTGGCAGTAACGAACAGTGACGCCGCGACGGGATGGAGGAGAGGCTGGGATGTTGACAATTTTGAGAGGGAACAGACGACAACGGCCAACGGTGACAGAGAGGCACAAGGGTTGGGGACAGCGAGCGGCTGCGCTGCGTTTACGGGTTGGGTTGGGGATTAGGGTAAACTGAATTAGGGTTGGGTTGGGTGTATCATTTAATCATTTGGATTATCAGAATCCGACGCATTCCGATAATCCGACCGTCGGAATCCGAAACTGATCGGATTCCGACTGCCTCCTCCGAACCGGATCCGAAAATGGCACGGATCGGATCGGATGGGTGAGTTCGGATCGGATCGGTCGGATCCTCCGATCCGAGCTCACCCCTACTTACTTTATTCTAATTTATCTACTTTATTACTCTCATTAATTGTCTCTCTTTAATAATAAAAGGTAAGTTAGTAAAGTTAGACAAAAAGGTAGTAAAACATTATTTAATCTGAGACAAACAAAAATACCAAAATTTGATTTAATTTAAGACGAAAGTATATGATTTCTACCAAATTCTATTGTTGCACATGCAAATGAAACATAAGAATAGAAAATGAAAATGAAAACACATTGTGATAAATGACACTCTTTTTTCTGTTTCTTGTTTCTTTTTGGCTAATACATTCACAATAATTTCATTTTGAAAGTGTTCCTTAAATGGAAGTTGGATGTGACTGATTTTTCATTATAGATTAATATTGATGAACTTGAGCCATAAGATAAAAGTATGTGCTACACAAGATTAGGTTACAAGTGAAAATAAAAATATGATAAAAGAAAATAGTTTATAAATTACAAAATTAGTTTAAAAAAATAAAATATAAGTTACAATATCAATATAAAATGCAAATTATAATCATTAATTATAATACAGAATCTCTATTTCTACACCATAATAATTTATTTTCACACCATAAATTTAATTTATTATTATTTTGTCACTTTTACTGATAAATTTGAATAGGTGAAGAAGAGTCTTTTTATTGATTTTTATTCTTCTATCCTACATTTTTTAAAGACAAAAAAATATCACAACAAAAATATTAATTTAAGGCAAAAATAGAGACAGATTAAGCTTTGTGGTGTGAAAATAGTGGCTCCTATTATAATATATAATATAAGAGTATTTTTAGTATGATAAATTATAATATAACAGTTGATAACATTCAAAAAAATAATTTTTTTTCTATACCTAATTCTATACTTAAAAATACGAATGAAAGTGGAAAGTTTTGAGTTTATTATTTTAACTTTAACGAAGTGGATATTTTAATCAATGTAATAATTAAATACAATAATAATAGAAAAGGGCATCGAAAATAATTAGCCCCGTGTTCTGGCTTCCCAATATAAACACTACTAAGATGCCCTTTGGCATTAAGGTTCTGGCCCAGAAAGCTGGGTTCCAGAACCAAAAGCCAAGGGTTGCCCTTTGGCAACCCAAATACCAATGGGCTTCATGAGAAGCCCCTTGGTCAAAACCAACATTTTGCTGGTTTTTTATGGTTCTACCATGCTCCTTCCTGAGCATGCCTATGCCCCTCACTCTTTCTCTTTACTTTTTTTTTTCTTCAATAAATTCAATTTTCTTACTCGGTATAATGAACGAAATAAATTAAAAACTACAAAAATATAATCTATATCTCAAGATGAGTAATTCTAGATCCACTTTTTCTATTTTTATTAAATTTTTAGAAATGAGTTTTATACCATTTAATTACATTTTTTTATTAATTCGTTTCCCACAGCATTTTTAAAGAAATGTTTATCAAACACCTCGAGTATCTCACAGCACTTTCTCTAGAAGTCCTTTTCTCACAGAACTTTTTCTAAAGTACTTCTCGGACCAGAACCGGAACGCCAAACAGACCCTAACACCATAAAGTCTGATTTCAATTAGAAAACGGCATCAATGGACAAAAAGTATTCTCTCTTTTATCTTCATACACAAGAATTTTTCATTCAATTCCTGTTTTTTTCTTCTTTAATTAATTATCTTTCACTCTCTTTTTGCAAACTAATCCAAATTCAGATTTCATTTTACAATATACATTTCTCTTTCTAACCTATTGCGTACCTTATAAGAATAGAAAATATTAGATAAACTCCATATAGAATTCACATGTTTTGCATCACTTAAAAAATACTCCCTCTGAGGCAAAATAAATGATTTCCTTGCATCCCAATATTCAGTAGGGAACGCATATTAAGGAGGCCGGATGACTCACTATTTGACCCCAAAAAATTCCGTACTTTTTTTCGAACGTACGTTAATCCTTAACGTACTTCCGAGAAAAAATTAGGGGAAAAATTGTCTCAAATAGTGACTGTTCCGGCCGCTTTAAGATACATGCCAGAACAGTAAAAGTAAATCCTAAAACGACTATTGTTTTGCCCCGGAGGGAGTATATAAGTCTTATCAGTATTTAAAAAAAAATCAATAGTGGGTATATGTTTGTTAATTTGCACCAATAAATTACAAGAATGGGCGAAGCATGTGACATATGCACCGACTATATCAAATAATTTCATCATATATAAATATGGAATATACTTTTTTTTTCCTTTTGACAGTCTTTTACTTCTTTCTTAATACTAAGAAAAAATTCAAATACAAATTTTATTTTTACAATATAAATTTCTCTTTTTTTTAACTGATTATATAAGATTCGCAATATTTACCCCATTTAAAAAAAACATAAATCTCACTATTAATTTATCTTTTTTAAAATCATATTCGTTAATTTACTCCAACAAATTATTCGAGTGGGCGAACCAAATAATATCAACCAAACGAGATACTTTTATATTTCTAACAATCTATAATTTCTAAAATCCATATAGTAAAATAATTCTTTAAAGAATTTTTAAATCCCTCAACCAAACCACCTCTAACGTTTTATTAATTGAATACTAGAATGTATGGTAAACATTAAACTTAGCTTGTGGTGAATAGCGTACGAGAGACATTAATTTGACAAAAGCTGATCAATATTGCTGCATGGGTCAACCTCATTTTATGGCACAAAACATCGAATTCCTTTCTTTTCTTGATAAGATCAACATCGAATTTATCATAGTATGAAAACAACATCTTTTTGATAAGATGGTCTTTAATTAAGTATGAGGATTAATCACACATCAAAGTTCCTGGATGAGAATTCTTGGTCAGTTCGTCCGTGTGGCACTATGACTAGGCAGGATTTCCATTGTTAATTATTAATCTCAAATATAATTGATGTTTTCAAAACTTTCAAGTTAAAAATTGGACCGTAATAAACAAAATTATTAATCATCTAGAGTGTCCAACTAATTATGATGTGGGTCATCCTCCATGGTTTATATATATTTAGTGGCGGAGCCTGGCCTTGATATTTGGGGGGCGAGATTAGTAACGGATTGAGAATTTGTACTCAAGAAGTGCGGGGGTTCGGAGGCAGAGTCCCCAATTTTTTTTGGAGTATTTTAAATGAAATGCAAATGAACTAAGTAAAAAATTGAAAAAATGATTAAAAGTATTTGTATCCGTTACTAAATAATAAATATTTAGATAAATTTAACAAAAAGATAAATAAGAAGACAATAAAAAAAAATTAATTATATATTAGAATTCATACAATATTATATACAATATACGTGATTGGATATAATTAGTAAAATTATTATAAATATATCAAAATAATTGATTATTATTTTAGTTGTTGTGAAAGTAAATTAAGAATTAATTAAACGTATTAAATTTTTCAATTTAGAAAAATAAAAAAGTAAATAAGCTATGATAAATTGAGAATAGAGTGGATTTTTTTGAAAAGTTTAAAAGTTTGGGGGACTATTGGGCTGAGGTAAAAACTGAGGCATAGGCTGGGCAAGGGGGGGGGGCTGTAGCCCCCTCTGGTCCTAACGAGATCCTATGATTTGATATATTTTTTATAATATATGCTAGTTAATTTCGTAACCTACGATATATTTATCATTTAACATGTTTCAATCTTAGTCGTAAACTAACTTTTTGTAAGTTATTCCCATCCAAATGGTCAAAAACACCTCAATAAATGCACGGTTAAGAGATTGGGCCGCCACGACACGAGTCGTTGGCCAACTTCACATCATCATTATAAATCACAGCTGGTTCTTTAGATCAAAGGTTGATTAATTATTTGCAGATTACAATTCTTGATCAAAAAGTTTCAATCATAATCGGTTATATGTGGTGTTCGTTCGTTTATGGTAAACATGGCTTTCTAAGTTCGGAAATTTATGGCTATATATATAATGACGTTAGCTAGCATCACAAATGTTGGTTCATTACCCAGAAACAATTAAATGCTTTCTGCAAAATCACACTCAAGCCACAAAACCGATGTTTTCTTGCTGTTTGTAGACGTACCGGAGGACTGGTTACAAAAGTGCTTAAGAAAAGCATCAAAGAGACAAGAAGCTGTTCCTCCCATTAAGAAAAGGAAGGCTGCAGTTGCTTCAACCTCTCGGGCGAAAAGGAGGATTACCGGTAGGACATGACAAGTTCCTATTCCTCAACTACCGGTAATTCCTGAAGATACCGGGTCAAGCTCAAGAGATTCTGTTGTCACCGCGTTTGAGTCAAACGTGGACCGGATAAGCAAAGACGACATTGAGGCATAACCTGACCTAGAGGTTGACCACCCTTATCGGGACTTCAACTCTACTGTTCCAAGTTCTGCATCTTCATCATCTGACGAAATGCCTATCCAACCGCTTCTCACGCGAGGATCCAGGCTCAAGCGGAGAAGGCTTCAAGAGGAGGGTACCTCTGCAGAGGGTGGAAGGAGACTACCACCTCTAGCCGGCCACATGACCCCGGTCAACTTCCCCTTGTTGAACAAGTTTGAGGGCACTTCATCTCAAGGACCAGTTGATCCCGTTAGTGTCCCTGCTCAGACGGACACTTCTCCGGCCACTGTTCGCTCAACATATTCTTCTGCTCTTCCTTATGATGTTGTTGCTGTTGAGCCATCTGCTGCCATTTTTACCTCCTCCACACTACCGGTTGCTGCCCATGTTCCTGAAGAGGCAAATCAACCAGGGGCGTTAGCCGAGCCAAATCCTCCTGAGCCAGAGATACCTGCCGCTCCCAGCCAACTTCATTTTATCCAAGGACCAACAATACTGTGTTTCCTTATATCCGACATTAGGCTTCGAGGCCCTTCCACGAACCTAACTGCCAACTTGTCGGATCAGGGTCCTAGTAGCGCAATCACCCATCAGGTAAGCTTGAGGGATCTGGGCTTGGAAGGTTGTCGGTCTTTGGGACTGTCAGAGCCCAACTACCGCGATGTCTGAATGGGGAGCCTGATATTCGAGATGGTGACCAACCCAACGGACATAACAAATTTTAGACCAAAATCATTCCTACTGGTGTCACCGTTGTTGGAACTATAGATATTTCACGAGTGGGTGCGAAGAAGTTGCTTGTGGGTTGGATCGGCGAGATATCTTAATTGGACGCAATTTGTATAGTAGATCTTTGAAGAAAGGAAAATGGAGATCTTGAATATTAAGGTTTACTCACTTAATAATCCAAATCTCTCAATGAAAACACCAATTTGATAATCCTCGATGTGGGGTGAGGACTGTGTTATAATTCGACATGTTGATGTGGACCTTTTCTCTGCTCCTAAGCAACCTGCAATACGTCGGAGGGGATCTCCGGCATAGAAGCTCCGATGATCAAGTCAGTATTCATGATGACAATGGTAAGTATGAGGGAGAACTATCGGGAAGGAGTTGGTATTTAGGCAGAGCTTCTGTACGCGTGTGCGTGTATATACACTTGTGTATGAAGAGGTGATAGGGGGGTATTTATAACCTCGCCCTGTGTGTCACCCTGGACACGTGTCGCTTAGATAAGTCGTCACCGATACTTGTTCATTTACCCGATAGTTTTCCTAGCATGTAATGCAAGTAGTATACTTACCTGGTGGAGCCTTGGTAAATCCGATATATGTAGCCTTTACTACTGTTGAGGATATATACCGGGAGGTACATATATCAGGACCCTCTCGTTGAGGATGAAAAGTCGTAATTGCCCTTGAGGTTCCTTGTTGACATCTGTACTTACCGGTAATCTCCTCAATCGAGTTAGCTAAGTGTTTGTCATGAACTTACCGGGACCTTATTAATCTTAGTCCACGTGGCATACACTTTGCCGTCTACCGGAAGCTAGGTTGCCGGTTCCATGTAATGACAAGAATACCCTTGGTGTATGTTTATGTATTATCAGAATCAAAAGATAAATAATGAGAATGAGGTTGGAGGAAAGCCTGAGATTGAATGTTAAATAAAGACGGTTAAATGATATAAAACAACCCTGAACTTTAATGTTTTAATTAATCGTAACCCTGAACTATTTGTTTGTTTAATTACCCCTGGTCAGATTTATTATTGTTTAATCACACCCCTACTATTAAAAAAATCTGACCCGTCATCAACGCCGTCAGTTTTTTTGCCACGTCAACCCCTATTTGCCACTTCGGCTTTATGCCACGTCGGTGAACAGTGGCAGGTGGGCCCCACCATGCTCTTTCCTCCCTTATCTTATCTTGTCTCCTTCCTCAATTCACGAGCTTTTCAAAAGAACCCTAACCTTTCATTCTTATATTTTTTCCTCTCTTTTCTGTTTCATTTCTTCTCAATCTCGTTGCTGGAACACAATGAAACGCTCGCCATCCTCCTCCTTACGGTCCTCGTGCTCCAACGCCGAGTCCCATTTAGTAACTATGTGTAACATGAATCACCGCCAAACTTACACAATCTCAATGATTAGGCAAAAACTCGTGTTGGATTATGAAGGGCCATACATCAAGTGTTGTGGAAAGAAGGCTCCACCCTGGGCTTCTTGGATCGATGTCAATCCAGGCAGGAGATTTATCACATATGCCTTTTTCAACCGATGTAACTTCCACAAATGGGTGGATGATGAGATGCAAGATTGGGCCAAAGAAGTAATTATTGGACTGAGAAATAGGGAGAAAGAACTAGTAGCATGTGTGGATTTGTTAGCTGATGATAGTGAAGAATTGAGGTAGAAGGAGGCTAGACTAGACACTATAGCTATGATCTTGAAGAATGATGCTACAAATTTGAGAGAGGAGAATGAAAGATTGAAGTTAGTTGTGGTGCCACTGGTGCAACTATGGCCTCTACATTTGGTGCAATTGGGGTCTCAACTGGTGTTGCATCTAGTGCAACTGGTTCCTATAAAGCAAATGAACAGAATATAAAGGACCAGTTCATATATAGTTTGAATACATTATTAATGAAAAGAATACAATTCATTGATAATCGACCTTTCTATGGCAACCCGCCCTATTATGTTCACGCCGAAAGAAAATCCCACAAGTACTCAACACCTCTTTCCTTGACAATCTTATGCCTACACCTACAGCTGCCTCCCGATCTTCCAAAATTCTTCTCTTCTTGGGTCTTCCCCTTGTTGCAATCAATTTTGGTGGTTGAACAAGACCTTTTCCAGTTACTGGCCAAAATTTAGGGTCATTCACAAGTCTAATAGTGTACTTGTATGACTTCTCATACATGGCTTTTGAGTAGTATATATTGATATATTGCTCCACAGTTTCCTTGTTGAACTTTATTGCATAAATTGCATGCCCACAAGGTATCCATGTCAAGTTCCATAGTCTGCAACTACATGTATGTTTAGTCAAATTGACAATGTATTTGTAAGTTATGTCAGTATACCTCACCACCTCACATCTAGTAGAGCAAGCATGGAGGATCCTGAATTCTCTACTTATATCTCTATTAACCTCAATCTTTGACCAGATCTTGCCCTCATAATCACCCTTAAACGTAGTCATAAACTTCCTTCCGTCATTATTCCTCTTTATAACCATAAGCCTAATCTTTTCCAGAAGACTTACTATTGATTTAAACCTAGCTGCAAAGATAAAACTATTGAAAATTTTGCACATTTTATTATCAACAACATCTGACCTACAATAGATATTTGTGAAAAAAGCCTTACACCAAAGCTGTGGATTAGCTTTCTCAAAATCTAACTTTACCTCACTTCCAAGTTCCCCCAATTTGTTCAACTGCATCTCATAGTCTTTCCTGGTGGTAGCTTTACAGGTTGCCCAAAACTGTCTTTGTAGCTCCGTACCACTATTCTTCTTCCTTCATTTTGCAAAGATATGTCTTGTGCACCTTCTATGTTCTGCATGTGGCATTAGGTCATGTATAGCTCTGACAAGTCCCTGAAAAAGGCATTTACAAGAATATAATACATGAATATATGATCCCAAAGTTAGATTAATATATTATATGTAAATATAATACTCCATATTTAATTGAGAACTGTGCAAAAATATACATAAAGTTAATGAAACAATAATTGATCCCAAAGCATTAATATATTACATGCAAACCCACAACCAGTTCCACCAGCATTAATATATTACATGCAAACCCATCATTATATAAATATGACACTAACTTATTGAAGTACTTGATACATACCTTCTATTGGTCACTGCAGAATGTCCACCCATCACCAGTCCCACCAGCAATATTCAGATCTTCCATCAACAACAGTAAGAACCACTTCCAAGTCTTCATATCCTCTTTCTCAACCACTGCCCACGTCAATAGGTACATTTGATTGTTGGCATCCCTACCAACTGCTGCCAATAATTCTCCCTTAAAAGGTCCTTTAAGGAATGCCCCATCTACACCTATGACAGGCCTGCAACCATTCTTGAAACCTCTCTTCATTGCAGAAAAATAAACATACAAACCTTTGAAAACCTTTTTCTCATCAACTTTTTCAATGTCCAAAGAAATGGTGCTAGCCGCATTACTCCTTCTTAGTTCATCAGCATAATCTTCTAATATCTCAAATTCCAAGTCCACATTCCCTTGCAACATTGAGACAATCTTCTTTTTAGCCCACCGACACTGCGTCATTGAAGGCTCAATAGTCCATTTTGTATATACACCATCCATTATCTCTTGTTGGGTCATTGTTAAGGCTGAAAAACCTATTTTCCTGATGAAATATTCAGCCTTCACCCTGTAAGTTAACTTTGATCTCCTTAACACTTCTTGACACAATGTAGAATGATTTGGTTGACAAGTCTTCACTTTCTAATCTCCACTCCTGCAATCTATGCTGCATAAAATCCTCCAATTATAGTCTTCATCTTTACATTCATCTCTGCATCGATTTGCTTCATCTTTCACATACTTAATGTCTCTACGTTGGTGTGGAGCTAATTTGTCTACAACCATCTTGAATTGACCCTTGTTTAAGAATTTAAGGCTAGTAAAAAAAAGGGGAACTTTATTTTCAGGTTTGTAAAACTAAGATCTTAAAGGCCTCCGAGTGCCATGATCACCATCAATTGTTACCATAAAACTGCCTTCATCATCACTACAGTTTAGTTCTCCATCACTGTTATTACATAGTAGAATTGCCTATTGATCCCCATCATTATGATTGTCTTCACCCTTAACATTAATATTGTGTAGCTCTTCAGCCTCCATCTCAGTTACAACCTGGTCCACATTATACCTTTTATTGCCTTTTTTTTCTTCTTATTTTCTCCAGTAGCCCCTTCAATACATTCGTTCCTTGTTGCAACTCTTCATCTTCATTATTAGTTAACCCCTCGACATTCACTAAGTATTCTTCAGAGACCTTGAAACCATTAGTCTTGTCCCCACATAGAGCTATTTTAACATCATTAGTACCTTTAAACTCTGCACTCGGATCATTCCCTTCCTTCTCAGCACCTTGACCCTCACCTTACTCCCCATATTGTTTCTCACTTTCACCATTAAGCTCTTCCTCATGTTGCTTATCACCATCATCATTAAACTGATTAGGAACTCCACCCATCTCATTGTTTGTATCATTGACTCCAATCTCCACATTTAAGTCATTGATTCCTATATCCTTCATTAAATCTTCCAAGAATCGACCCTCTACTGTTACCTCCTCAATAGCATCCTCATCATCCCCTGCCCAATCATCTCCCTCATCCAAGACATAACCATCACTAATAGTAGCATTTTCAATGCCATTACTCTTCATTTTACCAGCTACAACCCTTACTCTTTGGCCCATTATGTTTTCACTGCAACTCTCTCATCAAGTCTAAACCCACCCACCTCATTAACTCTGCAGCTACCACTATTCACTTCATTTGCATCAACGGTCTCATCACCTCTCTCCAAGTCACTACTATCTCTGTACTTCTCTTCCTCATTTATTAAACCGAGTCTTATACCCACACCTTAGGGTTATCAGTAGACAACAAAGGGTGAAACTTATCACCATGTTCCACATAGATAGTACCCCCATCACCAGTGAATAAATAGTTAACTAGGGGCATAATAGTCCCATCATCAGAAACCTCAAATATAGAATACGAGTTGGAGAGTTTAAAGTAAAGATAGTTTACGTTTCTAAACCCCATTGATGCACTCAAATCTAACAACATCATGTATGTCAGCCTGTCAGGATCCACATCCATATCGTCAACAAACACCCCCCCCCCCCCCTCTCCTACATATTTCAGTTTATTACCCTTCCACGGTACCATCCCCTCAATATATAAGTGTAGTTTGCCCATAGCGACCACACAACAGAAACCCCAATCTACCGACAGGACCACAACAAAAGCAACGTTACCAATGAAACATACCCCACTTTTAAAGATTCAAATAAAGAAACGTACCAACAAAAGCTCCACTGCAACCCTTGTACTTCGCCAAACAGTAACTCATACCCGCGTCCTCTTCACTACCTCGTACCAATCGTCTTTCTCAGTCTGACCCCCTCAACTAGGGGTGTTCATCGGAATTTCGGTTTCGGTTTTCCGAAATTCCGAAACCGAAATTCCGGAAGTTCGGAAGAAAAATTTCAGTTATTTAAAGTTCGGTTTCGGAAATTCCGAAACCAAACTTTAAATCGGAACGGAACGGAATGGGTAAGCAAAAGTTCGGATTTCCGAACTTCCGAAATTTTGCTTACCTATATAAGTTTTTTTTTTTTACTTTCTTTCTTTCTTTCACTTGTTGCTTTCCTTTCCCTTTCATTTTTAATTCGGATTAGAAACCCATTGCTTTCCTTTCCCTTTCATTATCTCTTCCTCTCAAATCTCTGCTTCCCCCTCTTTCTTCCAATTTTTTCATTTTAATTTCATCAATCCCTTTCATCTCCTTGTTCTATTCTTTCCATATCTATTGCTATGTCGAGAGTGGTTGTGCAGATCGGGTGCCGGTGGTTAAGAGGGTGAGGGTCGGTGGCGGTGATGGATGGCCGTGATTTTGTTTCATTTTTTAATTTGATGATAAGGGTCATTGGATTGGTTGCTGGAAATAGGAAAGGTAAATTCTTTCAATCCTAAAAAATGATGCTCTGGGTTTCTGGGTTTCTGGGTTTTGCTTGATTTCAGCAAGCAAGTGGGGTTTTCTGCAATTGATACTAAGTTGTTGTAGTGGTGGATTTACCTTCTGGTTTGATTGATATGATGCAATTAGGCACTATTCTTTGATTGAGTTGGCTAAGCCTGGAGTTCATTTGTTGTTGTGTGGCTGATTTTTGCTACGCATATCATGTGTTTGTAAAAATGCCCAAGTGAGTGGATTTGGTACTGATTTTTTCAGATTTGATATTTGTATGAAAGTTTCAGAATTTCGGTTTTTTTGTCGGAAAACCGAATTTCCGAACTTAAAAGTTCGATTTCGGAAGTTCGGTTTCTAAAAAATAGAACTTCGGAACGGAATGAAATTTTAGAATTTTAGAATTTCGGTTATTGGAAGTTCGGAAGTTCGAAATTTCGGAAAAAACCGATGAACACCCCTACCCTCAACACCACATCGCTTTTCCCCAAGCCTGATTCTCTTGTAATTTCTGGGTAATCTTGATATTATAAATTTGTTGTTTGTCTATTTTGCTTGATGAGAGTAAGACTGGGTGTGTAGGAAGAAGGAAAGGTTAGGGTTTTTTTGAAAAGCTCGTGAATTGAGGAAGGAGACAAGATAAGATAAGGGGGGAAAGAAAGTGGCGGGATCCAAATAATTAAAATATTAAAGTACAGGGTTGTTTTATACTCCCTCTTTTCTTTTTTATTTGACGCTTACTGTTCATGCACGCGTCTCAAGGAGGCCGGATGTCACGGACCTACTTTTTCTTGGCCCGTGCGGCGCCTAGATTCCACAATCTAAGCCAGCCTTTCCCCTGTCCTTGACAGTAGTCTCCGACAACCCTCATATAGCTTCGTCTCGTGCAGAACTATTGACAAGACTCAACACCGACTCATCCGATCTCTTATGGCTTAGTCTAACCCGCGACTAACGCCCAAGCCACTCTCTACTTCTCGAGCACACGCCCGACTAAGGTGAGTCCATGATACTCAAGGCCATCGCCTGAGTCGCTCGTATGCGTCTCGTAGGAAGGCTTCTCTCGTCCTCGGCCATCTCTCTAGGCCACGCCCTCTCGGGCCTCTAACCCATGTTTACCCACGCCTCTCAGCAACGCACGACCATGTCATAGGCCGAGTTCTCTCACCTCGGCCTATGCTTGCCCTATGCCTAAGGCAAGGCCTTTATCCGATCCTCGAACCCTTAGATAGTTCTTCCGTAGCAACCCTCGCAATCCTTCTCAAACCTCGTCCTTGTCATATATGCGCACTACTAGTTCTAACACGGAACTAACTAGAAGTGGCCATCATAGCACAACTGATCGCGCGTCGAACACGTCAAATATAATAGTGAAATAGGTATGGAATTGGGGGTAGAAATACAACTTATCACTGTCTACAAGAGTTTGTAGATGATGGTAAGAGGATCGTCCACAGAGACCTCTAGGAAATGTAATTCTTAGGTTGACTTCCTCGTCACTGAGTTTTGATTGGGTGGAATCTGAAACTGAAGACAAAACGGAAAGTAGTGAAAATAGTTTAAAATAGTATTGGCCAAAGTCTTGGTCAAGACTGGGGTCAAGATTGTCGTAAATCCGATAAAAGGAAATTCCAGGTAAGGGCGATGTGAGAGCTTTGTTCTTATGCTTCGATCATGGAATCAAATATATTCATCTCTTTGCTTATAGTACTGCTATAGAGTGGAGGTGCTCCTGTTCACTCCTGTCTTCCCTCCTCTTCAAATTACCTGGCGGGTGCTCCCTTTCCTGATAATCCTAGCCAAGGGACACCTTGCTGGTTAAAGGGTTTATCCGTTTGACTGCTGTCTTGAATGGTTGTTCGCTTCCTCAATGGTATAGGGGAAGACAGTACCTAGGCCAAGGTATCTCCCTATGGAGATCCTAGGTTGTCAATCTGGTCTCGACATAGATTGCCTATCTCTTCTAGTCTAGCTCGAGACTAGTTGCCTACTTTGTCTAGCCGACGTGTGCTCCCTTTCCGTCTAGACCGGCTACAACTCTTCTCTACTAGAGTGCAAGGATGATCAAACCTCGTCTCTGGTGAGTAAGCGATGAATTAAGCTTAAGAAATAAATAAATACAAGTAAAGAGATTATAACGCACAGTTTAATCTCACGAATGCATAAGAACTTCAGCTCATCAACCCTTACCAAGAATAGGTGTTTAGCTAATCATACTCATAATTAAAGAGACAATATATATTTTTGCATAAATAATAAATCCGAGATTTAAATAAAATCCGGAGCAAGGTTTTTAACAATGTCTAAGAAGAAGAAAAGAGAAGAAGGTCGGGATCCGATTGCGGACAGAGGAGGAACAATGTTTGGCTAAATAGCCCTAAAACTCCTCTGTCCTACTTCAACTAAACTTCCTAGAAAATCTCTAAAAAGATTGTAACAATAAATTGTTTGAAATTGGAAATAAGATCGCAAATACAAAAGAGGGATATCCCTTAGGATTCTTCATAAGATAGGCTTCAGATCCCTCTGGATTTGCGAATAGAAGCGGCCTGCCAGCAGCCAAGGCCCACGCGAAGCGAAGCCCAAAAGGGGTGCCAACGCTACTTCTCAACTGACTTGTATCGCGAAAAGAGTCTTGGCCGAAGTCTAGGCCAAGACGATCAGACTGGTGCGCTGCTTGAGATGCGAAAGTGTCTTGGCCGAAGTCTAGGCCAAGACAGGGAAATCAGCTCCAGCAATGAAAATCGGAAACTCCAATATTTTGCCAACAGATCAGAACTGCAAAGAATAGGGGAAATCAAGGGTAATTCAGTAGGTTTACTGTCCAAATAAACTAGTAAATGGACAATAAAACATGATGAAATGCAATGCAATCAAATTCCCCACACTTAAACTATGCTTGCCGCTAAGCATACAAACTCAAAAGAAAAGAAAATTAAAAATACATCAAAGACATAAACAAACGACACCAGGATTTCCAGATTTTTTTTTCTTCGGCTGCTCACTGTACAACTGAAATCACCAAGACACTTGTCTAGCTGACCTAATGCTAGACTAGCAAGGACAGATCAATACCCTAAACATACCCCATCCACATGGTATCAAGACACCTCGCAAGATATTATGATAAAGTATAGGGCAACTAGGCTTACCACTGATTTAAGTCCCACCATGTGACATCTATCCAAAAGTGCCTAAAGACTGGTGCCATTTGAATCACTTTGACAGATTTTTTTCTCAAAATTTTTCTATGCCCTTGTGAATTTTTTTTTATTTGTTTTATTTAGGCATACTAAGTGTCCTTTGTATTTTTACAGACACTGCGCATACACAGAGCTTGTCCTTTTCTGCGGGGACTTCCACCTTTGCTATGTCTGTCCTATGACGTTCCAACACCTTTTTAATGTCTCACACTTACTTCGGATAGAACAGCACACTCAAATCATTTGGCAGCTAACCTAGTTACCCTAATGAGAGTTGATTTTTTTTAGCTAAATGTCCTTACAACCATGTGGATAGGCAATGTTTGGGAACCATTAGAGTATATGACCCATAGGCATTGATCTAGTTGCGCTCATTCGCTTCCCTGTCACTATATCATTATTTCGCCTAAACAAGTGTCTAAATGTGGTTTCGGTTGTACACTAAACAGCCGAAGGAAAAAATCTGGATTTCCTGGTGAGCACTTCAACAAAACAGACTCAAACATGCAAGTAAAATACAAAAATAAAAATCATGCAAACAGTAGACTCAAAACTGGACAAACTAATGTAAAAAGAAAACTTAAAACGCAAAAATTTGACTCAAAATGACACACATCAGATAGTATTCACAGCAGTCACAAAACAGAAAATGACCTCCCCACACTTGAAAGACACAATGTCCTCATTGTGTGGAGAGAAAGAAAATAAAAGGCAGAAAATAAAAAAGAGAAGAAAGAAACGACCTGGGGGCTAAAGTAGCTTAAGCCGCTGGAGGCTGGGTGTCTTGGCCTGAAGCTTGGCCTAGATCAGGGGCAGGAGGGTTGGTTGACTTTGGATCTCTTGGAGCAGGAGGAGGCATGGACTGATGTGGTGGCTTGGCGGGCTGTGCTGAGGGTTTGGGATCATCCTCCTCATCAGAGGACTCGCTATCAGAGCTCAAATTGTTGTATAGAGATTTGAGGATCGTCATGTGGCCCTGCAGATGTTGATAGACGTGGAGAACGTTGGTCCTGGTGAGTTTCATCTGCTCGAGGAGGACATCTTGTCGGTCATTTAGTATTTGGGCCCAACGAGGCACCTCTGTACTGGTGGATGCGGATGAAGGGTCTTGCGCTGTGTCTTGGGGCTTGTCTTGGCCAAGACGATCCAGGATAATCTTCAGCTGCTCAAGGATGAGCAGCTGGCGAGCTTGAAATTCCCTGGCCCAAGTTGGAGGCTCATGGATGTTGCTGGCAGGGGGGTCTTGGCCTGAGTCTTGGCCTAGATCAGCTGCAGCATCAGGAATGGTGGTGTCTTGGCCAGCATCTTAGCCAAGACCCGGGGCAATATTGCTCTTTGGTTCTTCTCCAGGGATATGTACTGGACGCAGCTTGTACCTCCCTCCATTTTTCTTCGAGAAAATGTGCTCCCCAACAGGTGTAAAACCTGTATTACACGCAACAAACTCTCCTTCCAAATGGAAATGTCCCATTTAGTCGAAGGATCTAAAATCCAGTATTTTGGGGGAGCAATATTTATGTAAATCAGCAGCAGACAAATCAAGACCAGCAGTTTGAATAGCAAGCCAAGTTATCAAGGACCCAAAAATCAGTTTAGTTTTAGACTCACGGGTATGCAACACTTGGACCAAATATAAGCTTATGTTTGACTTTTTTCTGGTGCAAAATGCACCAAAGCAAAAACAGTTCAGACTTGGCTAAATTCCCAGAAACCTTTGTCTTCCCCGAAAGGTTGATAGACAAGGCTCTATGGAGCATCCTAAGCGCAGGGTTCAAAATGGCATGTGCCTTAGAGTTCCTATCAAACTTTGCATCCGGATCACCAGTGATCTCTCTAAATGCAACATTATTATCCCAATCAGTGGGATAGTAAAAAATGGCCTCATCACTATATGCAAATCCTAACAGAGAATTGAAAGCATCAACAGACAAGTGGCTCCATTTATCACATAATCGATAATTAATCACGTCAGGTGCAGCAAAATCAGGTTTGTCTCTACCCCTAACATACAAGGTTTCCTCGTCAAACCAAAAAGATGTGTGAAACTCAAGGCAAAGTTCAGAGTAGGCATCGCACTCAACAGACATAAAAGGGACCCATCCAATTGCAAACACATATTCCCTAATTTTATTTCCTAATGCCATTTCATCAAGAAAATCAAACTGTAATCTAGCAAATGCGGGAATATCACAGGTATGCATATTACGCAATTTGGCCTTAAGGTCTGGTGTATCAAATTTCAACCAGCCTTTGAGTGTGTGCAGGGGAGGAAGAGAGGATACCTTAGCAGTCTTGGCCTGAGTTTTGGCCAAGACTAGATCGTCTTCATCGTCCTCAAATGGTTCTTCCTCGACCACCTGCTGTTTGCCTTTGCTTTTGGCAGAGGAAGGACCGGCACTGGTTTTGCCCTGCTTAGGGTTTGGAGGCGGTGGTGATGAATCAGGAACCCTCACCGGCTTCTTAGTTGGTGTGTTCTTGTGGGCTACCTGCTTGATGCGCCCGGATTTCTTTGGCGGTGCAGTGGTGACCGGCTTCTTCGCCGGAGGTGGTGGTGGTGGTGTGGTAACAGTGGCTGCTCCAGCAGTGGGCTTAGGTTTTCTTGCAGCGGAGGTCGGAGCTGGTTTCGAAGCTCCGGCGGCTGACAACTTTTTCAACAGCCTGCTCTCTCTCTCCAGCAGACGGAGGCACGGTGGGCTTGATTGATTGCTTTTATTTGATGTTTTATACTCTCTTTCCCTTATGAATTGAGAGTATTTATCTGCTTCTTTTGGTCATTTACTTCCCTTTTCCTTTGTTCAGGTTTGAAAGATCATTAGAGAGGAAAAGGAGTAGAATCGGTGAAAGATAGAGCATTTCCAACCAAGGCTGATTTTGGAGGTTGTTTGCGGAAGTTTTCCCGTCTCCATCCTTAGGCCTAGGGATGGATCGTCTGCGCTGGTGAAATTCTGGGCAGTCTGGCCATGTTTATGCGCGCCGAGGTTTATTTTATTTCTTAGTGCTATTCTTGTCTCCTGGGTATGCTAGACAGCTTTTAAACTCCACTATCTCGTGTTCCCTTATTTCTTTGGCTCAAGAATGTCTTGGAGGCTTCATAAAGTATTGAGGAACATCTCTTTTTAGTGCTAGACAAGAATATATTCTTGTCTCCTCCTTGTTTTTGGGGCTGCATGCTTGCCATTATTTTATTCTTTGAGTGCTTGCTCCTTGGAGGGTGAACGGACACGAAGAGGGAGGAGAATGTTTAGCATGCTTGCAAGTGACAAAGAACATTTTTCACAAGGCTCCATGACTTGAAGACTATGCATTTTGATCTTTGGAGTGCTTGTTCCTTTGGGAAGCGGCAAGAGAGGAGAGTTGTGCTTTAGATAGAGTTGATTTTCGTCCAAGAAGAGGACATCAATACACACACACGGACAGAAACAGAGGGAGGAACGAACAGAGAGAAGGGCAGCAAGGAGCAGCGGGCTGCACTTCATCTTCACCATCAATTTCCAGATTTTCCTATCTTTGAACAATAAGTTTAATTTGTAATTTTAATTATGTATTGTAGCTAATCTCCTCTGATTCTTGGTAGAGATTAGAGGTTGACTATCCATGTTATTGTGAGACTTTGTTGAACTTAATATGAATGCTTTTGTATTTCTTTCTTTCTCAATTAAATGTCAAACTTGTTCTTGTTGAATTTAAAGATTGACCAACTTATGATTTGATTTGAATGAGTAATGTCAGTTTCATTTATGTTAGTGTTCATCCTACATTAAGTGAAGATTGAGTAGACAACTAGTGAATAATTGGCATAAGACTTGTCATTAGAAACTAGGAAGAAAGAAAGAATAGGTTCTGGGCTGAGTAAGTTCGTCTCAAAATCTTGAGATGGGTTTCCCGTGTGTTTACAATTTTCCAGCAACTCTTAGGAATTTCTTGGGAATTTGTTAGGAAGGTTTGGGTCATTATTAGAGTGTCTCTTTTAATTGACTTGTATAGGGGGAATTTAGAGTGTCTCTTGTTCCTTTAACATCTTTATAAATCCATTTCAGAAAATGTTTTGTCAATGATCAATTGCAAAGGATAGTCACCTTGTAAAAATCTCTACCAAGGATTATTTCTCTACCTCTGATTTCACTTATATTTCCAGTTATAATTTGTGCATGCTATTTTCACTCACTGATTTTACCTTCAAGTACTGTTTTTAATTTGGTTTCAATCACAAAAACTCCCCCCAACTTTGGTTCGATTTGGCTTTTACAAGAAAAATACGAATTATTCAAGATTTCCTCCCTGTGGATTCGATCCTCTCATCACTATCTACATTATATTTTGTGGTTTAGCACTGAGTTGAACTTTCATTTATGCAGTGGTTGCGACGCCTCTGTCATAAATTGGCGTCGTTGCCGGGGAGGTAACGAGTTCTAATTTTCGTTTTTCTTGTTGATGACCAGGTCCAGTAATTCACAACCACTACCCTACGTTCCTGAGATTACAAGAGTTGAAACAGCAATCAGATTATCGAAGAGGAAGTTTGGCGAATATTCATCTTCTGGTTCGAATTCAGAAGCTGAGGGGAGTCCATCCCAAGGCCTTGGGATAGACTCAGGATCAGAACCTGAAGCAGAACCTGCTCAACTAGAAATGGCTAATCCACCTGAACCAACCCTTCGTGAGCTCAATCAAGGAGCTGAACAGGAGACTTTCCTGTGTATCAACTACCGTCCAGTCCCCAATGACTGGGCCGTGAAGTCAAATGTTATGCATAACCTCAGCAAATTTAGAGGTCATGCATCCGAAAACCCTTACAAACACCTCCAGAAATTCCAATTTGAATGTGATGCTCTGAAACCGGCTGGAGTGAGTCTTGAAAGGTCTAAGTTGAGAGCTTTTCCATGGTCTTTGGAGGATTCAGCCAAGAATTGGTTTTTCAGTCTTCCACACAACTCCATTAACACTTGGGCTGACATGACTGCTACCTTTTTAAAGAAATATTGGTCAGCTACCAAGGCTAGAGCAGCTAGGAAAAGTCTTGTCTCCATTCAACAACATGGTGATGAGTCCTTTGGGGAATATCATCAATGATTTAAAGACCTTCAAGAGGTCTGTCCAACCCATGGCGTGCCTGAACAATCACTCATTCAATATTTTTATGATGGCATGAGTATCAAGGATAAAGAAAAGCTTGATTCAGTTGCTGGAGGAGCCTTGTTAGACTTAACACCAAGTCGAGCAAGAGCTCTCATTCAGACCTTGGTAGATAATTGCCAACAAAATGGACCTCATGATCGTTCAACCTCAACAAATGGAGTGAATGTAGCTGCCATAGAGAGACACATGGAAGAAGTCTCTGCATTTATGAAGAATTTTCCAGCTACCATTGCTCAAATTCAGCAAATTCCACCACAGCATGTTGTACCTTGTGGAGTTTGCTGCCAAATTGGACATGTGACTCATGAGTGCCCTCTCATTGCAGACCCTCCAGAGCAACTCAATGTTGTCATGCCACAGCAAGGAAACGTGCATCCCAATACCAGCAATCCAGGCTGGAAGAACTACCCTCACTATGGGTGGGGTCCAAATCAGCAACAATCTCCGTTTGAGTGGAGAAATTTCAAGTCTAGACCCCAGCAAAACTACCCAAACCAGCAACCAAATCAGCAACCTTCACAACCACAAGTACCACAGTTACCACCTCCTCCACAACCTTTACAACTACCAGCACCACCTCCAGTACCCATCGAAGAAACGCTCAAGCAAATCCTTCAACCCTTACAAGCCACTGTGCAAACAACCCAATCCATTTTGCAAGCAAATCAATCCACCATTGCGGACCTTCAGAAGCAGATGGCGCAGCTTGCAATGCACCAGCAAAATACTTCTGGACAGCTGCCATCAAACACAGTTGATAACCCAAGGCACGGACTGAATGCAATCACTTTGAGGAGTGGGAGAGATTTACCTCCCAGGGAACATCCATCCCTAGGCCTAGGGATGGACAAACCAGAAATCAGTCCAGAAATCCAACCAGAAGTCTTGCCCGAAATTCAACCTGAAATTCAGCAAGAAGCACCTACACCAGCTGAGCAACCTTCTGCACTTGCTGAACCTCAGGTAATTCCTTTTCCCTTTCCAGAGAGGCCCTTAAAAGCCAAGAAGGAGAGGGGGGACAAGGTAATTCTTGACGTTTTTAGAAAAGTTGCAATTAATGTTCCTTTGTTGGATTTAATTTCTCAAGTGCCTAAGTATGCTAAATTCTTGAAAGAACTATGTACCAATAAGAAAAAGCTTGAGGGGATTGAAAGAGTGAATTTAAGTGAAAATGTTTCAGCAATGCTTCAACAAATACTCCCTGAAAAATGCAAGGACCAAGGTACGTTTTCAATACCTTGTAATATAGGAAGTAAAGAGATACAATATGCATTGTGTGATTTGGGTGCAGGTATTAATGTCATGTCTCTGTCCATATTTGAAACTTTGAATATAGGATCCCTTAAGGAAACTAGAGTGGTAATTCAACTTGCCGATAGATCCATCATCTACCCAGTAGGTGTGCTTGAAAATGTTTTAGTGCAAGTAAATGATTTTGTGTTTCCTGTGGATTTCTATATTGTTGATATGAAAAATAAGGATGTGCTTAAAACTACTGATGTGATCTTAGGAAGACCCTTCTTAAGAACAGCTAGAGCAAAAATTGATGTCTATGATGGATGTTTAACCTTTGAATTTTGTGGTGAAACA
This sequence comes from Viola odorata, assembly GCA_963691705.1. NCBI lineage: Eukaryota > Viridiplantae > Streptophyta > Magnoliopsida > Malpighiales > Violaceae > Viola > Viola odorata. The sequence goes on along the minus strand of OY829545.1, from coordinate 53,781,288 downwards.
ATTAAATTCAACATGTATGATGCCATGAAACATCCAAATGAAGTTCATTCCGTGAATTTTATAGACATAATTGATCCTTATGTAGATGAAGTTTCTGATATTAACTCCATTGAACCTCTTGAGTATGTTCTTAGCAAAGGATTGACCAAGAAAAAATTGGAAAAATTGCAAGGCCAAATTGAAGTCAAAACTGAAATTGGTGACTTGGTCATAGAGCTGGACACGCCTCATGTCCCTAAAGGTACTCTGAAAGCCATTGATATATCAGATAAAGTCACTAAAATCAAACCTTCAATTTTTCAGGCCCCCAATTTAGAACTCAAGAAACTGCCAGACCACCTGAAGTACTCATTCCTAGGCCTAGGGATGAGCCTGCCAGTAATTATTTCCAGCAGTTTGTCAAGGTTGGAGGAGGACAGACTTGTGCAACTTTTAAAGGAATACAAAGAAGCTATAGGTTGGACCATAGCAGACATAAAAGGGATATCCCCAGCGATATGTACCCACAGAATTCACCTTGAGGAGAATGCCAAAATAGTAAGGCAACCCTAGAGGAGGCTCAATCCTCCAATGATGGAAGTTGTGAAAAAAGAGATTCTCAAGCTCCTTGCAGCTGGTGTAATCTACCCCATTTCAGATTCATCTTGGGTGAGCCCTGTGCAAGTGGTTCCAAAGAAGTCAGGAATCACTGTTGTGACAAATGATGAAGGGCAACTAGTTCAAAAGAGAGAGCAAGATACATGGAGAGTGTGTATCGATTATAGGAGACTGAATAATGCAACCCGAAAGGATCATTTTCCTCTCCCTTTTATTGATCAAATGCTAGAACGATTAGCAAGCAAATCTCACTACTGTTTTCTTGATGGATTTTCAGGTTTCCATCAAATTCCGGTGGCAAAGGAGGATCAAGAAAAGACTACGTTTACATGCCCATTTGGCACGTTTGCATACAAAAGAATGCCATTCGGATTGTGCAATGCACCAGCCACGTTTCAAAGGTGTATGATGAGTATTTTTTCAGATTATGTAGAGAAAGGTATAGAGGTATTCATGGATGATTTTACTCTTTATGGAAACTCTTTTGATGAATGCTTGAAAAATCTGAAAAAAATCCTTCAAAGATGCATAGAAACGAATTTGGTTTTGAACTAAGAGAAATGCCATTTTATGGTAAACCAAGGAATTGTTTTAGGCCATGTTGTTTCTAAAAAAGGCATTGAGGTTGACAAAGCTAAAACAGATATTATTGAATCACAATCTTACCCATCTTGTGTACGAGATGCGCGTTCATTTTTAGGCCTTGCAGGTTTTTATCGAAGGTTTATTAAGGATTTCTCAAATATTACGGAGCCTATGTGTAGGCTGTTGCAAAAAGATGTTGAGTTTGACTTCGATGAAGCTTGTAAGAAGGCGTTCAACCTCTTGAAGGAGAAGCTTGTGACTGCTCCTGTGATTAGAGCACCCGACTGGACCAGACCATTTGAAATAATGTGTGATGCTAGTGACACAGCCGTTGGGGCTGTTCTTGGACAAAAGATTGGCAAGGAACCTCACGTGATCTACTATGCTTCAAGGATGCTTGATTGTGCCCAGAAAAATTACACCACCACTGAGAAAGAATTATTTGCAATTGTTTTTGCCTTAGACAAATTTCGTTCATATCTCCTTGGTACTAAAGTGATAATTTTTTCTGACCATGCAGCTTTGAAGTACTTAATGGCAAAGAAAAAGGCAAAGCCTAGGCTCATTAGGTGGATACTCCTCCTCTAGGAGTTCAACCTTGAGATCAGAGACAAGAAGGGCAAGGAGAACCTCGTGGCTGACCATTTAAGCAGGCTCCTAACTAACAATGAAATCAAGCCTGTCAAGGAAAATTTTCCAGACGAGCATCTATTCCTAGGCCTAGGGATAGAGCCATGGTACTCTGAAATTGCAAACTACCTTGCTACGGGTAGATTCAGAGGTGACTGCACTTTAGCCAAAAGAGAGAAGATCAGGAGAGACTCCAGACACTACCTTTGGGATGATCCTTACCTGTGGAACATAGGAAAAGATCAAGTCATCCGCAAATGTGTCCTTGAATCCGAAATTCCATCAATTCTCCAACATTGTCATTCATATGCTTGTGGAGGACACTTTGGACCAAGGAGGACGTCTTGGAAGGTCCTGGAGGCAGGATTCTTCTGGCCTACATTGTTCAAAGACTCCTATAGTTTCTGCAAAACTTGCCCCAATTGCCAAAAGACCGGAAATATTTCAGCAAAGAATCAAATGCCACTTAATCCTATTCTTGTTTGTGAGGTATTTGATATTTGGGGCATAGACTTCATGGGTCCCTTCCCAAATTCAAATGGCCACACTTACATCATTTTGGCAGTGGATTACTTGTCAAAGTGGGTAGAGGCAAAGGCAACAAGAGCTGATGATGCAAAGACGGTAGTTTCCTTCTTGAAGACACACATTCTCAACCGATTTGGAGTCCCCCGAGTTGTCATTAGTGACAGAGGCAGCCACTTCTGTAATCGTGTGGTTGCAAATCTTTTTGCCAAGTACAAGATCACCCATCGTGTATCTACTGCCTACCACCCACAAACCAATGGAATGGCCGAACTATCCAATAGAGAGATCAAGTCTATCTTGGAGAAAACAGTAGGGCCAGCAAGGAAAGATTGGAGTCAAAGACTTGAGGATGCTTTGTGGGCTTATAGAACAGCTTACAAAACTCCAATTGGAACCACTCCTTATCGTTTGGTTTATGGAAAATCTTGTCATTTGCCCGTTGAGATGCAACATCGTGCATATTAGGCTATCAAGCAGTGTAACATGAGCATGAATGCAGCTGGGTTGCAAAGAAAATTGCAGATTCAGGAGCTAGAAGAGTTGAGAAATTCAGCTTATGAGAATTCAGCCATTATCAAAGCTAAGGCAAAGGTGTACCATGATGGTCGCATCCATCCCAAGGCCTTGAGAGTTGGCCAAAAAGTCCTCCTCTTTACCTCCAGATTTCGCATAATGGCTGGTAAATTAAAATCCCGTTGGACTAGTCCTTACATGTGTGTACCCTCATGGTGCCATAGATATCCAGGACCCAAAGACAAATGTTATTTTCAAAGTTAATGGCCAACGCTTGAAGCCATTTTATGAGGGATTTCAATCTCACATCGTGGAGAGCACCACGAATCAGCCATCTGATGTTAATGCAGTTTAAGCACGCAGTATCTAGTCTTTTCCAAGACTATAAACGGGAACAAAATGCAGGAGCTAGCTCACACCATTCCCTTATGTCCAAAAATGATCCTCAAGATAGTCTATCCTTAGGCCTAGGGATGGACTCAGTCTCAAACTTCAGGCACAAAGATACAACAAACTTGCCACCTCACACAAACTTGCCACGTCAAATAAACTTGCCACCTCACCAAAGCCACCTATCTAAAACTTCCACCTCACTATTTCCCTCTACATATTCAGCTTCCCCCTTCGTTCAAAACTCCATAAACACCAAAAAAGCTGAAAAATCCTTTCTCTCTCCCTATCAAACGTCCGTCCTCCCAAAATCAAAATCCCAAAACCTTTCACTTTCCCTCAACCAAAACCTAACCATGCCCAGAAAAAAATCCGAAGCCAGGAGAGGCGGCCATGATCTTTTCTCTGCAAACTGGCCACCTGGTTTGACAGCCAACGCACCACCGCTCCCTCCGCCGCAGCCGAAATCTCCTCCGCCCAAAAACCCAGCTGCAGCAGCGCCGTCCACCTCCCACATTCCGGAGCAGACGAGCCAGGCCCAAGGCTCCCGTGACATCAATCTCAATCTCCCTCCTCCGATTGCACCGGACAGTCCTTCTACAGCCGTTCCCACTACCGAAACCGGCATGCAACCTCACCGGACTCCTACTCCCTCTGTGCACACATCGCCGGAGTCCACTACTGCTTCTTCCGATGAAGCCACGGCCAGCGAAGAGTCTCCTACCTCCAGGCCGCGTGATGTACCTGTCTCTTCAGATTCTGACCAGGACAACAGACCATTACGGTCTATGATTCGCAGCAAAGCAACGCCGGCCACCACTCCAGCCCGTTCTGAGAGAGAAGAACGGCACTTGAGGAGGAAAGGAATTGAGGTACCACCCATTCAGGCAGCTGCAGCGATTCTGAAGAAGAAACAGGTTCAAAAATCTGTTCAGCCACCGCCTCCAACAAAGAAAAGAAAATCGGCAGTGGCCGATGAAGAAGATGAAGCTGACCCATCTCCTCCTGCTAAGAAAGCGAAAAAAGGCACATCTCAAGGCCTTGGAAAAAAGAAAACCCAAGCAGCCTCTGCTCCCAAAAAGAAAATTCCACAAGCGCAAAAGGGGAAGAAAAAATTGACATCCGAAATTCCTTCTCCAACGCCTCAGATTACACCTGTGGAGCAGCAATCTATTGTTCGTGTCAAGAACAGAGCCAAAACCAGCCGCTCCAATGCTCAGGTGATGATTCCTAACATTAATCTTCTTAATGGTTGGTTGAAGTTTGATGAAATTGAATTGATTGAAAAGCTTGCAATCAAACAACAACTTTCTGTTCCTTCGTGTGCTAAATTGGATTTTGAACTGTTGGATGCCTTAGGGCTTAGCACTAGGATCAGAATGTTGATTAAGAACATAGGTTGGGACGCTTTCTTTCTTTTGGATCATCCGGCTTATGCAGAACTTTGCTTGGAATTTTACACCACATTTTGGTATGCTTCTGCTAAAGAAAAAACGGGTGTTAGGATGGATAAACAGAATGACATTAATTTTCGCTTGTGCAACAATTATGTCCACCTTTCTCTTGATGAGTTTAATATGCGTTTGGGTTTTGTGGCTGAAGAACATATGCATGCCCCTTGGTATTTGAATGCTTTTAATGATTATCCTGCTACCTTTGACAAGCATGAAGCTTTTAGGGAGCTGACTGGAAAACCAGTAGCCATTTTTTATGATAATTCTAAAGCTCATGCGATTCAGGACCCTTCTCTTAGGATCTTGCATAGGTATATTGCAGTGACTTTTGCAGGGAAAACAAGGATTTCTGGCCAGCTGTCCAAGCAAGAGCTTTTCTTTTTATGGTGCATGAACCATGAACACACTATTAACTTAGGCTTTTGGATAGCTACTCAGATGAATGCTTATAAGAAAAAAATGCTAATGGGATCTATCATTACACACATAGCAATCAACTCTAAACAATTGGACCTTCAATCGGCCAAACTTTATAATTGCGCTTCTTTGAAGCTTTTAGATTTGATGGCTCTTGACGCGATGGGATTTTTCCATCTCGATCAAGACGGTTTTGTGTGTTATAATGTAGGTTTCACACCGGTTCAAGACCATATTTTCAGCCTCAAGAATGGGGGAAAGTACAAGCTTTGTCCCTTAGATCTTCAAGGCACCATCCTTGCGTCTGCTGCCACTGTTTCCACTGCCCCTGCTGATTGTCAAGGTGCTGGTCCTTCCCAAGCCAACAATGCCGAAGCCACTGCCATAGAGCATAGCACAGCCCACATTCCAGCTCAGTTATCGGTTCTTCTAAGGAACCAGACCAGCCTCATTAAGATTCAGCTGCGTGAACAAAGAGAGAACAATCGCATTCAGCAGAATATCCTAGATGTCCAGCAGCGGATCTTAGATGTCATGGAGCGTGCATTCCCAGCTCCAGCTCCATCCCCTCCCAATCCTTGAATCAAATTGCCCCCCGGTTTTATCTTCCTTTTCCCTTCCCTTTTCTTTTCGTTTCTATTTTTATTGTTTGTATTTTTCTTTGTTTGATTGTTGTTCTTTCTCACATTGAGGACAATGTGTCCTTTAAGTGTGGGGGAGGATCACGGTGTTTTATTTTGTGTGTCTTTATGCATGATTGTGTGATTTTAATTATTTTTATGCATGATCAGTTTGTTTGTTTTTAGTTTCTTTAGTTTTCCTATTTCTTCTGCATGTTTATTTCAGTAATTATGCATGTGTATTGCTTGTTTTCAGTCTGTTTTTGTGAAGTTTTTCTTTTGTGTCTCACACCCCTTTGTATGAAAATCAATCTCAAAAGCTGAACTCTTGCAAACACTTCTCCAATCAACTCTTTCTTGCAGTTCTGAACACTTCCTATATTACAATGTGTGCATTTATTTACATAGAAGTATGATGAGTGTTGCTGTCCTAAGAAATGCTTTGCTAGAACTGAACTGTCGTCTCCATCCCTAGGTCTAGGGATAAGGATCCTATCCTCATCACTGCTGTCAGTTTTTAATTTTTGCTCGCATGTGTACCCTTTAATTTCTTGTGTGTGGTCTCTCTCTTCATACCCTCTGGATTGCACGATGTTGGTGGTTCGGCACCATCATCCCATCTTGGAGAAACTTCCATTCGGTTGTGTGCTAACACCTTATTTTGGGCCGATCATAGCACCATGGTGAGAGCCAAGTCTGCATGTGCTTGTGTTTGTATTCGAAAAAAAAAGAAAAAAAAAATAAAAAGAAAAAAAATGGGAGTGTGGAATGAAGGAAAGTTGAAAAGAAAAAGAAAGATGATTGCGAATGAAGGAAAGAAAAAAAAAAAAAGAGAAAAATGCAGCAAAGAAAAAGAAAAAAAAATGGAATAAAAGAAGTGGAGAAAATAAAAGAAGCCTTTGGCTCACTATGTGTTTTAATTTTGTTCTTCGCTACTGTTTGCGCCTTTTATAATTCTTGCATGAGTGTCTGCAGCAGTGATTGGATTTAGAGCCAAAGGAGGAGAAGGTAGAGGTCCTAGGATTGTATTTCTTGGTTGACAGCATGCTATTATACTTCTATATAAATATTTGTGCATTTGTGATGTAGGGAGTGTTTAGCATTGCTTGAAGAAGTTGATTCTTGAAGTTTTTGTTTGAGTTCAGTCCAGAGTTGGATTTTCTGATCAAGGGGGTGTTGTTTGTCTGTTTTCTTTGTGTTTCTTTGTGTCTTGAGTTCATGCTTGGGGGCAAGCATGGTTCAAGTGTGGGGGATTTGATTGATTGCTTTTATTTGATGTTTTATACTCTCTTTCCCTTATGAATTGAGAGTATTTATCTGCTTCTTTTGGCCATTTACTTCCCTTTTCCTTTGTTCAGGTTTGAAAGATCATTAGAGAGGAAAAGGAGTAGAATCGGTGAAAGATAGAGCATTTCCAACCAAGGCTGATTTTGGAGGTTGTTTGCGGAAGTTTTCCCGTCTCCATCCCTAGGCCTAGGGATGGATCGTCTGCGCTGGTGAAATTCTGGGCAGTCCGGCCATGTTTATGCGCGCCGAGGTTTATTTTATTTCTTAGTGTTATTCTTGTCTCCTGGGCATGCTAGACAGCTTTTAAACTCCACTATCTCGTGTTCCCTTATTTCTTTGGCTCAAGAATGTCTTGGAGGCTTCATAAAGTATTGAGGAACATCTCTTTTTAGTGCTAGACAAGAATATATTCTTGTCTCCTCCTTGTTTTTGGGGCTGCATGCTTGCCATTATTTTATTCTTTGAGTGCTTGCTCCTTGGAGGGTGAACGGACACGAAGAGGGAGGAGAATGTTTAGCATGCTTGCAAGTGACAAAGAACATTTTTCACAAGGCTCCATGACTTTAAGACTATGCATTTTGATCTTTGGAGTGCTTGTTCCTTTGGGAAGCGGCAAGAGAGGAGAGTTGTGCTTTAGATAGAGTGGATTTTCGTCCAAGAAGAGGACATCAATACACACACACATGGACAGAAACAGAGGGAGGAACGAACAGAGAGAAGTGCAGCAAGGAGCAGCGGGTTGCACTTCATCTTCACCATCAATTTCCAGATTTTCCTATCTTTGAACAATAAGTTTAATTTGTAATTTTAATTATGTATTGTAGCTAATCTCCTCTGATTCTTGGTAGAGATTAGAGGTTGACTATCCATGTTATTGTGAGACTTTGTTGAACTTAATATGAATGCTTTTGTATTTCTTTCTTTCTCAATTAAATGTCAAACTTGTTCTTGTTGAATTTAAAGATTGGCCAACTTATGATTTGATTTGAATGAGTAATGTCAGTTTCATTTATGTTAGTGTTCATCCTACATTAAGTGAAGATTGAGTAGACAACTAGTGAATAATTGGCATAAGACTTGTCATTAGAAACTAGGAAGAAAGAAAGAATAGGTTCTGGGCTGAGTAAGTTCGTCTCAAAACCTTGAGATGGGTTTCCCGTGTGTTTACAATTTTCCAGCAACTCTTAGGAATTTCTTGGGAATTTGTTAGGAAGGTTTGGGTCATTATTAGATTGTCTCTTTTAATTGACTTGTATAGGGGGAAACCTGGGAATTTAGAGTGTCTCTTGTTCCTTTAACATCTTTATAAATCCATTTCAGAAAATGTTTTGTCAATGATCAATTGCAAAGGATAGTCACCTTGTAAAAATCTCTACCAAGGATTATTTCTCTACCTCTGATTTCACTTATATTTCCAGTTATAATTTGTGCATGCTATTTTCACTCACTGATTTTACCTTCAAGTACTGTTTTTAATTTGGTTTCAATCACAAAAACTCCCCCCAACTTTGGTTCGATTTGGCTTTTACAAGAAAAATACTAATTATTCAAGATTTCCTCCCTGTGGATTCGATCCTCTCATCACTATCTACATTATATTTTGTGGTTTAGCACTGAGTTGAGCTTTCATTTATGCAGTGGTTGCGACGCCTCTGTTAGGGCTTCATTCTTTTCGCCAGACGAACCTCGTCGTCGGAGTCCTCGTCGCTCACGACCACAGCTCGGTCGGTTCCCTTGACGCTTTCCTCCGATTCCTCAAGCAAATCGTCTTCGGAGGACATGGAATCATCGTTCTCCAGCGTTTTGAGTATTCGTCGTGCGGTTGAGATACCGTCGGACGGCATGGCAGGCGGCGGAGCTCCACGGAGGTCGTCGCTGGCCTCTGGCATGTCGATGGGTGAGGATGGATTAGGTGCAGTCATGGTTGCGAGAGAAGAAAGAAGAGAAAATGGTGGGTTTAGGTTTTTGGAGTTTGGGTTTTGCTGGAAAGCTCGTGCGATTTGGGAAAGAAGAAGGAGAAGGGACTGTTGCTTTTTTAGCTCAGGTGAGGGGTCGAATTTTTGTTGGTTCGTGGGGAGATCGTGTCAGAGTGGGAGAAGGAATATGCAGAGGTGGTAGTTTTATTTTCCCACGCTGCAATTAATTCCTTTAATTTGCTTTTGAATTTGTCCGTTCAAAACGCAAATAAAGGCTTTAAAAGACGGCGCTGACACGTGTCCCACTAATTCTCAAAAAAAGGGTAGTCTGCTCACAGCAGTCTAGCCCAAAGGCTTGGCCTAGATCTCGGCCAAGACTGCTTCACTTTCCCCACACTTAATTTCCTGCACAATATCAAAAACAACCCAGCGAAATCAAATGTGACAAAAATAAAATAAAAATAGATATGTCCTAAAAATAGAAGAATCAAGGGTTGCCTCCCTTGAAGCGCCCTTTATTTTAAGTCCTAGGCTTGACTCTGAATTTTCTTCATTTGTTTTCTGGTGGCATGTCCACCTTTTCAGAAATTTTCCCTTCCTGGAAACTTTCAAAGAATGGCTTCAATCTTTGCCCATTCACTTTGAGTTCGGTACCTGTTTTCTCATTTTTAATATCTACTGCACCATGTGGGTAAATATTAGTAATAACAAAAGGGCCTTCCCATTTTGTTTTTAGTTTTCCAGGAAATAATTTAAAACGGGAATTATAAAAGAGGACCTTCTCCCCTGTGTGGAGAGGTTTCCCAGCAATTCTCTTGTCATGGTAGGCTTTCATTCTGATCTTGACAATCAGCTGGTTGTCATAGGCTTGGTCTCGCAACTCCTCTAGCTCGTGGAGTTGTAACTTTCTCTCTTGTCCAGCTTGGTCATAACTCAAATTGCACTTTCGTATGACCCAATACGCCTTGTGTTGCAACCCCACTGGCAAGTGACACGCCTTACCATAGACCAACTTGTAAGGCGTCATCGCAATTGGACCTTTGTAGGCCGTTCTGCAGGCCCACAACGCGTCATCTAACCGCTGGCTCCAATCGCGTCTGTCTAGGCCTACTATCTTGGCCAAGACAGATTTCACCTCTCTATTCGAAACTTCAGCTTGGCCGTTCGATTGAGGATGATAGGTTGTTGATACCCTATGTGTGATGCCATATTTCCTGAAAAGGGAAGATAAAATCTTGTTGCAGAAGTGTGTTCCTCGATCACTAATGATCCCACGAGGAATTCCAAATCTGTTCAACATGTTAGATTTAATGAAGGAAATAACAGTTCTAGCATCATCATTCTTGGTGACTTTCGCCTCTATCCATTTAGATACATAATCTACAGCCAATAGAATATATCTATTTCCAAAAGAAGTAGGGAAGGGTCCCATAAAATCTATGCCCCATAAATCAAAAATTTCACAAGAAAGAATAAAGTTCATAGGCATTTCATTTCGGGAACTTATATTCCCTACTTTTTGGCAAGCAGGACATGTTTTACAAAACAAGTAACTGTCCTGAAAAATATTAGGCCAATAGAAACCGGCCTCTAAGACCTTTAGAGCTGTTCTTCTAGCTCCAAAATGGCCTCCACACGCTTGAGAATGACAAAAAGTCAAAATAGATGAAGTCTCATTTTGAGGGACACACCTCCTTAATAATTGATCAGTACCTATTTTCCATAAATAAGGGTCATCCCAGACATAATACTTACTGACATGTTTGACCTTTACCCTCTCATAGGTAGTCATATCTCCATAGTGTTTACCTGTTGCAAGGTAGTTCGCAATTTCAGCATACCATGGTCGAGGGCTTGGCGGAGGTCTTGGCCTAGACTCCGGGCTAGACAGTGAGACTGAAAAGAGTTTTTCATCAGGAAATTCTGCTCTTACTGGCTCCAGATCTCCTTCTGCTAAGCAGCGGCTCAGGTGGTCTGCCACAAGGTTTTCCCTGCCGCTCTTGTCCTTAATTTCCAGATTGTGTTCCTGCAAGAGAAGAATCCATCGGATTAGTCTAGGCTTGGCCTCATGCTTGACCAAGAGGTATTTTAATGCCGCATGGTCTAAAAATACAATAATTCTTGTGCCCAATAAATAAGATCTAAATTTCTCCAAGGCAAAAACTATTGCAAAAAGTTCTTTTTCAGTAGTGGTATAATTTCGTTGGGCATCATCTAGCATTTTTGATGCATAATAGATCACATGTGGATCTTTTCCTTTCTTTTGTCCAAGAACGGCTCCCACCGCAGTGTCACTTGCGTCACACATCAGCTCGAATGGCAAGCTCCAATCCGGTGCTTGGATGATCGGAGCTGAGGTCAGTCGCTCCTTCAACTCATCGAATGACTTTTGACATTTCTCATTGAAGTCGAACTCTACCACCTTTTGAAGTAACTTGCACATCGGTTCAACTACCTTCAAGAAGTCTTTTATGAACCTGCGATAGAAACCTGCATGTCCAAGAAAGCTTCTAACCTCACGCAAGCATGAGGGGTAAGGCAAGTTCTTGATAACATCAATTTTCGCTTGATCTACTTCAATGCCCTTTTTTGAAATCACGTAGCCAAGGACAATTCCTTGGTCTACCATAAAATGGCATTTTTCAAAGTTTAGGACTAGACAAGTATCAACACATCTCTTTAAAATATTTTCTAAATTATGTAGACATTGTTCGAAATTGTTACCGTAAACGGTAAAATCATCCATGAACACCTCGATGCTCTTCTCTACATATTCAGAAAATATACTTACCATGCACCTTTGAAAGGTGGCTGGCGCATTACACAGCCCAAATGGCATGTGTTTGTAGGCGAACGTTCCAAATGGACAAGTGAACGTCGTCTTTTCTTGGTCTTCGGGAGCAACGGGGATTTGGTGAAACCCCGAGTATCCGTCCAAGAAACAGTAGTGAGACTTCCCAGTGAGTCTCTCTACCATTTGGTCGATAAATGGTAATGGGAAATGATCCTTCCGAGTGACTTGATTCAGTCTTCGGTAGTCGATGCATACCCTCCATCCGTTTTGGATCCTTGTTGTCCTTTGGGCTCCATCTTCTCCTTCGATGACTGTAATCCCTATTTTCTTTGGGACTACCTGCACAGGGGACACCCAATTACTATCTGAAATAGGATAAATTACACCCGAATCAAGCAACTTAATTATTTCTTTTTTAACTACTTCCATCATCGGAGGATTTAATCTCCTCTGGGGTTGCCGAATAGGTTTCTTATCCTCTTCCACATGTATTTTGTGGGTGCATATGTTGGCTGATATCCCTTTGATGTCTGCCATGGTCCAGTCAATGGCTTCTTTGTACATCTTCAAGACTGCTACCAATTTTTCTTCTTTGTCTTCCGTTAATTTGGCTGAGATTATAACGGGTAAGGTGCTGTCTAGGCCTAGATAGGCGTACTTCAAATGGTCTGGCAGAGCTTTCAGTTCCAACAGTGGTGCCTGCACAATAGAAGGCAGAAATTTAGGAACCGATGGCTGCATATATTGACAACTAACTATTTTCCTTCTTTTGTTGGCAGTCTTGGCCAAGCTCGAGGCCAAGATCAAATCCGTATCTTCCTGATCGGCCAAACTGTCCACAATTTCTTGGAGCTCCTTCTGATCTCCAGTCCTTTCCTCTAATTCTTCCAGTGTTTGAGTGGAAATTCCCCTGCTTAAAACATACTCAAGGGGGTCGTTAATATAAATGTCAGCAATTTCTTCAGTAATCGGATCTAAAACATCAAGAAAATTAACACAATGTAAATCATTAGGATGTTTTAAAGCCTCAGTAATGCTGAATTTAATTGTCCTTCCACAAAATTCTAGAATTATGCTTCCCTCATAGCAATCAATTTTATTCACAGCAATTTTTCCGAAAACAACCATAAAGTCTCTCTTTTCATCTTCCCTCTTCTCCTTCGAAGATCTAGGAGGGAATAGTGGAGGAATTTCTATAATTTCTTCCTTCTGGTCAGTCTTGGCCTGAGGCTTGGCCAAGACAGGTTCTGCTTTTTCTTGTTCTGCGATAACTTCAGTTTTGACCTGCGTCTTGGTCAAGACTACTTCTGCTTCAGCTTCCTCTTCCTCATCTTCATCCAGGCCTTTCGACTGGATTCTTCTTACCTCCTCATCTGATTTCGCTCCTTCCCTCTCTGGTAGCACAGCTCCACTCCTCAAACTAATGGCACTAACATTGTGTTTCGGATTATCTACGGTTGTGGAAGGCAATTTCCCTTGATTTGCCATCTGATTAATCTGCTTTTGCATTTCAGCCAAGGTAGATTGAGTTGATTGCATCAGGTTCTTCTGCATTTCCATCAAGTTTTTGATGGTATCCTCCATAGATGGCCCAGTAAGTTGCAAAGGCTGAGGTGCTGGCGGCAGTTGAGGTACAGCGGCTTGACCAGGAGGTTGGCCAGGATTAAGGTGTGAAGGACGGGGGATGAAGTTTTGGAAGTTAGGTTGTTGCTACTGCTGAGGGGCATTCTGATTTGGGCTCTGGTTTGGAGGGATTGGATCTCTCCACCTAAAGTTTGGGTGTGCTCTCCATGAGTACTGATTACTCCCTTGTGGGAAGTTTTGCATACTTCCTTGGTTTTGACCATAGACTGCATTTACTTGTGTCACATCATCAGGAGGGTGCTGCACCATGTAGCAATTATTGGTTTGATGGTCTTGTTGTTGGCAGATTCCACAAACAGAGGTTATCTGCTCTTGGCTAGGATTCCCTGTGGTCATTGCACCTGAAATATTGACAGAAATATTCTTCACCATGTCAGTTAATTCAGCCAATTTTTGTTCAACATCAATAGAACATAGACTAGAAGGAGTTGAGTTTCTTTCAGAGGAAGTATTGTTTTGGCAGTTGTCTGCCATGGTCTGAAGTAAAAGCTTTGCTCTCGTTACAGTCAAGTCTTGTAGTGCCCCACCCGCTGCTGAATCAACCTTCTCTTTTGTAGGCAGGAGCATTCCATCATAGAAATATTGGATCATGGTTTGATCCGCAACTCCATGTGTAGGGCAAACTTCTTGCAATTCCTTGAACCGTTGGTGATATTCACTCAGTCCCTCATTGTTCCTTTGCTGGATGGCAGCCATATTTTTTCTAGCCAATCCTGCTTTTGTAGCATTCCAGTATTTATTGAGGAATAGGGTGGACATCTCGGCCCATGTGTTGACTGTGTTGTGAGGTAGGCTGTAGAACCAATTCTGCGCAGCTCCCTCAAGAGAACAGGGAAAGGCTTTTAGCTTCGCTCTCTCCATGCTCACACCTGCTGGCTTCATCATGTCACACTGGACGTGTAAATTCCTCAGGTGTTTGAATGGGTTCTCATTTGTATGACCGTAAAACCTAGGAAGGTTGGCCACCATGTTGGTCTTGATCGACCAATCATTTGCCACTGGCGGCAAGGCGATGCAGGAAAAGGTTTCCTGCTCTGCTGATTTGTTCAGCTCCCTCATTGTGGGTTCTTGCTGAATTTCTGCCATGTCTAGACCAAAGAGTTCGTCTTGGTCTGAATCTAGGCCAAGATCGTGGTCAAGACTGCGATCTGTTTCGGAACTAGAGGCTTCTGATCCTCTTTCCTCTTGGGCTATTCTTAGTCGAGCTTGCCTCCTAAGTTGTGCTTCGGTCCGGGTGAGATTGGGATTGCAAGGTAACAAATCTTGTTCTCTACTTGAGGACCTGGTCATCAACTGTCATAAAATAAAAATAAAACAAAAACTACAAATACCGTTAGAGATCCCCGGCAACGGCGCCAAAATTTGATCTCGCGTCGAACATGTCAAATATAATAGTGAAATAGGTATGGAATTGGGGGTAGAAATACAACTTATCACTGTCTACAAGAGTTTGTAGATGATGGTAAGAGGATCGTCCACAGAGACCTCTAGGAAATGTAATTCTTGGGTTGACTTCCTCGTCACTGAGTTTTGATTGGGTGGAATCTGAAACTGAAGACAAAACGGAAAGTAGTGAAAATAGTTTAAAATAGTATTGGCCAAAGTCTTGGTCAAGACTGGGGTCAAGATTGTCGTAAATCCGATAAAAGGAAATTCCAGGTAAGGGCGATGTGAGAGCTTTGTTCTTATGCTTCGATCATGGAATCAAATATATTCATCTCTTTACTTATAGTACTGCTATAGAGTGGAGGTGCTCCTGTTCACTCCTGTCTTCCCTCCTCTTCAAATTACCTGGCGGGTGCTCCCTTTCCTGATAATCCTAGCCAAGGGACACCTTGCTGGTTAAAGGGTTTATCCGTTTGACTGCTGTCTTGAATGGTTGTTCGCTTCCTCAATGGTATAGGGGAAGACAGTACCTAGGCCAAGGTATCTCCCTATAGAGATCCTAGGTTGTCAATCTGGTCTCGACCTAGATTGCCTATCTCTTCTAGTCTAGCTCGAGACTAGTTGCCTACTTTGTCTAGCCGACGGGTGCTCCCTTTCCATCTAGACCGGCTACAACTCTTCTCTACTAGAGTGCAAGGATGATCAAACCTCGTCTCTGGTGAGTAAGCGATGAATTAAGCTTAAGAAATAAATAAATACAAGTAAAGAGATTATAACGCACAGTTTAATCTCATGAATGCATAAGAACTTCAGCTCATCAACCCTTACCAAGAATAGGTGTTTAGCTAATCATACTCATAATTAAAGAGAATATATATTTTTGCATAAATAATAAATCCGAGATTTAAATAAAATCCGGAGCAAGGTTTTTAACAATGTCTAAGAAGAAGAAAAGAGAAGAAGGTCGGGATCCGATTGCGGACAGAGGAGGAACAATGTTTGGCTAAATAGCCCTAAAACTCCTCTGTCCTATTTCAACTAAACTTCCTAGAAAATCTCTAAAAAGATTGTAACAATAAATTGTTTGAAATTGGAAATAAGATCGCAAATACAAAAGAGGGAGATCCCTTAGAATTCTTCATAAGATAGGCTTTAGATCCCTCTGGATTTGCGAATAGAAGCGGCCTGCCAGCAGCCAAGGCCCACGCGAAGCGAAGCCCAAAAGGGGTGCCAACGCTACTTCTCAACTGACTTGTATCGTGAAAAGAGTCTTGGCCGAAGTCTAGGCCAAGACGATCAGATTGGTGCGCTGCTTGAGATGCGAAAGTGTCTTGGCCGAAGTCTAGGCTAAGACAGGGAAATCAGCTCCAGCAATGAAAATCGAAAACTCCAATATTTTGCCAACAGATCAGAACTACAAAGAATAGGGGAAATCAAGGGTAATTCAGTAGGTTTACTGTCCAAATAAACTAGTAAATGGACAATAAAACATGATGAAATGCAATGCAATCAACAACCATGATGGCAGCGCTCCTTCCTTAACACGGAAGGCTCACTCGCACACCTATGCCGGACCCACATAGGAGAAGCTCACTTAGGCAAGCATATTCTCATATCTTGCCCAAGGGCTGGTGGAGAGCTATCACACCCAATAGACTTCCCTTCACATACCCTATAAAGGGACTATCCGTCAAATCCATGCGCGTCTTAGGATCCATGTTAAGGCTAAGCTTGAACTCCAAGGCTTAGACCTTAACACTCTCCCCCACTTAGTAATGTCGATGCCCTCATCGACTAGATCTCCAATCTTCTTAGACCTGCGTTACCAAGGAACATAAGGTTAGAACACGTTAAGGCCATAATAGTTTATCATAGGCTCTCCCACACTTCAATACTCATTTTTCTTTCCACTCATTTCTTTTTCTCTCTTTTATCCTTCTTTTCACTCTTCCCAACTCCTCAGATTGTGGTCTCATCACTCATTTTCTTTTCACAGCTCGTGTCTTACACTCGCCTCTAAAGAAGTACATTCTAGGCATGATCGATATTTCCTCAGTATCCGACCCTTCTAGTCGATACCCTTAGAACCTATCGATCATACTTACAATGCCATGTCTTCCCGCCAATCTCTCTTATCTTTTATCCCTCAATCGCATGCTCACTCTTTTCATGTGGGTTGTTTCCTCATTACACTCGTTTTATCACTCTTTCTTTTCTCCATTCTCACTACGCTAACCAAAGCCTACTTCCTAGGGTCGTAGCATCGTGTAACACTTTGTTTTCGTTCCAGCATCCGGTACTAGATCCGCTTGTCCAACTTTCACATGGCACAAGCGTCTCTAGCACATAGACGTGTCATCCTTCCGAACCAACCCACTCCGCACGTAGGTGTGCCGTTCCATCGAACCGACACTCCTTCGCACGGTACCCCACTAAGTCAAGCGCCTCTGCGCATTATATCATATCCCTCTAAGCCAAGCGCTTCTGCACATTCTCATTCTCTCGCCTGGCTCAGTTCCTCTGAGCCAGTGAGTCTCATATGTATAGCTAGTTTGCCACATACATATAACCATATCTCGTAACGCCTCATGCGTATTCTCTTCGCCTCTTGGCGCTTATGCACCTCATGTGCATGATAAGCCTTACTCATCTCAGGCTACGTTCATGCGCTTCCCGCGCATACATACTCGTTCTGTAAGCCACATGTTACATGTGCTTGAGATCTCACGTATGAGATCTCATGTCTCGCTTCCTCCCCCACTTCAACCATCGATGTCCTCATCGATCTATCTCAAAGGGTTGATTCGCCCATACTTACATGCGTCAAATGCGCAATGCAGGGCTCAAGGTAATCTCTAAAGGAACACTTCCTTCTTAGATTTCTTGTCCGTCATTACTCACTCAATTCCCACTACCTGAATCAATCTTCCATATCATATTCAGACTCACTCTTGCATTATGTCCGACTTGACTTGTGTATTCTATTAACCATTTCGTGGACTAGAAATGCTAGCTACCCATACAATGCTCTAAAGACTCTAGCTACCCAAAGGTATGGACTAGAACTCTAGTTATACCCATAACCCATAACTATGGACTAGAACTCTAGTTATACCCATAACCCATAACTATGGACTAGAACTCTAGCTACCCATAACGATGGACTAGGGACTTTAGCCACCCAGAGTACGGACTAGGAACTCTAGCTACCCACAAATGCCTTAATAGACTCACTCCTCAATCTACATAATCGCCGATACTTTCGTATCTAAACTCGCCCCTTCATCTCGATAGGGCTCGTGTTGGAACTTATTGCATGATCACTATGTGATGTGTACAATACAGAAGCCAACAACTAGTTTTCTCCGCATTTCTCACACTCAGGCGTGTTTCTTCCGAACACCCGTCATCGCATTCTCATCTAGAGCACTTGGCCTCTAGGTTCTCACTCATTTCTGTCATACCGACATCTCACTCGTAATATTGGCCAATTTCATATTAGCATCCACGGGTTCATCATTCCCGTCAACTCACATTCTCACATCTTGACATCACAAGATGTTATCGAGCTTAGGCTCGCCACATTGGACTAATGCACTTCACGTGCATAAGTCTTAGTAGTTTAGCTCCGCTACCAACTGTCACGGACCTACTTTTTCTTGGCCCGTGCGGCGCCTAGATTCCACAATCTAGGCCAGCCTTTCCTTTGTCCTTGACAGTAGTCTCCGACAACCCTCATATAGCTTCGTCTCGTGCAGAACTATTGACAAGACTCAGCACCGACTCATCCGATCTCTTATGGCTTAGTCTAACCCACGACTAACGCCCAAGCCATTCTCTACTTCTCGCGCACACGCCCGACTAAGGCGAGTCCATAATACTCAAGGTCATCGCCTGAGTCGCTCGTATGCGTCTCGTAGGAAGGCTTCTCTCATCCTCGGCCATCTCTCGAGGCCACGCCCTCTCGGGCCTCTAGCCCATGTTCGCCCGCGCCTCTCAGCAACGCACGACCATGTCATAGGCCGAGTTCTCTCACCTCGGCCTATGCTTGCCCTACGCCTAAGGCAAGACCTTTATCCGATCCACGAACCCTTAGATAGTTCTTCCGTAGCAACCCTCACAATCCTTCTCAAACCTCGTCCTTGTCATATATGCGCAGTACTAGTTCTAACACGGAACTAACTAGAAGTGGCCATCATAGCACAGCCATGATGGCAGCGCTCCTTCCTTAACACGGAAAGCTCACTCGCACACCTATGCCGGACCCACATAGGAGAAGCTCACTTAGGCAAACATATTCTCATATCTTGCCCAGGGGTTGGTGGAGAGCTATCACACCCAATAGACTTCCCTTCACATACCCTATAAAGGGACTATCCGTCAAATCCATGCGCGTCTTAGGATCCATGTTAAGGCTAAGCTTGAACTCCAAGGCTTAGACCTTAACACCAGAGGACTCACTATTTGACCCTAAAAAATTCCATACTTTTTTTCTAACGTACATCCGAGAAAAAATTCGGGGCAAAATTGTCTCAAATAGTGAGTCATCCGGCCTCCTTAAAATACGTGCCAAATAGTAAAACGTCAAATAAAAAAGAACTGAGGGAGTATTATTTAACCAAATAAAGACCAGCAACCTAATTGGATCATTCGGGTGGGGTTATAGCTGACATGGGACATGCCATATCATTAAAGAATGAACGTGGCACGCTGACTTGACAAGTTAGACAACAATTGGTTTTTACCCGAGGATTAAATTGTTTGGTGCTTCGGCGAGTATAGTGTCTTAATTCTATCGAAAGTGAGTATAGGACCCAAATTAATACGATTATTCAAGTGCAGGGCCTCCACATATCAAAAACTCATTTTAAACTTGTTCATCAATTATCAGCATTGGTTGCAGTCAAATGGTTAATGATTTATCCACATTTAAATAAGGTTCTAAGTTCGAGTCTTAAAAATGAAACAAATCATGTTGGGAGAGTCATCTCTCTTCTGAGACTCTTCTGAGACAGTATGCAAATGGAATTAGTCTCTGAGAAAAAAGAAATAGTGTGTGTTTAATTAAAACTAATCAAAGTTGAAATTGAGATTGTTAAGGATAATCATCAACCAGTGCTTACATCTAAATTAATGGTTGTGATTTGGTAGCAAATTAAGACTAGTTAAACAATTTGTGGGTTGCAAAATTTGTCAAGTTGTGGCCGCCAAAAACGAGGTGCGCTAGCGCCTGTTGATTATTTATTTATTTATTCACCATTGGGTTGCTTAGACTGATTTTCCTCATCACTTGCAGCCACCTTCTCTGCAGTTTCTCCGCTGCTGCCGCCATTCCCAATTTTCCACTTCATGACTGATGAATGAGTGACGATAGACACTAACACTGACCTTTTCCTTTTTCTTATCTTAATGGAAGCTTCAATTTTAGTCTCAAATGGCATGTCAGATTCTATACGCGCGCTCACATGAGTAATAAAATTTACTATTGTCATGGCCATATTTATATCGATGGACCCATCACAATCGGTGGAGCACACCATATTTATATATATAACTATGTAATTTAGTGCAAGTTATGACATGATTTTCAGAAAAATGAAGGGTCAATTTTCGATAGCTAGCTAGCAGTGTACAAGTGAATATAAGATTGTTAATGGTATGACTAAGTCGTGAAAAAAGAGTTAAGAGAAGCTAATCAAAGGTTGTGGTAAGCAACATGCATGGCCATTTATGTCTAGAAAATGTCAGCCACCAATTCTTGAACTTTCGATAGCTAGCAGAAGTTCATTGAACAACACAACAAAAAACATTCAACAAAGCAACAACATCTCTAAATGTGTTATTTTTCCTTTTTATTCGATAGAAATGTAACATTAATTAGTTTCAAAAATATAAAAAAAAGTTGCAGCATTAACTATGTGGATCACGAGGAATACATAACGGAAGAAATAACAAAGAAAAATCAAATATATATATACGAAGTTGATTTTTTAATTAAATGAGATATTTTGTAAAAATTGTGAAAGTTTGAGCTCAAAGCAAAAAATATCATTTTATTAAAAGTGAGCGATGAAATTTAATTTTTCTAATACTTCCTCTGTCCCGTTTTAGTTATACTTTTTTCAAAAAATGGTTGTTCCTATTTAGTTATCGCATTTCAATTTTTAGGATCATTTTTTGTAGTCAATGACAAAATTAACCCTAAATAATTTTAAATTAACCACTTTTTAGAGGAAAATTAAAAAGGAATGGTTTATAAGAATATAGTATAGTTAAAAATTATACAATAATTATAATCTAATGATTATTTTGGTTATCATAAAAAATGAAAAAGCGACAATTAAAATGAGACGGAGAGAGTAAATAATAGTAGAGCTAATAGTTCTATGAAAATGGAGGGTGACCCTCTGATAAACAAAAACATGAAACATATAAGAACAAAATCTTATTTCATTTAATGTTGCGGCTCACTCCTTTGCTTGCTACTACCATTTACTAGCACATTGGAAATAGGTATTTCTACAAAACTAATATTGAGATAAAAATATGTTATACTATTTTAATTTCTATCTCGATCTATATCAGTGATTTCTGTTCTTACGAATGACATGTTTCATTTTAATTCTAAAAAATATGTTAAAAATGTGTTGAATGTTTGTAAATTTATGTGTAATTATATATAAAAATAGAATATTGAAATACCAACCTGAAACCGATATTTTAACCGAAACCAATATATCTCATACCAATAATAAAATTAAAGCGCTCACCTTCTTTCTTTCCCCAACGATACTAGAAAATATATATTTTTCTAATAAATGAAAAAATAATAGGAGTGTTGCGCCCACGGTTTTGTAGAAATAAAAGAGAATTTGTTGTGAAAGACATGAAGTAAGTAGGCAATGATAGAATTTGTGCGCACGTCATCTTATGGAATATAGCATGCGCTGAATTAAAAAGGAAGAAATGCAATTTCTTCATTTATTTAATTATTTTTAAATCGAAGAAGAGGAATTGAGGAAATACAGTGGTTGGTATAATGCGATATTACTTATAAAAATATCTACAGAAAAAAATAAACCTCAACAGCAACTCATTGTTTTGGTGGGTCCACATAATTGTGGTTTTTTTCTGGCCGGCTCTTCCATCAGGGAAGAGATATAGTGGTAGGGATCGATTCTTCGTTCGTGCTATAGTTTACTAGTCACTTGAAAAGCCGCTGAAAGTTATCAAATTAATATAAATATTAACCTAATCCATTAAGTTATCAAATTAATCCCAAGTTCTAGCGTTAATTATTAAGAAAAATAATTCAAATTATTTACCTTCGTTCAATTAAGATGAATTAATTAATTATTATCCTAATTCGTTGCATAGAAAAGTTGATTAAAATCGTTAATTATTAAGTTAAATTAATTAATTAAATGAGTTATCTATTAATAAAATTCAAACTAAATTAATTAAAGTGAGTTACAAAACCAAATTATTTATTATGCACACGAATTAATTTTAATTATAATAATTCTAAATAAATATACATACGAATATATATACAGAAAACATCGACTAAATAAGAGAATTAAGGGAGGTGTACCCGGGGCGGGTACTAGTTTTGACCTAGAAGTCGATGATTAGTAGCAACAAATAATAATAAATAAACAAAAGATGGAAGAAAAGATCATGCGATGAAGATGATGCTTGAATGCCCAAAATAGAGATAGAGGGAGGGTGAGTGTTTTTTGTTTGTTTTAGTGAGTGAGTGAATAGTGTATAAAATTTCTATTTTGTTTGGGGTTTGATCCAATCATAATTTTAAAAACTGGACCGATTTGATAGTCGGATTGATAAAATCGTGACCAGAAGAAATTTTCAGTTCGATTAAGCTATCTGATCGGATCTGAAATCGAACCGGAAAAAACTGATCAATCCGTTATCAACCCGATTGGTCGATATCAAACCAAAACGGCCGCCAAAACCAAAACGATCATTTTGGGTTTATTTTTTTATTTACTTTTTTTTTTATTTTTTTATTTTTTATTTTTTTTATTTTTTTCAATATGGAAAATTTGAAACAATTGGTATAATGCGATATTACAAAACCAAAACCATGTCTGTAATGGGCCGACCCATTATAGACACCGGTTTAATCCGATTCAATTATCTAAGTTTGAACGGTTCGATATGCGAACGACCCAGAATGATCCAACGGGTCAATTCGATCGAATCTCGGTTGAACCCGATTTAAATCGATCCGACGGGTCATTCTGGGTTGGTTTTTAAAACTATAGATCCAATGGTTTGAAAAATCTCATTCCAAAAAGAAATAAATAGTTAAGGTTAAATAGTTATTGAGAGGGGATGAGATGAGCTGGAGATTTTTGTAGAATAAAGTGTGATATGACATATCGGATTAATTACATCAAATCATATAAAGTGGGTAGTTCAGATTAATGATAGTAGAGTGTAGAAGCATTTGGAGTGTTTGGAAATTCGAATAGAGTTACATTCTTAGTGTTTCAACTAACCAAAAGGAGAATAAGATCATCTAGCGTGTTTACTCCGGGTAGCCGCTAGCGGGTTAGAGAGTTAGGGAGTCGCGAGCCTTTGATTCTGATTCTGACGCGTGGTAGGGGCAGGTGTGCATGGTTTTGCAGAAATGAAAGTGACTTGTAGTTGTCAGTTAATTTGAGCCAAGTGACCGGCGGTACGCACAGATAATCAGTTGGGTCCACTGCGTCTCTCCGTGATGAAAACAACCTACCTACCTGCTGCTCCTGTTCTACTTTCTTCTTCCTTCTTCCTATTTATTTATTTATTATTTCATGAAAACAACAAGTTACCCCTTCGGACAAGTAGTTCACTTCTGGTAAGTTCAACCATCTCCCATTGTAGGGCTCACAATTCTGGTAAGTTCTCAACAAAAGCTTACCCATATAAGAAAAATAATTGAAACTTTACTTTCTTTTTTAAGTAGCATTTAGTTCTTAGAATATAATAATTCAATTTATTTGAAAACTAATTCTTAAAATATATTATAATTGTCAAAATATCAAAAAAAAATAACTAGGGGTGTACACGGACCGGTTTGATCAAATTTTTAGGCTGAAATCGGACCGAATCGAAATTTAACGGTTTTAATTATGGTAGAATCGGTCTAAATCGTTACAATCGGTTTGGTTCGGTCCGATTTTATTTTTTTGGGTTCGGTCCGGAACGGTTCTAGTTCTGACCCGGTTTTTTTTCCTGGGCGACGTGGCACGCTAAGATTTCGCCACGTCACCTATGTTCCTTCAGCCTTTGAAAACAAAAGGCAAAGGTGCAAGCAATGGGTTTCAAACCCATTTGGGTTGGCAAAGGGGGGCAAATAACTTGCCAGTTGCCACTACGCTACCATAAATGTTGTGATCAAAGTGTGAAATTTTTATCTATATATTAATATACAACATCCATTGGCAAACACAATTTTAATTTTTTTTATTAAATAATGCTTTGATTTACTAATTTATGAATAATAGCCTAATATTATAAAGATATTTTAGTATGATAAATCTTTAAATTTTATGATACAAAACATATAAAATTTTAAAGTGACTAAATATTAATAAATAAAAAGTATTAATATATTAAAATATAATGAATATGTTTAACAAATATCTAGTACACGTCAAGAAGTATCGTGCTTCATATCGAGCCTAACATATACACATAAAGAATTTTCAAGTATAATCATGTTTCATATGAAGATAAGATCAGATCACTTACATTTAGAGCTTCAAAAATATCGTTGAACAATACAATAGTTAATTTGTTATACTCATGTATCGCGTAACACATTAATACAATTTAAATTAAAATCCTAAACCTCTAAACAATTAACTCAAGTAAATAATGATATTGAAATATAGATACCCTAAATCTAAATCATAAATGTTCATTAACCATTATGCAAATTTATTATTTTAGTTGTCATCTAATTAATAATTACATTTTTTATAACAATTGACATGATTCTTTCTTACAATAATATAATTCTCTTTTTATTAAGTAAAATACTAAACAATAAACATATATCCACGATATACCTTAATAATTATTTATTAGAGTAAGGATTAATGGTAATATTACTAGTATATGTCGTATCATTAATAATTAATGGTCCTAGTTTATACATATAGTTAACTGATGACATGGCTATTACAATTTACAATAACATAGTTTTTTGCTCATAATAATTCTTATATAACTTCCTTAATAAAATTTTATATTTAAAATAACAAATAAAAGAAATAAAATGAGAAATTTTAGTTAAGTTTAAAAGGAAAAAAGGAAAAATGATTAAAATTTTCTATTTCTTGGTTCTTACTAGTTATTATGGAGAAAATATTTTTTTCTCATAATAATTCTTATATAACTTCCTTAACAAAATTTTCTATTTAAAATAACAAATAAAAGAAATAAGATGAGGAATTTTAGTTAAGTTTAAAAGGAAAAAATGAAAAATGATTAAAATTTTCTATTTCTTGGTTCTTACTGGTTATTACGGAGAAAATAGTTTTTCCTCATAATAATTCTTATATAACTTCCTTAATAAAATTTTCTATTTAAAATAACAAATAAAAGAAAAAAAAATGAGGACTTTTAATTAAGTTTAAAAGAAAAAAAAGGAAAAACATGAGGAATTTTAATTAAGTTTAGAAAGAAAAAGGAAAGATGAAGAGTTAAGTTTAGAAGGAAAAAAGAAGGATAAAAGAAAGTGGGAGCCAAGGGGATTTGAACCTCTCCCCTTTAAGATGATAGGTGAGAAGTTAACCATTAAACCAAATCTAAACTTTAATATCATAGTGCATAGATATATGAATTGGTTCTCCCGATTTTACAGTTCAGTTTACGGATTTTAGAATTAGAGAACCGGACCAAATCGAAAATTTCAGTTCGGTCCTACGGTTCCAAAAAAAATTCAATGGTTCTGACCGATTCGGTGCGGTTCCAATTCAGTTCCTGATTTGGGCCGATTTTTGTACACTTCTAAAATTAACATTAGGAAAGTTGGATTTCTTGCAATTATTGACGGAATCAGAAAGAAAGTGATTCGAGAGTGTGATATTTTGTGGTTTATTGTATTTAGTTTATACATGATAGTTTAAATCTTGGGAATCTTACTTTTCTTGCTCCTAGTTTCGTTCTCAGAATGTAACTTTCTCTGGAAAGTGATTTCTAGAAGAGTTACCGATCGCCTGTCGAGAGCCAAAAAAATAGTTGTAAAATGAGTATGAAATGAGAATGAGTTACAACTTATCACAACCCACAAAGGGCTTACAGATGGTGGTAAGAGGATTGTCCACAGAAACTCCTCGGGTGTGTTGTTTTTGGTTTTTGGGTTGACTTCCTCATCACTGAGCTGGTTTGTTTGATTCTAAAACTGAAAATAAAAGAACAATTTAAACAATAAAATGGGCTTGGTCAGGGGCTTGGCCAAGCAAAACAGTTGGGTTGGAAATTCAGAGGATGAAAATTCCTAGTAAGGCCATTTTGAAAGCTGTGTTTCTTATGCTTCGATCATTGATTCAATGATGTTCTAGCGGGTACTCCCTACTAGACAATCCTAACCAAATAGCACCTTGTTGGTTAAAGGGTTTACTACCTTGGTTGATGGCTTGATTAGTTTGAAAGGTAGCACAATCGTCATCAATGACGTAGGGAAAGACAACACCTAACTCAAGTTTACCTCACATTTAAGGTCCTCGGTTGTCAATCGGATTTGGGTTATATTATTCATTTTCTCTAGCCTATCCGGTTTCGCTCGTCCCCTTTTAGGTTGACTGCAACTTCCCAGCTAAAATCTAAGAGTGATCAATTCTAAACTTTAACAAGAAAGCGATTTGTTAAACCATAAAATAAGTAATTACAGAGATAAAAATTATTAAGAATACTTAGATCTCACGAAGCATACAAAACTTGACTCAACAGCCCTTTAGCCGGATATATTCATGGAGGAAAACTATTTTGCTATTTGCATGAAAGGAATTAAATCCGTAAATTCTAGAACTGGAATTTACAGAGCAAAGATGTAAAAATGTGTTCAGAGGGAGAGAAAGAGAGTCCCCTTCAACAAGGGCTTCCAACAACTTTTAACATAAGTTGTCTTCTAGTCCTACTCTAACTTTATCTCTTTCAAAATAAAAAAGATAAAGATAATTGTTTGAGAAAAATCAAACATTGTTCAAGAGGGATTCTCCCAGTCGTGATCGCAAATCCCTCAAATTTCGCAGTCGCTGCAACTGTCATCTCGCGTCCTCAAGTCTCCTATTGCAGCATGTCTCTGTCGCGACTGTCTTGGCCAACCCCGCGACCAAGATAGATTTGAATGTCATATTTCATCTCCTGCTGTTGTTGTCCTTCAATTGTTGCACTTCCAAGTAATTCTGCAAAAGTGGGGAAAATCCATAAAAATCAATAGCTGTACTGCCCAATTTACAAGTAATTAGATAGTAAAAGTATGAGAATTTAATGTTCAATCAGTTACTATCAAGAAAAGTTATAACATTTTTTCATGTTGATGATTTCCATGAATACTAAGAAATGTTAAATGAAAAATAAAAAATATGTATTTTTATAGATCATAAATATAAATAAAAAAAGTTAGGTCATAATTGTTAGAATTTACAACTTTCTTTTTAGGACTTGTGAAAGTTTAATTCCTTAGTTTTTCCCCTTGAAATCACTTCCTTATTTTTATTACCAAATTTAAAGTATTGAGAATGTGACAATTCTAATAATGTAATTTTTCAAGACCAACCAAACAATGTAAAAGTAATAATCTAATAATTCTTGACTTACTTTTTCCCCCACTTTTTAAGAATCAAACGGACGCATAATAGGAGAAAATGATTTCTTAGCTAGGAGTAAGGAAACTCAATCATATCTTCCCAAATCTATATTTTAATAAACAAAACTTATCTTTTATAAAATTATTTAAATACCCTTGTAGTAATATTTTTAAGCTACATGTTTGATTTATTTTAATCAATAAATAAAATTATAACTTATGCATATTTTGTCTTATCGTAAGGATATTTATTTTGATTATTTATTTACGAAAACTAATAAAAAAAATAATGTGATTAGTAACAACTAAAAGAATATATGGTATGTTTTATTATAATTATTTTAAAAAGCAACTTGAAATTGCATTTAACAATTTTTGTAGTTAAAATTTGCTAAATAACTAAAAAAATGACTAAAATTCAATCCATCTTCTTATGCTAATATTTTAAATTTATTATCTATTATAAACTTACATGATATAATCTTAAATAACATTTATATAAATATAAGTGAATTAAATTAAATAAATATTATTATTTACAGCTCATTTGGAACCTCATATTTATTAAAAATTGAAATTATTTGATTTCAAATCCATTGCTTGGTAGATAAATGATTAAGATTAGTTAAACTTTAGTCAAACTCTAGTCAAATAACAACTCTTTATTTTTTATCCGAAAATAAATCCCACCAAAATAGGTAGGATTTGTGTTAGAGTTCTGTACACATTTACTTAAAATATAAAATTACAAAAATAACCTACATTATATTAACACTATAATACATTTTAATTGGGGCATTTTAGTCAAATGGTGGCATATGAAATCATGAAATGAATTGAAATCTATTTTTTCATTTGAAAATCCAAACATAAGGATTCATTGTGAAATGATTTCGTGTCCATTAAGTTGGTTCCAAACAAGGTGTAAAGGATAAAACATTTTCTCTACTTTATCTTAAGATTCTCGAATATAAAACAAACTCAAAAATGTACTTTTCTGAGAACTTTAAATATTATCCTAATATAATAATCTAATCAATTGGTCTTCTAGGAATTACTCTTCCGAGAAAATGATTCCAAACGGAAAAGTAGCACTTCGTCGACCAAACATTGCATTGGGGTCTTAAGAATGTGATATTCTCGGGAATGCAACATTCCCAAAACGAACAATATTTTATTGTATCTTTTAATATTAATTTTTTTCTTACACATTATTACTTAAACTCACATATTTATTCCATTGGATCCAAATTTTAATTAAATTATTATATACTTTCTTAAATTTTTACTAAATTTTCTTAATATTTCTTTACACCTTTAAATGAACCCCATTTTATAAACTCCATCTAAACGCAACTCTTACTTACTAGTCAAAATATAAGCACAAAATTCCCACGAGCTAAAATTGCAACCGCATGTGTACTTTTTTTCTATGAACCAATCATATCCACATTTTATCCTTTATTATCACAATTACTACTACTCTTATTGAAGAGAAGCGTATCATCACACGCAAATCACTTATCATAATTATCATCTCGTCCTCATTTACTACTCACCAAAAGAAACTTCCCCCATGGGACCCACATCACGATTATTATTATTATTATTAATTATCAACCTAACATTCTTAAACCGACCGGTCTTTTATAATAATAATCAAAACAAAACAAAAATAACCTAATAGAAGGGTAGAATTGTAATAGCACTAGTATAGCCTTCGTGTTCGTGATATTACAAACTGCAACACCATTCCCCAATAGAACCTCAACACGTGTCCTTTACGGATTGCGTCAATAATACAGCAATCAAACACGACAGCCAAGATGATGACAAGCACCCTCCCTTTCTCACAGCCGTTGGATTAAAACAGCACAAATTAGGGATAATATGGTAAAATACATACCCTCAAAACTGCTATAAATATCCATTCAAATTAGAAGAAAAAAGAAGAACAAAAGGAAACCACAAGAAAGAAAAAAAAAGAAGAGAAGCCTAATTGAATTTGCATCTCTGGGTTTTCCAGAAATTCCTGCAAACCCCAAAAACCAATCAAAATCTTTTTTTTCTAGTGGAAAGAGTTCTTGTAGGGAATGCTGCTTAGAGATGAGCGAGATGTTGTTAGTGAAGCCTGAGCTGTTTACCCGCGGCAAGAAGTGCATCGGCGGCAGAACTTGCCACCGGAAACACGTCGAAGACGGGTGATCCATTCTCTCTAATAGAATTCTACCTGAAAAAAAAAAATCTTAGTCCCAACCAACCTTTTTCTTATTTTCATTTCATCAAACACCTTTCGAACTATTTATTACTCAAATCACTAACCTTAGTAGTATAAAATCTGTGTGTTCTCTGCGCAATCCATGGGGGAGAAAGTAGTTTGTGACGGTCACCCGACCTTGCTCCATGGGAAATACGAAATGGGTCGCTTGCTCGGCCACGGCACCTTCGCCAAAGTATACCACGCGCGGCATCTGCAAACTGGGAGGAGCGTGGCGATGAAGGTCGTGGGCAAAGAGAAGGTGATTAAAGTTGGGATGATGGAGCAGATCAAGAGAGAAATCTCTGTGATGAAGATGGTGAAGCACCCACACATCGTCGATTTACACGAAGTGATGGCGAGTAAGTCCAAGGTCTATTTCGCAATGGAGCTCGTCAGAGGCGGCGAGTTGTTCTCTAAAATCGCCAAAGGCCGGCTGAGGGAAGATGTGGCCAGAGTTTACTTCCAGCAATTGATCTCCGCCATCGATTTCTGTCACAGCCGCGGCGTCTATCACCGCGATTTGAAGCCGGAAAACCTCCTCCTCGACGAGGAAGGGAACCTCAAAGTTACAGACTTCGGGCTAAGTGCTTTTACTGAGCACTTGAAGCAAGATGGGTTGCTGCACACTACATGCGGAACACCAGCTTATGTTGCGCCTGAGGTGATTGGGAAGAAAGGGTACGATGGAGCTAAAGCTGATCTCTGGTCCTGTGGAGTCATTCTTTATGTTCTCCTTGCTGGGTTCTTGCCATTTCAGGATGATAACATTGTAGCAATGTATAGAAAGATTTACAGGGGAGATTTCAAGTGTCCGCCATGGTTCTCCCCTGAAGCGCGCCGGCTCGTTACTAAGCTTCTTGATCCTAATCCCGTCACAAGAATTACAATCAACAAGGTTATGGAGTCATCTTGGTTCAAGAAATCAGTTCTGAAAACAGTCAGGAGCAAGCAAGAAATGGAGTTTGATGCTTTCAATGGTGAGGAAGAAAGTGGGAATGGGCTAAAATCAAAGCAGACTGAGACATTGAACGCTTTCCACATAATTTCATTGTCGGAAGGGTTTGATTTGTCGCCTCTATTTGAAGAGAGGAAGAGGGAGGAGAAAGACGAGCTGAGATTTGCAACAACCAGGCCAGCAAGTAGTGTGATTTCCAGACTTGAGGAGGTGGCCAAGGCTGGGAAATTCAGCGTCAAGAAGAGCGAGACCCAGGTGAAGTTGCAGGGGCAGGAGAGGGGTAGGAAAGGGAAATTGACCATCGCGGCGGAGATTTTCGCGGTAACGCCGTCATTTCTGGTGGTGGAAGTGAAGAAGGACAATGGTGATACACTGGAGTATAACAATTTTTGTAGCAAAGAACTAAGACCGGCGCTTAAGGACATCGTCTGGACCTCACCTACCGGGAATTCTACAGTTGCTTGAGATGGGAAAGATTAATTTGTGGTAGAGATGGAATTTTCGATTGATTGTTCTTATTATTGTTATTATTATTTTCGTTTTCGTTGCTGTGTAAGTGTTAGACTATGGAATCTTTGTTTGCGAATTTGTGTTGATTATGGCCACAGAGCAAATGACTGTGATTCGTTGTTTTCATTCAATCAACTTCTCTCTTTTTTCAATTAATTAGCCTGTAGTCTCGTAAAAATCCAGAGCTCCACTTGCTTTCATTATTGTTGTTGTGTGTGGACATAAACATGTGAAAAGTTAGAATTGCTCATCTTTTGGTGTTCTCTTTTTCTCCAACTTTTTGTTTTTTCTGTTATAACTTCCAATTTGGATCCTTACCTGCTTATCTTATCGCATCTTCAACAAAGGGTCCAGTGAATCAGTGATCAATCTTTTAGCTGCTTCTAACTAGGGATGTCAATGGGTACCCTTACCTGGCTACCCGTCCGTAACCATACCCGTTTGATCGGGTAATACCCGGTTTGACTGGGTATAGTTTGGGTATGGATATATCCGAAATTATTATTTCAGGTATAACCGGGTATGATACCCGGAAAATACCCGGGGTATTCCCAAATTCTCTCAGTTTCACGCTTCTCCCTCCCTCTCTCTATCGTCGCTCGCCGCCCTCCTCCTCTTCACACCATCCTCGATCTTCCTCACGCTTCTCCTCCCTCTCTCTGTGGTCGCTCGCCGCCCTCCTCCTCCTTCACACCATCCTCGATCTTCCTCACGCTTCTCCTCCCTTTCTCTGTCATCGCTCGTCTAGGGTATGTTTTTTTCCTTTTCGTTATGGCTTTCACTACTATCTTATCGCATCTTCAACAAAGGGTCCAGTGAATCAGTGATCAATCTTTTAGCTGCTTCTAACTTCCAATTTGGATCCTTACCTGCTTATCTTATCGCATCTTCAACAAAGGGTCCAGTGAATCAGTGATCAATCTTTTAGCTGCTTCTAACTAGGGATGTCAATGGGTACCCTTACCTGGCTACCCGTCCGTAACCATACCCGTTTGATCGGGTAATACCCGGTTTGACTGGGTATAGTTTGGGTATGGATATATCCGAAATTATTATTTCAGGTATAACCGGGTATGATACCCGGAAAATACCCGGGGTATTCCCAAATTCTCTCAGTTTCACGCTTCTCCCTCCCTCTCTCTATCGTCGCTCGCCGCCCTCCTCCTCTTCACACCATCCTCGATCTTCCTCACGCTTCTCCTCCCTCTCTCTGTGGTCGCTCGCCGCCCTCCTCCTCCTTCACACCATCCTCGATCTTCCTCACGCTTCTCCTCCCTTTCTCTGTCATCGCTCGTCTAGGGTATGTTTTTTTCCTTTTCGTTATGGCTTTCACTACTATCGCTGAGATTGTCTGCTTAGGTACTTGGTTTTCACTACTATTGTTGTGTGTGTGCTCATAGTTGTTCATAGGATCCCTAATTACATGTATAACAATTTGAATCATGGGAGTATGTTCTGAGATGGGTATTGATATGAACAACCAATTTGTGAGAGGCACTTTTTTAAGGTTGGTTGAGATGGGTATTGAATCAACACATCTGATGTTGTATCTGCGGTCTGATGGAGAACTAACCTGAGACTTTTGAGATGGTTATTTTGGAAATTTAACTAAACAATAATGGTTTAGATTTTTATTTTCTATTATGAATTGTGAATATAAGTTTGACTCCAGTTAGTAGTTGGAGTCATTCTCAAATAGGATTTTTTTTACTCAGTACTTGGTTCGTTTTCATTTAAGTCTGTAAGTCTGTAAATAGAATAGGCGTTTCTTCCCTTTTTGTCTTCCTGAAATCAGCAACAAACATTTATAGTTTGCTTTTAGCTTAGAGCTTAACAGCTCGTACAACATTGAACATTGTGAGGCCAAAGTAGAGTTGCTGAGTAAGTAGTCAAAGATATTACTGTTGTTGTACTGTCGACTTGCTCTCTCATTTGCATCCATTGGTGTTTGCAGCATTCTACAAACTTATTGCAGTATTAGGTCTTGATAATCCATGGTTCATGGTATGTATATATACTGCTCCTGCTCGTGTATGCTAGTCACCATTGGTATAGATAGTTATTGCTGTTATTCTTGAAGATTGTACCTATAAGCTATATCTTAGTTTAAACGCACTTGTCATTAAAGGTGTTCTTACATTTCATTTGCTGTGTATAGACTAAAGGCCCACGACTACTGCAAGCCCTCTTTTCCGCAATTGGTGATTTATACCTGTACAAAGTTTCCCATGCTCTCTTTGGTGATTCCGTGTCAAGATGGACAGTATCCTTTATGGTTCAACCATTTTTGTTAGATTCAGCTGTAACTGATTTGTGTTTTCACTAAACTAAAAGCTTCTGATACTTGTTCTTAGCACCACTAAGTATCACATTTGTTAATTATGGTCTCCTTAACTATGTTCCAGCTGTTTGCTCAATTTTCAAATTGGTTTATGTTCTTCTGCTTGAATCGTACGTTCTCAAATAGTTTGGAGACTGTTCTTACGCTTGTGGGTCTCTACTATTGGCCATGTATCAGAACTTCCCTCAGTAAAGTTCCTTCGGTTTCAAGGAAGTTTGGTTTAGCTGTAGCAGCATTAGCTTGTGCAATCCGGCCAACAAGTGCTCTTACATGGGTCTATGTTGGCATTCTTGAGCTGTTTATTACACGTGATAAAGTTAAATTCATTGCTCTAGAGGTGATCCCTATTGGGTAGGTATTTTTGTTTTTTCTGTTATAACTTGATTTATACCTGTACAGAGTTTGGTTATGGTTACTGGTACTTCTCTCAGGGGTTCCCTGCCATGATTTTTACGTTCTTACCATTTTCTATAGCTGGAATCATCAAAAGACATGGTGAGAAAAGGGATTCGGTGACAATCCAATTGAAAGGAGACCACCAGGTGTCGAGTTCTTGTCTTTCAGTCTTACTCGTAGAAGCCAAACCACCCAATTGATTAATTTTTCTTCCCTCTTGATTAATTTTTACGGTATGAGTTGATTCTAGAATGTCCAATCTGTTAATTAGTTCCTTGAAATTGTAGATTGTCCAATGTGTTAATTACAAAACAAAATGGGCATCCCTATATTAGAATGTCCACTGGTCTCCCCATTTGCAAAAAAAATATGATGGGTGCTATTCATTTTTAAATTAAAAAATATGATGGGTGTTTTGTCCAATTCACAGCAATGTAAATTGTTTGGTAAATATGATGGGTGCAGAATTATAGGGACGACTATTTCATATATTCAACTTCTCTAATTATTTATTAGATATGTATTTATTAAATATGCAAAAAAAAAAAAACCAAAATGGTAAAAAAAATGAGACAAAACGATCCAAAATACTATATCCAAAATATTATATCCAGCACAAATGATCCAAAATACTATATCCAGCACAAATGATCCAAAATACTATATCCAAAATATTATATCCAGCACAACTAATTATAGACTAATATGGATCCAAAATAAGCACATAATCCAAAATAAATACAAATGATCCAGTGAATCCAACCAAGATGCAACATAGGTGGTAGTGACGATGTCACAGTACTCAAAGGGGTTATTAGCTTCCTGCACGCGACAGAGAACAACACAAGCTTAGAAAACAAATCTTGACAAACATAAAGCTAGAAACAGGACATATCTTAACTGCATCAAGGTTTTCACAAAGACAGGGAAAACAAGCTTATCTACTGAAGATCATAGTAAAAACAAATTCTGAATCATGATCTTAAACCACAATTAAATGTTACTTTCTTGGCCATAGTAGTCCATTCTAAAATTCAGAAAACATACAAGTTAAACATAACTCTACTGAGCAAATTAGTGTTCCATATACAGGTCAACAATTCACATTAAATAATGTTGGGTCGTCTAATTCATGAAGTAGACGATACAACACTGCAGGCGCCGAATTGAAAGAGCAAAATTCCAATACCATACTCTTAATTTATTAGAGGCAGAGATTTTCCTTTCCCATCACATGCTCAATATGCCAGAACCAATATAATAATCAAATGCATAAAAACATAATTGTCGGCTAACTTCTTAAAAGCTTCCAAATTGCATTTGAAAAACGTAAAGTTAACTGGTAATCAAATACTTGTATTTTTTTAGAAGAAAAAATCTTTGTTTTGTGTACAAAGAACGCAAAATTAAATACAACATTAACAACCCAAACGCAGATCCAAGCAATTCAAGCAACTCCTGCATTTCCACACTAAACAATACACAGATCTAGAAATAAAGCTGAATTAAACCAAAACAAGCAAATCCGTATCTAAAATAACATTGATGACTTACATTGATGGATGGTTCTGAACGGACGAGAGAGGAGAGGAGGAAGAAGCCGCGACAGCGAGTCTGCGACTGATTTTGTTGCGACGAGAGAGGTGAGGAGGTAGCCGCGAGAGAGAGGAGAGGTGGCTGAAGGCCGCGAGAGAGAGTGAGGGGCTGACGTCGGGCGCCTGCGAGAGAGAGAGAGAGAGAGAGAGACGTGGCTACCGGCTGCGACAGCGACGGGAGAGGAGAGGAGAGGAGAGGAGACGCTGTGTGCGGCTGCTGTGTGGGCTTGAGTTTGTTTGACGAGAGAGAGAGAGGAGTTAGGGTTTCCTACAATCTAATTTCAATTTTGATTTGTTCGTTTTGACATTAAACACGTTTGACATTGAACATGATTTACAATAATACATTAGCAATTTAAACATTAATACAATTTAAATTAAAAGTATAAAACTCTAAACAATTAGTCAATTTTAATTTTATGATAATTGATAATAATTAAAAACTATATTATTAATAATTAATGGTCTTACTTTATACATATTAACTATATAAATGGTTATTACAATTAACAATAATATATTACTGGTATATGTCATTTTAACTATATAAATAGCTTTTATTAGGATGTTTTATGACCTAAGAAATTAAATTTTAATAAAAAGAAAGAAATGAGGACTTTTAATTAAGTTTAAAAGAAAAAAAGGAATAATGCATAATACATTAGTAATTTAAACATTAATACAATTTAAATTAAAAGCATAAAACTCTAAACAATTAGTCAATTTTAATTTTATGATAATTGATAATAATTAATAACTATATTATTAATAATTAATGACCTTACTTTATACATATTAACTATATAAATGGCTATTACAATTGACAATAATATATTACTAGTATGTGTCATTTTAACTATATAAATGGCTTTTATTAGGATGTTATATGACCTAAGAAATTAAATTTTAATAAAAAGAAAAAAATGAGGACTTTTAATTGAGTTTAAAAGAAAAAAAGGAAAAATGCATAATACATTAGTAATTTAAACATTAATACAATTTAAATTAAAAGCATAAAACTCTAAACAATTAGTAAATTTTAATTTTATGGCAATTGATAATAATTAATAACTATATTATTAATAATTAATGGTCTTACTTTATACAAATTAACTATATAAATGGCTATTACAATTTACAATAATATATTACTAGTATGTGTCATCTTAACTATATAAATGGCTATTAAAATTTTATTTCTTAGTTCATATAACATCCTTAATACAATTTTGTATTTAAAATAACAAATAAAAAAAATGAGGATTTTTAATTGAGTTTACAATTATATTACTAGAAAAATTATATACATACATGAGAAATTTTAATATAGTTTAGAACGAAAAAAGTAAGAGAATGAGTTAAGTTTAGAAAAAAAAAAAAAGTGGGAGCTAAGAGGATTTGAACCTTTCCCCTTTAATAGAATAGGTGATGAGTTAACCATTGAACCAAATGGAAACTTTGAAATTATTGTACATATATATATTTATATATATACTTACGGTTCTACCGGTTTCCGGATTTGGAGGGGTGGAGAACCGGACCGAACCGGAAGTTCTGGTCCGGGTCAACAAAAAAAAAGTAACGGGCCGGACCAGTCCGGGTCAAAAAAATACCAATTCCGGGCCGATTCCCAGTCCGGACCGGTTCTTGTACACCCCTACGAACCACCGGAGGAAATGTGACAGAATTGCGTCCACCAATACCTGGTAGGCTTGAGGAATTGGATTTGGACATGGGAATTATTTGAACTACATTCATACTCCCTCCAAATTTTAATAAATGATTTTTTTAAGTCAGACACGACAATTAAAGTAATAATTGGTAAGAATATTTTTAATATTAAATAATTATTTTTTTCTATATTAAATAAAAAATTAATAAAAAATATTTTTTTTATATATTAAATAAATTAATCATAAAGTATTTAAAAAAATCTAAAATATCATTTATCTGTAAACGTACTCTATGCGAACCGCAAGAACCAGGCCACTTGCCAACTCAAATAAATCCCTCCTCCTATTCTGGTTTCGCAAGTGGGTTCTTTCCATCATTTTAATGAATTGATGTCTTTTTTCCCGTACGTAAGAGAAGGGGAGAAGGTTGATGATGCAGCCAGCGTCTGGCGGCATGGGTTAAGAACAAATTATAGTTTGAGTTTTGTCATGAAATTTGAGCCTTTATTTGTAAAATTATATTGTGTGCTAGTTAAATTGATCGGCTTTCGATTTAGTTAGAAATCTAGAAGGGTCATTTTTTTTAACTTGAATGTTTGACCATTTTAGCTTCGTATAAATTATGTGGTCAGTAAAAAATATGAATTATATGTACTTTTCATTTTATTTTATTAATAATAAAAATATTAATAAAAATTCAAATTTAATTTCGAATTCTACCGTACTATACGGTATACAAAGAAATTCTTTCTACATAAAATCAACTAGCAGCGCTGGTCCTAATGTGGTGTTTAAATTAGCATTATAGTTCCAATAATTAATTAAAACGTTGAAATTAAGAATCTAAGACCACAATTAACGTAATATGTTAAGGCATTATTTACCGACAGATGGCTATGCGTACGTAGTATATAGGTACAAACCTAAGTAGACAAACAAATGTTGTCATGCTCTATGCTCTGGAGGTTTAGACTCAGCCCATCCAGTGGAAAATGATTATTACCCAATCCTTTAATACCATCATTATTACTTGAATTTTAATTAATTAAGCTTTAATAGTATATGATTAATATCTTTGTGGGCCTCTCTTGTTTGCAATGGACGATGCATGTTTGGACAGCAAAGTTACACCCCACCGTCCTCAATATAAAGACGTTTCGAAGTTTTTTTCGCGTCCCAAATAAAAAAATGTATGAATTATATGTATCATTAAGTTTATTAAGTAATTATAATTAATTATGTACGTATTTTAAAAATAAATATAATCTTTTAATTAAAAAATGAGAGCGTATGTATTGCAACTAATAATTACATTAATATAATGATATTTTAATTTTAAATGAATATATAATTAACCAAAATTATTGATGGTACAATCCAACAACTAAGACGTTCAATGGCCACGTTGATGGAATCAATTCAAGAGTTTAATTATTGGTGTTGATTATTGAAGAAGACAAAATACATATATTTGTTATAGCATGGTAGGTGTTTAAGGTTGCTGATTAGTGGGGCACCACTCTTCTCACTCTTGTGGGCTGTGGCACCACTTTATTGCTAGTATTTCTAAACTGATTGTTTTAGATTTTCTATTTTTTTAAAATAAAAAACAATAAACTTTTATACTGAAGACTAAAATAATTATATAAGAGGTCGTTTGGTATGGATTCATTTCATTTAAAATCATTTATACCAAATCATTCGATTGTATAGTAAAATACGTGAGAGTTCAATTCTTGTAAGAATTGAACTGCAAATTTTACTGAAGAGTAGAATTCTCCAGCAAAAAGGTGCGTTTGTCCTGAAATTCATTTGGCTCTTTTATAATTAATTAGGCTATTACTTAAATACCCTTGTGTAAAACATATTCCTTATGCCTTTTCTTTTCTTTTTCACACACACAGCAAGAGAGATCATGAGAGAGAACGCACGCGAGAGAGAGAGGACGAAGAGCAATCGAGAATTCCCCTATCGTATTCACAGGTTGTGAGAATTTCTCCAATTTTTGGATTTGATTTCTAGTTCTAGGGTTTATTATTGTTAGATA
This sequence comes from Viola odorata, assembly GCA_963691705.1. Lineage (NCBI taxonomy): Eukaryota > Viridiplantae > Streptophyta > Magnoliopsida > Malpighiales > Violaceae > Viola > Viola odorata. Next base: position 53,741,924 of record OY829545.1, on the reverse strand, counting down.
TACGTATTAGTATTAGTATGTGTATTAGTATACGTATGTATATACGTTATATTGTATTAGGTATATATTGTAATGTGTTGAGTAAATAGAGACAGAGGATTTTTACCCAAATTACATGGTAGCGGAGCAAACTTAAAAACACTCTCCTTCGGTCAAATCTGCTGCTTCTCGTCGGAGTCTCCTCCCGACGTCGCCTACTATCACCGCCTCCACAGGAAGGTGCGGAGCGTCGGAGCGAGTCGGTTGCAGGTGGAATCGACGGATTCCGGCGTGCCACGCGCCGCCACACGCGGCGGAAGCTTCCGCCGCCCTCTCCCACGCGCCGGCGCGTGGAGGAGCGTCTGGCCGCCGCTGACACCGCCGTTCAGTGGGTTTTGCTCGTCTCGTCGTTTTCGGCCTGTGTATGCGGTCGTCTTGGTGTTTCGACGACGTTTGCTGCTCGTTCTTTTAGGATCCCGAAATTGCCCTTGGTTGGTCGGTTCTCTGCTGGGTTGACTGGTTTGCTGCTTGGGTGGGCTGGTTCACTGTGGTTTGCTGTTGGGTTTGGCTGATTTCCTGGTCTGCTGCTCTGGTTCGCTGATTTGCTCATCGGGTTGAGCGGTTCACTGCTGGGTTAGCAGGTTTGTTGCTTGGGTTGGCTGGTTTGTTGTGGTTTGCTGCTGGGTTGGCTGGTTTGCTGCTCAGGTTGGTTGGTTTGCTGTGGTTTGTTGCTGGGTTGGCCGGTTTCCTACTCGGGTTAGCTGGTTTGCTGTGGTTTGTTGCTGGGTTGGCTGGTTTGCTGCTCGGGTTGGTTGGTTTGCTTCTCGGATTGGCTGGTTTACTGCTTGGGTTGACTGGTTTGATGCTCGTACCTTTGCCCACTTTGTATTGCTATTGTATCTTGCTCGGTTTTGTAGTATGAATCTATTGTTGCGTATTTGCTTGGTTGGTTACGTATTTACTTAGTTGGCTGCGTATTTGTTTGGTTTGAGTACTGTTTACGGGTACTTTTTTGCTTCACATTTGCTGGACTCGTTGGGGTCTGTCTGCTTGGTTGACTGACTTGTGTGTAGTCAATCCGTATTTGCTCCGTATTCATTGCTGGAATTGTCAGGTTACCTAATTCCTTCTCAAGATGAACTCTATTAATTTTGTCGGGTTACCTAATTCCTTCTCTAGAAAGACTGTAACCATCTCTGCAGATGAGTATGCTAAGTTCTCTCAGTATTTAGAATGGGTGAAAGCAAACTCAAGTACTGGATTAGTTGAGTCGGGTAAAACCTGTCTTGTTTCCTCTTCTGACAAATGGACAATCGACTCTAGTCCTAATGAGCACATGACAGGTAATCCTAATCTATTGACAAGCTTTAAGAAGCTCACAACATCTTCTCCTGTCACTCTTGCTGATGGCACCGCCTGTAATGTTGAGGGTTCTGGTACAGCTAAACCAACTTCTGCTATTACTATGTCATCTGTATTTAGTTTACCTGAATTGGCTTTTAACCTGATGTCAGTAAGTAAGCTAACGAAAGACCTCAACTACTTCATCTCCTTTTTCCCTGATCATTGTCTTATTCAAGATCTAGTGACGAAGCAGATACTTGGTAGAGGGCATGTGTCTGGTGGTCTTTATGTTCTTGATCCATGGGTACCAAAGCCAATAGCTTGTCTCAGCAGTACTTCCTTGTTTGAAACTCATTGCCGTTTGGGACATCCGTGTCTACAATATCTAAGGAAATTGTGTCGACAAGTCAAGTCTGCTACTTCTCTGGATTGCGAGTCTTGTCACTTTGCTAAACATCATCGCACCTCTTTGGGCCCTCGTACCAATAAACGTGCGGATTCTGCTTTTGCATTAGTTCATTCGGATGTGTGGGGTCCATGTTCTGTGACTTCCAAACCAGGTTTTAGATACTTTATCACCTTTGTGGATGATTACTCTAGAATGACTTGGATATATTTCATGAAAAATCATTCTGAGGTGTTTTCTCATTTTTGTGCATTTTGTACTGAAATAAAAACTCAGTTTGATGTGTCTGTTCGTATACTGCGAAGTGATAATGCTAAGGAATATATGTATGAATCTTTTCATCGGTATATGACTCAGTATGGTATCTTGCATCAATCTTCTTGTGTTGACACACCAGCTCAAAACGGTGTGGCTGAAAGGAAGAATAGACACCTCTTAGAGACTGCTCGTGCTCTATTATTTCAGAATAAGGTTCCTAAGCAATTTTGGGTTGACGCTGTTTCTACAGCTTGCTTCTTGATTAATCGTATGCCTTCTGCAGTTCTTGATGATGGTATTCCAATTACTGTACTTGCTCCTGGTAAGCCATTATTCCCCATTGAGCCTAAGATTTTTGGTAGCACCTGCTATGTTCGTGATGTTCGTCCTAACATCACAAAGTTTGATCCTAAGGCTTTAAAGTGTGTCTTCTTGGGGTATGCTAGACTTTCAGAAGGGGTATCGATGCTACTCTCCCGACCTCCAAAAGTACCTTGTGTCCACCGATGTTGTCTTTTCTGAACAGGTACCATTCTTCTCACCTCATCCTACTCCCACTCGACAGGATGATCGTGATGATGATTGGTTGGTCTATTCCTCCACTCCTTTGGATATTTTTGAGCAATCTGCTAGTGATACTATCCTGCACCAGGCTACTTCGTTGGGTCCTTCTCCTGGTACTGTTGATCAGTCTTCTAGAGATATTGCTCTGGACCAAGCGACTTCTTCAAGTACCTTTGAGCATCCACCGGCAGATACTGTTATAATTCAGTCTCCTGATCTCTCAGTTATGGGAGACCCACCTTGTAGTGATCCTCTAGTCCCTGCACCTACATCAGAGCCCTCGGTACCTGCTCCTTCTACTGATCTGGATTTACCCATCAGTCTTCGCAAAGGTAAACGACAATGCAAATCTGTTTACTCAATTGCCAACTTTGTCTCTTATGATGGCTTGTCTGGTCCGACACGTGCTTTGATTTCTTCTCTAGACTCTGTTGTTGTTCCTAAAATAGTAAAGGAAGCATTGAGTCATCCTGGTTGGACGAATGCAATGCTTGAGGAGATTACAGCTTTGGATGATAATCAGACTTGGGATTTGGTGAATTTACCAAAGGAGAAGAAAGTTGTGGGGTGTAAGTGGGTGTTTGCAATCAAAGTCCATCCAGATGGTTCTGTGGCCCGCCTCAAGGCTCGATTTGTTGCCAAAGGATATGCTCAAACATATGGGGTGGATTACTCTGACACTTTTTCTCCTGTGGCCAAATTATCTTCTGTGAGGTTATTCATCTCTTTGGCCACTTCCAGCAACTAGCCCTTACATCAGTTGGACATCAAGAATGCCTTCCTTCATGGTGACCTACAGCAGGAAGTCTATATGGAGCAACCACCTGGGTTTGTTGTTCAGGGGGAGTATGGGAAAGTTTGTCGTTTGAAGAAAGCTTTGTATGGTCTAAAATAGAGTCCTCATGCCTGGTTTGGCAAGTTCAGTGAGGTAGTTTTAGAATTTGGCATGCAAAAGAGTCAGTGTGATCATTTAGTCTTTTATAGACAATCTGTTGCTGGTATTATTTTGCTTGTTGTGTATGTGGATGACATTATCATTACAGGAGATGATAGTGTTGGGATCTCTTCGCTCAAATCTTTCCTGCATACCAAGTTTAGTACAAAAGACTTGGATCAGCTGAAATACTTTCTAGGGATAGAAGTATCCAGGAGTAACAAAGGTATCTTCTTATCTCAAAGAAAGTATGTTCTTGATCTCCTTGTAGAAATAGGAAAGTTGGGAGCTAAGCCATGTAGCTCCCCAATGGCCTCTAATGTCAATCTCACCAAAGATGACGGTGACCCTTTTGATGATCCTGAGAAGTATAGGAGATTAGTTGGGAAACTAAACTATCTCTGTGTGACACGACCTGACATCACCTTCGCGGTTAGTGTTGTCAGCCAGTTCATGTCTGCTCCAACAGATAAGCATTGGGAAACTCTAGAGCATATCTTGTGCTATCTGAAAGGGGCACCTGGCCTCGGGATCCTGTACAGTAACCACGGTCGCAATCAGATTGAATGTTTTGCTGATGCAGATTGGGCTGGGTCGAAGATTGATAGAAGATCAATAACCGGTTATTGTGTCTTTGTTGGTGGGAATCTGATCTCTTGGAGGAGCAAGAAGCAAAACGTGGTGTCTCGATCCAGTGCAGAGTCAGAATACAGAGCTATGACACAATCCTCCTGTGAGATTGTATGGATGCGGCAACTTCTGACTGAAATTGGTATAGAACACTCCTCACCTTCAAAGCTCTGGTGTGATAATCAAGCTGCTCTCCACATTGCTGCAAATCCTGTTTACCATGAGAGGACTAAGCATATTGAAGTAGACTGCCACTTCATTCGTGAGAAGATTCAGGGAAATCTCATCTCCACTCACTATGTGAAGACAGGAGAACAACTGGGTGATCTCTTCACTAAAGCCCTTCCAGGTCCTCGAGTGGATTATCTTTGTAACAAGCTGGGCATGATAAATATCTATGCTCCAGCTTGAGGGGGAGTGTTAGATATACGTATTAGTATTAGTATGTGTATTAGTATACGTATGTATATACGTTATATTGTATTAGGTATATATTGTAATGTGTTGAGTAAATAGAGACAGAGGATTTTTACCCAAATTACAATTATCAAAAACATGAATTTTCTTGGGGTGTTGTTTTCTGTTTGTGTAGGTAGGCTACCAATTACTGTTTTTCATCATCACTGCACTTCTCAAGTTTGATAAGGTCACAAACTTCGTTGGTACTTTCAATTCCAAACTTTTCTCATGAATTCTTTTTGTGGGTATCTGGGAAAACGTGTTTTTATGTTCTGGGTTTTGCTCCTTTTCTGGGTTAACCAATAACAAGTGCAGTTGAGGGTATTCATGCCTGCACCATCTGGGCATCGTAAGGTAGGAGTCATAGGACTCGGGTTTAATTGTGATGGTTGACATGGTAGACTGTCTGACGGTTGCCGATATGTTTCATTTAACCTTGTACCTGTAGTGCAGAGATTTTTTTTAATGTTAGGCTATTGCAGGCTATTAAATAAATATTCGAATCACTCCTCTTTTAATTTAACTTAAGGCATGCCAATGATATATTTTTTTTAACGGAGGAAAATGTTCATGGTGATGTACATGATTTCATTCATCGAAAATGTTCATGGTGATGTACATGATTTCATTCATCACCCCATGACTCAACCTATGATTTTATAATTTATTTATTTATTTTATGGGTAAATTTTAATTTAGGGGTATAATGGTCAAATAAGTAAAATGAAATCATTTCTTAGCTATACCAAACAATGTGTTAATTCAATTCAATTGAATTCTTTCAATTTTATATTTTTATACCAATCACTAGAGTTTATTCATTAATTCAATTCAATTGAATTCTAATTGAACTCTATTAGGGGGTGTTTGGTATCAAATCATGTATGAGTTCAATTCATTTCATTAATAGAATTCAATTAGAATTTTATTAATGAATGAACTCTAGTGATTGGTATAAGAATATAAAATTAAAAGAATTCAATTAAATTGAAATGAACGCATTGTTTGATATGGATAAGAAATGATTTCATTTTACTTATTTGACCATTATACCCCAAAATTAAAATTTACCAATAAAAGAAAAAAATTTATAAGGGTTTCACAAGCAAGGCAGTAGCTTCCACTCCTTGGCTCACATTGTCCTGCTACTGTGCTTTAGCTAACAATCCAATGACCAAAACAATCTCTATGCATACAGTGTTATATACCAACAAAAATATGAAAGAACCTGAAGTCACAAGTGATCACAAGACATGTAGGGGTGAAATACGGAGTCTCTTCCTACTACAAATTTTGATAACATGGCATACAGGAAATACGGCAGTAAAGCATCAACGTTGTTCATTAGTTCTTCAGTATCTGATTCTTTGGTGTCAGCAAAGCAAAATAGTTCTTGTAACCTTATGTGACATAACTTCAATTATCCACTATAATGCAATAAATTCCTCTTAAGCCAGCAAGTACTACTCTACCAAGTCTCTGGAGGCCCTCTCATGCAATAAATAATATCTATGGTATGAATCCTCCGTAGTAAAATAATTGATATCTATAATAAGGTAAGTTGTGGAAAACTTTTGCAATTACCTACAGATGCTCTATGGATGGGATTTCAAATGCATCCATCATTTTCAAAACCTACCTATATATCATGATCTACTTCCAATATCCTAATTGGACTCTGCTTAATATTTGGATCATTTCTCACTTAAGAGAAAACCTGAACTAGTTGTGATCCTAAAGCAATATGTACCAATTTCTCTCCATCTAGAACATGCAGCTTTACAGTTATTACATAAACTCTATGTTGTTGTTCAGAAAAATATTGTACATACAGTCAGGTAAAGCTTGTGCACTAATCTAGATACTAATTACAAATCAGCTTTTATATAATGCATCCGGATTCAAGAGAGCAGTACTACGGTATGCTATGATAATATCTCTATGCTGAAAATCAAACTTCTGCAGGACACTTTGATTCCCGTCATTTTCTATGACCTCCCAAAACTATGATGAACAAATGACTAGCTCTCACTCAAACTAAATAAGGAATTAAAAAATTACAGTAACAAGCTTCTTGAAGAGAATTCAAGTTTATCCATACGTATTGATACCTTTTCAGATAAATTTGATGATGTTGGTTCCTGCTCCATCAACTGTTTTCTATCCGCTTTATCATGATTAGTTCCTAAAACTTCAATAATAGCATATCAAGAGAGTTCTACAACCAACAAAATAAACAAGATCTACAGTGCCAAGAAATGTTTCTGACCATTACTTTTTGAAACATTAGTTGTTTCCAGCATGCTCAGGTTGCTTTAAATCATGATTTGCATCCACATTATTTTCAAATCTAACAGCAGAACCCAAATCCTTCTCATCGTAAACGATTGGTTTTGGCCCTTTCAAGCCTGCACCTGCTTCCTGATTCACAAGATGACAATTTTGGCAACATAAGTAACTAGAAGCAGAACAGTACACTTTAAACAAAAGAATAAATCTGAAGCTACCTGCTCAATCGCACTAAGTTTTCCAGCACCCGAACTTTATTTCTGCACCAAATAAATACTATCAATACAACAACCACCACTTACATACACAATATTTTCAAAGTAAGGAAACCAGTAAGAATCTAGCATACGAAATCCAGTTAGAATACTTGAGCCCCAAAAACCCAAATTAGTGTCAAGAATCCAGTTAGTACACTACAAACCCGAACTACATGAACAAAAATAAAACACAGAAAATCAGCAACATAACAAAATTGCCCGTGAGTGTCAAGTATCTATCTGCATAAATGTTGGCTAAATAGTCAAAGGACAAATCAAATGAAGAAACCCACATGAAGAACAGAAATACACCCCTAAAATTTTGAATTTTACCCTTTTGAAAATTGAGAATCCAGCTCATTAACTACGGACAGAAAACCCTAGGCGAAACCCATAGAATTAGAACCAATGTAATTATATATACATGGAGGATAATTAAGAACTGAGAGATACGAACCGAGAGATAAGGAATCAATAACAACCAGCAATCAACAACAACAATCACCTTGGATGACGATGAGGACGTCTCAAGTTGCAGAAACGAAAGATACGAACCGAGAGAATGTGGCTGCAAACGATGAGGACATCGCCGCTGCTGCGTTCTCTTCTCTTCTCTCTCGCGATCTCAGGCAAAGGGTAGGTTTTAGACAGGGGTAATTTTGTAATAGTATAATTATTAATTAAAAAGCTGATTGAATTCCTCAACAATCTTACCTATCTTACCTATTTGTGCAAGAATTCTCACCTTTAAATTTTCAGATTCAATTCACAAAGAATTGAATTTTATTTTAAAATGTCATAACAATCATAAAATTTATTATGATTTCAGTTTAAATGAACTGAACTCTATCTAAAGTTTGATACCAAACAACCTCTTAATGAAATGAATTGAACTCATATATAATTTGATACCAAACACCCCAATAAGAGTTAAATTAGAAATCTTTTACGATACTAAATAAATATAAATATAAATATAGTTTCTAAATAAAGGAAAGGTTGTCTTTTAGCTGAAAAAAACAATGATGCTGGTTCTAGATTACAGTAAAATATTTCTGAACATGATTTTCCATCCGGGCTGATTCTAGATTAGGCCCAACTAAGACTACGATGAACTGGTCCATGTTTAATAAATGAGTCAGGGCATGAATAATGAGTTGTATAACACTTTTTTTTTGTTTCAAAGATAATTTACTGTATTAAAATAAATTAATTAATCTTTACAAATGTTCATAAAGAGAGAGAGAGAGAGAGAGAGAGAGAGAGAGAGAGAGAGAGAAATAAGCCCAATCCACAAAACCCAAGTCCACCAGTTCAGTTCACAGGGTTTTCATGGAGGCCCAGTTAGTTAGTCCAAACTAGAGCCCAGACCATGTTGTTCTGATAATATCCCAAATCTGATGAAAAAGCGCTTTCGTTTGGGTTCGATTCGATTCGAGTGCTTACTAGTGCTGACGCTGTTGGAGAGCTTCGGTAGGGAGGGATGGCCATGGAAACCTCACGAAACCCTGACGTAGTCCACGTTGATGTCCTTTCTCAATCCAGGGAAGCTTGCTACAAGGTTTCTCTCTGTCTCCGCGCTCTTCTCCTTTCAATTCTTCCTTTCTTACTTCTTTACTGCTTTACTGGGTTTCTTAAAATTGATTTTTCTGCTTCTCCTCGGCAGGCGCGCGATGCCTTTTATGCCTGCTTGGATAAAGAATCTGGAAAGAATACTGAAATTGGGTCTGTGGGACTGCTATATCCGTTGGAATGCAAAGGATCAAGAGCTGATTTTGAGAAGAATTGCCGCGCTTCTTGGGTAAGTCATCTAATTTGCAGCAATCTTCTTCTAGTCGCGTTCAAGTCATTTATTAGTTCTTTCATTCGTTCATTCTTGTGCGATATTGCTTCTAGTATTTAGTTGTTGGGTTTTGTGTTGTTTTTGGTTCTGATATGGCAGGTGAAGCATTTTGACAGACTGTACTGTAAGAACAAGACCATGCAGCGCTTATTGGAAGACAAAGATGCAAAGAGAGGTCCGTTGTTTCCACAGCCTTACACTTTCAAGCCTAGTTCTACCTAAAAGTGTTAAACGATCTTGCCTTTGTGAACAAGCACACTTGTCTTATAAATATGGTTACCCCCTCTATTGCATATTTTTTATGGGTACGGGATTGTACAGTGCTGATATTACGTGTTTCTGGCTGTTGACCGGTGATTAGTGGGTAGTTACTGCAAACTTTCCCGAATGAGTTATGGACTTATATTTTGATTTCTGAGTTCATTGCTAATAGTTGCATCGATTTATTTTATTTTATTCTGTTGAATTGTAAAGTTATCCATGCTATTTACCTACTACCTAGTGATTTTTGCTTCAAATGTCTCCAACGATGATACTATAACTAAAATGAGTTTGTCTGTGTTGGCAACGATTGAAATCTTGACTTGGTCCCTTAGGAAGTTGGAACATCATTCAAGTAAGACTGTTACCAATACCATAAACAAGCAATAGAGTCGCTTGAAGGCTGCTTCGCAGATGTTTGACGTTCCCTTTTCAAAGCTTTGGTACCCTTACCTTCTTTACAAAAGGGATATATTTCAGTTTCAAATTCCCAAAGTAATTGCTGGTGAGATTTCATGAACTGCCCTTTATTTATGTGATAACCTGCATGCAATGTTGATCTCATCCCTTTCTGCTCACATATATTTATACCAATTTGCTATTCTGCTCTTCCATGATTTGATTAATGAGATGGTAGTAAAGACATAAAGCCTAGTTGGCTAGCTGGTAGACAATATTTGTAGTCAAATTTAAATGGAGGAAAAAAGTGGGAAATGGAAGTAGAGGATGCTATCAATTTGTGTAATGAATAGTGTTAGTGAACAGCCCACTTGCAGAACGGGGAATATCTCCCCCCTGGTGGAGGGTGTTGGGACCTTGGATTTGGTATATCTAACAGGGGCACCAGTTTACTTTGGAGTGGCCTAGTTATAATTTCCTTTTGAGCTAAAATTCCTTAGCAATAACACGAGATCTCAAGGCCTAATCCTGCCCTCATCATAAGGGATCAGGTTGCCTGACAGACCTTGCAATCCATATGTGATTATATGTGCAGGTACTTCACTGGTTGAGCTTGCTGCAGGGTGGTTGTATACTTGCTTCATTGAATGGAATTTTCTTTTATTGATGGTATCGTGTTGTCATTTCATTTGGAATTCTGATTTATAAGGGTGGGAGATGGTAGCACATAATTTGGATGCCATAGTCAGGGCTCCACCAGGTTTTTGTATGTTTAAGAGGACTTTGATCTCAAAGTTAGAACATTTCTCTAATGTTTCGACCTGTTTAGATTTTTTATTCTCAGCTACTACCATACCCAATTTGCTAGCCTCTTTTTTTCAATTCATGGAGGTAAATGAGGTGGCCAGAAAATTCTGTTTAGCAACATGTCCATTTTTAGACATTTCATAGCTTAATTCAACTGAAAGCAATTAATCCCAATCTAGTGGGTCACCCATGCATGCTTGATTGCTCCCAAAGCTTATAGTTGGCCTGTTTTGTTTTTCAGATGTTAGTGGACTTTTCTCAGGATGAGAAATGATCTATTAGGATAATTCCATAACTATAACTATCTGACCAGAAGCATAAAGTCTAATGAATGACTTGTGTTTGTGCTTTTTGACTTGATCAATTAATTATGAGGACTTTGTATCTGACTATTATTATAATTTATAATATTGTGGGATGACAAAACCTGGAGGATGCCATTTAGAGGGCATTCTAGGATGCCCTCTGCATGTTTTTATATCATTATTCGATCATCTTGCAATGGAGTTGTGTTTCTTTCCATCAAGGTATACCTTGTTAAAGTATATTGAAACATATCTTCCTTGTTACTGAGGTTAACCCTACCAGTAAGGGATTCAAAATATGAATTATTTCTGTAATATCTTAAAGTCGACTTACTGACTGAAAATCCATTTTACAATAGGAAGAATTGTGAACTTGGTTCTTAACTGCTCTTTGAAAAAGTGATGTGCTGTTTTATAGGATGGTGGTGTTATATGATCCATGAGCTCACGTTGAAGTTTCAATGACACTCGAGAAACTTATGGTCTGATCATCTGCAATGAGGATGTGAGAGACTGAATTTGATGCAATGGGAATATTACACTCCTAGTTTTCAACGCGTCACTAGTTCTAAGAATGTATTGCTATCTGTAGAGCCAGAGTAGGTGGCTCTCCTAGAATTAGAGAATAAATTTGTTATGCCCCGTCACTCTGCTTGATTATCCAAAACTTGTGCCCCATTGCTTTTGTTATATGAAGCATAGTCATTTGAAAATCACTGATGTGCCCGTAACTTCCAGTTTCAATAAGCATCCTAGCCGTTGAGATGGATAGGTCAGCATACCTTGAATGTTTCTGTTCAGTTACCATAACTGGCGATGACCTATTCTGGTTGGAGTTGTTTAATTTCGTTAACCACCTAGAGGGTTTTATTTTCTTGTGGATGCAATGCTGTTGAGTGTTGTTCTGTTTTTGAATCATTTATGATCTGAATCCGTGACTCAGCCTGTTATTGCACATTCCATGTTAGCATAAACTTTGGTTTTCATGTTTCAGCATCTCAATGCTTTTGGCTGTATTTTTCTTCTCGTGCCATGAAACCAAATGTATGAAATGAAGGTCCTTATCTATCTATATTATAGTTCTGGGAAGATTTCTGTGCTGGAAATGAAAGAAACAATCATCAAATTTTGTAGCTTAAATTTTAACTCTTTGGCCTCCTTGAAATATCTGTGGCTAGACTAGTTGAAGATAATTTTTTTCTCTTTGAATTTTGAACATGGAACATTGCATCCATGTTTTACTTAATAGACATGGTTTGTTTGACATTCATTGCATTTAGATTAAAGACATGATGACATAACTCGGAAGGTGCAGCAGCTATTCCAAAAGGATATGCAATCGCCAACTAGTATTGAAATTAAACTATTAATGATTTTGAGATTCTGTTTACTATTTTAGTGTGTATGTGTATACGTCAACCGTCTGCATAGTCTGGACTAACAGCTAGTTTAATTCCTTTTCTGCACTATGGCTTTAACTGCCATAGCAGTGTAACTGCATGGGCATAAGACTTGTTTGATTTAACTTCCCTATGAGAATAGATATATTAGGTTGAAGATCTTGCTGCATTGAACAATGAGTAGTGGGGTGCAGGTCTATAGCATTCCCATGTGACCATGTCAATGTATTTGTAATAATATTTTGATATCACATGATCTGTTAAAATATATATAGTTCCAGACTTTCAGTGTTCATTATATTCCCAAGTTCAGTTCCTATAGGGGAAGTGCATCTCTCTGTCCTTCTGCATCTTGTGATGTCTATATTTTTATGAGGGTTTGTAGTTTGTACCATCCATCTGTCATAAAGTCAATAGGGAGATTCTTGGTTATGGGTTAAACTTAAACATCAACCATTTTTATAATGTTTGTTTTGGATGCCATGAGTTGCATAGCATATCTTTCATTACGTGATGACATGAATGTAAAGATCGAATATACCGGACCGGGGAGTGTTTTCGCACCACCAGCAGACTTATCTGTTGCGACTGACAATTTCGCAATCAATTTCATTTGTCAATCATCTTTGTTTTCTTTGTTCTTTTCTGTTTCAATCTTGTTTGTTGCAGTTAGTTGGCATTTGGTGCTGTCGATGGTGCGTGCTGCTGATAGAATACTGACATGCATTTGGAAGCGGTAATGTAATGTTATGATACGAGTGACTATAAAGCAGGTAGTAATCGGTTGGTTAATCTTGGATTACTATGTTTATTTTAGTGGTTTATAATTACACGGATACCCTTGATTTACTGGTTCACAAGATAATTACTAGTATATACAATGATAGAATCACTAACCTTTTGCTAAAATTAAGTATTACACTATTGTATGGGTTGAAAAAGTATTTTAAATATCAATTAGAAAATAGTAAAAAAATTAATTATAAAATTGGAGAGGAAAAAAAAGGCTGACGTAATCATGATCCTTAGTAGCTGCCCACTACTTATAGACATGTAAATTCAAGACGTTGTTATCATGGTTAATGATGCTGGAGATTTAATTAGGTCATATCAGTGTTAATTAATTAGGTCTAATCAGTAAGATTAAGGTGGAGGAGAGGATTGACTCATACCATGACATCACCATGTATAAGTTCCAACAAACACGCATCTATCTTCTGTCGACAACTTACCGCTTGCTCTATTTTCATCATGGCTTACCAATTCAATGAAGTTATTTCCCCATTCATCATCTAATGTGACTAGCTATTCAAATCATTAATATGAATCCTATAATTTATGATTAATTTCTTTTAAAGACTAATTGTACAACCTATAATATATTTTCTTAGTAACATACTTCATTCTTCCTTGTAACCCAACTTGTGTAACATATCTTTGTTTGTGCGATTGGATTGTTTAGATCGGGGGGTTTGTATCATGATGTGAAATAGATACGGCAACAGAAAATTGCTTGGCTAACTTCAGAGCTAGTCTCTCTATTCTGCGAATCTCTGGATCGATTGGAGTGAGAATCGGGTTTGAAGACCTAGTCATACAAACAAAAGAGAGAATCAGTACGTATTGAGTGAATTGTTGATTAAACTAATATTAAACTAAGTAAAGTAGGTAAATAAAGATATAAAATAAAAAGGGAAAAGATCCTAGCAAAGACTCATTCTCCGGTTGCATCTAGACCTAGTCAATTACTGGTGCAGATATATTTCACTCCTAGACGTAGGTGTGCTACAGGGGCTAGGTACGTTTAGGCCTCCTACTTTTTTTCGTACGAGAAGTTACCTCAAGATACGTTTATGAGGTAACCTTGATACTCTGCCGTCTCCCAAGGTACGTTTATGGGAGCAATACTCAGAGGCCCATTAAGCAAAGAAAAGACATACCTAGAGCAAGACACTCGGTACGTTCAAGGCACTACCCTAGTTGATTACTTGCCCTAGTCAGATTGGACTAGTTCGACGTGATGACTCTAAACTAGTTGTCTACTTTACTTTTTAGTCTCACGTTAGTTATTACTACAAAGACGGCTTTAATTACCTAGATTCAATTAAGAGTTGATCAGGCTTCTAATTAACTCTAGATAAATTGGCAAGATCTTGGCAAGTAAGCAAATACGAACAATGAATTTGTTAAGTCCGAATTAACCTTATAACTATCCTAAGCAACCATTGAATCGCCTCTGCTAAGAAAGTGGAGCTTAGCCACTCATGCTAACAACAAAACAAATAAAGAAATTAAATTGCATAATTAAAAAGAGAGAAGAAGGTGATAAAAACTATCGAATGTTATCGGTCGGAGCTAAAGCTCCGGTTTATTACAAAAGAGAAGAGACGTCTGCGACGGTTGTGGTGGGGAACTTCAACCGAAGTGGTAGAAAAATATGATAATGAAAAGCCCCTAAACTCTAGATCTAAAAGCCCTATATATAGGCTACAAAATAAGAAGTCTTAAAAGTGGAAAATATAAAAAAAGGAATTTTACTCCTACCGAAGTGGTAGAAAAATATGATAATGAAAAGCCCCTAAACTCCAGATCTAAAAGCCCTAAATATAGGCTACAAAATAGGAAGTCTTAAAAGTGAAAATTATAAAAAAGGGAATTTTACTCATAATAGAATTACAAAAGATGGAAATAAAATCCTTGCTGGAATAGAAGACCACGGGGAATGGGATTCTGGATCCGCTGGTGATCCTCTTCGGAAATTTCCTTTTGTGTGTCGGAGTTGTAAGCATCTGCAACGCTCGACAGGTAGGCCTAGACGATCCGCAACTAGACCTCGACACCTAATGCTCTAGCGAAATTCATCCAAAACGTGTGTATTCTGCATCTTTCTCTTCTTTAAATTAAAACTGCAAAAAAAAAGGAAATAAGGACAAATTAGTAGTATCATGCTCAAAATTGGACTAAGAAAGAAGAGAAAAACATATACAAAATGCACTATATCAAGTATCATGTGAGTAAGAGAATAAGTTATGAATAATGTTATTTGAGTATGTGAATAGGTTATGAACAATGTTACGTGAGTGCATGAATAATGTATGAATAATACTAGCAATTTAGGTCTCGAGTTTTTTTGGATAATTTTACAAACAAGTGCACTAAATTAATTAGTAATAGGTTTAATTAGAATTTTTTAACGAATACGAGGACTGAATTAATCATGTATAAGTTTGATTAGATATTTTACAAATACCGGAACTAAAGTAATCATTAGGAGTTTAATTGAATTTTTTTCCCGAATAAAAAGACTAAATTAATCATGTAAGGGTTTAATTGAAATCTTTTACGAAAAGAGAGACTAAATTAATAAATAATGATTGTTAAAAAATTAAAAGTGAAAAGGTAGTCAGATAGATTCATAGATTGTTGGTGAGTTTTTTTAATAGTTTATAATCTATAATGGTTTATGACGGAAAAAAGGAAAATAACAAAAAAGAAATAACAATAACGGGTAATATTGTGCAAAATGGAGTCCATAACTGATACAATGAGAATAATTGAAATATCGGAAACATAATGCCAAAATACGTTAAAAACTAAGCGTTATGTAACGTAACACGCGATATTTAAAAGTATGACACCCACAACAAATACATTACTTTTTTTTTAGTTTCCACCACCTCATGGTATCTTTTATGCTTTAAAAAAATATAAGAATTTATTCTTTATTTATTTAAAATTCTCATATTAAAAAAATTACAACTTTTTATCACCTAAAATTATTCTTTTAGAGTATTTTCAATAAGCTATTCTTTAAAGTTTAAATATATAACAGATAACTAAAACCTAAAGCAATTATTAAGTTTTAAATTATTAATGTCACCTAACTTTTCATATTAAAAAGATTAAAATTAGAATTATATAATTATCTAAAACTATTATCTTCAAAGTGTAAAAAATAAAATATTACAAAGGTTTAAAATAGATTAAAAGATTTCCTGAAAAAAAAAATTAAAACAAGGATTGATGGAAAACACTCCATTATCCTTTAAAGATGATCAAATCAAAGCTGGTCTTGTAGTTTATAGTATAGTACTTCTTTATAATTAAGTGGCTTCATTATCCATCCAGATCTCTATCATCAAACTCTAAACAATCCCTCTTATTTAAATATTAATAATTAGAATAAATAAATACTAGCTTGCCGTTGACTTGAATTACAATCCACATGCTTCTTTTCAGCCAAAGTTCAACTCAAGCAAAAGCATATAAAACCAAAAGTATAAAATATAAACAAGTGCAAAAGGATGTTCTAATAAATAAAAAGTAATTCTATTAAGAGTAACAAGAAAATTCATTTGTTTATAAGCGGAGATGAGTTTCGAATCTCTATTAGCATCTTTATCATTAATAAAATAACCAATAAACAACGTGCTCGTTAGCATAAAAAATATATTCATTTTTTCATAGTAAAAGAGGGTTAGTGTTAGATGAACTACTCTGTACTTTTACATTTTAATAATACTCCATATTCATAAATTTGATTAACCTAATTGTATCTTGTTTCTTTTATACTTAATTTTTCTTACACTAATCCAAACTCGAGTATTGTCAAACCCGAAAAAACTTAGCCAACTCTCGGACATAAATTAAAAATAAACGAATCGTTTGCCACTCGAATTCTTTAAATGTAGGGTCATTTTCGCAAATTAATTTTATATTATCAAAGAGCGGATAACTTAATAAACAGACCAAGTAAAGCAGCAATTAAAATAGTACAATGAAATTATTAGGATTGAAAATGAAAGAAAAAAAGGAAGTAGCAGTAGTAGTTGTTTTGGTTTTCTTGGGATCTGGTACATTCTTTCTTTCTTGTTTCTTTCCTGTTGGTTGTTGTTGCTGTGGTGATGCAGTTGGAGTTAGCTATAGCCGAAGTCTTCGTGAATACGGCGTCGTGACAAACACTACTAACTTTGTTGTACTTTCTTTCTCCTCAGCCAATTAGTGGGACCCGCCTATTCTCGTAGACTTTGAAACGGCCGTTGAATTAATCCTACACGTCACTCTCTCCTCCGTCTTTTTCTCTTTCTTTTTTCTTTTTCTTAAAAAAAAAACTTTATTTACTGCGACCATAAGTGAGTCAACGCCGTGATCACGGCTTTGAAACGGAAGCAGCATCTTTAACGGAGCCGTCAAGCCCACCATTCCCGACTGTAGCTGACTGGACGGTCAACACGGACACGCTGGGGGAGGAAGGGCCTTGACCGTTGTTGTGGTTGATGACAGGAGGGTTCCTGTTGCTATGACACGCGGCGGTGGAGATGGCGGTAGCGAGGGAGATGGGCATGAGGCAAAGCCCTTTCCCTTGTAAGTACTGCATGGCGGAGCCCATGTCTTCCTCCATGAGCTTGGCGACCTGGTGCTCCGTCACGGAGAGGCTGCTGCCGTTGGAGGCGCCTGGGATGGACGAGCCACCGTTGGCGTTGTTGGCTTGGACACAGTCATCCCCTCCCTAATACAGGAAAAAAAGAGACAACAGACAAAAGAACAGCATTTTTCTCAAATTTGTTTTGAATTTGATCGAAAGAGAAATGAAAAGAAAGAATCTGGGGAAAAAGTGGAGCACGCGTGCTTTTGGTGTTTGTCGTGTTGCGTGGTGGTGGTGGGTGAGTGTGTGTGGGCTATGGCTACTGGTGGCTGCCATTTTCTAAAAATCAGGAAAAACAAATTGACCCGGATGGGTTTTTGAGATTTTATGCTTACGTTTTACACTTGACTTCGTATACCCAACCCTTCTATTCCCTTTTTAGGAATGTTTCACATGTTTTTATTTTGCTTTCTCAATTTTTTTTTCTTTATTTTTTCTCTCTCAGTATCCTCATTGTTTATTTTTCAAACAATAAACTAATCTGCGAGCATTATCGGACGTCAAAGAAAAATTGATGCAAGTAAATAAAGAGACGATTGGTAAAGGTGATTTACCTCAGAAGAGATATCAGCGACGGGTGGATTAACAGCAGCTGCACCGCCTAATCTACTCATGCTTAGGACCTGTTTGGTGTACACATAATTAAAAAGAGTGATGGAATATTAGTTTTTGATTTGGAGCCCATGATTTAATATAAAAAGACAAATGATTAGAATAGGTTTATTTATTTTGAACAAAAGAAGAAGCATATCTTTACAAATATGTCAACCAAACAATGGAATCCTTCAATTGTCATTATTTTAACCTTAATAATACATTTAAAAATAATAAAACTAATAAAAAAGAGGGAAAAGGAAGAGAGTAAGAACCTTGACTTGTAGCTGGAGGAATTTCACATAGTCGATGATCTCATCCAGCATTGAAGCCTTGTCTGTCTGTCATTCCAGAAAACCCTCTCAGCATTCTAAAATCTATACTTCTACTAATTTAAAAATTAATACAACAATAATAATCGAGACTTTTCGGTAATTCAGTTGCTGTATTGAGTGCCAATTACCTCTCGATTCGACTAAATAGGACACATAATTATTTTAATGTTGTTTGAGGGAAAGAAAATCTTCTAAGGTTTATTAATATTATTATCATCCAAATTATTGGTATTCATATTTTTAAATTTGGAAATTAAGGGGGAGGGAGAATAAACATCCCGATCCATTCGCCAGGTACTCCGGGAACACTAAAACTACACGGAACCGTTACAGAACCAAGAACACTAACACGTGTCCCAAACACAGAGGAGAGACCCTAATTAACCCTACACAACCCCCTTAATTACACTGCCATTTACACTACTAAGTTACTAACCACCAACTTCAAAAAAATTCTGCGGAGTAATTACCTTGTTAGCGTTAGGAACCAGCTCCTGCAGAGCTTTCATCCTCTCCGCAATTCTCTCCCTGCGTAACTGTCACAAACACATAATTAAAACCAATTCAGTACCAGCAGAGCTTTTAATTTTGAATAAATGTAGGAATAAAACCCATTTTTCCAGTTTTGATTTCAAGCAAAACGTACCCAACACATACATACAGATGTAACCGGAAACAACGAAATAAAACTATACTGGAAGCAAAACAACCCAGTCTAGCATATTCGAACGAAGTTACCGAACTGGGTAGAGATGATACGGAGCGAGATCATGAAATTTATAAGGAGAGGGAGAGGCGCGTACTCTTTCAGCTATGCTATGTGGGTCAGTGGCTTGACCTCTCCTAGCCCTGACTCTCTGTTTAGGCTGCCCCGGACCACCACCGCCGGTTGACCCACTTGCTTGAGGTTGGCTCATCCCGGCACCAAAACTCTGAGCTGCCCCGGCCTGCCCCAGCATCACTCCTCCCTGTTGCCCAATTTCAACAATCAACCAAACAATGTTTAGTATAATAATAATTAGTACAAATACAGAAGAATAAGAAGAAAACAGAAATTGAATGCTTGCCTGAGGATGCTGAAAATGTTGTTGGGATTGCTGATTTGACCCGTTCAGAGAACCCGCACCGAACCCATTAAACAAGGCATCTCCTCCTCCTCCCTGTATTACCCAACAATTACAAATTTATAATTGATTGAAACAATAATTTGTAGGGTACTACTGGCTCAGAATTATGCTCAAACAACACAAACTGACCTGACTAGGAGGCTTAAAGGAGGACCCATCTAAGACGTCATTTGGAAGGATTCCTCCTCGGGCAGCCATGAGAAGCTGCTGCTGCAACATCAACTTGGCGGCGGCTACAGGGGAAGAGGCTTCGCCTCCTCCTCCGCTGATCTGGTGTTGTCTAAGCTTGGAGGCCAACACTACAGACTCATCAAAGTTTGGGTGGAAGCCACCAAGGTTGTCGGAGAGGGACGGCGGCGTTTCATCGGAGGACAAGTGGTCTCTCCAAGGGGATTTGAGGTCAGCCCAAGAATTGCAGGAAGGGATGGAAGAGAGCATTTGGTCAAGGAAATCATCGTTGGATGAGCAAGTTGGATCAAAGTGGTGAGGGTTTTGGATCTGCGATTGCTGATTCTGAAGGTCTTGTAAGAGGGAATTCATCCCAGCAGCTGCTTGCATTTCTCTGCTACAAGGTTGCATTTTTTGCCCTTCTTCTCAACTGAAACCCAAAAAGCCAAAGAAATTCAAAATCAACAGGCGTTTTGATTTTTTGTTAGCAGGAAGGAAGGAAAGTGAGAGGGGAAGCCAAGGGAGTGAATTCGGTATTTGGGTTTTTGGATTGGTATTTATTTGGGATTGAGACCCTCTCAATTGTGCATCAACTGGAGGAGAGGGTCAATTCAATTAATCTGGTCCATTCATTAGAATGAACGGTGCAGATCAATACTTAAGCTAGTTAGAAAAGGAAATAGAATCCTGTGGTGTCTTTCCAGCTGCAAATTAAAATTGTTGTAAATAAATATGATTATCTTTACTTTTTTAAAAGTTAAGTAAATATTAGGGTAAAAATCAGCATGACACCCCCAATTTTATTGGTAATGATAGTTTTACCCCCAATTTTTGGCTAAACAGGTCTACTAATAGAGGTTTTGTTGGGTGTTTTTTTAGAATTAGAGAAAAATTGAGAGCAAATTGTCACAACGGATAAAAATTGGATGTCAAATTGACTTTTATTCTTTCTTAAAGTAGTGACATAACTTCTTTTATGTACTATTTCACAAAAATAATAAAATTAAGTTTAAAAATATAAAAAACCTAAAAAGGGAAAAATGGATAACTTGTAGAAATTTGAAAAAAAATATTTATCGTTATAGAAAATATTTATTTTTTTAGAAATTCTTAAAAAATATATAAAATTTTGGAAAAATATTTAAAAGTTTCAAAAAGTATTTTAAAATACCTGAAAATATTTAAAATTCAAAAAAAAATCCAAAAATATTAGAATTAAAAAAAAAGTGCAAAACTTTTGGATTCTTTTTGGAATAGATTAAATTTAAATATTTACAAATTATTTTTTGGAATAGATTAAATACTACTCCCTCCATTCCAATATAACTGTCACTTTTCTGCGGATTGTTACTATTTGGGGTATTTATCATTTTGTTTTTTTCGAAACATATATTTTGTGTAAATGATAATTTTTTTTTGGAATCAACCCAATTTAATGATGGTGTGGTAATTTCAGTAAAAAATAGAAAAAAAACGAAACAATGAGGAATAAAATAAGTCCGTAAATCAACAGTTTACGTTTTTTTACTATTCTAAAAAGTCAAATAATTAGGAACCTTCCTTTAGACTCTTCCAATGCCAACGCATACATAGATAGACGTTGTACAAGGGAATTGAATCCTCGAGGTTCCAATCGAGTGTAATTTTGAGGGTGAATCTACGAGAAATGTTGTACAAGGAGAGTGAGAAATTGTTAAAGATCATCTTGGAGCGGTTGTTGCTGCCTATTCCTCAAGACATATCTTTTAGGTTGCATATTCTATTCCTTCAAGAGGTATCTAAATTACTCATAGTGTGGCAAAAAAAAGTTCTTAATAGTGTTCAATTTTATGAGAACAACTTCACTCTAGATTGGTATCGAGATTTAGGTGATTTGTGAGAAGTCATATGCATACATTAGTCAATTCATTGCAATTGCAAGATATAATAATAATAATAATAAAGTTTGCATTATAATTCATTAAAAAAAAAATGTTTAAATTTGTATAAGGGTATTTTTGATAAATGTAATTGACATATAATATTTTAGTGCTTAATCAACGACGACAAACTTTCGTTAACTACTATTATTTTATTTATTTCCTTGGCAGATGGGTCCAAATAGTCAGATCGCTTGAGGAAAAAGGCACCCAATAATAGTCTCATATATTTGTTATTTCATTATCCCAATTTTGGTCCTCAATATTATAAACTAAAGTTTCTAACTTTAGTCCAATGACAATACTATTTAATTTAACTAATAATCCAACTATATATTATGTTGGTATGTCACTTATTCTGGACAAAGTTTGTGTTACAACAAAGTTTAGAAAATCGGATCGAGAAGTTGAGCTGAGAAGGCAAAAGGTGTAAAATTTAAAGGCTCTTTTTAGATAATTAGGAATATATAGTTTTTACTTCAGAGAATATAGAAAGAAATATATAAACTTCATACTCAATTTTGATGGCATTTGAAGAGTGTTTTTCTTGATTCGAACCGATGATATTTGCATAATGTATTTAGAAAAATTTCCAAATTTGAGATTGATCTAATAGTTAAATAAAAAACTATGAAGTAAGAAAAAGAAAAAAGAAAAAAGAAACAACCGGATGAACCGTGAATTATTTTAGTTGGATGAACATAAATTCTTTTATAATAAATATTTTTCATTTTAATAATATTTTTGAACGATGTATTCAAATCAAAGTAATAATTTAGATACTCATTTTAAATTCATTTTAATTTGGATACTATATTCGCAATTTTGTACTAATTTAGACATTAAATATAACACCGTTTTTATCTATTACTCTCTCCGGTCACAATTAACTGTCGCCGGTGCTGTAGATACGCATATCGAGGATGCCGGATGACGTACTATTTGACCTTAAAATATTCCGAATTTTTTCTCGAACGTACATTAAGGTATAAATTTATAATCATATCAATCGAAAAACAATTAACATGTGCAAAGTTCCATTTCAATCAAATCAATCAGGGCATAAGGAATTCTATGCCAAATGCAAAATTGGCAGAGAGGTAGAATCAGAATTCAGAATTGTTACTATTACGCTTACTCAGACCCTTTTTATTCTTGTGAGAATACCCCATGTTGGCCTGTATTTGTAAAGCCCAACCCTTTACTTTACTTGATAAGAGTTCTCATCGATCATCAAGACCAACATCAGCCACATTATGACTAAACTACAAGTATGGATTTAAATTTCTATTCGATAAAAATAGCTGGAAAAAAAAAGAAATTTGTTACTGTAGAACATAATTTGTAACTTAAATTCTTCATAAGTAGTTGAACCACAAACCTTTATAGAGATATAACTATGCTTTTTACTTGGGAGAAAAATGGGGAAGAATATTTATCGTCGTTAGCATTACTTGTTAAGTTCTAAAATTCGATATCTTAGCTAAGACATTTCTCTGATATGAATTTTGGTCCAAAGGGGTGTAAATGAACTTTGTTTCCTATAAACCGCAGTTATTAGATACTGATAGTGTTCGGACACGTGTTGACATTTTTCTACCATACATATTCTCTTTTCTCACTGATGTGATCATCTCATCTCACAGTAGGAAAGTTTCTACCAACATAATATAATTGTGCCCCTTTCTCAATTAAAAAATAATGATTAAAATTGTGCCATTGTTTCTATTAAATTCTTAATAGAATTCCACTCCATCAATATCAAATCTACAAGTGACAATTAGCAATAAATTTATCCTCTTGTTTTCTAAAATCACAATTGTGCCTTTGGTAAAGTCATCATATGGTGTTGTAATATAATTTTTATTGGCTAACATCTATTAAAGTGTGCGAACAAAAAATATTGTATCGAAAAGAAATTGCTTAGAAACTATGGTTCCATATTTTTAATTGCTCCCCATTGCCACCTCCAAGTAGAGTCGACCAAACTAAAAAAAGAGAACGTCAAGCTTGTTTGGTTAAAAATGTTGCGACACCCCAGTTCCCACCAACGCCAAAAGCAATTCCAAACCGGCGCCACTTCTGAGCACTGCAAAAATAAATGACTGACAGTGACATCCTCTTCCGTGATCGAACAGACATAAATTATTTCGGACCAACCCGCGGTAAATCAGAAACGTTCGAGTCGCGATGGAGTTTGGACTTCAAAACGGCCCATGGACATGCTCCTCAGTCCTCCCCTCAATCCAGCCCAATTCAGGTAAGGCACGTGAAAAACGAACATTACACAGTCTATAAAAATGAGGACTCAGCCCAAGATGCAAACTGGAGCTGGCTTGCTCAAGGAACCAACATTGCAATTTTCAATCCAAAATCTGGCTTGTTTTTCAAACCTGCCGCCTGCAGCTTCTCCTTTCAGATTTTACTTGTAAAAGTGAATCCTGAAGAAGCAGAGGAAAAGAAAATGTCTAAAAGGCTACAAAAAAACGAAGAGCCATGTTACAACACAATGTATATCATAACACTCATCATTGGCCCGGTGGTAAGAAACATGTTCAATGTTAACTCGACAATACTATAACAAACTTAGTCTTTTGTTCGGAAAGGACAAATAATACACTCAGTATATATTTCTTATTATTCATCATTGCTCTTCTTTTAGCTATCAAATGGAAATCATATAGTTCATGATACATGAAAGTTTGAATCCTGATAAACAATTACAGTAGTTGTTGGTCCCAAGTTGTACTTTGAAAAGGTGATACTAACCCATGGTGTAAGAAGGGGTTGGTAGGTTGATAACAGTGCTCTTCACCTTAGTCATCATGTTAATACTGTTTGTGATACCTTGTGACCCAATCCCACTGTCCTTCAAACCCTGCCACCATTAAACTTTTAGTCCCAAAAACAATATGCTGAAGTTAATCATTGTATAATAGGAAAGTAACTCCATCAGACAAATGAGTTTATTGCTCAGTGATATTTTTCAAAAACCATTAGGGTGTCAGATCCGAGTTCGAATCTCCTAACTTATAATAAAGTAAAACTTAGTGTTGATTCACCTGGAAAGGGAAATGATCAGGGCCACGAGCTGGTGCAGAATTGATCTGAACAGTTCCTGACTCCATCGCGTCGCTGATCAGAATTGCTTTGTTGATGTCCTTTGTGAACACACAACCCTGCAAAAATGCAGATCCTAAGTGAGGAAAGTAACATCAGAAGAGATAGCACTCCCAAGAAACGCATAAAGATAGATGTATATTCATACTTGAAGTCCAAAATTGCTAGCATTGCAATGGTGGATTCCTTCTTCAACAGAACTGATCCTTAAAACTGGCAAAATTGGCCCGAATGGCTCCTCCCATGCAATCCTCATGTCAGGCCTCACATGGTCTAAGAACAAGGGCCAGATAAGGTTACCCTCTCGTCTGTAGGGTTGGCAAAATGTTGCTCCTTTCTCTTTGGCATCCATCACCAATCCTTCTATGAAATTAGCAGATGATTCTGTGACTACTGGAGTGATGTCACAGTCATCCTCTGGCGGTCCAACTTTCAACTTGGCAACTCTTGCATTCACTTTCTCGACAAGTGCATCCGCGACAGATTCCATCACCAACACCACCTTAATTGCAGTACATCTCTGGCCACTATTGTAGATGAAAGCCAACAAAAGGAATGAAGATATCAAATGAAGGTGGAAAGATCAACTGAAGTAAAAATCAGTTGTACCTGTAAGAGAAGCCTCCTTTTATGATGTTTGCTGCAACTAAATCAAGGTCAGCATCTTCAAGCACTATGCAGGCATCTTTTCCTCCCAATTCCATCTGAAGAGGAATCATTCCTGCCTTCTTTGAGATTGCAATGCCGGTGTCTCCCCCGGTGAAGCTGAAGGGATATATACGCATTATGTATCGAGAACCCGAAAGGAAGATCTTGATGGACTTTTAGACAAATTAGGAACTGAAGATAACCTGATACAGTTCACTCCAGGATGCATAGTCAGGAAGTCACCAATTTCAGAACCTTTCCCAGTAATACAGCTGATTAGACCTTTAGGAAAACCAGCTAAGTGGAAACAATGCACCATATGCAAACAAGAGACAGCACCCTGATATGAACTTAAAAAGGTAAGATTCAGAGAATAAAAACCCTTCACAATCAGATGCATTTCTCATTTGTTTTCGCGACGCTACGTGTTATGAGACTGAATCTTACAACTATAGACCATATACCTGAGTTGGAGGCTTGAGCACAAGGGAGTTTCCAGCAATCAATGCAGGAGCAATCTTTGAGACAGCTAGGTTGACAGGATAGTTGAAGGGCGGAATGGCTAAAACCACTCCGAGCGGAACCTGCCATTTTATTTCAGTTTCAATAGGTAAACCATACCAACAACTTCTAACCCAATATAAAAATAAAGCATCTAAACACAGAAAAAGAATTGGAGTTTGCACAAAACATTTTAGTCCAAGAATTTTAGGTCTCACAAGTATTCATCTCACTTTCTGTGTAAATTTGTTTACACATTACAGAAGAGACAAAACTGAACAAGACAAATAAGACCCTAAACTGACAAATATATCAGTTACAAAGAACAGCTCAACCATTGCAATCCTGTCAAGAAACTGTGTACAATATGTGCATGTCAGTTAAAAAAATTCAACCTTAAACAGATTTAAGGGAAAATTCAGTTAGGCTGACGTCATCATTTTTACTTAATTTTGTTTTTTTTCTTCTGAAAACATGGGAAGTAAAGATTGTTTTCGTGATTTTAATGAAGAGGAGCTATATCTTTAAAAATTCTTCTAAGTATTACCTTAGAAGTAAGGCAGTACTTTGTTCTCTCATTCCCAGGAAAACTATCAGATACCAAGAACTTTCCTTCTCCCAAGATCCTAACTCCCTCTTCTGCAGTGTAGGAAACAAGGTCCCCTGACCTCACAACCTTGAACAAATTTATAACCAGAATCCATTATCATTGCAGAAATTGTTCCATAATCAAAGGAAAAAAGTGTTCAAATCTTAAAACTGAAAGTTAACTACCTCTGTGACAGAATCTTTTGCTGGTTTTGCAATTTCTTTAACCAAGCACTCAGCAATTGGGGCCTTGTGCTCTTTCAGGATAGCAGCTGCCTTGTGCAGAAGCTCTGCTCTCTTCCATAGTGGGGTTTTAGCCCATGACTTCTGTGCACTTTTTGCTATTTCCATCACTCTGTTCACCTCTTCTTGAGTACAAGCTAAACCCAAAAAGAACAAGTTCAAGAATCACAGGAAAAACACAATTTTGGAAATTAAGCGATGAAGAAAACTTGACAAATTTTGTACCTTGAACCTTGTACTGGGTCTTTCTAGTGGTGGGGTTGATAATAGCAACAGTTTTTCCAGAAGAGGACTTCTTCCATTCCCCATCAGAGTAGTATTTGTACACTTCTCCATCAAATATGTCTGCAAACACTCCACTCCCTGCCATTTATGTATATCCTACAAGAAACAGAGCAACCCAGCAGCAAAGAAAGAAGCAAAGAACAAGAATAAATCACACCACACCAACTTTTCAATGGCTCCCCTTTGTTTAGCTAATGTAACAGAGGAGAGTAGCAAGAGTGTGTGTGAGAATGATGGATTTGTGGCCTTTGCTTTTAAGATTTTTGTGTAAGGCTTTTATTTTAAGCTAGATATATATAAGGAGAAGGTGAGCCACATTTAGTATTTTGGTGATTGGAATGTAAGTAAAGGTAAGATTGACTAGTAATTGGGACCTGAAAATACTTACCCTCAACTGCTGCAAGGTTCAAAATTGGTTAGGTGGTAGAATGCAATGTTATAATTTTACATGTAATTAACCAACTCCTTTTTAAAAAATAAATATAATTAACCAGCTACGTGGACGATTTTATTTGATGAAAAAATAGTGTAGGGTAGTAATGAAAGATAATGCTGGAAGAATGAACCGTCTCTTTGAAATAGAATACCATCTTAAGGATGATAATTGGGCGGGTATAGATATATTAAAACGGGTATGAGCACGTATGGTAAATACTCAACTCATACCCGCAACTAAATATTCATTATTACTCATACCCAATATACCCAATACCCAATACCCAATTGGATATGTAATGAATATCCAATTACACTTATTTATTCTTTCATTTAATAAAATTTTTTCACCAATTTTTTATATATATAATTAAGTAAAAATTTACTACTTAGATTCATTTTCACCAGTTAGGCTCGTTTTTTACCATTTTGGGTCATTTTTTATCATTTTGGCTCGTTTTTCACCGTTTTGGCTCATTTTTTACCATTTTGGCTCATTTTTTACCATTTTGGCTAATGTTTTTATCATTTTTGCTCATTTTTTACTGTTTTGGCTCATTTTTTACCATTTTGGCTCATTTTTTAATCATTTTGGCTCATTTTTTACCGTTTTGGCTCGTTTTTTACCATTTCGGCTCATTTTTCACCGAAGAAAAAGAAGGATTGCACAAAGCTTTCTTATATAATTCATTAACAACCTTTAACATTGCCTTTTTTTTCTTAATTTAATATCCCACAAGCTACCTTTCTTTCTTACACCAAAGCGAGATCTTTACTACTTTGAAATTGAAAATCATACGTTAATCTTTGCTTAAATAAAGTGAACACGTTCATCAATCAAGAAAATCACTTTTCCTACAGCTTAAACCAGAAAATTCTGTCAATGAATCAATCCATGAGAACTAGTGGATTACTCTATTCCAATTTCAAGAGCAGAAAAGAAACCCAACAGTACTCATATTTAGTAGCGATATACAACTACATTATGATGAATCCATGTAAGATGTGGAAGAAGATAACATGAGGAATTAGTGGTGCACTATAGACTACATAAATCAAAAGGAATCATTATATATCTACAACACTATAAAGTATAAACAACCCAAATGGTCATGTAGTGCACTACCATTAATACAAAATTAGGTCAGAGAGTAAGTTGCGTTACAACCATTATCAGGCTTCCAAACTCCTTTATGCAACATCACCACCCCCATCTTTATGCAACATCACCACCCATGTCACTTTCTAGAATTGGTGCATCAAGAAGAGACTGCAAAGAAGAAGTTGGAGTCAGATTGATGCGTTAGAACTTGATATGCTGTTATGACTGCTCCTATATGGCAACAAAAACTTAGGAAACCCCCCTCCCCCCCTCCTCCCCCGGTACAACACACACACACAACAAAGAAGACCTAAAGAAAAGCTTAATGAGACACTTGAGCCTAGTCCTGCAGACATGCCTCCTTACTAGGTCCAAATACATTTAATCCTGGAAACACTTTACTTAAGAAACTATAGTAACAAAAAGAGGAACAGTTCACCTAGGTCTTACAAAGTAGCTGGGACAAGCTAGTAAAGATCAACTCCTATGGAAACTCGTCCATCAACTGTCAATACTTAAAGTACTTATATCTGGCTCTCAATCCTTAAAAGCAGTAGCGTATTCTGTTGAAGACATTTTGCCACCATCTAACAGAAGAGAAAAATCAATTGTGTAAAGGATATAGTTACAAACTGAAATAATTAAAATAATTAATGTGTTAAAAATACTTGCCCATAACTAGATTTGAGAACACATTAATGCCTCCATTGTATCTTCATGTAGTCTGCTGCGATTAGGACTCAGTAGTCTACCACTAGCGTTGGAGGATGACTCAGAAGCTACGGTAGAAACAGGAATAGCAAATATATCTCTGGCAATCGCCTGTAGTGTCGGATATATTGTCCCATTCACTTTCCACCAAAACAGGATATCAAAATCTGCAGTTCTTGGCAACACATCCATATCCAAGTAGATATCTAGCTCATTCCTAACAACAAATAATCTAGGCCTTTTTGAAACTCTCAATACAAAGGAATCATACTCGGACATGCTATCTGCAGGAGGATCAAGATCTACTTGAGTAGAAGACTCACCAAGAACTTCATTAGAAGTAACCATATTGTGTCTATATTCATCCACCAAACTATAACAAACATCACAAATCTCTTTAACTTTAGCTGAATATTCTTCCTTGTAGATCTTTAAAAAGAAAAATTCAAGCAATTTAAGCTTATATCTAGGGTCTAAAATAGTAGCTACCCCTCATCAGCTTATGAATCTCATTCCAGTATTTGTTAAACTTTGACAATATGCACGGTGCTATCTTTTGCACTAACTCCACGAGTGACCTTAACCACTCATGCAATGCTAACTTTAGCTCACAAATTTTTGGAAAATATATATTAGCAGTTGGGTATTTAACACCTGAAAATAACTCTGTGACAGTGCAAAATAATTTCAATTTCTCACAAATTATTTTTGCAATTTCCCAATTACCATCACAAGGCAAGCATGTATAAGTGTTATCCCTCTGCTTGCACCGAATAAAAACATCATTATACCTTAGAGCATTATCAAGCATCACATAAGTGGAATTCCATCTAGTCGGACAATCAAGCGACAACTTTTTTGAATATGTAACACGCAATTGTCTACATATTTCTTCAAACTTTTCATCTCTTTTAAGGGAAGCAGTCCGAAATGCGACACTTTGACAAATCTTTTCAATCCCCTCCTTAATAACCTCTAACCCCTCTCTCACTACTAGATTCAAGATGTGAGCACAACACCTTATGTGAATTAAAAAACCAGATAATATCAAAGACCCTCTATCCAAATCAATCAATAGTGAAGAAATTATCGCATCATTAGTTGAACAATTATCCACTGTAACAATAGATAATCTCCTATCTATGTTCCAATCCATCAAGCAATTGAATACCACCGAACAAAGTACTTCTTTAGTGTGAGAAGGCACAAATGCGAACCTAAATTAATAATAAATTGAATTACAATCGATATAAACCAAATTAAAACATGTAGAGAGTTAAAAAGTTACCTCAAAATGCGACTTTGCAACTTTCAATTGTTGTCAATGAAGTGAGCAGTAATTGCCATACAACCTTTCTTTTGGTTATCTACTGTCCACATGTCTGTAGTAATTGCAAATCTACCTCCACTCTCATCAAAAAAATTCATAACTCGCACATTTTCTTCCATAAAAATACTCAATATATCCTTCTTGATAGTGTTTCAAGAAAGGAATTTAAATTCAGGTTGAAGTGAACTAATAAATGTCCTAAATCCAACTTGCTCAACAATAGACAGTGGGTACTCATGCATGATTATCATATTTGCTAGTTCTCTTCTTGCAATGGCATGATCAAATAAAAATGTTGAACTTTCTCCCTCTTGATTACTACTTGCTCTTTCTCTATCTGTCTCTCTCTTCTTAACACACGTTTTGAGATGTGCATGCAAATGAGAAGTCTCAGCTGCTCTAGTTCCAACAAAATGTCTACCACAATAAGCGCACTGTGCTTTAAAAATCCCCTCAATTTTTACTCTTAGGAAGTGTTTCCATACAACACTTCGTAGCCGGGATTGAAAAAGTTCAGCGGCAATATCAGTGACAGAGACTTCGTCACTTTCTTCAGTAACAATGACTTGATCTGCGCCACTAGCAGCTGTTAGGTATTACCTGAGTAGGAGACCGAAAGATAACCTAGATTGAGAATATAAACGACAAGTAAACAAGACGAGATTAACGTGGTATCGGTCTAGCCGCAATCCATAAACCGCACAAATATTATTAATCTTAATATTCATTACCGTTTTACAATTACAAGAGTCTATTTATAGGGAAAGGGCCGACCTCCATTCCCTACGCTAGCGATGTGGTATATCAGACTCCACATACCCAACAATCTCCCACTTGGAGACTGATCACAGGTCCACTCTCACTCATGTAACTCTAGTAAAACCCAACAATATTAAGCAACTCTATATGTGCAGAGCCTTCTTCAACAATCAGTTCTGAAGGCTAGTTGAAGCTATGCAAAACTTCAACTTCTCTTTAGTAACCACCTTGGTCAGCATATCTGCTGGATTCCTTGAACCAAGGATTTTCTTCAAGGACAAAGTACCATCACTAATCAACTCCCTGATAAAGTGATATCTCAACTAGACATGTTTTGTCCTACCATGAAACACAAGATTCTTCGCAAGATGAATGACACTCTGACTGTCACTGCACAGAGCGATGTCTTTCTGTTTCTTACCCAACTCCTCAAGAAACAATTTCAACCAAATCATTTCCTTGCTGTCTTCTGAAATAGCCATGTACTCTGCTTCCGTGGTTGAAAGAGAAACACACTTTTGAATTCGAGACATCCAACTAACTGTTGTGCCACCCAAAGTGAAAATATATCCCGTAGTACTCTTTCTTGTATCCTCGCAACCACCCAAATCTGCATCAGTGAATCCTTCCAAGATTACATCTTTCCTGCGAAAACATAATGCAACCTTAGAGGTACCTTTCAAGTAGCGTAGCAACCACTTAACTGCTTCCCAATGCTCTCTCCCCGGATTAGACATGAATCTGCTAACAACTCCCACTGTATGAGCAATGTCTGGCCTCGTGCACACCTTAGCGTAACTGCCAACAGCAGATGCATATGGTACATTAGCCATTTCTTTCTTATCTTCATCCGTTTGAGGTGACTGCTTCTTTGTGAGATTGAAGTGGGCTCCCAAAGGCGTACTTCTGATCTTAGCATCCTGGAGGTTAAACTTATTTAACACCTTCCCAATCTCTTGAGACAGTTTCAAAGTACCTTCACTTCTATCTCTGATGATGCTCATACCAAGTATCTGCTTTGAGGGACCCAAATCCTTCATCTCAAAATCTAGAGACATCTGTCTCTTCAACTTGTTGATTTCCCTCATGTCAGATCTTGTGATTAACATGTCATCAACATACAACAACAATATAATATAAGATGAATCAAATTGCTTAATGTAGCAACAATGATCCATAGTACACCTCGTGTACCCACTCCTCATCATAAAGCTGACAAACTTCAAGTACCACTGTCTTGGTGCTTGCTTCAAACCATACAAGCTCTTTTCCAGCTTGCAAACCATGTCCTCTTTCCCAGTTACCGAAAATCCCTCTGGTTGTATCATGTAGATGTCCTCCTCAAGATCACTATGTAAGAACGCGGTCTTCACATCTAGCTGCTCTAGATGTAATTCCTCTGCAGCCACAATACCCAAAACAAGTCTAATAGTAGTCATCTTGACAACTGGAGAAAAAACTTCATTGTAGTCAATACCCTTTTCCAGCTGAAAACCTTTCACCACTAACCTTGCCTTGTATCTCTTGCTGCCATCAAGTTCTTCTTTAATCTTGAACACCCATTTATTCTGCAAAGCCTTCTTTCTTGTTGGTAACTTAGTCAACGACCAAGTCTCATTCTTCTCAAGCGAACTCATCTCCTCGTTCATGGCTAACTCCCACTGAACTGACTCATCCATCTGCATTGCCTCTGAATAACTCTCAGGTTCACTATCCTCAGTCAAAAGCAAGTAATAAGCTGAAGGAGAGTATCTTTGTGGCAGTTGCGAAACTCTATTTGATCTTCTTACTACAACATCTGGGGCAACTGGGACTGCCTCCTCAGCATCTTTGTTTGCCAAACTCCCACTGTCCCCTGCAAGAACATCCTCTGTAATGTTTTCCAACACAATCTGCTCTTTAACTGCTTGTTTCTTTGTAGTTTCAGAATCTACTGCAAGCTTATCCTTATACACTGCATTCTCATTGAAGGTAACATCTCTGCTTCTAATGACTTTCCTATTCAACGCATCCCAGAAACGGTACCCCATCTCATCTGAATCGTAGCCAATAAAAGTAACCTTCTTTGCTTTAGGATCAAGCTTATCCCTATCAGAATCTTTAACCCGCACATAAGAAACACAGTCAAAAACTCTCAGGTGTGAGAGATTTACATCTTTTTCTTGCCACTCTTCCTCAGGAATCTTGAACCCCAAAGGAACTGAGGGTCCTCTGTTAATGAGATATGTCGTTGTACTAACTGCATCTGCCCAAAACATCTTTGGCAATCGTGCATGTATTCTCATACTCTTGGCTCTCTCATTCAAAGTCATATTCATTTGCTCTACAACTCCATTCTACTGCGGTGTCTCAGAAATAGTCTTTATCATTCTAATTCCGTGTTCTACACAATAGGCTTTGAACTCATCACTATTGTATTCACCCTCATTATCTGATTTCAGGCTCTTAATCTTCAACCTTGTCTGGTTTTCAACTTTTGCCTTCCACTTCTTAAAGGTTTCAAACACTTCAGATTTATTTTTCAGAAAATAAACTCATACCTTTCTAGTGGAATCATCAATGAAAGTGACATAGTAAAGTGATCATCCCAATGAGGCAACTGTAGTCGGCCCGTACACACCTGTATGAACTAGCTCTAACTTTCCAGACTTGGATGCATTCCCTGATTTTGAAAAAGTAACTCATTTCTGCTTCCCAAACACACATGGTTCACAGAATCCAACTTCCATATTCTTCAATTCTGGAATCTTACCTTTAGAAACTAGCAGCTTCATACCCTTCTGACTCATATGCCAAAGAGTCAATGGGCCAACATCATCAGTAACTGCATTAACCTCATCACATGATTGTTCCATGGTAAAGAGTTCCAACCTTATCACCACGAGTAACAACCAAATTCCACTTCACAACCTTCCATTGTCTGTTTCCAAACATAACACGATACCCTTCCTCATCCAACTGACCCACAGAGAGCAGCATCCTCTTGAATCTAAGAACGTATCTAGCATCTTTTAACAACCAGATTGTTCCAAAAGAGGTTCTGACTTTGATGTCTCCCATATCTGTAATGTCCAAAGTCTCATCATCAGCAAGACGAACTTTGCCAAAATTTCCAGATCTGAAATTTAACATTGAATCCTTGCTTGGAGTGGCATGGAATAATGCACTACAATCCATGACCCAAGATTCAATAGAACACTCAACACAACAAATCAGCGCATCATCGCTAACTTCTTCCACTGTGCTAGCTGAGTTATCATCATTCTTCTTTGGTTTAGGAACTGCAGGAGCCGTACACTGATTCTTGAAGTGACTAGTCTTTTGACAGTTCCACAATATCCTTGCGATTCTTGGACTGCACTCTCTTCCTGGACTTTGATCTGTTACGCCCTTGATTCTGCCCCTTCCCAACTTGTCTGCCTCTACCATCCATACTCAACAAAGAGCCCGATGATTCCCCAGAATTCCTCCTACGAATATCTTCTCCAAGAATCGAGTCGCAAATTCCTGTGAACGTTAGCTTAGTAGTCTCAGATGAACTGCTAACTGCTGTGACAAACCCCGACCAACTGTCAGGTAACGAGGACAACAATAGCAAGGCATGTACTTCATCATCGAATTTAATCTCAACGGAAACTAATCTAGACAGTATAGAATTAAATTCGTTCACATGATCAACAACAGAACCACCTTCTTTCATCCTCGTATTGACCAATAGATGAATAAAATATACCTTATTAGTAGCAGAGGGATTTTTGTACAGATTTGATAATGCCTTAATCAGCCCGTGTGTAGTCTTCTCACCAACGATGTTGTAAGCAACATTCTTCGCAAGTGTTAACCGTATCACACCCAGAGCCTGCCTATCCAATAAGTCTCAATATTTTTGATTCATCGAATCTGGCTTTTCCTCCTCTAACGGTTCGTGCAGCTTCTTCTGTTACAATAAATCCTCGATCTGCATCTTCCAAAATCCAAAGTCTGTACCATCAAACTTGTCGATCTTTATCTTCCCATCGTCTGCCATCGCTCCTACTCGCTAACCTTGCTCCGCTACCAGTTGTTAGGTATTACCTGACTAGGAGACCGGAAGATAACCTAGATTGAGAATATAAACGACAAGTAAACAAGACAAGGGATTAACGTGGTATCGGTCTAGCCACACTCCACAAACCGTACAAATATTATTAATCTTAATATTAATTACCGTTTTACAATTACAAGAGTTTATTTATAGGGAAAGGGCCGACCTCCATTCCCTACGCTAGCGATCTGGTATATCAGACTCCACATACCCAACAACAACATCCATTGTCACCTGGAAATAATTCCAAACACAAAAATAAATATGTCACGGTGAATAAAAATAAATGAATCATTGACATCTTTAATATAGTAAAATAGATCGCTATACTAAAACACCAGCCACTTGATTTTTCAGAGTGGTGAAGATGCATAGCAGTCAACATTGTACATACAAGCATCTAGAGAGAAATGATATCAGAAACAAGTACTAAAAGTTTTCAAAGCAGTTTAGCCTCTACTGTCTTTGTTGTGTCTATTGTTTCTATGTTCTCTCATATGATGTAAACTGCGATGCATGGTTTAAATACATGGTTTGGAATGCTCATTATTGTTTGACTGTTAAGAAAATTAGAGGATTAAACCAAATACTATATTTATGATTTGGTTGAAAAAAATAGTGTAAACACATGACCCAAAAATAATTATATACTCAGACAACAAAAATTACTAAAATTAATTAAAATTAAAATTATTCACAATTGATTGAAAAATAAGATATTAGCTTTTGACAGCTCAACAATTCGAGTAATGTGAAACAAATTGAGCAGTAGTATGAGCATTTTTCCCTATATATATATTATATATACACTTTTCCTCTATTATCTTTCTCTTCCACAACTCTTCTTCTTTACCGTTTCCTTGAGTCAATTAATTTATTGTCGGTTCATATAAACTAGTTTCTTTGCAAGCAAAAATGCTTGCAGTTGGAGGAATTGGAGTAGGCGACCCTTCAAAATCCCTCTCAAAACATGCCTAACTCAGACAACTACTAGAACCATTTGCAACAAATACTATCACCTACAAGGCTCAGACACTATGACCTTACTACTGTCAACTCCCAGCAAGCAGGAGCATAGATGTCTCTTACTCTCAGCTTGCAACAAAAGACTGAAAAGCCTTACTATTAAGATCTTAGTGAAGACATGAGTCAAATAATCATCAAATTGCACAAAATGTATCCATACAACTCTTTCATTTAGCCTTTCCAAGATGAAATGCTTATCAACCTGAACACATGGACTCATTATCATGCTAAACTGAGTTATAAGCAATACCAGCAGCAGTCTTATCACATATGACAAGAGCAACCTATCGCCTGCTATTGTCGACCCTTGCATTAAACACTTAAACAAGTCCACACACCCCATAGGCCATTAAACTACATTGAGCTTGTCGACCCCACATACCCCATACTTGCATCACATAGTCATCCAGTATGTTAAACCATTCACACCAAGACAAGAGTAAAGTACCATGTGGCTTTTACAACCCAGAAATCAAATCAGACAGTGAAGGATAAAAAATCGAGAATTGAAGAGACAAGGATGGGCCATACCTGGAGTGGAGGGGTTTAAAGCACAATGAGGCACAGAATTGGAAGAAGAAGCGCAGCGGTGGATTTTTGAGGTTTAGCATGCTTGGCGGCGGAGACGATTGTAGGAGATGAGGAGGCGCGGAAGAGGATGGAGGTTCTGAGAGAAGCCGAGGAAGTCGAGCATGGCGGAAGAGAGAGTGATGGAGAGCTGCGCGCAGGAAATGAAAGTGCAGTGAGGTTGAGATTTTGGAGAAATTAAGGTAAGGTCCGGTATTTTGCGGGTATCTTGCGGGTATGGGTATATTCATACCCGCAATTATAAATGCGGGTATTATCCATATCCAAACCATACCCAATCAATGTCGGTATGGTTATGGGAGGATGTGCGAGTATGGATACCCATTGCCATCCCTAATCTCAATTATATATTATAATTATAGTTAATAACATTGTTGCTAAAATCCTCCTATATGTTATCTATTAATTTTTCTTTTTGCTAAATATAATTTCTATTAGCTAAAATAAGAAATATGACATAAAAAAGATCCTGTAATTAGTTGTTGGACTATGCTCGGCTAGTACTATTTATTGCAAATTGTTAACAATAATTTTTTCTAGTATTTTTTATTGTTAAAATACAAATAAAATAAGTCATTTCTCAACAATGATAGTTGATGATTTGTTTCATCATTCTATTGAGAATGGTTTGTTGAATTTATGAAGATCAAACAAAGAAACACAATTCTCAGAGATTCTTTTTGTTTATAATCTTTTTTTTTGAGAAATCATGAAATAAAACATATATCTTCTAATTTAAATATGATAAGAAACATTATATCCAATGTTCTCAGCTATTGTTCTTTATGAAAATTTAGTTGTTCTCAAAGTTTTGTACTAATATCAAATCATATTAGTAGTTTAACTTAATACAAGCCATGCACTCAATAATTTGTTAAAATAAACTACTAATTAGAGTCGATATGTAGGGCGATAGTCATTACTTTTACGAAATTCTAGATACGATTAGCTAGATTGAAAAATAAATACGTGCTCAATATTTATTTCAAATCAAATCTTAAGAAAACTATTTATAATACTTAATGGATTGATTTTAGCAATTAAGATTACATGTGATATCATAACCTACATATTCATATTAAGTTTTCTAACAATTTGAGAAATATAGTTAGAAGGGAACTTGGTAATATTTCAGCTCGAGGTGTTTAACTCGTGGAACATTCGTTGTTGGTTTCTTTCTTGGTTGAAAGCCAAGTATCCAATGTTCCAATTGAAGCATGTAATCTTTCATTTTCCCTAACCTTATTGTGGGGTAACAATTTCCTAAAATTTGTCCGTTAAGAGTTTTAGTAAGTTTAAATTCGACTTATGACCCTATTCGGTTTTGGTTTATTCAAGGTTGGATCAAAATCCTTTCCCATATATCTTGTGTGGTTTTTAATACAGTTCTAACTTATTAAAGGAAAAGAAAAGTTGGAATGACAATTTGAATTATCCACTGCCAAAATGACAGATTCCTAGAGTTTGGGAGCTTCCAATCTTGATATCTTGATAAGGGTGTGTTCAAGATGTGACCGGTGATATTTTGGATTTATGGGCATCTCATTACAAAACCTTGTTGTTGTGATCGTTGGTATGACTCACCATACTCTACCATGACTATCTATCATTCTGCATAAAATGTTGTGCCTAAAATCCTCATCCCAACTAATTACTTGATACTGTATTTATTATAAAGAATGAAAACGATGCATACAGCACTCTGTTACATGTTATATCCAAACCTTTCATTGCTGAACATTGGTAAAAAATGTTTATTCAAGATGGATCGTGTTGGACGAAAAGAACCAAGCCCATCAGTCCATTGTTAGTTATTATTAGGGTTGGCAATGGAGCGGGTAAGGCACTATCCATACCTGCACCTGCAAATTTGCGGGTAATCCATACCCGCACCCGCACCCGCGCAGAGCGGGTAAGAGAAGACAAATTGTACCCGCGGATTACCCGCGGATACCCGTGGATACCCATGAATACCCGCAAATTTATTAAAATTTAAATTTTCAAGTAATAAATTGTAATTAATTATTCATTTCATGTTTAATGTTTTCAAACACCCTTTTGAAGTCATTTAAATTTATGATTTGTATTATACTTTGGATTGAAATACATATTTTTTTGAAATACCCTTGTATTTGAAAGCAGAATGTTTGAATACATGTTCTTTTGAAATACCCTTTCAGCCAGCATTCTTTTGAAATACAAGGGTATGTTTGAATACATGTTCTTTTGAAATACCCTTTTGAAAAATCCATCAAGTATACTTTTTGTGCAAAAACAAATTTTATGATATGTATATATATTTTGCGGGTATTATTGTGAGTATCCATACCCGCATTTTGCGGGTATTTAGTGCGAATATTGGAGCGGGTAAGCACTATCTATACCCGCACTTTGCGGGTGCGGGTAAATCAATACCCACAAAATACCCACAAATTACGGGTAATACTCACCCGCAATTACGAGTATCCGACGGATATCCATGTCCCCGGGCGGAAATTGCCAACCCTAGTTATTATTGACCACAAACTAATATTGGGCCATAAGGTTTGAGCCCATCAGTCCATTATTAGCTATAATTGACCACAAACTCATGGGCCTAACTTCTAAGGTCCTTCCTCCTCCCAACTCCCGAAGTCTCTAATAATAAAAGGGAAAAAACAAAAATTGGTCCCTATGTGGCGTGACACGTCAACAGTCAATGACGTGGCACGACACGTAAGTAAACTGACCGAAAAAATAGGTAGTGTTAGAATGAATGATAAAATAAATCATATTCTTGTAGGGAAAGAATGTTTTACAAAAAATAAATAAATAGAAGATTGAAATAAGTTAATCGATAAGAGAACAATTTTCGGTTTTTCCCTAATAAAACTATCAGCTGAAAAACTCTTGAAACCAAAATTCCGTCTCCAAAATCCTGAAATCAGTAATCATGCTCCCAAAAATCCATCAAATCTTCGTCCAATCCCCAATTTCGCAAACCCTAACCCTAACCTTACACCCCACACAATCCCTCACCCTTCAAGACCTCAAGCTCTCTCTTTTCCCCGATCTCAGAAACCCTTCCTCTCTCTATTTCTCGTTCAATTCCAAACCCCTTCATGACTCCACCCAAATCCCAAATCCCAAAATCCCCCATCTCTCCACCCTCACCTTGCTCCCTCGCTTCCTTGGCGGCGGTGGCGATGGCGGAGCAACCGGTGCGGAGTCTCGCGACTGCTATCTCAACATGTACGCCGACAAAAAGCCTGACAAAGTGGATCCCAACGAGCAACGCCTGTCTAGATGGCTTAACTGCGCACTTTCCAACGAGCCCTTGATCCAACCTTGCGTGATTGACCGATTAGGTAATATTTTCAATAAGGAAGCGTTAGTTGAGGCTTTGATTGGTAAGAAATTACCCAAGGAGTTTGGGTATATAAAAGGGTTGAAGGATATGATTAACGTCAAATTAGAAGCTATTAAAGATGAGGAATCCGGCGGGGAGGCCCGTTATCAGTGCCCAATAGCAGGACTTGAGTTTAATGGCAAGTATAGGTTTTTTGCTTTGAGGAAATGTGGGCATGTGTTGAGTGCTAAGGCCTTGAAGGAGGTGAAGTCATCAGCATGTTTAGTTTGTTACAAGGAGTTTGATGAGAGTGATAAGTTTCCAATCAATGGAAGCGAGGAGGAGGTTGCAGTTTTGAGAGAGAGGTTGGAGGAGGAGAGAGCAAGAGTTGCAAAAGATGGCAAGAAGACGAAGAAGATGAAAAATGAGGAAGTAGGTGCCGCGGTTGTCAATGGAGGGGAGGATGGTTTTGGTCAGAACCTGGATTCTGGACGTTTGAGCGGTAAAAAGCACGGGGTTGGTGTTGATGGTAAGGCAGTGGACATGGCTGTTAGCGGAAAAGTGACAGGAAATGGAAAGATTGAAAATGTGAAAGGTGTGAGTAATGGTGTTGGCGCAGTGAAGCGATTTAAGGCAGGGGATATGGCGCCTCCTAATGCAACTAAGGAGGTGTATGCATCATTATTTACTTCATCAAAGAAATCAACTTTTAAGGAGACTTATAGTTGTAGGTCTCTGCCACTTGGTAGGAATTGATTGTTGAAGGCTGTCAGAGGCCATATCATCAGGTCCTGCTATAATGTTTTTATTTGTCTTGTTATGACTTATGTAAAAGAAAGCATTGAGATTGGGGGCTTTGCATGCCCTTGTGTTTACTTGTTGCTTCACTGCCAAATCAAATTTGCTATGTAAAATCGTGGTTTTTAGCTATAAAGTTGCATATCATTCTTACAAATATTGCCGTATATTTTGGTTTCTTAATTGGATCAAACGTTATATCCGTTGCTGAAATAGATATCTGGAGTTTTGCATTTAGTATACTTTGATACTTTGCTTGAGATGTTCCTTGTGTTTGTGGCTGTGCTTTATATCAGAGGATGTATTAATGTAAGAGTAAATAAAAGCTATTGATATTTGATTTCATAGTTCATATCTGATGGCTTTGACTAAAAAGGAAATTTCGACTAAAAAAAAATCAGAAAGGAAATTGCTCATGTATGATGGAAAGAGACTTTTTGTAGTGACCTTTGAAGTGGGAATCAATGCTGTATCCCCTGATGTGCTGAGAAACTATCATGGGAGCCTTTGCAGGATGGCCTAAAGCTGGAATAGATGGTTTTATTAATTTCCTATGTAGGTACGCCAATCATAAAATTTTGCAGGCACTTGACAATGTTATGTCCTTAAATCTTAACAAAGCTATCTTGTTTTAGGGGTAATTTTGAATGCAACGTGTTGGTATGCTCTAGTCCTGAAATTTCTTTTGCAGGATGTAATCCTTGATGAAGACTCTGATCGTGATTTATGGGTTATGGGAAGAACTAGCTCACGGACAGTGCTTTTCAGTGACTTGTAAGTGTGAAGTTCCTGAGTCTTTTCCTGTGCCAAGATGGTGAAATTGATAGTTAAACATTTGCCTGATCAAACGTGATTTGCAGGAGCAGAGACGTTACAGTCTCTTTGTCATGAACATGCATTTTTGTTGTTCTTTTTAACATCTGTGATTACTTGAGTTATTTTTATATGTTCATGTCGTTAAAGCTCAATTATGCTTTTGTGAATGTTGAAGTGGCTGACCTGGAGAATTCACTGAGCATGTGTGGATATTCGGCACCGAATTTGATATGAAGAATTTTGATATTTTCTTTCCAAAGAAAAAAGAAAGAAAGAACATGCACCAAGAGTTACAGGGTTTGGTGTCGAAAGCTTCTATTGCACTGAGAGAGGCTCAAAATAGATCCATCAGAGTAAAGGTCTGAATTTAAATTCATAAAGAATGAACAATACTTGTTACAGACTAGATGTCAAGTTCACAGTAGCACATGATAATTCATTCTTGAGAAGTTCAGTCAGCACCTTCACCCACACAACCTTAACAATACCTTCTCAGTAATCTCGCTGATTCTCTTGGCCCTCGCAACACGTCCAGAAAGGGGCGAACTCAGACTGCGAACGAACCAGTTCTTTTTCTCCATTGGGCGCTTCCTTTCTGAACCCTCAAATCATCAAATGGGAAAGCTAGTCTTCTTCCAAAACAGCTTCCTACTTGATTCAAATTTTCCCAGGAGTCAAAACCTCCACCGCTACAACCTTAAGATAAAATGGAAATATTTCCGTGTAAAAGAACACTGCAATTAAAGCCAACAAATCACTACTATACTTCCTCAAGGTCATAAGATATGAAATTCAACAGCATAGAATCAATATCATGAGATGATGCGGTTCTGAGTAGTAAGCGATACCCACAAAGAGTGATTGCTGCAGTGCAGAGTCTGCCCACAGTGTTCGGCTGAAGTGGTCTTCAATTCAAAAAGCTCAACTGCTGATAGAAGCAATCAAACCCAGATGGTGGTGAAGCGTGTATCAGAGTCTATATCAAGCTTGATTTGAGAGATGGAAACAATTATATGAAAAGGTTGATCTCAAGCCAACGGCATTAATGATTGTGATGGAGATTGCGCTATCGGCAAGGGAGGTGAGGGAAGCTAAGTGCTTTCATGCTGAATAGGAGGAAATATATGTGTGGCTCAGATCCATGCCAGGACTTGGCAAATGAAGTTCATTAAGTGCTCGCGTAAATGGGTGATGGCATCTACCAATGGAGTCCCACCTGGTGAGCATTTAGGTTATATGTGGTGAGGAAAACTTTTGTTGTGCTGCTCCTGTTCTCAGACACAACAATGGCTAGGATGGTCACAACACCATTTCTGCAGCTGATTTTTCCAATTTGGTGCCTTCATTTTCTGAAGTGCTTGAGTGGCTACAAACAACCTGGTTCCTCAGTTGCTCTACTACCAGTAGTCTCCACAAGAACAAACTCCATCTCGGAAATGATGGTAACGAATTGGATCTCTAATCACAAAAGTCCTATTCTCCATCTTTGCTAAGAGTTTTGCAAATTGATGACAGTCTCCGCATATTCTGAGGTTTTTCCTGATCCTAATAGTCTGGCCAATGGGCAAACTCATCAATCCAAACACAAGTGCCAGTTTCTCACTGTGGAATCGTAGGGAGTCTTCCATCTGTTCCCCCTCCAGATCATGTAGCACAAAACTTGTATCTGGAATGTAACCCAGTCCCATAAGTTTATGGATTAACTGGTTCAGCTTTTTGTTTATCTCATTGATTTGTGGATGTGAGTTGTCCCCTAAAATGAAAGCGTGAATCTGATTATTCACTTCAATCCAGCTGCACCCAGGTTCTTTCCTAATTCCCTTATCATTCATGATGCTCCTTACTTGTGCAACATCTTCCCACCTTTGGGTATTTGCATATATATTAGACAGCAGCACATAGGTACCTGCATCCTCAGGGTCCAAGTTTAGAACTTGTTTGGCAGCATGGATTGCTAGGTCCACATTTCGGTGAACCCTGCATGCATTAAGCAAAGATCTCCATGTGACAGCATCTGGTTGACATTCCATTTCATTTATCAACCCAACTGCTTCATCAAGCTTCCCTGCTCTACCAAGAAGATCAATCATGCAACCATAGTGTTCCCTTCCTGGATCAATTCCAAAAAGTTGTCTCATTGAATGAAAATAGTACAAGCCATCCTCCACTAGCCCTGCGTGGCTGCAAGCAAACAGAACGCCAAGAACTGTTATGTAATTAGGTTTAATACCCGAAACTTTCATGGACTCAAACAACCTGAGTGCTTCTCTGCTGTAACCATTCTGAGCCAGCCCTGCAATCATGGTGCTCCATGAGATGACATCCTTCTCCATCATCCTAGTGAAAACAGATTTTGCATCTTCCAAGCTTCCACATTTACAGTACATATCCAGGAGGGCATTGTTGAGTATCAAGTCCTGATCATATTTCAATACATGAGTGTGGACTTGCCTCCCTAATTCTAGCAAGGACATTACAGTACAGGCTCTCAAGACACTGGTCAGCGTCGGTTGATGAGCTAAAAAGCCAGCTCTCTTCATGGCCTTGAATAGATTCAAAGCTTCATCTCCATCATTGTTTTGAGCAAATGCAGCAATGATGGAGTTCCAAACAACCAAATCCTGAGTGGGCATCTCATTGAAGACGAGCAGTGCGTTTTGCAAGTGCCCCCCTTTCGAGTAAACATCAACGAGAGCACTTCTAACAAAGACATCGGAGTCTAAGCCACACTTGATGATGCTACAGTGGAGCTGGGAAAGAATAGATGAGCCGTGGCATGCTCTCAAAACAGAGGAG
Organism: Viola odorata; assembly: GCA_963691705.1. NCBI lineage: Eukaryota > Viridiplantae > Streptophyta > Magnoliopsida > Malpighiales > Violaceae > Viola > Viola odorata. The sequence continues at coordinate 53,697,063 of OY829545.1, read as the reverse complement.
TACGTGAACATGTTAGGGGTGACACCTTGTCTAAGCATGAGAATGAGAGAGTTGAGGGCTTCATCATGAAGTTTAGCATTGGTGTAAGCTGAGATGATGGTTGTCCAAGAAACAACATTTGGGTAGGGCATTTGGTCCAACAATGCCTGTGCTTCCACTAACATGTTGGATTTGACATAGAAGTTTAGTAAATTGTTGATGAGGAAGGTTGGAGGCTGGTAGTGGAAGGGATTAGAGAAGAGGTGTGCATGAAGGTGTTTGGCCTGTGAAATGGCACGACGAGCCAAGAAGCACTTGATGAGGTGAGAATAGGAAAGATCATCAGCCCAGATGTGGAGGGAGTTCATGGCATCCAAGGCAATCATGGCTTTGGGAATGTCACCTTGATAGCAAAATTTAGAAAAATCATGGATTAAGGAGGATGGGTTAGGGTTGGTTGCAAGAGAGTTGCCGGGGACAGACAGGGAAGGAGCTGATTCCTTGTTCACTGTCTCCCAATCAACTTCCCTTAGTATTTTGAACCTCTCATTCAGCGTGACGAAACCAGCTTCAGGTGAGACAATACCGTAAGTTCCAGCTTTATGGAGCAGGAGCATACTGCCACCCGTATCAGGGCCATGGACCTTTCCAGTTAGCAGCAGATGAAGTGGCATGAAAAGTGATTTCCCCTGCAACAACATGCAACATAAAAATGAATACTACGCCCACTTTAAACTGAAAAATAAAATCTAATAGCAAAGTACCAGAATTATTATTATTATTATTCCACAGAACACGAAGGATCACAATCCTACAAAAGCATTCTTCTATAAATCTAGTGTACAACACCTGCAGCCGTAGAGATTCTCCCAAATTCTTGACCCATTTCTGCCACCCAGAATAACCATCTTCCAGGGCAGTGAGCAGTTCACCACTGTCATATGCAGTTAACAGCTTGGATGCAACTTTGGGAAGCCTCTCATCCATCATAGTCTTACTTTCATGACTGCTGACAGGGTGGATAAACTTTGGTTAGCTATACCTAGTATGACATAGTAAAGTTAACTGCATTGCCGATAATGAACTCGGTAATATAATGAACAACCCCATACTCAATTACACTTTAAAAACTACATGATGAATTATAGCCAATAAGTCCATACAGTCAAAACAGATGTAAAATGTAAAATGTTCAAGCGGCTCTGTCGAAATAAACAACTCTATCCTGAATTGCACTGTGAAGAACAGACAGTCTAGGAAACCACAGATCACAGACATATCTTGAAAACTTTCCAGACAAGTATGTAGGCCAAAATGTGGTTGCACAGATGCGTTCATAGATGACTATTTTCAACCTTCATAGAATGACTATGTAAAAAGTAAGTTGACAAGTCAAGCAAAGCTCCTATTCATCAATCAAAGATTGTCGGGCTAGAAAATCAACACCAAGTAGATTCAGAAAACTTAAATTTCTAAGACTTAAAGCTCAAGAATCACCTTATCAAAGTAGCAGGTAAAGGATAAGACAGCAAATCTGAGAGTACTTTCTCCGCATCAGTTATCAATGCAATCCCATCCTTTAGCAGTTGAACTGCCTCCTGTTTGCAACAGATTGTCATAAGTTATCTCGCATACTTTTGTATACATGATAACAGACAGAAATCCCATAGAAGTGAAATCATAAGGAATGGAGCACAAAAGTTAAGACATGCCCTGTAGGTGAGCATGGGCATCGGTTCTCCAGATCTTAGCAAGGATTAGTTACTTTTCCAATAATAGATTAGTTTCTAAAATCACTTTTCTTCCTGTCTGTGATTCTCTCATGCATCGCTACGTGTAAATAACCTCAACCATAACAACTGATCAAACACCACTTTGACATGAAATTCTTCTGTGAAAGAAAACCGAAACTGCACACAACCTTAGTCAAGGCCCTCTTGCAGCTAATACGATCAATAAAATTTCATCTCTGGAAACATTACAAATGCAAGATGGCAACTCAATCTGTTTGTCATGTGAGAAAAAAAGTCTTACATCTATAAATGGTCCTTCTGACTCTATAAGGATCCCAGTGCTCTTCCAGCGTTCGCCAATAAGCTTCATCAACTTTTCGGACGGTAGTGTCCTCAAATGCTGACCATTCATCTCCCTTTTAGTTCGTGAATCCATTTCACAAAGAGCAATAGCAAAAATTTAAGCCAGTAATACGCTAAAGCAGTGCATTCAAGCGTCCAAAAAGGCGAACGAACAAAAATTTGAAGGGGGCAAGTATTTATGGCCAGATTTGGAGAAAAAAGCTTCCTAAGGACATCTAACTTAATCGAGGAATACAAGCCAAAGCTACAAGTCTCAACATTTAGCAGCTGAAATGACATGATTACCTCAACTCTGTAGAAACAAAAGCTGCGCGGTCACTGTTAACGCGACCAATTGCGAATCTATCAGCTGTGAAGTACATTACAAACATTGAGTAAGCTAAAATTTTGAAGCATACGCAATTGAAAAAACTAGGGAAAAGGTTAACTGAAGAGGGCAGTTTAAGGCACCACCTACATGAAGATTTCCGGCCGGGGAAGGAGCAAACCGGACCGGAACTTGTGCTCCTTCCTCATCAACAGCAGAGACAGACAGGTGTCTCCTCCCCCCAAAAATTGAAGGGGCAACCCCCATCGTCATCCTCATCCTCATCCATGCCGTCTCAGCTCCGGTAATAATACCCGCAATTTCTCTCTCTAATCCGCAGTGGCGGATCATCCCTGGATAAAACTAGATTGTCTTTAAAATTTTCAGTTCTTCGCTATACCAACATACACCAAACAATGCTTCTTCTCGTTGCTGCCAACTTCGTTAATGACACCAAATCTTCACTAAATAATTTTCAATATGATAAATAACCCCTTACAGTTTCCAAAAGCTTCCATTTCAACCCTCAATGTTTTGACAACTACATTTCCACCATTAGGTTTACTTTTTTTTTCTTTCAAAAATAGACCACAGGAAAAACACCTCTTTCCATCCATTTCATGCTATCAGACTCTACTATATCTTTTAAATTATAATAATTGGCCTTAAAGTTTTATAAATTATAATAATTGATTATATTTAGTTGTTGTGTTCTTACTTACTCCATCATTGTGCGAAAAGTAAAAGTTACTAACTTTGCATAAATCTTATAAATTATTTAAAAATATGAAACTTCAAAAATTAGTATGGTCTAAAATCCTACATTAATTTATGTTTTTTTTAAAAAAAAAGATGTTAGTAAGGTTAAACATTGAACGTTTGATAACGAGAGGGAAAAGAAAAGAATAAAATTATTAAAGAAAAATAAGATATTTGATAGAAAGAAAAGGTAGGAAAACTACTATAAAAAAATAAAATTAATAAAATATTCTATTTCGACTTCTATAGTTTAAATACGTGCAATATAATATAATTTTTTTTAAAGTTGCAATTTCAAATTTTTTTAAAAGTTAACAAAATAATAACAAATTGCAATAATTTATGAAATTTAGAAAAAAATGTAGTTTATTTTTTAATTAATTTAGAAAAAATTGCAACAATTTCAACTTTTTTAATTAATTTATAATTTTTTAAAAAAAAATTAACTACTATAAGGGATTAAATTATAAATTTTAGAAAAATATAGAATTAATATGTAAATTTTTAAATTATCGGAGCATGGTAGAATATTTTATAGAATATAAGATTTTTTTATTATGTAGTTTATCAAATGAAAAGAAGAAGAAGAAGAAGAAAGAAGCCAAATTATCTACGGCAAGCGAATCCTTAATAAGCTCGACTGTACGAGAAAACTTGTCTCTTTCGAAGTCATCCTGGATAGTATTTCTTGGTACTGATTCAAGGTTAGTTCTTCTATACTCATGTCATGTCCTTCCTTCCTTGCTGCTTTCAATCACCGCAAACCAGATTGATCTTGAAATTTCAGTTTCAGTTCTTAGAAGCTCTAAGATTTGAAGAAACTAGACAATCTTATCTTTTTGTTGAGTTCATATAATCTAGTGTTCAACTGTTCCTAACTTTCTGTAATCTTCACAGAGGAACTGAAAATGAAGAGACCATCTTCCTCTTTCTCTGCTCATCTTATCAGAAAATTCAAACCCATCTTCCTCCTCCTCGTCCTTCTTCTTACTACGGTACAGCAAGTCTCAGTAGTTGAAGCAGACGACTCTTCCTCAACCTCTTCAATCATATCAAGATTCCAGCAATACCTCCAAATCAACACCGCCCAACCCTATCCCCAATATCAAGAATCCACCGATTTTCTCCTATCGGAAGCCAAAGCCATCGGCGTGGAAGCCCAAACCATCGAATTCGTGAAAGGAAAGCCGGTTGTCCTCCTCAAGTGGCCTGGCTCCGACCCCACTCTTCCTTCCATCCTCCTCAACTCCCACACCGATGTTGTCCCCGTCGAGCACCACAAATGGGACCATCCTCCCTTTGGTGCTCACCTCGATTCGCAAGGCCGCATCTTTGCCAGGGGATCCCAGGACATGAAATGCGTTGGAATTCAGTATTTGGAAGCCCTTCGCCGCTTGAAGGCTTCTGGGTTCCGTCCTCTTCGCTCCATTTACCTCTCTTTCGTGCCTGATGAGGAAATCGGTGGCCATGATGGTGCTGAGAAGTTCGCAGTCTCTGATGTTTTCAACACCATGAATGTTGGCATAGTGCTGGATGAAGGTATTAATGTTTTCCCTTTGTAGTGTATACTTTCCTGTGTTTACTCAATCGTGATGGTTATATTAATACTGAAATCGGCTGAGAAAAAGTGTAAGTGCTGATTGAATTGATATGCTACAATAGGGTTGGCTTCTCCAACTGAGAATTACAGGATGTTTTATGCGGAGAGAAGTCCTCGGTGGTTGGTGATTAAGGCCACTGGCGCCCCAGGCCACGGTGCTAAGCTATATGACAATAGTGCCATGGAGAATCTTCTGAAAAGCATTGAGAGTGTTAGGAGGTTTCGTGCTTCTCAGTTTGATCTGGTGAAGTCCGGTTCCAAGGCTGAAGGAGAGGTCATCTCGGTTAACATGGTCTTTCTAAAGGCTGGCACCCCATCTCCATCTGTAACTACTAAAACCATAACTAGTATTTTCAGTCTTCCATATTAACTCTGTTATCAATTTATTCTCAACTTTCAATACTCTTGCACCCGCAACATATATTGTGTCCTCAAAATGGGTCTAATGTTGTGCACGACAACCTCAGCCAAGTGTGTGCTACTCATTGCATAGCTTTACCTTATCGTGAACCATATATATGCAATGCATCATGATATCTTGACCAACCTAAACTCTACTTCTTTCTCTTCCAGGGGTTTGTTATGAATTTGCAGCCATCTGAAGCTGAAGCAGGTTTTGATATTCGGATTCCACCAACTGCTGATGCTGAGTCTCTGGACAGACGCATAGCAGAGGAATGGGCCCCTGCTTCGAGAAATATGACATTCCAGGTACTACTAGAAGTGTTGGGTATAAGCTAATTAGCTTGGGTGAATATGTACTTGTTGAATAAATATGGTATGAGAAAGGGCAAGTCTAATGTTAAATATGTGCTCCTTTTGATAATTTTCAATTTTCACTATTATATTTAATTATGTGGTCATGTATAACACGTCAAAAGGAGTCTTCTACCTCTTTCAGTTTCTCTAATGTGTTTAATTCTTGGGCAGTTTAATCAGAAGGGTTCTATATACGATAAGTTTGGGAAGCCAATCCTTACAAAGACTGACTCTTCTAACCCATGGTGGGCCCTGCTTGAAGATGCTGTAAGAAAAGCTGGTGGAAAACTTGGTTCGCCAGAGATCTTTCCTGCTTCAACGGATGCTCGCTACTTCAGGGACCTAGGCATACCAGCAATTGGCTTTTCTCCTATGGCAAATACACCTATCCTTCTTCATGATCACAATGAGGTGATTTCCTTCTTTTCTCTCTATTATATTAGGCCCACTATTTCATTAGTTCGTGAATTGGTTGGCCAAGTATCTATTAAGGTAACTGTACATTCCATATTTCCTTACTTAGGGCATAGCCACGAATGTGTTAAGTGACTGTAGGTGTGTGTGATCATGGTCATAAATGGGTTGTTTTTCCTGGTCCATCCTACTTCCTACTGTCAATGTTTGTATACTTACCAATCATATTCACCGGTACACGCACGTCATCCCGGCTACCTTTGCAGCTTACCAAAACTGTCATAGATTTACCATTAGAAGAAAATAAAAAAATCAACTATTCAGTGATTCAGTGTGCTTGATATATAAATATCTGCTTTTGTACTTTGTTGCAGTTCCTGAACCAGGACGAGTACCTGAAAGGCATTGAAATGTATGAGTCAATTATTAGAGCTTATGCATCTTATGATCATACAAGTAATGAAGGCCACAGAGATGAGTTGTGAGGAAGCAGCGTTGATGTTCCCCCTCCGTAAAGCCATGTTCATGTAAGATTTTCACTTGTAAAATCATCATTTACCAGGAGCGAACTATCATTTAGGTAACTACAAACGCGGCAACTTGCTTATGACCAGAACTGATTCTTGGCATTGACTCTCCCTTATGGTTTCTTTGCTTTTCAGTTTACATCAATTTTATGCTTATTTTATGTTTGGGAAAGAAATTCTGTTGGTTATCAGAATGTGTGCGGATCAGATCCATGGCTCGGATTTATATACAAATATCATTTAGCCACCTCCTCCAGGACCTGAAGACGGTCAAATGAAATTACTCTCTTTACCAGAAGGGGCAGAGAGGACACTCGAGGAGAGCGAAAAAGTTAGCTCAAGTAGCTTACTCGCAAGAAGCTAACTTTTAGCTGTTACTGAGAGTTCTTTGAGCTGATCCAATATACTTCACTGTAATCTATGCTGTTAAGCATTTGATGAGAACTGCATTAATCTATATGATCTATGAATTCAAAAAGATTTTCTGTTTCTTTTTTGACAATTTGTAAGAGGACTGGTTCTCCCTACAAAGCAGGTTGTGATGGTTGTCACTTTGAAGTACATTCACTGAATTGAAAGAGAGATTCTTTAATGGCTCTCCGGTGAAATCCAGTGATCTATAACTTAAATCTTACAAAAATTCGAACCAATGTGCGGTAGCCTTGTCTTTTTATTTATTTATTTACCAAAGAAAAAGAGAAATTTAAATTATAATTTGGGTAATAAACCCCCTAAATTATTAATCAAATGCAAAAAAAAGCCCTAACCTATCTGTCACTGCATTTAATCCTCTGAATAAATTTTGAAGCAATTAACTCATTAAGTTAGAGTTTCATCCAATCTTAAAGAAATTAATAAAAAAATCATTTTTATTTCAAAACTATTACTAATAATTTCAATTGTATATAAAGAAAACCGAGTCCAATAATTTCTTTTTTGCTTACCATAGAAATCAATTGATTAAACTGATTGTTTTTTTTTTTTTTTTGCGTTTTCAATAATCGAATAATATATTTTAACTTTATTTTAGTATTATACTTTTTGATATTTCATTTGGTATTTATATATTAATTAATTAAAATTATTTAAAAAATATTTTTTATTAATTTCTGTTAGAAAATTGGATAGAACCTAACATAGGAGTTAATTGCTTCAAACAATTTGTTCAGGGTTTTAAATGCATTGACCGATAGGTTAAGAGGTTTTTTGCAATTGACCAATAATTTAGGGGAGTTTAGTACCTATTACCCTTATAATTTAAGGTAAACTACATAAAAAAAACCTATAGTTTATAAAATGTTTCACTTAACCCATTATAGTTTAAAAGTTTGCAATGTCAACGCTATAGTTTTCTATGACGGACTGCATGAAAGTTTCAACACATCCATTTTATATTTATGTAGACTATAGATGTTCTCTATATTTGAGTGATCATGAATTCATTTCTGTTGATATCTTCCGTTAATAATCCATCAATATATATATATGTGTGTGTTATTGTTGAAGCATTTGATTTTAGTATTCTTGAAACGATTGTCTTTGAAAATCCATTGGCAAAAGTATTAATTTCTAACTCTTTTGTAAAAATGTTCTCTTGGTGTTTTTATCTTTTACTTCAAGAAACGATTTTAGTAACTCATTTCAAGAATGATTATGTTGTTTATTTTTACTTCTAATTGTGCAGTGTTTCAATCAAGTGAAACGACGACATGATATTGCTCACAAGATAAAAGACATTTGTGAAAGACTAGATCAGATTGACAAAAACAAATCTAGTTACGACTTTACTGTGTATAGTGTGTCTGCTGAAGAACATGAGCGACATATTACTTCCAATTCTAGAATAACAACATCCCACGTCGATGCATTGAAGATGAGGGGCCGAGATGATGAGAAGAAAAACCTTATCAACAAATTGTTGTGCACAATTGATCAGAAGAGTACTCGGGAAGTTCATGTTGCTGCAATCGTAGGGGCTGGAGGCATCGGGAAGACTACACTTGCCCAATTAGCCTACAATGATGAGGAAGTGAAAGCTTATTTTGAGGAGAGGGTATGGATCTGTGTATCTGAGCCGTTCGATAAAGTCAACATTGCAAGAGAAATCATTCGAAAACTAGATAATTCTAGTCAAGTTGCAAATTCGAGTCAGTCGGATTTGCTTTTGGATAAGATTTTTTAGTTGGTCAATGAGAAGCGCATTCTTCTTGTTCTTGATGATGTATGGAATGAAAATCCTAATGAATGGGAACAACTAAAGCTATCTCTTGGGTGTGCAAATCCTCAGAGTAGAATTTTAGTGACCACTCGTAAAGACAACGTAGCAAAGGTGATGGGAACAACTTATTTCCTCCCTATTGGACTACTCTCTGATGATGAATGTTGGTTGGTGTTCAGACAACTAGCATTTAGTGGGAGAAGTGAGGATGAGTGTAAAAGATTGGAAGATATTGGTAGGAAGATTGTGGTCGAGAAGGTCAAAGGCTTGCCTCTAGCAGCAAACATTTTAGGAGGCATTATGCAATTCAAGATGAGCAAAAGGGAATGGGAAGATGTCTTGTCTAGCAATTTATGGGAACTAAAAGACGTCGATACACGGTTGTTCGGTCCATTGCTATTGAGCTACTACGATTTACCTGCTGCAATGAGAAGATGTTTCACATATTGCGCCATGTTCCCAAAGGACACCACAATGCTGAAGAGTGACATGATTAGGATGTCGATGGCTCAAGGTTATCTCAATAAAGCAACATCAAGTAAGGAGATGAAGTTAGTTGGAGAAGAATACTTCAATAACTTGGTGATGCGCTCTTTCTTTCAAAATCTTGAAGAGAGTGAAGAACACTTTAATGATATAGAATTCAAGATGCACGATATAGTCCATGACTCTGCCCAAATCTTGTCAGGGAATGAGTGTTTTTCATGCACTGGAAAAGAAATTAGGACGGAGTCTTGTGTCAATGAAAGAGTTCGCCATTTGACCTTGTTGTCTCCTTCAAGAGAAGATCTTGAGTTTGTTTGTAGTGCAAAGATTTTGCGTAGCCTCTATATTGAGGATCGTTTAGAAACTATTGTTGAAGCACTGCCCAAATTACTACGTAACTTGAAGTACCTAAGGGCACTGTATTTGGAATCAGGTTCCAGTAAAGAAATTCTAAGTGAAGTAAAGGAACTAAAACATTTGAGATATCTAGATTTTAACATAGCAAAAAACGACGTTACTATTGCCATATAATAAGTGCAAAATGTATGAGTGAGAAAGGACTTCTCCTGAGAGAAGACAAGGGTGGCAAGGTCATCCGTTGCATGGTTAGCTTCGCGAAAGAGATGGCTAAAGTTAGTGTCCAATCATTAAACTTGAGGAGGAACTTAATTTTAGACTTTTTAATAAATAAATAATTGAATAAAAAACTAGGGTTTTCATGTTTACACTTTGTCGAAGCGAATACTCAGCCTAGAATACATGCACATATTGATGGTCGACCGCTAAAAGTAAGTGAAGTTCAGAAACACACACCCCAAAAAAATAGTAGTGCCCAATCCTATTGGGTTTAGTACCAAAGCTCATCATATTTAGTACCTTCATGCAAATAAATGGTAGCCGGGGGTTACTAGGTGTATATTTTCGTACCAGTTTGTGAACACTCCATTTTTACCCTTTCTAAATAATAAATTCATATTATGGACTGAAACAAACTTTCGACCTCGTCTTGACCACCAAATTTGAAGCCTCTATTCATAGTGACCGAAACTTCAAAGACCAAACTAAAACCGACCACGCAAAACATTCTAGAACCTTTGTTTCAGCCCGCGTGCATGTGTTGGCTCGGGTCCAGCACGTGGCCACCAAACGGTGGCATGTGTCACGCGCGTGGCCACCGATTGGTGGTACCTTGCACACCAAGTTAGTCAGTCGAGCCACAAAGTCGTCCAGGTTAGTCCCTTAACCTTTAAGCCACCAATAATCTTTGATTTTCCTTGATTTTTCTTAATTTGGGAAAATTTTGAAAATCAACCCCCTTTTCACTATAAAGTGAACCCTTCAATTGATTAATTAGCATCCTAGAAACACCTGAAAAACTCTAAAGTTCACTTGAACCTCTATCAAACCGCCTCCCTTACTTTCTTAAGAATAAACTTCTCAATTTCTTTCGAGTTGTTTATTAAGATACTCTTGTATAGAAATCTTTCAAACCTCTTTCTAGAACATTGGTCTAACAAGAAGTGGTCTGAACTACAGTCTTAATCAAGAATAGATACATCCCAGATATATTTCAATTCAATTTTTTCTCCCTCCTTCGTCTACTACATCTCTTTTTGGCACAAACCTGATGAGGTTTACTCTGTGAGGAACTAAGGGTTTATTCCCTCCTCCAACTTCTCCCATTTTCTATCACTCTATGAAGAATTACAGGAGCATTCATTCCTCCCACTTCTCCACTTCCTTCTATATGATTACGTGTTAAGGTGTAATTCAATAATTGCATTTTTTGTGATCTTCGTGTCATTGTGGCGCACGTGCATCAGAAAAACAATGTGTATGAGTACCCTCCAGGTTGGTGAACCATTTAACCTGCGAAAGTGAAAAAGAGGATATGGTGGAGCTTTGAGATGAGTTCTATAAAAAATATGCTACGCGTAAGTGCTTAACTTAAAAGCCAACTAATCCCTAGAGTTGGTATTTAAGTGGAACCTTTGTGATCCCACTAACGATCTAGGAACTCATCTTGATGACATTCCTTGATTAATAGTTTGGTTCTAGTAAGAACGAATCAAGTTGTCCCCATTAGCTTATTAGTGTGATTATTCGGTAAAAAGTGGGATACAGTATATAAGTTGATAGTGAGGGTAGCGAGACAAATTCTGAAACGTCTGAATAATCTTTCTCACATGAGTTGGGTCTGGTATTTGCTAATCTACTTCGAGGCCTTGTACTTCAAATAATGATTTCAGTTTGAGTAGAAAAAAGTGGGTAGGTCGATTCTTCGAAGTTGGGTGATACCTCCTCCTATTGCCTTATTTTTCATTCTCTTTCTTACTAAAATATAAATTTGTATAATATGGTTTTTAAAGTATGTTCATTTTGTTTAATTTAATTTGTATGTTATTTGCAACCGACTGGGATTAATAACGTGTCAGTTTTGGGTCACATGACATGCAACTAACAAGCGTTATTAAAGTATAAATTTGTATATTATGGTTTATAAAATATAATACTTTGTTTAATTTGATCCCTAAAGTAGTGTCACTTTATTTAATTTGGCCATTTCCATTGTCACGTGGCATAACTTATACGTCAACAATCTAAATTAGAGGGACCAAATTAAACAAAGTGACTATATTTTAAAAACTAGGTTAGTAAAATTTACACTTTAGGGAACAAATTAAACAAATTATTAAATTTAGGCAGCAAAATTTTCATTCAACCTTTTTAATTCAGGGTTTTTTTTTATATGATACCAAGTCAATTTCTAGGCATCCATTCCTGACAAATAACGACCCTATGCTAAAATGATTTAACTTACTTAAATATATCTTTAAAAATATAAATTTATTTATTTATTTTGTACATGATGTTTTTTTATATTTTCTTTATAATTAAGGAGAATCAAACTGGGGAATATATCGGATTCTATTCCTATCATGTAAGAAGCACCACTAAATTATAAACTTGTTGACTTATTAGTTGCCGGTATTATAGTTTACTTTAATCTAATATAGATTTTAATTAATTTTATTCAAACGTAAAATAACATAAGTAGTTTATTTAGGTTATGCTACATAGTTTACTTAGGTTATGCTACATTTTTTTTTGTTAATTATGTAATTTTTTTAATTTCTAAAAAGAGTTATGAAATGAAAATTTAAAATTATAGATGAAATTAAAACAAACCTTTTTTTGGATAAGAAAATTAAAATTAAAATAAAGGGCGTAAAAAATGTTATAATTTTTTTTGTAATTATACGTAATTAAGGGTTTAATCACCTCGAGAGGTATCTGATGATTCTGATCAAAACAAAAAAGAAACAAAAAAAAACCTTCACAGCAGGTTCAGGCTCCTCCTTGGACAAAACTGACCTTGCAAAATTTTCAATATTTACGTACATACCCTTTCTTATATTCAAGCTTTCTCCTTCCCTATCCTTCCCTATCAGTTTGCTTTGCGAAACCAGACACTCTTTTCTCGTTCGGCGCCGTCGCAGCTTGTGATACCGCCGTATCATCGAAGCAGCTTCTCAATCCTGTACGTTCTCACCTTTATTTTTCCTGTTTTTCTTTCAATTTGTATACTAGATAACAATTCAGCAGCTCTCCTTTGTTTTGATATATTGGTTGGCGTCTTTCACTATTTAAGCGCTTCTAATATATATTGGCTGGTGTTGTTTACTTTACATTTGTTCTTTTCCTTACTGTAAACTTAGTTCCACTTTTGATGATAATGATTTTGCATTCATGGATTAATTTATGGGTCCAGATTCCTTTTCCTTGAGTTGTGCTATTGGAACTCTTTTGAAACTCGTATCTTTCAGCTGCAAATAATGAACTTTTATTGTGTTGGGTGTCTTTGATGCAGATTGTTTCTGTCTGATCTGTTGCATTTAGGTTGAAACAAAGATGTCGCGCTTCTGGACACAGGTTTGTGATATTTCCATTTGCAATTTGGGTTTATTGTTAGTTCTTGTTGTATTTGTTCTGAAATTATTTGTTCTCCCTGTCTGTTTTGTTATAGGGCGGAAGTGATTCTGAGGAGGAGGAGAGTGATTACGAACAAGAGCTTGACGAAGAGGAAGCTGGCGAGGTTCCTGCACAAGCTGGCCAAAGATATCTTACTGGTAATGATAGCGATAGCGATGCCTCTGATGATCAAAAGAGAGTTGTTAGGTCTGCCAAAGAAAAGCGTAATGAGGAGATGTTTGCTACGGTTGAACAGATGAAGAACCATATGAAGATTAATGACTGGGTCAGCTTGCAAGAAAGCTTTGATAAGTTAAATAAGCAACTGGAAAAAGTAATGCGGGTTACGGAAGCTGTGAAGGTTCCCCCTCTTTATATCAAAGCTCTGGCGATGTTGGAAGACTTCTTAAATGAAGCTTTGGCAAATAAGGAAGTTAAGAAGAAGATGAGCAGCAGCAATGCTAAAGCTTTGAATTCAATGAAGCAGAAACTGAAGAAAAACAATAAACAGTATGAGGATTTGATTTCCAAATTTCGGGAAAACCCTGAGAGTGAAGAAGAACAAGAAAGAGAGGATGAGGCGGAATCTGAGGAAGAATCTGGTTCGGAGTTTGAAGAAGACCCTTCAAAGATCCAAATGTCTGATGAGGAGAATGAGGAGAATGATGGGGACAACCAGTCTGATGATGGTCCTTGGGAGAAGAGTAAGAACAAGAAAGATAAACTTATGGACAAGCAGTTTATGAAAGATCCCAGCGAAATTACATGGGATATAGTGAATAAAAAGTTTAAAGAAGTTGTAGCTGCTCGTGGTAGGCGGGGGACTGGAAGGTCTGAGCAAGTGGAGCAACTAACTTTCTTGACCAAGGTTGCGAAGACCCCTGCACAGAAACTAGAGATACTTTTTAGTCTAGTCTCCGCTCATTTTGATGTGAATCCTGGTCTGACTGGGCACATGCCTATAAGCATTTGGAAGAAATGTGTGCAAAATATGCTGGTTATACTGGATATTATCGTCCAGTATCGTAACATTGTTGTAGATGATTCTGTTGAGCCTGATGAGAATGAATCCCAGAAGGGAGCAGACTACAATGGAACTATTCGGGTTTGGGGAAACTTAGTCGCCTTTCTTGAGAGGATAGATACTGAGTTCTTCAAGAGCTTGCAGTTTATTGATCCACACACACGCGAATACGGTGAAAGATTGCGTGATGAACCAATGTTTCTGGCTCTTGCTCAGAATGTTCAAGAATATTTAGAGAATGTTGGAGATTTTAAAGCTGCAGCGAAAGTTGCCCTAAGGCTTGTTGAGCTGATATACTACAAACCGCAAGAGGTTTATGACGCTGTGAGGAAGCTCGCTGAACAGGAAGATGGAGATAATGGCGAAAGGGCAGGTGGGGAGCCCAAGTTTGAGGAAAGTAGGGGCCCCTCTGCATTTGTTGTTATTCCCGAACTTGTGCCTCGGAAGCCTACCTTTCCAGAGAGTAGCAGAACAATGATGGATGTTTTAGTCTCCCTCATTTACAAGTATGGAGATGAGCGGACCAAAGCGCGTGCGATGCTTTGCGACATTTGCCATCATGCTATTCTGGATAACTTCTCAACTGCTCGTGACTTACTATTGATGAGTCATCTCCAAGAAAATATTCAGCACATGGATGTTTCAAGTCAAATCCTTTTCAACAGGACAATGGCACAGCTTGGTTTGTGTGCATTCCGTGTTGGCCTGATTCCTGAGGGTCATAGTTGCCTTTCTGAACTGTATTCTGGTGGAAGAGTCAGGGAATTGCTTGCACAAGGTTTTTCACATAGTCGTTTTCATGAAAAAACTCCTGAGCAGGTACTTCTTATGCTATTGTTTTAGTTAACCTGTCATGCTTTAACCCAACTCGAACAGATGACAAAAAGCTATATAAACATTTATTTACTAACCCTTATCCTTTTGTGCCAAGTTATAATTTTATCTGTTAATCATCTTATTCTGTTTCCTTTCCACTCTGTTAACATAGCCAGTGAGGCTTTTGATTTGCCTCATAACATTGCATCTTTGAGCAAGGATGTGCCGTAATGACTTCTTATATCACCAACTTATGATTTCATTGATGTCTTAAGGTGAAGTTTATTGAAATTTTGCCTTGGGTTGTTTCAATTTTCAATAAGTATGTCTGATAAATCCTTATTTTAGTTTTTGGGTCAGCACTATGCTCTGTATTGGAATCTCTTGCTTTCCGCCTATTGTTAACTTGCATTTGCATCTGTTAATCGACCCAACAGTAATTCTAGAAGATGTTTTTTTTCTCTTTCCTCGGTTTGTGAATGGTATTCTGTTTCTGATCACTATGCTCTGTGTTTGATCTCCTGCTTTCTGCCCATTGTTTGGACCTATGTATCTAATGTGTGTGTAAATCCCATCTGCTCAGAGAGTTTAAGGAGGTTCAAGATAGTATTTGGTGGTTATATTAATTTAACAGGGTTAAGTAAGCTCAGACAATGCAATGTTTTATGCTTTTCTTGCATGCAAACGGATTCCTGTTTTGCATGCATCAGTGCCATGTAGGTTCTATTTAGGATGCATCTTGTTCGAGGGCGTACTTACCAGTGTAAATTATTGGTGTGAACAGGAAAGACTGGAAAAGAGACGCCAGATGCCGTATCACATGCACATAAATCTTGAGCTTCTAGAGGCTGTCCATCTCATTTGTGCCATGCTGCTGGAGGTCCCGACAATGGCAGCCAATACCTACGAGGCTAAGCGCAAAGTCATTAGCAAGAACTTTAGACGGTTGCTTGAAGGTAGTGAGAGGCAAACTTTCGTTGGTCCTCCTGAAACTGTTAGAGATCATGTAATGGCTGCCACTAGGGCCCTTGGCAAGGGTGACTTCCAGAAAGCGTTTGATGTGATAAAGTCAATGGATTTTTGGAGGCTCCTCAGAGATAGGGAAAGTGTTCTTGAGATGCTGAAACTAAAGATTAAGGAAGAGGCCCTGAGGACCTACCTTTTTACCTACTCCCCCTCTTATGATTCGCTTGGCGTGGACCAACTCACTAAAACGTTTGGCCTCCCAGAAGCTCAGATTCATAGCATTGTTAGTAAAATGATGATCAATGAGGAGCTTTATGCGAGTTGGGATCAGCCAACACGGTGCATTATCTTCCACCATATTGATCACACAAGGTTGCAAGCTTTGGCATTCCAGTTTACAGAGAAGCTGTCTATCCTTGCCGAAAGCAATGAAAGGGCAACCGAGGCAAGGTTTGGTGGTGGTGGTGGTTTGGATCCGCCCCAGAGACGCAGAGATAACCAGGATTATGCCAATAATGCTGGAGCAGGTGGTAGGTGGCAAGAGAATCTGTTTTTCACTCAGGGAAGGCAAGGTTCTGGACGCTCAGGACACAGTTATGGTGGTGGTGGGAGATCAAATGCGTCAGGGCAAGCCGCTGGAGGTGGATATTCAAGGGGCCCGGGTAAGATGCGGGCAACAGGTGGGTACTCTGGAGGTTCAAGGTATCAAGATGCTGCACTGAGGGGATCTCAGATGGATCCTTCATCCCGCATGGTGAGCCTCAAGGGAAATCGTGCTTTAGTTTGACGAATTTGGACTTCTGTTTCAAACATGGATAGGAATGCAAGTTATGGCTTGACCTAGCTTTTTGCTTTTGTTTAGTTGTTCTCTCTGATCAATAATCATGAAGGGGAAGTTGGATGCTAAATGAATTTGTCTGCTTCAGGTTCTCCATTACATCAGAATTTGTTTTTGCCCTACCGCCATTTCGAACGTCGTTACTCAAAAACCTTGGTTTCCCAGCTTTTGCTTATGTTGTTTAGTTGTTCCCGAAAAAACATTTTTACTATATAATTTAATTTGTTTTTACGAGATCCAAAGTTTTTTTTTTTTTTATAGTCTAAATTATAAGTATCTTTAAACCCACTAGTTTAGAATTAATCTTGTTCTCACCGAATTGGCTCATCGAGGATAAAGTATTTCCCAATAGGTAACTTCTTCATGCTTAAGAATCGAACTACAACCTTGCTTGCTTTCTCTTAACCAATTTGTACTCATACTCTCACTTTTCTATTTTTAGACTTAAAATTACAGTACTGTTTTTGTTTAAAAGATATGCTTAATGGTAATTTGAAAAAAAGCAGAAAAAAAGAGCATGATATAAGGTGCAAAATAAGTTCTTTTAGATTAAAACTTGGATTTCAAGATATTTTAATTCTTCTATTTTAATCATCCCAATGAATTATTGTGGATGATTTTATGTAGTGACAACCTAGGGATAGATGTGGACAATGTGTATATT
Source organism: Viola odorata (assembly GCA_963691705.1). NCBI lineage: Eukaryota > Viridiplantae > Streptophyta > Magnoliopsida > Malpighiales > Violaceae > Viola > Viola odorata. Next base: position 53,679,638 of record OY829545.1, on the reverse strand, counting down.
TCAATTATTAAGGCATGAAATCTATATATATATATATATATTAATTGCAGGGTTGAAATATCATGTAACCTGGGTCTTTGCATCTGAGTTAAGAAGGTAATAGTTCATTTTTAATCAACTTTACCGATTTGGTGAAACTCAGTTGAATCACTTGACTGGGAAAGAGTTGAATCAGTTGATGTGAAAGAAATTACAATGCCATATCTGTACATCTTTCTAAAGGAACATTTATCTATCATGTCCACATATTTTACTTTCACAAATAGAATTGGCCATACGTTAGCAGGGAAAGAGTTCCAAGTAGGTAAATAAACACCCATTTGAAGGAAGGGCAAGGTAAGTGCATGATTATTAATGGACTGAAGTCTATAGGCTCTTGATTCACACGGATAAACGCTGCTCCTCGATGGAATCCCTAACCGCCTTCAAAAGTAGTGGCATCAATGTTTGATTACTAACTATGATCCCTGTGTCAAGATCAAGATATCTTCCTCGAGAAAAGTCCAACGAGTTCCCTGCAGCGTCCGTGACCACTCCTCCAGCTTCTGCAAAAGTGATAATAACATAGAGCAGAGTCAGATGCTCAAAGCAAATACCACATTTACTGCAATGTCAAGCATTCTTAAGCTCCTGAGAGAAAGGACCAACTTGAGAAGGTCTGTTCGACATATACTATCCCTTAAATAGAGGTAGCAGGGAAGCCAGTTGACCACAAACAGGCACCAAATGTCAAAGGCTCACTTTAGCTAATGTGGAAGCAATAAAAGAGCATATGTTCTACCTGTCACAACTATGCAGCCAGCAGCATGGTCCCATATCTTCTCGCGGTAACCAGTATGGGGGAATCGCAGATAAATAGAGCCATCTCCTCTTGATAGCGCACCATACTTTGCTTGGCTATCTATTCTGACTGGTGGTGCCTTTACCCCGAGTTTCTGTCACAGATATAAAAGAAGCATGTGATTTGCAAAAACAAAAAAAAACAAAAGTTGATTTTTCCATCTGGTATGCAGTGAATACAGGAAAGGAAGGCCAGGGAGGGGTACAGATAGGAAGAGTAACCATACTTGGGCAATGGAACTAGATAAGTCATGCATCGAGTGTGCTGCTTCATATGATTCAAAGAATGATGCTTCCTCAGCATTATTTATACCACTAACTTGCACCTGTATGGCACAAAGAAGACATTTAAGTTTCATGCCAAATAGTCATGCAAGAACCACTACGGAAATCATCAATTCAGATACTTACCTTTATTGGTGAAGAACCACTCAATGATTGCATGTATGTTCCTCCGCCAATTTTAGCAAAGAAAAGGCAACCAACTTCACCTTGTGAATCATGCTGACCAGTGCCACCAATGGAAGTTAATGGAAGATTTGGACAAGCCAGAGCGCCCAACACTACTTTCCCTTCATCCAGCAATGCTAATGCTATTGCATATTGATCTCCTCTAACAAACCTGTTAGCTATCTCATTAGTACAATTTATTCATCATGGAGGGTTTGTTAAGTACATAGAAGATAATGTAGTATGTTATCACAAAACTCTCTACCTCTTGTCAACACACCAATCCTAAACCCAGCTCATAAAAGTACTACTGAGCAAAGTATTACCCCTTAATAAAAACCATCAAAAGTCACCAAACTTTGTTCTCTTCAGATTCACCAACTCAGTTTTAGTTAATTTCGTACTTCTGTCTCATATGATCAAAATCCCATGTTTAGGATAGTCACTCAGATGATTCAAACACATCAGTAAAAATAATTGGAACCACTTTGAGTTCTAAATGAGGAAGTACCATTTGCACCTAAAGGCTAGAATTTAGTACCATAATTTCACAAACTAGTGTCATTTATGAGGTCTATTTCCAAAGTCAAAATGTAAATACTAGTTTGACATGTCATTGTGCTTGGAGGGGGAAAATCACACATCGCAGAAAGACAGATAAGCAAGAAAAGAAAGACAATATAATGGTTTGAATAAATGGCCAAAGATAACGAAGAGGGTGATTTCATTTTTGTGACAGTGGTTGTAAACCTAAAGAGAAGTCACTATAAGCTAGATTTTCAACCACAGTACAGGAACCGTGTAAGTTTACAAATTAATTGTTAAAGTGAACATATATATTCAGAAAGAAGAAATACAAACATTGATGATACAAAATCCTAGGATCAGTTTCCCCCATTCAAGAATACCTGCTCCTTTTGGGGCCATTTGGTTTGGGTTTTGAAAAGTGAGGGCTGATGTTAAAGGGTGAAGTGTTAAGGAGCTAAAAGAGTGTAGAAGGATCAAATGTTAAGGGTGTTTGGTTATTTTAAAAAATTGATAGGGATACTAATCAACAATTCAATAAATGTTTCAATTGTGGACCTTAATCGGGATTTTTTTTTAAATGGAAAACAAAAAATTTACCCCAATAACAGACCTTTACAGACTCCACCGCAAATTTGTACAAAGAAGCTAGGAAAACAAATTTCATCTTCTTATAGTTTCAAAACACCTACTGCCACAATGAAGGTAAGACAGGTTAGTGATTTTGATTGTTAGCATTCATGAAAAGTCTATGTTTCAAAGCCCACCCTTTCGTGCCATCTATAGGGTCCAAGACCCAATGTTTTCCTTGGGAGCCACCTTCAGATTTACCACTGTCTATGGCATCAAGCACATCATTTGTGGACAAAGTAAAACCACTGTATGATGCATCACCAGCTAGAGTACCATTCACAAGCATTGTAATGCGGTCCAATGTTTCCAGGCCCCCGTCCTCACGAAGATCTCCTGAATCCTAGAGATATTCCACAAAACAAACACTACACAATTAAGATCCATAGTACACCAGTGGAACAAAAAAGCTTCTGCATCTCCCAGAATTCTGCTAGTTTCAACCATTTACCTCCTCAGCAACCAGCGAGAATGGCTCTAAAGGAAGCTCCTTCTGTAGCACATAACTAACTAGTGCTTGTGAACCTGGAATCATGGCATGTGTATTAGGAAGAACAGCAGTTATATGCAACAGCGTTTGTATAATCCATTTCAAAAGAACTCAAATCACATATAGCATGAAGACTGATAACTAGCTTCATGTGCAATACACAAACTAAGCAAATAATTGAGAGAAAACCAAAAACCACAAGAGTTACAGCAAGCTCCAGATTCTTACAAATTCATCAGAACCAATTTGATTAACTTCTCTTTTCCAAAGTAGCTTGGTGAGAAAATGGATACATGTGAGATGATGGAGCAACTATAGACATAGGTGTATTCCTACCATCCAAAATATCCATGCCAGAACTAAAAAGTGATAGAAATTGCTCCTTTAAGTAAAAGGTGCATTAAAAGAGGAAATAGAGTTAACAAATCTGCACAACCAGTTGGCCATATTTTCAAATTACAAAGATAACCCCAACTCATTGTAAGCACTTAACGAGCCAATATTAAATTTTTGAGTAAACTTTAATATAACAAAGCATATTGCCCCCATATCCTACCATTTTAAATCACGAATACAATTCCACTGGCCAAAGAATATTCCAGCAGTTAATTGGCAATGAAAATGCAAGCCATTAGCCATGTACTAGCCAGAAAAGAAGATTTTGATTAATAGAAAAAGAAGGTAGAAGAAATTCTAGACAACTAACCATAATCAGCCACTGTGACAGGACTTTTGTCTGATTTTGAGTGGACATCGGATTGTAACAGAGCTTTTTGCACCTTCTGAAAGAAGAAATACATGGCATCATCTTAATATAACATGAATAAGTCTTGATATAACTGCCCACAAAATCCATGCTCATGTGATCAGGAAAAGAAAAGATAAAGCCGAATTTAATCAAATGTAGCACGAGTTTCTCTTGCAAAATAATCAAGATGCTCCCAACCATAGATGTTATTATGACTGGTATATGGAAATCACATTAACTAAGAATCTCATTATTTGCAGGCATCCAGTGACTCTTGGATTAGGACAGTTGCATTTGACAGATCTTATCTTAGTTTCGTGTTTATTTAGGTTTCCACTCCTCATTTAGGCCATGAGAGTAGAGTACTATGGAAAGTTGGCCTCTCTTTGATCTACTTCATCTGTACCATTTAATAGGCAATTTCCACCACAATAGCAAGCAATCCCTAGCCACATTATATAGGTTAAGATTTTCACTGAGAACTACGCAAAACTTTTGAAGCCATCTGAAAGCTTTATTGATCCCTGAAATATTTTTCTTTCATTATTATTTACTATTACTAGAAACCAGCTAGCAACCATGTAATAAGAAACAGTTTCCCCTATAGAGTCAAGTAACAAGTATGATGAGAACCAACCAACTCAGAATTTAGTACAAGCAACCAATCCAATTCACAAAATTCGCCAGTTAAAAACGACCATATGGCTCAAATGGACAATGCAGCAACTGGGTTATTGTCAAATAAGAAGTAAAAAGTCCAAAATCCACCAATGCACAAAGAACAGTTAAATCGCAGAACTGGTCTCTCAACAATAACAACTTATGGCAATAACACCAAACACAACAACATTTAAGGACACACCAAATCCAAAATCACAGCCCCAGAAGAACAGATGCTGATGGGAAAAAAGAAAAAGCAGAGAGAAGAAGAGTGTGCCTGGCAGAGGCGTGCAGCGAGAGAGGCGGCATTCTTCGCAGCAGCGAGCTCCTTGTCGTAAGACATTGAAGAGAAGACTCTCTGTATAGCGGTCTTGCGTTTGTTGGAAAAGAAAGAAGAGGCGAGAACTGGTTTTGGTGCGAGTTTGGTCCTCGCTACGCTTATATACATTTTCTTTTTGATAAAGAAAAGTACAGGTCCGTTCTTCTTCTTCTTCTGTTGCTCTTAGTCTTGGCTAAAATATTTAACCCATGAATTTGTCAATTTTTCACTCTGTATCTGAAATTGTACTCTCCTCTAATTTTTCCAATATTAATTAATTTTTTATGACGGAAGATAATTTTATTTTTATTATTATGAAAATCATTTTAAAACTTAAAATTAAGACCAACCACAATACATCATGTCGAATGTTGTCTAGATATATAAGTAAGGGTGAACATTTAAAACTTCGGACTATTAGTATAAGATGATTATAAAATGTTTTAATTTATTAATTTCTATTACATTCATGTTATTTTTTATATATTTATACAATATAATTTACGTAGAAAAATAATTAATTATAATAATAGTAAAATTTAAATAATTAACAAAAAACGAAGTGAAGATTAATAAAATTATTGAAATTATCTACCTTTTATTTTTATTTTATTTGTTAGTATTTAATTGAATTTTACTAATTAAAATAAATAATTTAAAATGTATAAATGTGATCATTAATATGATAAATAATGATTAAATTCATATTTATTTTCATCGGATGTATAAATTGATTAATTGATTATAATTTATATTTAATATATAATAATAATATTTATGTGCGAGAAAAATGGATAAAAATGTTGGAGCACCATAGTTTTAAAAACCGACCAACCACGAAATTTCAGGTTTCTGGTTCGATTCAGCTATCTGATCGGATCTGCACACAAACTGAAAAAAATCGGTTGACTCGGCCGGTTTTTACAAAACTGGCGACCCAGTCGACCCGCTATTGACCCGGCTAGGTCAATGTCACCCAACCAAAACGACATTGTTTTGCATTTTTTTTTCCTTTTAAATATGGAAAATTTGATGGGCCGACCTATTATAGACATTGAATCAGCCGGTTCAATTATTTAAGATTGAACGGTTTGATATGTGAACGGTTCAAAACGAACTAATGGGTCAATCCGGTCGAACCCAGTTGAACCTGATTAAACCATAAAATTTTCTTTTCCTGTTCGGTTTTTAAAACTATGAGGAGCACTCTCTTAATATTCATTTAATATTACTACTTATTTATATGGGAGAAACTTTAATCAAATCATCTTGAATTAATAAATAATATATATATATATATATATAGAAACTCATAATTTTTTTTTGACATTATTAAAGAATTTTTATATCATACTATAGCCAATCAAATTCAGATACCTGGTAAAGAAATGGAATGTGGAACCTAAATGATGTTTCTTGAAGAATAGAGGAAGCAACTCTAAGATGATCCCTTGCAACCATAGTCATTGGTCACGCTCCACCAAAATTACCCTAGATTGTTCCTTAAGGAGGGGGATCCAATTCGTTAGCACGGATTTTTCTTATTGTTGGTAGGATTAATCTACCCTATATTCATTAATTAATTTTACTATTTATAATTATATATCCATACAAAAACTAACTATAGTTGGTAGTTGATTATATTGTTATTAGTTCATATCATTAAGGTAATTAGAGATAAGAGGGTAAAAATTATTAACTAACCATCTAAAAAAGATAAATACGACAACTATTTGAATCATTAAAGAAAATGTAGAGAGCAATTAGTAACCTAATTGTCTTTTTATTAATTAATAGAAAAAATTAATTGTAATAATTGTTAGGGATGATGAGTAGAGTTGATTACATCCTAATTAAATTACATGGTTTAATAATTTAACTAATTAGCTATTTAAATATTTATTGTATTAGTTAATTAATATAAAAAATAAATCTATTTATTATTGTTACGTGTTACTCCCTTTAAAAAATGGTTTTCTCTTTAGTTGTCGTATTTTAATTTTCAAGATCACATTTTGTAGTGAATGACAAAATTAACCCTAAATAATTTTAAATTACCTACTTTTTAGAAAAAAATTAAAAAAGAATAATTTAATCAAAAATTATATAAAATTATAATCTAATAATTATCTTAAGAAGAATAAATAAAAAATGACAAATAAAAATGGAGAGGAAGAGTATATGTCTATTTGAAATGACGTGACCTTTACTAAAATTTTAGCTTTACATAATATATACTACTAGTAAATATAAACGTGGAGTCCATGCCCGCAAATCATGCATCAGTGTCTTGCTAGTTGCTCCAAAGTCCAAACTAGAACGATGTGTCGCCTGGTTTGACTCCGCACGTGTAAAGTCAAAGCCTACGAATTTTCTTACACACATTTTAAGACAATTATTTCTAGAGCTGCTTCTTTTTCCCCTTCTTTTTGCTGCTGCTTCTTGTATTCACATACATTTTGCAATGTTCTCAGCTGCAAAGTATACAGCGCATACGCCATCCAATCAATTAGTACAAACCAAACCAGCCCATAGCTACACCTGAACTGATCTCAGAAGCGAGCATGGAATATGCCAAACGAAACCCTCTTTTCAGCTCTTTTTGAATTGAAAAACCGTTTCTTGTTGTCTTTTTCCTTTTTGGATAAATAAACAATCATGTAGCTATATTTACATTCACAGAGGAGAGGAGAAGAGGCACTTCTTTCGTTTGGTTTTTAGTATTTGATGTGGAGAGAAAATGAGTGTTTCTTTGACTTTTATGACTTTTAATCTTCTTGAAGTTGAAGATCAGCTGGAGGATAATAGCCCAAATTCATGGGAGAAGAGGAGGGATTTGTGCATTAGTGTCATTACTAGTTACTCCCCTATGATCCTTTGTACTCAACAAGGTTTATCTCTCTTTTTCCTCCACTTGTATGGGTGTATTCTTGCTTCTGTTTGTATTTTCTTCCAAATGATCGACCTGGGTCTCCTTTACTTTGTGCTCTGGATATGGGTTTTTGCTCTTTTAAGCCGTGCTCGTGTTCCGTTGAGAAATTTACTTGAATATTATTGTTGGCCTGATTGGAATAAGTTGTTTGCCTTTGATTAGTTTTACTTACTTCAGTTGACTGGGCGTAATTATTTCAGCTAAAACTTTGATTAGCTTTGTTTCTGCCCCTTAGTATTCACATTGTTTTGTCTATTCATGAGTTCAGGTGTGAAATCACAGTTGGACTATATTCAGCAATGCTTGCCAGGTATCTATTGTCTTCATTATTTATCATTCAGCTTCGTAACTGGCATGAAATGAGGAAATTCTAATCCAGAGTGATTGCGTTTTGTTTAAATGTTGCCTGAATAAAGTTAAGCACGTGACTTTGGTGCCATTTTCTTATAAGACAACCAGGTGCTGGTATGACATGTTTTTCCTAGGTTTAATGGTGATGCTTGATGATTACATGCCTAGATATATTTGGTTCTGCTATTTTAATCACTACATACCCACCATAATATGCAAAACTATCCAATTCTGTTGTGGTAACTTAAATCCTGCTAGTTTAGGCAGTTGCTGTGATTTTCCATTGGGTGTCCTTACAGGTCACATTAGTTAGATATTCAACTTGCAAGAAGTTAGCAGGCTCTTACCCATGATAAAGCAGGCTTGGGCTCATCTACCCCACCCTCCCCAGGATCCTATTTTAGCATTGGTTGCTGACCCTAACATTTTTTCTATCCAAGATCAATACTGTGTTTTTTTGGTACATTTATGTGGTTTGCTCATAGGTAGGATATAGGTAGTTGCACATGAAGAGAGCCAAGCCATATGTTTATTTTTACTGGAGATATCTATGCATGACCTGATGTGAGTCTTTACAAGAGTTCCAGGGATCCATGTTGTATGCAGATGCTATGTAATTGAGTTGGTTTGTGTCTGTATGAGTTCTTTGAATTCCTTAATAGAACTATAGAAGACAGATAAGCCAAAATCATATGGTTCCCTACATGGAAGCACTGAAGATGCAATATAGGGATAGATAATAATGTAGGCATATCAGTGATTATGGATGGAAAGTTAAATATACATAGGTATGTAAATTACTTGAACGTGATAAATTGACACTTTCCACCAATGTTTATTCAATTAATGTATTGAATTCGAGATTAATTATCATCCACTGCTGCCCTTCTTCAACTATGAGGTGGTTTGTATATTTGTGTTGTTCATGGTATTGTTTTTGGCATCCGAATTTACGCAGACTGCCAGAGTACACTCTCCTGTTTTATTTTTCACTAGGAAAGTTGAGCGGGTTTAATTGGTTGATAGTTGATATTTATTGGATTATGTTGGTGTTGCGCACAATTAAACAGGGGACCTTGCTTTACTGATAAAATGTACAGAAGAGTAGGGTTTACTGTTGAGTGGGTCTTAATTTCAAATGTCAGCGACATGTCCTACTGACTTTTAAAACACAACTTAATTGAAGTATAGGGTTTGGTGCAGCGGCATGCTGCAAGTTGAATGGTAATCACACAGTTAGGCAGCTTTAGAGACGTATTAGCGTCATGAATTTGTGATTGTTTTCTTACTAAGGTGGAATACTTCTTGTAAGATTAGTTTTAGGCCTTGATTTTAGGTACAGTTACATCTAGAGCGTGAGAGATCAATTGAACATATTGGCGGAGGAACTGAATATAGGCCTGAGAGTTGGCAAACCGCTATAAATTCTTTTTGCTCCTACTTGTATGTTGTTTTTATTTACAGATACTTCTTTAAACACTTAGCTTATGTTTGGGTTGATGCTTTATTTCCATCAGGTTATGATCAATTTGGAATATCAAGAAAAGGAGCTGAAGACACTTCAGATCAACACTGCGCCATCTTCTATGATAAGGAGAAAGTAAGATATGATTTTCTTTCCAACCTAGTTGATCTTTCCAGTTTTAACATGCCCTTTCTTCATACCCTTTTCTTGCTGAATGAAGGTAGAGCTTCTAGAAGGTGGAACATTTTGGCTATCAGAATCTCCTTCTGTCCCAGGAAGCATGTCATGGGGTGCTTCTGTTCCCTGTATTGCAACATGGGCGATATCCTTGATGCTTACTTGTTTTAATAATTATCATTTATGCTTAGTCTCTTCATTTTGGGGAAGAAATTGTTTTATGATCTGTTTCTTTGACATGATGTCCACACATTTCAACTGAAAGGGGTTGAGCCACCAGGATTTTCGTTTCAGATAGTGAATACACAAATGGATGAATTGAGTCCACGTGCTCGTAGAAGAAGTGCTTTACTTACATGGCAGCACATTGCGTCCTTGCCCCCTAGCTTGCCAGTTGTGTACTGTGGAGTATTTAACACACAAAAGGAGTCAACTACAGGACGTTTTCTGCTTGGGAGATCAAGGTGTCTTTTATGTTGTGGTTGTTCTGTTTATCTCGCTTCTTTGTCATCTACATTTGAGGCTCACACTATTGTTTCAAACATATAACCTCTTTCTCATCAATAATGTTGCAAGTATTAGTCAAGTAGCTTTTCCTGTAGTATATTTCTGTTGCTTAGGAAATCTCCTGACAGAACTTTAGTACTCCTGTAGGCTGTAATTCTTTCTTCAAGGACTATAACTTATTTGTTCTAAAATGCAAACTTGTGGACTCTCCCTAGTTCTTAATTTGAGAGTTACTTTCATAACTTGTGTCCAAGCGTTCCTTTTCACTTTTCGAGGGACTGACTAAATTGTTACATGCTTTTAACCGCAGAGAGCATGGTGTAGTGGGAGATATGAGGGATGCCTGGGCCAGTGCTCGTGTCAGAAAAAATGTCTCTCTCATACGCACATACCATGGATTCAAAGGTTAGCATTCTCCATTTCTCCGCAAGTCATGCAATATGGTATAGCTATGCCCTCATACTATTTTGTGGTGATGACAGGCACTAAGCAAGGAACGATGGAATTCCTCAAGCTGGTTTTCAGAGCACTCTGCCTCTGCTGGGACCGGCAAACACAGGATCTGCACGTAGATTGGATCCTTTTCAGAGGTAGATCTCTTATTCCTGCTTTATGTGAAGTAGTGAATGATAACATTGATGGGTTTTACCCTTCATCACACTATCCCCTATTTTCGGAGTTTATGCTTCCTCGTTCTGTGAGACTGCTTGAACGACCTCCTAGTCAAGAAGAAACATAGACAACACTTGCGCAAGTTAATTTTCACCCTTCTCATCCACATTGTTTTTCTCTTCCTGATTTAGATGGTTGTGTTAGAATTTTGACCCTCTGTGACATTTTATCCTATGAGATAAGTATTCTATTGAACAATCTTTTTGATTGAATGGAGAAGTTTTTTTTGCCCTTTCCCTTGAAGGTTAAGGTGAGAAGTCTTTTAATTGAGTATACCAAAAAAGTAAAAACAGAAAAGCTTATTCATATTGAATACAATGTATGGATTATTCAAAAGGCATAAAATTGGAGTCAACCACAAATTTTCTATTGTCTTTCAGTGAAAGACAACTATTGCATAAGCTGATGCATTCTAGGGTGACATAATAATGACCATCAATCTCTAAAGTGTATGTTGTATCTTTCATGTCACCAAGATATTAAGTTAGCCAAGGAGTCGCGATTTGCAAGTCCAAAGATCCCATTGTATTGCTCATGATCCCAATGTATCTTCTGAGTGCACCCAAGTTCTTGATCCCTGAAACTCTTCCTCGTATCTTAGCATGACATGTAATTACTATAAGATAGGAGGACGAAGTTACGGGGATCAAGAATTGGTCTAATATGGTTTGAGCAATGCTTACAAGGGATGCATCTCAACCGTAACATTCCACTCCGCCTACATAATTGCAAGTTGAGGAATGGGTGGTTGGCCAACCAAAAGTTGACCATAGAATACTCTAGACCAACTTGAGAGCAGACTATGATAATGATATGGTGAGCTTCCTTCGAGTTTAAACTTTAAACGACAGTGAGTTGAAGTCTCGTTAGGGTTTTCGTGCGGGATAAATATGGAATCTACATGTATTAGTTCCTATGGAAAATGTAAACGTTCGTGTTTCTATTTGGATGGTGTGAGTGAAGGCTTAATTAGCTTTGCTTTTATAGCTTCACTTACACCAGCCAAACACAAATTGTTTCCATTATAACTAATTCATGGAGATTCCTTATTTTCCCCGCAATAAGAATCTGACGAGACTTCAACTATTTGAAGAGGAATCCATATTTTTCTCAACCTTTTAGAGAAATGTTGCTGGGTATTGAATTGTTGTGCACTGTTAGGTTTCTCTTATATAGGGAGAAGGAGAAAACGGTTAAAAGAGTTGTTTTAACATAGTTTAATTGTGATTTAGCTAACTCAACATTTTTCTTCTCAATATTCGAATAAATTTAACTTCTATCAATACTATTTAAATCCGAACTATGAATACACGAATACGGACATTACGACACGATAAAAAAAATAGTCTTCATATGGAATAAAAGAATTCATGAATGATGAATCCATGAACAATCGTTGTAAATAATATCCCACTCCTGAATTTCCTGATAATTGAGGGAGTTATGAGAGAATATTGGCATTGGTAATTTTGTGACATGAAGTTTATGGGATGGATGACACGTGGTCAGCACCAGAAGGAGAAACGAGAAATGATGCAAAGTCTTGTTTCTCAACTCTCGAGGTTACGATTGGATGCCGTAACCTGGCCCATTGGGGGTACCAAAGTGCTGTAAGCCCACCTGTGTTACCTGGAACAAAGATGGTGATGGTGCCGCTCTTCGCCATGTTCCTGCAGCAGGGTAAGATTGCTCGTGAGATAAGAGGATTGTAGCAGGGTCAATCTCATGGTAAATTGATTTATTTTAATAATTAAGTTGATTAAAGAGTAAATAAATTAAAATATGAACTACTAATAAACTAAAAATAGAATTGGTCAACAATTCTAATGACATTAAGATTTATTTTAATGACAAAATCTTATGATTTAATCTTGTTAATAACATTAAGATTTAGAAAAATATCAATTCTAATCAACAATCACACAAACTCGGGTTATTTAATTAAATTAATCGTTACTCGTATTATCTATAGATTAAACTTTTCTACATTCAACTCAATTAACTAATAAATTGTCTATAGATTAATCTTGAAGAATAAACTACCAAAATTAAATGAGAGGAAATAATAAAGAATGTAAACTAATTAGACCTCATAGTTTGGTTGCTGAAACTTTAGTTATACGAAAGTATAAGTATTAAAGTATCGAATACGATTTGCAAGTCTTATACAAATATGTGAAGATTTTTCAAGAATTAAATTTCTAGCCTCAAAATTTTCAAGGACAATTAAAATTTTAAACTCCTAAACAATTAAATCAAGTAAACAATAATATTAATACCTTAGATTTAAATCATAAACCACCCTTACATATTATGTAATTTTATTCTTTTAGTTGTTTTCTTTTCTTGTTGTCATTTATTATTAATTTACTCATTTCATAAAATGGTTCTTTCTCACAATAATATTATTCTTTTCTTATTATTTAAAATATTAAACAATGAATACATGTCCGCAATATTCTTTAATAATATCATATATAAAAGTATTGACTAACGGTAATATTACTATTAATATTTTTAATAACTAATAATGGTCTAAATTCAAAAATGACATGACATAGTAATAATTTAATCAACCATAAATCTACCTAATAATTTCTCCCCTCCAACCAAGTTACAAATTATTACTATTTGATGACAAATTCGCGGTTGGTTCATAAAAAATACTAACCTGGCAAAATTCTTCTATGACAAAAGAGAAGCGACAGATGCGGTTCAAACTAAAAACACGAATGCTTTTATTATGGAGAAATAGTATAATAATATGCTTATAATATCCTTATTTGAACCGTAATATCGTATAACCATAGTATATTAATATGTATAAACCTTATAATTATAAAATCTATATTATTATATCTAATAATTAATTAATGATCAGCATTTGATTTAAAGTCCCGTTAAGCCATATCTCCTTTATCATTTGCAAAATAATAAGACCACATTTTTTCAGGACCCAATTCATTGAAAGAAACTATGGACCCTTACCCGAAAAGAAAAGAAAAAGAAACTATTGACTAAATTCATAAACAAATAATCAACAAAAAAAATTCTTAAAAAATAACTAATAATAATTTTTATCATTTTTATGCATTTAAGGAAATTATTTTAATAAATATCTATATCTATAAGATACTATGAAGCTGAAGCTTTAAGGAAATTATGTCATAAGGACATTCTAAATGTATCTAAAATAATTATAATATATTAAAATAAAAGATATATATTTTGCTAAGTCAAAAAAATTACTTCTTTTGGTTCCAAATAAATGACTTCCTCCCGTAAAAAAAATAAAATAAATAAATGACTTCCTCGCATCCCAATGTTCAGTAAGTTTAACACTAAAAATACAAGTAAAAACTATAGTAAAAGCAAATCCTAAAACGACGTTTATTTAAAACCGGAGGGAGTACTACCCACAAAAGTATTTTATTTACATTATTATATTTTCAATATTAGCTTTCAAATCACTAACTTATACTCCCTCCGGTCCGAAATAAACGTCGTTTTGCTACTGAGCACGCGGATTTAGGCAATGATTGGTGGGAAGAAAACAAAGCATTTTTTGACCATACTACCCCCAACCTCCCTTGCTATTTACAACTAATGGTTGGCTCAATTCTGAGAGTTGCTGGCTTGAAACCGGCTGGGTTGATGCATATTGATGGCTTGAAACCGGCTGGGTTGATGCAAGTTGATGGCTTGGGGAGATGGAAGACGGAGACTCAGCTTGGCTAGGTCACGGCTTGGCCTAGTAGATTTGAGCATCAATGCAATTCCATATATAGTTGCTTCTACTTTTACATTTCCAAACGAGTTTTTATTTGATAAATAATCAACACGCGTGAATAATCATAATAGGCCATTAAGTATAGATTATGCACTTAAAATTTTACTTTATTTACTTTATAAAATTTTACTTTATTTACTTTATAAAAAATTCGGATCAAATCCGAAATAATTTATTTATTTCTCATGTTCTTTTTAAGTTTTTATTTATTGATAATATAGTATTTTTTCTATTTTTATTTCGTATCATTTTTTTTATTCTATTTTATTTCACATTTTGGTATTTTTTGTTCGAATTTTTATCAATTTTGAGTAAAATTTCTCGTCCTGATTAGCTCGAACCGAATAAATAAATAGAAAACTCTAATTTACCATTGTGCTATTATTAATTAATTTGGTACAAGTTACTGTTCACCTTCTTCCACCTCTGCTTCCGTTCACCTTCTTCCTCCTCTCCTCCACACAAACTCAACCAAATCATCCTACCACCAATCCTCTGCCTCAATTAAACCCAATTCCAAGTCCCCTCCCAAATTAATTCCAATTCCAACCCCCTGCAATCAATTAAATTCATCCAAACCACCATAAAAAATCACCCTAGCTGCACCAGATCCACCCAAACCAAACAAGCATCTAAACCAAAATTGAAAAAGAAATGGGGAAAATGAAAAAGGAAGGGGGAAAATGAAAATTGAAAAGCTTTCGTTCCCCCCCAAATTTTCAGATTCAAACACAGAAAGAGGGAATCGAGTAGGGAAGGCAATGGAGCGGGTATGGAGCGGGTAAGGCACTATCCATACCCGCACCCGCAAATTTGCGGGTAATCCATACCCGCACCCGCACCCGCGCGGTGCGGGTAAAAGGAGACAAATTGTACCCGCGGATTACCCGCGAATACCCGCAAATTTTTTACAATACAATAGTTAATAAGTTATAATTAACTCAAGTAAATATTGATATTGAACTATACAATTAACTCAAGTAAATATAAGGAGTACGTTTAACAAATATCTAGCAAACGTCAAAACTCAAAAAATGTCGAATAAATATAAATATTCAAGTATCGAATATGACTTATGAGCATAACATATACATATAACTATACAATTGTAATTGGTAGTATGTTTTTTTCTTTATTCTCCTTATTTAAAATGTTATGCATATAATTTTAATTGTAATCGGTAGTATGTTATTATTCTTCTTATTAAAAGTTTATGCATATATTTTGAATTTTAATTGGTAGTATGTTTTTTTCCTTATTCTCCTTATTTAAAATGTTATGCATATAATTTTAATTTTAATTGGTAGTATGTTTTTGTTAATTAATTAGGATAAATTAAGTATTGTAATTCTTTAAAATAGCTGAATTTAGTATTAATATTATTTTGCAACTAACTACAAAATGGAATAACAATAATACTACCGTATATCTAAGTTTTAGTGCAAAGAGAGACAAGTAATTGCTTGTAGTCTAATGGTTAGAATATTGCCTTCCAAGCAATAGACCTAGGTTCGAATCCTGGTGGATGCATATTAAGGACATGTATATTTATTTTGCGCGGGTATTTAATACCCGCGGTGCGGGTATTTAGTGCGGGTTGCGGTGCGGGTAAAGCACTATCCATACCCGCACCCATACCCGCACTTTGCGGGTGCGGGTAAATCCATACCCGCAAAATACCCGCAAACTGCGGGTAATACCCACCCGCAATTGCGGGTATCCGGCGGGTATCCATACCCGCGGGTGCAAATTGCCTTCCCTAGAATCGAGGAAGGCAGTCAAGCCGAAGTCGAAGCCGTCGTCGTCACCAGCGCAGGCAGGCAGGGGCACCCTCGTCTTCTCCAGCCTCGGGATCGCAGAACGACATTTGTTTCGGGCCAAGCTTCCTGTGCTAAAACGATCTTTGTAACGAGCCAGATGGAGTATAAAATAACTATCAAAATTCTATTTTATCATTTGGAGAATTGTATTATTATTTGTAAATTTTGGTATTGCGAAGTTTGATTTGGCGTTCATACAATTTAAGTTACTATAGTGTAATGCACAAAAGGTAAATTATCAAAAATAGTTGTCATGTAGTATTATATAATATTTTTTTTGTATTTCATTAAATGCTATTTTTTTGTGTTAAAAATTGGTACAAATTGTATGTTGTTTTTCATGTATTTTTTTATAAATAATAAATAATATAAAAGATAATACAAATTGTATGTTATTTTTTATCTTTCCATGTAAATTTTTTATAAATAATACCTCATCCGACCTCCTCGATATGCGTTCCCTACTGAATATTGGGATGCGAGAAAAACAAGATTTTAAGGACGGAGGGAGTAGTAAACAATATTCTAAGAATTACACCGTAATTTAATCATCATCGGAATATTAGAATATTAGTGAAAGACTGCATCATTAGCTAAAAAGTTCTTTATTTAATTTAATGGCGTCATATGATAACAATGTGAGCCGTGCATACATGATACACATTTCCCAAAGACTCTAGTTACTTAAAGAAAAAGAAATATTCTGAAATACGAACTACTAATGTTCTAGAGGGCAGCGCCGTCTTTGTCCTTTATTAAATATTCTATATAAAGGACTTGTTTATTTATCCTCTGATGCTATGAAAATTTCAACCAAAAAAAAAAACTGTGGGAAGGATGGGGAGAGACTAGAGAGAGAGAGAGAGAGAGAGAGAGAGAGAGAGAGAGAGAGAGAGAGGAGGGGGGGGGGGGGGGGGGGGGGGGGGGGGGGGGGATGTGAAGAGACCATTGCCCCTGAGCTGACTTCTAATCTCTGCAACGATTTCTTTATCAAACGAAACCCCATATCTCCCTGTCTGCTCTGCAACTTCATATCGATCCACTCCATAAAAGATAGGCACCACAACGTGCCAATCATTTCTTCTCCTCCCCATGATCATCACCAGCTCGTCCAAACACCATCTTGAAGAAGCATAGTCCAAAGAGAAAACAACTACCGATGCTTTTGATTCTTGAATTGCCTTCTCGATCTCCGCATCAAACCTCTTTCCTACTCGAATCCCCTTATCGTCTCTGAAAACGCGAAACCCCGCGTCGGTCAAGGCTAGGTAGAGATGATCGGTAAACCCTGCGCGCGTGTCCTTACCTCTAAAGCTCAAAAACACGTCGTAGTCTAGTGCAGAAGAGGAAAAGAACAAAAAAAAAATGACAAATAGATGGTAGAAACCCATAGATCTGGCTCAAATTGTTTGGGTCAAAAGGATGCTTCAGCTGGGTTCTTGCTTTTCCGGTGCAGGCTGGGTTCAATGGAGTTGGGTTCGATGGAAAGAGGATCAGATCAGATCTTGCGGCAGAAGGAGAAGGACGGAAAGTGGAATTCAGAAAGTCAAGAAAGACGGCAGAAAACGGAAAAGTCAAAAAATCAAAAAGCTATGGGCGATACTAGAACCACTAGTGGGCCTCATACCCAATTGGTTCCTGTTAATTAGACCAAGTAAGCCCATGATAGAAAACAGCCCACCCATTAAAGTCCAAGCAAATATAGACATAAATTGTGAACAAATTTATGTATCTACATATTTTTTCAATATTTTATTATAAACTTAGGAAAATATTGTTTTGAAATTTGATCATATTTTTTCATAATATAAGAAAATATATAAAAAATTAAATGTATAAAAAATCAAAAATTTAAATTGACAAACAAAACAAATACTGAAGTGAATTTTGGTCAAAACCTAGTTCTCTTGTTTAGCCAAACATTTTACCCATTTTCTCATCAAGTTTGACCAAAATGACTCTTGACGCTCTATTACCCGATTTAGTGTTTGGTTCTCAGATTTTCTCGGTTGGACTGGTCGGGTAATACAGGTGTTACAACAATGAAACAAATTGGTGGGGGGAAAAAAAACTCTAGAGAAACACATCATAAATAGGTTGAAAATGCATTGCAGCATTGCCTAATGGCATCAGTGCTGAAAGTTCACACTGGCTAGCTAGATAAAACTACCTTAGAGAGTGGGGGAGCATGTTAAAGATATGGAGACTATGTTGTACTTGTACATACTGTAGGGATCCAAACCAATGCAAATTTGAGTAGAAAAAACTAATGCCATTAAAAGGCAGCAGTTTGTGCACAGTTGAGAAATGTAGGAGGACAAATCAACAAGTTTTCAATAGATCGGCAAGTTGTTACCTAAACAGGAAGATCATAAAATTACTAACCCATTAGGTTGATCCAGAGGGAGGTGATGGATACAAATCACCTTCCTACCGGGTTGAATCAATCTTTTGGGTTATTACTATTTCTAGTGGGACTATATCAGAACCAGAGTACCTAACATTACTACCAAAAACTAAGAATTCAATTGGCAGCTCAAGCAATTTAAGTTGAATTTGCTCATCTTTTAGTTTTTCAACAGCCACAACAAGCAGTCATCACTCATCACAGCTAGACCTAATTAAACAGAAGTTTACCTTCATAAAGCATAATCATCTATGAAACGATTCAACACAAAATTCAGGCATCGGCGCATTTCCAAGTTAGGTCCAAATAAAGTAACAGATTATTCAGAGCAGAAATGCTTAAAATTGAATTAATTTTCCAAGGGAAGATAAATTAATTACCTTCTTAGAACCATGGCCTGAAGATAGCTAATTTCAGAAAGAGCTGCCTTCCACCTGACCACTCTCTCCTCCGGAAACCTCATTTCGTGCTCCGCAAATGCTTCGCCGTACCGGCCATTCAGCCACCGCAATTCAGACGGGCGGGCATGGTAAAAAATGGGCAGCACGATTAGCCCACTCTTATTTCTAGTTTCCATCATCATCACAACCTCGTCAAGGCACCGACTTGACCAAGCAAAATCCTTGGAGAATACAACCACGGATGCCCTAGATTTCTCGAGTTCTTTCTTGATCGTTTCGAGGTGAAGATTTGCATTGTTACTGGCAGCAACGAAGGTGCGAAACCCTTCTCCTGAAATCGCTGAGTGGAGATGATCGCTGAAATTTTTGCCCGTTTCTTTGTAGTTGAAACTCAGAAACACGTCGTTTCGCATTCCGGAGAGGAACAAAATCAGGAAATTGAAGATTGAGTAGATGTCCATTAGGTTAGGTTGACCAGAGATTGCAAAAAGGAAAGATCTGAGATTAGAAAAATGAATTCTCCTTTCTCCGTACGGAAAGAGGAAACTAAGCAAAGTGAACGCAGCAGCAATGGCGATTGCCGATTGGTGAAAGGGAGAGGACTTAGACCTGACTTGACAGTTTCCTGTCTCATGCTCTTCGATGGAACAGCCTAATGGGCCAAACGACTCGCTACTTACTAACTACAGACACGCGCTGCTTTATCAATTTAGCAGGCTCGGTACAACATTGGCCAAAGGCCCAACAACAACATCCAGTTACAATCCAAGCCCAAATACAATTCAACTCTCAGTTATGCAGAATGAAATAGAATTTAGAGACTTATGTTTTGTCCTGTGACATGCTCGGAGCTCTCCAGGAAGTGTCGGAGATTTGGTACCCTGCCTGCCGGACGGCATGCGTGATCTTGTCGACATGGATGTTGAAATCTTTGAGTTCGGATTCTTTCTCCCAGTTGTCCAGTTCCAGCCTAAGGAGAAGGATGATCAAGACTGCGTATTTCAGATACTTGCCATCCATGGAAGAATCATAATTACCTGAGTTCGAAACAAATATTAATTTATATTGTTACATAAGATTTTGCGTCTAATTGGGGTAACCTAAGTCAGATAGAGGTCTACCTCTTTAACTGTTCTTATAATCTTATTTCTTAAGAAAGAAAGACCTACTAGATTAAATTACACTTTATCCTTTTATGGGCTACCCAATGCAAACAGAATTATATCGGACGAAGGATAACAGAAAACTGTATAATGATTCTCATGTCGAGACAGACTAACAACAGATGAAGGAGCAAAGGCCCCTGTACAAGAAAGAAATTGGAAACTAACAATAATATGCATAAACAGATACCATTGTAGTATTGATGATACATAAATTGTTTCTCATTCCCAGAAAAGGGGAGACTGAGATTGATTAACACAAACGGTCAAACATCATCGAAAAGGGAAATGTTAACAAGTTAAAAACATAAAAAAGAAGGGAAAAAAGAGAGAACTATCTATATCTGACAAACCTGTGTCGTGTTGGAGTGCTAGTAATTCCTATGATTTAACAAAATTAAAAAATGAACGCGAATGGCAATTCGATGGTCTCTGAAACAGCCCAATCGGAGTATTTGCATTTCCTTCGTAGAAGTAGTAAATAGTAATCCCTTCCAGCTGCTATCAGCCGTATCAATCGATCTTCACTGATGAGTAGATGAGCCTAGTAAACCAGAAGCAAGCATAGAAGCCAATTGTACCGGTCAACACAAAGAAAGCGTATGAGCCAATCAGCATATACCCAAAGTATAAGATCCCAGACACCGGCTTTGTAATCTCAAGCTTTGTGAAGAAGTAGAAGGTTGCATAGAGGAACAGGTAGAGGGCAGAGGATCCCGAGGTCAAGTATGACCTCCACCACCAAAGGTAGTCCTCACTACACAGCTGGAAGTAGCAAAGCACAACTGTGATCTCAGCGCAAGTGACAACCAGGATAATGAAGACGATGAATAGGAATCCAAATATGTAGTAGAACTGATGTAGCCATATCGAGGTGAGAATAAAGAAGAGCTCAATGAAGACTGCCCCAAATGGAAGAATGCCTCCAATGAGAATAGAGAAAGCAGGGTTCATGTACCATGCCATTTCTGGGATCTGCCTAGGGATCTTGTTGGTTTTCACTGGATCCTCAATAGCTGGCTTCCTGAAACCAATATAACTCCCAACAAAGACAAGGGGGACTGAAATACCAAACCATAAGAATACCAGGGCAAACATGGTACCAAATGGCACTGCCCCAGAGGATTTCTCACCCCATATGAGTGCATTCAGCACAAAGAAAATTGCAAAAACAATGGCAGGAAACATGGAGGCAGTTTTCAGTGCGATTTTCTTCCACTCTGTTCCCTTAAAGAGCTTATAGAGTCGAGCTGCACAATATCCAGCAAACACTCCCATAAACACCCAAAGCAGAAGCATAGCTGTCATCAACCCACCACGGTTTGAAGGAGAGAGAAAACCAAGCACAGCAAATATCATCGTCACAAGAATCATTCCAAAAAACTGAACCCCTGTCCCAGCATATACACAGAGTAAATCTGAGTTTGTTGGAGGCCTAAAAACATCCCCATGGACCAACTTCCACCCTGTCTCTTCTTGGGCTTCTTCTTGGGTCTCTAGTTGGTTGTACTTAGAGATATCCCGATACAGTGTCCGCAACATAATCATGGCCACCATCCCCGACAGAAAAAGCACAATCATCAAAGAGTTGACAATTGAAAACCAGTGAATTTGATCGTCAGCCATCAGAAGATAGGTGTCCCACCGAGAAGCCCACTTCACATCACTCTCCTGCAAGATTCAAACAAGAATGATCCAGTAATGGGCAACGGATATAAGACAACCAAGTCATTTCCTTATTATAAAGTATGTGACTGACCTCAAACATAACGTCATAAGTAAATATTACATCCTTCTTATCCTCAATCTCCTGAGGAGACTCTGAGTTAGTAACTGCGCGTTTTGCATGGGGATTACAGGTTGTAAGGCGGGTATTCTGACCCTTCCAGTCACCTTCATAATCATGTTTCACACTAATTCATCAAGAAAGAGAGTCTTAAACACACTGAATAACCATTTTTGGAGAAATTGGCGCAAAAGTAGTATGTGTTGAGTAGTAGAATATAACCTGAACGGTTTAACCTCAAATCCTACAATCCTTGCCGCATCAGAATCAGCATCTTTGTGATATTTGACATTAAATGACAAGTGATTGTGTACAAAATATTTATGCTCCTTGGTCTGCACACCATTAAATGCATGAAAGAACGTTAATATGTTGTACAAATAGGCTAATTTGAATTTTTTTGTGAACAACTGACTGTCTGGAACTTACTCCGGCATACTGTCCTTTCAAACCAACATGGAAACCATGTTGATAAACTATGGAATTTTCCTGCTCAAGCCTTTGAATTGGCATAACCAATGGAAGATTGTCCAAAATCCTGTAACAATCGAGTTTCAATATAAAACCCTCATGGAAACCACAACACAACACCATAGGAAGCTATCACTGAAAGAAATTTAAAAGTTAAGGATATCTTTAGAGATTGGGAAAAGAACAACTCACATATTCACCCTGTACTCATCATCTATCTTCTCTTTGAACTCCTTTGCAGTTTTTGCATTAAGCGTTTCATGACATAAAATTTTGCACATTTCTGGTTCTTTCATTTTAAACTACAACAAAAAGGTGTATCACTTTATATCCAACGTTGAGTACATACACCATAGAAAAACAAGCTAGCATCTAACTTACAACATAAGGAGAATTTTCAATGCGATCACCACGAAGAACTTCCCCAAGATTTTCTGCACTGTCAACTATGGTCTTTGGACGACAGTATGAAAGGGAATAGTATGAATAAGGAAGTTGTGTTTTAATAGAAGTCAGCTTGTTTACTTTCACCTTCAATTCATCCCCCTGCATTGATGGGGTCCGCAATAAAATCAGGCGGGCATAAAGTCAATGGATGAGTAATGGAAAAGTACAATTAAATAGTAAGTAATCACAATGATCAAAATAGAAAGATAGGACTGATTCTTTATACACCTACAATGAAATTCCAACCCCGTTCCTGTTGGGGGAAAATGCATAAACATGGAAGGAGAATGAGCAATGAACATTCAGTGTAAGTGCAACATCATGTCTTGTGTATGTGACAATGCTGAAATTTTTACTTTTAGACGAGGGTGATGCTTGTTAAAATAAAACAAACAGATAACCGAAGCAAGTTATGTTGCAAATTTAATTACTTTTTATCTAAAATGTTTTTGATGATGAGCACGGCCAATGCACAACATTTGGAATGGTTTCTGGTGGGCCCACCAGGTAAATCAAGGTAAAACATTGGTTAAAATTTGTAATTTTTTACCACAGGAAAGTGAACCCATAGCAGAGTCTAGTGAACCCAGAGCCTTTGAGAATTAGAGCTATCTGCTAAGGCCATGTTTAGAATTTAACTTTGATGGTAAATATGCAAAAAAAGGTGCCTTGATTTTCTCCCATGCACAGAAAGACTAGTTTCGAACTTCAGAATCATTATACCAATAAATACATGCAGAAACATACCAAGCTCAAACTCTCAACGGCCAAAAGTATGAAAATTAAGTTTTGGACACCTTTGTCCAGTTCCATTTATATCTTTCACTCAGACTGAGTGATAAAAAGCAAAACCTAACGTACTATGAATATTAATAGAATGATTAAGCACCATTGAAGACTCTAAAGCTCCCCATCAGGGGAAAGGAAAAGGTCACTAAATCTCGGAGAGAAAAACCATGGAAATGAATGTCATACGGTGAAAAATATAATATGGAAAATGGTTTATGGTTCGTATGATATAGGGGATCTCGTTTTATGTGAAAAGTTCCACGTGATCACAGACTCTTCCTCCAACCAAACAACCAGCAAGTCAATAAAACAGAAGAAACTATACACAGCTTCAGCTTATGACCTATCTATCAATTCGCAAATTTCATGTGCATAGCTCATTGCACTCATATCATTAGGCTCAAACGTAGAGAAATGATCCAAAAGAATCTAATCACCACAAGAAAACTCCATGAAACAACAAGGTATAAGTCCATAGATTGAACACAAACAGATAGACAGAGGAATAATAGACAGAGCGGATGAGATTACAGTGAGAAAATCTTGAGGAGCGACGCCGGGGAGATAGAAGCAATGAGCGTGATGAGCCATCAACAGCAGAGCAATCCATATTATCATACCACACTCCATCTTCTCGATCCACAAATCTGCTGCTCTTCCTCTTCGCCTTCTTCGCCTTCTTCTTCTTCCTACCAGTCCTTTAATTAATTAATTAAAACCGTTTTGTTAATTATTTCATTTTTGCTTTTATTTTAAGCAAGACGGAGATGGGAGTAAGAGGCTGTGTGGTTCGAGAACGGTGACTGGTGATGTGCGGTGGCGATTTGATCAAGGTGATTTTGACGGCCCTTATTGACCGCGCTTACTTTTTGCTCTCATCAGAGTGTAGATTCGGTAATCATTAGTTTACATTATTTTCCCTTAATTAATTGCAAATTATTTCATAATCCACCTTGTTCTTCCTACTTGTTAGGTCAAATAATTATACTAAATAAAATATTTGACCTACTAATCGATCAATCCATTAGTACTTGGTTGTGCGATTAATTTAGTTATGATCTTTATTTAATCCTATACTTTTAGATAAAAATAGTACTAATTAAAGTTTATTATTTTAGAAGATCTAGAGGATCTTATTTCAATTACTTGTGATTTAGTCCAAGAAAATCAAATACATTCACAAATTAGAATTTATGGTGTAATTAAAAGTGGAAAATATTATTTAATCTTTCTCTTATTATGAACGGAGATAACGTTTAATTTTTTAATTCTGTTTTTAAGCTTGGAATTTAATTTGTGAGATCAATTGTTCCTTTTAGTTTATGTACTTGTGTTTCTTTATTCTCTAGTTTTATATTTTGATTGTCATGTTTAGATCTAGCCAATTTAGATTTCAACTAGATTAATCAATGTAGTTTCGAAAGGTTACGGATTATAAATCCTGATTTGAGACAACTTGGATCAATGATCAAACATGGAGACTATAGAAAATAAACAATTTGGTTCAACGCCTATTAGTAAACCTTAATCTTGACCTAAAGTAGTATTTCCTCTTGATATATCAATTATTTTGTTAAATCTCTTAATTGTACCTTAAGGTTGCTAGATGATAAAGTTTTTTAATTGATAGATTCTTTAATGATTTGTTGCAGAAGGAAAGTAGAGAAGTTAAGTAAACCCACTTGATATAACTACAAAATAAATTAGAAATGAATATGTTTGAACCAATGATAAATTACGTATGAATCATAATTTATTTTTATTGAAATTTTCAATAAAAGCCATACAACTCTTTAAGTCAAAAATAGTAGCCATGCATTACAAAATAGAAAGTCTATTTTAATTTTTCTAATTTATCCTATATATATGCTTCCAATAGAGATTCAATCTATAATAAGTTAATAAATTCTTTTAATTTATTTATAAAAATAATCTTCATTGAAATGACATATTGAATTTTTCATTTTTTAAGGAAAATATATATTATATTAGCTTTTCTTCAAGTAAAATCACACTATATATATAGCGTGTGATTTTTTAAGTAAAATCACAATATACTGATGTGATTTTTTTAACTTAACACGAGTATAAATTTAGTTTTAGCGAATTAAAACTAAATATTATGACCCGGGAAAAGGTAGCCCTCACTTTTCACCATAACTCTTGAACAAAAAAATTAAAATAAAAAACAAAATAAGGAAAAGGAAGTAACAAAGGGAAAAAAGGACTTAAGAAGAAGAAGAAGGAGAAACCTCTCTCATTTACATTTATTTCAATTTCATTCCAATTTTACTTTTTTTTGTTTACCATTCTTACCTTTAATAAAGAGGGTAATTTAGTCTAATAATAAATTTTCAATTTTTTATAGCTCTAAAAGGGTGGTGCATTAAATGATGTCATATGGATATTCTAAACAAAGCATGTCATGTGTCCAAGTTACATTACTATAATATTGTGGTGTTATATATGTTTATTGATATTTTTAAAAAATTATATCATTTTTCATAAATTAAAAACATCCTTCTAATTTTAAAATTGATTTTGTCCAAAATATGCAATTTAGCCCTTATATTTGTCCAAATCTTACAATTCACCCTTAATTTCATTAAAAAAATAATTTCACACAATTAAATTATTTTAAATACAGACGTCGCATTTAATTGTTGACATGACAAATTAAAAAAAACATCTATACGCGTAAAAGAAAATTGACACGTCAGCACAGATAAGTGTGTTTGGACGGATAAATGTACGTTGCTGAGATTTGTGGGTTATGTCTATTCAGACCGAAGCCCGGCCCTAGGCGGCCTCGAGCTACAGAGCTAGACTCGGATATCACCATGCTAATATATGACTAGCGGGGAAGCTCATGGGCGTGCTTGACCCATGGACAACCCTAGGTACCATCAAAGACCAACCTACTACATCCTTCTAAAATTTAATAGTATGATTCTATAAATCACGGTATCTAGGACACGACACGAACATCGATACTATGATTCGAAAAAATTAAAAATTATAAAATATCGACACGATATATATATATACTCCCTCTGTCCCTCAAAGATTGTCGTTTGAGGGACTGGCACGGAGATAAAGAACTCACTGTGTGTCTTGGTTGATTACGATAATACCCTTGCACTTTTTGCGTATTTGCCACACTGCCATTCCTCACTCTGCATCAGCTCCGCCTCCAAATTCAAGACACAATGCCCTCCGATGCCGGAAACCAACAAAAACGGGACCACTCCGAGGTAGCACACCTCCCACCAGCCACCAACCCATAAAGCTCCACTGCATCCAATCACCAAATCTACCATCAAGTTCAGCTACCAGCCACCAGAACACCACTAGATAAGCAAATCAACCCGAAGACCCTTAAGCTCACCCGCAAACAGATCTGACCCAGCCTTGACCAAAACCCACAAATCCATGATGATTTCCTACTTAATCACCACCGTCACCTAGCAGCGCAACGATTTGGACCAATTTCATCCTTCTCTATTTTCCTTTCTCCTTATTCACTAGATCTAACAACCAAACTCAGCAACAATATTGATCCGTGAGAAAAGAATATAGTAGTGGAGGTGCAAGATTCCGATCGGACGGTGACATACTCGACCGAAGATGGTAACAGTGAGAATGACAGAGGAAGATGATGCTCTTGCCTTGTTTGGTTGCAAGGGTAAAATTGTCAGAAAAAGGAAAAAAATGAATGGGAAAGTGAGAACGACAATTATTGACAAGCAGCGGCACAAAGTCTCAAACGACAGACTTTCAAGGACAGAGGGAGTATATATTATATAAAAATACCATTCGACAATAAAAAAGAGTTTCAACTATATCTTTAAGGATATTTGAAACGTAAATTTCAAATTAAGTTTAGTCTTACAAAAAAATTTAGCAACTATAATTTACGTAAATATTTTTTGATATCAATAATTACTTAAAATTATTAACAAAAAAGTAGGACGTAGGAGGTAATGAGTCGGCCATATACCATTTTGGCGTCCGTCGAGTGTCATGTGTCGAAAATTGTCTGCGCTTCATAGCTGTGGTCAAATAACTCTCATGATTATTATATTATGGTTTTTATTCTTACCATACACAAGCTTATCTCCTTCCAAACTTAATATTGAAATTTAACTTATAAAATCAAGGACAACTCTTACAATAATAATACAATCGAACAAACACCAACCTTTTTCTCACTAGCCTACTACAATCTACAATCTAAACTTGACTTAACTCTCACCAATTATAAAGTCTAATTAACCATCCTATTATATTTTAAACTCTTCACAAGGATTTATGTAAGTACCATCCTCCCCAAAAGTAGCCAAGAAGGTAGACTTGTTGTGTTAGCCATCATGCCTCCATCAATACTTTGTGCATTCCTTTTCTTTGCTCTAACATGTGATTTTGCCCTCACCAATGCCAACACTATGATCGCATCGACATCCACCAGAACCAAACTACGCTTTTCAACAAAACTCATACATCGAGACTCCATTTTTCATCCTAACGCCACCATTTCTGAACGTGCAAAACGTGCTTTGAATAGCTCGATTGCGCGTCTCGTTGGTGTATCAGCAAGGATCTCTCGAAGCCATGATCAAATTGAGGCTGATCTTCTCCCATCTGGCGAATACAGAGGATTATTCTACATAAGATTTGGCATTGGCAGGCCACCTATCACTCAGCTTGCACTAATGGACACTGGCAGTCACATTTTATGGCTCAAGTGCCTTCCTTGCACCAATTGTTCACACAATTCTGAAACCATCTTTAATCCAACCAAATCTTCAACTTATGCTGACATCCATTGTGGGAGGAACACCTGTACTTATCCCTATTGCGAAGCGACTGACGAGTGCCCTTACCATGTATCCTATGTCTCAGGTCCAGGAGCACGTGGAGTCTTGTCCTATGAACAACTCACCTTCGAAACAGCTGACGGTGACGAGGTCGAGATTCCTGATGTGATCTTTCTATGTGGTCGTGAAATGGCAAAGGATCATGGGGAATACAATGGAGTTTTTGGGCTCTCAGTTTATGACTTCCCATCATTGATGCCCCAGTTTAGTTCTAATTTCTCCTACTGCATAGGCAACATTATGGATCCTGCTTACAGTTATAACCAGTTATTTTTATACGAAAGCGCGACAATGCAAGGCGATTCAACGCCTTTCCAGAGTATTCACGGACGCTACTACCTCACTCTACAGGGCATCAGTGTAGGAGATGACATGCTAGACATAGACCCTGACATCTTTGAGGTGGTGCCTAGTACAGGCAAAGGTGTGATAATTGATTCAGGAACACCATACACTTGGTTAGTGCAAGAAGCATTTGATGCCTTAAAAGATGAAGTTGAATACCTTTTAAACAAGGTATTGGAAAGGGACGAGAGAACACTAAATCAACTTTGCTACATCGGAAAGATGGACAGAGATCTTACCGGGTTTCCTGTGGTAACTCTCCATTTCGCAGGCGGAGCTGAGCTTGTGCTCGACACTAACAGCATGTTTATGAATTACGGACCAGATCTGTTTTGCATGGCTGTAGCTTCTACCAATGTTCTCCACAGCTCCGCAGCCAAGGAATTGTCTGTCATTGGAATGATGGCCCAGCAGAACTATTACGTAGGCTATGACCTTTACCATAAAAGAGTGTACTTCCAAAGAATTGATTGTGAACTTCTCTTGTATTGATTCAAATGCATCAATTTACTATAATGATACGTGTTTTTGTGGTAAATATAGAATCTGAACCATTCGATGAACACCGTTGAAATCCCATTCGAAGTTTCAAACTGATATGCGGATAAAACCTACGGAAAAATGAAGCAACGCAAACCAAATAGACAGCTTTTTATCTATAAAGTGGAAAGCATAGCAGAAACACTAGCCTTAATCTGACTACCATTGTTACTGCAATTCCAAGGCTGGAAAGTGTACTTGTACATTCTTTCACCTCATAAGCAAACATTAGAAGAATAATCATATAAGCATACATCACAAGGGTCGTATATTACAAATCAATCTGCATCCTCAGCGGAAAAATCAGGTTCAGGAGGCTTCTGTAGTTTCACCAAATCCCGGGCAGTCTTGGCATTGCGATTGCGATGAACGCCCCGAAGAGCATTTGCCGCAAACTTGGAAGCCAAAAAGGTTGCACCGATACTATATGAACCTCCGCTAGTACTGCTCCGCCCTGACCCTTCCGCTTCTACTTTGTCTTCTTCTTCCTTCCGCTGAAGCTCCATAGTTTTTCTCTTGGAATAACGCCGCCATGCAGCTTGAATAAATATGGCAGCCCAAGTCCTCCACTGCTGTGAGTAAAAGCGGAAGGTGTGTTGAACCTGTCTGCTATGAAGACGCCTAAATTGACTGGCAACAAATTTTAACTCTTCTGCTATGAGGGCAAAGGCCTCAACCTCCCCCAATGCCTTCACTGTCCGCGTTGAAGATGGGAGGTTTACCCCAGCTTTGGGATCCAATGCCCAGGTCAGAAGCTCCTCTCCACAAAAATCTCCCTCTTTCAGAAAGCTGCGGTTGAAGAAACCACTCCTCCCACCATCTGTAGTCACACTTTCAAGACGACCACGGATGATAAAAAGCATTTCATCAACAGGATCTCCTTCCCGAACCAAATAACTCTGCTCTGTAAATAAGCAAGGTTTCAGCCGCTCACATATGGCATCAAGCAACCTCTCATCCATTTTCTCAAACAACGGAACCTACATTGCCAACAATGCAAGCGGCAACATTTTTTTCAAACAACGGAAAAGGGGGGACAGAAAAGATGCAAAGAGCACCGATGAGCTGGTGCAAACTCCAAAGGCAAGATCAACAGGTAAAGCAGTTGGATAAGAATAACAAAATAATAACATTTACCCACAAACCTCGGTCAACAAGATAGCCCTACATTACAACACAACTTTGTAAAATAGATGGCCATGGATTCTAAAGTCAACTTCAAATTAGCATCTCCTACCTGAATGCTTATCTGGACTCATTCACTGAGAATATGGAAAGCTTCCACAGGCTTACATTCCTGATCATGTCCGGAATTAAGTTACATTGGTGTTCCAAATCAGTGTAGCACAGAGATGTGATATGTCATCAGAGATGCTCAATATAGCTATACGATTTCTCATCGTCCATGACAAGTTACTATTACTACGGAGAAAGAAGCTAGAAGTCCATCTTTTATCAAAATAGTATTGCCTCTTACATTTCTAGGGACCATATCTTCTGAGAATGTGGAAAACCCAACAAGCCACATCCATGATCATGTCCCAAATCAAGTTACATTTGCATCCCAAATCAGCGTGATACAGGGATGTTGTATGGCATCAGGTATACTTACTCTAGCGACCAAAATTCCCATTGTCCAAGACACCACCTTACTCAAGACAAATACCAGTTACTATTACTAGGGTGAAAGAAGCTAGAAGTCCATCTAATGTTTTATCTAAACTAGTTTTACCTCTTACGTTTTACACCCATCACATGTCAAATAAGATGCATGCAATGTATAGATTCTAGAACATCAGAAAGAGCAAGATATTTGCCTTAAAAGAGGGGTAGAGGAGTGCTAGACAGAATAAATTGACATCCAAACTTGTGAAAAATTTACCAAGTGGTGTACCCATTCCATGTCCTATGATGCAGACAACATGAAACTCCAGCACCAGGCGAAACACATCTTTCAGCCAGTATGCAGGTCTAAGGTAGTTTATAGAAAAAAAGAAAAGGGGGTACAGTTACTGTACCCCCTCTGTCCCATTTTAAATATCCACTTTGACTTTTCACACAGACTAAAATAAATAAATACAATAATTATGTTAATAATGCTGAACACTTGAATTTTTGGTTTCATTTTTCTAGTAATACCTAAAACATAAAGTAATGTATTCAACCAATCTGTTAAAGTTAACTTACAGCTAAAACAAGTTACCTTTCTGAACAAAAAAAATATGTCATAATCTTGAATTTGTTGTCAAGTAAAATTAAGTCTTTTTTTAGGGGAAAAAGAAAGAATATGCCTTACATTTTTATTTTCCTTTTCTAAGTGCTATAAACACAAAACATATATCATAAAAAACATAATTACTTAGAAATTTGTCACTTTCACATAAAATTGGTCACTTTTGAATATTTGAGTCAATATAAACTCACAAGGATTTAAGTTAATTTATTTCATTTATTAGAACACACTTATGCCCAAATTATTTCAAGTATTAAATTTCTTAACAATTTCAAACAAAACCAACAAATAGTTGGTATTTAAAGGGGTGATACTCAAAACTGTAAAGTGGGATGTTGACTGAGACACTTATTATTAGTAGACAAAAAACGAAAGATGAACACTTAAAATAGGACGGAGAGGTAATTGTTCAAAAAAGGCAAAATCTCCTGAACCACACATAATTCTGTCAACAACCACAAATAACCTTCGATTGAGCCTCCATGGCATAACAAAAGCTAAAAGGAAAAGAGATGAAGAATGAACCACTTGTTCCCCTTTACTGTTTGATTCTACACCAAAGATTCACATAAAAAACCTAATGGAATAATTACTTGAAGAATGTATACAGAAAAATAAGTTGTGTTCCTAATTTTTGGCCTTCCTAATTGCCTGATACAACACGAAGCACCAAACTTTAAAAGTTTATGATGATCTATAAAAGCATTTTCCTTCTGCAATTCATTGGAGTATAGCAGTGTTGTCAAAAGTGCTCTATGTGCTCGCCTAGGCACTATTTCTAAGCGGAGCGTCTTAAAAACGCCACAAGGGTTCTTGAGGTGTGGTATATTTGTGATGCACAATTAAGTGCTCGCTTTTCCTAAAAATTATAGCAGATGAGGCGCGAAAGGCGCTTAAAGCTGTTTATAATACAGCTGTTTTTTTTTCCCTTTTGAAATAGAGTTTAAATTTATTTGAAGGCTAAATGATGGGCAGCTTTAATGTAACAGCTGTACAGGAAGACTAAACATGCAAGAACACATTAAAAGAGTGGATCCCTCCACTTATTAAGTAAAATACTAAAGAATATGCAGTTGATGCTGAAACATCACCTCCAGGCAGCAACAGAAAAACAAATAAAAAAGAAGAAAAACAGTGTCATCAGCCATGTCAGCAATAGTGTTATATAGCTAGAATCTTTCTAAGAGACTAAGACTAACCTTTCCTCTAAGATTTTATCAATTGCTGAGTGAAGTTTTTATTTTATATGTTACTTGATTATTTTAATCATTTTTCAGTTATGATTGATTTACTAAACAATATGTACAATATAATGCATGCTCATTAAGGTGCACCGCTTTGTGTTACTAGCGCTTTTGCAAGCTCTATCAACAAATTTTTGAGATTTCTAAGAAATTGACTTCTGATCAGCATCCTTTGCTAAAAGCAAATGTATAAGAGGATTTTTTTTCCCTTGTGCAATTAAAAGAATTATAGCATGATGGCCCTGCAAGAGAACCAGAAAAATGCCTACATAGCTCTAAAAAACAGACACAACAAACAAGTCGAGGTACAAGTAAGAAGACTCACCCTTCTGACCAAAGCCAAACAAAGGTGCCGCTTGATATCTCTCCTAAGATCCTTTGGTAGGCCTTGCACCAAACTCTCTTCATCCACCCCACGGGTTTCTAGCCATTTGTACTGGTCATAGCGTCTCACACGTTCCCTGAGTTCTTGCGGAAGTAAACGATGATGCATCCATTGTTCCGAATCACGCCTTTTGACTCTCATTTCTTCTAAACGAATTGTCAGTGACTGAAGATAAGTCTGTTGTAATAGCAGAACAACAAAAAATGTAAAACTATTAGATCATATAGCATAGTTTGCAAATTGGAAGTTCAAATTCAAACAAGTGTAGCCACGAAATACGTAGCATCTCAAAACAACTGGAAATTATTATACTGAAATACAAAGTCAAACTGACATCACTTCTTTTCTGTTTTTCTTTTCTTTTCTTTTATCTCTTCTTTTAGTTTTCTTGTGGAAGCAAGATGAATGTGTATGACCATGTAGCCATTAAAGGTGCAGAAACAGATTCAAACAAGATCGTCATTCACATTGTAACTAGCATCAATATCCTAACTATCATCAATAAGAAACCAATCTCATAGATCTCGTAAGTATCAAACCAAACCCCATCAATCGAATCACTTCGAGAAATACGAAAAAAAGGTGAGTGGTGATTGGATTGATGATAAAATAGAATCATTGGTCACAAACAGTGATTCGATTGATGATAAAGACAGAATTCTTGGTTCAGTTCTCCACCTTAATGACAGAAAAAAGGACCACTTTATAAGCTTTGATTATTTTGATAAATCAAGTCAGTTAAAGATGCATGTATTCATGTGTCCTCTAGACACACATGTAAAGTAATTACGCAGCAATGCCTGGCACTATGAATTAAGAAAAGGTTAAGAAGTGTACAAATGATCATTAACCTAGAACTCATACTTTGATTTAACCACTAAAGATTTTTATCCTCTTTTTTTTGGATTAGAAGAGAAGATCCCGATCTGAGAATTAAGTAGGCATGGCAAAACAATTAAAAATTGCAATATGTACCTGCATGTTGCCAATCAGAAGAGCAAAAAGGATAAGCCCAAGTATTGCTAATCCTATAGAGAAGATAACTTCTCCTGGAAAGGTGCTGGTTTCAAGCCCCTGACCAAGTGTGCTGCAAAGAATCCAGGAAAATGGAGCTGTTTCAGTATATATATAACAATGAGGATTGAATCCCATAACCATATCAGAAGACAAGTGCAGCATTAGCCATACTACTGATTGCATACTACATCTACACATCCTAAACAACACAACAAGGAAAACTATAGCATGTTCAATGTAAAATGATATTATTGTTGTTTGAAGGAAACCCATCTGTAGGCATGCTGAGACAACCTGGAAAATAAAAGGAATTCCATAACTAGAGATATACCATATAAGTTATATTCATAAGCAAACAGAGAGGGGCAAGTGTGGCAGTTGTCTCCAGTCCAAGATTTGATGAGAAGATTTAAAACACCATTGGCAAGATAACAATATTCTCAATCTCGGTAGTATTTTATGCGTAAATACTACATTAAGACTTAAAACTGCTGAGAAATTGTTGAATCATCAAGGCAACAAATAAACGTAATTATCTGGTAAACAAAAGAACAAATGAAAACATTGCCAAAAAGTACAAGTGATCCATATGAAAAGAGTTGCATTCATTGGAACACATAAGGAACCTGGAGACTAAGTCCAGCATGGACTACATACATCGAACCAAAGCACTTAACAAGGTTGAAAAAGGATTTACTACCACAACACCTTAATTCTTTTGGATGGACCACAGCCAAACAAAAATATAGTACAGATCCACAGCCCGATAGTCCAACCATAAACCCATGACAAAAGGATTACACCACAAGACTTTAAGCCTTTAGGATGTGTCCTGACTCAGCCAAAATATGTTGGTGAGAAAGAAAAAAAGGCCGGGGGATGGGCAATGTGCAGATGAAAAAGGCAAAGTAATAATAATAATCTGTCCCTGATTGGTATGCTAACTAAAAGTATGACACGGAGCAGTTCAATTGACCAAGATGACAAAATATGCCAAAGAATACAAACAGAAATCCACAGTAGGAAGGGCATAGGACCAAGGACATTACACGCATATAATCTGACAAGACAAACACAAATACTTTAAGAACCAACCAGTATTCTTTTTTATCATAAACTGTAAAACCAATAAGCAAGAAATAGTGTGCTAATTGTTCTTCTTAAGACATCATTAAACATCCAAAATCCTCTATTTTGAGAATCAAACAGTATGAAACCTCATTAAACATTCAAAAATCATAAACATCCTTATGAAATCTAACATGCTAAGGAACACAACTCATTGGATGAGAACTGCAAACTACAAAAATGAGTTCACAAGTGCTAGTACTGTCAACCAAACTGAGGTCGGATTTACATTGAGATCGAGTGGGAATTTGCAGAAGGACAGCTATTAACTTGATGTCTCACTACAACTCAACCATGCTTGTTACCAGACACCAAGTTGAGTCTCCAAGAAACTGATACAGTCCTCCATCATGATAATGAAGTCAAGAACACATTAACTCTACACTTGACAAACTTCATCCTTAATATAAGCCCTGTTAAATAGTTGCCAGCTCTCTCTGTATCTAACTTTGGGTTTCCTAGTGTCTCCTCTTGGAAACAAAATTTATTGCTTTAAAATCTAACAAAGTCTCCAAAAAGCACACATCACAGAAAAGGAATATAATAATGGTACAAGCCATTTTGCACACAAATCAGATGGGACCTCTTGATAACAAAAATGAAATGGAGAAAGTTCCACGCTACCTTAAATTCTGTAGCCCCCACCACAAACAGTAACAGTATTTGGAGATGAAATCATTTGATGATACAATACCAGATGTCAAAGCATTTGAGAAAATTCCAAAACCAAATGGATCATCAGTACCATTTATTGAGCAATTTGATTTTAGAATGCTATCACTGCTGCTATTCCAGGCAGCGTAACCTTTCATATTCTGATTGTTACAGTACAAGAAATTCTTTGTGCAATTCACAGGTTCGGTACAAGCTTCCCGCCAGCATGCGTCCTTCCGTTCCACTGCTAATAAGTACCAGAATGCCCCCACTATCTGCAAAGACAAAAAAACATGTGTATATTCTATAAAATTTACATCACAGCATAATCAAATAGGGCTGATATCTACAGATACCCCAGAGTGCAAATGATTCTATTATACTGAATACCATGGGAAAGAAGGAAACTAAGATCTAAGTTGCACTGCGAAGACCTAAGAAAACTTTTGGCTTGCAACAAACAGAAGGTTTTGTAATCCCAATGTGAAGAGTACCGCATATATACTGCAAACAAGACACCAATTCTGAACCAATATGAGTGTTGTAGACTTCATAATGCGTGTATGTAGGTCATCAAATCTTGTAGCATGTGTCCAAATAAAAATCAACAATGGAAACCACTACTTAGACATTACAGAAGACAAAAACATATAACAAAAGAAAAAACATAAGATAGTTAACATAGTAGAATCCAGAAAGGAAAATAATCCGGCACAGTAAACAGGACTTACATGACTAGCAAGCATGTATAATAGCAAATAATATGCAGCCCCAGCCCATGCAGTTTCAGCAAAGACACCTGCTGTCCTTTTCAGCTCCGAAGTCAATGGAATTATTCGAAGAAATCTTGGAATATATTGAAGCAAGACTATGTAACATAAGGCCTGTTTTGTTGCAAGGACATCTGAACCATTTGACACCATTAGAAATCTCCATACCACAATCTGCCCATAGAAAAAAAATAATGAGAAAGACCAACAGACATTCTTCCAGTTGCAACCTCTAGCAATTTACAAATTTATGATGCAATGAAGACAAAAAAGAAAAATTACAAGGAAACCTTCATGATTTGTAGTTGCACCTCTTTCAGCAATCAATCCAAAAAACAAACAACTTGAGGTACAAATTAAAAGATGCACTTTATGGCAAAGTAGGTAGGAGAGCAGGACGCATCTTACAAGCAAATGGAATTATTACCACTATATACCATTTTAAACACAAAAAATAAATATAGTCAACTGGTAAAGGCTGAAGCAAAACCCAAAAGGAAAACCATTGATGATGTGATTGCGTCTGTTGACAGCATAATGTACTGTGCTGATAGATCCAGATGTAACAAAAGTTAAAAACCTGCTTATCATGAAGATCTAGTTCAGGTGGTACAATGTAGAAATGTCTATTAAAAGCCTTACGTATTTATACAAAAAAAATAGATTTCAGAACCACATGTAACAAAAGGTGAATTACATTTAGGCACAGAGAAATTGCCACAGAAGGGGAAAGAAATAAATGCTAACAATTCAATAACAAAGTTGATTCTAGGGTCACAGAAATATTAGGAAAACCAGCAGCCCGCTAAGGAATATTGCACGGATCAACAACAATATAACATTTGTTCGAAACGAAATCAACAACAGAGGCCCAGAAGCATTTGAACAAGAGAATTTAATTCACTCTTTGCATAAATAAACACATACAATAAGGGTGGAAGAGGATTTCAACCTGTGGTAAGGGTAGGATGGAAAGAAAATCAACAATGAAATTTTGTCGCAGGTAACGCTTGGCAATTTGTGCAGGATCTATCACAAGTTCACCTCGCCCAAATACCCGAGAAGATGGGGCAATATAGCCTGTACGGAACTGAAGTGCCATTCGAATAAGATAGAAGACATCAATAACTGTCCGCACCGTTGTTGCTGTAATTGCTAACTTTCGATCTATGCCAAGGCAGTGCGCTGAATCATCAAAAACTGGAAGATAAAAAAATAGAGGGTCCACGGACACTGCTAGAAAGCAGGACACAAAAAACAGCTTATTGCACAGCAGGAGGAATTTGTCCTGAGGGTCAAGTATCTTTCTTTCTGATGCTTCAAGATCTTCTGGAAATACTGCTCGAGAGACCCCAAATCTAAGTGATCGACCAATAGATTTAAGTCCTTCAGATCCCTTTCTAATTCCTTTCTTAAAAGATCTAGATGTTGTATTTGTTCCCCGACCAGTATTACTAAATCCTTCAATGCCAAACCCACATTTCTTGACTCCTGTATCAGAGGATGCTGATAATCTGGAGTCCAAGTCGTCCAACCTGAAACATAGAGAAATATCACAAATATTAAAACAACATCGTAATTAGATATATGACTACCCGTGAAAGGGGAAGAGGAAAAACATTTAAGAGGTAAAACAAAAAAATCAGCAGTTACTATACCATTAGGTACATAGGTCTTGGCATTGGAGATGGTGAAGTTCACTATCCAAGTATCCATATCATACACTCATCATCTTTGATGATGGATGGTAAGACTAGTTACAAAATAAGAGGAAAATAAACAGAAACAGCTCCATAGCATGAGACAATCCATGCCTAGAGAACCTCGAGCATCGTGCATAAATGGGGAACCTTAAAACAGTTGTATAATAACAGGACAGTGAAGGCTAACTTTCTGGAGTAAAATCGTATCCTAATAATACTAAATGGGCCGCCATAACATTAACAAACAAATATGATCATAATTAACATCTAAAAAAAAAAAACCTTAAACACAACAACCATACCCACTCATTGCATCTTTATTCCTTGCAACAGGGGTTTCGCTTTCTTTTTTTCTTTTC
This sequence comes from Viola odorata, assembly GCA_963691705.1. Classification (NCBI taxonomy): domain Eukaryota; kingdom Viridiplantae; phylum Streptophyta; class Magnoliopsida; order Malpighiales; family Violaceae; genus Viola; species Viola odorata. The sequence goes on along the minus strand of OY829545.1, from coordinate 53,640,543 downwards.
TTTTTCTTGTGTATCTATTTCCCACTTTTGATTTCAACAAGAATTCATGATGGAGTTTTCCATTCAGTACAGAAAAAGAAGAGTAAATCACAAGCCATAACACCCATAAACCCTAGTGAGCATAAGCATCACAGTCATAACATTGTAATCATATCAGCATAACCAAAAAGAAACCCCACCTAACAATCTGCCACACGAAATCACAAAACCATGAACAAATAACTCTGACCTTAACTCACTCCAATATCATCAATTTGGAGAAAGAAAAAAAAGCTGGAGAATTCAAACAGTACCTGACAAACTTATCTCTCTGGCCAGTCACGTATTGTGTGTTGCGGCCACAGTCGAACATCGTTTGCAACCGAACATAAACACCACCTGCACCCAACCAACAGTGAAAATATATTTTTTAAAAAGATACTGATAGTAAAAATTAAATTAAAAAATTGCAGGCCACCAAAATCATCCATCAAAGCATATTCCCTTCGAATTTGAAAAATTAAATAACCAGGAAAATATACAAGGAATGACAAAGACTAGTAAGCTTCAATGCTACTGGATCTTCCGAAAAGCAAAATAACAATAATGAGAAGATGATTGACTACCGTTGACTACTAAATTCCAAAGAATTGGAAGTTAAAAATTCAAACTGTTATGGGCAAAAATAAAAACTGAGATTGAAGTCTAGAAACACGGGAAAATCGACGCGATTGGGAAAGAACGTGCATGAATTAGCATCTAACTTGATTGATGAGAGCAAGGAGGAAGTTACTTACAGTGATGAGTAAAGAGACGACGAGGAAGAGTTTAGATATTTGAGAGAGATGTTCAGGATTGGTGGTTAGGCGCGATTGAGAGAGAAAAGGGGAAATGGAATCGAAAATGGAAATCTTTTTCTTTTCTTCCGTTTTCTTTCTTGTTTTATTTTTGTTCTTTTGTTCTTTTGTTCTTTTTTCTTTTTCCTAATGCCTGAGCATTTTGGTGAATTGACTAAAGTGACCTTTTTGTCTGGAACCTGGCGGCAGTCGAACCAAGGTTGTCACTATTCCTAATTACTCTCTCCGTTCCTAATTACTTGTCACTAGTCACTATTCCTATCGGCCGGAATAGTAACTATATGACTTCGAAAGATTCCGAAATTTTTCGTCAACGTATATTAATCCTTCACGTACGTTGAAAAAAAAATTCGAATTTTTTCGAGATCATATAGTTGTTATTCCAACCGCTTTGAAATGCGTGCTGGAATAGTAAAGTGACAGGTAAAGTGGAACGGAGGGAGTAATATACTAAAAAATGGGGTGAGAGGTACCGTCTATATCGACTAATATTTGACCGATATGATTGATATGATTAATATACACTAAGATAAAAATTGAGATAATACATTATGTTTTATATTTCATTTTTAATATTAAAATACGACACATTAACTATAGCAACCGATATGATATGAGATTGATAATTTTGATTTAAACCTCAGCATCCATCCCACGTCGGAACAAGATTAAAGATTTGACATTTCGAACAATGGTCAGACAGCAATATCTCAAAAAGCTCAGTCAACTAAAAAACAATTGATTTGTCCCCTTATACTTTTGTTTACATCAAATGTACCCTTCTTCAATTAAAATAATGATAAAATGAAATACAAATTATTTAAATATATTTATAGACATAAATTTTGTGTGAGATCAATTTATTTATTTTTTATAAGGAGATTATGGTTTTTTTATAGTGAGAAACAAGTCGTTAATTAGAAAGAAAAAAAAAAGATGAATAAATTTGGAGATATCAACGGTACGTTATTAAAAAGATTAGTTGAGTTTTGGAGAAAAATATGATATAAAATTCAATTATGTAAACGATCTTTCTTTCTAGAGGGAGTTTGGTCGAGGAAGTTTTAGGATTACTTTAAGAATCATTTTATTTTAAAATTGTTAGAAATAATTGATTATATTTTTTAAAATTCTTAGGATTTTTTCTTTGATTAAGCACTATAATATTATATGCTAATTATATTTGTCAAAAATACTCTCATTCAAATTTAAACAATTTTTATCTCGTTTATTCTAACTAAATCCCTTATGGTCTGTTTTTGTAGCGACAGAATACAAGAAAATAAATCGGAGAAAGACGTTGATCAAAGAACAAACAATGACCCCTTATTTTAATGATGCTATTTGTTAGAAACAATAAATTATAAGGCAAATTTATTGAGATTATTTTTTTTATAATCCAAAATATAATGGAGTATGTTTTTTCAATCAATGTTAGAAAAGTGGATGGATATTTTTGTAATAATAAAATTTTATATTTTTCCTTTCCAATGGATTTCTAAAATACTATCTATTTGGAGGTATTCATTTTCCCTTCTACTTTGACTTACTCAAAGAATATTTTTTTCCAAGGTATTATTATAATCCTAGGAATTCTTAATTTTGTGTTTACAAAATAAAATATTACTAGAATTATAGGATTACTCCGACGAAGCAATTTTAGAATCCTTCAACTAAACGTCTCCTTTGTCTAGGACTATTTGGACTTATTTTTAGGTTTTTTTAGTAATTTTAGTAGATTTTTTCCTTTATATATAGTTATATTTAGTAAGGAAATATGAGTTTAAACGTACATTTGTAATTAAGTTGGCTTAAGAAATGACTAATAAAGTCTATAAAATGGATTCAGGTTGCGAATGTTTTTTCTACTTGGATTGATTGATGATCATGGCACTTTCTTTTGTGGTGGATCTTTTCTTCTTGCCATCTCAATACAAACTTGTAGCTTAATTTATTGAAAAAAGAGAAGATATACCTAAAAAAACAACTCTAAACTATTTGTTTGTTTAATGAACCCTTTAAACTTATAAATAATGATCAAATAACTCCCTTACTATTAAAAAATCGTGACATGTAAGTAACTCCGTTAAAAAAAAATTGCCACGTCAGCGAAAATGTGATAACTTTTTGCTGACGTGATAACTTTTTTAACGGCAGGGGTAATTAAACAAGAATAAATAAATTTAGAGAGGGTCATTAAAAAAAAAATAGTCCCTGTGATGATTAATTAAAACATTAAAGTTCAGGTTTAATTCTTAGCTTTATCCCAATATTTTATTGGTACAACATAAGACTTTTGTTAAGAGAAATAAGTGACACCAACCTAATCACACGATAATTTGATAAGAAAATTAGGATACATCAATTTTATATATTAATAATATTATATATTTTAGAATTTTTTTTGTTATGATATTTAAATTTTAGAGGATATATTCAAATAAAAAATATTTTTAGAAAATGTCAAATTTTATAACTACTAAAAATATATTCTAAAATATGTAATACTAGGTTTATCGGGAAAAAATATGTAATATTATTTAAATTATATAGTAGTAAAATAAATGAGTCTAAAAGAGTCGTTATGTATATCATAAGTCTACACTTTCTTTATTTCAATTTAAAATTAGTCCTAAAGTGGCTCCATTGTATAATTCTAAGACTTCTTATATCATATGTCCTTGGACATCATAATTTACTCCTAAAGTGGCTCCATTGTATAATTCTAAGACTTCTTATATCATATGTCCTTAGACATCATAATTTGTTATTTAATGTTTTTAGTACAGAGTTGTTACGAAAATGAAATAAAATAACCGTACGTTTTAGTGAACAGTGACACATGTAATTTAAATTTTAGTCCATTTTAATCACTTATGTAATGTGTAAGTGATTATGCAATTATTTTAGCTAATGAAAAAAAATATAAAAATGGAGTTTTTTTAAAGCAAAATTTATATTTTGACAAAAAAAATTATTTAATGATTTATTAGTTCTATATTATGAAACAAAGAAATTCAACCTATTATGTAAACTAATTAAAAATGTCGCACTCTCATTGTTATATATATATTTTCTTATATTTTCTTATAGGAATTTGGGTTAATTTCTTAAATTTTTTAGTAAAAATATCAATTAACTTTGTACCAAATTAAAAAAAAAAATCGAGATAAAGCTAAATAACAACCCTGAACTTTAATGTTTTAATTAATCACTCCCTGAACTATTTTTGTTTAAATTACCCATCGTTAAAAAAGTTGACACGTCTTCGCTTACGTAGCAATTTTTTTTTAACGGAGTTACTGACACGTCATGTTTTTTTAACGATAGGGGGGTTATTTGATCATTATTTATAAGTTCAGGAAGTCATTAAATAAACAAATAGTTTAGGGTTGCGATTAATTAAAACATTAAAGTTCAGGGTTACTTTTTAGCTTTTTCCAAAAACAAATGTGTTTAATGATTTAATGATGAATTAAAAATATCAAATTATTTTTATTTTCTTATAAATTAAGAAAAATTACATAAAATTATGAAATAAAAAATTAAATCGTACAAAAATTGAAAATGAATTTTAAGTTTGAACTAGTAGTTTTTAGTCGTTTACTTTCAAGTTTCTATCATTTTTCTTTCAAAATGACATTCATCTTGTTTTACAAAATGATAAAAAATATTGTTCATTATTTTTCTATACATTTTTTTAAGCCACATTGGATTTTTAAGTTTATGTGTGATTGCTATATAACACATAAAAACAACAATTAAATTTTTATTTATATTAATTAAATAATAAATAAAATTCAGGAAAAATAGTTTTAGTTAAATTATAAATAATTTATATATCAACGAGACTTAACTATGATATAATCGAGGATTACTATAATGGAAGATGTGTTTTCTTTTGTTTTGGTACTGTTAGCACTATCGGTAATTTTACCGGATTACCAAACAGGACTTAGTTGTCTTGTTTGCATCCCGTATATACAAACAAACGCTACCCTGCAGACCTACCTTATACACCGTGGAAATACAAAATTGGCAAAGAGCACAAAACATTTCCCCGACTTTTACCTATTCAGTATGACATAGCATATGCTGTAACGTGCTGACCACTATCATTGACGAGCCAAATGAGCAAGTGGATGTACAAGAATTCCCTTGCAAAATCTCTACAAAACCCATAAAGTAAAGTATACATGCATATGATTTATAACTAGGGCTAGAGATTTCATTGATCTAGCAGTTAGTACCTATGATAGTGTCCAGCGAGTCAGAGACCTAATATTATCTTCAAATCTCTTTGCAAATTGCAGCTTCAGCTTTGATGTCCCCATCTTCCGGAGGATTCAACTTTCCCTGCTTCTTTCACTCTGAGATGACCGAGGTCACATAAAAACAATGTCAGTTCCGAAAAAGAGGTGAAGATCTGTCTCATCGTTTGAGTTCATCCGCGATTGCATCTCGAGCTTCATTACAGAGCAGTTCAGCATTGCTTCCTTCAATAGACTTGAGAATAACAACTTTAACAGATCCTGAATTCAAGATGCCCTCCATTCCTGATGGCATGATTTCCCCTGTTCCTTTAAGAGTGATAGGTACCACAGGTACCCTTGTTTTTGCTGCAACTGTGAATGCACCCTTCTGCATGTAACGAACAACAAAAAGCAATAAACTTGTCTGTTCCCAAAATTTACTAAATATGTTTACTCAAGTGCAAAACATATTCAAGATAAAAGAAGGCAAGAAGATGAGGAAGTAGCGGTAAATCAGCTATCCCAGCAACACCGCTTAGACCTATGTTTTCTAGCTAGCCTAGGTTCAGCAAAGTTTTTTTCCCCCATCCTAATAGGGGATGAGGAAGTAGTGGTAAATCCACTAACCACTAACAACTCACCATCAGTTATTAACTTTAACCTATTTGTCATATGATTAGATTAGTCCTATATTTATCATAGGCAGCATGATAATTGACAGTACAAGAACGCAGAAACTGAGTCATAAGAGACCTTCCTTTCTTGAGGGCAGGCTTCCATTATTTTTAAAAGGGCAATTTAAAGCTTCCATGCAGAAGCTCACAGTTTGTTTACTTTGCTTCCTATTGTCTATCCCTAAAGCACTACACTACTTTGACCCTCCGCACTAAAGCACTAGTGTCAAATAAGGTACTCAAGCATGGGTGACATATTGGAACCTCAAAGCCATGGAAAAGAATAACAAAATCTTGAGAAAATAACTATCCAAGCCACATCTACGTGAGGAGCATTCATAGTTGAAACTCATACGTCAAATTGAGCAGCAAAGCTAGAGAGAGGGGTGGCAAAAAAGAACCCAGCTAGTGGTCCAAGCTACCTCTAATTCCTCATGAATGGTTTGTCCTGAGACTATAGAGTCACAGGTATTTCTGTATTACTTGCTAAAACAATATAAAGTTAAACATAAGAGGCCTTGAAGCACACCAAAACATTTACGTGGTAAGGAAACAGCAAAAATCTTTCCTGGATGAAGGTAATGGAAAAAAGGCTGACACAACTCAGTAAAGTATGAACTACAAATGCAGCGAAAAAGACAATGCATGTCAATGTGCATCCATTAGCAAAGGATTCAGAGAGCTTATAAACGTATGGAGCACCAATTGCAAAGATGAATGGGAAAATTCTGTGTTCCTTTGACGGTTTGACCATGGTTCTCAAAAACCAAATGCGTTGATTAGTTAGTACGTTCTCTTAGTATATCTATAAGATACAAAGAATAACAAGACTCACCTTGAATGATCCTAACTTCCCATCTTTACTTCGTGTTCCTTCTGGGAAGAAGCAGACAGAGGCCCCTTTGTTGACTAAATCAATGCATTGCTTAAGACAGTCCTACATACCAGTAGCCATTCAAACTTCAAATCTATGTTATTATCGAAAGCACAAGTTCCCAGGGAGAACAGAAATAGAAAAATAAAAAAATTATTGAAATAACTGTAATGAATGCCACCTGAACCTATGAGGACTAAACAAATAACATGAACCAAGAGAAAAGGGAAAATAGTTTACCAATTGGCTTCTGGTGTCCATGCGCTTTAAAGGGATGGTGCCCAGCATAAGCATGGCCCATCCAATAATGGGATAGACAAATATCGCAGTCTTGCTAATAAACTTGAAGCTTCTGCCGAGTGTGAGTAGTGTATATATGTCAAGGAAACTCTGGTGGTTGGATACATATACTGCAGGGGTATCCGAAGGGGGCAGATTCTCCAATCCTTCAAACTCAATCTTCAAAAATGGAGAAATGGCTATTGTTGCCCAAAGCTTGGCTATAAAGTGCTGAGCTCTTCGTCTGTATCGATCTAACAAGAGCACGAAGGGGTGTTGTACAACCATCACCACAAACAAACAAATGGCCGCAATAGCAGTAACAGCATAAAAGCACATTCCTCTAACTTTTGAGCCCAATTTAATTTCTGCACTTCAGAAAGTCGGGGGGAATTAATGAGAGGGCAAAAACAAAGTAACAAAAATAACAGACAGGCTTGTTCAGAAACCTGACAGTGGATAGGCAGACTCTGAGATCCCAGTTCCAGCAAGTTCAGATCTCGCAATCACATATCGAGATTCTCTATTCTGTTGATGCAACATATGATTAAAGTTTGACACATTTTGCTCCATTCTTAAACAATGATTCCAAGGTACAGCCACATGTTTCCTTGGAATGCATGAAGCGCCAAATAGACTAGCTGTTGCAAAAGAGGTTCAGTGCAAAAGATTCAATCTGCTGGTGAAGGAGCAACTGATATTTAGCCATAAAAGCACTTTTTTTAATTTCATTTTATTTTACTATCTAAACACCAGCCATCTTATCCAAACAATAGTCCTGCTAAGAGATACATGGCATTTTCTTGAGCCAGTTCTGCTAGTTTTGGTTCTTCGAAGATTAACTTAGAGCTAACCCTCTCCCCCAAGAGGTTGGGGGCTAAAAGCCTTACTGTAGCTACCAAGATTGAAAGTGATGATAAATAATGATAAATATCATAGGTTGAAGATTCATTAGTTTTGAAACCCCAGAATTATTCGGGTTCACCGTGCCTGTGTGAAGGCACCACTTAGTTGTGCAAATTGAATATGAATAGTTGTAAGCAAGAACTAAACCCAATCCAGACAGGTAATAATAAACATCGTTTTAAATAGTTAGTTGCTTTGAACAAAGTATAAACAAAATTAGCTCAGACTTAGAAGCTATGCATATATGTACCTATTTGCTTACAATGGTTTGAATTTCTCAATATTGCCCGTTTAGGAGAACATGGCCCTAAATACAGCCTTCGATTCGCAAAGAACTGCAATGAGGGAATATGATCAGGTAGAAATCAAGGAACCAAATCAAATAGGAATAAAGTAAGACAGCCAAGATGTAAGGTACTGAATAGAGAAAGGGGAAGCAGTGGAATTACAAAAAGGTGAAAATAGAAACATGATAATTCGAAGGTGTAATGCAGCAGAAGATAAATTCCACCAAGAACATCCTATTCAAATAAAAAATTGGATAGAGGAAAAATAACAAAATCAAGGCATGCACGCACAAAACAAACAGCACCAAAACTCAAGAAAGAAATTGTTATTGAGTTACCAACAGAAAGATTCAACCAGCATGATACAACAAGTATTTTAGCTGAGTTTTATACTGGGTTATCAATCACACAAAGAAACAAAATAAGATAATTCTCATTCCTTCCTTAGTTTTACAAGAAAAAGAGAATCACCGGAGAAGCAGTAACCGATCCTCTATTACAGGGAAGAAGAGAGATATGGGGCGGTGGAAAAGCGACTTCCATTTTTAGGTGGTATCGGAAAAGTGACTCTCTTGTCGGAGGAGGGAGGGGTTAAGGCCTAATAAAGGGTTCTTGACGGAGTAAAGAAGAAAACAATTTCTTAGTATTTGTTTTTGCTATACTCGAGGTGATGAGTATATAATATTCTTGCTTATCCTCCTCTTCAGCTTCTGCTTCTGAAAGCGACAGCGCCTACCATCTCTTTATTAGAGCGTGGTCGTCGTCTTCCTGTTTGGACTTCGGAGAAACTCACCTCTCTTGTTCTCACAGCCGTAATAGTTTAAGTTAAAAAACCTAAATAAAATATTCTTGTACACATGTAACTTTTCTTTCTCTTGTAAATTTTAATTTATTTAATTTAATATAGTAACAAATTCTTGCTAAAAAATAATTACTAAATTAGGAGTTAAATACCTTTCATTTCAAAATAGATTGGAAATTGTGAAAAAAAAAATTAACGTAAATGTTCAAATTCAATTTTGAGAATCCGTAATAGATTTTGACTGAGGCGAGCGAATGAGTTGTAGCAACTTCTTATGCTAAATCTTATCATCAATACATATAAATTTGAACACAATCCAATAGTTGGATCAAAATTATGCCCTTTTCAAGTTCTTTGTTTTTTTTATATTTTTTTCTAATTTTATTTGTTTTTCTCTGTTTTTTTTTTTTTTCATATTTTTAATTGCCTTTCAAGGTTTTTTTTTAATTTTTTCATATTATTAAGAAATTTAGCTAATTTTTAATAATTATTTACATTTTATATATTTGTTTTAAATTCAATATTTTTCTCTAAGACTTTAAAAGGGTATTTCTTCTTATTTTTTTAACTTTTTTTACAAAATTTTCATATTTCGAGTCATGCCTGAAAAAAATGGAAAAAAGCCACATATACTAACTTATCAAATAATAGCGTAAATAAAATTTAAAAGTAAATGGATAATATAGGTAGTTTGTAAAGTTAAGTGCTAATTCGCCGTCGAAACGGGTCAAAAATAATATTAAAACATGATGCCTAGATGCACAAATTAATTTGCGTATAATGGTAACAGGGTCGAACTACAGAGACTAAAGGGTGAATCTTGCCCTAGATGTATGACAGAATGAAATGCACAAAACAGTAACATAAAGGGGGGTTTGGTTGATCAAACAAGTCGACCAAAAGATGCCGAGGCCTAGACAGCTAACAATGACAGAATTAATAAAACAACAGAAATAATAATTATAAGAAAATAAATACGGAAGTAAGTGAGATTAAATCAAATATGGAGAAACCTTAGCAAGGGGTTTTTCTTGGGTTGCGTCAAGGCCTAGTCAGTCATTGACGCACATAAATTCTATTCTCACGCTATATACGTGCTATAGGAGCTAGGTACGTTTAGGCCCTCTGCTTTCCTCGTAAGAGAAGCTACCCCCCGTTTTCACATATGAGGTAGCCTTGACGCTGCGCCGTCCCCCCAGGCATGAAGCGGGGAGGCAATACTCACAGCTCCCATGAAGGTAAGGAAAGACACGTCTAGGGCTAAATGCCTCTCAGTTTGTCAGGCTCGCAACACCACCCTAATCGCTAACTTGCCCTAGACAGAACGGACCAAGCTAATGACAATCCATCTAGTGTCTACTCTATTCTAAGGCTTCACGTTAATTGTAACCAAAGAAATGACAAAGATCTAAGATAGTAAACTAGCAGGTGATCAAACTCCTAATAAAACCATCTAGATCTAACAATAAAAACGGCAAGCAAACAAATACAACATCAAGAATATATTAAGCACAATTTGGCCTCATGACTACCCTTTTGCAACCCTTAAAACACCCTTGCTAAGTGGAAGAGTTTAAGCTGCGTTTACTTTGGATAATTTTTAGTTTGAAAATTTGTTATTTTTCGGAAAATAAAGAATTTTTATTTCAAACAAAAAACTGGAAAACGTGTTTACTTCGCACTAACTGAAAAAATTTCTTGATCTGAAAAACTGGAAAACGTGTTTACTTCGCACTATTCTTGATCTGAAAAACTGGAAAACGTGTTTACTTCGCACTAATTTCCAAAATTTAGAAAAACAAAAAATAATTTTGTTCCAACAACTTTATTTTTTAAATGAAAAAAATCATGTTATTATTTTCTTCTATTTGCAAAGATTAATAAACTAATAAATATATTTCTAGGAAAAAATTTACACTTATTATAATTGAAAAAACTAAAATATATCATCAATCTACTAATATTCCATTACATATAAATATACTAATTCATATTTCTACATGAAAATAAAATACATATAAAATAGTCTTATTGTTCATTGCGTAAATATTAAAAAAAATGACATTAAAAACATATTCTATTTGGCTTGTTAATTTCTCATATTCTAACGATTATTATGATGAGCCCATAATTGATTTACAATATCTTCTCTAACAACATTCATTTGTTGTTGCTGGGACATATTCACTTGAATACCTTCTTGCAGCTCACCAACTTCGTCCCCATCACAGTTCTCTAGACCTTCCATACCATATTCTGTGAATAATCGATCAGCTCTATCTTCCATTCGAATAAAATTGTGCAGTGCACAACAAACTAAAGGTATCAATTTTTGACGTCGAAGAGGGTAATTCGGAATAAACTTTAAGATTGTAAATCTAGCCTTGAGGATGCCAAAAGCCCTTTCAATAAAATTTCTCAAAGATGAATGTCGATAGTTAAACAATTCATATTTTCTTGTTATCCTTCCTCGCCCATGAAAACCGTTGCGATGATACCGTTCGCCACGATAAGGAGCCAAAAATCTAGGAATATTTAGATAACCAGCATCAACAGCATAATAGTAATCTGCACAAGATAAATACACTCAGTAAAAGATGCTAAAAAATAATTTATAAATATTGTAATGAATTACAAGAATAATGTTTCACCTGTTGGAGGCATAGAAAATTGATTTTTTTGCCTTATTAATGCATCAAGAAATATGCGTGAATCATTAGCTGTGCCTTCCTAACCAGTATAAACAAAAGTAAACATTAAATCATGCAAACACGCCGCCATAATATTTTGAGTAACAAGTGATTTTCTACCCCGAAATATTTTTTGTTTGGAAGCAGGAGACTAAGCTGCGACATGAGTACCATCTATTGCACCTATGCATTTCTATAAGGAAAAAAAATACAAAAGAATAACTTAAATATTTAAACATCATTGTTTTTTTTTCAGTAACATGAATTTATAATAGACATGCGTACCTCAAAATATGGATACCATGTAGCATGTTCAAGAATTTCTGGTTGAACGGGTCCTCTGTTAACATGTTTGATCATATGAGTTGCTAACGCAGCTAAAGTGCGTATCACATTCTTGACCCAAATGTGTACAGTCCTAGTAGAGTGCTGATATCGGTCTGCCACCGTCCTTTGAGTTGTTCTATGGCATAATACAACCAATCCCATTGCCAAACCCTTTTCTACACTAACTCCTCTTGACGCACGTATTAATTCCATCGTTCTCAGCCTATCACATAAATTCAGAAACACATGTGGTCGCATACTAAAGTTATCATAACATACAGTTGGATTTCCCACTAAAACTTCAAGGATATATGCTCTACCATTAAGCATAGATGTGCGACAAGGCATTCTTCCAATATAACAGTTACTTTCACCTTCCATTAGCATACGAAGCTGCGTCAATTCTTCCAAGTCATCATCATCATCATCAGTGGAACTATCACTACTTGAATTGATAACAGAAGATCTTGAAGTGTTTCCATAATACTGTGTCATTTTACCTGCACCATTAAGACTAATCATTACGAACAAACAAATAATTAACTAAACATTACGAACAAACAAATAAACATCAAAAAATTAGTACGAAAATAAATTGACGGGCCTGACTAACCAAACTTGAACAACCCAAACTACCCTCTTCCTTCTTATGGGCTGGCCTAGCCGGCCCACTAACCAAAAATAAAACACAGCCCACGCTTCTTTCTTTTATCCAAACCAAATTAATCATCATTTTCCTCCTCTGCATCCAAACCAATAACAGAACAAACAACAAAACACATCACCCTTTCCTACCACATCCCACCAATCCTAGCCTTTCTCCTGCAAAATAACACAATAGCAACAAAACCATAACAGCCACACAACAAGAAAAGGAAAGCAGAAAGATAAACAAAAAAAACAAGCAAGAAAAGGGACGAACAAATGGTTGAGGTTGGGCGGCGGATTGATCAGTTGAGGAGATGGTGCGGCGGCAGTGAGGTGATTGGCTGGAGGCAGGCCGACAGACGGGGTTTAATTTGATGATGATGATGATTGTTGGTTTCGGCTGGGTTTTGGCAGTGGTGGTTTGATCGGCGATGGTGGCCGGAGGTTTAATTGGGTGGTGATGGGTTGTTGATTTTGGTGATTTGGTGGTTGTTTTGTGTAGTTTGGAGGTTTGATTTTGACAGGGATGGATTAAATTTGTAATTGATGTAGGGATGGATTTAGAGAGTTTTTTGTTGGTTTCTCTATGGAAAAGATTGTTGCTACCCGATTTTGGATTTTTAATTTTTCATTTGTCGCATTTTTATCATCAATTTTCAAAAATCGTGCTTCATTTATTTTTGTCAATCTGATGTTTATTTTCACGCCTTATGCCATTTAAATTTTATTTCATACTTTTCGTGTTTTTATCACTTTTTCCTGTTCGAGCCCGTATCGGTTCCCGAGTCAAATTCTCGAAACCAAGGGTCGAACAATTTCACTTATTAGCTACTTAGCTTTTATTATTATTTTAACTCGCTCAATTTCATTGCATTTCACTCAATTTATATTTTTTTAGTATTTTCTTATACTCGAACTCTTATTATTTACATGCGAATTTTTATCGAATCATTCAGTAAAATTTTCATTATTCACTGTATGCTAATTATCTTAGTTTATTTTATATTACATCTTAGTTTTATATATATATATATATATATATATATATATATATATATATATATATATATTATTATTCATCTTTAGCAAAATTTTCCCGTAAATACGAGCTAAAAATAACTCGCTCGTGTGCATTAATTTGCATTAATGCAAGTTAATGCATTTCTGCAAATTTGAAAAGACAGCATCCTTATCCCTCGATCCTTCCCCAACCGCCTTACTGTTCCAAGGCCACCTCATCTCCTCCACCGCCTGAAACTCCCATAAATAATGGCTGGAGCCACAAGCAATTGGGGGGGGAGCTCGGGCAACAATTCTGCAAAGATCAATTACCCCCCCAATTTCAATTCAGCTCACCAAACTTCTATCTTCTTCCTTTAACCTCCAGCCACACCTCTGCCACCAAAATCCAAACCAACCAAACAAACAAAAATCAAACCAAATCAATCATAAATAATCCTCAATCTCTCAATTCCAATTTCAATTGCAATCAAACCAAATTTCCGTATGCTTACATGTTTAATTTTTTATTTAATTCCCGTATACTTGCACGTTTAATTATTACTTCCGTATGCTTTTGCATGATTAATTATTCTACTTGCGTATAATCATCAAAAAATAATTATTTCATTTACGTACAATAATTTTGATGCTAATTATTCGTATGCTCATACTTTCTAATTAATTATTTCTGCATGCCTAAATAATTATTCCGCTTGCGTCTAATTGCTAAAATTAATTATTTCACCCGCCACAAGCCATTAGATATTTATCTGCTTTCCGATTATCATTTTCCCGAACTAATACTCTCGACTTTGTAGGGCAAATCAATCGATGCCCTTTACAAGTACGCTTCCTAACTTCGATCCAAAAGGGTATAACCGTCCATACCCTTCTCAAGTAAACATTTCTCACCCTTTTATTTTCACGCTTTTCGCATATATATATTCATATGCATGATATTTAAAATTCAATTCATCCATTGGGCATGATCACTAAATTAGGAATTTTTATTTTTCAAACATAATTTAAAACACCTCTTCATCCGGTGACCTTTTTAGGATGAGACTCGGGTGCCTAACACCTTCCCGAGTCCATAATACGACCCCGAACCACTATTCTTGGGTTCAGACCCACTTTGCCTTACTTTTTTATTTTTATACCATAACTTTAGGTTCCCTAAACCTAGAAACAAATTAGGGTGGCGACTTCATTGCATTATGTGAGATGAGTCCCATTTCGTCTCACATCTCGTCCCAAACCCGCGTCGCATTAGGAAAAATCCAAAAGGGGGGGTGCGACAGTTTGGCGACTTCATTGGGGACCAATAGGGTCGAAGCCGGATTTTTTTGAGGTGTTTGTTTTTTTTCATATGATTTTTGTACATGATTAATTGTTTGTCATATATTTAATTCTTGTATTATCACATGATTTTTTATGCATGATTATTGTTTTTATTTGTTAGTAAATTGTTCACATGATTTGTTGTTATTCGCTTTGATAAACTGTCATTGCATATGCATCTCACGCATAATGCCCTACCGCCGGGCCTTTTCCAAATAAGATTAGGAGGTTAGTAGTGAGGCCCTAGGACACGAGTCCTAGGTAGTTTTCACAAACCCCAAACTCGGACTCGAACCCCTAAATGGGTGAACGCCTAAAACTTTTGATGGTTCGACAGGCAATCACGTATCCATTTACTGAGGGACCACTTCTATGGTATTGTCCGGGAGCCTTTCCAGCCAGTTAGACGTAGTAGATGTCACCCCAGCATATGCATCATATTGAAATGCGTATATTGCGACTTTGTTTCATTTTTTCCACTGATTTCTCAAAAATTCTAATTACAACTGGTTTGTCAAAATTTTCCACAAATGATTTCTCAAATTTTTCCACATTTATAAATTTTTCCCAAATTTTTTCGGTTTACCTATTCTCCTAATTGAAAATCTGATTCCGCAAATCTTCCACATTGAAAATCCTTTTCCGCAAAATCTCCATATTGGCAATTTTTTCCTTAAATTTGTCACATTTGCAATTTTTTCGCAAATTCTCCACATTTGCAATTTTTTTTTGCAATGTCTCCATATTGGCCAATTTTTTCACAATTTCTCAATATCTATAAATTTTTCCTAAATTTTTCCGCGTGTCAAATTTTTCCGCAATTTTTACACATGTGTCAAATGTTTTCGCAATTCCCCCACATGAGACAAATTTCTCCACAACTTTCCACGTGTATAAACTTTTCCGCAATCTTACACGTGTGTCAAATTTTTCCGCAATGTTTCATGTGTATAAATTTTCTCGCATTTTTTCCCTGTCTGCAACTTTCTCCGTAATTTTTCCCTGTTTGCGATTTCTATTGCCATCACTATTCACATTTTACTCTTTTGATTTATTAAATCATCATTCTGATTTTCAGTCCATTATGGATCTAGATGCTATTAATTAGTTTCCTTTCTTTCCCACCCAGAACAAAGGCATGAAGGGGAGCTTGTCCAATAGTCGAGCCTACGACTATAAACAAGGGTGCTCTGTGGGAGGCAACCCACGTGTTCTTGTGCAATGAGAATTGTAAATTGGGGGGCAAGCAGTTGGAATGATAACCAGAAGAAGGCAACATAGAGTATCCACGACTGAACACATTTTACCGGGGGGCAGCGGTGCCCGAATGGATTTTTCTTTCCACATCAACCTTCCTGCGGGCAGCAACGCCCAAATAGAACTTCCATTTTTGTTCCCCATCAAGATCTCAATGGTCACTAACATCCCAATATAATTCCGCAAAGCATGAATGGGTCTGGACATCCGATCAGAATCATGACGTGCTTGCCAATACGCCTCACTAGAAAAGGGAGAGTTTAAAACCTATTGATTACGTTGTCCATTTTCCTAAATCATTCTTCAATTCTACCCATTGTTTCTCCCTTATTTTTGCAGGAACTCGAATCATACCATGGTTACTTGCATAATGCTCAGCGAGATAAAGGAATATTCCTCTTATCGACTCTTGAATAACCATTTGGTGTGCCCTTACTGCCCTGCCGCGTGTATCAGGGAAGTCCATCATGCATTCTACACCGGGGGCAACCTTTTGGAAATGCCCCACTTTCATCCATGGCGGCGGCCCAGTTCCCCCTATTTTCATCCATTGCGGCGCCCCGCCCTGGTCTCAATCTACATGAACATTGCAGTGGGCATCAACGTCAAAGTGAGGTTTACATTCATATTTCCGCAACAGCGCCTTGCGTCGACCTCAACACTTTTACTGCACATCCAGAGAAGTCTATTCATCTCTATACCTCTTTAATTTTTGTACAATCATT
The DNA here is from genome assembly GCA_963691705.1 of Viola odorata. NCBI lineage: Eukaryota > Viridiplantae > Streptophyta > Magnoliopsida > Malpighiales > Violaceae > Viola > Viola odorata. Next base: position 53,623,642 of record OY829545.1, on the reverse strand, counting down.
CATTCTCGCATTGGGGGCAATTCTTTTAATTATTCATAAATTTTCGTGAGTGGTCATACCCTCACATTTTTTTGTAAAAATTGCTAAAATTGTGAAGATTTGTTATGAACTGTGCATAAAATTCTTTGAATAAAATCCACACTACCCTCAAATTTTTCAAACCTTCCGTATATTGAGCATGTTCAACATGTTACTGCATCATGGATAACTTGTGCAACCATTGGAAATTATATGACGTGCATGATCTGGCCTGCTAGTTCTTATATCTACAGCATGCTTAGATGTAAGCAATCACAAACGCATCCCTGTGAGCATTTTGGGCCTCCACGCCTTATTTCTTTCATGTGTGTAAATGCCGAACTAGGTGCTAGTTGGATTTGCATAATATCTAGGGTATATGCACCATTAGACATGGGATAGCAGTAAAATGACATTGGACTTTGCTCTTTCTTCCATTTTTTTTAATAAGACAATGAGCCGTACTTGATTGAGATGGCTAACTAGAGGAAAGGTGCACATCAAACTTGGCCCGCACAAGAAGGGATGCGAAAGCTCTAAGGATTGTTGATGGCCAGCGCTGGAAGAAGACCGAACAAAAACAAGAGACGAAGGCCTCGGCCTTAAACCAAAATTGAGGAAAGCCAGCACGAAAACTGTACTTGCTTGGCTTGATGATGTGTTTTGAGAGAGAGAAAAAAAAATGAGAAAAAAAAAAGAAACAAGGAAAAAAGAAAAAAAAAAGAAAAAAAAAGAAAAAGAAAAAGAAGAAAAAAAGAAAAATCAAAAGTGTCCAAAGAACACAACAAAACAAAAGCATATAAGCAAGCGAAAAAAGGGCCCCAGGGTCAGTTCATAAAAAAAAAAAAACTCCATCGAGAAACCACCCCGTGAAGATTCAAAAACTTGGGCGCAGTCCCCTCAAAGCAATCAAGAAGGGGCATCCTCAATGAAGATCAAAGAACTGGGGCGCCTTGTCCTCAGAAAAGATCAAAAAGAAAAGCATCTCCAATAAGGATCCAAGAATCTACGCGCTACACCCTCCAAGTGGTCGCAGGAAGAAGCATCCCTAGCAAAGACTGAAGGACTTGTGCACGTTATTCTCGCCGTGGCCAATCAACATGCTCTGTTCATTGAGAAAAACATTCACTTCTCCTCCCCCAGCAAAGTCCTTTCGATTATATGAAGGCCCATGCATGTGCATCTTCATATGAAGTTTATTCACTCGGATTGACATTGCAAATCTGGCTTTGTTCTATGTGATTGATGGTTTATTTTGGATGTTTTATCTTCTCTTTTATTATTAATTGAGATGATAAGTTTGCTACTTTAAGCCCTTTTGCTTCCTTTCTTATTATACAGCCTTTGGAACATCAATCTGAAGGAAAGGAGCAGAAAGCTTGAAGATTAGAGCTTAAATCAATCATTTGGTGATGGAGTCCCGTTTTCAGCTTTGCTGCCTTGAATTTGGTCCATTCGTCCCTAGGCCTCGACAAGAAGCAACCTTCCGGAATCCCAGCTGGACTTACACTGACCATGTTTTTCCGTGCTTCAATTAATTATTCTCTAGTGCATTTCCTGTCTTCTTGGGACTCATTTTTATCAGACACTAGACTTCTTGGGCCACTCTTTGTTATTCTCTTGAGCTTACAAACGTTCTTGGAAGAATGCATCAAACATTCTTCCTTATTTTAAGGGAATGTTTCCACTAGTTTACAAGCACTTTGGAGACAAGATTTTGGGAGCTTGTGAGCTAGTGTTGACTGACCTTGGAGAGGAGCATGAGGACAGAGGGAGGACCATTTAAGATAGCATTTTCGGACTGAAGAGAGCATACGGGAAGAGAGAGGACAGTAGAGAGTTGAGGAGGAGAAAATCAGCATTTCTCCCATTTTCCAGATTTTTCAGCTTTTCTTTGTATTTTCGGATTTGAATTCCTTTTGCTGTTTTGATTGGTTGTAATTAAATCCTCCAATTCCTGGTAGGGATTGAGAGGTTTACAAGTCCAGTATGTTTTGAGACTTTGTTTGAACTTAATTAAATTCGGTTTTGTATTTCTTTCTTCTTATTTAAACTCCAATTTATTCATGTTTGAGTTTGAGTTTTGCCAACTTGGATTTTGACTTGAATGAATATTGTCAGTTCCTCCGAAATTGAGTATTATCCATGATTGGGGGAACACAAGTAGACAATTCTCTAGTGACTGCGATTGGTCCGGCATTAAGAGAAAGGAGGAAAGAATTAGACCATGAGATGACGATCTCACCTCAAGGCCTAGGAGAAGAGGCTTCCTGCGTGACAATTGGTAGGAATGTTACCATCGGACCAAGATGGCGCTTGAGAGATTGACGAACTCATCCATAGGTTTAGGGAAGGATTTCTTTGACTTCCCTATGAAATCGTTTTGAATATATATGTCAATGATTAACAGCTTGGAATTGTTACCTCAAGAGATCTCTACTGGGAATAATATTTCCCTCATCCTTTCACTATCTTTATCTTTGCTATTTTCGTTTCTTTATTTTCTGTTTGTATTTTTGTGCATGGTCGACTCGTCTCAAGGCCTCGGGATGAAGTGACCATGTCTCATGTTTTATTTATTTTCTTGTTCTTTATTTTCTTGTACTGTTTTCACCTCCCCCCTTCGTTTCCTTCAGTTTGGTTTGGTTGTGTGCAAGAGAATAAGCATTAGGCCGATAATCCCTGTGTTCGATCCTCTTACCGCTATGCACAATCCTTTTTGTTGCTTAGTGATAAGTTGTAATTTTATTTATGATTGGATTCGACACCCCATCATATTTTGGCGCCGTTGCCGGGGATTATTGGTTGAACTAATGTTTGTTTTTCTATGTTTATGACCAGATCTACTGAAGAATAACTGAGTCTAGCCCAAGACTATAAAGATGGACGCTTCATGGGAGGCAACCCATGTTTCTTTCGGATTTGTTTTCCTTTTGTTCTTTTTTGTTGTCGTTATTTTTGTTTTTTCACCTTCTTGATCTCTCTCTCTATTTTTCTCTTTGATTGCAGATTTCTTGGCACTTTTTAGTGCAGCTCCAGAAACACTTTGGCCGACTCTTCTCAAGACCTAGGGAAGAGGCAGATGTGTTGCACCAGCTACCCCTTCACCTACTCCACCTACTTCGCCCCCAGGTTTTATCTTTCTTTGTTACTGTCTTTTTGCCCTTGTTTGTGCTCGTTCATATTGAGGACATTGTGTCCAATAAGTGTGGGGGAGTCACTTTCGTGTTTTTATTGTGTTTTTTTGGGCATATTTTTGTTGTTTTTGTGTTTTTCTTTTTCTGTTTTTCGCACCCTTGTATTAAATGACATCCCAAAAACTTGACTTATGTGAATACTTGATCTATCAACTCTGTCTTACAATGCTAAACACTTCTGACATTACAATTTGTACATTTATTCGCATGGTTGTATAATGAGTATTGCTGTCCTAGGAAATATTTTGCTAGGATTGTACTGTCTTCTCATCTCAAGACCTTGGGATGAAGATCCCGTCCATAATGTTGCTGCAAGTTTTTTATTTTTTTTACTTTGCGTTAGTGTCTTTTTATTCTTTGCTTGACTGTGTGTGTTTGTATGTTTTGGGATTGTGGCAGAAAGGAGGTATAAGAGGCCGAAGGCCTATTTTAAAAAAAAAGAAAAAAAAAGCAAAGAAAAAAAAAAGAAAAAAAAAAAAAGAAAAAAAAAGAAAAAAGAAAAGAAAAGAAAAGAATAAGGAGGTATAAGAGGCCGAAGGCCTAAATAAAAGAAAGAAAATGTGCAAAAGGGAAAGAGGAAAGATTGGTGGTGTTCTTTAATTTTGTTGCTTGTATTTTTATTTTTGTTGCATGACTGCTTGTGTATTTTTGTGTGTGTGGCAGCTGCGTTTGGATTGTGTCTTGGGCAGAGAAGTCAGTAGTTCTAGGGCTTTATTTCCTGGTTGAACAGCATGTTATCATACCACTATTTGAATATTTGCACATTTGTGATGTTTGGTGTGTTTGAGCATTGCTTGAAGGAGTTGGTTTTTGAAGTTTTCATATGAGTTCAGTCCAGGGGTTGATTTTCTATATTGGGGTGTATTTTGTTTTTAGTTCATGCTTGAGGGCAAGCATGGTTTAAGTGTGGGGGAATATGATTGATGGTTTATTTTGGATGTTTTATCTTCTCTTTTATTATTAATTGAGATGATAAGTTTGCTACTTTAAGCCCTTTTGCTTCCTTTCTTATTATACAGCCTTTGGAACATCAATCTGAAGGAAAGGAGCAGAAAGCTTGAAGATTAGAGCTTAAATCAATCATTTGGTGATGGAGTCCCGTTTTCAGCTTTGCTGCCTTGAATTTGGTCCATTCGTCCCTAGGCCTCGACAAGAAGCAACCTTCCGGAATCCCAGCTGGACTTACACTGACCATGTTTTTCCGTGCTTCAATTAATTATTCTCTAGTGCATTTCCTGTCTTCTTGGGACTCATTTTTATCAGACACTAGACTTCTTGGGCCACTCTTTGTTATTCTCTTGAGCTTACAAACGTTCTTGGAAGAATGCATCAAACATTCTTCCTTATTTTAAGGGAATGTTTCCACTAGTTTACAAGCACTTTGGAGACAAGATTTTGGGAGCTTGTGAGCTAGTGTTGACTGACCTTGGAGAGGAGCATGAGGACAGAGGGAGGACCATTTAAGATAGCATTTTCGGACTGAAGAGAGCATACGGGAAGAGAGAGGACAGTAGAGAGTTGAGGAGGAGAAAATCAGCATTTCTCCCATTTTCCAGATTTTTCAGCTTTTCTTTGTATTTTCGGATTTGAATTCCTTTTGCTGTTTTGATTGGTTGTAATTAAATCCTCCAATTCCTGGTAGGGATTGAGAGGTTTACAAGTCCAGTATGTTTTGAGACTTTGTTTGAACTTAATTAAATTCGGTTTTGTATTTCTTTCTTCTTATTTAAACTCCAATTTATTCATGTTTGAGTTTGAGTTTTGCCAACTTGGATTTTGACTTGAATGAATATTGTCAGTTCCTCCGAAATTGAGTATTATCCATGATTGGGGGAACACAAGTAGACAATTCTCTAGTGACTGCGATTGGTCCGGCATTAAGAGAAAGGAGGAAAGAATTAGACCATGAGATGACGATCTCACCTCAAGGCCTAGGAGAAGAGGCTTCCTGCGTGACAATTGGTAGGAATGTTACGATCGGACCAAGATGGCGCTTGAGAGATTGACGAACTCATCCATAGGTTTAGGGAAGGATTTCTTTGACTTCCCTATGAAATCGTTTTGAATATATATGTCAATGATTAACAGCTTGGAATTGTTACCTCAAGAGATCTCTACTGGGAATAATATTTCCCTCATCCTTTCACTATCTTTATCTTTGCTATTTTCGTTTCTTTATTTTCTGTTTGTATTTTTGTGCATGGTCGACTCGTCTCAAGGCCTCGGGATGAAACGACCATGTCTCATGTTTTATTTATTTTCTTGTTCTTTATTTTCTTGTACTGTTTTCACCTCCCCCCTTCGTTTCCTTCAGTTTGGTTTGGTTGTGTGCAGGAGAATAAGCATTAGGCCGATAATCCCTGTGTTCGATCCTCTTACCGCTATGCACAATCCTTTTTGTTGCTTAGTGATAAGTTGTAATTTTATTTATGATTGGATTCGACACCCCATCACTATGTTTGTTGCATTTTTATGAGTGTAAACACGTAGCCTTATTTCTGAGAGTGAGCGCAAACACCAATATCCGGTGAGGATTGCTTACGTCTACATGTTGTGGGAAAGTCTTGTCCTTGAGGTCGTTATCTCTTGGGCAAGATGCAGATGCTTTTCTAGGCTTGTATCAAGCATGCTTATATGATAGAAACTGGATGACATGTTCTCCAGAAATGCATAAACTTGTTGAACCTTCTCTTGATAGGGAAGTGGTTTTTATAAAATACTGGGGGCAAACTTTAAGGTAGTGTGGAAATACTTTCATGTACAGCATACATGATTTGATGTCATTGTTTCCATTTATCAATTGCTTTCTCTTTTTCCACCCATTCCTGCCTCGTGTTTGTTTCCTCTCTATTTGCAGGATACAAATATGCGTTAGTGGAATCTCACACTTCCCCACCATCATCAACATCTGAATGGAGATACGTTACCACCACCCTTTCAAAATTTCGTGCGGCGGTTCAAGACCCCCATCTTTCAAAATTTTGTGTGGCGGTTCAAGATCCCCACCTTTCAAAATTTCGTGTGGCGGTTCAAAACCCCACTATTCAAAATTTTGTGTGATGGTTCAGAACCCCACTCTTCCAACTTCTGTGTGGCGGTTCAAAACCCCACCTTCCAACTTTTGTGTGGCGGTTCAAGACCCCCACCCTTCAAGATTTGTGTGGCGGTTCAAAACCCCACCTTCCAACTTTCGTGTGACAGTTCACACGGACGTGCATTTACATCTCGCACCAACCTCCCAGTGGGCAGCAGCGTTCGAGTGGAGTTTTCATTCCATTTTCAGCATCAATATCCTATGGGCAGCAGCGTCCATAAGGATTTAAGCCGACATCCGACGGGCAGCAGCGTCCGGAAGGATCTCGCACCAACCTCCCAGTGGGCAGCAGCGTCCGAGTGGAGTTTTCATTCCATTTTCAGCATCAATATCCTATGGGCAGCAGCGTCCAGAAGGATTTAAGCCAGCATCCGACGGGCAGCAGCGTCCGGAAGGATCTCGCATCAATCTCCTAGTGGGCAGCAACGTCCGAGTGGAGTTTTCATTCCATTTTCAGCATCAATATCCTAGGGCAGCAGCGTCCAGAAGGATTTAAGCCAACATCCCACGGGCAGCAGCATCCGGAAGGATCTCGCATCAATCTCCAAGTGGGCAGCAGCGTCCGAGTGGAGTTTTCATTTCATTTTCAGCACCAACATCCGATGGGCAGCAGCGTCCAGAAGGATTTAAGCCGACATCCCACGGGCAGCAGCGTCCGGAAGGATCTCGCACCAACCTCCCGGTGGGCAGCAGCGTCCGAGTGGAGTTTCCATTGCAATTTCCGCATCAATGTCTCAGGGGGAAACAACGCCCAAGTGAAGTTCACATCTACTTTATTTACTTTCCTGCAATTTACTTTTCTACAATTTACTTACCAACATTTCATCTCCTCCTAAAGTGACTTTAGAACATGCGTTTGTTTGAATGTTGATGCGGCCCAGTCCCACAATATGCGTCTGTTAAGTGTTGTAAGCGGTCACGTCCCCACAACACATGTCCTTTTTAAACGTTGTGAAGGGTCACGTCCCCACAACTTGTCTTTTCAAAAGGTGTGAAAGGTCACGTCCCTCACATCATGTCTTTTTAACGTTGTGATTGGTCACGTCCCCACAACATGTCTTTTCAAAGGTGTGAAAGGTCACGTCCCTCACATCATGTCTTTTTAAACGTTGTGAAGGGTCACGTCCCCACAACATGTCTTTTCAAAGGTGTGAAAGGTCACGCCCCTCACATCATGTCTTTTTAAACGTTGTGAAGGGTCACGTCCCCACAACATGTCTTTTCAAAGGTGTGAAAGGTCACGTCCCTCACATGTCCTTTTTAAACGTTGTGAAGGGTCACGTCCCCACAACTTGTCTTTTCAAAAGGTGTGAAAGGTCACGTCCCTCACATCATGTCTTTTTAAACGTTGTGATTGGTCACGTCTCCATAACTTGTCTTTTAAAAGGTGTGATTGGTCACGCCCCCACACCCTGTCTGTTACGCTTATCTCTCAAGATAGTTTTTGTTTCGATGATTCATCCGCTTCAGTAATTTTTCCCAACGTATCATGCATGCATTTACTTTTCTGCACAAAGGTATGGACTGCGAGTGCTACCCTCGCCCTACCTGATTTACTTTTCTGCACAAAGGTATGGATTGCGAGTACTACCCTCGCCCTACCTGGACTCTGTAATTTACTTTTTACCATTTACATTTCTGCAATTTACTTTTCATCCCAGTATCAGGGACGCGTCATTTACATTTCTGCATTTACCTTTCATCCCAGTATCAGAGACAAGTCATTTACATTTCACATTTTCAAGACCATTGCCTGTTCGGGAGCAACCATCTTTACTGCTCATCAAAAATCTCGGTTGCACCGAATTTTTGATAAGACAGTAAAGAGGGGGCAACTGTTGCTACCCGATTTTGGATTTTTAATTTTTCATTTGTCGCATTTTTATCATCAATTTTCAAAAATCGTGCTTCCATTTATTTTTTTCAATCTGATGTTTATTTTCACGCCTTATGCCATTTAAATTTTATTTCATACTTTTCACGTTTTTATCACTTTTTCCTGTTCGAGCCCGTATCGATTCCCGAGTCAAATTCTCGAAACCAAGGGTCGAACAATTTCACTTATTAGCTACTTAGCTTTTATTATTATTTTAACTCGCTCAATTTCATTGCATTTCACTCAATTTATATTTTTTTAGTATTTTCTTACACTCGAACTCTTATTATTTACATGCGAATTTTAATCGAATCATTCAGTAAAATTTTCATTATTCACTGTATGCTAATTATCTTAGTTTATTTTATATTACATCTTAGCTTTTTTTTTTATATATATATTATTATTCATCGTTAGCAAAATTTTCCCGTAAATACGAGCTAAAAATAACTCGCTCGTGTGCATTAATTTGCATTAATGCAAGTTAATGCATTTCTGTAAATTTGAAAAGACAGCATCCTTATCCCTCGATCCTTCCCCAACCGCCTTACTGTTCCAAGGCCACCTCATCTCCTCCACCGCCTGAAACTCCCATAAATAATGGCCGGAGCCACAAGCAATTGGGGGGGAGCTCGGGCAACAATTCTGCAAAGATCAATTACCCCCCCCCCCACCCCCCAATTTCAATTCAGCTCACCAAACTTCTATCTTCTTCCTTTAACCTCCAGCCACACCTCTGCCACCAAAATCCAAACCAACCAAACAAACAAAAATCAAACCAAATCAATCACAAATAATCCTCAATCTGCCGTCGGCACAACCACCGCCGCACCACAAATCAGCCCCAATCCACAGCCACCGCCGCACCACAAATCAGCCCCAATCCACAAGCCACCGCCGCACCACAAGCCACTGCCGCAAACAACCCCAATCCACCAACCACCGCCTCAATCAACCACACCCAGCTGTGCCTCAGCTACCCAATTCAGCCACACAATCGCGCAATCAACACCCAATTCAAATCGCCGCCACCATCAAACGCAACCACAACCAATACATCGCCGGCAGCCGGAGAGAAAGAGAAAGAAAGGGAAAATAAATCAGAAAGGAGAGGAGAGGGCTGCGGCCGAGAGCAGAAGAGAAAGAAAAGAGGATTAGGGAAAGAAAAGAAAGAAAGCAAGAGAGGGAGGGTTGGGCCGCGTCTGGCCCGGCTGGAGGAGAAGATTGGGCTGCGCAAGCCCAAGCAAGAAAGGAGAGTGGGCTGTTGGCCAGCCCACACGGAGAGGAAGGAGCGCAGGGCCACGCCAGGCCCAGCTGGGGTGAAGGCCGGCCCATTGGCTGGGCTGGTCTGTTGTCTTGGGTCCTGCTAGTGGACCCAATTTCTAGGCCCAATGGGTCTAGTCCAAATTTTCAGTCCATCGTATTTATTTTTCATACTTTTTCCGTATGCTTGTACTATTTATTTAATTTCCGTATGCTTGCATGTTTAATTTTTATTTAATTTCCGTATGCTTACATGTTTAATTTTTTATTTAATTCCCGTATACTTGCACATTTAATTATTACTTCCGTATGCTTTTGCATGATTAATTATTCTACTTGCGTATAATCATCAAAAAATAATTATTTCATTTACGTACAATAATTTTGATGCTAATTATTCGTATACTCATACTTTCTAATTAATTATTTCTGCATGCCTAAATAATTATTCCGCTTGTGTCTAATTGCTAAAATTGATTATTTCACCCGCCACAAACCATTAGATATTTATCTGCTTTCCGATTATCATTTTCCCGAACTAATACTCTCGACTTTGTAGGGCAAATCAATTGATGCCCTTTACAAGTACGCTTCCTAACTTCGATCCAAAAGGGTATAACTGTCCATACCCTTCTCAAGTAAACATTTCTCACCCTTTTATTTTCACGCTTTTCGCATATATATATTCATATGCATGATATTTAAAATTCAATTCATCCATTGGGCATGATCACTAAATTAGGAATTTTTATTTTTCAAACATAATTTAAAACACCTCTTCATCCGGTGACCTTTTTAGGATGAGACTCGGGTGCCTAACACCTTCCCGAGTCCATAATACGACCCCGAACCACTATTCTCGGGTTCAGACCCACTTTGCCTTAGTTTTTTATTTTTATACCATAACTTTAGGTTCCCTAAACCTAGAAACAAATTAGGGTGGCGACTTCATTGCATTATGTGAGATGAGTCCTATTTCGTCTCACATCTCGTCCCAAACCCGCGTCGCATTAGGAAAAATCCAAAAGGGGGGGTGCGACAAAGATGGAGTAGAAAAAGGTATTTATACAGTGGAGAAAAAGATGAAGCCGTTGTGGTGTCAGATAGGGTGGAAAAAAAGAAAAGAGTCGTTCTGCTCTTGTCGTGTTTGAATCTTCTAGCTAGCAGCATTTTTTTAAAATATTTTTTTTCCTGCTATGATAGTCAGAAGAAGATTTCTAGGTTCAGAAGGTGGTGTTGTTGTGCAGGTAATTCACCTTTTCAACTAAATTATAGAGCTTGTTTGTATTGGCTTGGTCGTAGATGGCTTTTTGCAAGGTCAAGAAGTAATAAAATTATAATAAAAAGAAATAGATGGCTTTTCCATATGATGAAATCCAGGTTCTCTATTGTTCCTCTACCTCTCCATTGAGCTGATTCTGCATTGCTTTCAACTTTACAATATGTATGTTTCCATCAGTGCTGCTATGACATGAGCGTATTCCAGAAAATCAAATATTTTACTGTCACAAATTATTCTTGGATAAAATAGTTTGATTTAATTCTTTGTTTCCTGGTAAAAGAGATTAGTTGAAACTTATTCTAGTTGGTGGTTGAATGTGCATGTTCGTGCTCTAGGAAAGATGACAAGTTTATAATGGATCATTTCTGATTATTTGAATGCTGATCATTTGCTCTTTGTTTGTTTTCTTTACTATATCCTCATTGTGTAAAAACCGTTGATGTTCTATTCATGAACTACGCCGCATGGTCTATACCATGATAAATGAACAATTTTCTTTTGTTGGCAGATCCTTGGGCCTGATAGTGGTTGGCATCCAGTTCCCTTGACGGAAGTCATAACATCAGCTGCTGTTAAGAGAGCTTACAGGAAAGCAACTCTCTGTGTCTATCCAGATAAATTACAACAACGAGGCTCGACCATTCGGTAGAAGTACGTGTGTGAGAAGGTTTTCGATCTGCTGAAGGTATGTGTTGTTGCTGCCATTTCATGTTTCTTTTAACACTCAACTAAACCTCTGTTTGCTTGATATTTTCCCAGTAAAAGGAACCAGTTTATTAATACATAGTTTCATCACCTTCAGAGAATTATGGTGACCATTCTCATCCATTTACCGGTGTTTGTTTCGCAGGAAGCATGGAATAAATTCAACTCCGTGGAGCGGTAACCCGCATAGTAGTATTGTAGTGATTTTTACTTGCAGTTGTTAGGTCACTCATTTTGTAAATCCATGGTGGCAGTAAGTAAATACCTTCCATTAGTCCAGGCATTTTTTGTGAATGTAATTTAATGCTTGAAGCAAAATAGGGATGGAAGCAATATGATTCGAGGAAAAGTAGAGCCAATTTCTATTTATCATTCCATGAAGTCTGCATTATTTCTTATTATTATCTTTAAGAAGTCTTAGTGATGACACAAGATGGAGAGGCGGGTGAGCATGAATGATTAAGGACAATGATTATAGTGAGGTGACACTAATAATTTCATAAACGTTTGTTTATTCAATATTGGATAAGTAGTCATGATAATAGATAAGCCTGCAAGAAGAGTTGGTGCTGGACATGATGTGAAATTATTGCATTAATGCTATTTCTTAACTAAGTAACCAAAATATTTTGACGACCTTGGAAACTATGATTTGAGGTCATGGCCGGTTGATGAATAACAAAGCGAGCTGAGGAGAGACTAAACCCAGCGCGAGTAACAATAATACTATTACGTTTCATCTCTCATCTCTCGTGCTGTTCATGTAAGATGCTAGTTGCTGCTTTGTTTACCTTGTTGTACATACTGGTTCAGTTGTCAATAAATTGCAACTCGTGTTCTTTATCAAAGCAGAAGAAATTAATAATCCAGATCCACTCACTTCCAAACTTAAACAAGATTAAAACAAAATTCTAGAATACTGCAGATTAAAACAAAATTCTAAAATTTTGCAGAAACTGTCATAAAGCATTCCAAAATAACATCCAAGTTAAAATCAAGACATAATATAAGTTATATTGTCATAAAATAAGCTACAATCACTCTAAGCTCATCAACCAAGACTTCCTCCTCTGAATCGACATCTTCATGAACACTTTCCTCCAATAAGGGTTTTCGAACTGCCCAAGTGCCTTGTTGTAAGCGCCATCCAAGACATCATCTATTTTCTCCAACGCATCCATGCACACAATAACAGAGTCCGCATCTCGCAGTGGACTTGTAACTTCTGCATTTTCTCCTTTATACTTCTTTGCTTTTGCTGCAAAGTACTTTGCCTTAGCACTTTATGATAATGCGAACTCATCCATGCAAGAGTCCCACTTCTCAGAACTACCCCTCCTGACGCGCCTAGAACCCGGAACATCGACAAAAGCAGAACGTTTTCCTTTGGAGCTCCCAGCACCAAACTTCTCACCTTCAATTCCATCACCTCTAGACACATGAACACCATGATGCAAAAATTCTTCCTCATTTTGACGCTCCTCATCAGATGTTGGTGGCAATTGTGAAGAAGAATGATATAGATGTCCAGTAGCTGTAGATCGGTTAAACACCAGACCTAGCAGCTGATAGTTTGGACATCCTTTCTTTCTAAATTCCCTATAGCTCCTGTTTTTCTGCAATGTAAAAAAATAGACTTAACATGTTAATACTAAACTCTAGAAATTTATGATAGGAAGGAAACCTGTAAGAAAGTGTAACATACCGCGAAAAACATCTGCCACACATCTTCTGGAGCATTCATCGTGTTTAAACTTGAGATGTAGGTGATTCCAGTATGCTCTAACAATTCTGAAAATTGTCGATGCTTCACCCTCAGCCGATTGTATTTGCAAACCAACTTCAGTCCTCCATATCGTTCCCCGGAAGCCAAAAACATTTCTTTATCAATTTCGTGCCAATCTGTACCTTTAAAAGTAGGTGCACCATTAGGATCTTTCTTTACTCGCTCGTGCAATATTGTTAGCAATCTCTTCATTTCTGTCGGACCATTTAGCTTCATCTTCACCATCATGTCTTCTTCCCGTCATGATGCTTTCAAATTTTCTGCACCATAAAACCAAAAAGGAAGACTCAATATCATGTTAGTATCAAGTTGATT